>OX485803.1:31173410-32486981 GCA_950295325.1 Polytrichum commune
CCAATTAAGACATTGCTGATGGCAGGATTTTTTTGTTTTACAGCTTTTTCCTCCCTCCACCACAAAATGCAACTAAGACATCCAACATACCCTTGTTGATCCAGGTGAGTCCATGGTATCCAAAAGTGCTGGGAGTTGAGTCTATAAACTAACAATAACCAAGTATAAGGCTAGCAAAATCTAGACGAACAAATTTGGCAACATGGAATAATAAGGGCACATCTCTACGGTTGCTGTTCTTATGTCACTCAGGGAACTCTATAAACAAAAGCTTTTCCAAGTTGGAAATTTATAAATTCCTGTAATCTAAGCTTCGGTTGCACCTTGGAAACATTGTGACCCAGAAGACATTAGTGTGAGTCACACAACATAGTAAATACAGTATACTAGGACAAGAATCTGGCAAGCATTTGACAGTAGAGAGGAGCAACTCATGTTGGCCAAGGGACATATTTGTTCTGTACATTAATAGCAAACAAATTACACCAGGACGTTTATGGTCTAAGTTTTCTTTTCGTCTTGTTCTAAGTCTAATCAAGTTGCATTACTGCTGTTTCTTCTTCTGATGAAACATTGTGACCTAAAAAGGTTAGTGTGAGCCAAACTATGTACTATGTGCACTAAATGGTGTATTAGCACAAGAAAAGGGGAAAAAAATATATGGATGAGAGGAACTCCTCATGTTGGCGAAGGGACAAGTTTATTCCTTATCATCAAACATATGGATGCTGGGACATTTGAGGGCTAAGTTTTTTCATAGACTCTCCTGTTCTACAAATGATTCAGGTTGCAATGCTCATGTTTCTTCTATTGATGGTGCATAGAACTTAACGACATTAAAATGCGGTGGGTTTGTCCTTGGAAGTAACAAATGGCCATGTTCTCCGTGACGGGATGATTTTGGGGAGCCCTTAATGAACCTACATGAACAATGTTATCGATGGATGAGGAAAAACACCTCATGTTGGCCAGCTTAGGGGACAAGGTTTGTTCCACATCATCAAACATACGGATGCTAGGACGAAAACTAAGTGTTGAGCATTTCTATATGTTCTCCTGACATTCTGCCTCTAATCCAAGTTGGGATGTTGGCGTTTCTTGTGACGATGGTGCATCAGGTGACGACATTCAAATGTGGTGGGTTTGTCCTTGGAGTAACAGCTGGCCATGCTCTCGTGGACGGGTTAAGCATTGGGGAGCTTTTAATAAACCTTCTGTCTCTTTCACTGGAAGGCCCCCTGGTCATCACCCCCCAATTTGACCGGACAATGTTAATAGCCAGGGAGACTCCCCAAGATTACCCTGACTATGCCGTTCACGCGGAGTTTTGGAACTTGGCAGGGGCGGAAGAGGATCAGGATCAGGATCGTATATGCGAACTAGACTATCATCAGCTTAATATACCAGATCTGAATCCCTCAATGAACACAATGGTCAGTCAGTTCTTTTCATTTTCAGCAGGGGACCTGGTAGCCCTGCAGCATAGGGCTACTGAAGGAGGGGTGGTTTCTATTGCTAGCCGGTTCGATGCCCTGACTTCTCACATCTGGAAAGCATACACGATGGCCAATGAGTCTGACCCAACACGGGTGAGCCGGCTTGTATTTGCTGTGGATTTCCGCAACCTAATAGAGCCGCCTCTTCCCAAGGGATTTGCAGGCAATGCCACTGTCTCTGCTTTTGCAAGGTACTTGTATTGTTCCATACTCTTGTCTACTTTATAACCTTACTGCTGAATGAAGGTAGAAATGTGTTGATTTGGTGCTTACTCTCTCTGCACCTGCTTCTTGTGGGATATGGAACACACAATTAGTGCGAGAGGATTAGCGACTCTAAATTGTGCCCGCCATGTAGCCACTTACCTTATCATTTTTTGAGGTCATATGAGTATCCTTTTCTTTCTTTCTTTTTGGAACACATGAGGCACTTGACCACCTGGCTAATTTTTTCGTCAAGTACAGAGACGATTTCACGGTTGGGATTTGAACTGCCAACCATTTCATTCGGTTTGGGCACCTCTTCACTGTCATTTGGTAGTTTAGGGTCATCTTAGACCTTCGTATGAGTATCTTATTCATTATCAAAGTGAAGATTCCCATGATCATAAGTGGTCATATAGGTCCCCTTAACCATGTTGACTGTTGAGCGTAGAATGGGTAGCATATTTTGAGCGTGTACTTCGATCTTTTTTTCTAATACGGGTCCTTTTGGTTCATGTTCTTGGACCCACACCTAACCACATACCACTCAAATGTAAGTGTTCTATGGATATGGCCACATGTTAGAGTGCAATTCTCGATTTCAAAGAGAACTCCGCAACATGTTCACTACACTTAATATACCAATTAGTGAGGGTGATACTAATTCAAGTCACATCCACAATCTAGCCAATTCTCCAAGTTTCCAGGGGTTGAAGTTGCTACTAAGTGATACTAAATTCATGATGACAGTAAATTCTATGTCCATTTACCATAGATTTCATGAAAATTAGTGTGTGCTTGTGATTAGTGTGTGCCACATGCTTGTTAGTGAATAGTGCCAAGTGCCGGCACTTTTATGCCAAATGTTGAGATGAACAACGCTTCCTACATCTTTCGGTGGCATGAATTCATAGCGTAAAGGAATTTAGTATCACCTTCACTAATTTCCCACCCTCAATAATTGGTATATTTAGTGTAGGTAATGTTATGTAAGTACTATGCTTAGACTAGTGATGTTTGTCATCACCTAGGTCCCTTGGTGTTGGATGCAAGGATCCTTGCCATGGGCTATAGTGGGTGTCTATCACTGAATGGTAGGGCGACACATGTTCATTACTAGACATAGTGGTGAGACCATGACAAGATGATCAATTATGATTGAGAATATTACAAGGATATTCAAATCTTTGATAATTGAGTTGCATCGCTGGAAAATTGTCCTTCGTCGTTGAAAATTATAGAAATCTACTACAATGTTAGATTTGCATGTTTCTTCTAGTGATCCAAGAACAATTGTTGAGGACTCATGGCTAGTGGTGGAATATGCCTTCTTGTATCCACTCAGGATTAAGCACTTGTATCTCTTCCTCTTTTAAACTGGTTGATATTCATTTTCCAAACTTGGCAGTGCTACATGTCAAGAGATCCGAGAGAAGCCACTTTCATTCTGTGTGGAGCTGATCCAGAAGGCAAAGAAGAGGGTTACAAACGACTATGTCAGGTTCGTAGTACATGCCAAATTTTCTAAATTTTACTCAATTTCTTCAATGTTGCTTCCCCATCACTAAACTCTTCTCTTTAGAGCACAGTACATCAAAATCCAACACAAAGGGGTGCTAAATTGGGTATCATTGCTTTAGAGGGAAGCAGTGTTTGGGGTGAATTTTGGGCTTAATCGGTGAAGATCCTAGTGATTCTGAGTCTAACTGGCTACATGCATATGTTGTCATCTTTGCGTTTTTCTTTATTGATTTTTAGGTATATTCTACATACTCCATTGAAATGGTCACTACAAGTCTGGAAGTCTTGAACTTCAACTGATTATTTCTCAAGCTCATTTAGTTCATCTGTAACTAGCAGTTGCTTCTCTGTGTTCATTGTAGGGGAGTGATTGATTTATATCTCCCACATGTTCACTCTAAATGAGCACTATGATTATATGTGGTGCCATGATTAAAATTAATATGTTGTAACAATAGATAACATTTTACATAAAAATAGTTGAAATTAAGATTCTTTTTTGTCAAAGATTATGAAGTATTGATAGGGGATTTCCTTATAGAGGAGTTGAACTTTATATCTTTGAAAGTTTCATATTTGAAGGGACCAAAGGCTTCAAAAAATGAATGAATACTTCTAAATTGATTGCAATGAGAACATGTGGGAACCTATATAATAATATTCATCGTTAGATTGGCGCTGTAAGTTTAGAAGTGCATGAATTGACAATGTGTGATCATGATCTTACTTTAGTAAAGTGTTTTGAAACTTGCAAGGTTTTGAGAGATTCTATATTATCCTTGATGTCAAATGTATTAACAATGCTATTCTTGATTTGCAGATATGAAATCGACTATCTCCAGAAAAATGTTGGTAAAAAGTCAATTGAACCTGACCATATATCCCTCACAACTTGGGCCAAACTCCCCTTTCATTCCATTGAGTTCGATGGAAAATTGCCACTCTATGCTGGACCCACATTGAGGACTTGCCCCAAGGAGATTATTATCTTTCCTAGCTTTGAATCTAGTAATCCCAATGGCTTCAACCTTTTGCTCACAATGAATGTTGATGCCATGGGCAAGTTTCGGAAATATGTCAAAGTATTGGACTCAATGATCGAAACAAATTTACATCAATCCAATCCTGAGTCTAAACTGTAAAACTCATCGGGATTAGTAGATTCAAAGCTAGGAAATAATATAATGTCCCTGGGACAAGTCCTCAATGTGAGTCCAACATAATAATGTCATGACGAGTACAATTCGACGTTGTAGTTTGGTCCGATGCATCCAATTTGTGTAAGGACTCTTTACCAAAAGTGAATAAAGATTAGGGCTTAGGATTCATGACAGCATGGCAGCTAAGGAGATTCAATCATGTCCATTCCAACCAATTTGGAACATCTCAAATTATTCGAACTTGAAGATAGGTTGCTCTTCACAGGCTACAGATGGCTCCCAATGACAAAGTCTTTCAAGTCACAACAACCATTTTACATGCCAAGTTATCACTTGAGATTTGTACTATGGGCAAATTTAGAGATTACATGAATTCAAGGGAATGATTGGACCTTTAACACATGTAGATAGGTAGAAGAGAAAATAGAAGAGGATGTAAGGTTTTAGGGTTTTAGCATTCATTCTTAGACTTTGGTAGGCAAGCTTGATGCTGTCATGTTTCTGAGATATTAACAGTCAATCCTCGAGTGCCAAGGGGGTTTTTGGCAAAAACTAGATTGGTTACAGAAATAAAGCTACTTGTGAAAGAGATATGTTTCTACAAGAAAGTTGTGACTAAAGGACTAGACTTAGAGATTTTCAAAAGCTTCAGGACTTGGGAGAGTTACCAGAACTTTTGGCCATGGATTCTCATTGAGAGAGTAAATGGATCATCAAACATAATAGGGCACCTCGGAGCATCGAACTTTCATTCTTGTGGGTCTAACTGTGAGAATCACAACAGAATTTGTTTAACCCTCATCATATTCATATTGCTATGCTCTCTATCCTACAGAAGACATCATTGTCATTTCACACTATATGTTCACAATCCATCAATACACAACTATATTTATTCATTAAATCATATCTCTAGGAATTCCTCTTCTCGGCCCTAATATTGCCACAAGCAAAATTGTCTCCAAAGTCACGGCATCAAACTACACCACCAAATTTCCTCCCGTCAAATGCCAACCCCATAATCTCAACCAAATCTCTACCACCGGCCATCAACAAGGATCTAAAAGGTTGTCCATCCTATTAAACCGGAAAGAAGCTCCTCAAGCTCCTCAAGCTCCTCAAGCTACTCAACAATATTCCTCACATTCACTATGAAATACATAGTCCCCAATCGCTTCTATACCTAACCCTAACTGAACAATAGATCCAAATCATATCGGTGGTCCCACATCAAACTCCACAATGAAGCCCACCTCTTACAAATGTAACCTACACAAGCTACCACCAAGATCAGCAACACCGGACCTAACACAACAAAAAATTCCCTCATCTCAAGTAAGAAATCCTAAAGCTACATAAAAAAGAAGGAAAACACCAATCGATACAAACAAAATCAACCCCGTAACCTAGCACATGAGCCTCCTCACTCCTACCAAAAAAACACCTCACACTTTACCAAGACACTAATTCGGATCACACACCTCCAAATCACCTCATAGCACAACAAGGCATCCCCAAAACTGAAAAAGAAAAAGAAAAAGAACCAAATAAACAACAATAATTTAGTGCAAACATTGTACAACCTATGGTTTGAACTAAGAAGTATGGAGTTGTAGTAACTAACCACAACTATCAACGTCTTAAGAGTATTCAACAGCAAATCGACTTCAAACTACCAACAACGAGAGAAGAGTAATCCAATTGGCAGAAAATACCCCCTCTACCCTCTCCCATAAAAGTCCAAGAATGGGAGGCGCAAGCCATACCCATAGTGCGAAGAGGAGAAAGGCAGGAGGAGATGAATATACGGCATCATCACACTCCAAAAGCAACATGGAAGGCTTATAAAGGCGGATGTGCCACAAGGTAGCATTGAAATTGTTGCACAAATGTGGTATAGATATCCCACCCATGAAGCCATGGCTACTCAACAAGGCAAACCAATTTTGAATGAGACCTAATCACATGAGGAATTCTTCAAAATGGGGACACCACTTACCAAAATCAAAGAATTTCGATCTCTCTGGCAAGCATTCCTAAGGGCACACCAACGTCTTTACCCACATGAAAGGCTGGATGATGTCCCAGGGTAACACCTTCATTTCACACAACTTCCGAGACTTGAAAAGATGGAACAAGACACCTGGGTTATCCAACGGTTTTCACATCATAATTTGCTTTGACATTGGATTTAAGCATAAGCAAAGGAGAGGCCCAAAGTGCGCACCTCGACTGTCTGCACCAAATGTACATACTTCTAAGTATAGACTACTCAAGCCCAATTGATACTAATTTGAACCAAATCATCAAGAATGGGACGGGCTCTCTCAAGCTGCACCTCAAGCACCCACTTAGAGATAGCTTAACATTATTGAAAAGAGAACATGCATTTGTGATGGAACTTGAAGAGGGTGAGCGGATAATCGGTAAAGTTGAAAAGGGCTTTGAATTAGCCACAAAGGCACGAAACCTTCGACTCCACATTAAAGGTGATACACTACGTGACCACACCACACATAACATCTTCAAAACACTATTACACAAAAGTTACTACAAAGGCCAACAACTTGGGTTCTTGACTTTGACGAGTCTGGAAGTACCAAGGACTATGCATTTCTTACTTTAGCCACTGAGGAAGCGAGAGACTCAATCCTAGAGCACAACCTAGTTTTTTAAACCATGAGAAAGTCAAGGTTAGTATAACACATGACCGAGATGCCGGCAACCCATCCGAGCTACACACTAGCACAAACTTAGTTGTCAACAACCTCCCTCAAAAGGAGTCACAATCTATCATAGTGAAAACCATCAAGAGGCTATTAAGCAAAGACCACATCGTTGGAGTGAGCTTCACACACACTCCCAAGTACAAAGAAGATAGACAAGCCAAATAGTAACACAACAATGTCTCAATAGTGTGGTTTACATTGAGTGCTTAAACAAATCTGCCTAAATCCTCGGAAGGCATGTCAACTTCATATGTCACAACTAAAGCATTGGAAGCTCGGAGCCAAACCAAACTGCCATCCATTTAGCCCAAGCCCCAACCTAAGAGGCGATTGCACAAAAAATTCAAGCAATATATAACCCCGCATTACCAACCTATCAATCACCAAGAAGAACTTCAACCACACAATGCAAACTTGAGAGGAAAGTTTGATGAAAAATTTGCCACGATCTTGGGCTTGAGGATGGAGTTGCAAACCCCCCCCCCCCTCCCCAACCAAGATTGTGGGTCACACCTATGTTCCATCCATTCTTCCCTTGCAACAAGAAGTATGTACATGTTCGTGGTGTGGACACATTGCCGTCCAGAGACTTTGCCCCCAATTAACTGAGATTGAACAAGAGCCTTTGCATGGACCAACCCCCTTCCAACATCCCCGTAGTTTCCAACATCCTTGCAATTCCCAAAGTCCCCATCGTTCTCAAGGTTCTTGTCATCCCCGTCAATGTCCCAATTGTACCACCCCTTGCCCATGCTTGGCGCCACCTTCTTGTACACCAACAACCCCCCCCCCCCCCTCACAAAAAGCAAAGGTTGGCAAACTTTCCCTTAATTTGCAAACTTTTCCCTTGTTTGTGTCCATATGTTGCATTGTTTGCCATGTTCTTTACAAACACCCATTCCAAATCTCTCCTCATTTCTTACCTACTCCATCAATCGTGTGATCCTATGTCTCTAGGTCGTTCCGCTCTCGAATGAGGACCATCTGTCCCCGACCTCTTTGTTGGGTAGGCACACCCTCAAGGCCACTTTGGGTGAGCCAGATCATTGTTTGACGCTCCGGAGAAGTGCAAGACATTCAGTTTCGCAGACGCCATTGTATTCCATATATAATTCTTCATCTTATAATTTGGGAGCATGTTGCCAAACATGGGTAGTTGATTCATTGTCCACTCTCATAAAAAACATAGGTTATAGCCGCAGGCCCAAAATTTTCAAGGCTGTGGAGGTGATGAGAGCGAAAGAAAAAGAGGCTGCTAAGTAGGCCATAGCCAAAGATAAAGAAGCAACATTGAAGGCCATCAAAAAATTAAGAGATCCAAGGTCAATTGACATTCTAAATGTGTAGGGCATGCTAGTTCTATGATTGTAGGTCATGTTTGGATATCTATTGTATTTGGAGGACCAACTCCTCGACGTACCAATGAGTGTTTTCCTTATAATATGTATTTCAATGCCATTTAATACATGCAATTGCTAATCATTTCCCACAATTTGCCTTCAATGTGTCATAACTTATTCTATTTTATGCAAAAGGTTTGATATCTAATTTAATTTCTTATTGTGATGATATGTATTTATGCCAAATTGGTTAGTGCCACCCATTCAAGTTGTTTTATTTCATCTAAATTCAGTCACATTGATTTTTATTGTTTATCTTATACTTAATTTGAAAGCCACATCCTGAAATAGTCTCCAAATCATGAAAAAAAAATCTCCGATTACATAATATAGTGTTTTTTGTACATGAGATAAACTTGTATGCAGAGGTCGAGAAGGCAAGATGTCACCTCAAAAAAAGAATGTCACTATCCAAAAGGCAACACAAGCCAAAAACTAGATTCAAACACCCCTTGGACTATTCCATCATTGATTTTTCACATACTAACTTCGACAGTCAAAACACTCTCACATTCTATAAGAATAAACATCAGTGCCCTCATTACTACCCTATTCAATCCATAAGAGTGAGTTGAGGAAAGCCCTAATTGTGAAAATTGTTAGAAATTCAACTTTGCTCAACAAATGATCCTTTAGAAGTTAAGCACAATTTTCAAAGATTTCACTTATTGGAGGATCAAAAGCAACTTATTTCATTTCTTACTGTATGGATGTGATTCTTTAATGGTGCCATACCAATCATCTTTAGTGATAATTGTCAAGAACCCTGAGAGATGTTATTTCATAAAACATCTTGAAATTTATATTCTTATTTGTGTTCTTGGACTTAAAGTATAATTAATCTTTACATATGGAGCACATGATATTTCCTAACTAGGATCTAATACCTTGATCTGGATGCTAACTTTGGTGTAATACCTTGATCTTCAAAGATTGGAGCACTTCTAGCATATGGATTCTACGCAAACGTCCCACGTTAATGAAAGAACAATACAAATTCATCACTATGCTAGATTTGCAAGTTTTCTAATGACATAGGACAAGTTTCTAGTGATGCAAGTCAATTATCTAATAAGACTCATATGCTTGTAGTGAAGTCATTCTCCTTCTTGCACATGTGTATTACAAAACATGACTCAACACTTCGTGCTCGTTTTGTGGGCCCTCAGAATATAATAGTGGGATGCTCAAAAATTTGCGTAGGGAGACTCAAATTCAATGAACTCCCAGCATCCCACTGTTATATTCCAAGCACCCACATTAATGAGTAATGTTATGAAAGTGGTTGTCCAAATGAGTTGCATATATTATAATGAACTCAAGTGCAGTTGATTGACTTGGAGTCTCAGGCCGGCCAAGTAAAAGGATTACTTGCTGGCAGTTTATGAAATTTCCTAAGCTACTTGTGGAGACTCAAATTTTCAATGCAATGTTGGACAGAAGACCATGGAAATATCAAAATTGTTTGGCAAGAATTTCTCCACATTCACTGCACCCACTAACTTTTCATATTTTTAGTTTTCATACATCTTAGGGCCGCTTTCCACCATGGACCATGAAGTCGGACCATGGAAGATGGCATTTTTCCATGGTCCGACTTCATGGTCTAACTTCCATGGTCTAATTTCTTAAAAAATCAATTTACAAAGCCTTTGGGTCCCTCACTAGGTGTAAACCGTATGTGGACCAAGAGGAATGACCATGCACTAAAAAACAAATGTGCTGATTTTTTAATGTATGCCCAAAAAGGACAATTTTGAAATAAATCAAGTTTGATCATTCTCTTGTTTTCTCTTGTCTTCATCTTCTCTTCCCCAAATATATTTCATTAAAATATTATAATAACAATGTTTCTCTCCCATGGGTCCCTCACTTTTTCTACCAGAGCACCTCTTTTGCCTCTCCCACCACAAAACCCGTTGGACCATGTCAATGGATAATGTAGGCCTTAACATATGTCTTTTGGGGACCTCGAACTCCATGGTCACTCTGACATTTCTTCCTTGGTGTAAACCAGAGCCCTACATCGGGCACCCATACCCATGCCCATGCCCATACCCACCCATGCCCATGGGTTTTGGGTGGGCATGGGTGCAATATTATTGTTCATGGGCGGGCATGGGTGGGCATGGCTGCACTATTATTGTTCATGGGCGGGCATGGGCGGGCATGGGTGGGCATGGGTGGGGCATAATTACACAATTACACAATTACACATTACACATTACATAATTTTTGAATACATGGGCGCAATTTGAATAGCATGGGTGGGCATGGGTGGGCACATGTCATGCTATGTGTGGGCATGGGTGGGCATGGGTGCGCACATGTCATGCCATGGGTGGGCATGGGTGGGCATAGATCGTTGCTGATGGGCATAGTCTGGGTATGGGTGCAATTAGAAAGGAAAATGTTGGGCTCTGGTGTAAACCGAAGTGGTCCCAGAACAAGTTCAACAACCAATCAGACATAAATTTCACAGGGCCTTGGGACGACTTCATGGTCTATGGTGTAAACAACCCCGTAGAGTTATGCGTAATGTCCCTCAAATAAGGATAAAACCATGTGTGTGATCCTTCTCTAAGAAGATCTTCTTTTAAGAGCTTGTTATCTTGTCATGTTGGAGCCTATTTTAAAAGTTGGGTGAAAATTTTGGGATCTTCTTGTTCCCCTTCTCAAACTTTGAGAGAAATCTCAGAGTTAAAATAGGAAATGCGCATGGGACATGCTATCTTAAATACCATATTGGCCTATGCAAGGCTAGCTTGGCCCACCCATCTTAGTAAGACAAGCTAGAAAACAAGTTTTTAATAACCCAACACCACTCTTTATATATGATAATCTAAGCATTTAAAACAAAACAAAAACTTAGGTGACTTGTGTTAATTCTTAGAAACTCAGGGTTTGGGACGAAACCCATGGTTTCGTCTGCTTTCCTTCACAAAATAACTCTATGGGCAGGTCTCTGTATCCCAACTAGGGCTTTTCATTCCTTAAATTCTGACTCGAGCTCACTGCAATCAAGGTTTCTGTTTTCCATTCAAATGAATTATGAGATCCCAATTCTCCAAGACTTGAGTCAACAGCTTTCACCCCACTATTAATTAAGTAGCAGTTTATCAATTGCTTAGTAATTGTCGATGATGGTGATTAGTCCGTGCTTTCAAAGCAGAGGTTCAAGTGACTCATTAATTTTGTACATGCTGACACAGGGACCTTTCTAGAATGCATTCCCAGCCGAAATGAAGGAACTGGATAACAAATGAGTTATGATGTAAGATTAAGTTTGAAGTGTGGCGAATAATTCATCAAATGATTGTGTCAATTTTGTTTCAAGTGTGTGTCCAGTAATGTGTAACAATCTGATGCACAAGTGGGATATCATTTGAGCAACTCCTGGTGATACTTAACGTATGCGTGCCCTTCCTCTTTTCATCTTCCAATTTCAAGTTATCCAACTGTACAAAGCTGCAACTAATGCTCACATAAATAGCTGCAATTTGTGTTTCCATGCATTATTGCAAAATTCACTTCCATTGATTGTCCACAAACTAACATAGTTGGGATGCAGTGCGATGTAAACTAATCTGGAAATCTCACACACTAATTTCTGGAATGCAAGTCTGTGTGACTCAAACAAAATAGCTATGTGAAAACAGTTTCAAGAATCAACATTTGGTGACTGCCATGTAATAGATTTTTATCACTTCAATCTAGTGTGACTGTTATCTTCTTTTTCTAATAATATAATTCCGGCTAAGTTACACCAATTGCACCAATTCTTGAGAGTTCCTTTCAGAAAATTTGCGCCGCATTGTATAAAGGCAGGCCAATTTCATTGTCAGGACTCTGAAATGTAACCTCCCAATGGAAACCCCAAATTCCAACATGATTGTAACTGAATTCATTGGCATTGCACTCTCCCTTGGAATGCACCTTCACCTAAAGCATGCAGATGTTATTCGGTTACTTTTCTTAATTGGAGACCTACTTTTGATTGGTGTGTGGTTAGGCAAGGATAAAAATACATATTGTATGTTTTTTAAAACACCATAAAGACACATGTTTGAAAGAGATTGGACTGTGTCTTCAAGTTTTATTAACCATTTCATAATTAACACTGAACACAATTTGGAGAATCTATGTATTCACCCAAAGAATCAACAAACATGCACTTCTGCTCATTATAACTAAATCATGGAGGTCTGATTTTCAATTTGGTTTCTGCCAATGCTTCACCAAAGATTTTCAATTGCAAAACAAGTTTCATTGTGTATTACGCTATAATCGACTGAACTTGGAGAACCAAAAACTGAAAGGGAAAATACCCACATAGCTTAGGCTTTGGCAGTGTGGCACTCTCTTCACCATAATTGCTCCGTTCTTTGAAGTGCAGACTAATTGACAGTCTTGGTCATCAGTTTCTTGTGCACCAAAAACTTTATAAATATACATGGAAACCACCTTCTTACAAATTGATTCATTATGAGTCTGTGAGTCCAGAATCCAGCTTCCAGATACACCAAGCCTGAAGATGCTACTTACTTACCTCCTGTTCTGCCTCTTTATTAAGACACTTTTGGTCATGCAAGAAAATGTTGTATTCTTGTCACTATGACAATTTCGTCTCGAATGTCATCCTTTCAAGTTTTTTTTTGAGGAAATGGCCTGTTTTAATGTAAAATGTCATTTTGCAAACCTGATGAAGATACATAGTATGAAAGAACATATTGTATTGAAGACATATGCTCACAACGTTCCCCAAGGTTCGTCAATGTTCACAAGGTTTCTCAAGGTGCCCTAGTGTTCCCCAAGGTTTCCCAATGCTTACAACGTTCCCCTAGATTTTCCTGCATGTTCCAAAGCACTAATCACACATGAACCTTGAAATATATGTGGATCCTATCACGTATGCACATTAATCACCTCTATTATGTGACAAATCATGCCTAAGAAATGTTGTCTAACGAATGTCGTAGTCGTAGTATGGAGGTAAATCACCACTAGAAAGTTTGGTCACTGGGAAATGCGTCATGAAGTTAGGGTGTCATATAGTTGAGTGTCATAATACGGAGGGTAGACTGTATTACACACATTCAAAAATTTCATAGTTTTGTAAGCGTGATGATGGCATTGTTTAGTGTCAAGGGAGATGTTTGGGCATAAGGTAATCAAGTGTTGAAGTTATACTTCAGGATATTTGGGGACATTTGCACCCTTCAATTTAACTAAATAAAATTGGGAAAATTCTTGTGTGTTCACGAAAGAAACACGGACCAAACCACATAATTTTTTGGAGAGTAGTAAGAATTGTCCAAATGCCATCTACCCTTAGGGGCTTCATATACCATGTAGGAGGGCCTTCAAACATGGCTAGGTAGCCCTTAAAGTAGCCCCAATTTGGCCTTACTTCTAACCAGGTTGTTAAATTTCAAAGAACGTTCAATATCAAAGAAGTTCGGTAAATGCTGTTCATCTTCACATTGAGTCCTTGGAAAACACCCTTCTTGCATGCTCCTCGAACTCAAGATGTACCCACATGTCCCTAAACTCAAAATTTAGGCGTCCTTGCTACACCCAACCCTTGTTGCAATGCATGCGACCCTTGCTACGAATTTGAAGGTCCTCGATCCACTCTCCTAGTCGCCTATTGCAGCAAAAATTGCTGCTACGCAATTCTTCTACATCCAACAACATTGTCAGCTAAGTCAACCTCCTCGCCATCAAAATTTGAAACCGAGTCATCATCTTTGGTAGACCAATCCCCATCCAAAGCAGTGTCAAATAGAAGGCGAAAGAGATCCTTTGGATCCTTGTTGGCCATTTGATGCATGTACTAAGATTTCATGTCAGTGTTGAGAATTGAGTGCCGAACTCAATGAGTTCTCATGCCAAACTACAATATGTTTATGTTTTTTTTGGGTATTCCTATTTTTGTGCAAATTTGTTGAATAATCTAGCTGCAACTAAATTGGAGCTCAGAGCCATTGCTACATTGGTTGATGAGTGTTAATTGTAGGTTGTGATTAGTCTTTTACAATTGCAAGTTTTAGAATTAGTTTGCGCTACCAACACTGCTACTACTTGATTCGAACGTTGTCTCGAATGCACCCTAAACTTCGTCTTGCCATTGATCTATTGTCGTTGTGAAGACTACCTTGCAACCCCGGATTTACAGTTATCTGGGATGGATACAAAATACAATGCATACCTGGCAGGTTAGGACACAGGTTTAGGTGACACCCATGGGTTGTTGTTACTTTAACCCTAACTTCCTTAACCAGTCAGAATCCTAGTGTTTCCAAGTCCCGCCAGGTACATGTTGTGATCTTTTGGTTGTTTCCTTATTAATCTGAGGAATATTCCTCAGATTCCTCTAAAATGATACATTGTTTTCCTGAGGTCTTGAACTTCAACTGGCTATTTCTCAAACTGAAACGGTTTATCTGTAACTAGTGGCCGGTTTATCATCCTCCCGCTCATTTCCACTGTTCCTGCCTGCATGCACAAACAGTATATATAATACATACAAAATATTGTTGACTTCATAACTGCTGCAGTCATGACTTGGACATGATCTCAAGCTCTGTCAGGCTTTAAGATTAGGTCAACCCTATGTGGAAACTCAGCTCGGTTCTAATAAGTTAGCTAATGAGTCATGTGGGCAACCCTCAAAGCTAAGTTAAAGCCTGTCAAGATCCTCCACCTTCTCTATGGTGACTGCATGCATGGAGTCTTCTCATCGTCAATTATCAATTATCGGTGGTGCAGCAATTACTGCGGCTTGCTATATATGTAGTGCTCAGCAGCAGCTACTTTAATTCCAAGGGTTCAAGAGAGGAGCATCATAACATTGTTCAGCCTCTGAGGCCCGTTCCCTAGCCAAATACACCCTAGCTACCCTCCTCCGTAAACTCACTCCCTCTCTTATATCTTGAAACCCTAGGGAATGGATATTATGCTCACTTTCAATCTCTCTCCTTGTTGTCACATTTACTTTCCATATATCATGGTTTTTTTGACTAATTATCATATTTAGTGTACTTCCACAATAGAAGTATGGGGATTGATTGGGGTTGAACTACCTTAATGGTCCCTTTTTTGAGTGGAACCGGAAGTTTTGGAGGGTTTCTTTGACATATGAGCAATCCATCAAGGTTTTCAAGCCACGCGCTTGCTCTTACAATTGATTTTTTCAATTTGTGCCCAATTTTTTAAAGAAAAAAGCCATACGCTTGCACGCATCATGTTGTTATCATTGTAATAATTGTCATTATTGCAAGGTTGACTTTGTGTTATTCCATAATGTCATAAATTATAATAATTCTCTATTATCACGCATCCATGTTGATTCTACACACCTTAAAAATCCCATGTACTTTGGTTGCCACAAAGCGTTATATTAAGAAGGTTAGAGTGTATTAACTAGGCCCATTTGCCATTAACTGAAATACTAGTGAAGAGCAAGGGTTTGGGTTGGGACATGTAGATATCACCATGGTCAAGTGACCAAGCCGGTCTCCTTGTCTTTGTAGCCTCTTGACACAATCCCGGCTAGTAGACACTGATAGCTTGTTGCCTTACAAGATTATTATAAGAGTAACGCTAGTGATACATGACTAGAGTGACAAAATATACATTTATTTGAATGGAAGCATTTCATACGGTTCAAGTGAAAGTTGTCTATAATTACACCAGAAGTCTAAAAGTGAAATGAAAATATGCAATGTTCCATAAAATACAATTGCATTTCCGTTGTTCAGCTCTTACATAGGAGTTTCATTTTCCAAGATTTGGTCCTCATGGCTCCAAGAATCTGCAAGTTTTCAAAACTTAACTAATGTAATTAATTATAGACGAACAACCATCATGTCACTGCTACTGTATTTTTTCTGGACACTCGGACACCAAGTAGCCTGCCAGAGAAAGCTTGAACTTGATGAAAACTTCAGAATTCATACCATACAGTATAAATAGTATTACATTCACATCATTCTTTATTAAAAAGTGTGTAGGGGTTAAGTGACCTAGAATTTTGCGGCAATCATGTGTCTTTGGTTGGTTATAGATGAACAGCTTGTAAGCTCAGCTGATGAGTTTAAGTAGTAATAAATCAACACTCAGTGCACCACTCCAGCTTCATTATTGTTCCAATATTTCACCTTGGTGCAGCAGATCTAGATTATCAGCTCGCTGTCACAATTTCCACTTCATGAGGACAAGTCACCTACTTACGTCTTTATACCCCAACATATATATAATAAGAATCTGGGGTTTTCTTCTGTACACTGGGCTCAGGGTGTTATTTTTGTTTTTATTAATATTATTTTAAATAAATTTCTATGGTGGGTTTTATGAGTCAAGATGAAGAATATCATTTGCTTCTTTTTGTTGTTGTATCCAAATTTAAAGTTAGCGATAGGATGCAATTTTTTTGTTAAAAATTGGAGTTAGCTAAGGTCACAAGGAAGGGGTTGTAGTGGATGGCGTGTTGGCGACAACATATGTTGTGTACATTAAGGTATTGAGGTCTAGTATAGTAACATAATTGTTCCAATAGTGGCACCTACTAAGTTGAAGCTAGCTAGTTCAATCATCACTTGTCTCCAAGCTACTTGAAGCTACGTGAATTGGCTGGAGTACAGGGGAACATGCACACATGAATAGTAGCCCTGCCCCCGCCCCCCCTTACGTAGCATTGAAAGGCTCAAATTGAAAATGACCATCCTAATTTTGCACTGGACTCATACAAACTTCATTTATGTTGAAATTTAGTTGCTCCAATTTGACTCATGTTCACTAACCTACAATATGTATTTTTCAATTATTTTGACATTCCTAATGATATGAAATTTGCAAAAAACTCTACAAGTGATACTTTAAGGCCTCAGTACCTAACATTTGATGCGGAGTGGGCACTAACCTGCCAAACCGTCGTTGCTTCATTAGCTTTTTTTCACACTATTTTTGGTGCAATTGGGCGTCATGAAGGGCTCCCCCAATACATACACACACACACACACACACACACACATACATACATACATACATACATACATACATCATATATACATATTCATTCATTTATTTTTAAAAGAAACACTATCTCCAACATGTACAAGAATCTAGACTTTTCTGCACACTGGGGTTGTGACCATTTGCCTACAAAATTTATGCGACGACGACGAGCTACGAACATTGAATGCCTGCACGAAGTGCCAACATTCAAGTGCCTCACTCTTGTAGTGCGCCGGCCTCTACCCACAAAAGCGTGTGGAATCGGCCAAGATGAAACTATTTGAGCTTGTCGATCTTAATCATATTCCTAGAGAGAGCTGTTGGAAGAAGTACCGCACGCCAGCTGCACTCAGAATGTGAATTAGGTGCTTTAGAGCTTTGGTTTGTAATTTTTCTAGTATTTCAGTGAGGTCCCTGGTTTAGTCGGCCACTAGTTAATTGGGGGTCCTCGTATACGTTATACAGGTTGATTGGTTTGTTGATTTCCAGAAGATGAGGTTGAGTGAGGTGGTCTGTGCCAGATGGTTGATGCTGGACCAACTGAAACAAAATTATATTCTTGATTAATTCTACTAGTTCATTAGAGCTCGACCCAGAGAAGAGATGCAGGGCAGGACTTGTAACTTGAATGTAAACTGGTGGCCTGATGATCCTTCATTCGACATATGCCGCAAGTTGCTAGACTTAGTCTAAAGTTCCAACCTATTTACATTTCCATTTGTTTGAGTCTAAAGTTCAGTGTTGGAAATATGTTCAATTGTTGAATCGAAAGTTGAATGTTGGAATGTTCAATGTTGAGTCGTCTAAAGTTCAATGTTGGAATGGTCATTGTTGAGTCTACAATTCAGTGTTGGAACGTTTAATGTTGAGTCTACAGTTCAGTGTTTGAATGTTCAAGGTGGAGTCCTAATTTCCATGTAGGTATGTTCAATGTGTGAGTCTAAAGTTCAATGCTGGATCCTAAGTTCAGTGTTGGAATGTTCATGGTTGAGTCTACAGCTCAATGCAGGAATGTTGAATGTTGAGACCAAAGTTGTAACTTGGAATATTCAATGTGGACTATAAAGTTCAATGTTGAGTCGAAAGTTGAATGTGACATTGTCGGAGTGGAGTTTGTGGGATTTCATTCTTTGGTGAAGAATTAGAGTGACTCACAAACTAGCAACATTCACATTAAAGGGAACTTCGGAGGATGAGGAGCTGCCGCTCTTCCCACAAAGTGCGAAAGGCTGTGGTGGACTCACACAAGCCCTTGCGACCCACCCCTCCACCACCACCAGATGACCATGCTTTGGAGACGACGGCGAAGACTGTACAAGTTTTCGGAGGATTGCCTCACCGCCTCCCAAAGCCACAACAATTCACTGCAAGCCAGCCGATGCCATTGCCACCAGATCCTCAACCTGGCAACAACGAAGATCAATCTACACCAAACAGGTCCAGGAATCCTCCTCCTCCACCCCCACCGCCTCCATTCTCCTCACCATCATCCTCCGGCCAATGCTCACCAATAAGTCAAGTACCGGAGCCTTGCAAATCGATTTTCGATCAAGAGCATCCTGGATCTCCTGCAGCACACATCGACCCTCCTCCGTGCACTAGTAGTTCTTCCTCCTCGACATCATCTGAATCAACTAATGGCTCAGCTTCCCCTCCCAGTTGGTACTGCAACCCTAATTCAGCCATCAAGCCCATTGCAACTCCGGCGGCTCCAGCTATGAATGTTGTTGTGGCAGATGATGTTAATGCTGTTCTTCCGGGGGGGCGGGATAGGTCGACATCATGTGGAATTTTGTCTCCACCCTCGGGGTTTCAATTCATTGCACCTAAGTATTCTTTGTCGGCAGTTCCAGAACCTGCGATGTCTGAGTCGTCATCGTCGGCCTCTACGGCAGGCATTGCAGACATACGATGCGGTGATGATGTTCAGGTGTTCAGGTCGGAAGAGATCGAGAGAGCTTGGCGCAGTAGATTCTCCCCGGACCGCCGTGTGGCGGATCAGATCATGGGCGATGATGTAAGTGTATTTCGAGCATGGATGATTAATCGTGGAGGCTTGAACAAGTCCATGGTGATGATCGTTCGGGAACAGTGCCGTTGCCTTCAGGTAATCGATTTATAGCCTCCGAACCATGATCTCCTCTTCATTGATATATCAGATTTACGACGTCTTCAAATTTGTGTTGCCTTAGCAAATCTAAGATGAAGCATCAACACGTTAGACCAACCAGATTGAAAATTGGACATTCCCTGATCTAGTTATGGTTATCAGAAATGCATGTTTGTTGATTAATTCCTTAACACAACATACGGCTATGAATGTTTGTTCATGAGAGACTTAAGGATAACTCTATTTGCCTCAATGTCGCACACATCATTGCTCTCGGTTACTCTAGGGAGTTAGCTTCTTTATCACTGTCTTGATGTATTTTTAGTTCCATAAGTTTTTTGGCCTCCCGGAATTTAAAATCAAATTCATTCTGATTTCATTGCACGCCACCAGTTGATATCGACAAAATTTTTAATTATTCTTGACAGTGGTAATTGTTGTATGATATCTCACAGGCATCAAGAGACTGGCATTCCAAATTGAACCTAATTTCTAACCTAGACGATCGCCACTTGTCCAAGTTAAGGGGATATTGCGTTGGTGAGGAGAAATCAATAGAGAAAGTTGTAGAAGGCTCCGAGTCACATATAATTAGAAGAGACCACATGCTAGTGTATGAGCACACTTGTCATGGCAGCCTACGTGACTATCTACTGGGAAGCTTGTGCAAGGCCCTCTTAGATTGGAAAACCAGGATCAAAATTGCCCTTGGCGCAGCTCGTGGATTAGCATACATCCACGACATTGCTCCAGTTGAGGTCAGAAACCTAATCTCATTTCATACATACATCATCATTTTGAAGTTTTCTTAATTAATCTTTTGAGATCATTACATTTTGATTAGGTAATTAGCACCTAACTTATTCCAAACTTCAGATGTTTGAGAAGTTTTCTGAATATTCCAAAGATGGACACATGGGATTTTGGGATTGACAAGTTTGTTGATTGTTTGAGTTTAATTGCACAGTGTATTTGGGGTGATTTATGTGAGTAAGGTAGACAATCCTTATTCAATTACTTTTCTTATTGGGACATTGACATCTAAGTGGTATGTGCTTTGGTGTGGCTTCAAGAATGGACACCAAAAAGGCATGTATTTGAAAGAGATTGGATTGCATGCACAAAATACAACAACCATATTAGACTAAACAATCAACACAATTGGGGGGGGGGGACCTATATAACCATTTAACAAGCACAAGGATATTCACTTTGTTAATGAATAAGATATTAATATGAGCTCCAAAGACTATGGGGAATTTTGCTAACCATCTTGTACTAATTGCTCGTTTCATATGCTAGGAGAAAGTGGGTTAGTAAGTAAAAGTAACCATTTACAACCAATCTACCTTAGAGAAGTTGGTCTAATTGCTTTACTGACTGCAGGTTGTATACAAAGACTTCAAAAGCTCAAACATTTTGTTGGGCAATGGGTTCCATGTGAAACTGGCAGGCTGTGGTCTCCATGTCATCACACGGGACAAGAACAAGCTGGCCAGAGCATCATCAAAGGTGAGTTCAAATTTTTTCCCTGGCTTTACTGTCAATAGTTGCAAATTGCCAAGTGCCTTCAATCAAACCCACAAGTGAAGGTCTTCATGTACAGATAGTGTTTAACTTAGTATGTGGTAGTTTCCGTACAACCCCGATTTTTATTTATGGTGCACCAACTGGTGCAATGCACATTGATGTACATTTATGTAAGCAGAACACAAATCACATAGTAAACTATTCTGTCCAAATTCCTTAATTGCACGGTCCTTGTTACAGTATATCCTTTCTGTCCAAAGGGTGTACAAGTATCTGTATCAAAAAGCACATGGGAGAGGTGCCTCCATGTAGGCTCAAATAGACACACAGTTAAGTCTCTTGCGTATAAATTCAATACATGTAGCTGGAGGTGCTACACAACATCTTAATGTCGTAAAATTATCGTGCTTGCACAGGTTTTCACAAAAAGCCAAGCATCGGCTAAGAGGAACATCCAGAGCTTTGGCTTTACAATGCTTGAGCTACTCACAGGAAAATGTAGCAAAGATGATGAATTCTGCAAGGATGAGAAGCAATTCATCCAATGGGCTAAGCCTTACCTTCGGGACCACGACAAGCTTATGTCAGTCATTGACCCACAAATGAGGAGGCAATACTCTTCCAAGGGAGCCAAAAAACTGGGTGACCTCACACTGCAGTGCTTGAGAAAGGATCCAAAGAGAAGGCCAAATATTTCTGAGGTTATTGAAGTCCTGCAGACAATAATCTCCCTGCCGCCTGTTGACAAGAAGAGTACTCTTCATTTAAGTGATTTGAGCAGATGCAGGTCTTTGAAGAGAGTTTATAATTTACCAATGGCCTTGTCACGAACAACCTCAAACAAAGTGTAGTGGTCAGGCCAAGCGACTTTGAAACAATCATCACCCATATTTGATGACCCTGCCATGGCCTAACCACTAAGTCCAGTAATGGTAACGGGTTGCCCTGTCGTCGGTGGTAGTAGGCACCCAGTACCTACCTCCTCACACCTGTTACCTAGTTCGTAGAACTGGATCAAAGATTCTTGGCTCAATGTCTTTCCAAGTTGCCCACTACTCCAGCAATTTGGCATACCTGGAAAGTACCAATGCAGAACCGATCCTTACTTAGGCTGTGTCTCCTCCCTCTTCAATTGCATCTTTGGTACAACAAATTGTTGTCCATGTGGCTGTGTTGCCAGAAATTCAATATAAGAAAGTTCTGAAAGTTCCAGACCATTTTTTCATTGTCAACCTGTTTCACTTGATGACTTCCAGGTCCACCGAAAAAACCAATGTTTTGTCTAACAGAAGAATCTCAAAGAGAAGCATATTCTTGTGGAGAAGTGCTTCCTTTCCAAATTGTCTCATATCCTTGTAAACTAGCTGCTGTCATATGGATCTTTTTCCCAGAACATACTCATGCTGCATTCCAGAACTGGAATAAGAACTTCACATATTTCCAGTTGCCTTCAATATTATAAGGGTTGGTTCTAATTTTGAGAACTAATGTGTCCAGGTCTCAAGTCAAGGCGCAGGTAGTGATCATGATCTGCAATGCATGAAGCAACACATGAAATGTGAAGATAGGTATTCTGAAGCACAAAAGTCTAACTAAAGCTAAATTATAACCTTCACTGTGTATATGTGTAGCAATTTCACAATCTTACTATCTTCCGTGGCCTGTTGAAGGCAGACAATCTTCATGTGTCCGCTTTTTGGCATAAGGCACTGATAGTTTGGCTAGCTTGTATCCTGTAATGAGAAATGGTGAAGAGGGATAAAGAGGGAGCCTGTAGTTAGGAAGTCGAAAGCACATACCAGTTTCAGTATTTTCCAAGACCCAATGTCTCATTGGTCGAATTGAAAGCCTGGCTTATATTCTCTTTCCCCATCACTTGCCATACCACCATATCAACTGACCTCCAATGCTAAAAAATTATGTGGTTTATGCATACATCCTGGCAATACTAATTTTGCATCATTTACGAAATTGAGAGGACCAAGAGGAGTTTCTTGGTTGCTTGATTTTGTGATAGTTCCATCAAAATTAGTTGCATGGGATCCCTTCATGTAAGAGTGCCCAGGTGTTGATGGTAAACGTCATTGTTGCTGTTATGTCCATTACCACATTTGTGATAGAGCTCCATCAGCAATTATATTTTAGCAGTAATAGCCAGAATGCAACTCTTGTCACTTGCATTGCCTGGATCGTAGTCCTCAAGGTCCACTTTCTAATCAGCAAAGCATGTACTAAGCACAAGACACCTGGATTTTTGGAAGCTGCCCATAGAAACTGCTAGCACATGTTATGGGGCACATTTAGATGGAGAAAAACAAGTCAGTCCACCCCGGATTGTGGCTAATAATCGAGAGCACTTCGACTTTGAAGCAGGTCTCCCAATAGCACCCCGGGGGCTGTTGAGTGAGATTTGTACAACACTTGTTTGACCAGCTGCACGCGTTTCCTCTATTTTACCACCAAAACCCAAAAAAAGAAAACCCATCATGTTATATCTGTGGTACATACACAAACAAAGTCCAAATAATATGCGAAATCCTTCATTCTCAAGGGTTAAGTATGTAGAAGAAGACCACACCTTCTCCAGTGGAGATACCTCCCCTGGACAAATCCAATGTGGGTATAGCCACTGCGGCTTTCAACTCCAAATTGTGCAACCTAATGGAACCCAAGAGGCGCTCAGGCAGTTCGTCTATGGTCTGCCCCTCAAGAAGGAATGCAATATCAACAGTGAGGGTGGTAACATAGCCGATGGCGAGTTGCACAACACCTGTAGCCACCATGGATGATCCGATATCCACATCAATGCTCATGTGCTTTTCAGATTGAGAAAATCTGCGGCACGGAATACCATCACTGTAGTATAATACAAAATGGCGGAAATCCTCTGTAGAGATAATGATGATGTTAACTTGCACCCAAATAATTACAGTTTCTCAGACTCCATCTTTGATAGGAAGCCAATCAACTGTGACGCAACATCAATAATGAAGCTGCACTGGAGGGCTACCCCTGCCAGCATGAGCATAATTGTTGTCAGGCCATCTGCAAAAGGAAGGAATATAGGAATCTTGCTAGATGAGGATTTACCGGCAAGTGAGGGCTTTGCCAAGGATGCAGACAGCTTGCTCTCCAACTGCAGCCTTCACAATCCATGGCCCCTTGCAGACATTAGCAATCAGTTTGAGCCTTGATACCCTAAATTCACCATTATCTTTCAGAAATTGGGACACCAGGGAGCCCTCTGGACATTTCTCTGTCATCACGAAATATGCAATTGCACTGAGGTGATCGGGACTTGGAACCTGCACAACATCACACCTATCTCTGAACAGTCAAGATAGTGATGATTCAATTGGCTTTACACACTCCCTGTGGTTAATAAAGAAACTCAGTGTCTCGTTCTATTATAGCTTCAAGAATAAATTTAAGAATCAAGGTCCTTGATTACATGTATGAATGTCAAGCATGTTCAAGTGGCAAGCTCTCATTAGTGGACACTTCATTTTTACATACCTAACTTCGAACAAAGCCTTCTTCCATTTACTAAGATGCAAAATAAATACATTGCCAAATAGAGTCCCACCTAGTGTATACTCTCCAAAATGCTTATTCGAAGCATTCTCCATCCTACTTAACCACTATAGATATCGTTTAGGTGGTGTAGTGGTGTAGTAGGATATAGAAAGCTATGGATAAGCATCTTGGAGAGTATACACTTGGTAGTATTCTTTTTGGCAAGGTATTTAAGTTGCATCTTAGTAAATGGGAGAAGGCTTCGTCTGAAGATAGGTAGGTAACAATGAGGTGTCCACTGATGAGAGCTTTGGAATTTGATAATGCTTGGCATTCATTCTTATTCTTGAAGCTAGAAAAGAAAAGAGAACGTCCTTACAACTGCTTAAGAATACTATGTTTAGGGAGAACACCTACTTAAGAATGCTCTGATAATAATGTGAAACCCTAATACAAAATAACAAACCTTGGCTCAGAAATGTGAGTCTACAAACAGGAGACTGTCAATAAACCAGATGCATTGTAGAGTTGTACCTACCTGTAAATTGAAAACCCACACAAAAGGCTGTGGCTTGCCAAGCTTCAGCTCATCCTCCAAGGCGAGCATGACTCGGTTGTTTGGATGCTCCAAAACATTATCAATCCGAGCACTACTTGACAGCCAGTCGAATGCTAAAGGTTGCAGAATGCTCTCGGTTGCAGGGACTTTGGCCTTGGTGGTCGTATAATCGGAGCCACGAACTACGAAACTGTCTTCCGAGGGAGTTGACCATCCCATTGTGTTTGTTGCCATGGCGTCAATCCTAGGAACAGGTCCGCTGTTCAAAAGTGGTGTCACCCACGATGTCTGTGTCGTTGCTTCTAGCACCGGAGTAATTGAAACGGCAGCAGCAACAGCAGCAGCAGCAGCAGCCTCCTCTTCCTCCAGGTCTGAATCCTCAAGAAATGGGTTACAATCTTCCAACCAGCTCCAAATTGTGTCTAAAATTTCTTGCTCCATGTCCACCTTCCACAATGTGCCACAGTGGTCTTCCCTGCAAAGTCCTCATAATCCAGCTCCACGCCATTGAAGGTTTAGGTCACTCTCGACCTCTTCAGCTTTCTTATGCGGCGCAGACATCCTTCATGTCATTTTGACAAACAATTACCACCGCACGAAACAGAAGCATTCACATAACAGCATAACAATTCATACAGGCTTGCAATTCTTTTCATGGACTTCAGAGGGTGTCATCCATGATGTTTGTGTAGTTGCTTCTTGCACAGGGATAATTGGAGCTGCCTCGCCCTCAGGGTAAGATCGGAATCCTCAAGGAATGGGATACACTCTTCCAACAAGCTCCAAATTGTGTCTTTAAAATCTTGCTCCATGTCTACTTCCATCCAAGATGTGCCACAGTGGTCTTCCCTGCAAAGACCACATGATCCAGCTCCACTCCACTGAAGAATTAGGTCACTCCCAACCTCTTCAGGTTTCTTATGTGGGGCAGACATCCTTCATGTCATTTTGACAAACTATTTCCACCTCACGAAATAGTGATATTCACAGAATAAATAACAACACATACAGGCTTGCAATTAGGTTCTTGGACTTAAGAGGGTTGTTACCTATGATGAATCCTCAAGAAATGGGTTGCACTCTTCCAACCAGCGCCGAATCTTGTCTATAACTTCTTGCTCCATGTCTACCTTCTTCCACAATATGCCAGTGGTCTTCCCTGCAAAGACCTCATAATCCAGCTCCACGCCATTGAAGATTTAGGTCACTCCCAACCTCTTCAGCTTTCTTGCGTGGGACAGACATCCTTCATGTCATTGTGACAGACTAATCCCACCGCACAAACCAGAAGTATTCTCACAGTACAGATATATAACAAAACATACAGGCTTGAAACTCTTTTCGCGATTTTGGAGACATGGGGCCCTACCCAGAAAGAACTGAATGTCCTTCCAGTGCAGATAGCCTTATGGAATTATTGTACATCCTCGGTGACAAGATCTTCCAACAATGTTAATTCATCTCAACATTCAGAAGCTTCCTTACACATTCTTGGCATCAACACAATCCCTCTCATCTGACATGCTGTTTCTGCATCTGACAATGAAACTGCAAAACATCAAAACAACGAAACTGGTTCAATCTGAGGTAGGCTTGAAGAACCAGAAATCCCATGCATCCGCAGTTCCATATGCAATGTGATGATCGATGTTGAGGATGACCACCAAGTGTCAACATCATGATAATAAGAGCAATATAATGTTTTGCATGTCTGGATTTATAACAAGGAGCATGTGAATTCTACAGCAGGTGACAAACCTTGAGAAACACGAGAGAGAGAGCGACAGAGAGAGGGGGGGGGGGGGTAGCGGGGAACCCCTTACTGTATTGTATCTCCTTTGGTGCCAAGCCACTGCCACATCAGCAGTTTGCGTAATGCCAACTCAGCCCATTATTGCAATTGTCGGTTGGAAGGGTGTACAAAATATGAAGGTGAGGGGGGGGGTCTTAATCGGACACTTTTCTTTCTGCACCCACTTTCCGTAGGATATGAAACACACAATTGGTGCGAGATGATTAGCAAAATCAAATTGTCCCTGTAGCCGTTTTCCAAATTATTCTTTGATGTCAAATGGCTATCCTATTCATTTGTCAAAGTGAAGGTTTTCAGAGTTGTCAAAAGATCATATGGGTCCTTCAAAAATTATGTAACCTATTGCATCTAAAATGGTTAACAAATTTTGAACATGTAGTCCAATTTTTTCTTAACACATGTCTTTAAATTTATATCCGTATTTAGATCCACAGCCAACAATACAACATTCAGAATAATATAGGTGTCCGTTTAAGATCAAACACCGAATTAGGTACATGTACCTTAACTCAATCTTCAGAGCTAGACTATAACTTTACTCAAAGATTGGCAAATCTTTACACCGTGACAACAAATTATAATATGCACAGGAGGATGAAGGTGGTTGGCCCACAGCTATGGTTGCAACCCTTCCCAGTATTTTTCTTCGACTAGGTCCACATGGTGCACTTACCCTGCGTAAACCCTAGTTTAGGCTAGCAACTAAATTTTGATGCTTGTTGACAAGTATTTTTTTGTTTGTAGTATTGATAGCATCTTGAATTGCGCGTACATAGACTTTGACCTGATATTAAGAGATTTGAGAGGAGAATAAAGAATGCAGTTTTTTAATGTATTTTTACAATTTTCAGACACCACTGCTCAAATTTGTTGGATTTGGACTCAAATTGTTGAAAATCATCATTTCCATGGATGAATTCGCATTGTACAACACCTATGCGTTTTGAAACATCATAGATTTTGGTTTCGAGATGGGTCCAATCGTATGAATAGATCGACTTATGTCGTCCTTCCCGCGAGAGCATGGCACGGAGAGAGCGCCGCCCACATTTGGTCACAGAAGATGATGGAATCACCTCTATTTTCACAACTTTTACTAACATTGGCGTGACCATTTGGCAATGCTTTACTACCTTTGTGAATTTTGTGAGCACGCATTTGTTAAGATTATCCAGTGCTTGTCATCCATGTTCATGTTGGGCATTCAACCAAGTCAAGAATCTCCAAGATAGAGGAGAATCACCACACCAAGAGTTAACAAATCACCTCAAGTTCACAAAGCATGTTAGGCAAGGGACTCCATCATCATCGTCGTCGCCATGTGTTGAAGACAAGAATCATGAACCTCAGCCTATTGAGTCAAACAATGTAACGGAGTTAGTATCATATGAGTCTGTTCAATTTGGTTTGCAAGACATCGCAAGGAAGTTTGCAAAAGAGTTGTGCAATGGCAACCTACCGAATATGAAGAATTTGAACATGATTGTGAATTATGCACAAGATTGTGGAGATGAAGTTGCACGACTCAGAGAAGTGGTCAGAAGTGACTGCGACACAATCTCAACCCTTCACCTTGAACTTGAAGAAGAAAGAAATGCTTCAGCATCCGCGACAAATGAAACCATGGCAATGATTGCAAGGCTTCAAGAAGAAAAGGCGGCAATTCAAATGGAAGCTCGACAATACAAGAGAATGGCCGAAGAGAAAGCTTTGTATGATCAAGAGGCCATGGATATGTTGAAGGAGGTCATTGCAAAGCGTGAGGAAGAACTTCAGCTTGAATATGAAGATAATAAACATAGCTATACTTCATTTAGTTGTGTCCAAGGTGGACAGCTTAAGGAGCTTTTGTATTTGGAAGGTGAAGTGTCCTCTACAAATGACGACCAAATGTGGTCTCCTCAATCTCATGATTGGGATGCTCAAAGTACAAAAGAGTTTGTGCAAGGTTTATTGAGTTATTTCAAGAAATTGAATGCCAAAGAGCAAAACATGATACGTGAAGTTATTTACAACTCCAAGACACCATATTATTCATCTGAAAGCAATCAACACATAAATCTGCACAATAATACTTCACAAGCGAGAAACAACGTTTCAATTCACAATTATGATGACGATGGTGTAACTCCACTGTTGCCAAATGATGAAAGAGATGGAGGTGGACATGCAAATGAATACATGTGTAGTGGAGGTGATGAAGGCTTCCACCAAGCGAAAATGAGAGACAAAGATGCGCCAATATCACAAAAGAAACTGGAAGACTACGATGACAAAGCAAAAGAACAAAATTCGGAAGAAAGAAAGATGTCAGTGTTAGAATATGTTTTAAAATTTGAGGAACAATTTCATGAGCTTGAACAAAAGAAAAACAAAGGCGTGAAAGGTGTTCGGGCTTTATGCGATCAGAAAGACAACACACAATCAGTGAGGGGGATTTCAAAGAGGAACAACCTAAAGAAAGAAATTCTAGCAAAACCAACTGAAGTTATGATTCGACCTAATACGGAAGACTTGACAACTGCCACACCTTCTGATATCCACAAAGGTGTGAATTTTGCGAGTGACATGAAAGCAGAAACAAGTGATAGAAATGATTTAGGAGATGACCTTTGTGAGGACGTGACTGTGGAGGAAGTATCTGATGTTGTTAATGAGCCCATGACAATTTGTCATAGAGTCAAGAGGAAATTGCTTGAAAAAGATGAGGATACCCATGACATGGCACATCGTATGAAGGATGTAGCTCCATGTCCATCCAATAGCCAAAGCACTAGGATGGTAGAAGATGGTTTTCAGACAATAAAAGGTGATTCAAATTGGGAAGACTTGGAGACCTCCAGGAGCGCATTAGGGACTGTTGAAGAGAGAAGTCACACAAATAGGGTAAAAACAGAAGTAGAAAATATTATTTCCAGGTTGAACGCACTTGAGAGCAACAAACAACAAATGAAGCACAACATCGCCCACTTTATGGAGGAAAAGAATGAAATGAAACTTCTTCAAAAAATATCAGAGCACATTCAGAACCTGAAAAAACTGAAGAAAGAAGGGGTTCAACAGCCGGATATATACATGACTGCATTTCAGGTTCAAATCATATTGGATTCTCCTCGTGCAATCGGTGTATGCACAATGCACTCTATTTTTTGATATGATATTTTGTTGAAAGTGAACTAAGCATGGCATTTTTCCTTTGGTTTTGCAGAACTTCATTCAAACTCTTTGCAAATATGCATTGAGCCATTGTGAAGAGCCCATATGTCCACTTGACCCTTCCCAAGGGATCAACGCAAATGAAGGAGTTAACTCAATTTGTGAGAGTTCGATGAACTTTATTCCAGTCTCCGGAGAGATTTTTGGGCATAATCAGTCAAAATCTTAAGTGTTTCCAAGTTTACTCAGATTCATTTTGTGATCAAGTCTTCTTTATTAACTCTAGGTATATTCCATAGATTCTTCTAAGGTTATTGGTAAATTTCCTTGAGTCTTGAACTTCAACCAGTTATATTTCAAACTCAACCGGTTCATCTGCAATTAGCGGTCAGTTCTCCCCATTCACTGCTTTAATTTTTTTGCAACAACCTTGTAAAGATTGGTCTCCTACATACAACGAAATTCACATCAATACCTACATGACAAAAGGATGTTCACATTCTTTTCATAGCAATTTATTTGTGATTTTGCAGAGGCTCTCTGCAATGTTCTTTTCAACTTACCATCAGAGTCATTGCTTCCACACAAAAACATCCACAATACAAATTTACCTATTCACCTATCTATTAGGTATTTCATATGCGATTGAAAATAATAACATTTGAGTTCTATTATCACTTCACCTTTGCTTGAAGAGATTATTTTCACAACCTGATTAAACAACTGAATTCAACTTGAGGATAAAATCTCATGTAAATAAGTCTAAAAAGAGATATGCAGACTGTTTCTATTCGAGTCAGTTGATTGAAAACCTTGGCATGTACCTCTGTCGATATGCCATATTGAATTACTTGAATCTTCAGTTCCATGTAAAATGATAAAAAAAAAAAAAAATTAAAGAAAAAATCAAACACGCACCAATACCTACTCTCAAGTAAAAGTATATCCGACACTGAAATCGTATATCCACTTTCAAGGAACTGAAAAAAATTGAGTACTACTTTATTGAGTTGATGTTGTACCAAGGGAACACCACCTAAGAATCCACTGTATTTCCCATATATTTCTTTATAAGCCAACTGCTGCCATCGTGCATATACTTGCACCCAGCAAGGACACCACACAGGTTATTCAACATATGGATGATTTGTTGATGGTGGTAGAATGGGCTGAAGAGTTGAGATCACTGTGAGAAGTGAAACGCTTCCCAAGAAGAAAAACACAACATCATTACCTGCAAAATTATCAATGTCAGACACATCTTTCAAGCACTTACAACGACCTTCTAAATAGATTTTAGTATGAAATAAACAATGCCACCTACGATTTTTTGCAGTACGAACCTCCTAAATTTATCTTATGGAGCAATTAAATGTATCACAATTGCCTTCCATGTCAAGTGGGTGCATGAACATCTCTACAAGTTCAAATATTACATATCAAATTTTCATATTAAGATTGATGAGGTGCAAGTTTGAATAATTACATTGGATAAATCACACTTTGCTGTAACATGTGTAACATATGTTACGACTAAGAATATGAAACACATCATTTACTTCAATTGATTTCTACATGATTGGATGTTTAACAACAAAAAATCAATGTTCACCTGGAAGAATAGGTGCATGTTGGCGACTTTGAGCCCACGCAAAACTGAACAAAACATACTTCAAATCATGAATATGATCCTTGGTAAATACACAAACACGTTGCACAATCGAGTATGTATTAGAAAGACAAGTAAATGCATTCCACACAATAATGAATTTTGCTTGAGAACTCACATAGCACCTCCACCAGCTGGCCCAATAGCTTTGAACAATGAAGCTAAACTCATTGAAAGCCCATTGGCAGCTCCCCTCTTATCTTGAGCCTGAATCAATAAAAGATAATTAAATCTTGTATTAAGAAGTAAGAATAGGGCTTGACTTAATAGGTTACTTCGCAAAAGATTTTGCATCTTTCTAACCTTCTGATAACTGATATGTGATCTTGAGAAAGGAGGGCCAAAACAAACTTCAAAAGTGTACAAATATTAAACAGAAAGAGGGCATGGATGTGAATTAATAAGTACCACTGCATTATTGATAAGTATGAATGACCCAGTGAGTGTTGTGACCTGTAATTCCATATGCACGTTGATGTCAATATTCAAGACGATTTTATCCACTAATCAGAAATAGAAAAAAGAAAATTTACACTTAATGAAATCTGGATGAAGTGAGAAATTCTTAACAATCAGACATTCATATAAATCTCCCTACAGAGTAATGACCCCACATGTGTAGCTACAAACTTTTCTAGAAAGATTCTGCAACATTCTTGGGTTGGGATCTGAAAATTCTGTTTAAAGGAAGGTCGCATTACCGAGAGAATAAACCTCAGAACTGATGTAATACACAAAAGCACCCAAAGTGTTCTGCCAGGTAGTGCTGGGAAAAATGGAAGCACAGCTAACAATGGAATGGAGAGTCCCTGCAAACATGAACAGTCTGTCAGAATCCTCAACTCTAAACACTTACCATAACATAAACTCTCAAATAACAGAAACCCCTTCAAAAGGAGCACACAACAAGCATTTCACTTTCAACACAATGAAAGCATAAGAGAGCCATCATGATGATAGTCACATAGCAACACAAGATACTTCGAAATACAACATAGAACAATTCTGTTTAACACATCTTCCTTTTTGAATGTCTCCAGATTCCATTATATTACATTCAAGTGATATACTATCAGGCCAACACATGGATTAAGCCTAGGAGATCATAAATGACCATCACAAACTTCCGAGTGTAAAACTTTTATGTAATATTTGTATTGAAATTACATCTAGTATTGTATAACATATATGTTACAATATCTTTAATTATTTCATGTAAATAACTTCTAGGAAGTAGTCTAATAAATATGTAATTAATACACATTTCAAATTGATAGCATATTATATTAATCAATACTATGCCATAGGATGATAATTTTGCGTCTGGAAATTTGTACTGACTATCTTGTTCTAAATTGAGATATGCTCTTAACACTTGGGTGCATAAGATTCTAGTGACAAGACAGACAAGAGTATGCGCATCATTACTACGTTGTTGTAATGTGTGGTATAAATGGGTTGGCCATTGTCTTAAAACAACTCCAAAATTTGCATAGTATAAACTGGTCAGCATCAACAATAAGGGTGTGGTTCATGCGAAGGTTCAGCATCTCACCGCACCAATTCGAGTAGTGAGTATTGGTCCCAAAAAGTTTGCCAAAATTGGGAAAAATAAAAGTTGGAACACAAGCATGCCAAAGCCTGTCCAACAAACAAACGAGCCCCCTGGCATTCAAAATCCTTCTAGAGAATCACAGAATAGACTTAAGATGATAATGATTTGAAACTGCTTTGCACTGAGAATCTTTCTCAAAACAAACAAGCATGTTCCAACCCAACTCCATATATGTGAATCATGCCAGAGAAAGATCAAACGAAGTGCAAAAAAAGTAATTCAATAAATTTCATATATATATAAATATATATATGCTAAAAAAAACTTCTGTACCAGAGAGTGCTAGAAGTGTTCCAACATCAGCTGTGGTGAAGCCAAGACCACCCTTGGCTTTTGGGCTTACGCACCACAATGAGAAAATCTGCATTACAAAAGCTATATGAGCATGACTAGCTCCCAAAAATAATACAAAAGTTGTCACAAGGCAAGCAGAGTCTCACAGACTTAGGCCTACAATAAGTCCTCAGAGCCAAATATAAAACCTTGCAAACATAAGTCTTGCTATACATCACATTGGGAAAACCCCAGGTTCTAAAACATGAGAGCTATCTCAACAGGACATAAGAGACTTGAACAATTCAAAGAACATTTATTTATTTATTTATTTATTTATTTATTTATTTATTTATTTATTTATTTATTTAAACATTGATGTTGTTTAGAGACCACAAGAGACTTATAGTCAAGGTGACTAAGGTTATGAAAAGTGCAAACCTCAGTGTATGCAATGTCCTGGAGAGACCACAAGCAGTAGACAGCTATGGATGCCATCAGGGGATGGCTGGTTATAAGCCACATGGAGTCTTTCTTTGAATCTCCACTACTTTCTAACAACTGTTGAGCAGCATCCTCTTCACCCGCCTTAGCTGGATATGATACTCGCACTTCATGTTCATCACCAAAAAGAAAGATGATCAATTGTAAACCTCCCCTCAACAATTTGTGCAACAACCCTGACAACTTTCAACATTGAAGAGAGATGATAGATAGATAGATAGAAAGAACAATGGCTCCAGAAGAGCAAGGATGAATGAAGAGCCTCTTCACCCACAGGCGATTGCCCCTCTGCAGGGTGGGCTCTATCCCAGGTAACAGAAGATAACTAACAGGGGTGTAAAAGGTAAAGGGAGAGTGAATTCAGGACAGCCCGGGGTGTGTTGGTTTGTTGGTGACGTTGAGGATTTCAGTGTGTCGGTCATCCGGATTCGAAACCCCATGAGGCCCAATATTTGTTAGTGTGTGCAGGAAATGAAACCCCCTACCCTGATTGAGACAATTAATAGACTTAGAGGTGGCTTAAACCCAAGGCCTAAACCCAGAACCCATGGGACTCCGAGATTAAGCCGCCTAAGGCCACAATAAATAGTACTCAGATGGATGACCTTCCTAGCACTTGATTTCCAGTGAACCCTAACACCTATGGTCCACCCAAACATAGTGGGGGAATCCGGATGAACCGGATATTTTCAGCCAACTGTGTGGGAACCGAGGGGCTTGCCCTTTGGGCGCCAGGCGGCTTGCCCGCACCCATTCAAGGTGTTTGTTCACCTTCAAAAGGAGGCAGTAGTCTTCAAGGACCCTCAAATTCTCATAATTCCCATTTTGGGATTACATATAGATTTCGACCAGCTCGAAGATGAAGAAGCACCATAACTCACAACGCTTGCAACATCAGAGTTGTCTTTCTTTCTTTCTTTTTTGGACAGACCTGCTGGCTGCTAGTGCATCTTGGGATTTTATCTGCCATTCATGTTCTAGTTGTCTTCTGTTGAGGATGGTTGTGGTGTGGAGGTGTGGAGATGGGTTTAGAGGTTTTAACAAAGATGATATACTTGAAGACAAACAAGACAAGCTGGAGAAAGTCAACAGCCTAGACAAACCTTCACAAATAAGGTAGAAGTGCTTAATTCGGTTATGTTGATCGGACACCTATCTTTGAGTGGTATGTGATTGGGTGTGGCTCCAAGAACAAATACCAAAAAGACGTGTGTCTAAAAGAGAATGACTTCCGTGCTCACAATATGATAACCATTCTTGGAGGCGGGGGGGGACCTATACGACCATTTAATGAGCACTGAAATCTTCACATTGATAATTCATACAAGCTCCGAAACCTAAGCAGAAAGTAGCTACAGCCTCGATTTGGATTTGCTAACCATCTAGTCGCGTGTTTCATATCCTTGGAGAAGTGGGCTAGTCGGAAAAAATAACCATTTTAAGACCCATCTACCTTATTAGTTGATGTCTTTGCCATCACAAGACATTCTACATGCAGAATTACGATGATTTATAGCTAGGTTGTGGATGAAATGGAAGAGGCCCTCACCTTGTCTGTCCTGCCACTCCTTTAAGGAACACATGAAGGGATTTGTTTCCCTTGGTTCAACACCTTCTTCATCAGCGATAGGAATAGATTTATACAATTCACTGTGACTAACTTCTCCATTTCCAGGATCTTCCTCTGCCAGGCGACACACAGGCCCTTGTGAGTGTGATCTCGCTGATATGGATCGTTTAAAATTCTCAAAACTACCAGTGCCACTGCCAAAGGGTGTTCCAACTGGAGAGAGCAACGCTGGACTATCAATCCCCTCCCACACACTGACAGAGGACTTGCTTCCAATATCTTTTGATAATCTTCTTCTGGGAACTTCCAATGCGGGTAAACTGCTATGCAGTTTTTCTGTGCTCGCTTCTTTTTGTTCCTTCAGGGGCTCGCTACTATTATGCTTGTGCAAAGTTTCCTGTAATGCACAACAGAGGTCAAACCCAAGTTACAGAAAACCCTACTATGCAAGGTTGTATACATAGAAACTATGATTTACACCCCGCCACAATGATCCAATAAAAGAACAGTAATAATGAATTATTTTTAGAGCATTAACATGTAATCTAATTCTGATTTCTTTTTTAAAATTGCAAGCTATGGCACAATATTGTTGAAGCATGTCTCAAAAATGTCCAGGAGATAACCTTGTTAAAACAACAATTTATGAGAACTAAAAGAGAATGAAACACCAACTTATGAGCTCTGCATACAGCTTCCTATTAAATTGGAAGTTGGGGAGTTACAAAAGCCAAACTGTTAAAATCTATGTCTCCATAGATGACAACAATGAAGGAGAATTGTAGTTTGTGGCACGTACAGGCAGTTGGAAGCAAATAATTAAAACAACCGTCGCAAACACTGAGGTGCAGAATGATGGTAGAAGATAAGGATACCTGCAACCAGATATAAACCCCAGTTTCAACAACAAACTTTTTCAAAATACTACTTATCGAGACATCTAGTTGACTTGAACCAGATTTTGAGCAAAAACTCACCGATCAAACAGTGATCCTGCAGGGAAAAAACTTGGGTATTTGACAGCTGGCTGCAAAAGCATCACCACATCAAGGAGCAAATTTAATTAGTTGGAAGAGGACCTGTTATTAAGTATTTGATATATCTGGATGAACATTCCTTTCCAAAAGAAGCGAAGGAAACCATAACTCCTCAAAATGACATTGGAAAAGATTAACTAAGATGACATACCTGTGAAAGATAACCCCCAAGAGCAGGACCAATAATTAGGCCAAGACCCCAACAGGTTCCAACCTGCACAAAGATACATTTGGTCATTCCACTCCAACCAAATCCACAACCTCAAAAACCGGATTCATTAAAAGGAGGCCCAAGATCATGTTGGTACCGGTCAATCTCTAAATTCGTGATTGTTGATTTTCAAAGGCTAATGAACTTCTGGTTTGTTAATATTCCTGTTAGCAAAAGAAGTCCCTCTCTAAGAGAACATGCCAGAATATAATTGTTTCTAGATTTACTAAATTGACAACATCTAATGTCTTAACATTTCATCTTGCTACATTCAAGGCTTCTTAAGATACGATATAGATATCCTCTGCAGGGGATATTTTTTTGGTTCTTGATTGAGAATAAGCAAGCCCAGCAACTCCTACAAAGCTACTACTTTGGTCAATAGGGGAAGAGTCCCTCGACAAACAAAATTGCTATTTAGACATGCTATCAAAAAACAGATTCAACTATGAGGACTTACTATGGATATTCCGAGTGCTTGGTATGTCTCGCTGCAGATCTCGGTTGCATATGCCTGCACAAAAACAAACAAACAAAAAGCTGTACAGTTTCTCATTGCTCCGAAAGCCCATCACTAGAAAAAACATGACACCATCTACTCACAGAATGTGGGAATCACCTTGACTGTTGCAAGCATGCCATTGAAACTCCCAAGGAGGAAACGCATCGACAGAGCAAACCAGAAGTTTGTACTGAATCCAAATCCCATACCGAATATGATCCTGAATACCAACCAAACGTCCTTGGTAGATGTCAATTGCTGAGTTATTTAGAAGCACCAAGTTACCTTTGAAGCAAATGTTTCTGACAAATCTGTGCAACAGACACGGATGCACAAATTTTTCGCTTCCAAAGTTAATCAATCAATCTGCCCAAAAGCTGGCAATAACCTGAGCTGGAATAAAAGGTCTTTAGACGCACACTGATCCAACGCCAATTATGATGATCGGCTTGCGCCCATACTTGTCTGCTGCCATGCCCCATAATATTGCCGTTGAAAATCGTCCAACCATAAAGGCCGACCCTGTAATACAAACGTTTTCAACCATTCTGATTATGGATGAAATATAGATGATCGTTCCAACTCAATGGTGCAAAACAGCGGCAAGGTAGACATGCCTTAGATGGTAACTTTTCTCTACGCACCCACTTCTCGTAGGACATGGAATACTCGATTAGTGTGAGATGATTAACAAATCCACATCGTGCCCGTAGCCATTTGCCTCATAATTTTCTGAGCTCGTATGATTATCTTATTCATTATCAAAGTGAAGATTCTCGTGCTCATTAAGTGGTCATATAGGTCCTCCCAACCATTTTAACTATTGAGCCTAGAATGGTTACCATATGATGAGCACGTTGTCCAATGTCATTCAAAAGCATGTCTTTTTGGTGCCAGTTCTTAGATCCACACCTAACCACATACCACTCAAATATAGGTGTCCAGATTATTGCTGTGCTGGATTTAGGCACGTCTACCTCACACAAATCCTGAAGTGACCAGCTCCGTTACTAACAACCAAAGATAAAAAATGGAGAGGAGCAGCTGATTTATATTTCTTACCTAGAGCACCAACGTAGTACCCAATATCATCTTTGTTTTTAGCAATTTGGAAGTCTTCAACCTACACCAACACATGGCACCCGGATTTAAAACCGCCATACACTTCTCACAGGATGTTACAGCAGACTGGAACTAACAAATAATTGCAAAAAAGGAGGAGAAAATTCAGGATTTCTTATTCCTTTGCTCGGTTTTTGCTCTCACCATGAAATAAATGTAAGGAAATAGCGAAGCGATCGGTAAAGCTGCAACAACAAACACAACAAACATCCTTAGGGTTACTCCAGATTGCACCCGCTAAACTGCAAACCTGCTCTTAATAGAAATTCAAAAACCTTCAAGAATGTGATGGAGTTGCACATATAAGCAACGAGCTGAATAAAATGGCGGGACAAAAAATGATGATATCATCCACACACACTGGGGTTCGTCACACAAATCGTGGATTCCTTATTAAAATGCTACTCATCCAAATTACAATCTCAGTCCTCACTTCCCTGCAAAGTCCGAATCTTAAACTCCAACAAATTTCCTTCCAAGAGTGTGACAATCTTCTTACTATTGCAAACCACGAGTAGAGCAATAACCAAAAGCTCTTTCACAGGAGGGCCACGGTCGACTTGATGCCGCTGAACGATCTCGCAGCCTGGGCAATTCGGGTAAACTTTCTTCCGGAATTGAAGCAGCGGCTGCTCTATATCCCCCTCCATTTGTTAACTTAAAACTGCTGCTTCTTTCACAGCTCTCTCTCTCTCTCTCTCTCTCTCTCTCCCCTACACTTCAAACACACCAACAACCTCACAACCTTAAACCCCCACGAGCTCCGGACTCAGCTCCTTCTCACTTCACCCCCAAGACCTTTCTCCAAGGAAAATTTGCATCCATCACAGTAACATGTGAAATTACTTTCGTAGGTTGAAGGATTCAACTCTGAACAAGCATATGGAATGAGCCAGAAGTAACTTCTGCTAAGAGCCGAGTCGGTAACTAAATAGGTAGTGTTACTGAGTGTGAGTCATGGGACTTTCGGAGGATGGGCATTCCACTGAAATCCTGCAATGATCACAAGGAGCCTTTGGGAAATTCCCGCATGGGCAAAAGGGATGGTTCTTCCACTATGAACATTCCCACTTTGGCACGCACAATTTCCTCCCTCCTTTTGAAAGGGAATTCTTCCGTTTTCCCCCCACACAAGAGGCAATTGTGCCAGGAGGCAATGGTGTACATCCCCCTTGTGTGAATGCTTCCAAGTATCGTGGATCCTACATGGGGCTTGTAACAAGCAGAAATTCCAACATTCCAGATGAAGCAACAAGAAGGGAACAAGGTGATGGGTATGTTGTTGCGGATCACTCGGGGCCTACTGCGGAGAAAGAGACGTATCAAGGCGGCGACAGGAGAGCAGGAAACGCCGGACGCTCAGCACCCGCGTCCAGCCTCGCCCGCCTAACAATCCGCCGCCGCTGGCCCTCAATGGCAGGCATTCAACAACCCCGTACTAACTTTCGGTGGGTCAGATCCGGGCAGGGGCAGCCCTCCCGGGAAATTTTTGAACTTGACCGAAAACTGCTGCCCGCCCCGCCCAACTTAGAAAAAACAATATTGCCCTTGCATTCTTGAAGGCCGCTTGACTACAACCCCCATACTGAGTGCACTTCGCCTTCAAGGTTCAAAATCTAATATACAGGGTCCGAGATGACCTTAAACTACCGGATGATGGTGGACAGATACCCAAATCTCAAGGAAGAGGTTGGCGGTTCGATTCCCGACTATGAAATCTCCTCTCTACTTGACGGAAAACTTGCCAGGTGGTCAACTACCTCCTGTGCTTTAGCGCTCGCCTGTCGGCCTTCTGTCTCAAAATAAAAAATAAAAATCCAATATATACAGTATGTTCTCTTTCATCAAGTAAATAAGCAATTGACTGTGATTTTATTATCAAATTGAAACTGTCAATAGAGCATGTAAATGACTTGGAAGTCAAAAACCCTGACTAGCACTGAGGTTATAGATTTTGTGATTTACAATTTGAAATTGTCTTTGTCATTCTAAAATGACACTTGAATTAGTGTGTTGGTTTAGTGTATATTTTATAATATTTTAGGTAATGGCATTTACTTTCATGTGTATTCATATGCATTCTAAACTAATTAAATGTGATAATCATAAACATAGCCCTTGCATTCTTGAAGGCCAATTGACTACAAATCCCATATTGAGTGCACTTCACCTTCAAGGTCCAAAATCCAATATATAGGTTCACTTCCATCGAGTAAATAAGCAATTGACTAGGATTTCATTATCAAAGTGAAACTGTCAATAAAGCATGTAATTGACTTGGAAGTCAAAAATATTATAAAACCCTCACTAGCGCTGAGGTGATCATTTTTGTGACTTACAATTTGAAATTGTCTTTGTCATTCTAAAATGACACTTAAATTAGTGTGCTGATTTAGTATGTATATTTCATAATATTTTAGGTGATTTCGTCTATTTTCACATGTATTCATATGCATTCATTAATCGATTAAAACTGGAATTAATTAATTATAAAAATTAATTCATAGGAATTAATTCCAGAAACTAAATATTAGAAATAATTACAGTAATTACAGTAATTACATTTTATAATTAATTATATTTTCTTGATTTGGTAAGCATACTTTCTGATTTATTTAAAATTAATTAGGAACAGTCAAGATTAATTAGACTTGATTACATTCAATTGTAGCTCAATGTAGCAATCCTCTTGTTTTGTGCCTACACTCACATTATTTGTAGATTGTGCATGAATATTTTTTATCGCACTTAATTTGATTATGTGCTAATAGTTGATGTGGTCTTATGAAATTTTGCTACATCTTATGACTATGTTGATTCACTACAATCTACCATTCATATGAGTGTAAACCCGCGTTTATTCTGCACTTGTTCAACTATGTCATCTCTCATGAGTTTTATGAGTCTCTAATCAGTTAGTTAATCCAATTGGTTTAATAGTATAGACTTGTTGATCTAATGACGAAGGACAATTTATCTAATTAAACCAATTAGATTAACTAATCAAGTAGAGACTCACAAAACTCATAAGTGATGATATAGTTGAACGAGTATAGAATAATCACGGATCTACACTGATATGAACGGTAGATTGTAGTGAGTCAACATAATCATCAAACATAGTTCATAACACCACATGAACTACTAACACATATTAATCAAATTAAGTATGATCATAATTACTCATACACAACCTACAAATAATGTGAGTGTAGGCACAAAACAAGAGGGTTGTTGCATTGAGCTATAGAAGCTTGGCATCACATGTTTAGAGAGGAAAACCACTTGATTACAGCGTTATTTGTATGAAATAGTTGCGCACTAACAAATTTGGATCCGCTAATTTCGTTGCATAGCACATTTTTGGATTTGGTGCATAACATTGTTTTGAATCTGCATCTGGTGCATAACACATTAGTAGATCTTGTTTGCATAACACATTAGCGAATGTGGTGAAGAACCGAAAAGATGGGAGCAAAAAATGTTCCAAATTTTCGAGGACGCTCCATGTCTCGAAGGATGACTAACGTCGTTGGAGCTGACTCCGTCCATGATTCCGTCTAGTCAAACAAGCTACAACAATATCATGGGCACGATCAGTAAAATCCTGGTCTGGTCACTAACGGCCAGGACAACATATTGTTAGGCGGGCAGAGCTTGATAGGGGTGCTTTAGCATCTGGCGGAGAAAATGGGAAGCATAATAGCTGTGTGTCTAGGGCATAAAATTGACACCCTTGGGGGTGTATTTTGCTTCCTAGAGTGTCCTAAGACACCCAAATCTCAAACAGGGTGTCCCCGAGGACACCCAAAAATCCTACAAGGGTGTCCTTTTTACACCCAAAAAAAAATTCAGGGTGTCCCCTGTACTTGTAGGGCCTATCAGCGTATATGTTTGACAAAGTTTTTGCAAGTTTTTCTTTTTTGACACGCAAAAACTTGCACAAAAAAAAAATGCATGTCAATTGACACGTACTGTGCCTTGTGAAGAAAAAAATCACACGTCAATTGACACACTAGAAATTGAAATGACATGTATTACTTGAGTACTATAAAGTGCAGCTCAAGTATCCGGAAAACATAACCCATAACAGTAGGAGAACTTCCTACACTCACTCACATACTTAAGTTCAACTTTGCTCTTGCAATTTCCTTTGTAACCGGGAGCTAGGACGGTGAATGGAGAGCGAGACTAACTAGGAACATGGCGAGGCAAATGTTTCTATCACCGTGGTGCCTCCACATCCTCCACTCAATATGAGTTTTTTCTTGCTTCCAACCAATGTGAGTTTTTCTTGCTTTTCAACCAAAACTGTTTTGAGCAATTCCCTTTGAATCATTGGTGTATGAATATGAGGAGTTTGGTGCGGATACCAAATTTGTGGCACAATTTTTGGACATTTCTAGAGGTGGTGAGATCCATTTTCAAAACTCTACAGGAGTGGTGCATTCACATATATTGCATTATGCACCATTGCCTCATGCAATTGAGTTTGGTGGTGATGGTACCCTCCATGGGTGCAAGGTGATTGCACATGCCTATGTGGTTAAGGTGATAGAATCATTGCAGCAACGATTTCCTAATTTGAAGCTCTTCAATGCAGCTAAGCTATTTAGCCCTGTCTGTTTTTCAACAGACTTGACATTTCTTCATCGAAATGCTCGTTTATGGCTTCAGAGTTTCATTGACCACTTCTGCACTAATGGAGGGAATCTTTTTGATGAGCGTGGTTTAAAATCAGAGCTTCGAGGTTTTTTGGATACACTTCATATTTCATGTGGTGGTCTTAAAATGCACCAAGCTTGGATGGTTCATTCTTCCAATTTGGACTATGTTGGAAGATATCCTCATATGACAAAGTTGTGGCAAGCCGTTCTTGTAATTCCTGCTAGTACAACTTCTTGTGAGAGAGGATTTTCTACTCAAAATCATATTAAATCTACTTTACGGTGTAGTTTGGTATTAGAGACTTTGGAAGCACAAATGAGAGTTGCAATGGCAAAAATCCCCATGGAGGCCATTGACTTTGAACAAGTATGGGTAAAGTGGTGTGCTATGAAAGGCCGCCGCTTGTAGGTTTGATTTGCATTGCAAGTTATGATATGTAGTAATTTTTTTGATTTTTAATTGAAATTTTGAAATGATATTATATATTTTTCAAAATTGTACCTATTTTGACAAAAAAAAAAATTTAAGAGAAATTTATGAGGACACCCAAAAATTGGAGCAGGGTGTCCTTGGGACACCCAAAATTTGGGACAGGGTGTCCCCTGGAAATTTGGCTAGGGTGTCAAATTTATGGCCTGTGTGTGTCCACACACAATAATGCCAAGAGTATAAAGTGAAAGCGTCATAGGATAAGAATGTTTTTTGATGTAATATATTGTAAGGCCTGTTGGAAAGAGTTGAGGCAGTTGCATGTGCTACTTCGCCATTTGTTCTTGTGGCCCACCATCCCTGATGGCAGTTCCTTCAAGTTCTCCTCTGACGTTGTGAGCCTGTTGCAAGCAACCACTTGCACTTGAGGAGTGTTGAAGACCGTGACCGTGACCGTCCATGGCCACGGATTTCTCATGGCCTTCCGTAGACATGTCTCATTCCGTTACATATCTTAATTGGACACCTACATTTGAGGGGTATGTGGTTGAAGTTGGCTCCAAGAATGGATACCAGAGAGACATGTGTTCAAGAGAGGTTGGATACATGCTCAAAATATGATAACCATTATAGGTTTGATATTCCACGTAATTGGGGGGACCTGTATGACCAATAAATTAGGCATGATAATCTTCACTTCGATAAAGAATAAGATACTCATGTGAGCTCCGAAAATGATAAGGAAAGCAGCTATGGTCTTGTTTTGGATTTGCTGACTATCTCATAGTAGTAATTATGTGTTTCATATCCTAAGAGAAGTGGACCATTTGGAACAAAGAACCAGTTAAGACCCATCTACATTAAGTACATGTAGCCATGTATGGATTGTTGTGAGGTCACTTATCACATTAAATTGAAAAAACTTAGTATAAATACATTATCACTTTGTATATGTAGTGGAGGCACTTATCATAATAAACTGAAAAAACATAGTGTAAATACATGAGTCCATTTTCTAGCTTGTTGTTAGTACGTAGACTCTCTTTTTTCTTTTATAAACTTCTCGTATATAGGAGTTTAATTTCATAGTGGCCCATGCACATCGTTTAGGTTTCCAATCAAGAGTTCACATGGCTTGTCAAAATCATACATGGCTGCAAGTTTTCTCAAGCTTGTGAGTATGCTCAATCACTATCAAATTTTGCAATGGAGCATTCTTCAGAGTTTTCAGTTGCAAATGTGACGAACATGCAATCTTTATGAATAAATTGAACAAGATATCAATTCTCAACATCAACAAACATCGTCAGAACACAATAGATTCTTACTTTGCAGTATGTGATATGGTGAAGACATTATCATAGAACTAATTTGTTTTTAAACTCCATATTGTGTGATGTTGTGAGCGTATTTCTTCAATTAAATTTTCTTTCATACTTATGTACCTTCATTGTGTATCCAAAATGACATTTAGCATTGAAATAGACCATTTGCTTGGATGACCTCGATAGTACGACATTTGAGACCAAAGTGTCAATTATTGAGAATACGACATTCGGAAAATACAACACTTTCATGCACGACCAAATGAGTCACATTAAAGAGGGAGAATAGTAATCCAATGCCCTTGCCTATACTTGTCAGAGCACTTTATGAAAAGCTAGTATATGATGTGGTCCCACCCATGAGCAATGGGGGTGTTTCCCTCCATTCAATGACCCAAGAGACCTCCTTCATGACACTATTGAGCAGGGCTGATTTTTCACAAGTTTTTGCCCGTCCACGTCCAAAAACCTTGAATTGAAAGGCAAAAAAAATTGCAACCTGTCCCAAAACCGGTAATTTCTAAACCAACCCGTCCATGGAAAGGTTAGAGAAAAAACAACCCGTCCCAAAACCGGTTTGAAAATGAAAATACCCGTCCCGCAAGAGGTATAAATAAGTCTCTTACAATGTTGGTAAAAAATTAGAAAGAAAAAAAAAAACGAAAGATGTTGACATGTGACTGGTTGCACTTGGAAACAATAGGATCTTGACAAATTATGCCTTCAATGTTCGTCAACTATCTGTCTTTTGTTGTCGATTCTCATCTTTCCAGTACACCCCATTCTAAATTTTGTGGTTGATGAATTATTGTATGTAGATGAATCAAGCACTTCAAGATTGATATTTTGATTGGGTATTAGTAGTTTGATTGCATTATGCTTATATTCACATGTCATATATGACATAATGTAATTGATATTTATACCATTTCTTTTTTTTGAAAAAAATTATCAAAAAAATTGTTATTTTTAGAAACCGTCCAAAGTGAATTTGACACATCCAAAAACCGGTTCATTTTCTAAGAACCCATCCACTAGAAATGTTTTTTTTTATGAACATGTCCCTGAACATGTTAGGGACCTTGTGAAAAATCACCACTGCTATTGAGGATTGCAGTAAACCACTCTATAAAGACATCTCAACATAGGGTCACTTCACACACAAGCCAAAAGCCGTGACCATGTAATTGTGACAACCCAAAAGAAAGTGTCCAAAGGCCGTCCCAAGACACCTCCAAAATCAGGTAGTGTGATCACGGATCCTCCAGTGTAGTGTGAAGTCATATGTGACCGTGCCCTGAACCGAATGCTATTTCAATGAATTTTTATTCATGCGGGTCTTACGCATGATAAACTAGAATAAATCAACAGTTGCAAACGTTCGGAGTGCCATGGTCTCTCGGATTTGTGTTAGGCATACGTCCAAGAGGTGGTTTTTGAGAATAATCCAAGTGACCATGAAACATGATCCATTTGATGCCATGTAGGAAGCCATGTGGACTTTACATCCATCTTGCATTCACATACTCCGTTGGTCCCTCAAGCGTAGTGTGAAGCGAACTTGGACCGGCTCCGCCTTTTCCAACAATGAGAGTGCTTGAAGTGTAATGGTCACGGGCTCTCAATCTTGTGTGTGAAGTGGCCCATAGTTATTTGTAAAGTCCCTCAAAGAGGGATGCAATTGCGGGTTTGATCCGTCTTTGAGAAAACTTACCATGTAGAGCTTTATAGCTCATAGTGTTTTTTGGAGCCTATTTTGTAAGTTGGGTGCAGATTTTGGGTCCTCCTTTTCTCACCTCTCAAATTTTGTAAGATGGGTGTGCGCACGGGGCATGTTGTCCCCAAATCCCGGATCAGCCTACGCAAGGCTAGCTTGGCCCACCCTCCTAGTGGGACAAGTTAGACAAGTTAGAGGCCTACTTTACCCTTATATTTTGAAACCTACAAACTATGAAAGTACATGATAATCCACTTCTATGAATGCATTGCAAATATAATTATGAAATCATCATAACTCTTCATATTAATATCATAAATATGAGTCAAAATTATTATTTAAAAAAAATTGAGTATGAAATGGGACTACTTGGCACTCTAATTTGACATGGTACATTTCATGTTCACTTTACCATGCGTTGGCCCAATTCTTTAGTTTCCAAATGGGTCAAATTTGATGTAACTTAAATGTGAACCTATCCATTGTAAAAATGGACACGGAACTTGTCCACTTTGCATATGACCCCATGCATCCAATGGGGGTCAAAATGTAGACAAATTAGAATTGTCTTTTTGGGTTTATCTTGTAAATAAGGACCCAAGAATGGGTGAAATGAGATGATGCCGGTCCAAAGCTCCAACGACAAAGTTACTTGCTAGTCTAAGTTATATTGTTCAATTGACCAATATAATCATCCTTGATGACTTCCACTACCGGTCACCTTGGTGCCATGTGTGACCTCATTGGCGTATCTATTCAAGTAGAGATTTTTTTGGAAGTTGGATGTTGCAAGCTATGTATATATCTAATGAGGATTTTACGGGTTTCCGGATACTGGTAAGGTAAACATATATGAAGAAATTTATGTTTTAATTACCATTCAAATCTATACACCATGCAAGAATTGATATGTAAGGCTGGTTTGCACCTTGGACCATGAAGTCGGACCATGAAAGATGGCCTTTTTCCTTGGTCCAACTTCATGGTCCAATTTCCATGGTCTAATTTCTTTAAAAAAATCAATTTACAAAGCTTTTAGGCCCCTCACTAGGTGTAAACCGAATGTGGACCAAGAGAAATGACCATGCACCAAAAAGTGAATGTGATGATTTTTTTAATATATGTCCAAAAAGGGAAACTTTGAAAAAAAATTAAAGTTTGACCATTTTTTTGTCTTCTGTTGTCTTCTTCTTCTCTTCCCCAAAACAAAAGTTTCATTAAATATTTATTATAACAACATTCCTTTGCCTTGGGCCCCTGCTTTTTTCTACCAAGCACCTCTTTTGCCTTTCCCACCGCAAAACCCGTTGGACTATGTTAGTGGATAGTGTAGGCCTCAAAACATGTCTTTTGGGGACCTCAAACTCCATGGTCACTCTGATATTTTTTCCTTGGTGTAAACTGAAGTGGTCCCGGGATGATTTCAGCAACCAATCACAGATCTTACAAGGCCTTGGGATGACTTCATGGTCCATGGTGTAAACAACCCCTTGGATACAATTATCCTTATATCAATAAGGCATCAGACGGATATTGTCTCAAATAACGAGTTGGATCTACAAAGAATTTTTAATCATATGTGATACCCATCAAGTATCACTATTTGTCTTGTACAACAATTTTGATACTAGTTGGATAGGATGTTCCTTGATACCATCATTCATATTATCTATCCATTGATACCATACACTCACTTATATAGTAATCCAACATTGCTCCAGACCTCAAATTTCCAAGTGAACGAATCTACAAGCTTGATGAATATGCATGGATTTGGATGAATGTGTGTGTTTTTCATCCCATAATTTGAATGAGCTTTCCCCTTGCCCATGATACCTGGATGCTTTGTTGTACAAAAACATCTATTTTGTGAAAGTGAGGGCCACTTCACACACGAGCCAAGAGCCGTGACCATGAAATTGTGAGAGCCCCAAAGGAAGTGTCCCCATGCCGTCCCAAGACACCTCCAAAATCATGTAGTGTGGTCACGGACCCTCAAGTGTAGTGTGAAGTCATATGTGACTGGGTCCTCAACCAAATACTATTTCAATGAATTTCTATTCATGCGGGTCCTCACACATGATAAAATAGAATAAATCAACGGTTGTGAGCGTTCAGAGTGCCATGGTCTCCCAGTACTGTGTTTAGGCCTACCTCCAAAAGGTGGTTTTTGAAAATAGTCCCAGTGACCATGAAACATGATCCATTCGATGCCATGTAGGAATCCACGTAGACTTTACATCTATCTTGCATTCACATACTCCGTTGGTCCCTTAAGCATAGTGTGAAGTGAACTTGGACAGGCTCCGCCTTTTCCGCCAATGAGAGTGCTTGAAATGTAATGGTCACGGGTTCTCAGTCTTCCGTGTGAAGTGGCCCTAATTACGTCAAAGGAAAGCCTATGGAATGCCAAAAGGGCCATACTTTGTAAAACAGGGTACCCCGGGAAAGATTCCCTGTACCCTGAGGTATAATAGGAAAAAATATTAGTAATTAACAAAAAAATTGAAATTACGTTATTCAATTTTTTTAAAAAGGCTTAAATTTTTAAATAATTTTACATTTTAGTTAGACATATTTTATTTTAAATAAAAATATTTTTTCTTTTTCTTTTAAAGTGATACTATCACTTTTTAAAGAGACATTTGAGTTATTAATTGCTTTAATTTAATTTAATTTATATTAAGAATGAAAAAGCAATGGAGAATAAGTTTTATTAACTTTTCTCAATTTCGGTTAGAGGATATTATAATGAACCCCTGAACTTAAACCATAAATTAAGCATAAATTAACATATAAATTACATAAATTAAGGGGTTCATTATAATATCCTCTAACCAAAATTGAGAAAAGTTAATAAAACTTATTCTCCATTGCTTTTTTATTCTTAATATTAAATAAATTAAATTAAAGCAGTTAAGAACTCAAAATGTCTCTTTAAAAAGTGATAGTATCACTTAAAAAGAAAAAGAAAAAGAATTTTTTATTTAAAATAAAATATATCTAACTAAAATGTAAAATTATTTTAAAAAATTAACCTTTTTTAAAATTGAATAATGTAATTTCAAATTTTTTTTGTTAATTACTAATATTTTTTTTATTATACCTCCGGGTACATGGAATCTTCCCCGGGTACCCTGTTTTACAAAGTATGGCCCTTTTGGGATTCCCTACGGGCATCTTTCCCAGGGCACCGGCATCTTCCCCGGGGTACCCTGTTTTACAAAGTATGGCCCTTTTGGCATTCCATAAAAGCCGACCTACCAAGGAATATAAGATGTTCGTTTGTTTGAATCTCGCATTCAGACCTCTTGAATTTTGGAGCGAACCAATTAGAGCGATTGTGGATGAAGATGCATATATATGGATGAATGTATGCTTGTGGGTTGATCCTACTTTGAACGAGCATTGACTTTGCCAAGATGCCAAGGGCGCTTCGTTGCTCCAAAAATACCTCTAGTTGTGAGAGCCAACCCAACAAGGAAAGATGATGTTTGTTTGTTTCCTGGGTGTCACGTTTGGGCCTCTCAAAATTCTGAGAATGAATGTGTGGGATTGTGGATGAATATGCATGTACATGGATGAATGAATGCGTGTGGTACATCCATAGTTTGAACGAGGTTCTCCTTGAACGATGTTCCAAACATGTCATTGGTCTTAAAACACTTGGGGAATTTTGTCTTGTCAATGAGAGAGAGGGTCTTCTATTTGGGTTTCCTTTTGGTTTGTGACAGTGCATATTACATGGGGAACAAGAACATTCCGGGTGGTTTGGAATGCACTTTGTCATGTGAATCTTCCTTGTGTTTGGAGCCAGGCAAGGTCTTTCGTGTTGGGCTGCCAAAATGTTAGACTCGTGCTTTGGGGACGTGGTCCTTCATTATCAAAAAGCCTTGCCCTATACAAAAACACCTCTTGTCAAAGCATCCCGAAAGAGAGCCAACCCAACAAGGAGAAAAAATATTTGTTTCTTTGTTTGGATGTCACATTCAGACCAATGTTTGACATGTATATAGGTGATTGCATCATATGAATACATAATATCAATAAATTGTATTAGAGAACCTTCCTGACCTGTATTTAATATTTATAGCAATCAAACAATGATATTTGGTGGGGCCTATCATAGGATGAAGGAACTTTTGTATACCCAACTTGTTATTTGGGTCAATACCATCTTAGTACCATGTTGATACTAGGGTGATTTTACCTAGGTATGTATGACGGTTCTTGCATGATGTATAGACCATAATGATATCAAAAACTAAAGTATCCTCAAATACTCAAACTCTCCATGTATCAACAAAAATAAACCTCATTCCATGCGCCCAACTAGTATAAAAGAATGATACCATGGTGACACTGGATTCATAACATAGTTGGACTAATTGTTTTCTGGTTTTTTTACCATTTGGGTATCTATGATGAGGACTTCATAATCTTCGATACTAGAATGATATGGGTATTTAAGGACATTCTTGATTCTAATATAATGTTAGTCTATGTACCATGCAAGAAGCTTTCTACCTAGGTAAACTTGCCCTAGTATCAACATGATTTAGAATGATATAATTGACCTTATGTTGATATAACTTGAGGGTGTACAAATTCTCTCATCTTGAGCTACCCACCAAATGTCAATATTTGTTTGGTATTATAAATTTGATACCCATGGATAGGTTCTTTGACACAATTATTGATGTTGATTATTGGTACCATGCTACATTGACTTGTAAACCGGTCCAACATTGGATGGGACCCCTCAAATTTATGAGCAAAGGAATTTGCAAGATTGCAGATGAATATGCACACATCTATGGACTACATAACAAACGAGAGGAGAGTGAACGATGAGCTGCAATAGCAATGAGACATCCATTGACTCTCACCTGTTATGGGACAAAAACGATCACTTACCCAAGAGCACAAGGGATACTTGAACTCGTCACAAATTTTCATCCTTCAAAACACTATATTTCCTAGATTTTCCATGAATTGATTGGTTATGTCCAATACTCGAGTAGGTGGATGACTCATTGCTTCTATGGCTCGAAATTCCTCTCCTCTCGCTACGTAGTACCTAGTCCATAATCATGGACACAAACTATAAGTCATTGATAAAACATCCTCTAAGTTAGATGGGTCTTAAGTGGCTCGTTTTTTTAATTAGAACCGAAATTTGATTGGTAATGTGATTCAGTGAGGATCAAAGAGAAAGCATCATGAAGACACATGTGTAAAAGAGATTGGACTACATCTTCAAATATTAACAACTACTCTACACTCAACAATGAACACAATTAGGAGGACCTATGTATCCAATTAAGAAATCAACAAACATGCACTTCCAATAACCATGACTAAATAAGAGGAAGTCCAACTTTTAATCTGATTTTGCAGATATTTCATCATAGATTTGCTAGTGCAACGCAAATTTTTGTTGTGTAAATCTAATTAGTAAAAGTTGGAGAACATGGAAAAATGAACTGAATAACACAACACCTACGTACCTTATGTGGATACAAAAGCGCAAGAGAATTGTTGGAAGTGCCCTCCACTTGGATGAGCGACCTCTTATGAATGGATGTATGTATGTGTGCGTGTGCGTGTTTCATCCATAATTTGAACGAGGCTTCCCCTCACCATGATGCCCCCAAGGAGCAACCGACTTACCGGCCCAACCAGGCCCGGAAATGAGCATTTCATTTCACGTCGTCACTTCTCGCAGCTCGCGCCCCCGCCTTTGATGCTGCAACTCTTGAGCGCAGGGTTACGCCATCTGCATCGCCACCGCCACCGCCCGCCCGCCTGCCAATCAGCGCCTAAACCAGCTTCCGCCATGGCCACCGCCACCCCCACCACCCCCACCACCCCCACCACCCCCACCACCAACATCATCAGCAATCGCGCGAACCAGCTCTCCCTGGTTCCGATTGCATCGCCGGCGTCTGCTGATCATGCTTTCGCCCTCGCATGGTGCAACGGTTGCAACGTCGCCAACACCGCTGCCGCAGGGGCGTCTCTTCATGGCCGCTTCGCCTTCCCACGTCCGCTTTCCTCCCCGTCGTCATTGCCCGATGGTCGCCGCGGTGGCACACGTGATGGTACTGTGCAGGGAGATCATCGTCAGCGATTGCGAGCGGATCAGGGTTTCAGCTTCTTGCAGAGACGCCCTGTGATCAGGTTTTGGGACTCTTTGCTTTGTGCCCTTCTTCGTCTTGGTCGGATTAGGGTTCCGACCTGGAAGCTTGGTGGCTGCTGCATGATCAGCTGGACGTCAGTGACTTTACTTCGTATCCGGGGTGGCACCTCTCCCTTTTAGAACCGCCGTTTCTGAATCACTCCTAACATTTCTTATGGATTGTTGATTTTTCTTTCCGAATTAGAAAAGGTTTGCACTTAGAAACAATGAGAAGCACTTTAAAGAAAAACAAAACAAAACAAAACAAAACAGGGGTCCCCATCAAGACCCACGTAGGTGTTGGATTTCGCTTCTCAGAAAATCCATGAAACTCCTTAAGATTATAAATCTTAAGGATTCTTATAATACGAAAGTAGCTCCGAAATAATGCTTTTTAAAAATGGTGTAGCAGCTCTAAACCAAGTTCTAAAGACGGTGACTCTGCGAGTACTACAGATAGTTGCCACCCCGGGCATACCATCTCATGGTGGCGGGAATGATTGCTGAAACATGACCAGATTAATGGAGTGAATCAGTGTCAGCAATCACCAAACAACCAACTCATCGTTACAATGGTCGTCTACTTAGGGTGGTCTCGACAATATCCCATGGTTAACAAAATTCATCGAGGGGAGTAACTTTGTTAAGATGTGAATCTTGCATTGATGCTCCTCAATAAGCTGCGTAGTGTTCGTAGTGTTCTGTGTATTGATTAATATGACCAGCACACTTTAGAGTTGGAGGGGTAGGGTGATGTAACTTGGGAGTATTTGTGGCTGGAGACTTCAGAATAATTCGTCAATTGTAATGGAATCCAGCATATATTTTCTGTAAACTGATTCAGTCATTGTTGGCCTCTCCAGCCACCCCCAAATGCGTTTTGCAAGGTTGAATTATGTTCTCACGGCATTTTTTCTCTTGACCAACATCCGAATTCTGAGAATTTGAGGTGAAGGGGGAGCCTGAGGTTTATGGGTTCACAAACCTCATACCGCTTTGGGAAACTATGAAACCTTGCAAAGATAGAAAATATTCTTGCCAATTGAAACTGGTACCAGAGTCTGGCCTGAGGGGTCATTGTATTGCTACTTCTACTGGTAGGAGGTTTCCTGGAATGATTAGTTATACGCGAAATACAGGAGGGTTGACATGATAGAATGTTCGATCCCAATATCACCTTTAAGTTTGCCCTCAAAGTGATCAAATCTCTGCAGAAGGTGGAATTTTTTTTGAGCAATGTGATGGAAATTGGAGTCACTATTCCAGTCAGTTTCGAGTCAGTTTTTGAGGCTAATGAGGTTATTCCTGTAAAAGTGCTTGAATCATGATATTCTTTGATGTGCATGCAGAAAAGCCTTGCCATTTAAGGTGCGACGCAAGCCAGTTGGAGGTGAAATCTTGAATTTAGACCCCATTTTTGAGACACACCGCCATACAACATGGCGAAAAGTGGTGGGAAGGAGCCCGATGAGTTGGAGATGCTTAAGGCCACAATACTGGCCAAGGAACTTGAGGTCATTACAGTCATCAGCAAGATGCGGCGACTTGAGGACAGATCGATATCTATGGAAAATAGCATGGAGAAGCTCAGCACCCAATCAAGGGAGAAGATCGACACATTGACCGATATCATCAATTTTCTCACGAAGTAAATATATTAATTCTTGTATTTACCTGGAATTTGTTGATGAGTAGTGTTGTGTTGTTCAATGGCATTCTTAGCTCATAGGAATCGCCAACTGAAGTTCACCTGATCTGTCTTCTTATGTACCTCATTAAATTTGGCAGATTTTAGCTCCCTGTATTGTGCAATTCATCTATTCCTATTGCTTTGGAGAGATACACAGAACTATTGGACTAGTGAAACATTAAATAATATGCTATGGTTGAGAGGTTGCTGCAGAATACACACATAAATATTTTGAGCTTCGTTGCTATCATGAAAGTAACAAAAGGATGGTTGGGTTTGTTTCTTGTCAGTGAGGGAAATAACAAAGATAATACGATCACTCAACTGGAGAAGGACCTTGCAAAAGCTGAGCAAACTGTGAAAGATACGATTGTGAGAATGAACAAAGAAATGGATGACATGAAATATGCTCACGAGTTTCAACTGAATAGTATGAAGTTGCAGTTGGAAGCTGCAACGGTCAAACTTCGAGAAATGAATGACTTTGCTCTACGCAAGAAGGCTATAGAGGAGGAGAATACAGCGTATGTATCTTGCTCTGATAGTCCTGCTAAGCGCACAACTTTTCTTGTGAACTAGTAGTCCGCCAGGTTAAAAGGATCCGACTAGACTGGTGAAGGTTTTGAAAGATATACATATATGAAGTTGCAACCTTACTTGTTTTAGAATAGAGAGAGTCACATGGGTCAAGAACTTCCCTCCAGAATCTTGGGGAAGTGTCTCCCCTTGAATGGGGTCAACCAGTGATAGGGGGACCAGTTATCTTAAACAAGGGCGACCATATTTGATCGCTTTTGAAGACATGTACATATAGAGTGCTCGAAGTGATTATTGGAGCAACTATTTGAAGGTGTTGCTGGTCTAGGCTGTAAGAATGCATGGTTTTCCTCCATCACTTGCAATCGGTATTCTTGTGTTTCACTCTTAATCAGAAAAGTCGTATTTGGTTCTTGTAGGTTGAAAGAGCAGCTGCTTAGGGAGCAGAGAGACCATGCGGAGGCCATCAGTGATGTGGAACGGGTTTCAGTACAAGAGAAGGAGCGTCTTAAGAAAGAGATACAGACTCGTGTAGAGGAGACCAAGAGGGAGATGGTGAAATCAATGGGAGAGCAGCTTCACTCGGTATTGATTATTCCTCAACAATATTCTCTTGTTCTATATTGACGATGGTAATAGTAGATGGTTCTTGTAGACCGCAAAATAAGACCCTCTGGTACATGTTCAAAGTCAAACTTGTGTTTAATTTGAGATAGGATTGTTGGGATAAATCCGGATACGAATTTGAGCCAAAAGGAGTACCGTAGCAGTGAGGCTATTTCATCACGGGGTTGACAAAATATTTATCCTTTGGATAAAATCATTTCGTAAGGATTGATTGAGATTTTTCAAGAATTTCATCACAAGTTTAAGAGTGAAAGGAAAACAAGCAACGTCTTATTAAATAGACAAGACACACGGCATTGCATTTGATTTATTGCTCTTACATCAAAGGTTTAATTTTTCAAGATTTTATCTTCATGGTTCCAAGATTTTGCATGTTTTTGTATTCTTGATTTTATACTTTATTATTGACTAGCACGGTATGTACGCAGATGTGAAGTCAAGTTTTCAGTACAGGGATTTATCTTTCTTTAAGACAGCTCATATTTTCGATGGCTCTTGAATTGCAGAAAACAAAGAAAACAATAGTAGAGAATGAGCAGTTGCGGAAGGAGGTAGCATATCACACCACTCAAACAGAAATATTACTTCAGCAGAATGAGAAGTTGCTCCAGGATTTGGCTGCGGCAAACCGTGCTCTTCAGCTTGCCAAGGAGGTCAGAAGTTTCACATGATTCTGGAGTTCTCATTATTATCCTCTCTGTCAATCCATGAGCAGATCATTCTAACCCGCCTGCTTATGTTTGCGTTCACCAGCTTGTTTTCAACATGGCCGAGAATGTTCTGGATTTGAAAAATACAAATCTACCTGAAGAACCTATGTACTTCCAGAGCGTTTCTTGTGCAGTTAGTTATTTATTTATTTATATTTCAATAATTATGTTCTCAGTTCTCCACTGTCACCTCCTCCAGCTACCCAACCTTAATGTGAACCACTCTTTCACTTACTTCAAGTGTCAGGATTAGGTTCACTAACTTATTTCGATGTGGGATGGGGGGCTCAAAGCTAGAGGAAGATTTGGCACGGAGAAACCACATGTACCAAAAGACCACACGAATATTGGTCTTTAAGCTTCGAGGTACGGAATCCTGAAATGTGAACACTTCAAACTTATTCTGGCACTTGTTCTTTCACGAAGGGCTAAGTATGCTACTCAAATCTCAAATTTGAACGTAGATAGCTCCGCATTTCTCACTCTACAATTTGTTGTCGTAAGCTGTTCTGCAGCACTGCCTGTTAATGATTGTAATGTTGCACAGAGAAACAAATGGCGGCTAGTGGTCCAAGAAAGAAAACAGAACAAGAGAAGAAGAACGATGAGGAACTGAAAGAACTTTGGAAGACCACTGAGCGGCTGAAAACCCCTCAAGCTCCAGATTATCAGGTTGAATTTAACGCTAGAAGTTTTCACCACTTGGATGATTTCGCTTATCTTGTATATTGGCAAGCAACTTGTCTTATTCACGGTCTGCTATTTGTACTCAGTTGACCTCTTTGCTAAAACATCTATTCTTCTAATCCCTGTCTGAAATTCAACCTGAACTTTCAATCTGCTTGTTGACAGAAAGGACCACTTGACTCAAAGAATGTGGTCCGTGACGAGGCTGTTAAATTTCTCTTTGCATGCCTCGAAGATATCGAACTGGAACGACTTGCTAAGGCTCCACTTGATAGTATCACAAGCAGGTAAGAAGACTACACTTTCATTTGAGATGTTCACTATCTTACCTTTGACTCTTGCATTACATGTGTTTTATTTTTGTTCTCTGCAAATGTCCAGAAAAAAGATGCTTCATGAATTATCATACATGAAATTCTATGATCATTATTCTCACTAAGAGGGAATCATCACTGGAATGAGTTTCTTTTTGCTTCAGAAAGTCTCGAATTCTGGTGTCCAAGTAGTCTAAGGATTTTTGGAAATAGACTGATTTCTTGTATTGGCAGTGTTGATCCTACCCCAAGGAATCGGCCTGATATGGGACTTGCTGAATTCAGCGTGAAACAACGGCAAGATTTGGTCAAGTGAGTGTAAACCTGAAAAATGTGTTGTCTTTACTAGATGTCTGCACTGTTTAATAATTAAATTTTTTGTACAAAGTCTTCAGGAAAAATCCTTCAGTATATCCATCAAATTGCTGTGCATGGACAAATTGAAAAGGCCTCCCTAATCTGAGAGTACGTGTGGCTCAAGTGGAAAGAGTTTGCGATAACAATCCACTTGAGATATTGGGAATGGATAACTTTGTTTGAAACGAAGTATATGTCTAGGTCACTAAGTTCATCGATAATTAATTTTGAGGTTCATAAACTGAGGATGCCCTCAAAGCAACCTGATCACAGATCGTCAGGCAGGAAGGCCAGTATATTACACATAAGGTAGATGGGTCTTAAATGGTTACTTTTACTGACTAGCCCACTTCTCCTAGCATATGAAACATTCAATTAGTACACCCGAGATGGCTAGCAAATCCAAATTGAGGCCTTAGCCACTTTCCTAATGATTTTCGGAGCTCATATGAATATCTTATTCATTATCGAAGCAAAGATTCTTGTGCTCATTAAATGGTCATATAGGTCCCCCCCAATTAAGTTGACTATTGAACCTAGAATGATTATTATATTTTGAGCACATAGTCCAATCTCTTCTGAACACGTATTTTTGGTATCCGTTCTTGAAGCCACACTAAACCACATGTACCACACATATACGTGTCCGATCAAGATAAGTAACCAAATTAGGCACACCTCCTTACATGGTGCAGCTGCAAGGATATGAAAGCTGGTAGGTTTTGAGAGCCTTGCTTATTTGAAGAATAACAGCCATTCTATTCAAATCTTGACAGGGCATTGCTGCGGCAAGCAGTGTCATTAAGGTCATTGACAAGTAACATGACCAAAGATCACAGTCCAAGGTCAGGTTGGCCTGCTGGAGGTCGTTCGGCAAAGGGTATACCATTACCTACCTCAAATATTCTTGATAATGAGTATGTTGATAATGTAAACCCAGATATGAGCATTGGGAAGTACCTTATAAGTTCTATTTAGTGCCATTCGTCCACTGTTCCACAAGGATGTGAAGTGATCTGTCTGGAAGTGATGTGTACTTAATTGATGGACTTATTGATTTCCCCCAACACAATACTCTCTCTGACTCTGCCAATGCATAAGTATGGCAGGTAACATGAGACCCAAGGTGCGAGTGGATGATATTTTGGCAATGCCAATTGAAAAAATGGTGGAAGAGACAAGACAGCAATCTGCACCCTAAAAATGGCACAGCCGTGTATGAATGTACCTGTAAAATAGCTCCACCAAACTTGCTATCTAATTTTCTACAAGAATTTCCTGTTGCTCAGGCACAAGATTTGGTTTGCATAACGACCTGTCTCAAAAACTGTGACTGCCTATAGTGCATTCACGAGTCTGGCAGCAATAAGAGGTAGTTGTGGTGATACGATTTCTGAAAATTGGTGTCTCCATAGCACTACGGAAAGGAGGCAACTTGAAACTACAAAAATTGTAATGGACCACCAAGTCAAAGAATGATCTCCTCTGCATATGAGGGGCTAGCACAGCCAGGAGAAAGCTCGTCCAAGAGAGTCCATTCATCGGTGACACGATTAAATTCCTGTCAAAAACAAATAACAAAACCTCAGCAACATGTGAACAACACAAAAATAAATCACCCAAACATAATATCGTCAAATCTTTTGTTCTTCACATGTAAATTGACTGGGGAATGTCGTACCCCACTTGGCAATCTTAAGCCTCTTCCCAAATTGATAACGATCAGATGTATGTACAAGGATGACATTGCCTGGTTTTAAACCACTCCCTATGACACTTCAAACCCTGCTTTTTCTTTGTCTAAGCTATCTACTCAAGGATGCAGCACTATTATGAGCACTGCCAATTCCGCAATTTTGGTTGTTGGAATGAACCAAGGATTGTCTCATCTGGCTAGCAATTGCAAATCATGAAGATGGTCAATTCCAAGTTCCAGAATCAGACTTGAGATTAAAGAATTATACGAGATCCAAAGGAAAATTATCTTTTTCTTTGAATGATCAGAGGATCTCTCAATTGTGTTAATAATTGAACCTAGAACAGTGCCTATAAGTTGAGCATATGATCTCATAGAGACCCTGTCTTTTTGGTGTCCATTCTCAACAACAAGCCTTGCCATATACCACTCAAATATAGGCGTCCAATTAAGAAGAGTGACCATATCAGACCAACATACTGTATCTTAGTTGTGAAATAGAAAGAATGGCATCAGACTGTTACTTACAGATCGGAGAATACGCAAGTCTGGCAAGGATGCAAAAGCTGCTCCCTCCATAGGATCAGCTTGCCAGCGATCGCTTTCTTCAGTTTCCATGTAAAGAGGTTCAATCTCTACAAGCGTTAAATTCTGCACCAGACCAGCCATCAAATCATCAGAATGATAGCTGCAATTGATACCATGACCTCGAAACCATCTGTTATTTCATGAATTTGCAATAACACGCAGATTGTAGAGGGCAGGGAGGTTGACAACCTCTAACTAATAAACATTTAATAATATGCACATTCTGGAAAGAGGTTAGTTGAATACCTCTGGAGAGAGTTTGTCTCGGTCTCCTCGATCTGCAATTCATTGAACTGACATTATCAGTTCCTGGAGACATGAAAGATTTTCAAATTGATGGAGGAACATGTCTCTGTAGAGCTAAGCCTCGCTAGTCTCTAAAGTTGTAAGGAAAACAAAATTGAGGAATTTGACGTAAACTCACCGATGTTTCGGCTAACTACAAGGCCAACACCTGCAGATAGCAATTGGGCTTGATTAGTGAGTTACATTGACTAGCCATTTGCACTATAGAGAACTGTCAGTTAAAAGAGCTCCAAGAAGGAAGAGGTCATCCCCACACAAAAACAGTACAACCTATTTGTTCTCTAAATTTATCTAGAGTGTTGTGGGAAAAGCCAACTGTGTATATATTCGTATTTGTGAACTCTAGATGTGAAAGGGTGTGATGTTTTCATCCATGCCAATGTGAGGGCCGGTTGGACTTCAAAGGTGTATAAGACAAGATGTACTGTTTATTTCATAAAGAGGCTAGAGATTGTAGCATTATTATGATCTGATTCACATGAATTTGTAAAAATACTGACCAATCATCTGTTAATGTGTGTTTGTGTTCTTATTACGTGAAATTCAAGCTTGTATCCCAAGGGTAAAATTAAACCAATAAGAAGCTTTCTAGAGTAGGGCTAAAAGTGTAGTTCTCAAAGTATACTTCTCAAAGTAAATGTTCAAAAACATGAGTTTGATTCGTCTATATTGGTTAAAGCTTTCCTTAGAATGAATCAGGTAGATAAATCTAGATAAATTCCAGTCTGATAGGTGTTTATCTTTTTTCGAATCCATCTAAAGTAATGAGATCCAAATGCAAGAGGTTATCAGCTAGAAATGTTTCTCGCATATTTGCAAGCGAGAATTTGAAGGCAGATGCTGGGATGATACCTACCTTTTAGTCTTCCATCTTGATGTAGAGCTTTCATTGCTTCAGAGAGAGGGTACTCTACTACATCTCCACACTGGGCCTCTGCCCCCCAAACGCTCTCACCATTTTCAGGTGTATAAGCAGATCCTGACCTTGATGCTGCTGAAGCGCGTGCATCGCCTTTTCTTGTCCTGTGAATCGACAAGGTTATGATCTCCAACTTGAAGAATATAGAAACTTGAAGAATATAGAAACGATAGCATAATAATACGAGGTTGGAATTTAGGGGTGAGGGGCCAAGTGGAGAGGGTATATAGAAATCTAGTTACCTTGTACCCTTGTCTGCACTTTTCTTAACTTACATACACACATTTTATATAGAAATATATGAGACAAAAGAAAAATTCCCGAATAACATTTCACTTCCCAAAGAATTACAAGGCACTGGGACCTGAAATAGAGAGCAGCCAACCTCTCTAGGGTGCCTTCAAAACATATCGTATGTTGCAAATACCGTAGTAGAATTATCCTTCAACCCAACCGGATTTTTGGTTGGGAGTTGGTGCTAAAATGCCAAAAGGTGCTAAAATGAGTTTGGCTCCCATAGAATATTCTTCTTCAAACCTCCACACCAACTCCAAACATGCACCTAAAACTTACCGAACATGGAAAGTTTTGTATGCAAAACAGTCAACTCCCAACCAAAACTCCATTTGAATAAAAAGATGATGAACTCTAGTACCTTATCACTTTCAGCACGTAGTGCTAGTGCTACGTGTCACTTTGTTGTTGGTTACAACCCGTGCAAAAGTTGATGTGGCATGGAATAAATTCACTTCTGGCAAGCAAGTGCCTAAACTCCTAAGTAAGAGTTTCCATGGATAAAATAAGAGTAGGTCTATCTATTCTTCTATGACGAATTTCATAAGTTTATCTACTGTGACTGGCAGGCGATGACGACTATTAAGGAAAATGTAAGCCAGGAGAGGAAGGAAAACACACAAGCACTAGAGAAGAACTAAATGCAAGGGCAAGAATTCTAGGTTGAACCTAAACTAACTGGAGCAAGTCATGACTAACTTTCTTTGAAAGGGCTTGAACTCGCTCCAATTGTCCCAAACTTCCCAAGCAGCTCCTTTGCCTCTCCTCTCAAGCCCTTTCACCTCCCCCGTTGCATCATACACTGCCCTTAACTCTGGATCAATGAGCACCTGAGGAGATACAAAAATGGACAAGAATACTGGATCAGTTAACAAACATAGCCAAAGAAGAATTCATCAAACATAAGGGTACGGAACGATTCCCGCATCGATATGGACACAAGCTCAGACATTATGAAGACAAAATAGAAGACCAATGGGCAATGTCACATGAATGACAACAAAGAGAGTTCATGTGAGCTTCCACTTGCCACTGTGAACAAGTATTGTAACCAGCGCCTTACTATATATGTACGGCATGCTCTGACCAGTTCATTCTGGCTCTCACGTGTCCAATTCCAGTTCAGATTTAGCAAGAAATTTCTCCAATTCATACTGCAATAATTTATTGGCTCTGCCCTGGAGTAGAGAGCTCTCCATTTCATTGGCATCGTAAGCCCATAACGTTGTCCACATTATAGACCAATATTCATTGGCATCGTGGGTCCACATGATTGGATGAGAGTCTAATGAGGCGATGAACTTGTCTTGCACGAGTAACTTGAAACTTAAAATGCTGTCATTTCCAAGTTCTATCTTTTAATCTACGAGGAAGTGTACTTTAAGGAAGGTCACACAAAAGAAAAGAGAATACAATGATAATTTGTGCAAGTAAGATTGGACAACTCAGATTTAAACGCAACAATTCTGATAGGTTATCCATGTGGTACACACATATCCATGAGTTGATTTATATACTAACTCATGACTCCAGAAGCTTAAGTTGTTCTTTCTTCCTTTCCAGTTTCTGATTTCTAGGTCAAATCATAATTACAATGCAACAAATATATAACATAAAATTTTGGATCACAACAGTATCTACCACTTAATCTAAAATCTGGTCCAAATTGCAACTCCGTCTTCCACAAGGCACTCGGAATCTGATAACTCTACCCCTGTCTTCATCGCTGGAAAGAAGTCAAGATAGGCCGCCATTTAACGCTCCAATTCATAACCTTAATTCGTGTCAAGAAAGCTAAAAGGAAAGAAATATGTCTCCCTCGTTCCAGTGAAGTTGCCCGAATTGCGATGAGACAAAATGGCGCATTGCAAGAACGAAAATATTTCCAGCCTCTATACAATCGAAGGCTTGTCGCAGAAAAATTTCACTAAAAAACAACAGAGCTCAATGAGCGTGTTATGAGATTGTCTTAACCTCAACACCTAGTTCTCACCGGATTCTCACCAAACCAACTCAACCACTGCCACTTCTAGACACTGAAATTATCGGCGCATTTTTCTCAATTTTTTTTTCGAGATAGAGAGTATGAGATTGACCTCGTAGGCGCTGCTGAGCTCGATGAAGCGGTCGTGCGCATCCGGATGAGTGCTGACATCCGGGTGGTGGTTCTTGGCCAAATTACGATACGCCGTCTTGAGCTGCGCCGGTGTGGCCGCAATGTCGACCTTGAGTACCTCGTAAAGCTGCGTGTGAGCTGCTCGGCAGCCCACACTTGTGGTCCTGGCCATCGCCATCGCCATAGCTCAAGCTAAATTCCTCTGCAAAAGTCTCCTCACGTGGACACTTCGGTGTCCTAATAAGTTCGGAGGTAAGTAGGTCGAGGTCTCAATTGAGGTCCTCAGTTGCCTTATCCAACATCGAGATCTCCATTTACACACCTGGCACCTCTTTCCATCTTGGAGTATTTAATATCTGTTGCATATGTCACGCTTCACATCATCTAAGGGCCACTTCACACACAAGCCAAGGGCCGTGACCATGAAATTGTGAGAGCCCAAAAGAAATTGTTCAAAGGCCATCCTAATACACCTCCAAAATCACGTACTGTAGTCCCAGACCATCAAGTCTAGTGTGAAGTCATATGTGACCGGGCCCTCAACGAAATGCTATTTCAATGAAACTCTATTCATGCGGGTCCTCACACATGATAAAATACAATAAATCAACGGTGTGAGCATTCAGAGTGCCATGGTCTCCCGGTTTTGTGTTAGGCCTACCTCCAAGAGGTGGTTTTTGGAAACAAACCAAGTGATCATGAAACATGATCCATTTGATGTCATGTAGGAATCCATGTAGACTTTACATCCATCTTGCATTCACGTACTCTGTTGGTCCCTCAAGTGTGGTGTGAAGCGAACTTGGACCGGCTCCCTTTTCCACCAATGAGAGTGCTTGAAGTGTAATAGACACGGGCTCTCAGTCTCGTGTGCGAAGTGGCCTCAAATGAGTTGTGACCATGAGAAACCCTGAACCAATTTTTTCTTCCGGCCCTTGGTCACATGTGTATGATGGTCCTCATTTCACCAAAACAAGGTGGAGCGGACCCATACGCCCACCTCTTTGAGTTGGGCTCCCACCACCCTTACCGAAGTAAAGGAGGTCTAAGGTGGATGGGTCTTAAACGGTTAATTTTTTATGACCACTCCACTTCTCCTATGTAATGAAACATGCGATGTGTATGAGCTAGTTAGCAAATCCAAATCAAGCTTGGGGCCGCTTTCTTCATAATTTTTGGGGCTCGTATGAATATCTCATTCATTGTGAAAGTGAACTTGATTCTCGTGGTCATCAGAGGGTCATATAGGTCCCCCCTTGCCCCGCCCCCAATTATGGTGGCTATTGAGGCTAGAATGGTTATCATATTTTGAGCACATAGTCCAATCTCTTTTGAACACACATCTTTTAGGTATCCATTTTTGGAGCCATGTCTTATCACACACCATTCAAAATTTAGTGCTTGATTAAGACAACTGACCAAATTAGGCATGTTTAGCTCAACAAAAACCTAATCCCATAGGGGTGTGATTAATTCATTTCAAATGGGCTTCGAAACTAATTGGGGGTCATTGATGTTGATTCCATGGTCAAATGTTCTTTAATTATAAATCTTTATGTTTTCATATGATGATTTGCACTTGCACCTTGGTTAATAGTGGTGGAGGCCTGGTTCAAAGAGGTGCACTTGTAGTAAATCCTAGATCTTTTTTCTCCCAGGTCTAGTAAGATGTGTAAAATAGCCCTTAATTCACCAAAAAAAGGTGGGCCTTTTAAGAGCAAGACTACAAGTGCACCTCTTTGAACCAGGCCTCCACCACACAATCCTAGAAAATTATTATTGAAAACAATGCTCAATTTAAGCAAATGACTAAATATGGTTTTGAATGTAAGTGCAAGGGTGTGCAAGTAGATAATATTGAACAAGACATATAGACAAATACTTGTTCAGTATTATCTACTTGTTGCAATTATTGTCACTTACACACTTTAGAAGACTCCAATTCCAGATGTGAGAGCAAATATTTACCTTCTTTGACCAGCAATGTACAGTGGACATTCTTCAATTTCTTCAACAAAAAGAAGGATATAGCAAATTAGGGGAGAGGCACATGTTAGGCGACACCTCTCAATATATATAGAGTTAGGATTAGAGTTAGCAACCTTACCTTATTCATGACTATAGGCTACACGAGAGCTAGGTTCTTTGTATCTTTACCATTTTGGAATACAAAAGCTTTGAGCTCAACCCTTCATCTTAGTTATTCAAGGTAGAGGCAAAGTAATTGATAGCATAGACCTCATCAAATTAATTATGTTTGAGAGAGTTGATGAGTGCCATGCATAAAAACTCACATGAGGTGAGATAGACATATGTGTTGGAAATTGAGTGTGATTGAGAATTATTTATGATTTCCAAGAAGTGAGAGAATTGTAGGAGTTGAGAGGCAATTGTATCAAGAGCGACTTATAAAGACATACATGTGATGAGGGAATTGTAAGGTAATGAAATGCAATGTGTAATGAAAGATCATAGAAGCTCACATGAGGTGAGACTAGTTGTATTACAAAGTTGGTGAGTGGAGTTGGATACTTTAGGGTCATTGAGGAAATTAATGAGGGTAGGAGGAAATTGAGAACATTGGAATAAGAATGTATGAGGTTGCATGCAAGGACATTGATAATTGAGTTCATGTATTAATGATTGTTATAAATCTAAGAGTGAATAAGTTCTTGATATGAACCAAATTATAATTATATCCTTTGCATGCCTATTTCATTCCGCTATCATTCTTATCATAATGATTTTTGAACCTATGTTATCTATATGTCATGAGCATAAGTGATTGCCTAAACAAATGAAATATGATGAGTAATACATCTATAAAAGTGTTATGATATAAACTTCAATATGATAAGTTGTGTATATGAATATATCTACCCAGAGTATCATTATTATATTAACTATGTTCCAAAAATAAGATGTGGATGTTATAGTTGATGTTTTAATAGAATTAAGAGTTATGCTAAAAATATGATGTGTTTTATTTATAACTAGAGTTGAGATACATTGGTTGCACTGTAATTGGACTGAGGCTAATTATAGCTGGACTAACATTTATTAAGATGCCACACTGAAAATGGATTGTATCCAATTATAGTAGGGATTGTAATACAACTATTGTGATTGAGCTAAAAATAGATTGTATCACTTATAGTTACGGCTCCAAGTGACGTTGATATGAGAAGGGGCTTATTATAAGAGGATTGTGAATTAAGAAGATTTACTAAGTTGAGAGAATGACTCTAGAATGCCTCCTCAAGAATTGATAAGAAAGTGAAAGATTAGTAGAGGCATTGCCACACATGTAAAGAGGAAATCTCCTTTACATGGGAAGAGAGTATTTAACAATCATTTCATTATTGTTAAGTTGCTATCCACACATTTGTCAATGAAAAGAAGCTCCAATATAGGAAATTAACTAATAAGAGACTAGAAATAAGAGTAAAAAGAGAAAAAGTTTTGGAACGAAAGGTTACTTGTTACTAGCTACTTGGTCACTTGAAGAAAGGTCACTTGGCAACTTGAAGAAAGACTACTTGGCAATTTGGAGAAAGAATTACTTGTTATTTGAAGAAATGCTACTTGGTTACTTGAAGAGGGTTATGTGCAACTTGAGATACTTATAGAAAAGAAGAGAAGACTTGTTACTTATTGAAGTGAAAGAAGAGTACTTGGTTACTTGGTAACTTGACTATTTATTGAAGTAGAAGAAGAGTGAACTTGTTACTTGGATACTTGGATAGTTGTCACCGAGAGAAAACTTGTTACTTGGCAACTCGGCCACTTAAGATACTGTAACATAGAAGAAAAGGAGAAACTTGTTACTCGGCTAATTAGCGATTGAAGGAAGGGTTAACTAGTTACTTGAGAAGAAGAGGAGACAACTGCAGCACATGAAGAAAGTTGCAACACTACGACACACAAAGAGAAGTTAATAAGACTTAGATCAATACTTAGAAATAACACTTGAGCTTAAAAAGACAATTGTGGCACATGAAGAAGTTCAACACAAGAAGAAAGTTACAAACAAACAAGTTGATAAATTAGAAGCAACATTTGGGTAAACAAGACTACTTGAAGAGATATCATCAAGAAAAGAAATTCATTACAACAAAAGAAGATCTTTAAGTTATACTCCCTCCGTCCCAAAATTATTGTCCTACTCCCCGGAGTTTATATCCCAAAATGTTTGCCCGACAAACATTTTGGGATATTAAACTCCGGGGAGTAGGACAATAATTTTGGGACGGAGGGAGTACTTAGTTATACTTAAAAATACCATTATGATGGATACAAGCTAGAGGAGCTTTTATAAGAAGAACGAAGACACCTACCAACACAACAAGGAAAACAACCAAGATAAAAAACAACAAATGACAAGGTGATTAGGTAGTTTAGTCATCATAATCCAGACGACGCTCTAAGTCACTACGATACGGTCAACCCTAGGAACAAGTGGAGGTAGTTGAGATCTACATCTACGAACGCCTTAAAGTACGCACTAATTTTCTTGAACTGTATGGTTTATAAGCATGTATTCATGAATTTAGTATCACTCACTAATAATTTTGACCCTCACTAATTTAGTAATTTAATTGAAAAAATAATATATATTTCAGAATATAACACCACACGCAGTAAATGGGATAATCAGAGTAGTGAGAGGAGAGTGGATGACGAGCTCTGGAAGAGGTGAGTTATCCTCCTACTCAAGTTGATTATTGGTCATAACCAATCAACTCATGGACATAATATAGAAATTTTAGAATTTGTTGCGTCTCCATGGATGAAAAACTAAGACGAGTTCTGATATCCCTTCTACTCTAGCATCAGCAATCAGTTATGAATGGACTATTGAAACTATATCATTTAGATTGATGTAGGCATGACCTACCAGATGACCAACTAAAAAGGGTTTAGACAAGGCTTAGATAGGACTCACAACTGGTTACAAACTGAGGTTTTGTCGTGAGAGTTTCATTTAGAGTGCATGCCAATGTTTTGGTAGGTCCCTTTGTGATAGAGAAAATTACAAGCATGCCATGTACAATATAGACAGTAAGGTAGATGGGTCTTAAGTGGCTTGTTTACTTAATTGGACCCCTATATTTGATTGATATGTGGTTTGGTGAGGAACAAAAAGTAAACATCATAAAGACTTATGTTTAAAAGATATTGGACTACGTCTTCAAATATCAATAACTACTCTACACTCAATATTGAACTCAATTGGGAGGACCTATGTATCTAGTTAAGAAATCAACAAACATGCATTTTCAGTAACCATAAGTAGATAAAGGGAGGTCCAATTTTCAATCCGGTTTTTGCATATGTTTCATTGGAGGTTTGTTAATGCACACAACTTTTGTTGTGTAAATCTAATTGGTGAAAGTGGGAGAACATGAAAAACGAACCGAATAACACCCGTATACCTTATGGTCCACATCAAGTTATTGAAGTCTTTTATAACAAATCTATAATACATTATTATAGAACCATTATCAACTCTGAAATGCTCTTATTATCTAAGGACCCTTGCAGTACATCCCAGTTGCTAACACCTTGAGCCGACATTGCCCTTGTTTAGTAGTCCTTTGGTGCTTTTGTTCGGTGGACACTAAACCTCCCCCTACAAACTTTTAGGGGGAGGTGGATAGGGCTGGGGCATGTGACCTAGCACCTCTGGGCAACTCCCACAAAACAAATCTAAAATTTTCAAATCCCAACCGAAAACTACTGCCTGCTCCACCCGACTTTGAAAAATAAAATTGCCCTTGCATTCTTAAGGCCCTTGTCCATATAATCCACATTGAGTGCACTTCATTTTCAAGGCCCAAAATCCAATATATATGTTCACTTCCATTGAGTAATTGAGCAATTGATTAGGATTAGGATTTCGAAGTGAAACCATCAATAAAGCATGTAATTAACCTAGAAGTTAAAAATGCTACAGAACCCTCATTAGCACTATGGTTATAATTTTTGTGATACCATTGAATGGGTCTTTGTCATTCTAAACTGCAATTAAAATTAGTATTTTATTTTAGCATGTTTATTTTATAATATTTTAGTTAATACCTTCTACTTTCACAAAGTATTCATACACATTCAAACTAATTAAGTGTGATTAAATGTAATTAAGAGTAAATAACCATATTAGAAGGTAATTGAGGGCAAGGCCTAGGTTTCTACAAGTATTCATACACATTCAAACTAATTATGCCTGATTGAGTGCAAGTAAGTGCATTTAGCGTAATTAAGCATAATGAAGCTTAAATAAGTGTAATTTAGAACATCATTCCTCATATTTGAATTAAATTATGATTAATTCCAGTAAGTGCACTTTAAAATTTATTAAGCTTAATTAATTTGGTAAGCATACTTTCTAGCTTAATTGGGCTTAATTAGGATTGATTAGACTTAGTTACATTCAATCACACTTTATTAGTTTCAATGTATATCAATAATTGTGGAAATAAAAGGCATCAACGAAACTATTATAAAAGAAACATACTAAAAATAAACACTAATTTTAGTTCCATTTTAGAATGACAAAGACCCTTCCAATAGTAAGTCACAAAATTTATAACCTCAATGCTAATGAGGGTTTTGTAATATTTTATAACTTCCAAGTTAATTACATGCTTTATTGACGGTTTCACTTTGAAATTGAAATCCCAATCAATTGCTCAATTACTTAATGGCAGTGAACATGTATATTGGATTTTGAAGCTTGAAGATTAAGTGCATTCAATATGGGTTATATGGACAAGGGCCTTCAAGAATGCAAGGGCAATTTTAATTTTCAAAGTTGGATGGAGAGGGCAGTTGTTTTCGGTTAGATTTTTTTTTATGGGGCCTGCCGGAGGTGTTGCATCGCGGGCCCCGGTCCCGTGTCATTAGGAAGTCTCATGAGCCCAAGCGTAGCTGCAATTTGGCCATGGAAACAGTCAAGGAAAATCAATGGTGGAGGGAGGAGGCGGGCAGCCCTAGGGGCTCGTGGGTGGGCAGTTGGGCAGGGGGCGGACACGGGCTCCCAACAGCTCTGACGGAGGTATGTAGTCAGGCCCACGTAGGCAACTCTACCCTGAACTAGGGGGTGGACCCGGGATGCTCCTAACAGGCTTCAACAATAGTAAGGGGCGGTTTACACTATGGACCATGAAGTTGGGCCAAGGCTTTGCAAGGCAACTGATTGGTTGTTGAAGTTCTCCCGGGACAACTTCGGTTTACACTAAGGAAAAAATGGCAGAGGGACCATGGAGGTCGAGGTCCCCAAAATATAAATTTTAAGGCCTAATAAATGCACTGACATGGTCCAACGGGTTTTGCGTTGAGAGAGACAAGAGAGGTGGTCTGGTAGGAAAAGGCAAGGGCCCATGTCAGAAAAATACCATTTCAATAAATTTTTAATGAATCTACCTTTTAAGCGCCTTAATTATACCATAGCCCATGAGACATACCAGCACTACCTTGCCCTACCCCTTAAACCGGCTCACACGTGTTTCACCAAACAACGCGGGACATCTAGAACTCAAGAATTCAAGTGCAGATTGTTTTTTTTGGTCTACCAAATGTAATGTTTGGAATTTTGGGGCTTGTAATGTACCGTTGGAAAGGTCTTGAAAATACCTTTCCAACGATATATTACACACCCCAATATTCTTACAAAATGCAGTTGCAAAACAAAAAACAAAAATCTGTAGTGGTTTAGTGATTGTAGATCAGGGTAGTCAAAAGAAGTGCAATGGGAAATCTTCTAACATTAATTATCAAAGAATTGAAAATTAGTGTTGAGCAAGGTAGGGTGGTAACAACATTAAATATAATCAAACACTAAATATCCTATTTAGTGTAGTGACAACACAAGGTACATTTCACATGTAAATTACATTGAGCATGTACAAATTAAATTGCTCGTTTTATTTTATTTAAAAAATTGTTGTGAGAAGATTTGCAAGCCACATTTGCTCCTTTTTTTTAATATTAAAAAAATCAGCACCTCCACTTTTTGGTGCATGGTCATTCTTCATGGTCCACATTCGGTTTACACCTAGTGAAGGGCCCATGAATCATGAAAACTAATATTTTAGTAACTCGGACCATGGAAGTCGTCTCACGCAAAATAGGCCTCTTACGTGGGACGACTTCATGGTCCATTTGTAAACCGCCCCTAAGTATCTAGTTGCTTTCATCAAAGGCCTCGGGTGTCGTGAGGGACCTGAGTGTGTTTGGGTGATATTGTGGTTGGCCGAATTTTCAGTATGTATAAGTTGGGATGTAATCTGGAAATTTCTTGTTGTTGGGTGGTTGTTGGGTCCAAGACTTTTTGGAAGACGGCTGGTACTCGTTGTGTGGCGTTTGAGTGTGTGGGTAAGTGTGGGCGGTTGAAACAAGTTGTGTAGAATTCTGTGTGGGGGTTGGGTGGGCGTGAGACTTCAATTTATGTGAATTTGTGAACGAAGAGTCAGTGTTGGAAATTGGGTTGTAAAATTTAGGGGTCTTTGGGTACCAGATTTCTGTGAATACGTCGTACCGACAGGTGAGAAGGAAAGCACAACAGAAACAAAACAACAACAAAACAACAAAAAAGAAAAAAGAAGAAGAAAAAGAAGCAGCAGTTCTCGTCTTCAAATACGTGGAGACGTGCTTGAAAGTGTCGGTATTCTTATTCTGAAGACACATTTGAGGAGTGGTGGCCATAATTCCATTCTGCCTTTGGGAACATCTCAAGAGGTTCGGCAGAGATTGCTAACATCAGAAGCGGGGCAGAAAGCAATGGTGGGCAGATTCATTTGAACAGATGCATTTCATCACTGATCAGTGAAGAAGATCACTTCACTTTTTGCATCTAAGGTTGCACACGCAATTGTTCATCTCCGACTGACTCAGTCCTTGTGACATACAATCATATACAATACCAAATTGGAGATCAAATTTGCTGCTCTCAAACTCATTTTCTTTGAATTTGAAGTGTCTGTGCCAGAGTCCTTGTAACTTCGGAACCACGCCAGGCTGTCTGTCTGGAGATACATCGACCTGGATCAATTGAAGATAGAAAGGAACAGGAAGGTTAAAACCCTGGCAGAGATTCGAAGCAGGAGAAAAGTGTAGCACATGAATTGAGTGGGAGGAGACCTCAAAATTTTCTCTTGGCCGGCTGGGGCGTTGATCTGAATATTCGGTGAATTGCATTTAAAACAGAGCGGCGGTTCCTATGGCATAGAAAGATAGCTGCTCGCGGTACTCTGAATGGAAATAAATGCAGAGGAGGGGGTGCTTCTGAGCAGCATCGGCACATCCTTACATGTCTTTGTATTTATGAAAGCCTCCGTGAACTAGCCTGAGGTTTCGAAACGGGTAGCAATTAGTTGTATAGTTCGGCAACTCGGAGACAGGTAGAGGAGAGATAGCATCTGGAGCGATAACTGCTGTTAGAGATTCAATCTCGAAATAGGGTGTAGCAAACTTGTGTTTCGTTGATAGATCGGACCATCTTAGAATTCTGCAGGATACTTGTTCACAATCGTACGTAGAAGAAGAAATTTGTTGCTGCTAAGTTAGTGGAGTTCTGCTTCCGTAGTTGTGAGTCTTGAGCTCTCTGTCTTGTAACCCTAAGACGACGTACGTGTCCATCATGCTCTTTGTAACTCGCTCAAACAAAACTTCGTATAAAGACATGCTTATGAGCTTCAATGCCTGCCGGCGGACGGCTGCATTGTGACGCAAGTCAGAAAATGTAGTAAGCCGGTAATTTATCGTCCAGTATAGCATCATCCCTGTTACCGAAAATGTCAATTCCTGTGATCAGAAGCTTTGGAGTTCCGGCGCGATACCGACAAATCGTGTGGCTGTTCTCATTTTGAAATCAACCTGAGAGATGCATTGACGGCACGTGCTTACTCAAAGATATCGAAACCATCTACAAGTCGTTACCATATTTTGATAGCGGTGGAGTTTCTATACCTCTCCGTGCTTTAAGAATGTCTTGCAGCTTTCCATGATTTGAATTTCGTCAATATTTTGGGTCATTTTCTGTCTGTAAAAATGTCAGGAGGAGTGTTCACGGTTTTTACAAGCTATAGTACCCAAGATTTATTCAACATTTTTCTGCGAAGATTGTTGGGAGCATCCCAGGCCCACCCCCTTAGCCCAGGGGTAGAGCTGCCTCCGTGGGCCTGACTGCCGATCTCGGAGCCCCTCTCCGCCCGCAATCCGCCGGGGCTGCCCGCCTCCTATCGCAGCTGCGCTTGGGCTCATGAGGCGCTTTAGTGACACGAGCCCCCGGCCTATCCAATTAGAGTCTGCGATGTTAGTTGATTGCTTTCTCAGCTGTGCAATCGACTCGTCCGTGCGGCTATCTTTGCTAGCTCCATCGTCGGTACTAGATGATTGACTTTGGGGCTAATCAAGGTTGCCGCAGCCGCAGTTCTCAACTTCTCAAGGTGGTAATTAGGTGGTGGTGGGCTAAAATGTGATGCCGATTCCCGAACTTACACCGAAGTTGAACAACTTCTTGTAAAAGAGTGGGAATGACAACGCTGATCAAGCGAACCTAGTTAACTTGTTCGGCAGTTTTTCGTTGCCGCCGTTCCCGGAGGTTATGTGTCATGTGGATTTATTTAGGAATCTCGGTTGGAGCAACGAAGGAGAGCGACACTTCCCAAAACCAGAGATACTATGTACCAACAATTTCTATATATCTTCCCTTTGCCGGTGGGCTCCGTGACGTCGTCGGGAATAAGGAAGGGGGCAACGAGATGGGACAGGTGCAACGAAAATGGAGTTTCTGGGAGAGATCCGCTATCGAATGATCTGCAACAATTTACAAAGTGTTGACGTATGTGTAGGGAGTGCTGGATTTCATGTGGTTTCTTTGCTTCGTTAGATAATTGGCACGACGAATCCTGAGGTAAAGCCCGATGACATGGCTTGGCGCTCTAAATTCTTAACGGGAGCTCATGTTCCAAATTTGTTGGTAGCTGGAATCTGTCGGTAGTCGATATTCATCTAATTCAAACAGTCTTGTCGGTTCAAAAGAGGCTGCAGGCGTTTTGGTTTGAAAATTTTGCAGTACCGAGTGAAGGGAGAAAACCACCTTGTGATATGTTCGAAGCAAATTATTACCGTATAAGGGCTTAGAGGTCTATCAGTTTCTACTCTTGCTTTTGGTTCCATTAAAGTGAGTGGAGGTTGAGAATCGTGTGGTGGTTTGTGATGCCACTATCAGTCAACGCTGTCATTTCAATCTTTGCTGCGTTTTATTTCGAGTTGATTATGAGATGAATTCTCTAATTGGGTTCCCTTGTTCTGATGTTTGGTCAACTGTCTCATTCCAGTCTATTGTGCATAGCAACTCATTGCTGTCATCTTTCTTGATCATTGATTGTAGGAAAGATGTAATTCATGTTTTAATAGAAAAGTCTGAATTTTTGGGTGCATCATCGTTGTCCAGTGTCTTGCAAAATCATAAAGGAAACACATTCCACATTTTGGATTTGGTTGCAAGGGTGTAGTAATTTGGAGAATCTCAGGAGTGTTGGGGCGACGATACATGTATCTGATGTATAGTGACTCTTTATTATTCAAATTTCACACTTCAATGAGAATATATAGCCAATCAAGTGAGTGCATCCAAGTACCTTGTATTTCTTCACTGAGGGTTGCCTTTTTTGGTGATCGATTGCAGGGAAGGTGTAATTAATTTGTGGGGCATCCTCATCCTCATGTATCTTGTAAAATCAAAAGGCAACATGTTCTACATGTTGAAGTTGGCTTTGAAGCGTGTAATATTTTGGATTCTCTCAGGAACGGTAGGGTGATGACAACATTATCCAACATTTAGTGATTCTCAATTTTCAATCCGACACTTGGAAGGATTTCAATCAAGGGAGTGCAATCCAAGTACCTTCTACTCCTGCTTTATCTTCTCGAATAAGGATTTCACCTTGTTTTTAATAGTCACTTAGCTTGTGTTGCCTAGTGTTTTCACATTTTGGGTTCCAAGTTTTTGGTGATAGTCTGAGTGTTGAAAATGGGCTAGGAATGATCTTAAGGGTGGTTGTAGATACTAGTAGGTCTCAATGTGACAAATTTGTATGGTTTCTTATAAAATTACTATCATCCAACTATTAAGGACGAAAATATGAGTAAGACTAATTCTTGTAAAATGTAATGTCAGACCTTTCAATAAACCTACCTTATTGGAATGCAATGGAGACTCAATATTAAGATGTTAAGGCACTTATTGGGGTCTAGGGTTCGTAGATGTATGCCTCACAAATGTGTGTTCACGGTCAACTCAATGACATCATTCACTTTGTGATAATGATGTGTTTGGGTTTGTAAGAAGAGGATTATGTAGGAGGGTTGTACCAACTATTTCTCTAGCAACAATTCCTTTGGTGTTGGTCTGCGTATGGTAATGAGGTTCCTAAACAAATGATTTCAATCCATCATGAGGATCTAAATAAAGTTGAAGTTGTAATCTCTATTTGGTTCATGGATACATTTATGATACTATTGGTGCAGGACAATCCAAATGCGGAAAAGAGAGAGTGCTTCATCCAACAACAAAAAAACCAAAAAGAAAAGGAAAACAAAAATGGAGGTTGTCAACAAAGTGATGAATCTTGATTCACAAGATTTGAGCCTAGAGGCATTGGGCCATTATGATGTTTTTTTGAACCACCGTGGACCAGATGTAAAGGGTTCTTTTGTATCTCACTTGTATGATTTACTTTGTGTACGTGGTTGTAATCCATTTTTGGATGCTAAATCTCTTATCAAGGGGAAGCATGCCTTGAACTCAATCAATGAGGCTCTCCATGGGGTTCGTGTGCATCTAGCAATTTTTTCTAAGCGTTATGCTGAATCAAAATATTGTCTTAATGAGTTATTCGATATGATGAAAAGCCCCGAGAAGGTTATCCCCGTTTTTTTTCAAGACGTTGAGCCTGAGCATCTTCGTACGATGGAAAATGGACCCTTTGCTGATGCTTTTAAAAAACACTTGGAAAAAAAACGAGACGAGGATGTAGAGAGGTGGAAGACTGCGCTATTGGAAGCTTCTCATCTTATAGGATTTCGACATTCCGAGTACAAGTAAGCACCGCATGACCTCTATAAATGTTTAGTGTAGAATTTTATTAGACATGAATTCATAGTGTTAACAATCCATCATTTATGGTTGCTTAGGGATGTGCTCATAGAATTGTACAATGTGTTGTATCCCACTAATTTCCAATGGATATTGGGGTCACAGAGATGAATCCGCACTCAAGAAAGATATTGTGGCTAGAGTTTTAAGAGCTTTTGGCCCAGCTCAACTTCGTCCTGCACGGTACCCAATGGGTTTAGAGCAATCATCAAAGGTGGTGTTGGACATTTTGAACCACATGGGCAACACTGTGGGTGTTGTAGGCATAACTGGCATAGGAGGGATTGGCAAAACTACTCTTGCCACACACGTATACAATGAACAAAACAATTTTACTTTTCAAAGTTTTTTGAAGGATGTGAAGGATGCAAACATGGTGAATCTTAAAGCAAAAATGGTGTGGGACTTGCTGCAAGAGGATATAAAAAAAATTGGTGATTTTGAGCGTTGTTTTGAACAAATCAAGAAAAAAAGAATATTTGTAGTCATTGATGACATTGTAAAACGTAGTCAATTTGATGAGCTTATACCAAGCATGAATAATCTTGCTGGAGGAAGTCGAGTGTTGATCACATCTCGTGATTGAAACCTATTGAACAACATAATGAGGGATGCTGGAGAGAAGGAGTTGTACGAGGTGCAAGTGTTGAGCCCATCAGACTCTCTACAACTTTTTATTAAAACTGCCTTTCACAACGATATTCCAAGTGCTAGACTTCATGGTTTGTCAAGCCATATAGCTAAGGCATGTGGTGGCTTGCCTTTAGCATTGGAAATTATTGGAGGGTTTTTGTTTGACAAAAGAGGGGATGAAACATTATGGTATGAGGCAAGCAAGACACTCCACAAGAATGAAGATATCTTGGATTGCCTCAAATTGAGCTACAATAGTCTTGGTGAAGTTGAACAAGAAATGTTTTTGGATATAGCCTTCTTTCTTGTTGGTGTGCCTAAGGACGTGGCATTGGATTTTTGGAACTCAGATGATTTCTTTAGCCCAGCATCTACAACATTGTGCAAACTTATTGATAGGTGTCTACTTAAGGTGGATGAAAATGGTTTCCTTACTATGCATGATCTTTTGCGAGACATGGGATGTGATGTGGTCGTGAAAAAATCGCCACGGAATGAAGGGGAGCAAAGCCACTTGTGCAATCCTTCATCTGTCAGCAAAGTTCTTGAACAAAACAAGGTAACAATCGTGTCAACCTTGACATATTTACCACATGTATTTGTCCATTTTTTCAAATTCCCTTGAAATCTCTTATGTTGATTCACAACACATGATCAATATTCACAATATGATTCACATTGTATCAATTGTGTACAAGATCACAATTGTGTACAAGAATCAAGGCAACTTATTTGTTGGAGAGATGTTATGTTAAGAATATAATAAGACCTAGCCAAGAGAAGAAAAATTAGGTAGATGTTTTAGCTGACGTTTATGGAACAATTTGGTGCACAAATGATAAACAATACTTGTTTCCAAGGTATTATGAGTATTAGGTACTTTGCACCAAAGGAATTTGTTTATATATGTTAGGTTATTCTTGCTGAAAAAGTGCGAGGACTCACAACAAGTGGAATTCAAAAAAGAGGAAACACAAATAAAAAAATTTGGCAAGCTGAAAGTTTTGCAAGTTTGAATGAACTCCGAATTCTCATATTGGAAGATTGTGATGTGAAAGGAAAATTTTCAAAGTGGTCTAGGGAATTGAGATGGTTGCAATGGAGACATTCGAATCTCACCGAGTTACCTTTGGATTTGCAAATACCCAACTTAATAGTGTTGGATCTTGCATACAATGAACACTTTTATTGTATTTGGCCCAATGACTTTGAAATACAAGTAAAACTCTCATTGAACTTGACACATTGATTATGAACCTTCTACAAGAAAGATGAGTGTAAGTTTCATGTATTAAAGAGATGAAGTAATGAAGTCTAGTTACGTGGGTTTCTATGAAAGACTTGCTATAAGAGTTTTATGAATAAAAGTAGTTATGAAGAAAATAATAAGTGCAACATTTCCTCTATTGCATCTTAAATTTATATTCCTAGATTGGAATGAGTAGAATGAATTTGGTATATGTCATAATTGGGTTGCCCATTGATATGCTCTACAATGATAGAGCAATTGTTGATATAAACTATTTGCATGTTTATTATTTTCATGGTTCACTTGGTCTTGTTGCCATTTTTCATTTTACATAACTCAACAAAAATAACCTCACAAGAATGTCGTTGTTATGTTCCAGATTCCATTTCCAAGGTTGCACATGTTAAACCTTGAGGGATGTTGCAATCTTCGAGAGCTACCCACATCTATTGGCAGGCTTACAAAATTGAGAGTTTTAAACATATCGGACTCACTAGTGAAAGAACTCCAAGAGGATCTTGGGAAACTACAAAGTCTTGTAGTATTCAATGCAAGTGGTTGTTCTTCCTTGTCAAGGTTACCGGAATCATTTGGTCAGTTGCCAAACTAGGAGAGCTTAGACCTCTCTTGGTGTGGCCAACTTCAAAGCCTACCTACATCTATTGGTGGACTCACAATGTTAAGATTTCTAGACATATCGGCTTCAAGGGTGAAAGAACTTCCGGAGGATTTTGGGGAGCTACAAAGTCTTGTAGTATTCAAAGCAAGGTGTTGTTTATCTTTGTCAAGGTTATTGGAATCATTGGGTCAGTTGCCAAACTTGGAAACTTTGGACCTAGCTGGTTGTGGCTAGCTTGAAAGCCTACCTACATCTATTGGTAGGCTCACGAAGTTGACATTTCTAGACATATCGTACTCAAGAATGAAAGAACTTCCAAAGGATTTTGGAAAACTACAAAGTCTTGCAACGTTCGATGCAAGTAGTTGTTCTTCCTTGTCAAGGTTACCAGAATCATTGGGTCAGTTGCCAAACTCGGAAACATTGGACCTCGCTAGTTGTGGCCATCTTCAAAGCCTACCTACATTTATGGGTGGACTCACAAAGTTGAAATTTCTAAATATATCAGTCTCCAGAGTGAAAGAACTTCCGGAGGATTTTGGGGAATTACAAAGTCTTGTAGTATTCAATGCAAGTGGTTGTTTTTCCTTGTCAAGGTTATCGGAATCATTGGGTCAGTTGCCAAACTTGGAAACATTGAACCTCGTTGGTTGTGGCCAGCTTCAAAGCCTTCCTACATCTATTGGTAGGCTCACAAAATTGACATTTCTAGACATATCGTACTCAAGAGTGAAAGAACTTCTGGAGGATTTTGGGAAACTACAAAGTCTTGTAGTATTCAAGGCAAGGCATTGTATATCCTTCGCAAGGTTACCAAAATTATTGGGTCAGTTGCCAAACTTGGACACATTGAAACTCACTCGTTGTGGCCAACTTCAAAGCCTACCTGCATCAATTGGTGGGCTCACGAAGTTGAGAATTCTAAACATATTAAACTCAGGAGTGCAAGAACTTCCGAAGGATTTTGGGGAACTACAAAGTCTTGTAGATTTTGATGCCAGTGGTTGTTCTTCCTTGTCAAGGTTATCAGAACCATTCGGTCCGTTGCCAAAGTTGGAAACATTGAACCTTGCGGGTTGTGGCCAGCTTCAAAGCCTACCTACATCTATAGGTGGGCTCACAAAGTTGAGAATTCTAGACATATCAAACTTAGGAGTGCAAGAACTTCCGGAGGATTTTGGAGAACTAGAAAGTCTTGTAGACTTTGATGCCAGTGGTTGTTTATCCTTGTCAAGGTTACCGGAATCATTGGGACACTTGCCAAACTTGGAAACACTGGACTTCGCTCATTGTGGCAAGCTTCAAAGCCTACCTATATCTATTGGAGGCTTGAAGAACTTGATATTTATAAATGCATCATTTTCAGGAGTGAAGGAATTCCCAGAGGATTTTGGGTAATTACAAACTTGTTTAGACTTCACTGCAAACGCTTGTTCGTCCTTGTCATGGTTATGAAACTTGACTTGTGACTTGTGGAACTTGAAATTTTTGAATCTCTATGCTTGTGGCCAGGTACAAAGCCTGTCTACATGTATTGCTAGGTCACTCAAGAAGTTGACATCATTAACATGCCATTGTCAAGAGTGGAAGAATTCCCAATGGATTTTGGGGAATACAACGTCTTTGAGAATTTATTGCAAGGGATTGCCATTTGTTGTGAAGGTCACTTAAATCATATCATGGTTTGTCAAAGTTGGAAAAATTGCTTCTCAAGGGTTGTGGTGAATTTCAAAGCCTATCGACATATTTTTGTGGTCTCAACTTTCAAGAAGTTGAGACTGCTAAACATATCAAACATTGGATTGGAGGATCTTTCAAGAGATTGTGGGCGATTGAAAAGTCTTCAAGTATTAATGCAAGCCATCGTTCTTTTTTGTCAAGCATCCCGAAACCATTTGGTGATTTGTCAAACTTGAAAAATATGAATCCCTGTGGTTGTCACCAAGAGGCTTATCATTCTCAAGACTGAAAGAACTTCAAAAGGATTTTGGAGAACCACAAAGTCTAGAAGAATTGGAGGCAAGTCATTCTTCTTTGTGAAGGTTACCATAATCATTTGGTGGGTCGAACTTGATATTTATTGCATCTCAATTCTTGTGGCCATCTTCAATGCATGCCTACATCCATCAAAGAGCTAAAGCAATTGACAATGTCAAGCGTGTCTAGCTTGGGAGTAAAAGAACTCTAAGAGCATTTAGGGGAACTACATTGTCCTAAGAGCTATACATTAATAGAGAAGTGGGGCCAATGTGTGGTGTAAGGACTTCAATTGACTAAAAATTTATAAAATTTGTGTTCAATTTTGGTTGGGCATATTGTTGGTTCAAAAAGGAATGTCCAAGATGATGTTCACTTGATAGCCCTTTTTTGGAGTCATGTTGTCATTATGGATTGGGATGGCAAGAGAGAAAGAGATGATGTCAATAGTAGGTTGTTGTGAATAAGACATTTTCCACCCTTGATCAAAGCAACAATTTAGAATGTAAACTAGATGAGGATTTATGGAGCATGGTTGAAGGACAAGGCCCATTGCCTAATGTTAGGATTCATGATTTTGGGATAAGGGGACCTATGTTATCTGGTGGGTGTGGTTGGTGGTGGTGGTGGTGGTGGGGTTACATACTAGGTGTATGATGGGGCATTGTCAATGTTAAAGATTCTTTCATTCTACTCTCTGGTAGAGTTTATCATTCTTACCGGATTGTCTATTATTCCTTTGTAACACTACCAGATTCTTGGACAACCTAGATAGTACCAACTGTCAGGGCGCACATTCTACTATTGCATACAACACTATTGACTTTTCATTGACTTTATCTTATCCTACTACCGGTTTGTTCGTAGGGAAAGATGGGTCTCTTCCATCATATTGCTAGAATGGTGGAGCGTTGGTGGAATGCCTCACATTGAGCCCCCTTGTAATCACTTAAACAACATAATGTGAGGCTTTAAGTTGGGGTTGGGTTTGGCCACCACCCCAACCGCCCCTTAACAACTCCTTTGTCATGACCCTTGCTAGCTCCCCTTAACCTATCTTCACCATTTTGCAACTCTAGCAAGTGTTACGAGCACTAACCCTGCACATCCCACAGGCGCGCATGGTTAACTCCCATACTAACCTCCAAACCATAGCTTGGTTACCAAACCCTCCTACACATGCATTCACGACTCTCCCCTTAGTAGGTAGCCAATGATTAGGTGCGGACTTCCATTCATATCCATCCAATCTTGAGTTGATTATTGCATTGCCAGAGCAACATTATGACAACCTGAAGCATATTTAGTAATTTTGCCCCCCATGTTGGGCCAATGCCCGTGGAAACCGCGTTGTTCTACATCGGGCGGGGTCGGTCGGCTATCCTACCACAATGCCCTCTTGAATGTTGGGTGTTGTTCCTAGGCAACGTCCCACTCAAATTGCCATATTTCCTAGCTCACACCTGCAATTGGGGACTTTTGGAGCATTCTAGAATTTGGATGCTATAAGCTACCCAATGCTCATGGCCTTTGTGACACCTAGTCTCCCTGGGTGGGAGGTGCTCTCAATGCCCGGAGCACTCACCCACATTAGGATCACTTGGGCTCTCTCACCTATGACGCCACAAGTCTCAGGTGTCACTCCGGGGTCCCCCTTGTGCCATGGTGTTGCGGACGCTCCTCATGGAGAGGTGTGTGACATCCTTGCATGTGCAAAAAATCCAAAAAAAAGAAAAAGAAAAATCCAAAAGAAAGTTAGGATTTTTGAGAAAACTAGTCTCATATCCAAGACACATTCTTTCATAAATTTAAACTTTCTTTTGGATTTATATTTTAAATTATAATTTCTTTTTTTTATAAATTTTTTTGGATCTCTTGCCCATTCATCTACACGACCTTAGGAGCTCCTTGGACTTGTTGGTATAACATCTTTACAAGGCCATATGGTCGGGTGGGTTTAGGTATTAACTTCCCCACCCCCTCCCCCTCCCCCCTTTTAATCATTTTAAAAACATAACGAGAGGCCTTGGGTCCGGATTGGGTATGGCCACCATCCCAACCACCCCTAGACAATGCCCTACAAAAACATCCAGAAAAAAGTCTAGAATTCTAAAAAACACTAGTCTCGAATCTGAGACACTTTTTTTTTAAAAGAATTCCAGTCTTTCTTTTGGATGTTTTTTGTTTTCCAAATTTTTGGATTTTTTATCCATTCATGGCCATACAGGAGTTAGTGCCATCTAATATTCTACCTCACGGGTTGACAAATCATCATACCTTTATGTTTTCATAGCAAATCAACTTAAAAATTTGGGATTTTAACGCATTGAAGCATTGCCTTTGGTTTGTTGAGAGTCCCCTTACATATTGTTCAACAGAGGAAGGAGATTACGAAGCAAACTTGTCTAATAGACTTGCATGAAGACAATGTTAATACGATACATGAGGAGGAAGAAGTGGCCAAGAAAGTTGAGGAGCCGAATTTGAAATGTAAACAGAAACGTGGAGCAAAATCCGCAGAGGTTACCTCTCAGCTTGTTGTTGTTGCACCTAAGTCTAGTTTAGTTGCACCCTCCCCTAGTCCTTCGGTGCCCACTCCTAGTCCCTCTTTACAAAATATATCTGTGCCTCCTCCCATTTTACATGCTTTGTGCTCTCAACAAATGCCAAAATCTATTGTGACTTGTGCCTCACCTTCATGTTTATGTTGTTCAATATAATCGGAGAAGACTTTAATAGTAACAATGACGAATAATGAATTTGATGAAAACATGTTATCATGAAAACATTTGATTTTATCAAAAATATAATTTATGAAGTTGTACATGTATTCAAAGTTTTCAATTTATGTCAAATGGATTGTTCATGATTTTTATTTTTCCAGCAATTCATTTTTTTAGGTGGACATTGGGTGGAAGAACTGTCATTGCCGCAAATTTTGCGCTTACATTACGCGGTGTCATCCTCTACATTTAGATAACGATGAGCAAAAGGTGAGCATTTAATGACCTTTGGATTGGCCAACAAGACATTGGTCATAATGTCTCTAGAGCAATGTTTTGGGCCTCTCTAAATGAGTTATATAGTCTCCAATTACACGAATATTGGTGGAGGACTCAAGGTCAAGTAGAGGAGATTGAAGCACATTCACGTCAACTAGAGGCCCAACAAAGTCAACAACATGTACAATGTTGTCCAAAATAGGGGAAACGATGGGGTCATTTGGTGGCACCTCAAAGATGACCACATGAGGCTAAGACTAATGAACATCGTTGACAAGCGTACCCTCCACTATGTCTTTGCATAGCGGTCTTGTGTCCTCTCCCAACATGGAGTAAAGAGGGGTTGCATATCTAGGAGTCACTCACTTGCCATTCAAAATCCAACTGATTGGGTAGTTCATGAAGCTCCCTCTCTTGTGACATGGGGACGTGGAACGTAGGGCCAACATCATCATGAGAAGGTTGTGGCTTGATGGTTCCCCCTACCCTGTGGACTCCATTTGCATCATCTCATCATGACTTGGGATATCCCTATACTGAGCAAAAATGTTGTCATTATAGACATCTCCCATTGATGAGGTACTGGACCCGGTGGTTATGCATTGGGACATTTTGTTGGAGCATCAAACGGGAGGCTTTTGTGAAAATTAAATAAAATACTCCTATTCCTAGTTCCCTTCAGGCCTCACTTGAGTGCTCGTCAATCCCATGGTTTTTTAGCTGGTCCGGCACAAAACAGTCCTTCAAATGGATTCCAAATTATTATGGAATATCCAATCATGTTTTGTTGAATTTTTTTTAATAATTTTTATATTGTCAAAATATGGTATAATTACTACCTTCCCTTGGGGAAGGCACCTCTATAGACATTTGGCATACATGTGCAAGAACCAAGTATTTATTTAGGGGCTATTTATCTTAGTCTTTGAGTTTCTCTGGACCGTATACTTATGAAGAATCCTACTATATCACCATTTTCCTCCACCCTATAGGTAATTATTAATCCCAAAATCATGTAATAAATTTCAACCTATTTTATTTACATAAAAAAGTAAGGGTTCAATTTTCTTCCTCCTAGTATTGGAGTGGAGTTCCTTGTTTGCCGATATTTGTCATATAATGAAACATAGCAAGTTGACAAAATGTCCGAGTAATCTAAAGATGGCATGACCATGCAACCAAGAGGAGCTGTGCAAAATGACAATGGAAAGAGAAAACTAGCTTAACATGCTTGTAACCCCCAAAAACCTCCTTCTCTTGTTTCATCCACAACGAACCAAATTTTATCCATAGTGAACCCAATCTCATCCACAATGATTGAAATTTCATTCATGTTTCCAATCAACCCTTACAATTTTAAAACAAACCTCAACTTACCCTCTAAACGCACTCATATCACAAAAAAATATCTTTTCCAAATTTTATTAGGGTATTTTACAAAAATAAAGTAAATCAATACAATTCATAGTAATGTATATTATATATTAATCAATTATCCGGACATATAATGGAGCATTGGAGCCTAGTGTAGATCTAAACAAAATGTATTATTTATGTCTATGAAAATATTCCACCCTACTTTTTCTTGCACATCGTCTCTATGTAACTCACCAATGAACACCCCTAGTACTTTCCACAAAATTGTGTAGATGTTTATGGACAATTAATCATAGGATGATAGGTGGAGAAGGAGCTCATCTTAGAATACAATTCATACAGTACCATCCCATCAAAATAGGATAACATGGAAATGCCCTTGAATTGCAAGACAATGTAAAACTTGGTCTATGTCCTCAACATACTTTTTAGACCTTAACTACACATATTAAGATGTGTCCAACTAACAAAAATTACCACCTCAATGAGAAAATTGGTAATGCAAAGTCTTTATGAATAGGATATGAACATGTACAATTTAGCCTTTCCAAGGCACGTACTACCCACATACTGTGAGGATCAATAAGGTAATTCATTACTGATGCTTTTTGGAGCTTCATTGTGCAAAGAAGATTATTTCTTTTGTAGTTGTGTTCAACTTAGGAAATGTGAAATATCAACGAAACTTCCACCTCCAAAGCTGATTCTGAGGTCTCAATTATTTTTCCATGAGTTATGCACAAATTCATGGAAGAAGACTACCAGCTTGACTTCATCTCAAGTTTACATATCCAACAAGCACCGATTGTGGACACTCTCTACTTGTATAAATGGTAGGGTTTTCTTCTCAATTACCTTTCATGTTTGTGCTCGGTGAATATGTCGATGATGACAAATGGGTTGCCATGCTCCGAATGAAAAAGGACTTGATTTGAGGTTATTTGAACCTCTCCAACTTTATGTATGTATGTATGTATGTATTTAAGACCAGATACATGTATAAAATTCATGCCACAGTGAGCTAGTCACGTCCACATTGCTAAAATTGGGGCACGACTCTTTCATGTATTTGTGCTCTGGGCTATTTGTTATTAGGGTTTCAAACTGTCTCACATGTGGTTTATGATACTTGTCATGCTTTAAATGTTGTACTTCAAGTCGTGAGATCATATTGGAGGTCCTGCTTGGAGAAAACATATATTTCATCCAAGATATATAAAACAAGATCTCCATTACGATGTTTATATTAACATGAGATCTTCCCACAGTACGTTAGAGTACTTCAACCCCCTGTAAGTTAAGCGCAAGGGTGTCTTTTGATGAGCTTATGACTCAAAACATTTTGTGTGTATTTGCTGCAAGTGTCATTCGTACAAGCTGCCTCTGAAAGCCACAATAAACTACAAACAGAATGGACCCTCAATCGACCTCAACCTTTGAATTCAAAAAAAAACTCTTTCTACTTTACATGGACTCGTGTACACTTGTTGTCAAAAATATTGGTCACTACCTATCTGTAACCCCCAACTGAATGGGCCTAAGTTTCACGACAATTTACAGTAATCCTTCCAAGCACCGCTAGACTACAAACTTTGCCACATTCTACATAATGTGACACATAACATTACTGAGAGAGGGGCCTCTGTTCTCTTTCTATTTGAAGACTAACACATAGCCTTTGCACAATATTCTCATTCTGAGACACTATTCACCGCAGGATCTGAGTGCATTATTCTCGCATAATATTCTCCACCCTGTGTCAGGGATTCGTGGAACAACGCCAAGCAACTAACTGAGCAATGTCATACACCTTCTGGTCTTCTGGATGTGCAAGCTTTGGCTTGCGCTGTTGCCGCCATGTTAGAGTGCAATGCTAACTTACATGAACACGCAGCATGAGTTCCCTGACGCAATGAAATGCACAATCACTTCATGGTTTGGTTCGTAGCTCCTCGTGTGAGATTTCTTGCTTAATAACTGTCTGTACTTTGCGGTGCTGAAATACAACCCACCAACGAATTACGATGTTAATCGTCAAAAATGGGTTCTAACATCATGCGTGCCTGCAATTGCTAAAGTGGCAATAGCACGTGTAACTAGGTGTGATGTCCAAGCTTGTGGCCTGAGAATGACATGCCTTCAAGTATATTATGTTCAAAGCAATGAAATGATTGAGTGGCACAATCACTTCTGTTTCCAACGAAGCCTCACACATGCAAGTGACCAATATACAAGTTAGTTATCCTGACCTTTTGAATGTTCTTTGTATTAGTTGCATGTACTAATGTACTAGTGAACATATGAAAGATTCAAAGCACGTAATGGATGCTGATGTTTTTTGTCAGACATGTATAGATTGTGGATTGTCTGCTATTTGATGCTACAAACACGATAGAAGTTCATTTCAAAAAATAGAATAAAATTCAACTCTAGTTTGTCCAGTCAAAAAGTAATGTGTCAAAAAATTAGCTTGGCCCGACCACTACAACTAAGTAGGGAAATGATTGTGAGGAGCCTTAGCATAGGTCAAGATTAGCGGCAAGATGGATACTAGGTTCTTACTATAACTGATGACAAGGCAACACGTTTTCAATACCAAACGTCATGATGAGACCATGATAGGGTCATCAATTACATGTGATAATGTGTGTCCTCATAGTTAATCAAGTATAAAACACGCTCGACCGGCTAGTCATTGCTTGAAAGTTAGTTAAAAAATGGAGACCACCTTCCAGAAGAGAGATATTATCCTTACTTTGAAACTTGATATAATATGATCGATGTAAGAGGAATGATCTCACATTTGCGTCGATGAACAAAACACCAATCATGTTTATTTTATTTTTATTAAAATTTTATTTATTAGTGTCTTGGAAGGTTACTTACGTGGAGGAGGTCTTGGTAATTCACTGCAGACATTGAGAACTTCTTCAAGGGGCGCCCAGTCGCCAAAGTTCCTCTCCACAAACTGGTATGCCACACCACTTCTGCCATGCTTGATGATGAAGAGACCGCCTTTGATGGTCGCGTCTCCCACCGGGTTGCCTACAATCCCAGATGCCCGTGCCCGCTTCCGATTGTTTCTCGCAATTGGGTTGAACAAGAGTCCCGTGATGAGCCCTTCATGGAGGACCTCGCCACCACCAAGTGCCTTGAAAAAATCCTTTCTCTCATCTACCACCACTATGCCTCCCCAATACCGTGGCCAAAATGCTCTAATCTGCCACATTTCTCAACAAGCGCTTGTCCGTCATCATCTTGTTCAATTCCAATTTCTCATTGTTGCCGGTGCACACTACACAATTATTACTAGCATAACGCACTCCTAGTTTTTTTTAGTTTTGAGTTAATATTCGTTTGTTCTCAAGCATAATATCCTTGCTTTGGAGAGGAAGGGGTTTTGTCAACACGCAATGTCCAATTGTACAGTTCCTTACCCCATAATGGCTTCACTGTAGGGCATAATGTTTGTTGAACAAGCAAAAGTATATGTGTTTTGTGCAATGTAATGTATTCTCAGTCGGTCATTGTGTGATTTCGGCCATTGCCCTCAAATCCTACAATGCCCATCCCTCAGTGTAGTATCCTATATTTTCAACTGTATCTTCGCATACCACGTCAACTCTCAAGATTTAACTTCTAACTAATTTAACTATACATTTCTAGTTCACAACTTTATATTCAAGATAGCCTTCCAAGCGCATATATATATGTAATAAGGGAAGATTAATTCTACAATAGGGTTGAAACTCCAAAATCGAGCAATCTTATTGGTTGAGAACCTATTTTTGGACCTAAGGGGTTTATAATAGAGTCCAAATCCAAGATATAGAAAAATGAAGTGATCCTAAATCTTGACTCAAGAAACTGCCCCTCCTAGTTTGAGATACCAATCTTCAAGCTTGGATGCATGGAGGCAGTATGTTGAACCAACCATGTCCATCCAATCCATTCCACTACACTCTCCACGTTGGGGGAGACTTAGTGTGTGAATTCCATTAGGGGAGGATTGGACTCAAAAGGTTGTTGCCCTTATAATAACCAAAAAAATAGATACTTAATATCCCAAGCCCCGTAGTACAAGGGCATACACACGAGCTCACATGGCACATAAGGTGCCACATGGTTTGGACCATGGGTCCAAGCCAATGGAGTTGTGCTTAGCGTACTCAACCTTGCCAATGTGACTCCGGAAGGACATAGTGGAGGTCATGGCAACATCACAAGTACTAGAGGACAACACCATGATGCCAAGTCCACACCCTAACGTGTCAATAGTTTAGCGGTTCTGGTTTCTAGTACCTTTGAGCCGAACCTCATTTTCATTTGAGTTTTGAAGGCAAAATATTAGAGAAAATCCTTTTTTGGGACCAGACTCGGGGGCACCTTTTGAGTTCATTCCTCCCCTAATGTCCAGGTGATCTCCAGTATATGTACTGAGTGATTTTCAATCTCAATTTGTTGAACACAGTGACAATAATTGTGAAGTCTAAATACCCATTTTCCACACTTTCTTCAGATGATTTGATAGATAGTCTATTAGGGACAAAGGAACCCATCACTCTTTGCCCACAATCTCGTATCACATACCTTTCTATCGTTCACCTCCTACCTACTCAATTCATTTCTATTATGAAACCTCCAAATCAAAGAGGTAAGTTTTAAGAATCTCTAAATAAAAACTTAAAATAGGGTGACTTGCACAACATGACGATTGTTTGGCCTTCGCCATCCCTAGTTTGCACTGCAAGTGACCTACCTCAAGAAACTAAGGACATTGAGAGATGGGTTCCCTCCAAAACACTCTATCCGGTTATTGATTTGTCTGCAAAACTCTCCTCACTAACAACACCAAAATAAAGAAGAACTACCTCAAGTCTAAGCCATTGAATGTGAAACAATAAGTTGAGCATATGACATGTACCTCGGCATCATTGTGCTCGTTGAGGCAGACAACCAACTGTACGCCCATGGCATCAAAGATCGGTTTCCTTGCATATAATTGATGAGCTTCCGCACGACACATTACACACCTACACATTCAATTTGCACTTCAAATTGTTAGACAATCACTATAGACATCAGTTGGCACATTTCCAACTTCAAAAAAACAAATTCATCATAGAAGCTAAGATTCCTCGTCATTAATATTCACTACCAGTCCTAGAAATGCATTCTCCATTTCAACAAGAACTAGTGTCTCGGGCTGCAACACGTGTATACCAAGCAAGGGTCATCTGCAAAATAGGGCTACATGACAATTTATGATAACTTCATTATAAAGTAATGAAGTGTTATAATAGGACAATCAAATGTGAAAATAAGGCCTAATAAGGTATCATAAGGCATAATAGATCATATTTTTATTATTAAATAAAGTTTTTGAGAAATGTTCTTATATCCTGAAACACATGCATAATGATTGTTCTTGTTCTTCTACTACTATCCACTACCCGCATGAAATACAGAGTTCAACTATGTCAAATCACGGGGGAATGACTCCTTAGGGAGGGTTGTATGTCATGTGCGACCAAGGAGTATTGTTGTAGGGGGTATTTTGATGGCCCGGACTAACTAAATGAACTATTCAATCACTTAATTATCTAATTTACGGTAATTGAAGGGTTCATATAATTATTTACAAATTATGAAGGGGGTATTTTTTTTAAGCCCCTTCATTTATTGTAACGAATCGAAGTAAATTAGAAAAATAAAATCCAAAGGTTAAAGACAGAGATGTTTCTAACAGTTTGAGTGCCAAAACTAAGACTAAGTTATCAAGGAATGGCACCAAGGAACATTGATCTCCAAATGGTAGTGCTTTTGTAATGACGACCATAAATTCTAACTTCAATATTTTAGGTTCTAGAATTGCTACTATTATACACTCAATGGCACAAACAACACACAAACGCTTCATTTTTAGCATGAAGATAATCTATTCCACATGGTATATTATATCTAAATATACTAAACATGTTATATAGGACCTTATGTTAGTTATAATCCAATATGCATATCACGCTAAATAAAATATTTAGTGTAGTACTTCTTTAATGTAATTCATTTGCACTAAAATTTGTTAGACATCACAGACACCAATTGACACATAGTTTCCAATTGTAAAAAGACATTGTCCTAGCTAAGATTCCTCATCAATATCCATGACAAGGTGTACCATCAAGGACTAAATAGAATGGAGTCCTTACAATTCACAAGGACTCATGTTTGAGCCAACATTGCCGATAAAAATCACAAACCGTTAAGTAAATATTATAACAAACTATAACCATGATCTTGCTAAGTCTTGACTATAAACCTAAGCAAAGTTTAAAGTAAAAACATGATAATTACTTCAAAGAAGTGTCAAGAACTCTGAAAAAAGGGTGACGCATTCACGCAATTTCATCACACACATCATCATGGTTGGACCCCTCCACTCCCAACACTAGCAGAAAACTATGTCCAAAAAAAACCGCAATCGAAACTGGCTGCAGTTTCGCTACATGGCTACATTTTTTTCTTTTTCGTTTTGCGACTGAGTGTTAAATTTTTTGGGGCGTGTAATATACCGTTGGAAAGGTATTTTCAAGACCTTGCAATCGCTAATATGAGAAAAAATAAATAAATAAATCTGCAGTTGTTTAACAACTGCGGACCAGGCTGGTCAAAAGAACCATAGCCGATTTCGGCTGCGGTTCATTTTGACATAGTTTTCTACTAGTGCATCCTAGACATGCATTAGACTCCCTGTCTCAGCTGCTGCAACAAGACTCCGAGGTGATTCTTTTGCAGATCAAATAACCAGACGAAACGGAAAAAATGTTAAAGAAGTGTCAAGAGCTCTGAAAAAAGGGTGACGCATTGGCACGATTTCGGCACACACGTGATCATGGTCGGACCTCTCCCACTGCCAATCCTAGACATGCCTTAGACTCCCTGTCTGGGCCACTGCAACAAGACTCCGCGGTGATTCTTTTGCAGATGAAATAACGAGACGGAATGGAACAAATGTATGGGCCAGAATCGACATACCCAGGACGCCGGAGGCACAAGATCACCGTGGGGACGTCGGCCCAGAGCTCGGAAGCCCGTGTGGGTTTCGGCAGTCGGATGGGCCCGGACTTGTTCTTGAAGGGGTTGTTACCCTTCGTATGCGCCGAAGTGACCTTCTGGATCATGATCCTCTCCAGGACTTCCAGCGGTGTCACCTCCTCTTTCCCGACTTTGGATTTCACTAAACCGAAGCACCGGGTGCTCTCGGGAGTAGTCGAGTACACGGCCTGACTACCCACAGGCCTTATAACCTTCGGCATCTGGAAACCTGCACACACATGTTGCCTCAATTCATTAATACGTCATCAAAATCATGGCATAAAAGACCTAGTGCTAAATTTCTGTGTTTTTTTGAAGAAGCATGTCGGTAATTTAGCAGAATCCATTCATTTTGAGGTGACAGTGTAAAAATTATGGCCTGTGTATTGCCCATAGTATAGTGCTTTACGCCATAGTGTGTGTAGTACACGGTCTTTATGTAGTCGAATGCCCTTTGAGGTCGTGCATTCCAAGATTTCCGGGCTCCTGTTCTTGGGTAGTGCCCTCAAATCCCATACGGCACTCCCCACAGGGCAATCCCCTATACAGAGTGTCGGCCAACAATATGATGAATTGTCTATACTTTCTGTCTAAGGTAGATGTGTGTTATGTGGATAACTTTTCTATCTACACTCTCCACTTCTAGTAGGATGTGAAACCTGAAAGTAGTGCGAGACGAGTATGAAAGTATCCAAATTTTGCATGTAGCCTTGTGCCTCATAATGTTCGGAGCTCATATGAATATCTTAATCGTTATCAAAGTGAAGATTCTTGTGCTCAATAAGTGGTTGCATAGGTCTCTTCAATCATGTTGACCATTGAACCTAGAATGGTTAACATATTTTGAACACATAGTCCAATCTCTTTTGAACCTTTTTGGTGTCCGACTCTAGATCCACACCTATATATGTGTCACTCAAACATGATGTCTAGATTATTGTTGTGTTGAAATTAAGCATGTCTATCTTAAGAAGACCAAGCTAAGAACATTATCACATCTTTCGGACCTAATTTGAAGCTGCTAAAACAAAACTTTTAAGCACTACTTTAGACCTGCTATCACATTATAAGCATTTTGAAGACTTTTTTTTTAGAGATACTACATGTAAATGTCTTTAAAGGAAAAACAATTACCTAGGCTGTCTGGATGGTGACTTACGAGGTTTGAAAGTACAAAGCATGTCCAATCAAGACACAAACGGATTCCTTTCAATGCTCTACTCATTCCATGCATGTTGCTCCCTTTGTGAAATAACAAACCATCAAATCATTAGAAGCATAAGATATTCAGAATTAGGTGAACATTAATTTATATAGAGGAGAGTTGCCACCCCGGGGACACATAAGCCTTTCAAAAGCTTAGGGCCAGGTCACATGGGGTCCCAAGTCCCACTCATGTTGGCAAGTCCCAACATGGAGGCAAAGTCTCAGCTTTTGAGCCTCAAGAACCATTAAAATATGGTTAATTATCATTAAAGTCGGATCTTGATTATTTTATGCAAACATATTCATGGGAGTTGTGTTAAAAGTTTGGTCTAGCTTTTTGCTCGACCCAACTCTCAACACAAGTTCCAAACCTCACCTTCAAAAAGTGTTGCTATGTGGGCATACATGTTATACTTGGGACTTAGGACTTGGGACCTTGTGTGAAGTAGAAAGTGCCAACTTCCTTGCTCTCAACGGCTAAGATTGCATAGATTGACCTCAAGTGACTTAGGACTTAGGACTTGGGAACATGTGTGAACCAACCCTTAGATAAGTCAAGTTGCATGACCCAATCCTTGAAAATCGTGTCAACCTTTGTTCAATTCACCTACAAATGATGTCAATGGATTCCTCTCAATGCCATTCTCTTTCCAATCATGATGTTCCTCCTCTATGTGAATTACCAAATCATTAATAAAGTTATTAGAATCATCGTTCGAAGCGATTTAGAATTAGTTCTTCTATAGAGGAGAGTTGTAATAGTTTGCGTGATAACCACCACAATGACCTCAACTATGGGTTTATATCTAATTACATGCACGACTTGCAGGAGCGGCAAGTAGAGTCCATGGCTATAATCCCATAGTTGGGCGACACATGTTGATTATCATACATAACCAACGTGAGGAGGAATCGAACTAAGCAAGAAATCAAGTGCCCAAGGTGGCGACTAATTAATGTAGCACTCGCATGGGTCACCATCTTTAAAACATGGTTTTGGAACTGCTACACGACCATTTCTACGAAGCATTATTTGGGAGCTATTTTCTCACCATAAGCATTAAATTTAAGGCTCTAAATTTTCTTAGAGATGAAATTTAACACCTACAAGGGTCCGGATGGTGACCCCTATTTTAGAAATTGCTTCTAATTAGTCCAAAAATGACATTTGAAAGTGCAAACCTCTACTACTTCAAACACTTAAATTGTATCAATGGATTCCTCTCCATGCCCTCTTCCCAGACATGTTTCTCCTATTTGTGTAAGAACAAATCATCATTGCACTAGAACTATCATAAGTAACTTAGAACCAACCGTTCTAAAAGGAGGAGAGTTGCCACCCTGGGATGATTCAAGTGTTCATGCTAAAAAAATTGGGTTTTCAGTACACCGATTACGGCAATATATGGTCATGAGATATGACCATATCCTCCTCGGACCCACCAGAACTTGAAAGATGCCATACCATTGAGATTCCTTCTCATACCGGTCATGAGTAACAATCTCCAACCCAACCCACCAAACATCAAAGAAGCCGCATCTGAATTAGCAGTGATTCCTGAAGAAACAGTACCTGAATGATCCATGATCGTGGTATCTCCATTGTAGTTGCTCTTGATTTTAATCCCAGGGTATAAGGAATCCAACTCGCCACTGGGTTCGATGATCTTGACATGACTCTTGTCCGCTCCCGCAGGCGGGGGCGCGGGGCCGCCGAAGGTGGTGGAATCGAAGAGCTTGGAGTCGTCCAGACTAGACTGTTGCATTTGCTGGACGTTATGTTGTTGCTTGAGGATACCGCTGTGATGTTTAATGGTGGTCTGTCGTGCCGGAAGGGTGAGGTTTCTGGGCAACACCACCGGCGGCTCCACGCAAGCGCTCCCACGGTCCTTGAACCTGCAGTTGATTCAAGATCGAATTCCGAGAGTCTGTTAAGGTATGTGAGTCTTAAACAGACACTTTTCATTCTGCACCCAGCCCACTTCTCGAAGAATATGAAACAAATCCAAATTGTGATCGCAGCCACTTTCCTCATAACTTGAGGAGTTCGTTTGAATATCCTATTCATTGTCAAAGTGAAGATTCCTGTGCTCTTTAAGTGGTCATAAACTTGCCCTCAATTATGTTCACCTCTAGAATGGTTGACAGATTTAGAGCACGCAGTCCAATCTCTTTCCAACACATCTATGTTTGGAGTTCACTCTTAGAATCGCATCCACGCATACACCACTCAAATGTAAGCGGTTGGTTAAGGTCAGAAATTGAATCAGGTGCATCTACCTTAAGTTCCTAGGACAATCACCAAATGAAGGTCTCGAGTGACTTTATACATTCTACATGAGGAATTTATTTACAATTAAAGCTTCAAACCAAGCGATTGGTGTTCTATTAGTATCTTGATTTGGAGTGTCAAAAATGACAAATTGTAATCTACACATGAATAAATGAGGTTTGTGAATGAGAGGAAGACATCATCATTAGTTTAGGTAGTAGCCTACATGCAAAGAGAGTCTTCATCCACGCTAAGAGTGCTTCCCTAGGGTGCCAACATTTCTATTATTATCATCAGCTTATGTGACTTCCTTGTCTAACTAGATTGGGGTGGAGTCTCTCTTCCTCTCTTTTAATTAACCCAAGGTGATAACTAATTGTATCACTTGCAATTTGCAAATGTCTTTAAAACTTGGTGTCTTTAAGGCTAGTGCCTTTAAAACTTGGTTTGGAGCTACTAAATCGTTTTAAGAAGAACTATTTGAGAGGTATTTTCATATTGTAAGAATTTCTTAAGACTATAATTCCTCATAAATTTTATGAATTTTCTTGGAAGTGAAATTCAACACCTAACTAAGGGGTTTGGATGGTGAACCCCATTTTTTGCAAAATTACTTCAAATTGCTTCTAAAAATACAATTGGAAAGTGCAAACCATTTCTAATTCAAACACAATCATGTTAATGGATTCTTCATGTTAATGGATTCTTCATATTAATACCCTATTTCAAGCATGTTTTTTTTCCTCTTTGTGAAGGACAAATCATTAATCTATTAGAAATATTAGAAGTGATTAAGAAAAATGTGAAACATAATGAAAGACCAAGTGTTCTAAAAGGGAGAGTTGCGACCCCAAGCTCTCGAATTCAAACATTACCTAGCGATGTGGCCTCTCTTCATGTGGGTTTCATTGGCCAGCTCCGCATCACTCATGGCAAGGAGCTCCCTGAGTGTCTTCCCAGAACCCTCCAACACATCCCCATACTCCATTAAGTTTCGGTCATGCAGGTGCCGCCGAATTTCGATAGCATCCTACACCACCCACCCCCAAAATGGTTAAAAACAGTGTCAACCATAATTCTATACAATATCTATCTCAATGAACAAAGAGGAATTTGAGCCAACTTGATTGCTATTCTTACTCTTTTATTATCAACTGATTATCCAATGAAACACTTTGGTTATTCTTTGTATATCTACTTATGAATAATAGTAAATTTCCAAAACATGGTTTGGTGCATTTCCTAGAATTTTGATATTAAATCGGTAACTTGGGAAAACGAACTACTTGATCTATAATTAGTAGCCGGTTCTCCCCATTCATTGATCTATCTGCACAGCTCCTCTACTACTTGACCTACGCTAAAGGACCAAGCACACACAACTTGTAAAAGGGTTTGGATCCTTCCTTGAATATGTGCCATTAATGGCGAACCCTCCTTTTTCTTAGATTAATATTCAACTTGAAGTTCAAGGCTTCTTTATTTGGATTGATTTAGTTTTGGCTTGAACTTGAATATGATTCCAAAAAGGAGCAAGGACAAACCTAAAGCACATCTAATTAAGCTAGTAAGGGTGAGTTTCCAGGTAGGCCACTCACCCACCAGATTCGAGTGTGAATAAGGACAAACCCGTCCAAATGTAGAGGGAATCTGGTGGGGTAGGAGGGTTCATATGTGTCAACTAGCTACTCTCATCTTCTCAAATCCTAGCCCACCTACTAACCTCCTCCTCAAAGTTAAAACCTCCTCCCTCTTAAACCGGTCTTCAAAACCTTTGGTGACCAACACTTGTAGGTTAAAGATTTTTTAGTGAATGCATAGAAGTCTAGCGGACCCGTGTCCATGGCCCTCCATATTCTAGCCGACCACCAGAATATGGCTGGATGGTGGATTGCGCTTAAATACATGTGAACACTTGTATCTAGAATCTGGTGGGCGAGCCGCCTTCATGGAAAATCACCCTAACTGCCAAGTTTCCATGGCGTCCTTCATCCACACACACGACTCTTAAGACTGTTACAAATCTGTTCACAGCTGATCCTTTACCATCCTACTCTGAAGGGTCAGATAAGCAAATCTTGAGCTGAACCTCAAGCTTGCTGCAAGTTTGGTGGGCCAATGTCAAAGCTTTTGGATCCTCCTTCCTTACATGTGCCGCAAATGGTGGAGCTTTGATTTGGTGAATCCTCCTTTTCCTTGGATTGGTTTTCCAAGTTCAAGGCTCAAGCCAAGTTTGTTTCTGGATTAAGTTTGGGCTTGGACATGAATATCAATCCAGAAAGAAGCAGGGACCAACCTTGAAACAAATTCGTTACTGTCTATCCCAATCTGCGCAGCTCCATAGCCATATCTGGCTCCAACTTAGAATTTTTTAGGTCATCTAGGCCAAATCTTGCGGGGGGGGAGTAACTAAAAGGTCATCGCTGCTTTCTATCTGCTTTTCCATAATTCGTCGTACATCGTAGCGTCGAATATTAAAGAGGTTTGGAAGATAGAGCACACGACATTCAAGAATAATAATGTTACAATCTATCCATATCTGCACAGATCAAATTGTACCCTAGTCGGAACGGGCGCAACTAGATAAGAATTACTAGGTCATCCAGGGAAAATCTTGTATGCGGGGATCAGAACCTAACTTGAAGATAATGGTCTCCACTGCAGGGAAATAAGGGCTCCTGTTTTCTATAATTTTGTTCATTTAGGTTCGGAATAATATGCCCAGCCAATACTATGAACATATAAGGGTGAGGATAAGCATACACGCAAGCAGAGCGAGCTGTATGTGCCAATATCTAGGTTGGATCTTCCGAATGACAACGGTGCACATACATTAGTGGTAACTAGGTGCGCGAATTTAAGATTGCCAGAAATTCAACTTTCAACTTCATAGATGCAGCTGAATAGTCGGAATAGAGATGTACGTATCAACTTCACATGAAACTTTTGGCATAATCTCTGGAACTGGGCCAATTTCGATGCCCAATCTGAATTTTATGTCGGATGCCATCAATTTAAACCCTAGATTAGATTTTCTAGTGAGCTGCTGTACATCGGACACAGATAGAAGCCCTAACCCTGAAATGAGCCAGTGAACTTACATCAATCTGGTCGGCCGCGGCATGACTATACACAACCTGGACTAATTAAGCGACACATATCAACAGCTCCATTACGAACAGATTAATCCAGCAGACAAGTGCAACTTCTAAACCTATCACATGAACTGAATCGTCGGAACATCGATGTGCGTATCAATGTCACATGAATCTTCTGACATCAAATCTCTGGAGCTGGGCCAGTTCTGATGATCAATCCAAATTTTATCTTGGATGCCATCAATTAGCCCGTATATTAGATTTTTAGTGAGCTGTGCATCAATACAGATAGGAGCCCTAGCCCTGAAGCCAGTGAACTTAGAAATTTGTTCGGCCACGGGACACGACTATACACAACCTGGACTAATTAAGCGACACAGACCAACAGCTCCTCCCCGAACAGATTAATCTAGGAGATTAGTGCAACTTCTAAACCTATCACAACTGATGCTTCATGGCGAAGTTATAATCAAGCCTAGTTGAAGATGATGATGGAAACTGAGTTTGAGAGATTGAATTGGGCATGATGCAGGCAGTGATTAAGTGCTTACCCGCTGGAGTTGGCTGAGCTCAAGAGTGTCCATGTCCTGATAACTCATCATCTTCAACGTCGGCACATCGTCCCACCCATCCGCTAACAGGTTATCCAACTGCGACTTCAACACCCCGTTCCCTACAAAATCCTCCAGCGCAAACGACGCCATCCTGCTAGTACAGCTCGAATCTTGATTAATTCCTCTGAACTACTCAACCAATCAATCTTCTCTCTCCCTTTCCGCCTCCACCTAATTTCTTCTACAATCTGGACTCACTTCTCGAATTCACCCCCTTTAAACCTTTGCGCTTGCCACAGCTTAATTTAAAGCTTAAAACGCATGCACTTCACCACCTGCTCAATTAACAATTGCACCATGAACTTGATCCTGTACTTCCAATGAAACTATCTCCGACTGAAATGAAACCCACTAGTTCTCCTCCACAAATTCACAAACAGGTTTCCTTTGCAATTACCACCCCTGAACTTCCAATGCTTCCACTCAACCTCCGACCAAGACTAATTTGACATCTAGCCACGCGTGAGCCTAATTTGACATGATCTCCAGTTCGCTAGCTTAGAAATATCCACGCTCTTTCCTGTGCACTTGCCACATGTTCCGCGAGCTTCCTGCAAGCGCACTCAACCTCATTCAAATTTGCATCCTGTCGAGGGTCGATCGGCTTCCAATTAGCCTCCGAGACTAGAGACTCGCCGCTCAAACCCGATCGAGTTGGAAATCCGGTCTTTTAGCAGACATGACACCACCGCAAACAAATGAAGCCACCGAATATCTCCAGTTTATATTTTATCATGGAGGGTGTCGTCTGACATAAAATTATGATTTTGCAGTTCCTGCACTTAACTTACTGACATGTGACATAAAGTGACCGTAGACTTACTGCAGTTACATCCTTTTTGTTTCTATTTCATGGCAGCTTGTGGGCACTGTCTGGGAAGATTTCTGGGCATAATCGGTCAAAATCCTTGTGTCTCCAAGTCCAACCAATCACATGTTGTGATCTTTCGGTTTTTTTGTTATGAATTTGAAGCATATTCCATAGCTTTCTCTAAAATAATGGGTAATTTTCTTGAAGTCTTGAACTTCAACCGGTTTATCTGTAACTGGCCGTTGGTTCTCCCCATTCATTGCTTGTCATAACATTAACAGCTTCAGTACGAAGTCCATGGGCTAAGGAATATGCATGGGATATTTCCTGTGTGATTTCAGTGGGACCCTCCTCAAAGGCAGATTCAGTCTCAAAATTAACAACTCCTGAAGGGGAAAGTCAGGCCAGGAAGCAACACTTTTTTAGTGTGATGCTGAGTAATGTTGTGATGGGGCACTGGGGCTTTTGTGGTGGTAATGGTGATGATGATGATGATGATGATGATGAGTAAGGTAACAGTCTGGAAAGAAACTTGAAAGCATGAAAGTTTCGTCGCAGGCAGGCTTCACCGCCACCAATTACACCCTACCTACTGCAATATGGTGGTGACTACTTGGCATGTGGTGTAGGTCACTGCAATTTTGTCATACTAATCCACGTCCCGGATATACTTGAAAATTTCTTTGCACTCATAGGACAGTGTCATTCCCGAAATTCTTCAAATTTCTTCGTTTCGTTTCAGTTTACTTGTTGGATGCATGACATGATCGTTGATCAATGTTTGTTCCACAATGTAATGAGTCTTGTCAGCAGGTCCTTGGGAAGCAATTCAACTTTACTGATGAATGCAGTTAGGTTGCCTTCGCGAATGGGTTGCCAGCTCTTTACCCATTCAAATTACCCTGAATCAAAATCAGATGACAAAAACTTGTAATTATATTTTTGACATTCATCTATATAGAAATCGCAGTAAGAAAATTATTCATGTTTGTTGTCATTGTGTTGATAAATATTTAAAACAGTCGATAAATTAGCGTGGGGCAACCTAATTGCCCATTTCAGTGTAGATGGATGGTGATAGAAGCGCCCAATTTTGTCAACGATCTAATTCCATCACTCATTTCTTTCCCTAAAGCGGGATACATCTGAAATATATAATAATGTTGGAGTGGTATATAGGACGTGAAATTTGCATGGTATCAATACACAATACCAATAGTGGACTAGGTAACCCTCCCCAAGGGCATGGAGATCTTGGGAGATTCTAATGATTGGACATAACCATTCAGGCGTCATCTCTGAAAGCTAGGCCTTTTGATCATGGAGATCTAGTATGGTTTAGATTTAGGATGGAGAAGGAGAAAAAATATGCTTTTCTCCAATCTTTGAATGGTCCTTCTAGGACCAAATGGTTAATATGGTATTGGAAAGCCTACCAAGCTTGTACCAAAATTGTAATATTATTTAAATGTCGATATTTCACGGGTATCACAAGATGGATATCTTTGTAAAATTGACTAAGCATTATAAATTTGGTTCAATGTCATCATGATACCATATTGATAATATGAAAATTTTACCTAGTTATGAACATCTTTGGATGGTATATAGACCTGAATAATATATAAAAACAAAAGAAAAAACACCCTCAAATATCCATACCTACTTGTATAATCAAAAAAGTAAAACCCTTATTATCTCGGGGGGGGGCAGTGTGTTAAAAAGTTAAGGATATAGGTGCGAACAACCATTATTTTATAGGGGGGTATTACTTTCAATTCTCTTCTTTTTTTCACATGCTATCATTATGTAATTTTCTACTTTGGGTTAATAGAAAAATGGCTTGCCACGGGGGGATCACACCCCCTTACATTTCATAACCACGTGCGATAAAAGTTTGCTACCCTATATTACATGCCATAGATAATTTTTTAAATTATGATATTTTTTCTTCATACACATAACCATTGATAATATCTTTTGTATATTTTTTTGAAATTTTTAGTCATCTTCATTTTTTGTAGTAATTTGTTTAGTTCAATGTTGCGTCATTCTAGTTAGAAACGGTATGTTTTATAAAAAAACAAATCATCAAATTTGGTTACCAATTTTTACTATGTAATAGATACTATGTATATCTACTCATGAAAAAAAAATCATAAACTTTTGAACCATTTTGGTGATGCTTTTATGTAAAAGTAGATTTTGTTTTATCGCACGTGGTGTTCAACTTGACAATGAAGTGCACCCCCCGTGTGGGTTGCATTACTTATAATTCCAAATTACCTATTATTCCATACCCTATAGTACTTTAAAGATGTCCAGTGCCATTTTTGATACCCTATATTACTCTTAAGTCCAGTTATAACTTTTTGCCCCCATGTTTTTAAAATACCCTATCATTTGTTCGCACGTATATTGCTACTCCAACCAATGACTACCCCCCCCCCCGAGCTTATTATACATACACATGTGGTACCTAGAAGAAGAAAAGTGATACTAGTCCAACACTAGTATATAGTCCTATTGAAGTGGTCAATGCCCTTAAATATTTTCTTGCATGTAATATAAGTACATTTCCAAGTTCAATATGTACATATCCAAAAGAAAAGTATGTAGGAAGACCTATGAATACCACTTTAAGATTTAGAAGATATTCACTTTCTAGCTAGAAAATAGCACAAACACACACAATGATCAACTCATTCCTCTCATGTTTCTCATTTGGATTTGCTATTGTGTTCATGTAATGCTTTTTGGCACTCATACCCTTGCTTACGTTGAAATGATGGCAGTGGGGATCCAGTGTCCACTTTGGGTCCACTTTGCTGAATATACCTTGTAACGTACTTCATGATGCATCAAAAACACAACTTCTTGGTTCATCATGACAAAAAGTCAATGCTCAACAACCTCCACTTTGGGGTGGGGCCTAAGTATACCTTAACCACTTCAAATTGTTGACTTTTATTAATGGTATCTAAAACACATGATGTCAAATTTTCATGAACTCAAAACTGCATCAATCATAGTTCACCACATGGAAAATTTGTTGATGTTTTTGAAAATTTTGTGAAATGTTTTAATAATGTTAGGGGTCTCAAGTGCTCAGTTCAGTGTTCACTATAGGCCTTAGTACAAACCCTACAATTACTTGAAATTGAAGTACTTGGATTCAAATTCCAATAGTGTTTTGACTTGTGGTGCGGTTATTTTCTATTAAAAACACTATATTCGGTAATTGGAGACTTTTTGTTGATTTTGAGACTATTTAAGGACGTGGCTTTCACATTTGTAGGAAGGAAAACACTAAAAATATGGTATGTTCCCAATTTTGGAAACAAATAAGAGACTCAAATGCATGGAACTACACATAAAAATAAGAAAATGGGATATATGAAAACATTTGCATATGGAAAATCAATATCATATTTATTGAATAGGGGTTGAAGTACAAAATGCAAGTGGAATATCCAATATTAGGCGAAAGTCCTAGAAACATAATTCCACAACTACCTGTATGTTAATATAGCCTATACGTTTGGATCATGATTACGACTCACTACTTTTGCTTTTGCAATACTATTATTAGCATTTATGGCCGTTTCACGTTCTTTTGCTTTCATGGCCTCCATGGCTCTAAAGATCTCGGGTCCGCGGCTAAAACCTTGTGTATTTGTCGACCCCGAATATGTGCCATTTGCCCATATTTGCCGACCCCCTACCGAATAAGTGGAATACGAATGCGATTGGGAAAACGAACGTCTTTCACTCTTCCGTAGGGCCAAACAACGATCAGACTCGCAAGAAGCAGTCTTCAGTGTTCGCCTATCCAATGACGAAGTCGAGGATGAACGGCCCACATTCATGTGTATTGGGGTCTGAAACAATGACCATAAATACATATAATGACGTGGGTTAGTATAAGTTACGGATGGAAGTCCGAAAAACCCAAGAATATGAAATGCACTAATACACGGAAATCATGAAGGAAAAACTTGAGAATGCCAATAATTGGGCACCTTGGCCTGCGGGGCGGTGGTTTGAGCTTCTGGGACATCGAGGGGGGCCACAAGCACAACAGGGACGCTCGTAAACGCCGGGACATCAATTTGGGGTTCATCCATGCAAAGGCGTCTGGTCGACCGTGGGTTACGGACGTGCTTCTCACTGCGGAGGGGAGATGGAGATGGACTTGGAGCGTAATTGAGTTTTGCAACCTTTGCAGGAGGGCTATCCACGACTCCGTCTTCAAACCCGGAGTCTTTGGAGTAATCAACAGCAGAGGCAGCATCGACGGCCGAATATTGGAATAGTGAAGGCATTGCAACATCGCTCATACCAAGGGAAGGAGATGTGGGGCCTGACCGTGATGCAGACATGCCATTGACGACACTTTGGGGTGCTTGGTGAGGCAACTAAGACACAAGAATACATTACAAAAATAAGGGGAGAAAGGTTAGATATTTACACGGAGAGTCCAAGTACAAACCCAAAATTGTCAAAGTTTTCATATTAATTTATTGAGTCTAGCGTAGCCGTACAATCTCCTAAATTCCTCATCTTGTGGGCCTAGAGGCCTATTGCCAATTGGGTTGGAGAGCACAAAATCCGGGACACTTCCGGGGTGATAGGCAAGCCTCCTAATGTAGGGTCCTAGTTCACTCTCTAGAAGGTTGTCATTTCTATCGCTTTCCCAAGGATCCGGGAATATGCAATTGCCCGGGGGATTGAGAATACTCTTTGCCGGGCTGTCGTCAATGAGGAGTGTGTTATCCGGGGTGGGCCAACAACCGTGGGGAACCCCCTCCAACATAGGGACGCCCACCCAGAGGTTCTTCCTCAGGACCTTTAAGAATTGAGGCCCACGACCTCCTCCGACCTTGGGTACAATATTGCCACTACGGTCATAGAGGTCATCGCAGTGTTCTTGACCGAGAAGCAAGCACGGCATTGCGAGTTCTCGGAAAAGGAAACCGACGATGGCCTTCGTGTTGTCCATGAGCATAGAGCTCCAGATGATGACATGTGCAAAGCCAAGGACCTCACGAAGGAAGCTCCTCAAGCCGGGGCGGGCACGTACAACCTTCTTATTTATGAGAGTATCGAATTGTCCGCCGTAATCCATGTCTTGTGGACTACGGAAGGGCCCCTTGGACGCACTATTCGAGATATGTTTGGAATGACAAAGCACCCCATTGAGGTCAAATATTATGAACGGTTTCCTCATGGGCGCGCTTGGTTTTCCCGCGGGGTTGCGACATATCTCCGACGGACCCTGTGATGGAACATTCTATCTAGGTAAATGGTACTACTCAAGAAAACCAATTGACAAGCATGGATAAACTCAAAAAAAAATTATAAGGCCAAAAATAATCCGAACCATCCAGTTGAAAATTTGGTATTAATGTAATTGGTGATACACATTTGGTGAATAATATACATTGTCGCAAAAAATATCTGTTGAAGTTAATGGAATCTATGCTAACAAAATTGTATCCACCCGCCGGGCGAAGTCGAGGATTGAACTCGATAATATACACACGCCACGAAGGAGGCAGACAAGGAAGTTTCGGACGCGTGTCCGTAACGTGGGAGGCATGCTCAAAGGTTGATTACCTCTTCAGGGGCGAGGTCCGCGCCAGCAGTGCCTCCCTCACCTGGCCCCGTCATGGGCACAGGATCCGGACGCGCGTCCGCAAAATTGTCCAGATCTTCGACCACCAACAAAGTGTCTCCAGCCGCTTGCGATCCTTGAGTATCCACGTAAGGCTGATCCTCATCAGTGGAGTCTTGGCTGCCCCGCATATGTACATCTTCATCGCCGATGGGGGCGTGGCCTTCATTGACATCTCTCTCGGCGGCACCCGCCGTGTCACGTGCCGGTATCTCCTCCACTCCTGTTGGAAGAGAGGGGGGCTCTGGAGTGGCGACAACAATGGGAGAGGGCGGGACAATCAACGTGGGAGCTGGATAAGCATGCTCAGGAATATAAACAGCATGGCTACTAGATGGAGGCCGCATGAGAGTGGTGGGCATCGACATGCCCGCCTTGGGAGCTGCATATACAACTTGGGGCCTTGCCTGCAAGCTCTGCATCAAGCTCATGAATTGTTGGCTCTGGGCCAAGAACTGCTGATTTTGAGCCATGAGATCAGCGTGCCTTCGAGCAGACTCCAATCTAGCTTGCTCCATCTCAGCTTGGATGGCGGCCATCTTTTTGGCGTGCTCCTCGTTAGCTTCTCGAAGCCGTTGGTCAAGCTCTTCTTTCATTCGCTTCTCCATCTTCTCGTCCAATTCGGACACTGACATCGGCTCTTTCTTCACCTTGCCAGGTTCGGTAGGCAAGGCAGAGATGGCATTGTGGATCCTAATCTCATCCTCGTCTTCATCGGAGAGCTCCAAGACCGCGCCTTCAGGGTATTCGTTGTATGGCGTCTTGTTCCTCTTTCGTCGACTCTCACGATATAGAGAGATATCAGGCCTCAATATCAACTCCAGCACATCCCTCCCCTCCATAGGGGGTAGATCTGAATGTTGAGACCCCCCTCCAGATGAAGCCGTGCATCCGCCTTCTGCCGCAAGGTCCACATCCTTCTCCGCAATAACACCTGCAGCACGAGATGGACGCGCAGTTGAAGGAAACCCAACTCGAGAGGTGGGAGTCCCAAAAGGTGAGAGAACAGGGGTATGAGGGACCCTTATCGGAGTGAAGTTAACGCGTGCCTCCTACGCATCCGTGTCGTCTGTTCCCAGCAGGAACACACTTGGATTAATTGGGTCCCGAACAAGGCCGTGTAAAGGCTCCTGTGTGGAGGGCTGCGCTCTTGGGGAACTGGGATCCTGGTCCTCTTCAGGGTCTGTCTCCATTCCGGGCATTGCCTCTTCTCTAGAAGCAAGAGGCACCGCAGGATGGGGTGTAAGGACGTCCATGATGTCCTGTATATCCATTTTGGAGGCAATAACCCTGTGAGTATGGGCGTCATCGTAGTCGGAATCCTCCACAAAAGAATTCACCTGCAATCCAAGCATCTGCACCAAACAAGAAAATTAGATAGGAACAATTGTGGTGATGACATATAAATGAGGCCAGATGCCAACACATTCTACGGACGCGCGTTCGTAAAACCACCACTCAAAAGTTGGACAATTTTACGGACACACGGTCGTAAAATTCACATGCACCTGATACTGGGTTTTTACGGACGCGCGTCCGTAAAATAACTATGCAAAGATAGGTGGATTGAAAGACAAACAACTACTCACCAATGCTGCATACATAAACTTCGTGCCTCCGAAGACGTTGTAAACTGTCTCACTCATGGCAGTTAAAGCCTTCAAGACTCCTATATAAAAGTCCATCCGGAGCTCGAACGCCGGGTAGACGGCATGCATTGTCTCCTCCACAAGCTCCTTGGGGTGCGGTGGGGGCAACGAGTAGACTTTCCTGAACACCTCGTGTGGTTTAATAGGCAATCGCCCAGTTGGTGAGGACTTGCGTGTCAAGAAATAAAGTTGCACGGCTCCCACTTGCTTCACCCCTCTTGCCTCTTGAATAACAGTGATCCCTTCTGTCTTCGCCGGGATGTAGGTGGTGTGGTACAGATCGTATTCGAGGTCCATCGTTGATGTGTATAGATGGACAATGGATGTGGACCTCTCTTGCTCTACAATCCATAACCACACATGAGGCTCAAAGAGGGCAGGCGAGCGATAGCTCTTGAAGGCTTTTAAGAAGGGGTCGTAGAAGGGTGATCCCGCAACGTCTTGTTTCCAAGCTCCGGGAATTGCACGAAAATAAAAAATGGCGAAAGGGCAACCCCGGGGGTCATCTCTCACAGAGGCTCTTGAAGCATGGGTGTCCCATGTGCCGAACTTCATGCCCTTTGTGACCGTACAGAATCTTGCAAACCTTCCGAATTTCGCTTTTTTTTTCCTATCGAGAAAGTTCACGTACAACCCTGCCTCCCTCTCGTCGATAAATCCCTTCTTTTCGTTCCTCCTGGATCGTTGGGCTAGGAAGGATGATGCCCCTCTTATCAAAGCTCGCATGGAGACGCCATTGATGTGGTATTCACTCTTCAGCTTCCTCCAATTCTCCCACACGATCTCACCATCACTATTAATGAGGTTGTGGGTGGGTAGCAATTTGCTAATCTCCCTTACAGCCATGGTCTTCTTCTTTCTGTAATCGCACCATTCCTTTATATGGTACGTGGATGGCTTCATATGCTTCGGCCGCTTCAGAAAGATTTTGGGATAGGGCAGAGTTCTTCTAGGAGTTTCTAGAAGAATGTGTTCTGCTGCCCTGTACAGCTCCGAGTCCATCAATCCTTGGAGGGGACGAAAGAACTCTCGCAGGATTGGTGGTACCTTAATCTTTGAATCGCTTTTGTACGTGTTTTCCGTATCTGGATTCACAAGGTCCCCGTTGTTGTGGGCATCGAAGAGTCGCAACCATATTGCCCACGTCTCCTCTGTTGCAGTGATGAGCTTGAGTTCACCCTTTAATTCATGCACTGTCTTCATGCCGCTTGTCTTCATGTCTATACTCGAGAACTTTGTCAAGATGGCATTGCTGAATGTCTGCAAGAGGCATGAATTGCAAGAGGCATGAATTGCAAGAAATCAGTACATCGAAATTAGCAGACATTAAATTCAAAGAATTGAGGGAGTGGGAGGAAAAGGGCCAGGTTTACGGACGTGCGTCCGTAAATATATATGAGTGACATACCTGCCATTTGGGGTTCTTAACGACTGCATTGTCTCTTTCTTTTGGGGGACATTCGTGCTCCACCCACAAGGTCCTCCCAGCCACGATGTTAGCTGCCCATGAAGCCTCGAACTGCCTCACTTTATTCCCTTGGTTCATGAAAGCAGAAATTGCAATTAGTTGGTTCGAGTCCTTAGAATGCACGACGAATGCCTTCCAATATCGTATCGTTTCTTTCAATGGGCTTTTCCAATCGTCATCTTCAAGGAGAGCTTTTGCAGCCATCACACTATGTTGGCCGTCGACTATGTAGAACTCTCCATTCTTGAGAATGGGCCAATTTTTTTCGTTCACTTCAACGATAGGATCCTTAGGTGTGACGCAAATCGTCTGCTTGTCAAATTTGGGGTTGTTCATAATGTTGTTTATCTGCCACCATACCCCGCTCTCTTCTTTCGCTCTGGTATTCATACTTTCGGTGCCCTTGTGGCATTTGTAGACGTCTACGTCGAAAGTGAAATACCTGCCAAGCGGCCAGCAACCCTTTGTCTTCTCATCGAACTCTTGGAATATCTTTGTGGAGAGTTCGGCGTCAGGACGTTGACCTTTTTTAAGGAGAGGAGCGACAGTGAGTGTTGAGCTGACATCCGGGCCCTCTGTTAGCCCTGATGACTCCATCTGCGAGTGAGAGCGTTTACTCGTCTGTCTGCTCCCCCTTGATGCACCACTCTGCGAGGGCCTTGAGGATTCCGGCACAGGTTTAGGGACATGCTTGGGCCGTTCAGGAACGACTTGTTTCTTTTTCTCCTTCCCCTTTCTGGCCTCTAGCAAGGCCCCATTCACTCTTGTAACATTGTTCAAGAGTCGTCCAAGCCGCTTACCCGTCCAAGGTGCATTGCATGCATAGTCTTGGAACTCCGTCTGGAGATTGAAGCAAGCCGCATCGGGACTACCATTTTCACACTCATTTTTGTTAAAGGGATGGTAAGATTCGTGCAAAATGAATGTGACTCGATCTTCTTTCTTCTCAAGGTCAATTACTACATAATCCCCTTGGGCCACTGCACACTCTACTGTCCACGATTTAAGTTTTAGCCACTTCTCCGCATCATCTATGTCCGTCTTAATTTGGTAGGCAAATCTAAGCACAAATATCTCTTTTTCGTCTTTCTCTACCAGTACTGTCCAATTATCTACAATGTCATCTTGTGGCTTGTAGTGGTCGTTGGGGCTGATGTCTTTGATAGCTTCTGGCAGCGGAGGAATGAGAGCCTCTGCGAACATCTCAATTGCGGGTCTCTTTTTAGATGCCATCTGCAAAAATAAGATAGACAACAAGTTAGTATTGTGGTCAATGGATAAAGATACTAATATACGAACGCGCGTTCGTAAAGATTGCATATTCTGTCATCTAGGTATCATATATTCAAATGAAAACATCCAGTTGTAGTGAATACGCATAGTGCGTACACTACATACTCAAATATATGAAGAGGTTACGGACGCGCGTCCGTAACTCTGCACATATAAGATAGAAAAGAATTTGCTTACTTATATATGCATAGGTTACGGACGCGCGTCCGTAAACTTTCTAAAATATTTTATATGACATTGTGTATATAATATCTCTAGAAGTTATGGACGCGCGTCCATAACCTCTACACATATATGATAGAAAGGGATTTGGTCTAATAGAAAGGGATGTAGTTTCTTAGAAAGGGATCTGTTTTCTTAGAAAAACATTTGCTTTCTTATATTTGCTTTCCCTAGTTTACGGACGCGCGTTCGTAAACTTTTTAATATATTAAGAGGTGAATTTTCTTTCTAGAAGTTACGGACGCGCGTCCGTAACCTCTTCACATATATTATATGATGGATTCTCACTTTGGTTTGCCTAGTTTACGGACGCGCGTCCGTAAACTTTGCAAATATTTTATGCTGGAGAAGATCATCCTACTAAAATCTCTGGAAGTTACGAACGCGCGTCCGTAACCTCTGCACACATTGTGTGAGTGTCTTGTTTCTCACTCGCACAAATGTCCCTAAAATTTACGGACGCGCGTCCGTAAACTTTAAGGAATTTCTTATTATTCTAAATTTAAATATTTGGGGTGATTCCGTATTTTGCGGAGGCTTACCTTGTCTTCCAATATGGTTTTGATCAGCAAATGCGAATGCAATATGGCTCTGCACTGCAATACCAGACTCTGCAATCAAAAGTGCCAAAGGAATTAAAAAAGTATTGAAATTGGAATCTCACTTGCTCTCAGTGTTGTTGTAGCTCATATGTTTTCAAGCAAACCTTAAGCCCTAAACCACAACAACGCAATCATACAAAATGCAATTGCAATGTTATAGAAATTCTTACCTTTGTAGAATGTTTGCTCCTAAACCACACCTCTTCCTCGTGCTGCAGGTAGGACCAACTGCAAATTTACAATATAATTCAGGTTACAAACCTCTAGTAATTCAATGTACACATGCATGATTCAATGAAACTGTTGTTGCATACTCTTTCAATGCTCTCTAAGGAAATCATCTATGGAAGAACAACATTTAGAAGTACTCCAATACAGTCTACAACAAGTTGCTCATAAATCAGATTGAAACATTTTGATATGTATGCAAAAAAAACAATGAACTACAAATTGAAGCTACTCATTTTGAATTGTCAAAAACACATGCTTCAAGATGAAAGGGGGGGAAAACTACTCCAACCCTAAAACCTTGCAACAACTGAAAGTACTCCTAGAGCATCCTAATGGGCAGCAGCATGCAAGAAACTTACTCACGCTCTCAGGCGCCTCTGCAATTGACCAGCAAGAATGGGTTTTGCAACAAGAATGAGAAGAGCAGCAAGAATGGGAGGAGCAATAATGGGAAGGAAGAGCATCAAGAGAAGGAAGAGAAGGAAGAGAAGAGCAGCAAGAGCATGAAGAGCAGTAAGAGAAGTAGGAGGTAAGAGAACTAAGTCTGTGAGGTAAGAGAACTAATAGAACTAAGTGTGTGAGGCAAGAGAACTAAGAGAACTAAGTGTGTGAGGTAAGAGAACTAAGAGAAGAGCAGCAAGAGCACGAAGAGCAATGTGTGGAAGAGAAGCAAGATAGTAGCAATGTGTGAAGAGAAGCAAGATAGTAGCAAGAGAAGAGCAACAACAGCACGAAGAGCAACAACAGCACGAAACAAAAACGCGAAGAGGAGGGCGAAGAGGAGCTGGCTAGTATGAAACCCTAAAACAAAAGAGGGCCTCCAGGTGTCCCGACCCCAAACGTCACATCAACCCCGCGCCCAAACGCCACCTTAAACCCTTACGTGGCATAACCCTACTGGTACAACAAGTGGTATAGACTCTCATCTTTCTCAATAAACTAGTCTATTTGTGTGATTTATACTTAGTTCGTTGATGTTATTATCATATGTCATAATAACATCTTATGTTTATGCTAAGGCAAGTTAAAAGTCACACTAAATCCATCTCTAAATGGGTGCAATCACGGTAAAGTGGACAACTCCTGATCCATGCCTAGTGTTAAGTGAAAGTGATTCAATTTTATGTACTAACTTTGAATTTTGTGAAGAAATAAACCATAGACATTTTTAAAACATCTTGATCTACAAAGCCAAGCAATTTATGATGACAAAAAGAATTCCAAGAAAAGTCTACCTATTTTAGAAGACGGTGCAAGTGGCGTGCAAGTAGGTGATATTGAATAAGTGACTGTCTAAATTTTGTTTAAAATATGATAAAATTACATTAAATTGATGGTTTTTTACAAAGTTTTGTGGTGATGCCCTCAAGTAGATAATGATTTCAAGGAATATAAAAAAAATTCTAACTCCAAATTGGTTAAGGTCATGAAATCTACATCCAAAACCAGACTCAACCATTTGTTTTTGAGCATCACTTTTGATGCTAAGTATTGAAGATCTCAACTTGATATTCTACATTTGTGTATTTAACACAACAATAGAGGTCATCATAAAAAAAAATCCAATTTAAATAACTCTTTGCTACTACTTTTAGGCCTTTGACCAAAAAAATTATGGTTTTAGTATAGCAAAGCACTATTTTGGTCCACTTTACCATGCTTGCACCCAAATATAAAAAGAGACATCTCATTTGTAGCTTTGGCAAATAGGACCAACATTATTCGTTTGAGTGGTATGTGGTTTGACTCCAAGAACGGATACCAAAAACACTTGCAAACCAAAAAATATTGAATTTCAATGCTCAAAGTATGATAACCATGTAGGTTCAATAGTCAACATAATTGCAGGGACCTATATGACCATAAGCGTAAGCGGGCTTTAAATTACTAGTACACTAAATATTGTAAGTAGTATCGCTTAATATTTAGTTGTTTGGAATGCTATAACTATTCATTGTATATTATGTCATTGTCAACAATTAAAACCCTTCAATAATAATAAAAAGAAAGCATTTTGTAACTCCAAACAATGAGAGAAACTAAATACCATTTGTACTGTAGCATGTATGGAGGGGACTATATATTTCTTGTTGATTAACTTCTGTATAAGATTTGTTTCTTCTCAAAGGTGGGATTCAAATGCAATTGGGACAATATACCAATTGGCCACAAATTCTCATGAAACTTTGCCATGTCATACTTGTGACTCCCTCAATTATCGCAATAAGTTGTGAAAGGGGATTTTCAAACCTAAATTATGCTATCAAGAGCCACTTGCAAACTTCATTGAAGTTGGACACTTTGGATGCTTTGATGCGAGTATCATTATCCATGATATTTAAATTTAAGCATAGTTGAAACGCAATTAACAAAACCGAAACATCGAGATATGGGTTGAATTCATATGTTTATAATATCTTAAACAACAGTACGGATTAATTCTGTATCTCCACACATACTAGGTGCTTGTTTTAAAACAAAACGAATGGGTATGTGTTGAATTTGCATCCCTCTTGCACATTACACAACCTTCGGGATTCATCCAATCTTTCCACACCGAGGCCTGAGCTTGTATTATCGCTTATAAGTAGTAGCAAACTTGTTTATACTGGAGTTTTTGTTTCAGTGGTAAGTTGTGTTAAGTACTCGATTATAGAATACCAATATATGATCTTGAAAACCTTTAATCAAAAGTAAAGGTTTAAAGCAAATGGTAAAATATGGCTTACAACATAAATCCATCTATGTGATGTAATGTTTGGACAATTTAACAACGACATCATATTAATAATGTAGGTGGATTTTTCCATTCATAACATTATTGAAGTCCATAACATGATTGTTTTCTGGGATTCATAGTATCCCACAAAATATTCCTTCATATTCTCACATTCACTCTTAATATGGGAATATAAAGGAATATTTTATAAAATACTATCAATCCCACAAAACATTGTTATGGATTTGAATAATGCTATCTTAAGCTCACATCAAAGGATAACAAGTATCAGCCAAATCTTGTACTTGCCTCTAAGGGGTAGATTTTACCCAGCCAAAGAAAGATTTAAAAAAATGAAAGGTAAGGTTACCCATAAATTTGCTTCACTTTTGAAATGTTTATGATTTTATTTTACAAAATTTAAAGGTAGTCATATATTAGTTTTGAATTACTTCCACTTAAGCCTTGACATGTATTGGGAGTTATTCAGTTAACCATGCTTGCACTATGTCCTCGTGTTTGTTTAGGGTTGGGCGATTATAGGGTTTAGGGTTTAGGGTTTAGGGTACCACGTATGAACTACTGAGAGTATCCCCCTTCTGTCACCTACTTAATATTGCTTGCCTTAATAATATTTGGATACCCCACCCTCCCCTTCTTTCCATTATGCTTTGTTGGGCTCATAATGGTACTTGGAACAACAATTGCTATTGTTTGAGTCATTATTGTAGATAATGTACATGGGGTACGAAAATTGGTTTTTTTCTCACGTATAGTACATGAAGAAGGCTAGTATTAGTTTTTTTGAAATAAATGTTGATGTATTGAAGGGGGCCCTAAGGTTAAGAGAGGTAATTGACAATATTGATTTTAATGCAACCCATAGTATCTATGATAATAGATGTGCTACTTTCATGGCCTCTAGGCGCTCAAAATTTGTGTAAGTATTAATACAATAATATATAGGTGTGTAAAGGTGGGTAAATTAAACGGGTTGGATGGTAGGGTGGTGGCCAATGTAATTACGATATTAAATGCAAGATGAGAGGAGATAACATGATATTGGAGTGAATATCATTACATCGTATGCAAAACAATAAAATAGAGGCTAGTTTAATTTTGAATGACATGTATTTTTATTCTCCATGTACTATTGTTGTTGTTGTGGTTAATGTTTTACACGATACTATAATTTTTTGTCTACTAATTCTACAATGAACTTTCAATATTAGGTACTTCAATATTAAAACCCCCCCTCAACAATGTTCAATGTTCATATCTTATTAGCCAATTTTCTTTGTTGTCCACCATAAATATGTAGATGCCTTTTGCTTTGTCATTATGTGGACTCATGGTCTATGCATGTTGTCTACTATGAATACACATTCCATTGTAAGGCTGGCACACGGAATGTAGTAATGTTAGGTTTTTATTTATAGGACATAGTTGGTGGCTAGTATCCTATGTTGGAAAACGGATCCAAGGGAAAACGATAAGTACTTAAGGGGACATCCCCCCCACCAAGGGACTTTTTTTGCATCTCAGATGTGGGTTGCGCTGCTTGGACCCTTGTAGCATGTTGGATGTTTATTTTGTGCAGGTACAGATCCTATTGCAATGGACCTTTTATACCCCAAATACTAAATTCCAAGCTCTAAACCCATTAGTGGAGCCAATTTTTATGTGGATTGCACTTAGTATGATTGATTTTTTTGTTTATGGCAGGTATCGTTCCTGGTGCAAGGTTCCTATTATGGCGCCGCAAATCGCGGAGGTTTATGGACGCGCGTCCGTAAACCTTAAACCTGTTGGTTAATTTGATATCTATTTCTTTGAGAATTGTACTTGAGGTATTACTCATGTACACTGAGGTTTACGGACGCGCGTCCGTAAACCTTAAACTTGTTGGTTAATTGGATATCTATTGCTTTGAGAATTGTACTTGAGGTATTACTCATGTACACTAAGGTTTACGGACGCGCGTCCGTAAACCTTAAACCTATTGGTTAATTGGATATCTATTGCTTTGAGAATTGTACTTGAGGTATTACTCATGTACACTGAGGTTTACGGACGCGCGTCCGTAAACCTTAAACATGTTGGTTAATTGGATATCTATTGCTTTGAGAATTGTACTTTAGGTATTACTCATGTACAATGAGGTTTACGGACGCGCGTCCGTAAGCCTACGTACCTTATGGAACCATAGTTCGGCATTGCACCTGAACTGACATCATGACCACTTGCTATGTGAGTCTGCCAACGAGACTGTATTGTCCTGAAAATTTACGGACGCGCGTCCATAAACCTTAAACCTCCGGGCGTATTAATCCTTTCTTGCCTTGATCGTTTACGGGTTTAGTGGTAATAATGACGTCCAGAGAGATTTACGAACGCGCGTCCATAAACCTGCAAACCTCTTGTGCCATAATTTCGACCATGTGCCATGTAGAATATTACATTGAGACTGTACGGTCAATGGAAGTATAAGATCCTTAAATCCTAAACTTACATCACCCTATGTGTCATAGTATAATATTTTGACATTGATAAAACACAGTAGGAAGCGCGTATGTTAACCTCTTCAAATGCATAGTCGTCAGGCCTGGGTATACGTGTCCGTGGCACATGGACATCTTGGTTCCCTAAACCTCTGTATGTCTTGGACACCACTGACTTTTGACATTGGGATGTTTGCGGACGCGCGTCCGTATACCTATTTTGTATAGTTTGCAAAACCATTTGCGCATGTTACTGACCTCTTTGAGCACGAAGAGTTTTACGGGTGCGCGTCCATAAACATGTCATGTTTTTGTTGTCTGGACCTATCCGCCGACTATGAACAAATAAAGGAATTTGTATATGCGTGTGCTTGCACTAATAATGTTGTTACATGGAGGTATACGAACGCGCGCTCGTATACCAATGTGTCTTTGTTTCCAGGCCATGAAATCCACTATTGTTCACATTGTGTTTCATTGACAATAAGCATTATGACTATCGATGACATTTATTAAATGGGATATTTTGACATACTCTTCATTTGGATCACTTGTAGTGGCCATGGATTCCAACGTCGGTGATAGTGCATTTGAGTTCTCTTCGGAATCGTCAAGCTATGGTAGCGAATTTGAAGGTGTCATGGAACGGGAAACTACAATTGATGTCGCAAATGCAGAGGATGATTTCATACCACCATGTGAGGGTTATTCGCGGGAACAGTGGATTGATCTTGATGTTGTCCTAGTCAATGGATGTGGCGTCCCCGTGGCCGATGGTGTTTGTCGGAACTCGAATCCTACGGATTGTATTGATGCAAATCCCCTTGGGGAGGAAGATGTTGGGGTGTGCATTTTGAACTCCTTGAATCCTTTGGAAGTACCTCCTGGTTGGAGATTCTCTCTTCGTCGATGGCCGTTGCGAAGTATTCTTCACGATGGTATCAACTTGTGGAATCATGCCCGTCGTTTTGAGGAAATACAAAAGGATTTGTTCGCCACAATGCGTCCTAGACAAGGTCGGCGTAAATATGATTCCGTTCGCGTGCCCCGTGAACCCACGCAACGTCGTCGAGATCTAACATTAGGAGACACATCTATTAGGTCCGTAGCAACAAAGGATTGTTGTGGAAAGAGGTGTTGCCAACTATTTCCCCGTGACAAAATCAAATCTTTGAGACAAGATGTGGCTTGCGGACTTTCGTATGCGATCTGCAAAGAAACTTGAAGTCCATCGCAACATGCACTTTGATGCCGAAGGTCGTAAGGTTGTGACCTTGGAAAATATAGAGGTATGTTGCACGGCATGGTACATTATACATGCTATTTCAAATGCAGATTTTTATAGGTTCCGGAACTACTCGCTGCAAGGACGGTGTTCTCGGTTCCATGGCAACTCTGGTACAAAGAAGCCCAGGGAGGCAACACTCCAAGCGGCTGCAACACTATCAACCATCATTATGCCATTAGCGGATGCGATGCCACACAAGACACGGACTCTGCCGTCGGGGGAAAAGGTTGTCCAGATGGTTTTGCCTACAGGGACAAAATGGAATAACATACTTATGGATGTTAATGAGGTTGGCGAAAAGGCTGGATGTGGGCCGATTTCGTTGTCAAAATTGAGTGTGATCAAGAATCAACAATTTGCAGAGTACATTACGAAGAGCCTGGGGATAAGTTTGCTAGGTGTTCTGCTTGTGAGAAATATAAGGGCCTTCGAGATGCACATCCAATAGGGACTGAGTCGCACAATAGACATCAACGAAAATACATTGAGCATGTCAACAACCAGGAGGCACACCGTCAAGACTACTACAAGAATCGCGCATTATCGATAATGAGGCCGAATGAGGTTTTGACAATCATTCATGACAAAATGGACCATGCGAAGACTGCGTGCCCTTGTTATGCACGGAAAATAAAGGCTACAGATGGATATTTCAAGCTCCCAATATCTGTCACAGGTTCGTTGGTTTTCACATTTTTTTTGCGCACCCACATACTCATCATGAAGAGTTACAGATGTACGTCCGTAAATGTTTGTTCATTTTTTTGGCCTGCTTGCGAAAAAATTGAATTTCCTTATCATATATGATATTGGAATGTACTTCTCATTTGTATGTCTTAATTCAGGTATGATTGCACATGGCCATGTGGACGTCAAGTATGCACATTATGGCTTGGATTTCTATCCAGGCGACGCCAATCATACCGTAGGGTCTTTTGCAAAACTTCTACGAGATCTTGAGAGTCCGCCAACATCATCCTCCCGCGCTCTTTTTGTTGGATGTGGACAACACCGATTTATGAGGCTGTGCTAGAGGGGAAAGAAGTTTGTCTATCGTCACTGCAAGAACCGCCTGAACAAACCGTTCTTGCTAAACCTTTGCCTCCAACTCTACATGTGCAACTGGACAATTGTGCCAAAGACAACAAATGTCGATACGTGTTTTGTTTTTGGTCATTGCTCGTAGCCAAGGGCATTTTCAAAGAAGTGTTTGTGTCTTTTTTGATGGTTGGCCACACGCATGATGACATTGACGCTTCATTTGGACGTTGGAGTATGAAGTTGCACGAGGAGGATTTTCCGACGATTCCTCTTCTCATGAAATCATACATGGATTTGGATAATGTGCCAGTCATCCCGCATTTGATTGAAGAAGTGTCCGATTTCAAAGCGTTTATCGAACCATTCATTCTTAAGGGAGGTGACCGCTTAGTGGGCCATACCAAGGCTCAACAATTCCGATTCTATATGCGTGATGATGGTCTGCCGGCCATGCAATTCAAAGTTTTGTGCACTTCCCCGGATTGGGGTCCAGAGGAAGGGATACTCGTCTGGCGCCAAAACGAAGAGGGCAAATGTATGCTACCTGATGGGGAGCCGAAGCCTTGTAAATCCAACCCCATGAGGAATGGACCAGAAATCATCAAAGGTATATCCGGATTCATCCAATATTGGAAAGAATTGTGCGAGGAAGACATCACAAGGCGTGTTCGGGATACCCACGAACCATTGATTACGTACTGGGATCGCATTCGCTCAGCATTGCTAGCACCCGATGTCGAAACACATTCATGTTTGACACAAGGTTTTTGGCCACAAAGCCGAGTGACAATCGTGGAATCTGAGGCCATCTTCTTCGACAATGGGGACATCCGTGAAGAGTTCGCAGTGGACAACCATTATGTTGGCCCAGCTCGTAATCGTCCGGCTCCATCATTTCGTGTGGCTGTTGATTGCTACGAAGGGTATATGATCCTCGTACGTCCTGGAGATGAGGAGCACCCTAAACCGATTTGGTTGGTAAAAGCATTGTCATCACCAAATTTTGTTCCAACTAGCCCAAATTTTCATCAAATTGAGGTGGAATATTGCCGTCCCAACACCAAAGATCAAAATGTGCTCTGCACATATTTAGGGTGGGACACCAAAAAAGGTTTCAAATGGACAATGGACTCAGCATACGAACCAATATGGATAAACACAGATACCATACTTTGTGCTTGGAAACCACGCAAAGGTTCCAAATCAGAGACAATGACCATTCCCTAAAAACATATAGATTTTGCCAAAGACAATTTGGCACGTATTGCTGCTGCAGAAAACGATGTCGAGAATGGAAATGAAGTTGAAGATGAAGTTGAAGATGAAGAGGGAGAATGATATTGACGTAGGGTTGGACCACAACTATTTGAAATGTGTCTTGGTTTTTCATGAAATATATGACATTGGGGTCGAATACTATATTAGACACATTTTATAGCAATTTTATAGATTACAATTATATATCATGATTGTATTGATTTACGGATGTGGAATCCAACTTCACATGCGCTATCAAATGTTTTTTATATGTTTGTGTTTACGGATGTGGAGTCCAAACTATATAATTATATTGCAGATGCTAATTTGCATTTTCTTATACACACTGTCAAATTATTTTAATATTGTTGCGTTTGGGATGTGCCGTTCAATTCACCCACAATTGGCTAAGATGTTATGTTTGGGATACGCATCCAAGAGTCCCTAGATATAAAATCAGATGGCTATTTATAGATTCGTTAATTTTGTTCAATACAAAATAATTGTGAATTTGTGACATTGGAATATTGTGTTGGCGTAGTTTTGATTATACCCCAAATAATTACTATATTTAGAAACATATATATTCATCACATATGGATCTTTCGAACATTATGTTGCCATTGTTCCCCATGTTCCCTACGTTCACAATATTCGCATCCGAAACTACGGGTCCAATTTATTTTGAGACTTTCCAAAGTCTCCAATTAACGAATATAGTGTTTAAAGGTACTATATGGATCATATATGATCACTCTTCTTAATTAGGCATCTATATTTGAGCAGTGTATGGGTATCAAAAAGACATAAATTGTCATGATGAGATTGGACTCGATGCTCAGATTATATAAAATATCATTCTAGGCTCTACCAGTAAAAAAATCGGGAGGACTTACGTGATCTCTTTTAAAAAATCAAGAGTCAAAAATGATTGCTTTGACTTTCTAAAGCTTTTGCATCTCAACATTGATTCCAAAACTTGAATTGAGAATCTTTGTGATTCATACTTGCCAACCAAATACGACAGTTCCTTAGCAAATGCAATGGCCAAAAATGTTTGTGGAGTTGGAAGTGCACACAATATAGTGAATATATATGGGGTCAATGTTTATAAATGTCATTCCAGAGGTCCACTTTGCAAATTCATTCACTTGTATTGACCGCTAGAATGTCATTCTAATTTGAGGCCACATGCCCCTTATCTTCTTCCTGCCATCGAAAGGATTCGCAGTCCCAATGCAATGATCCTTGCAAACATATTTCACAAATTATTGCATGCTCGGTTTCAGCCCATTCCATTGAGAAGCGCTAAGGAACATTGCCAACTACAAAGAAAAATTTGGCTGTTGGATCGAATCGGTAATCTTCTCATCAGGTTAGCAGTTGCAAATCGTGAAGATTGTCATTTCAAGTTTCAGAATAATTAGAGTTGAGATGTAAGGGTTATAGGAGCTCAAAGCATGCTCAAAGTTAAGATTCCCTCTCTTTTTAAGCAACCACATAGACCCTCACAAATGTGTTAACTACTAAATTTAAAATGGTTTATATATTCTAAGCAGCCACATCAAAAGTCGCAGACCCTCACAATTGTGTTAACTATTGAATCTAGGATGGTCTAAGCACATGAATAATCCAATCTCATCAAAACACACGCCTTTGCGGTGTCCAAATTTGAACTACAAACTTTCGGTGTCATATACGACTGCAGTAGATGGTAAATGGGCCTTAATCAAACACTCTTCTTATGTAGACGCCTATATTTAAGTGGTATATGGCAAGGCTTGTAAATTATGAACCAACACCGAAAAGGCACGTTTTGGATGAAATTGGACTATGTTGTTCAAAATAACGTCATCATTCTAGGTTTTGTAGTTAACACAATTGAAAGCACCTATGTGACAACTCAAAGAAAGAATGGATTCTGCCCTTCGACTTATTACAACTTTTGTGTCTCAACTCCATTCTTGGCAACTGAAACAATTACACTCTAAACTCCGTAGTATCACACCTTTGGCAACCAAAGTGCACGTGATATTACGGAGTTTTGTAGTGTTAACATGGAAGCATGATGCTATAGAATCAGTGTAGCATGTGACATTATGGAATAACACAAAGGAGATGTGAGGACAATTTGAATTCGTTCTCCCATCACCTACGCTAGTGTGGTCCACTCCACTTGGCCTTCCCAGGCGATGTGGCAGATGCTTGCACCAACATTCAACAAGTGGCATCAGAAGAAGAAGAAGAATCTGAATAAGAAGGTGACACTCCACATGTTGACACATGGCACAATGCAAAGGTGTGTCTTTGACTTCTTTGGTGGTTTGCATTAATGACAAATTTCAAGATATAAGGGAGAGAAATGTGACAATAAGGAGTGAGATTTGAACCACGAAGATCCGTTCCCTAGGGTTTCGGGATAGTAGAGAGTGTGTGACATTATGGGGGTTGATATTACAGAGTTTAAGATGTACCTCCATGATTCACAATTGTTCACCAAATGAGACAATTCCTAATCTAAGCCCAGTGGCCAAAAATGTATGTGTAGTTGGAAATGTTCGTTATTAGGCCCACATACCTTACTAGTATTATAAGTCTATATGTATTTTAAGTCTACATCCCATAAGGAGCTCCAAATGCACCTTAAGAGCACATCTTGTATTCCATCGAAGCACTCAAAAGTGAGCTGGTGGGTAGTATATCAATGCAATTTATGCTAGACTCATAAAACGTAGGATTGTGCCACCTCTAAGCAATGTCTTGGTCAAAGACATAGACAAGTCGAGTCTCAACTTTATCGTTTTTTTAAGGCCAACAACACAAAATAATGCCAACTTTCTTCTTCAATGCCTTCACCAAGTACACCGACATCATGACTCTGGCTGCTTGCATGCAGTTCCCTATTCGGATTTTTAAGTCTCAATTTATGAGGAACTAAGGTACGTACACCTACCTTGGGTGAGTCACGTCAAAAAGTTACAAAACCATGGCCAATCAAACACACGGCATCTTGCATTCTTTCAAGACACATGTTTGGACATTTGTTACGAAACCAAAGCTCTCATCAAATATAAGAAAACGTGTGTTTATAAAGACATAATTTAGGGGTTTGATTGTTGCTCATAGTTGCTTAAATAATAAAAATAACAAAAGGTGTGAAAAAAGAAAGGGACGGTACTTAGGGCCAAGTTCCATGTGCTGATCCTGGTCCGTTTTTTTAAATAAATGGGTGGGCCGGTGAAAAGAGGGTGGTGCCATGTGTCCATCCCTCTCACCCAAGGACTAGTACCTCCCATGGATGGGTGTCCCACATTTTTTGTTGTGCAAGAACGGGTGTCAAAGAACCGGTGGTCCTAATGGTCACAAGAAGGACATGTGCCGGTTAGAAAGCTTTGGTGACCGGATCGGCCACTTTGTTCTTCAAGTCCTTTCTTTTGAGGAGTACTCTTAGGGAACGTGTATTTTATGATGTTTTAAGAATCTAGATCTTAACTATATGTATATATATATATATATATATAAGGCAAACAAACCAAAGGAAACACTCATGACATATTTAAAAGACTATTTTGGTATCATTTAGGTGTCACAATTAAAATCACTTATAAAAAATGCACAATGACAATTTCAATCAAAATAATAATATATATAAATATTTACATATTTCCATAGATGACAGTAGTACCAACCTACACATATCAACAACACATAATTTGGAATTCATTCAATAAATGTATGGAAATTGATGTGCAAATCAAATATGAAAAGTTAAATGATGATGACCTCCATTGCCGGTGACCTTCATAAAGTGTCATGTCTTATCACTCACCAATTTAGTTAGAAAGTAGGAAATCGAAATAAACCTGCACCCCACATAGAAGTACCCCTCCATAAAATGAGTGACATCACCCATTTTTTAGATGATGTCACCCGTTTCTCACCCATTTAAAAAACAAACCGGGAGGCACATGGAACTTGGCCCTTACATGTGACAGTCAGTTCCTTGTACGAAGGTATAAACAAATGGAAAATGGTTCATGTTCATCCATCATCGTGGATGATTTTGTAAGACGTACTTTTTTCTCGTCATCCGTAGGGTTTGTGCCTTTGCGATTGTGTGGTCTATCGTTTTCTTTCCCACGATGCTAAGGTAGGTGAGGCTAATGTGGACGCCTCCAGCTCTGTGGAATCATCTGACCGATGGATTCGAGCATTAGAAGCTTGAGCAGGTTAGCAATTGCGAATCAAGACCAAAGAAATTGAAATCATTGAAATTGGAGTTGAGGAAGGTGGTGATCTAAGGCCAATGTGGTGTTATAGGGGGGAACTCGTTTATCGTTCTATGTTGTGTAAGTGGACAATATCATTAGCAAATTCTACATGAGTCATTTGCCAATGAAAACTCAAGTTTAATGCCAATATTGTTGTGTCATGTCTCTAAAGTGGTCACACGTAAGATAAAATGTTGCCAAATTCTTTTTTTCATTATAGAATACCCACAATATAAGTTGGTTAGCACCTCGCATTCACATGCCGCCTCATAATTTGCCCACCTTGGGCACAAAATTAAGTGTGTCATAACTTGGTGAATAGCACTCCTCATTATGGAGGATGGGTGGATGTAGTTTGACTTTTGCAAAGGTGATTAACTTAAATATCATCAAGGCGGCAACCAAATCACCATGTATTATTCACTCATTGAATTAAAGCGATTATATTGTTGATTAAGAGCCAAAAATAGGTGCTTCATTAAGGAAGCTAACCAAATTAGCCTCATCTACCTTATGCATTTCTATGATGACTTTGAATGGGGCTTTCAAGGGTGGGGAATGTTTTTTAAGAAACCTACCCCTCAATAATTTCCAGTTAACAATGTTTTCCAATTAATTATACAATACCTTAAACAAATTTTAAAATAATAATAAAATGAAGAGGTTCAAAAAATACTATTGTGCATCAGATTACCTTCATTGAATTACCCTTTGAATGTAGGAGTATACATGAAAACATGCTAAGTGACTGACCCAGGCCTATTATGAACACCCAAAACTGAAACTATAATGAAGACCAAGTATTTGTTACATGATTTTGAAAATAGTAAAAAAAGCAAGGAGGTATAGTGTAATCTATATGCACACACGACAAAGACAGGTGAGTGGAGGGTGCTTCAATATAGGTTGGCAAGGATTTTTCCAATTTTAGATTCTACTGATATATATGCAAGGCAGAATAAGCAAATGTAGTCTGTCACTTTTGGTTCCACATTCTCACCATCATGAGGTTTTAGGCAAGGTCGTAATAGATTACTTTAAGAAGCACATTCCCCATGAAATGGGTGGAGCATAACCTAGATGGGTACTAGCACAATCGGATGACTCCATCGTACGACTACAATGAATTTTGTAATGTTTGACTTTAAGTTTCCATAAGTGAGGTTTTCTTTTGAGGGTACAAATTGAACAAATTCAATAGCAACAAAACACCTTTCAACCCAATTGACACATATAGAACTTTAAAATACCATCCATGCCTAAAACATTGACACACAAATATATAGTAGGGCTCAACAAGACAAAAAGCATAGTGTGCCTAACTTTGACAAGCAATTCAAAATAATTAAATGACCTCATTGTGGTGGGGTGGCCTCAGGCATGTGCCTTACCCTACCAAAAAAATTCAATCACATTAGAACTACCCTTGAATTGCCAATGAACTTGCAAAGGTGAAGGAGAGACCAAAAATGGTTTGTTAGGTGCTTAAGGATTAGGTTGTATGTACAATCAACATCCCACCTATGACATTTAGCAATGGATATGGCTTTTGACAACTCCACAAAAGAAGTATAAGGGTAGAAATTACTAGTTATCCTAGACTCACAAACTCGTACATATGGCTAAGTAATGTTGTGAATCATAAAGAGCATCATTATACACACCCAATACCAAGGGGGCTACTTGATACCAAGCTCTTAGGAACAAATTAGAAAAATAGGTTCATAGGGTTCCCAAAGCTCCCAATGCACCAGAAATAAGAACATAGTCTCTTTAATCATGATAAGGCAAGCATGGTTTCAAGCTTTGAACAGGGAGATTTGATTGCTAGTTAGAAATTGGCCGAATGAGTTTGGGAAACAACTGATTCAAATTCAAAAATTTGGACCAATTGCTTATCATTCTATACGAATCTCTGAAATATACTTTAAATTAATTAAGAAGATATGAAGAAATCAACATGTAACTGGTTGGACTTGGAAATATTAGGATCTTGACCAATGTTGCCCAAATTCTCCCCGTTCACTAGTTTCAAAGACACATAATTCCTTCCCATTCCTATGATGTGATTGGCTACTAGGGTGTCGGATTCAAGAAACGTGATGAAGGTATTTAGAACCAAATTAGCATGTAATTATATTATTAGGTGTCAATTCCAAGATACATGATGAGTCAAGAAAAGAAGATTACTCCAACATTGCCACCAACGTGAATTACGATGTTGCTTCTTATACAAGTTGGTCTAGATCTATAAGATTATATGTAATCTTGAAATATACATTATGAGAGTTAGAGGACCCATGATGACTATTGTCTAATGAGATTAAATGCAAATTTTGGACTATTTTGGGTTTGGGGTGTTGCCCACACTTCTAAAGATGGCTAATCTTTGCAATGGGAAACACCTTGGCTATGAAGACTCCCATCCTCCTTCAAGTCTTTGTGACCTTCCACGAGCTTTAGAACAATTTGGAGCATTGTTCTCCCCCAAATTAACACAAAATCAAACGAGACTAGTAGCTCTTTAATTCTTGAAACCTTGCTGAGTGCCAACCCCCCCCCCCCCAAATGATGACATGAAGTTGCTCCACGTTGGCTTCTTTTTTACTCGGGGAGGTCACTAGCAAAAATCGTATAAACAACATGCGATTAAACTCGGGGGGGGGGGGGGGGGCACTCGTATATTTTGCATACACCTGCGATAATGACCTATAAAAATGGGGGCTATTTACCTATGAGAAAGGATTATAAGGGATGCTAATTTTTGAAATAATGGTAAATTGTTGTGATTATTTGCACCCTATTGGTAATTATAAATTCTTGGATGGTTGATTTTATGGTACCCTATATTACTTATATGTATTTTTTTCCCCTGATTGCCCCCATTCCTTAAAGTGTATGATACAATAGAATTCTTGTTAGAAGCACATGTACAGAGTAAGAGAAACAAACATTTACTAGGGTTTAGGGTTCAGGGTCACACTGAAGTCCGGGCAAAGCAAAACACTAAACAATAACAACAAAAGATTGCAATTACATGTCATTAAGCAACACGAGCCAACGAATAAAAGTTGTGTTGGATAACACAGTTAGAAACCTTGAGGTCTTAGGGAACATGCCAGCCACATGTGTCTCAAAGTCACATTTACAAGGTTTGCATAATCCCTACAATTGATGCCTTGATCTTCCAATCCTACACATTGGAGGAAAATCCCACGCCATGCAAGCAAAATCCACCTAAACTAGCTAGGCTACCATTTACACATGTGGGAGATATGAGGGTACTCGAACTAAAATGACTACTACAGATTTCAAGGTATACTAATGATCATTCAGCCCTTTTTCCAAATTATATCTCCACATGTGTGAGATAGTACAAATTTAGCAGGTTTTATTTTTTATTTGAAATGAACTCACTCAATGAGTTTTCATCTACCTCATCTAAGGTATAGATTTTGCTAGTTGATTCATACAGTAGAGACACAGTTGAGATAATAGCATCCACATCAACCCACACACAGCCACTCTCAACATACTTATATTTGTTGAGACCCGGCTGTTTTTTGAACCAATGGAGGTAAGCCATAGCAGTTGGGAAGAGCGTTTCTCTATTTCCGTTTTGGACTGCACGTTTCATCAAGTCAATGGGTTGCCAACAATTGCCCCACTTAGTACAAACCTTCACCCTTATCTTTTGAACCCTTCCTATATAGAACATGCCATATTTTGATGGCAAAGTATTTAATTTTTGAAACTATCGCTTTTTCTCCATGCTATTTTATATGTACCACTTAGGTAATTTAATCATGTTTTGTCAAATGCTATATTACTTATAATCATGTTTCACAATCCCAAAGCACCCTATACTACATCTAATAATTTACAAATTTTATGCCAAATTTTTATACAAGACCCTATATTTTATCGCACGTAGTTCCTACGTTTTTCGCCAGTGCCCCCCCCGAGCGATTAAATAAATAAATAAAATATTCATTATGGATAAATTTTGCCAAAAACGTACATAAAATATAAGGCGTTTCAAAATAATAAAACATGTTTACATGTAAAATACCATCACATATAATGACCTCTTTTATCTAGTCAGTATATATAAAATAACATGGAAACAATTCCTAGGGTTGGCGGGTCTAAGGTAGGGTCTGTGCTAGTGGATGAAAAGAGGTATTTTTTTGTTGAAAAAGCTTGGATGGATGACTTCGTAGGCTGATTGGCTTAAACGTCACTCAACCAACGTATCCAATGTGAAGTTAATGTTCTCTACCTACGTGCCGGGAGGGAAAATTTCAGCGCGTTGTTTGAATTGCAATCTTCTTTCCAATTTTCTTTTGCAGTATAAGTAATATTCGGTATTTTTAAATGATTCCCCCAAAAATTTATAATTATTGATAGGGTGTATTAAATTACAACATTTACCTTTATTTCAAAAAAAATCATACCTCATAATCTTTTCTACAAGGTAAATAGCCTCCAAATAAATAAGTCATGAGCGCACATGTATGCATTAATATAAGAGGGAGTGACCTCCCCGAGCTTTTTTAGAGAGAGCATGTTGGATTCTCTTTGGAAAGAAAGGGTTAAATATGCAATGGTCAATTAAATAGGCCATTGCTAGTCAAATATATAATGCAATTATGTGTTGTGTTGACTATGCATAATTAGTTACCATATGCAATTGCCAGTTGCCATATACATTATGATAACCAAATCCAACCCCTTCACTTGGCCATGTATTGCTATGGCAACACTCTGAGAAGGCCCTCAATTAGGTGCATCATAGCATTTGGGGTGTACTATGCAATTGTCAATTAGTTAAATGTGCATTTGTGAGTTGAATAGACAATAGTTAGTTAAGTGTCCAATGCAATCATGTTTTGTGTTGAATATACATCAACTATCATATCCAAGTTGATTACTGCTTCACTTGGCCATGTAGGCTATTTGAGCTCGCAATATGTATATATCTTTTCATGACCAACCATTGCATTGTTGCGCTCATTAAATGCTCACGTAGATTCTACTCTAAACATTCCAATGCTAACACTTCGAGAAGGCCCTCAATTCCATGGATTAAGGTCAATAGCTTCATCATAGCATTTGGGGTGTGTTATGCAATGACTAGTTAGTTAAATATACAATGTAGTTATGCGATGTGTGGAATAAATTTTCATAAGCAATAGCTAGTTACCATATGCAATTGCGAGTTCCCATATCCAAGATGATTACAATCCAACACCTTGATTTAGCCATGCATTGCAACATTGCTAACACTTTGAAAAAGTCTTCAATTAAGTGGACCAAGGTCAATAGCTTCATCATATCATTTGAAATGTACTATGCAATGGTCAACTAGTTAAATATGCATTCATGAGTTGAATAGGCAATTGTTTTTTTAGTAAATCAATGCAAGCATGCTTTGTGGTGAATATGCAACAACAATTATCATAGGCAACAATTAGTTATGCAATAGCCAAGTGCCATATATGAGATCATTGTTTAATCCAACCCCTTCACTTGGCCATGTAGGCTACTGAAGCACCATGCATATCTTGTTCATTATTGATCATTGCATTATCGCTCTCATTAAAGCTCATGTAGGTTCTCCTCCAACTATTGCAATGCCAACATTCCAAGAAGACCCTCAATTAGTTATTTCATGGTTGAAGACTTCATCATTCCCATTGAGTTGTATTATGCAAAGGTCAATTTGTTAAAGATGCATTGGTCAATTGAATAGACAAAGCTTAATCAAATACACAATGAGAGTGTGTCTATAACAAACTCAAAATACAAGGAATCTTGGGTTTGACCCCTTAAATAAGGGAGTTCTAGCTTGAACCACAAATTTATTATAAATTTTGAAGTAAGTAATTTATTTAGAGTTGATTTAAGACCACATCTATAAGCCTAGATTAAGAATCATTATCCGTGTGTTGAATAAATGAACACAAATGCACCCCAATGAAATATTGACCTCGATAGCAAATCACCACGACGAGCACCATGGCAACACCTCCATGGGCGTTGTTGTCGTCCCAGCCCTAGTCCGCCAAGGATATGTGTGTGATAGTTATTGTTGTTAGGTCAGTGACCAAGGCCATATGTGTGGTTGCAATATCAAGGTACTTCGTACTTAAATCCGTATGCTCCCGTAGTTGTATTCCCTCCGAGCCTCCAATCCCAAACCTATCAACTGCTTCAAAGAATTGTAATGAATGTTATTTATTCTAAATGAATCAAGTTTGGGGACGTCCACCCATTGCGCCCAACATTCTCGAAATTATCAAGAGGGTCACATCTTACATTTTGTGGAATGACCATAGTGTAGCGTCCATGGCCATGAATGCTATAGCAATGCATTTGATGCATTTCGAAGTGTCATTTTATTGCCAATCCATGGATGTGCTAAGTGTGCCATGGACATTGCCAATATTCATCTGAGAGTGGAGGGTGTCACCATGGACGTGCCATTTATGGCCTACAACGCGATGGAATTACCTTGGACGCAATGGGTATCACCCTTGCAATAGCAATATGAAGTATATTGAACCTAGCCATTCATTTTGTATTCCATATTGTTCATCCCGACACTTAGCACTATGCATCCTGGCACCTGACGTTATTTAATGAAAGTTTCAACACTTGGCACTATTCACTAACAAGCATGTGGCATGCACTTATCACAAGCATGCACTAAATATTCTTGAAATCTATGGTAAATGAGCATAGAATTTACTGTAGGCATGGATTTAGTGTCACTTAGAAAGAATTCCACCTCTAGGTAACTTTTGCTTTTCAACTGGTTTTTGTGTGACTTGAATTGCACCGTTTGTGGTATTTAGTATTACATGCGAAATAGCATCACTTATTGTATTTTGAAGTGTATGCTAGGTTACATTGATGATTAACAACTTCAACATGAGTGTCATGAGGTCTCATGACACTTGGCGTTCGAGTGCGCTTACTAATATCTTAGCATAAGCATGTTCAATGTGATATGAGGTGGATGTCTATGTTCCACAATGGTCTACGAGTTGAGTAAAGTGTACACAAATGACACTTGTCATGAGTATGCTCAAGAATATCTTCCCCTTGCATGCTAAAATGCAAATCCATGGCGCTGGACATTAGTAAGCTCAAAAATATCTTCCCCTTACATACTAAAACACAAGACAATCATCTAATGTCTCCCAGTACACTACTCTAAATGTCATAAAGAAGATATTTTTTTCACCTAAAGAAGTTACTCATGTTGACTAATGAAGTTACATCAACAATTAGTGGGCATGACACTTTGAGACGTCTAGGCATCTAGTTTAAGCCCCTCGCAAATAGTTGTAACACTAAATACCATAAATGGTGTAGTACACCCTCACTAATTGGGATACTTAGTGTAGTTCGACACTACTTGGAGCGGCAACCTACACACTAAGCTTACATGACAACTATAAGTTCCCCAACAAGGATTAAATTGGAATTTATGATTGGTCTATAATATAGAATATAGTTCTAATTCAACCTATCACAAAAAGGAATTGAATATTGGATCATAAGTGATTGAACATAGTTTTTGGAGCTCAAAAGAATAGCTAACTTATTATCAAAGTGAAGATTCTTGTGCTCATAAAATGGTCATATAGGCCCCCCAATTGTGTTCACTATTGAGCCTAGAATAATTATCATATTTGGTCACATAGTCCAATCGCTTTTGAATACATATCTTTTTGGTATCTGTTCTTGGAGGCGCACATAACCACATAACACTCAAATATAGGTGTCCTAATAAGAGAAGTAACCCAATAGGGGTTGTCTAGATTAATTGGAGAAAAGCTCAAAGGGCATGTGAAATTTAACCAGGATTATTGCCAGATGTACACCCACTCATATTACACTAATCTTCGTGTTGCCAAATTCAAAACTCTCAAGTGAAAATTTGCCAAGATGTCCTTATTCTGATGTAATACAAAAACGTTGCTGAGAATCTTTTTGAAGGTCAAATCAGGTATACTTTATCTCAAGACCAGTTCAAATTGAAACATTGTTAGACGAACCTTAGGAAAGAAGTTGCCACTGCAAAGAAAACTACTATACAGGTGGCTACCAGAAAAACACGGCAAGGATTGCATACCCACTATCTCCAAAAGTTGTCATTGTCAAGAGAAACTGTTGACAAATTCAATGGCATGCAAAAATACATGACCATGATTACTTCCTGGAGTCTAGGAGTCACACTCGATTCATTGATTGAGCAACAAGCACACACACAATTGTTAGTAAGTTCCAACACATGTGAGATTTGATTACAAATTACAAAGACCAAAAGCTCTTGTGTTCTACACACAGCTGGTAGCAAAAAGTCATGCCATTGTTCCATTACTGCTTGTCTGTACACCAGTCTCCCCAGTTTCTGGAGTCTCCAAATATGAAGCATTTGCACCATCATACATGAACCTGCACAACACAATAAACTTAAAGAGGTTAGAGACTTGTGCTTTATTCACAGCTTTTACAAGGGCATAAAACTTACAGGAAAAGACAGAGTACCTCATACAGAACAGGAACAAGATATTTATACTGTCATACAATTATGGGCCTTAACCCCTAAGGCTGAAACTAAATCTTCCCAAAATCGCCAAAAACCAGTTCAATCCAATTTCAGCAGCTTATTCAAGAAAATTGACACCTTTTCTGGTAGATCTCCAGTTCAAATGACATCTTTGTAAAGATAGAATGTTCACACAAATTTTCAGCCATCCATGTGTCCAAATCGGAAGATTATGACGTAAACGTGTTCGCTGGTATAGTCAGGCAACGATGACTGCCAGGACAAAAACGTCTGCCTTGGCCTTTTAGGGGTTAAGCAAAATAGACCTGGAAAAGAGTTGATATTTGTGATACTTACCATTGTCCAGATTCGGCATTGCAGAAAAGCCCAGTATTCTTATCAAAATAGTAGCCATCAGTGGCACTGTAGTAGTACCTATAGCAAACCAACAAGTAACTATGTTAAAAATACAATATAGTCCATTATAATTTCCAACGAAAGGTTGCATGTGAAGTTTAGCTTTTTCCAAATCACATTTCTCCAGAAGCCAATGCAGAGGGTATTTCTTCTAACCCCAGTGCTACCATAAGGACAAGTTACACAAACTAACATGTTGGACAATCCTAGAATTTCAAGAGTGATAATGGAATCTTCATACCCTGATGATTCATCATATACATAGCCTGGGAGTTCAGCCAAGCCTCCATTTTGCGCCCCTGCATTATCTTCCTTGACCGTCTCTCCTAATCTACTGGTTGCAGGCAAATCCTCATCATCATCGCCAAATATATCAAAAGAATCGCTTGCAACCACAGCAGGTTGTACCTGAATAAAATGGTGCTTGTTTAGTTAAGGAGAGCATATAATCATCAATTTCGAATATCTGGTAATGACAACAAGATGACACAGTATAATTACTTGGAGCAAACTAGAAAGCCTGTGTTTCAAGTAAAATAACTCCTGTATGAGGCTTTTTTCTCAAGTAACACTCCAACTGGAAATGAAGGAGAGCCACATCATCAAAGAGGCATGCCATCAGATAAAAGGACTAGAATCCAACACTTCCGCATTGAAACTTGGTAATTACAACATCCTCTTGCCACAAATTTGTGAGGCCTTGATCTAACAGTACCTGAGGTGTTGGCTGCACCCTTCCACCAACATTATTGCCAAATCCATGACTGCCACTAGTTTCACCTCTTCTTGCTCTAGCAAGAGCCTCATATCCCTCTTCAAGAACAAAAACTCATTTCAGTAACAAGTGCCCATCTCAATAACAGCAACCAACGAATTGAGGTACATTTTTAGTGATATTAACTGGTTTGACTAGGGTTGGGTGCAATATTACCAGCCTCTCGTTGCAATGTCTCCTTTGGTTCATGATAGATATCTGCAAACATATATATCACAGTCAATACCACTGTCTCCAGTCATGTAATAAACCTCCGATAAGGAAGATTTCAGTAGTAAACACCAACAGCCAAATTTGAATTTGTAGACCACATTGGATCACAGGAATCCATCTTCACAGGACTTTATGGTAATCAGTACATGCCCTCTGAGCACAGAGGTGACCCAGGATAACTATTTAATCACTTGATAATGAAGTGGAAGATTATAATTTACTACCAACTTTGGACCTTGATGCTAAGTGTGTGATCTTTTATCATAAATGTGACATCATGATCTTCACATTAGCAAATATAGATCAACCAGAAGATTTATTTTTTGAGCAACGATACTTACTGTAGTCACCATTATCCATCAGCTTCATGGCATCTTCTGTGAGACGATCAAAGATCAACTTTGTGTCTGCTGACATTGGCTCACTCCATTTCTTGTCCTTCTTAACTCCTTTCAGTCTCCTGAACGCTTGCAATATCTGCCCCATAGAGCAAGCAGACTTGATACAAGATATTCAAACTAGTTGCAGTTCTTGGCAATTGGAAAAGTCTTGCTTTCATATTGCTTTGTTCAAACAAGAATGCAGCTTCTGTTTAAATTGAGTTTCATGAAGCAAGTCTCACCGTTTCTTCAGGTAGAAGAGCAGCTGCTATTCGCTTCTGAATAACCCATATCTCTTCCTTTGTAAGCTCAGTGTCCTCCCCCTGATCCTTTGTTTTCTCCATGGCCTTCAGCTTTTTCAGCTGCAGACTCTCATCAACTTTTGCAGTCTCAAACCATGCATCCTGTTGAAAAAACAGGCTGCAATGGGTCAGTGAACCATAAGAAATCGAAAATCCAGCTATGCAGCAATAGATAAGCTACAAAACTCTCAAGGAAATGCCAGGGAGGGGATGTCCAATGCATCAAGTTAGAAAGTAAAAAAAGTAGGTCATCTATGGTGGTCATATGTTGAGGTTTCGCACATTGGAATGTGTATGTAGTGGGACACACTACGTAGGGAAAACAAAACAAAACATTGACACAACCCTACCTTATCATCATCATTAAGTCGGTATTCCACATAATTTCCTTCTCCATCAAAGTAGCCTTCTTCTCTTTCTTGTTTCAGATTGAAGGGTTCAATGGTGATCCCATCCTCCGTGAAGTTCCCATCCCCCTGCACACATAAGTTATAGAGACGTAAAACACGTGTGAAATAGGAGTGAAACAGTATAAACATTGTTCAACAAGAACATGCCAACATTGCCATTCGAACTAGACCAAGATGTGTTTAGTTCCACAAAGTCGGCACTCCAAACGAGGTAAGCATTTAGAAGGGCAAAGAGATGAACAAATCAAAGTGGAGAGGACACAATTAACAAACCTCTTCTTCAGCTGCCCCAACATCAGGTATTAATGAAATATCATCAGACTTGAGGATCTGTTGGTCGCCCACAGTACGCTTCATAGTCCGTTCCTTGGCAGCAACTCGTGGATCCGTTGATAAAATAGGACCTCCATCTTCCTCCCCAAATATAGGTTCTGTATCTATTCTCCTAGCCGATTCCTTCTTTCCTTTTGGAAACCGAACCTTCTTTGCTCTATTATGTCCATACAAAAAAGATGCGCCCATCATGATCATATTCGCTGCCTTACTAACAACATTTATATACTGAACTAGAAACTCGTTCTAATGTAAGACCAGCCAAGTTCTCAAAACCCTCTCCAATGCATTTGTATTCTACACACCAAAAAAGGGACATCAGAAAATAGCCACGCTTTATGTGCATCCTCAGGAAAAACTTCTTGTAGAATCTACACAGTTGATACCCATGGTATAGAGTAACCCTAAGGTTCAGGGTTTTAGAGATTCTGTCCCAAGACTTTCTAAGTAAACCCCCAGAAACAGTCATAAGAATGCCCCCACCCTTGTAACGATGCAGGGAGCCATATTAAGGGTGAGAAGCATGGTCCCTCATGTCGAAATGTGTAGTGCATGTTTTGTATTGAATTTTCTCTTGTGACGGGGGTGTAGAATGTATAATGAGATGATAGAAGACGCCATCCTATCTAGACCGAGAAATCCTAAGCACTAACTTCTCATTTCTCTTTTTCTTCACTCTGCTCCCTCAGTCTACATTGACTACATGCATACTTAAGACAACCTGACCTTGCTGTGCACGAGAATTTTCAAAACCTACGTGCATACTACAATACTATCTTTAATGCCGACCTACATGCACGTCCTTTTCACGATTGATAGGCAGAAAATTTCAAGAAAATGTCTTGAGACTTCCTCTAGTTTTGATGCAAGAAACTTCTAAGAAATTACATTCGTTCCATGAACTCATAAAATCAGGGAGAAAGAATTTCCTGAAATTGAAATCTTTCAATAGACCAAAGAACCTTGTGACTTGGGAATCGAGCAACCAATCCTCGAGACTTGCAGGAACCAAGACAAAAAAATTGCAAGTAAGAACAACAACTTGCTGACTTCAATTCGTCAATAATCAATTGCTGGATCTTTTGAGAAGCTCAAAAACTGGAAATAGGACCCACCTCGCAGTGTCATTCGCATCCGGGTCATCAAAATTGTAATTACTCCCAGTCCGCCTCCTTATCTTGTCCATTGACCCCCAAACCTCCAGAAGGAAGTGGCAAAAAATTTATTGGAATTGTGTGAGTGAGCGAGTGAGTGAGCGAGTGAGTGAGTGACAGAAGGTTGATTCCTGTTGTCTTTGAGGGTGAGAAGCTTGTTTACAACAGTCTAGTTAGACTCCATACCTGAGCTTAGGCTACAAACTCATCTCCTGTAAGAGCAGAAGCAGAAGCGGAAGCAGAGCTTCATTTGTTAGGGTTTGGGGTTTACTCTGCCAGTGACAAGGGAGAGTGTTGATATTTTTAGATTGGATTTGGAAAGGGCGCTTGCATGTGGGTCCCATAGACCCCCCAAAAAAATCAATTTCCACATAATTTTCTTATGGGCTTGTTTATAACCCATTTTGCTAACCTAACTTATTTTCTTGCATTTTTTCAAAAATGTTAAGAGATTTAAAATTAACAAACATCCTAGTGGTGCCACCTTAAGGACGACATACTTCAAGGATCCACTCAAATAATGTCACATGGTCACTTTAAGCTCTACACCCGCTTTTTGTAGGTTGCAAAACATGCAACCTAGTAAGAATTTAGGGTTTAAACAAAAGTTATCAACCTAGAAGTTACCTAGCTTTTTGAACTTTGCAATTTGGTATCAATATGCACCGAGGTTTGCCTAAGCTATGTGGTCCACATAAAAATGACACTAGACATCAATATGCTCAAGAATATCTTCCTCTTGCATATTAAAATGTAACACACATGACGTTTTCAATTAACGTTACACAACGTACAACTCTTGTTCCATTGGTCTCAAATTCCAAACTGCGCTCCCAACATCCGACTATTATATTCTAAAGGCCCACATTGCTGAGTAATGGTATGTAGAATGTCATAATAAATAGTATCTTCTCCTTTTCATATTAAAACATAAAAACTGTCTCATCAAGTATCCCAATGTGCTACCCTAAAAATATTAACGTAAACAATCCTTCACTTAATAAAGTTATTTATGTTGACAAATAGTATCATATTGGCAATTAGGGGATGTGACACCTTGAGACCTCTAGGCATCTAGTTTAAGCCCTTAGCAAATATGGACATTAAATGGTATAAACGGTGTGCTAGTGTAGTCTCCAAGTAACTTAGGTATTATGCTAAATACAATATTTCCACATCATCACTCTTGTTCCTTTTGCACCTTCTCCAAGGAAGCTCTCTCTCCTTGTGATTGAATAGTTGTCTGTTCTCCAAAACCCACACAAGAGTGGGGGAGACGGAGATGGAGGTGGAGGTGGAGGTGGAGGACAGACACTAAACCCTAGCACAACCTGCACTCCGTCGACGCGTTCCGAGCTGCCACGAGCCAGGGATGATCTCGCAGTTGTTTGCTGCAACAGATTTATACCTCACAGGAACGTTTTTTCATTTTTTTTTTGGTGCTGAACGTTGTTGTTTTAAAGCTATGAGGCGGGAGCGTGGCGAGCGGTAGAAGGTAAGCAGGCAGGGGGAAGGCACCGCCCAGGGTTTAACAAACTTAGAAAGATGCCATCGTTAACGCAGGAGCTTTATCCTTCACAGGAGGATTTGTTTTACGAGGAGGAGATTTTGCGCAACCCGTATTCGTTGAAACTATGGTGGCGGTATGTGAAGGCTCGGAGTGATGCACCCGTGAAGAAACGTCACATTTTGTATGAACGGGCGTTGCGAGCTTTACCGGGAAGTTACAAGCTATGGCATGCGTATTTGAAAGAGAAAGTGGAGGGAGTGAGAGGATTGTCACTCTCAAACCCTAATTATGAAGCTCTCAATAACACGTTTGAGAGGGCTCTGGTTACCATGCACAAAATGCCACGGTTATGGATCATGTATCTCCAAACTCTAACTGAGCAGAAGCTCCTCACTCGCACAAGGCGAACATTCGATCGAGCCTTATGCTCGCTTGCTGTTACACAGCATGATCGGATATGGGAGATTTACTTGAAGTTTGTCTCCCAGGATGGTGTCCCAGTGGAGACTTCGTTGCGTGTGTACAGACGATTCCTGAAGTTCGACCCTACGCATGTGGAGGATTTTATTGAGTTTTTGCAGAGTTCGAAATTGTGGCAGGAGGCTGTGGAGAGGTTGGCTCAGTTGCTGAATGATGAGAATTTTTACTCTCGTCAGGGGAAGACACGTCATCAGCTGTGGTTGGCATTATGTCAACTCCTGACTACACACACGAAAGAGGTTTCGGGTGTGCATGTTGATTCTATCATTCGAGGTGGAATTCGGAGGTTTACTAATGAGGTGGGGCGACTGTGGACTTCATTGGCAGATTATCACATCAGGTGCGGGTTATTTGAGAAGGCCAGAGATGTGTTTGAAGAAGGGGTGATGAGTGTGGTCACTGTGAGAGATTTTAGCATTGTGTTTGATGCATATACACAGTTTGAAGAAAGTGTATTAGCTGCCAAATTGGAGCAATCAAATGATGATGAAGAGGTTGGGGAGGCGGATGAGGAGTCTGCAGCAGAAGTTGACCCAAGTAACCCTAACTTGTTTAAAGCCTTTTGGCTTAATGAGCAGAATGATGTAGACCTACGCCTTGCCAGGTTGGAGAACCTTATGGAGCGGAGACCGGAGCTTGTGAGCAGTGTGCTTCTGAGACAGAATCCTCACAATGTTCATGAATGGCATAAACGAGTTAAATTGTTCACAGGGAACCCTTCTAGGCAGGTCATGACTTACACAGAGGCAGTCAAGACAGTGGATCCTGGCAAAGCGGTAGGAAAGCCACATACTTTGTGGGTGGCATTTGCTAAACTTTACGAATCGCATGGAGACGTTGTCAATGCTAGAGTGATTTTTGAGAAGGCAGTACAGGTTGGGTATAAGACAGTAGATGACCTGGCTACTGTATGGTGCGAGTGGGCGGAAATGGAGCTTCGTCACAAGAATTTCAAGGGTGCTTTGGACCTCATGCAACGTGCCACAGCAGAGCCTTCTGTGGCTGTCAAGCGCAAAAGTAAGTTATCTGGCACATTCAAGCTGAAAATATGTTACGTACAAAAGAAGTTGTCTTTAGATTTGAAATTGTTTCTCTCTTTCATGCATACTGACAACTAAGAAGCTGTAAGTGTAAAGTTTGAAGAGGAAGCTAACAGCTGAATCATTTTGATTGCGTTCGTTACGCAGTGGCTGAGCATGGTGAAGAACCAGTCCAGCTGAAACTCCACAAGTGTTTGAGGCTATGGTCGTTCTATGTGGACCTGGAAGAGAGCTTGGGCACTCTGGATAGTGCGCGCAGAATTTATGAGCGCATGTTTGACCTGAAAATCGTCACCGCTCAAATTGTTTTGAATTATGCTGCCCTTCTTGAGGTACTCTTTTAAATATTGCAATCTCCCATCTCTCTGGTTCAGTTCTGCTAGTCTTCTTTCCCTGATACTCATTGTGTCTGATTGTTATTCTCACTAATAGTATTCTGTTTCTGTGAACATTGTTGAAGGGTTTAGTTTGTGACGTGAATCACTGATGGTTGATAATCTGTTGATCTTCAGGAGCACAAGTACTTTGAGGATGCTTTCAAAGTATATGAAAGAGGTGTTCAAATTTTCAACTATCCTCATGTTCGGCATATATGGACCATGTATCTTAATAAGTTTGTTGGTCGCTATGGAGGAAAGAAGTTGGAACGTGCACGAGATTTATTCGAACAGGCCTTGCAGAATGTGAGAATTTGGCCTTTTTAGTTTTCAGCTTTCAAATTTCGTTGTTTTTTGGTTCCCTCCCTCTCCCTGGCCCTTTAATAATGTGCATACAGTCCCTCCCTTCTCCTCCTTGGTAATATAACATCAATGATTTTGGCCCTACTCCTAGGATGGAACTCTGACCTTCTTTGGCTTGCAGGTACCAGAAGCAGACGCCAAGCCTCTGTATTTACAGTATGCAAAGTTGGAGGAGGATTATGGTATGGCTCGGCATGCATTGGCTGTCTATGATCGTGCAACAAAGGCTGTGCCAGATCATGAGAAAGTGAATGTCTACGAAATATACATTGCACGAGCTTCTGCTTTTTTCGGCGTTTCAAGAACACGCGAAATATATGAGGTTTGTTTCCGGCCTTTTGCCTTGTCAATTAAGAGACCCAGGAAACCCTCTGGGGTGCAGTCATTGTTGTGGATTCTGAGTGCTATTCTTTAAAGTACTGAAAAGTGGAACAAAGCCAAATGGTCACTTCTCAGCCTCCTTTGGCAGGGGAGTGTACATATTGTCCTATGACTGCAAGATTCTACTTGAATACACATATGGTCTAAGTTATAGGTCTTTTGATTTAACGCCTTGGAGTTGCACTATTGGTGTAGATGAATGATTGAACAGTCATTTTCAAGGTTTGTGTCCTTTCTGTCAAATCCCTTTCTGCTGGACTTCATGAGGAAACTTTAGGTATTCTAACATTTTGAGTTGAAGGTTCCTAATAGTAGTACTAACAATTCTGAAATGGGGTGAGATCAGCATGCAATCGAATCCAAGCTACCAGAGAAGGATGTGAAGATCATGTGCATCAAGTATGCCGAACTTGAACGAGGCTTAGGAGAAATTGACCGTGCTAGAGCCATCTATATACATGCATCACAATTAGCTGACCCACGTTCAGATGGAGACTTTTGGAGTAAATGGAATGACTTTGAGGTCCAGCATGGTAATGAGGACACTTTCCGGGAGATGCTACGTATCAAGCGGAGTGTTACTGCTAGCTACAGCCAGGTATTTATTATCCATATCTACCAAAATAAGTTCAGAAATACAACTATTTGTTAGTTGTTGTGCTGAAACAGGTTGAACCACTTTTACTAGTCTGGTTTGTGTTCTTTGCTGGTCATATCTGTTCTTGATTTAAGGGCAATAACTTCAGTATTTTAACTAGTTGAGTATGTCAATGGGTTAGAGGCTTTCCAAGTTGGCTGGGATTCTCTGTTGCATGTCCTTGTCATGAATAGGATCTTGCAGTACATGCATCTGCTTGTACATTGTGATTTAACGTAATTCGTCATCAATTTTGTGTTTGGACAGATGCATTTCATCCTTCCAGAGTACCTCATGCAACAAGGTCCTGGGAAGGTGACTATGGAAGAAGCTATAGATGCTCTAGCAGGAGCAGGTGTCTCACGTGATGATGGAATGGCTGCATTGGAGAGGGAAATGGCTTCTAATCGTGGGAAAGAAGGTATGAAATCCTTGGGATTCGTAAGTGCAGGAGTTCAATCACAGACTGAACCTGGAGAAGGCCTTGATCGAAGTGCGAAGAATGCAGGAGTCAATGAAGAAGAGATTGGGTTAGAAGATGAGGATGATGAAGAAGAGGAAGACACGGGAGTAGAAGTGGCACAGAAATTTGTTCCTGACAGCGTGTTTGGAAACTTGGCAAAGAATAGGGTTGCAGAAGAGGAGATTGGGGGGAAGGGAGACAAGAGAGAGCAAGCAGAGATTGAGCCTTTGGGTGCCAAAGAGAGGTTTAAACGGCAAAAACAGCAATAGTATAGAAAAACTGAAACACTTCTTCTCCAACCTTCATCATGTAATTTTTCAAAATCACTTTCTACACCCGTCAAGTCTGGAAGAGGAGTTTAAAGATATACTGGGAAGATCGCCCGGTGTGTACTTCTATAAGGATCGTCTGCATTATTATGATTACATCCCAATCCTTGGTGTACCAATTGTATTCTTCTGAAAACTACTTCCTGTTGAATTTCTGTGGTTACGAGTGTTCTTATGACTGAAAGTCTGGAATCAATGTACATGCTATGAGCAAGATCTTACTTTCAGAAATGAGCATTTTCCCTGTTCTGCTTCCCCTTCAAGGGCTTTGTGTTGCCCAGAACATACTGATTGCCTCCTATTAAGGAAAAGACCACACTTCTGGAGATGCATGAATGTATAGCACTGTGTAGCCCACAGGACTGACATGCTCGATGTTGTTTTGGCCCACAAAGAGAGCTCTTGAAGATAGAACCAGAGTTCATTTTTGCTGTTGATGCACTGTTTTGGACTCCCCTGAATACTCTCCTTTTCACTCTCAATTTGAGCACATTAAGGTAGAGGGTGCTTAAACCAACACTTTAAGCTATTGCACATACATATGGCTATGTGGTTGATATATAAATATGTATTCATATTAGCCTTTGGGCTTAAAATAGGTATCAAGAAAGAAAGAATATTTTTAGTCTCAATTGAATATTTGATGAATATTCAAAGTCAAAACTACTAGCTTCCTTAAACCAATCCATAGGCCTCATGTATGGCAACCTCGCATATGATGAGGACCCCCACCTTCATTGCCTAGAACCAACACAACATAGTTGGGTACTAGACCCAAACTACATCAAAGCCCAAGTAATAATGATACACAGCCACACGGCTACCTCCATGATCCCACCCGGTTCGCTTGCAAAACCATCACCTTGCATCCCGGGAACCGACCCCCTTGCATCCCGGGAAATGATCCTTTTGTGCTTTATGGGCCTACCTCCTTGGCGTTGTGAATAGAATGACTAGAATAGGCATTGACAAGCCACCCTAATCCCAGCTTGAACCAACCCGAGATAGAGTGGAGCCCGTTACCTACCCTACATGAAGGTAGTGGAGGCCGCTATGAGATGGCACCACTAATGGCACCTAAAACTGTCGCTCCGTGGGCCCAAACACTCCTATACCGCCAAGTACAGTTCAAGGTTGTAGAGTGTTGGCAAATTAGGAAGCATTTGTAGGTGTTGGTTTTGGATGGGGTGTTGGTTTTAGCACCCTCTACCTTATACATAAATCTAGTTTGTTCCCAACTTTGTTAGCAAAAAGTACTGATAATAAAGTTATCCGTAAAGTCCCTCAAAGAGGATGAAACCATGGGATGATCCTTTGTTGAGAAAACTTTCTATTAAGAGCTTGTTGTAAATTGGAGCCTGTTTTGAAAGTTGGATGACATTTTTGGGGCCTCCTCTTCCCACTTCTCAAACAAAGGATTTTAGGATCCAAAATAGGGTAGGTGCATGGGATCTGCAAGCTTGAATCCTAGATTGACACATCTTAGTAGGACAAGCTAGAAAACCGGATTTAATAGTCCAACTCCACTCTTTGTGTGGTAAATTAAGCATTAAGAAAAGTTGCGTGACTTTGTGTTAATTCTCATACAGTATACTCAAGGTTTAGGACTAAACCCATGGTTTCATCTCCTTTTCTTTACAAATAACTGTAATGTGGATTGTATCTATAGGTGTTTGAATCGCCTATCATCGAGGAAGGAAGACTTGCAGTTAAATTTATAACACACCTTTCAACTCTCAATCACACTGATAAACAACTCACCACTGCAAGTGTGACCCCACTACGAGCATGATGCATCCAAACTTTGCGTTTATTTCGATTCAGTCTCATCTAAATTTGAGAGTGTGCAACTTATGTGCATAATCTGAGCACCAACTTGAGAAATATCTTACAAGCGCACATGAAATAAATGTGCGAAAACCAACAATCCATGGCGAGCCAAGGACTCGCTTTTATGTTGATTTTTGGTTGTCTGGATGACAGTCATGCTTATCATCATTGACCTGAACATAGAGAGTGAGGCTAGGGTGGAATCCAGCTGCTTTCAATGTTCTCCTCCGGGTTTCTGGACCATAGACAGTGTGAGGGAAGCTAGAGAGGAGGGTGTAAGAGAGTGCATCCAAGCACATCAATGTGTCTGCATAGTCGTACACAGCCTGCACCTTTGCACTGCTCAAAAACCTTCTCTGTCTCTGCTCTCCATTTGGCAGTCGTATACGCACCTGCATATGGAGCATTTTTCCCACACATTTTCCACAAAGTTTTAAATATGAGAAGTAGAAGGTAGTGTTCAATTAGGGATATCTTTATGTAGTATATGCAACCTAAATCATGGACCCTCATTTAGACTCTGAGTAATAAGAGGATGACATCACCTCAACCTAAGGGACAACAGTGATGTCTTTCCCAGTGGTAGTGTGTTGACTCAAACTCAAGACTGTGTCCAAAGTGCATGAATCCTCTCTTCTTCATCCACAACTTAACCTTCCTTGCATTCTTTTGTAGGACTTGACACATGATACTAAAACAGGTTTTGAAGAACATCCCCCCTTTAAACCCATCGTTTGAGGTCCTCTCTTTTGCAACTTTTTGGATAACTCTAATGTACTTATGTATGTGTCGAGAAGAATCATGTGTGGCATTGGCAATTGGGTAACTTAGAGCGTATAAAATCGATCCCACCATGGTGACATTCCGGAGGCCATCCTTGGGCTCGGAGGCCAGCACACGAGCTTTCTTGCAACGTCTTTCATCAAGAGCCGCTTCTTTCTTGGCAGTTGCCGCTTCCTCTTCCCTCTTCTTTTGGGCGGCACGTGATGCCTTCTGTTGACGCCGGATTTCTCTATCCTAAACATCATCACTCATGAAACCTTTCATGTGAATTTCTTATGTGCTTTCCCTAGTCCATGAAGTAGAAAAAAAAAAAAAAAACATCAGTTTTATACCGATGTGAATGTGAACCCACTGGCCCTACCTTATTCAAGAATCTCCTCGATACAATGTAGGGTTGTATTGCCTACCTTGTGGTAGATGCGCCATTCGCCCAAAAAGCTTTGAAAGCCAATTATTGAAAGTTTTGTTGCACAAGAGTGAGCACAGGACAACTCTCTCACGTAAATTAAACGAGGGTGGAATGCGTTGATTAGCACTCTCGGAAAGTTGGATTAATTAGCATATTCATCCTCAAATCAGACAATTAGAATAATTAGCATGCGAATGACCTGGTCTTCGCGGAGAGCAGCTTGAAACTCGGCATCTTGTTCCTCGCGCAACCGGCGTCGACTTCGCGCCCGCTCCTGCTCTGCTTCCTCTGAAGCCACTCCACCTCGTTTTTCCTCCCACACAAAAGTGTAATTGTAACCCTACTCCACAACAGCTACACTCACAGATTAAGCCACTCCCACACTGGAACATCGATCCCTAGTCCACCAATTTCAACGCGTTCGTTTCAAAATTGCACACATATATTAAAGGGTCCGCAACACCTGCAATGTTCTCTGTTCGAGTCGAGTTGAATGCAAGTCCATTATATACGAACCATTCGTGAAGAGAATCACAGGTGCGTGAATGATGGTTATTTAGATATACAGTTGCCGCACAAGTTGACAACATCGCACGCATAAGAAGTAACTTTGAATCTAAGTGTTTTCTGCGGCTCTGTGGAGACGAAAGGGCAAGACGAGGGATTTCTCAGAAAACCATTCAAAGTTGGTCTTGTCTGTTCCTATCTCTCCTTGTCGATTCGACCTGCCCTTTCATGCTATAATGTTAAATGAAACTCTTCGTTCGTTTCTGATGAGGTAGACGTGCCTCGTTCAGTTACTTATCTTGATCGGACACCCATTTTGGAGTGGCATGTGGTTTGGTGTGGTTCTAAGAACGGATATCAGAAAGGCATGTGGTTAAAACACTAGTACCTAAGGTCCTAAATTGTATCATAGTTGTAACGTGCTTGCAACACTTTTGCGACGGTTTTTGGGTGTTAGAAATTCTTGCCATTTTTGCCACAATTCTCAAAACCGTTGCAAAATTGTTGCAAGTATGTTACAAAGGCATTACTGTGTTGTTTACGCATCACGAGCAAGAGTGGTGGTCATAATTAAAGTGTTGTGCTTATGTTTAATAACCGTTGCTTAAGGGAGTCAGCCGCTTACATCACATAACCACCTTTCTAATAGTTTCGCAACGGAAAAGCAATATGTTTGAAACGTGCTTATGTCACATTATGAATGTTAAAGACACACCTCTATATTGGGCTAACATTATAAAATTAATATATCAAGTGCATTATGACTACAAATAATACCCATTTGTGTGTCGGACATTTGATAAATTATATGTTGATTGCAATCTATTCAATGGCGCATTTTCCATTCATTAAACATGTTTGTATCTCCAATTTACAGTATATTACATCCATAAATTCATCTATGTTTATGTACAATCCACACTCTTCATTGACGTTTTTGTGTCATTTCAATTTTATTACACAATCAGCATACAATTGGATTTAAATTGTAAGTGTAGCATTTTTGGACAACTATTCCAAGGGTACTAAAACATTATTCATATTGATTGTGATCAGTTTAGTAACAAGTTTTTCATTGGTTAAACATGTTTGCATATTATAAGCACAAAACATTGCATCCATAATTGATTGACATTCTTATCTCATTACATCATCATTATAGATTTGGATGCAAAATATATGTGTAATGATGATGTAATGATATGCATGATGATGGTGTAGAATGACCAGTGACATTGATTGCTTCTAGTATTCGTTGCTCACCCCTGTCTCACATGCAGGAAAGTAAGATTTGGCTATATGACAACACAACATATTAAAATTGACCAAGATTAATTGCACACAAGACTTACACAAAGAAAGTCATAGGCACCTCTACTCATGTATAGCCACATATCAGTTTGAGATTGGAGGAAAAAAAACAACACTCTAGCGCTTGAGTGGGCACGATGTGTAAGGGTTTATTGTAAACCAAGTCATGTGTTTCAAGGCTTAATAGGTCATATAGAAGTATATAAGAGAACTCATATAGTCTGACAACCAAATACTGATATATATTGGTTGGATGGCCGTTCACCAAACTACTTAGTCTCAAACATTTGATAGCCTTGATAGTCCAAAATACCAGATTATAGCCTCCCTTTTAGTAGTAGGTTATTAGAATATAGATATATCTAGGCTAAAAAACATAGTACAGTATTCATGGTATTTAGTGTCACATACACTATCTGCGAAGGGCCTAAACTAGATGCCTAGTGGTCTCAAATTGTCATGCCCACTAATTGCCAATACGATTCCATTCCTCAACATAAGTAATTCCTTTAAGTGAAAAAGTATCTACATAATGACATTTAGAGTAGCACATTGGGATACGTTAGATGATAGTCCTATGATTTAGTATGCAAAGGGAAGATATTTTTGAGCATTCTAATACAAGTGTCAGGTGCATACATCTTAATATACAAGGGGAAGATATTTTTGAGTGTACTAATGGCAAGTGTCAAGTATTTGCATCTTAGTATGCAAGAGAAATATATTTTTGAGCATGCTAATGGCAAGTGCCATTTGTGTATACTTTAGTGAACTTGTAGACCATCGTGTAACATAGACATGCACCTCATAACACTATTGAACATGTTCATGCCAAGATATTAGTAAGTGCACTTGAATGCCAAGTATCATGAGGTGACAATTATGGTGAAGTTGATAATCATCAATGTAACCTAGCATACGCCTTGAAATAGGGTAAGTGACACTATCAGGCATGTAATACTAAACACCATAAACGGTGTACTACACTTGACATGGCTGCATCCAAGAGTTCCTGTGCTTGGAGTTTGAGTCATTCCAACACTTAATGATCTTTGTGTCGATTCAAAATTCACGCCCCACCTCTCCAAGGCACTTTGCAAGGGAGGTCCGTAGTATGCCGGAACTATGATCTGAGAGAACCAGCAGTTAGTTACAGATGAACTGGTTGAGTTTGAGAAATAAGCGGTTGAAGTTCAAGACTTTAGGAGAATCACCAATCACTTTAGAGGAATTTATGAAATATACCTCAAATTAATATAGAAAAACCGAAGGATGTCAACATGTAACTGGTTGGATTTGCAAACATTAGGATCTCAACCGATTATGCCCAAAAATCTCCCCATCACTGTGCCGCCGGAATACCATTGCCTTGTGATTTCATGTCCTGCCACCACTGTGGTAATGGAGACAATTTCGCTCCTCTGGCATCCTGCCCACCCACTCTGGCAGTTGCCATCAGACCCATTTTTCAAGCACCAGTAATATTGCTAAATATTGAGTAAACAAGGAGCTGTGTAGAATACACATCATCTGACACATCACAGCACACTAGCCACGTTAAGGGAGATAGAGCTTGAGATTTGTCGCAAAATTTCACTTCTGCCTCCAATAAATACTTAGAAACAGACCCAGGCTAAGCCTAAGAAATTGTAAGGAGCTACAACGTGAGAACGGTAGTTGAAGCGAACAGAATAAAGAAAGAGATGATAAGTACGATCGTATGTGTTCACAGTATCATTTCATTGGATATATCAAAAATCGCCACTTTACAATTAATTTGGTAAAAGTGACTTCATTATCAATCAAGATATCCGCTAGTTCCAATAGACTGATTTCACTTTACTATGCTGAAAGAGTTTCTTCTGTGGTGTTATAGATGGTTTGTATCCACCCACACAAGAGTCATTATGAAAGAGGAAATGGAAAGTTGACAAATCAATTCTAGATGTACTGACAAAACAGAGGATAAATGCTATCATATGTCACTCACTGCGTAGTCGTATGGAAAAACAAACAAAGCATTATTGTTGCCAACTCGTTTAAGTCGCAAATATCTATAGCCATCATAACTTGTTTAGCAATCAATCTCTACCTTGATGGCAAAGCCAAACTGAGATATATTTAGTAAAAATGTAGCCTTCACCCAAATGGATCACCGTAGCAGAAGCACTCACCACGTTAATAATTATAACAATCACAAGATGCCCCCACCTAAGAAAGAATAACACCTAAGAAAGCTTGTTGCGGGTCGCACTTACTTTTGCGTCACTATATTTGGGAGTCTTCCCCCATATAAATGTCATAGAATTATGATTCAAATTTTCACATCAACATGTAGTCATGACTATTGTTCCTAATGTGGTTTCAAAAATAATATGTTTTGGCAATATTAGGAGTAGACAAGGTTTTGGTTCACCACTCTAAATTATCATCCCCCCAGTAAGTAAAGTGCATATTTCAAAAAGAAATGTTTTTCACACACACACACGCACACACACAGAGCCCATGTAGTTAGGATTTTGCATAAATCACAAAACCAAGGAAACGCTAAGGGAAGATTTAAAATGTGATTCTTATATAATCCAGGTGTCACATATTAGTTTTATTAAGAAAATCACATGATTATTTCAAGTTATTTCGGTTTTAAGCTAGCAATTGGATGATAATTTATAGGGTAAAGTCTTACAAATTCTCACAACTGTACATGCAATTGTGGTTGTCTCTCAACTCACATTATTCACTCATGCAATAGTCTGGCAGTGAACTTCTTTTGATTGAACTAAGTGTGGTGCACAAGCATAGGCACAAACATCGTCAATAGTCTTGCATAAAGTATCTCGTTTAAGTCTTTTTACCAAAGTCAATGACACTTTGGAATAGTCAATGATCTCATGTTAATTAAGTCTTTTTAATCTAACTTGGAAAGGCAGTGTTGTCATCCTCCCAAGATCATCAGTTTTCCTTTATGAATTATTGTTTAGTTGCATCATCCGATAATGGTCTTTTAGTTGGTCTTGGCCAAAGTAACCATAATATCCATGAATTGAGATAATAGGCTAAACCACATATGCGGGTTAATAAATCATGGGATGATTCATTAATTTATTCTCTTTTAATTTGGAATTCAATTTATGCTCTCTTGCTCTATAGTTCTTTTGGATGCTCATTCCGTTTATTATGTCCCAAGACTATTGGTTAGTGTGTTCATTTATTATATTTTGGCTAATTCAAGGTCACCACTCTAGTATATTAAAGTGAATTCACTTTAGTACATCCAATGAGAGCACAATACTTACTAGATTCCAACCATCAAATCCTTTCGCCTTCTCAGCCTCTTCACAACCAATGGTCTTTTACCATTGTTTGTTCAAGTTCTTTGTCCTACTAACAGTCACAAAAAACAACCAAGGTACCAAACAAACATCACACTATTGTCTCTTGACCTCCAAAGCATTCATCTCCTCTTATTTCTATTGGATTTGCACTCAACTACATCACTCACATATCATAACAACATCCTTCTTAAAGGTAATCACTCATCTCTCGAATTCTAAAAGACCATTGACTTGTACATAGAAAGTGTTACATAATTTCAACAATATTCACTCCAAAGTAAAGTTCTCAGTTGTACACAAAAACAATGTGACAATGACTAGAGAATCACTCTCTATCCAACAAAACCGCTAGCCTTCACAAACTAGGGTGCAATTCATTCACAAAGGATCAATCTCTAATCCTAATAATATTACAATTATTCTCTTTTACACGCAATTGTCATTCCATCATAGGTTCAATGTAGATAAAATTATGACTATGACCCTTATTTAAGAAATCCACCACCTATATATATATAGCAACAACAAGACATGTGCTGATTTTGCATGGTGGTGACTTCTCCTATTAGACCATAGCCTTCTATAATCTCTTTTTCTTCATATCTCCTAGTATGTGGCCTGAATTATCACATTCTAATTAAATGTCTTGTTTTGATTAGCCTCTTTTTACACTGTTTTCCTAATTGAGGCAAAAATTAAAGAAAATTGACTCCACAGCCCCTTGATCCACTTGCATGATACTTACAATTATTCATTACATGTGACTGCATTTTACTTACCTCTAAAAGAAGAATTTTTACTCATTGCTAGGCTGTAAAACTCATACTGGACATTCAACTGCATAAATTCCTGTCAAACGAATTAGATTGCTAAATAAATCGCCCAACATGGTCATATTCCCTTTAGCAGTGTGCAACAGGGTTGTCCTCTAATGGCCTTATCAACTAAAATGAGCCAATTGGTCCGCTCAATTTAATGTAGGGAACATGATGGGAATGTAACGATTGCTAGTTGGTACGAGAGAATACCCGTTGAGGGTTCTTAAAATATAACTCAATCATTCCAATACACCCACACATGTTTATAAAACCATGCAAATAATCAATTGTAATATGAAAGATCTCATCAATTGTGACAAAAGGATTGTCTCATAATGGCCCAATTGGCTCATTTTAGTGATAAGGCCTGAGTCTAACAATTAGCGGAATTTACTGAAGATCAAGAGCACACTAATGGGATAAACATTAGGATGTGCCAGCGAAAGCACATGCAGTAACAAATCTCTCACATACAGGACCGGAGGGTGAATAAGGAAATCAGAGTTGTATAGAAAAACCTTACAACAATTGCAAGCACACATTCATCCCAGCGAAATAGCTCTGCTGCAAGATCAGCTCCCACTGGCACAGGTCTCAAGGCTTGTAAGATGTCACTCACACCGTGCTGCAACGCATGACATTCTCCATATTTGGAAAAGAAAATCGAACTGTGGACTCTAATTAAATCTCAGAAACCATCTAATGATCATTAGCTTATATATATACCCTGCAGGGAAATTGCAAACCAGAGAAGTCGGCGCTGTGCCATCCGTCAGGAGCAAAACTCTCTTGTCTTGTAAATTCGATGCACAGTTTGTTCTCAAGACAATCACAAGTCTAGCCTGTAAAACTATCACTAAGCCAGAAGTGTCAAGGAACGATACTCCAGGACAGGAATAGGAAGCTCTGAACTTCGTAAGAAAATAATCTTATCTGTAAGTTATATATGTTCCACCGAACAAGGACTTTAAGAATCAAAACTCGGCCTTTGGAAAAATTGATATCCCATGCTGACTCACTTGGGCATGACACATATTCTCGTTTCATAGCTGAAAAAATGACTGAGGAACTGGCACGATTCCAGCAAGAACTGCTCGCAAGTCCTGGGAAGCGCAACTCTGGGAATGAAGTTCCACAGCCCACCAGCATGCACCTGCCAATTCTTGCAGGGATCGTGAGGAAAAGTGAACTTCAACTCTGGTAACCAAAAGTGGGTGGTCACATGAGAAATGCACATACTAGTTGGGGACCTTAGTAGGTTGATCCCAGCAATGTTGTACAAGAACTGCACCAAACTACAACTCCCACTTTTGCGAAAACAGGTTTCAAAACCCCGTTGATGAATTTGGAGCAAAATATTAAGGTGCTGAGGCCTTAGATTCCGGTATGCAAGAACTTCACCGTAAATATATCTAAGTGGAACCTACTCAAGGAATTGAGCATCCCAAATTCACTGGCTCTATGTGAGTGATGGACATACACGTTTTTAAGTGTTCAAATATACCTCAACTATCCAGACTAGCATGAACATATACATATTCTATCTGAATCTGGCCCTGAGGAAAAGAGGTGGCTAACCTCCTCTGCACGAGCAATCGCATAGTCATATTGTTCCTGCTTTCTTTCATCTTTTAAGATCTGGCCACAAACACCAAAATTAAAACATATTCAGAAATTGTGCTTCAAGCAAGCTGCCCAGCATAAGCCTCCAATGGTGACATTGCAGAGCACAAAAGCAGAATCTAGGAAGAAGGATGACAATTGTGCTCGAGTACCTCATGAGCAGTAGAAGTTTTTTTTAATAAAATCTCCTTGGTAGAGCAGCATGTTTTTATGTGGATGACTGCGATACAACTCGCCGTGAGTACAGATGCCACATATCATATATTAATGTAAAAATTGACGTGTAAAAGGTCAAACAGGAAATTTAGCTGGAGCACCATTACTGAGGGGAAAGAATTATTGAACAAGCCACTCTTCAGTTGCAATTTAAAAATCGCCTATTTCACATAAAATGTGAAAGGTGATGCTATTCTTACGCTTCCTGCAACTTTGCCTGGAGCATAAGTAGGACTGGCCTGACGCCGTGACTAAGCATAAAGCTTGAAGATATGGTACAGAGTGATTGCTAAACTGAAAGAGGCCTCCCCTTCCCAATATTGATTCGCAGCTTGAGATGGTGGAGGTGCTTGACGAAATTTATCTCTTGCTGTTATAAATTCAAATGATGACAGCTGCATGCAGCCACACCTTGGTAAAATAGATCAAATTGCAAAACATCGATCAACTAATCTGGTCCATCGAGTCCATATTTGGGATATGTTAGATGATTGTCTTGCATTTTAGTATGCAAGGGGAAGATATTTTTGAGTGTACTAATGGCAAGTGTCATGTGTTTACATTTTAGTATGCAAGAGGAAGAGATTCTTGAGCATACTTAATGGCAAGTGTCACTTGTGTACATTTTATTGAACTTGTAGACCATCGTGTAACGTAGGCATGCACCTCATAACACTATTGAAGATGCTCTGCCAAGATATTATTAATTTCACTTTGAATGTCAAGTGTCAAAGAGGTGACAATTATGGTGAAGTTGTTAATCATCAATACAACCAGCATACGCCTCGCAATAGGGTAATGTGACACTATTACGCATTTGACACTAAATACCATTAGCCGTGTAGTATTGTACATGAACAAATAATCACAGAAACCGATAAAGAAAGTTAGGGATTCCGGCACTTCAGGATGATCCAGTTGAATAATCATGATAGTGAGCGCAGATTGGACATTGAATCTGGATCAACTGGTAAGCAAGGTTCCTATAAGAGCAAGGTGGACGAGCCCCGCCGACGAAGATTAGAAAATAACGTACGAATGCCGATCGATTTGTGTTTATTTTATCCATTACTGCCGATATTTGATGAGATACGCACTGCTAATGGTCTTGAACGAAACTCTTGGTTCCATCTGCGACCGCACAACAATTCCCTCTTGTGGATTCTCTGTTCCCGGGTAATTTTTCTCGGCCGCTTTTCGGAGCAATTCGTCGAGATCGTACTGGAAGTTGTCGCCCGTCTCCACCACATCCACCATCTTCAGAGACTCTCCCTTCTTTTGTTCTTTGTTAAGATTCTTGATTGCGGCCTGGAGCCCCTCGAATTGCAAGAAACGTTGGAAATTTTTGTCCCAGACGTTGAACACGCGGAACTCGAGTCTCTTCAGGTTCAACAGATTCTTCAGCAAACCAGGCCCCACAATCTCTCCTTGGACCACCAAGTGCTGGTACTTCACCATCTTCCCTTGCAAATCGTAGATTTCCGCGACCCGCCAATACTCGGAGCTCGGCTTGCTCGCGACGAAGTTGCGTGACAACGCCTTGAACTCGTCCCCGACGTAACCGTAGGTGGCGGAAGTCCCATCGTACTTCAAGGTAATATAGTACGGCCGGCCTTGGAGGCTCTCCAAGAGCTCCATGTTGCTCTGGACCCGGGGCTCGCCGGTCTTCGGAGGCCCGCCCGGGAGGGCAGACTCCGCTCTGGCAGACCTCCTGTGCGGGCCGGCAGCAACGCCTGAGTGCAGAGCTATCTCTGCGACGGCTTGCACGAGATCCTCCTGGGGGTCAAGCCGCTTGGTCACCCCCAGGAGCCCAGTGACATCTTCCCCTTCCATGAACTCTATGTCCAGCAGCGGCGGCACGTCGCGCAGGTGGCGAAACAGCCCCTGCGTCACGACGTCACCGATCTTCACAGTCCTAACGTGACGAGTCTCCAGGGCCTCCGTCCATGGCGCAGACGGAGGGAGGATGCTATCGATCTCAAAGTACACTCCCATGTCCCCTTCTCGGCTCTTGAGTGGCACAATTACTTCCCAGCCCCCAACCTGACCCAGATAAATCGGCGGCGCGTCCTCGATATGGTGCTTCCGCACCGGCCCGAGCCTCACGAGCTTCGCCAATGTCCGGGAGCTCATGCTTCCAACACCGATTGAGAGAGGAGCTCGATTGTGAAATCAAGTCGCGGTGATGGATCGGAGTGCTGCTGATGATCTTCTCAGCAAAACAAAACCTGCCTCGATCCTAACTCTCTGCCAAAGGTGAAGCGTCTCTCATTCACGCGAGCATGCTTGCAACAACACCGAGTTCCAACCGAGACAGGAACTCGAGCGTGACGCCAAGTCAGAGTGCTACTAATGATCTAAGTCTATGTCCAAGGGTGAAGCCTCCTCATTCACCGCTGTATGGCCACCGGTACGGTTACAACACCCAAGAGCTCGATCGTGAAATCAAGCGGAGTTTGGATCGGAGTGTTGCTAATGATCGATCTTCTCAACAAAACAAACCTGCCCCAAGTTTACCTATGAGCCTAAGTCTATGTCCAAGGGTGAAGCGTCTCACATCCACGCTGCCACCGATATCCTTGCAACACCGATCGAGAGAGGAGCTCGATCGTGAAATCAAGCTTAGTGGTTGGATCGGAGCGTCGTCAATTCAATGATCTTCTCAACAGTACCCGCCCCGGGTTTACAGACAAGCCTAAGTCTATGGCCAAGGATGAAGAGTCACTCTCTCTTCTCAACAATATCGGATGATTCAGAGCAAAATGCAAACGGAAGGAAACTGGTAATTAAGTATGCAACGGTGCACTGAAAACACCGCATTTCTACACTAAATATATTAATTAGTGAGTGTGGGAAATTAGTGAAGGTAATACTAAAAAAATTTATGGTATGAAATTAGTGTCACCTTAAAATCTAGAAAGCATTGTTCATCCCAGCACTTGGCACTATTCATTGACAACCATGTGGCGTGCACTAATTTCCTTGAAATTAGTGGTAAATGAGCATGTGTTCATGAGTTTAGTGTCACTCAATAAGCATTTCAGCCCTTGGTAACTTTAAGATTTGGCTAGATTGTGCGTGTGACTTAAATTAGTACCACCCTCGCTAATTGGTATATTTAGTATAGTTCTCTGCCATGGCTTATTATATAAGTTAAGAGTGCACAACATAGGATTGATAACTTGTACAACTTAAGGTAAGCTTAGAGGGTGCTAAACCAACACAATACATCCATTGTGAGGTCCAATGGAAGTAAAATTGACCATCGACCATGTTTCGAAAACGTGTGTGAGCAAGTTGTTAGTCGTGACTGAGGGGATCACTGTGATTGAGATCCCTTCATAACATTATCCAGCGAAGAATGGAGGGTGGGTGGGGCTGGGAATAAGTCAATGACTATTTTAGGAACTCTATCATGGTTATTCTCTTATTAGCTCTACTATCAAAGATTCAACCTAAAAAAACTCGGGTGCAGCACTACCACTAAATATTATTAGAATGGAACGGCTAATAGTAATGGAAAAAAGTTCAAATTGAACTACATATTATTATCAAGATCCAAAGGGCAAAAACTTGAAGATACAATAAAAGGATATCACAAAAGTAATTGGAGGCCGTACACTCACTCTCAGTGTCCAGGGAGATTTTTGGGCACAATCTGTCAAAATCCTAGTGTTTCCGAGTCCAACCAGTTACATGTTGTGATCTTTCAATATTTCTTTTTTAATTTGAGGTATAAACCACAAATTCCTCTAGAATGATGAATCATTTTCCTAAAGTCTTGAACTTTATCCGGTTATTTCTCAAATCCAATGGTTCATATGTGACTATAATGTTCATGGTATTTAGTGTTACTTACTATTCATAGTTACACAATGCTCTAACTTTTTTCTAAGAATGTAATTTTTTACGAAGTAAAGTCATTTATGTCGTCTATTGTCCATATAACCTAATTAATCTTTGTTGGTAACAAATGAAATCTACAACAAGAAGTTATAGCATTGTGTAATTCCAAATAGTAAGTGACACTAAATACCAAACATTGCAGTTGGTAGACCAAAAAAACAAATCTGCACTTGAATTCTTGAGTTCTAGATGTCCCGCGTTGTTTGATGAAACACGTGTGAGCCGGTTTAAGGTGTAGTGCAAGGTAGTGTTGGTATGTCTCATGGGCTATGATATAACTAAGGAACATAAAAGGTAGATTCATTAAAAATCTCTTGAAATGGCATTTCTCTGACATGGGCCCTTGCCTTTTCCTACCAAACCACCTCTCTTGCCTCTCTCACCGCAAAATCCATTGGACCATGTCAATGCATTTATTAGGCCTTAAAAATTATATTTTGGGGACCTCGCCTCCATGGTCCCTCTGCCATTTTTTCCTTAGTGTAAACCAAAGGTGTCCCGGGACAACTTCAACAGCCAATTAGTTGCCTTGCAGAGCCCTGGTCCAACTTCATGGTCCATAGTGTAAACCGGCCCTGAGAGCCCGTGAACATTAGTACACTTCAAGCACTCTCATTGGTGGAAAAGGCAGACCCAATCCAAGTTCACTTCACACTACACGTGAGGGACCAAGGGAGTATGTGAATGCAATATGGATGTAAAGTCTACATGGATTCGTACATGGCATCGAATGGATCATGTTTCATGGTCACTTGGATTATTTCAAGAACCACTTCTTGGAGGTAGGCCTAACACAAAACCGGAAGACCATGGCACTCCAAACACTCACAACCGTTGATTTATTCTATTTTATCATGTATGAGGATCCGCATAAATACAAATTCACTGAAATAACATTTAGTTGAGGGCCCGATCACATATGGCTTCACACTAAACTTGAGGATCCGTGACCACAATACATGATTTTGAAGGTGTGTTGGGACGGCCTTCGGACACTCTCTTTTGGGCTCTCACAATTTCATGGTCACGGCTCTTGGCTCATGTTTGAAGGACTACCAAATGTGCCACAGGAGTCCATCTGACATGGGAGAAGCCCCCAATTATTCCCCATATGAACCAACGCCTATTTTGGCCAGGCTAAAGTGAGCAACTAGGTTTGGGCTTCATAATGAATGTTATTGTCAATATATAACTCTAAGGATTAAACATACGACTCGTTGTTTGGTAAAAGAGATAAATAAATAATAAAAATATCAACGCCCGACACTTTAATTTGGGGTGCTTTAAATTGTGAGGATTCAATTTTGGATTTCGTTGATTGTATCTAAATCATTTAAATGTGACATTTCAGGAACTAAATTGTAGATTTAGTTTTTCAGATTTAATCATGATAAGGGTCTCAAGTGCTCAAAGTATCCATTATATGTGCTCCTATCCTCCGGAGACCGGAGTTCTTTCTCTTTCTCTTCTCTCTTTCTCTCTGTATATGCCGTTTGGCCTTGCATTGGGTGACTATAAAGTTAACTCATCCAAGTTTTGACCATTTACAAATCCATTCCCATGTATGTTGTAGTTCAAGTTGTGTCATGTTCCTCTTTCTTCACAAAAATAATACATTCAAGAAATCGTGAACTTTCAAACTTTGTACATTACACTAAGCTTTACAAATTAACCACAAGATTGTGATTACCTATAAGCTCAAACCACATGATCATAGGAGAGAGACAAAAGATTTTCTCATCTCCCCCTGAGCCTCTTTTATGCCTAAGCATCCCGAGTTTTCTCCTTCTTCATAATGTCTAGGAGATATTTTTGGAAGTCTCAAGTCTTACTAAATGTAGATTGAAGTTTCCTTATCTATATAGATAGATTTTTTCACTAAATGATTATTCCTTATCTTTTGGCTCAATCACAATCCTCTAGTCGGAAGTGTCTAATTCCCGCTTTATGCATTCATCTATTCTTTTAGTTGGAATTGTCTAATTCCAACTTCATTCATTCATTCTTTCTTTTAGTTGGAGTTGTCTAATTCCAACTAGATTCATTCATCCATTCCCCTAAGTGGAATTGTCTACTTTCCAACTAGATTCATTCACTCATTGAGAGTTGTCTAGCTCCAATGAATAACATCCATCTAGTGGGAGTTGTCTAACTCTGATCCATATCTTCTAATTAGAGATGTCTAAATTAAACACAAATATCTTCATGAGGGAGGTGTCTAACTCCAAGTTGAAGTTGTCTAATTGCAACGCAAAGATCTTCGATCAGGAGTTGTCTCACTCCCATGCACAATTCCTTCGTGGGTTGTCTGGCCCTTGTGCAACATTCTTTCTTGGGTTGTCTAACTCCATATACCATTTGTTCACATGCTAAGTACAACAAATAATGGTCAGTCTTTCTTTGTCGCATAATTCAATATTAAATCTCTTACCCATGTGTATCACAAGTTGTGTCAAATGAAAAATACTACTCTTTCACATCATACCAGGCAAAGTGTTTTAATGCGTTAGTTGGGCCCCATATTAGCCATTTTGCATACAGCATAGACCAAGGACTTATGGTTGATAAAAATATAAATTTAGGTCAATCTCGTCATGTAAGAAAATCAATGGGTGCTTGAGCATTTTTGCCATTTGGATTACTTACTTTATAACAATTGCAAAATTTGTTGCATTTGTTAGCAAATGGGGCGATTGTTTACATTGGCTTCATTGAAGTGTTCAATATGATGCAAAAGCAACAACTAAAAAAATGAAAGCAAGGAACTAACACTCACATTACAGTAGTGCAAAAACCCCACGGACTTGAGAGTTAGGTATAGTAACGTAACAACTCAAGGAATTATCCAATTGGCTTCGGACATTTCTAGTTTGGTTCAACACTTATAAGTGTCAAAAACCAATATTCATGTGGGACTCAACATGGTCTTCATCATTATGGATATGAAACATGGCAATGTTTTTGGTTTTTCCAAATAACAATTATTTTGTGATGAACCAAACCTCAACTTATGGTGATAACCAAGTACATGGTTCCAAGTTTTGGCCCACTAGACACTCCATGGTACATACCCGTGGAGAGGAAGACGGGGTTGATGAAAAACGAGAGCAACTATGAGTGGTGTTTGGTTCAAGAGAGTGTCGAAAGCTAATTTCCACGTGAGAATTAAAAAGTTTGTAAAATCATTGTGAACATGACATGTGGCAGGTGAACCAAGTATTAACCTACAATAATAGTGTTGGTTTGGTATGTAGGTGAATCTGTGGTATTATCAACAGTCAACATCATTAATGATATCAAAGAACTTATCCATGGATCACAAATTGTAATACCGATCAAACATTGATAGTTGGTGTTGTATATGTCAAGATGAAAGATTTTTTATAGTCATGAGTTAGTATTTGCATCAATATCATTCTAAATCATAGTGACACTAGGACAATTTTGCCTAGGTATGAAGATTTTTGTATAGTATATAGACCTGGATGATATCAAAAACAATTTTTTTTTTTTAAAAAAAAACCGTAGAATTACCATAGAAATTGTGAAATCTTTGTTATAGATACCCAAATGGTATAAAAAACAGATGAAACCATACCAACATTACAAACCTTGGACAACTAACCAACTAATTCAACTATTAGTTAATTTGTTGCCATTCGTGATTATAGTTGTTTGCAATTTGACATGTCAAAAAATGTAGTTAAGTATAGTTATATATAGTTAACTAAATATCTAGTAAACTAAAGTTGAGCGTAGCTTGTTCATGGAATTACGTTGTAGTGTTGTAGTGTCACTAGTGTGTTATTTGTGTTGATGGTGTACTCGGAGGTTGTTCCGGAGCCCAACACTGTGAGTGATCGTATAAAGGCTTTTCATGATGATCCTCAGTGGCCAGAATATATTAAAGACCCTAGACTGAAACAAATCAAGAGGCGAACTTCTTCAAATATATAATAATACTTGAAAAATTTCTAGTTAACTTTAGTTGTCCCTTAAAATGTATTGAAAAGAATCTAGTCAACTATAGTTATCTTTGCAGATGTCCAAGGTATGCAACACTGGTAATAACCAGGTTTTAGATACCCGGTAGACTGGTTGTACACCGGTAGTGTCAGTCAGGGTGTATGTGAAATGAGACCAACGTGCACCCCACTGTCGGAGACACAGTTTGTCGAAACCCTAGGGTTTGTGAAAACGCCATAGCCACAGCTTCATCCTCTTGCTCGTCTCGCTTCACCTCATACTGAGCAGGTGCTTCTCTTCGTTTCTGGCGAGGAATTAAATTTCGTTGGTGGACAAAGAATCAGCGACAGCCATGGGGAGCACCATGAATGATGCGCGGGTGCTCATGCACTCTTTGCGCTCTGCTTACTCGCAGACTCCCACCAAACTAAAGGTTAGTGTTCCCTGCCTCTCCTCTTTTCGCCGAGCCCTCGGCCGTGACCAGAAATGTGCATTACAATGTGCATCGTAGTCACGGGTGATCTTTTATGATGAGCGGGTAGGTGTTTGTTCGGTACTTCGGATCAATGGGAGGCATTGGGGTTAGGTTTTTCTCAATGGGAACATGGTCTGCATATTTTACATCCACTTCTTGTACTTGATTATGATTGAATTTAAGAGCACGATCATAGTCACGAGTGATCTTGTCATGATGAAGGGGTAGGTGTTTGTTCGGTACTCTGGATCATTGGGAGGCATTGGGGTTTCCTCAATGGGCAGCGTGCTATGCGTATCTTACTATCTTGCATTGGCTACGTGTACTTGATTACATTGAATTTTAGAGCATGAGAGGTAATATCTGTTAGTGAGGAGATCGGTCAATTTTGACGAAGCAGAGTGTTTTAGATCGGATGAGAAGGGAATGGTGAAAGTAGGATGCGATGTCTCGGAAAAGAAAGGGATCCGCTACGTTATGCGATCCTCTCACAAGTAGTTTCTGGTTACGATCGTTTGGAGGTAGTGGTAGTGTTGAGTGGGTTTCGGCCTGTGTTCCTGGGAGCTCAATCTGCATTAATAAGCTCTTAGTCATCAAATGGAATTTGCCTATACATTATAAGAAGCATCCGCTGCCAAGGTTTGGCAGTGAACTCTTGGCCTTAAATACCCCTCCTGCTTAGGGCACCACCAAGCGACCTCCACAAATTGGAGTGCCGGGAGTGGTTCAGCATGGTGTGCATATCATGGCTGAAGCTCCAGGAATTTTGAGATTTTTGTTCTTGTCACAGAATGTAGATTCCGGTGCATACTTCTTCAGACCCCCTGTATGATTGTACCCACTGAATAGCATGTGAATCTCACTTAAGGCCTGTAAAAGACACTTCCAACTCCACATTTACTTCTGGCTGTTGGATGCGATAGTGAATTGCCTCATGCGGTTAGCAATTATGAGTCATGAAGATTGTTGTCTCCAAGTTCCAAAACCGGACTTGATACGCAAAGGTCATAGGTCAAAATGAAGGTTCTTCTTTCTCTTCAAGCAATCACATAGGCCCTTTCAATGGTGTTAACTACTGAACTTAGAATAGTATTCTTAATTTGAGCAAATAGTCCAATCTCATCATAACATGTGTTGTTTTGGTGTCTATTCTTAACAAGTCTTGCCATATCCACTTGATATAGGCATCTGCATAAGACCAGTGTCCGATTAAGACCCGTGTCTGCGTTCTGATGAGAGGGTATGTTCAAATTTCTGAGCATTCAAGGACCATGTTGCAGCCCTTTTCATCTGAAGACTCTGTCCTTGTTGTGGGAACATTGTCATCTCATGCATCTTGGTTATGGTTAACTTGGAAACTTACCATTGCTTTTGTTTTGGAATATTACATAAATTTGTGTGCTGTATTTGTGTTGTGGATTTGCAGATCATAGATTTGTATACAGCGTTTGCGCTTACAACAGCACTAATCCAGGTCCAGTTCGCTCTTCTTGTTTCTGTTACTGATGCAATTGACATGTTGATCAATTTGCAGTGTTATCTTTCTTAAATTGTATGCTGTGAAAGTCGTACTAATGCTGATGTTTGAAAATACAGGTGGTGTATATGTCTTTGGTGGGCTCATTTCCATTCAATGCCTTCCTTTCTGGAGTGCTGTCATGTGTTGGCACAGCTGTATTGGCAGGTGATGTGGTTTTCCTTGATATGCATCGATCCTGATTACTGCTAATATTTAATAATATCCAGAGTCAGAACCATAGGATGGGACTCTCAAGGCGGTGATGAAGTTGTTGAGCACTGATTCAGCTATGTCTTGCATGATGTATTCCTCTTTAATTTAGATCTTTTGGTGTGGAATAACTTGGAGAAACAGAAATTTCTGAGGAATAAATTATTTTATCACAGAATGGTCTCAAGCTAATTTGAACAACCTCAGTGTATCCAACAAAACTGAACAACTTGTTTTCTAATATAAGAAACATGGATATCAGACTCTGAAGTAGTCAGTGTCAAATAACATCATAAAGGAACGAAGGCTGGTTTCTGAAGGTTTTTTGGCTGTTGGGGTGACTGCAGTTTGCTTGCGGATGCAAGTGAACAAGGACAACAAGGAGTTCAAGGTATGTGAGACAAACAATGAGTTTACTGATTTAATCTGCACTCAGAAATCCTTGCTTCCTGGATGAACAGAAGTTGGTGACATTAGTTTAGGCCTAATTTGAGTCGAGATTGCTTCATGTTGCAAGATCCTCATGCCACTGTTCATCTTATTTGTGCAGGATCTTGCACCGGAGAGAGCCTTTGCAGACTTTGTCTTGTGTAATCTTGTCCTCCATCTTGTAATAATGAACTTCTTAGGATAGCTTGTGAGTGGGATGATGAGGTTGAAAACTCATGAGGTCATGAAACAAGAAAGAGAAGATTCAATTTTGGGGCAGTTTCGCAGCAAACTTCACAGTTCTGATGGTTTTGAGACCACATTTATACTTTTGATGTACGCATTGAATATCCATGAGCTTCAGCAAAATATCAAATGAAAGTTAACAATATGCACATTATTTTCTAAGGCCTCCTATCGAAATTTGGTTCATGAGCAATATGTAGTACCTCCTCTCCCATGCCAAGGAGATTTAGCAGACGAACCAACCAACACGGGATCAATGTCATGACTGAAGTAAATTATTCCTGGTCACATGGCTTACATTTCCTCACCTGCAAGTGGCGCATCCTCAATGTGGTTTACATTATTGTATTACATGATTATCAATAGGGGGATTGAAAGGTTCTGTATGCCCCCAATCTAAAATAATCACATCTCATATTGGAACTGCCTTAGTTCATGTGATCAGACTTGCCATTGTATAAGGACATGAATAACATATGTTAAGGAAATTGAAAAGAGGTTCTTTAATACATTACATATGATGTAGTGTTTCTAACTTTTTTTTGTTGACATGCATACACAATCATCTTAGTGATACACATAGCAATTTTGAAATAAAAAAGGACATGATTTGCATTTGTTATGAAGTATTTGAGTTTAATGCATTGAAAATTAACATTTAGATAATTAGTGCTTTGCATTGCTATGCCTAACCAATGACATAATATACGTATATTGTAGTCAAATGGCATATGTAGGTGTGGATTGTATATTTTAAAATATATGTAAGAAGATTACAAGTATATTTATAAAATTAATTAAATATATTAATGATTTATGTCCAAATATTTACCTGTAAGGTTTGTAGCTTAATCCTACAACCCAAAAACCCTAAGTACATCTTCTCAAAAATAATCATTAGTGAACTACAAATATCAAGCAAACATGGAGTAGAGGCACTCTCCATGCACCCAAATTCCCTCTAACAATGTAACACCTAGGCTTGATCTCATACCCCGTGCTCTTGTGGCTATGACATCAATTGGGGGGGGGGGGGAGGGATCAATATTGGTTGTCCACAAGACACATGCCAAAATACCTCACCCTAACAAGACTTCAACATATCTCTTAGAAAGATATATGTCCAACATCCTCCCAAAATCATCTCTATCCTGTGCTAATCAAAACCAAATCCGATCTCACCCATCACACTAAACTTGCTAATAAGAATATTCAACAAGGTTTTCCATACAAATCTCATATGCAAGCTCAACATAGATCTCCCTCTAAAGTAGATGGGCCCTATTTGGTTCCACTTTGTTGTTAGCTACCTTATATTACTCGGATATGTGAGGTTCAATTTTGAATGTGTATATGAAGAAGCTAGGATCAATTCCATAAAATTTTGGATTTAGTCTCGAATTGTTATGATTTATCAAAGTTCATTGACATTGAGCCATAAGAAGGCCACATACATCCTCCTGCCAATCATGTTGATTATTAGGCATATAATGCTTGATAATTTTTGAGCACGTAGTTCAATCTCATTGAAACACGTGTTTTTTTGGTGCCATGTCAAAGTAGGGCCTTGACTTAGTGGTAATACCTAACTAAATTGGACCCAAAAGCATGTGTTCAAATAATTGCATAAATTTAATTAGGCTTTTCTATCAAGTACCATAACCATAGTTGAGACGTCACCATCCCACAACCACCCCTTTATCCACAAATAGAAAGACAATCACACCCTCTCAAGTCCCATATGGGCCAACCCATCAATCTCACTTGCCCACATCTCCCAATCCATTGAATTTTGAAATAGCAAATAAATGGGCAACTAAATAAATAAATAAACATCTTATAGCAACAAACATTTCCTCCATCTTTTGCCCAATAACAAGGAGGTAGCCTATCCAAAGTGATAACCAAGCTCCACCTTATAGCCTCATGTACAAACCCCATCCCTAAAGGTCTCCAAATGGACAAACAGAACAAAAGCCTTAAATCATATCTGTAAAAAACCTCTTCACCCATCACCTCACCATATTGAAATGTCTCACCCTCCACCCCCATTCAAATACACGATCCTCGACTTGATCTTAACACCACTTATGTAGCCCCTAACACTACCAATGCTCACTTAGAATATGCTCAGACATCCTTCTTGTACAAAGACTACCTCCACATGCATTATTGCCCTCACACCCTCACCCTCCACTATATAGAGTTCACATATTGTCACGTTGGGTACCCATACACATGTGCAGACAAATAAAATATGGTCCTATACTCCACACCTCTCTAGACCACAACAACAAAAGGATGAAAGGCCCATTGACTAATGGTCATGACCATGTGCAAAAGCAAAGGAACCCACAAACATGACATGGTGGCTTACTGGTTTGGCTGGTGATAATAAGCACCGTCCCTTATGTGGGGCAATAGCTTGAGGGCAAAGAGGTTCTTCATTCACGCTTGGTTTGTGATCAACAAATCTTAGACATTTGATTTGACCAGATTTTGGACCTTTTGTGGAACAAATAAGATGGTTTGTGGCAACATGTGACAATGATGAAGGGTTATAGATGGTTTGTAACAACACATGACAATGATGATCCATGAATGGTTGCAATGGTTCATGAAGGGTTGTGGTGGTTTGGGTGGTTGACACCTTGGACGAATCTTAGGGCTTAGAAAGAGCACAAACTATTTCCCAATATAATTCTTCATTGGAATTTCCACTTTTTACTATATCTCATTTAATTTTTTACGCGAATAGAGAGCAATATTCTCAACAACTCTTCTTTTAAGATAAACACCATTCAAATATTGAAAGTCTACAAATTTCATGAATATGACGATTACATTGGGAAAACCATTCACCAATTGCGAAGTTAGTTATGAGCTTAATGGATAAACATCAGCAGTACTATAAAACCAAACCCACTTTTTGAACAACAAATTATGAAGTAGACCTTGCATACTCCCCCAAAAAACTAGTCTCTTCTCAAAAAAAAAAAAAAAAGGACCTCCAACTAGTGCAAAGGGATTGGGGGAACGACGTGGCAACCACATTGTGGTCTCAATGGACATTAATGATTAAGGGCCAGAGCTAAACACCACCTCTTTGAGCTCAAAGTAAAGGGGGTTTAATTTAAAATTGCTCCCATAGATGTGTGGGGTCCAAATTCATCTCAAGTGGATCCTTTGAAACTAATTTGGGACCTCTAGTGCTTACATAACATTACTAAGAAGTGTGTGTGCGTTCCAAGGGCCCTAAGAGTATAACCGGGATGCACAAACCTTATGCAGGAGACTCTTATTAGGTTGATCTCCAAGCATCCCATGGTTATATTCCTAGGGCCCACAGTATGTTATGAATTCAAAGTTTGAAACATCTAAAAATAAATAAAACATATGCTATAATATAATTGATTGCATTTTCACCTTCGGTGATTTTGATCAGAGCTCAACTCAAAGAAGGGTTGGGGCTCAACTAGTTCCTTGGAGGTAAGAGTTTAGGCATCCAACAAGGAACAAGTTTATGGATTGGTTCGCCCAAATCCTCAAAGAAGTGGGTGTCTAGCCATGGCCGACATTAACATTTAACTTCCCGAGAGACTTGTCATGGCCTTATAAATGACTCTTGAAGGCAAATTCATCCAAAAGGAAGGTCCTAGGAAGGTCACATTAGGTACCATTATGTTCATCATGAAATTTTCTTGTCCATGGCGATGATCCCCTTCCAATATGAAAAGATTATTGTTCACAAGAAAATTTTAAAGTAAAAAATGAACTAACTTTTCCCTTTGTTAGTAACTTAATATTATTTTGATTGAGAATTGTCAATGTTTTGTGGACTCTTTTTCTTACCTCAAAACGTATATCCATTCAGATAGATCCTCACAGTTGGCTAGTCTATCAAGCACGACCAACAGATGGGCAGTCCAACAATAATGCAACGAGGCACAAGGCCAACCAACATTGGTTGTCGACACCAATTTAAATAAGAAACAAGTTGAACAACAATTACCAGTCTCCGGATCCACCCGACCTGTCAGGTTACCTTTGCAAGACGAACAACACCCGTCACGAGTACTATCCCACTTTGCAAGGGTGGCCCAACAATAAGCAAGACATATTCCCCATACAATTCCTAACACCATGAGTGCAACACCCTAGTGTTCAATAATGTTATGAAACTAGCGAACACGGGTGATGTAAATCGCCTATTGGTCATCATTTTTTAGTAAATTTTTGGAATAGATATTGACCCCCACGTCATAAGCTCAATTTTCGCATTTTTGCACTCGCCAATAAACCGGGCACCCCCAAAATAATACCCGGTCGGTACTTAGTGATGTGGAAACACATGGTCCAATTCCACATTAATCTTTCACTTCTTTATATAGGAAATCACCAAGATGCTCATTGCTCACAATTTATGTCAACTCTAGTCTAGTACTAGTAGTACAAGAATATATTCCATCTTGTCATACATAGGACGGTTCCCAACCACGGTCCTTGCCTATGATAGCCACTTAAGGTACACTTCAATAGAGTCTTAAATGGTTACTTTGTCCGACTAGCTCCTTGCTCTTAGGATATGAAGTACGTGATTACCTAGTACGAGATCATGCCAATCCAAATCGAGGCCGTTGCCACTTTCCTCATAATTTGCGGATCTCATATGAATATCTTAATCATGATTAGAGTGAAGATTTCCATGCTTATTAGATGGTCGTCTCCAATTATGTTGATTATTTTGTTCAAAATGGTTATCATATTTTGAGCATGTAGGTCAATCTCTTTTAAATGCATGTCTTTTTGGTATCCGTTTTTTGAGTCACAGGTAACTACATACTGCTCAGGATTAGGGTGTATGCTTAAGTTGGATAAGTAACCAAATTTGACACGTCTATCTTATCAATTATGATGTGGTGTCCATTTTTCAAATGTGCATATTATACAATGAACCTTTAATGCTAAACAACATGAACGATTACAAACTGGTTCATTTTTTTGTCAAAGAGTCAAATCATTAGTTTTTAAACCCTCTGTTGGAGATAACTCCTTTCACAAGATGTGTAAGTTTAGGTTATGATACTTCTTTTGACCATTGGGATTAAGCAAAGCCCTAATTTGCAATTTTTATGTCATTGAGAATATTAATATTTTAGTGCCCAAACGTGAACCGAATCCTACAAATGCTTCAATCATGTGTCTCTTGCAACTTTCCCCTTTAAATGTTCTTACCTACTGATGAGTATGTACTATCTCTATCACAAATTGTGCTTTCTAGTAACTGTGGTGCCATCATATGACAAAAGGGAGAGAAAAGATAACCAATAATCTAACAAACTAAAGTTGATGTAAGTTGTTGGTTGGTCCCTTTTTGAATCTTAGTCAACTTATGTTCATGATATAAAAAATGACATGAATTTTGTAATTATAGAAAATCATGTTAATTTTAATAATATATCATGTTAAGAACATGTTACCTTCATTAATTAAAAAAAACTATGCCAAAAAGAACCGCAGTTGAAATCAGCTAAACAAATGCATATTTGTTTTTGGTGGTTTAGTAACTAAAATTTTAAGAATTTGAGGGTGTGTAATATACTGTTGGAAAGGTCTTGAAAATGCCTTTCCAACAATATACTACAAGCCCCACAATTTTGGCACAACTTTATGCTAGTGCGTGATGAATCGATTTACTAGAGATTGTGTAATACAATGAGACTAGGTACAAAAATTTCACCTTTGTGTCATGGACCAACAACGATCCAGAAAATACTTGTATGAAGGCTTGCAAACGTGATACATAAATGATGGGATTCGTGATAGGCATTGGAGGAGGAACAAAGATGAATCGAAATTGTGACTAGGCTTAAAGATGGTAACATGCAAAGGCTCAAGAATGCAAGGAGAACGCATGCGGAGTGCAAATTTACACCCAACACCAAATGCATGCGCGAAGTCTTGCTTTGAAATTTTACTTAGGGTATGCGGGGCCTAAACTAACAACTCCGGGGTTTAAGGTGCTTTTGGTACTCATACTTTAATCAATATGTTTTGGTGGAGATTCATGTGGCTTCACAATGTGTGATGGATTCCCCTTGCGAAACCATGTAAGGTAGAGGGTGATTAAACGAACACTTTAAGCTATTGCATATACATATGGCTATGTGGTTGATATGAAGAAATTATATTCATATTAGTCTTTGGGCTAAACATAGGTATAAAGAAAAGAAAATATTTTTATCCACAATTAAATATTTGATGAATATTCAACGTCAAAATCACTAGCTTCTTTAAACCAATCGATAGGCCCTGGGTACCAAGCCCCTCGCATCCTATGAATAGACCCCCTTTATGTCTAGAATTGACCTCCCTTGTGCTTTGTGGGCCTATCTCCTTGGCTCTATGAAGAGAACGGCTAGAACGTCCCCCCCCCCCCTTCCATGTGTGTATAGAATGGCTACAATTGGCATTGACAAATCACCTTGAACCAGCCCGAGATAGAGTGGAGCCCCTTACTTATCCTACATTGAGGTAGTGAAGGCTGCTACGAGGTGGCGCCACTAACGGCACCTTAAACCGTCACTGTGTGGGCCCAAAGACTCCTACACCATGGGGAACGGATGAAGGTAGTAGAGTGTTGGCAATTGGGAGGTGTTTATGGTAGAGGTGCCTATTCCCGATCAGGAACCCATCGGCAATCTATGGGGTACTAAAATTTTGATCATGTTGGGATGAGTTTCAATTGGGTTGGAACCAATAATGCCATGACATATGTCATGATTTTGAGTGCTAAAGTGAGGAGGAATGAGCAGTTATGGTAGGCTCTAGACATTGGTAATATGTTTGGGCCAATTTTTGTATTGAAAAATACACATTAATTTCAATTCAAGGAATAAAATTACCAAATTTTTTGTAGTCATCTTGATTTCTATCTTCCTACACGGAAAAAAAATTGCACAGCCTTATACTTTTCCAAATTGGGCATATAATCTCTTAAGTGATTGGTTATGAGCGCCTCTACTCTATAGGTGTTAGTTTTAGCACCCTCTTCCTTAGTAGAGGCTACTCCCAATCAAGACCCCATCGGCAATGTGTAGGGTACTGGAATTTCAATCAAGTTGAGACTGAATATTGATTGGGCCATAACCAATAGTACCATGACACATGTCTTGATTTTGAGTGCTAAAGTGAAGAGGAATGAGTGGTTAAAATGAGCAATTATGGCAAACTCTAGACATTGGTAATATGTTTAGGCCAACTTTTGACTTTAAAAATCATAAGGATTTCAAATTAAGGAATAAAATTACTGAAAAAAAAATACAATCCTCCTTATCTCTATCTTCCTACACAGGGAAAAAATGCACCGCCTTTTACTTTTCCGTATTTGGTGCATAATCTCTTGAGTGATCGGTTATGGGCGCCTCTACTCTAGTTGCATTTGGTGTTGTTACAAAGCCCGTGGAAAATCGAATGTGACAAGATTGGTTTGGCCTTTAAAGCACCGGGTATAGGGGTCCACCAACGCATTGATTTCAGACCAATGATGTGACTCACACTTGATGTCTTAACGAAACTTATAAATATTAGTAAAATAAACCAAAATTTTTAACATTTCTAAACTGGGGGTACAATTTAGTCAAACCCAAATTGCAGCCATTACCTAACTAAAGATAGGCCTATAACAATGTTGTTAGCTACCTACACTTCACCCTCGATATGTGTTACCCCTATAAGTGTTAAAATAGCATGCGTGTTAAGGAAAATTGTGCTCCTCAACGCAGTGGATGAGTGGTGGCAAGAACGAAGGAGATCAGGGGAGGAGGGTTACATCGGTCAAATCCGACAGTTGAGAAAGCACATGCAACGTGGCCTCACCAGAAGCCAGAAGCTGCTTTCATCGCCCATAGACTTTTTCTCGAAAAACTTCCAAAAAATACACTAGTACGTGATAATTGTTAAATGTTAAGAGATATTGTAGAAATGATGTTCCCCTCTTTAATGGATTCACCTTGATAAGAGTTAATTTGGATGAAAGTGAGGCTATGAAATTGATACAAACCCTAACTCTAAACCCTACTACTGGAAGAACTTGCATTGGTATTTGCAGAGAGTGAAACTGAACCCACTATGAATGCACATGAGTTCATCAATTATGACTTGGAATTTGATCTAAGCAATCCCTGCATACTCATTGATGAGGAAATTGTAAGTATGCTTGATGAAATAAATGATGCAGTTGGCAATAACCCCATTGAAGAAGTGGATAATGTGCAAATTGGTGATGCGGTGGTAGATAGAGTAGGATTCAAGGATGTTGAAAGTGCATTAGTGACCTAAATAAAACTTGGAACAAAGACCTATTGATGTTACACCTCTCATCTAGAGCATTCTAACATTTCAAAAGGAAATAGGATCTTCGCGTGCACAAGGATCTCATCAAACAACTTTACATTCATTTGTCCATTACACATAGATGTATGATGACATTCATATCTTTATTTATTTTCATCCTTTATTTATATAAATGTCAGTGTTTATAATTTTAAAGTCACATAAGTGTTATTCATGTAAGTGTTACGAGTTTCCTTGTTATGAAGTGTTAACATTTATTAAGGTGGGATTGCATGCCACATGGTTGGGGCTAGCACCTTACTCCCATGTTGTTCACTGACCAAGCCCACTAACGTCTTGTGCCACTTGTCATTGGCCCCACTCCTATTGGTCTAGGTGTTCATTGCCAATGTCAACATCGCCTTCCACAAATGCTTAGTTGGCCTCATTATATCGCGGTCATGACATTATTCAAATCCATAACAAGGTTATGTGGAACTGACAATATTTCACATAATATTTATGGATATTCCTCACGTTCATATTGAATATCCGGAAACATTTTGTAGAATACTGTTAGTCCCACAGAACACTCGTATGCATCTGAATAATGCTATGGTTGTTGGAGGTGAACCAACATACATTGTTGCAACCTCTGTACATAGTTGCAGCTCCATTCCATGCAACCCTCAACCATCTTAATTAATTCCACCACTCTACATATTGTTGAATTTGTATCGTATGGCATGTATCAATAGTGCAAGTTGCAAACTATATAATCTATGAGGATATTAAGCTTCAAACATCGCCTTCAAACACTTAACACCAATGTTTTGTTAATGCAAAAATTAATCACATCTCAATCCCCCCCCCCCCAAAAAAAAACACACTTTTATAGTGCAATTCATTGCTTGCAAACTCTCACTCCTCGTGCACTCTCTCTATTGGGGGTTAGTGGGGATCCGGCTTATAAATCCAATCTAGCTCCATAGTTTTTAACAATGGTTGTTGGAATCCACTAGCCTTCACCTTACATCGCCTAGTGCCATGTTTCACTTGCACAATGGAGGCATTTGTCCACAATAATGACCGGTGTAGCTTCAAAGGGGGATTGATGCATTTGTTTTGATAGCCTTGTGTAGTTAGTGCCAATTCTCAAATTGACAAGTAGTCCCCCATTGCTTGAACACTTTTGACAAAATGGCTAAGCCACTTGTTGAACAAAAGAAAATGGTCATCCACACATTGGGTTGCATTGCCATGCGAACATATGTTTTGCACTCATGAATGTAGGATTTTCTCATTTCTTTTTTGTTAATGTAAAAGTTAAGAATATTCTCCTGCTACATTGATGCAAAGGAGTACTGAAAGTTACTTTCTTTCATTGCAAATGACTACGTGGACTTGACATGCGCCTCTTTGTACCATCACCACTGCATCCCCACTATGGCGGGTGAAAGCAAACTTGAGTGTTCATTTTTTTGGGGGAATTTTGGACTTCTTTTAAGTACTTATGTAGTTCAAGCGTGTTGTAGATGGATGAACCCTACACATGCCCCAAAACCCTATCCGTTATGTATGTACCCAAACCGAACACCCTATTCACCACATATACCGTAATGCTAACAACATCATTGTGTAGAATAGTTGTGGATTTTTATTTTTTTTGAAAAAAAGGTGAGTACTTGGAACCATGTTTTGCATCATATAATACAATTTCAATGAAAATAACATATGCAAAGACATGTTTATTTAGGACTTCATTGTTGTATGTTGCTAGTGGGCGTTTGAAAAGTCCAAAGCCTTCAAACATGTCCTCAAAATTGACTACAAACAACAAATATAAAACCCATAGTATATTCATGAATTTTAAAGAGAATGTTGTACATTTTTATTACACAAGTTGAAAATAATAAGTCCATATACATGTCTTATAGGGATTGTGACCCTAGACGTATGATTGACACAAAAGTCTCTTATATGATGTAAACATTTGGTAAAACAATCTTTTTCCTCTCTCTAAACTTTTTGTTATTAACATTATATGATGTGAAGACCATTGAACATAGAGGTTATTATAACTTATCAATGGGTTGTAAAAATTGCAGTGTGACATCAAAATAATGACGTTGTAGTTTGCTTACACCATGGCCTACTTGTGCATCACTCTCATCCACACTCCCAGAGTGACTGGGGGGGGGGGACTTGGCCGAATTGTACACTTATCAAAGGATATTATAGAAGCTCTTCACATTGTCCATACAAAACCTTCTTGCCCCATTTCCAACCCTCGAGTAACTCTTGAAGCTAGTAATGGGGATGCCTCCGGCATAATCACTTCACCCAACCCCATCTTGGTATTCTATTTGTGAATGGAGTCTCTCTCACTTAGAATGATCTTTGCAACCCCAATTGCAATTATGTCGAAGTTAGTGAATGCCCGATTGATGTCATACGTAGTATATATTTGACCAACTCCCCTTCCTCGTTGGTGTTTTAAACATATATTTTGTTTTCCTTTTCTTCTGACTTTAGAGTGTCCCATCAAGGTGACACTAGAGGGTACTCACCAAAGTCCACATTTGCCATTATACTTTTGTCACCATAATCAAGTGTTGCTATGGCCCCAACCAAAGCTTATGATGTCCAATTCCCGTTCCATCATAGTCTCTTCTTGTTTTTAGCTATGTTCTCTACACTAACCTTTAGCACTTCTTGTAGAATTAATGGGGGAAGTGTTGTTCGAAGCTCTAGTATAGCTTTGGATGTTAGCACATGGATCATGAGTCTACTAAGGGTCGCTCACATTGAAATCCCCAACGAGCTCTTGAAAGACACAAAATTGCAAGCCAAGTGAGGATGAAAGCTTGCAATTGCAGCAAGGGCATGACCCGCCTACAAGGTGTTTCTAATCTCCCCAATTCATGCAACCAAAAATCAATCCAAGTCAGCCACAAAACCAACATTGCATACCCACATTGCAAATTGTGGCGCAAAGGTCCATTCAAACAAAAAAACAAACCTTATTGCAAAAAAATACCAAAAAAAAAAACACGCTTCTTCCACAAATTCCCATATCCGAAATGGTTGAATCTAGACCAAATTAGCAAAATTGATTCAAGTTATAGGATTTTGAAGTTCTTCAATGTGCAATCACAAGTCAAGTGAGAAAAAAAAAACCCACGATGTAGTTTGCTTAGTTTAAATTTCAAAGTGCAAATCTAAACATTGGACCTCAAAGCATATCCAATGCCCCTACTAGGCACAGGAGAGTGAGGATCATTACAACAAGGAAGGAAACCATTCACAATAGGGAGACTCATTATGAATGCACAACCGACGATCATGGAAAAAAATGGATCAATCAAGGACACTTGACCCACATATTGTGTATGTGGTGTCACAAACCGAGGTTTGCAACTTGTAGGTCCCCTCGATCCCATTCGGCTTTGGGAGTGGCGATCATTTGTTGCCTTTACAACAACTCATGTTGCCTGAGAATCGCTTCAACATTGACAATATCCTCCTTTTGAGCATCCTCATGGTCTGAACCAATGGACTCCTCCTCATACTTCAGTGGTTGCATTTCTTTGTAGTTTGCCTCAAGAGCGGTATCATGGAAAGGCCCTGAAGCTTTATGCGGATCGTCCCCAACCATCTCTAAAATCTAACTACGATCTTATTAAGTTGAAATTGCAAATCGTGAATTGGTGAAGCTTGATTGAAATGTGCTAGTGGGCGCCTTTTTATTCTCAACATTGAGCAAAACTCAAATTCTTGATGAGTTATGAAGCGTTGCCAAACTCCCTAGCTCTAAAGTCCCTCAAATTGATGACCATGGGTTTGGATTTTAGCTCGTGATTTTCTTTTAATCATGCGTGTCCACTTTCTCAAAACCATTTTTGTCCAACTCCATTCACGAGCAACGATGGTGTGTGGAACTACACTAAATATGATATTTAGTGTTTGATACACTAAATACGAACACATACACTAAATATCACTAACCCTATGAAACTAAGTAACATCAAAAGTAAACTCAAACACTAAATACCAACTATGGTAATATGTGGAAGTTACATGTACGAATTTAGTGTTAGTTAGGATATGAATTTTTTTTATCAATGATACAAGGAGAAAGGAGGTGGCAGTAGAAAAGGTGGTGGCGCATTTATGTCTAACACTAATTATCAAAGAATTGAAAATTAGTGTTGAGCAGGATAGGGTGGTAACAACACTAAATATAATCAAACACTAAATATTATATTTAGTGTAGCTGCTCCGCCTTGATCCAACACCGTCACACTAGCCTTTTCCCAAATCCAACTTGACCCTTTCATGACACGTGCAAAACCTATAGTGCCTCTATGCAATCCTTTCATGAAACCCCCTTCTCACTTGCATTAGTAAACAATAAGTGTTAACTTTCCTCACTTAGAGTAATTGGATTAGGCCAAGTTCAACACTATATCAACCCAATGTTAGGATTGAAAGTAGGTGTTGCCATTAAAGAGGTGTTAGTTCAAGGCCCACATACATTACTTTTACCTTAAGTAGGGCTTTGCAACTCACATCTCTTAAAACATTGCTTCCCGTTGCTTGATTTTTACTTTTTACTTTTACTTTTATTTCTTTTTTTTTGTGTGGGGGGGGGGGGGGGCAATACCTTACACATATTTCATGTTGTACTTACTTTTAATTGGTGTTTGTTGTAATATTATCTAACAAGGAAACGGTAAAATCGTGAGGCTCTGTCCATGTAATTACTACAACTGTAATTGTCCAATTTGCTCATTCCAGTCCATGGCTATTTTCTATACCTATAACCAAAACTTTCTTGGATTTTGTGCACCATCTTCTCAAATGCGGGTCAATGACTGAAGCTACCAAAATAACTATACTTAACTAGGGTTTTTTCAATACATTTTAGGAGAAAAAGTAATTAATTAATTATATATATATATAACTGTAGTTAACATCGACATTAAATAAATGGACCAAAAATATCAAGAACAAGAAACGTCCAAGTGTGAACGCAAAGTGGTTAGGAAAATTGCTCTTGAAACATAAAAGTCGTTGCATAGTCTTTGTCTTACAAACAAAGCCAATAAAGAACAAATATTCAAAATAAGGTGAAGAAGGTGACATTACCTACTCCAACTTTAATTGACACCTACCATTCATGGGAGTGGGAATGCATTGCTTCCCATTGGTCGAAAACATATGTTGCACTTCACTATGAAAGTTATTACAAACCCTTGTTCCTAGACTACCACCTTTACAACTCCAAACCATTGAACTAGCACCTTTTGTTGGTTAGAAACGACTTCCCTTGAGCCTACCCTCAAGCCTATTATAAACCCCCTCTCTACTACCTTATACATACTTGACATTCTATTACATCTCATACAATACTAATTATTTTAGGTATAAATTCATAGAACAAGGTTAAAAGATGTATATTACTTCATTTAAGACGAAAGATGACTGCCATTACTGGAAATGGGATTGAATTGCTTCTCATTGATTGAACATAACCCTTGCACTTCACTATGAAGGCTACTACAAACCCTTCCCCCTAGACTACCACTCCTACAACTATGAAGGTCATTTAACTATCACTTCTTATTCGTTAAAGAACAATTCTCCTCGAGCTTGCCTATTAGAGAGACAGAAACGACACCAACCTCTAGAGCTTGCGTGAATGAGGGACTCTTCATCTTGATCATAGCCACGAGCTTATATGTGAACATGGGACGGGTTTACTGAATATGGCTATGGATAAGTGCTATTGCCTCATATTAGATGCCTATTACAAACCCTCTTTCTACTACCTTATAAATACTCGATGTCGCACTCTTCATAGTTGATGTTCTATACATTTAAAAAAAAAAGTACATATAAAACAAAGTGTAAAAGGTAACAATACACTAAATATGATATTTTATGTCACTATGGTAACTTTTTGGATGACACTTCTTATGAATACATTTACAAATATTGTCATGGATGATGGTTGAGTTCATCCATCAATCTTTTTAGCTTCCCAAATTTTAACATCCATTTCATTTCATTGGCCAAAACCCTACCCTCTCTTGTTAAAAACTTGTGATGAAACATCATCATGGATAATTGAAAATTCACTCGGTAAGTGATAGTAACTGCAACACTATAAATCTATAAACCCCCAAATTTATTATAAGGAATGACAAATATTGTTGGGTTAACATTACATTTAGTGTTGGTAACACTATACCACGGTTTACAATTACACTAAATAGGATATTTAGTGTTTGATTATATTTAATGTTGTTACCACCCTACCATGCTCAACACTAATTTCCATATCAATATTTTAGATAATTATTATAAAGGGAGATATGCTAGAAGATATGTTGGAATTCTCCTTCTATTAGTGTTATTTTTAAATTTTCTCATATCCTTACTAACACTAAATTCAAACATGTAACTTCCACACATTACCATAGTTGATATTTTGTGTTTGAGTTTACATTTGATGTTACTTACTTTCATAGGGTTATTGATGTTTAGTGTATGCGTTCGTATTTAGTGTATCAAACACTAAATATCCTATTTAGTGTAGTATTGAGCAAGACAATTAGGAGTGGTGACACTAAATATCATATTGAATGTGCCTAGTCCAAGAGCTAGTTGACACCTGCCATTACAAGGAAGTGGGTCTGCATTATGTCTGCAGTTCGGCTAGGAAAGCAAGGCGGTTGTCTGCGGCTCGGGGTATGCCGCAGAGCGGCAATCCTGCGGCCTTCGGCGTCCACGATGGCGGCTATTCCCAAGACGGAGTTTCGTATCTTTCATTCAGTTTGGTTGGGGTGCTCGACTTACTTCCTTACAAGGGTTTTGGATCCGGTGCAAGGGGAATTGCGCGCGAATTGACTGACACATGTTGCTGGATGTTGCTTACTCCGGACGTTCATGGATTATTAGGTCATAGAAGCTTGTTGCTACGGGGTTGTGGAGATGATTTTGTTTCTACTTACAGAAAATAGAGCCTTCTTATCGAGGTGATTGAGAACTATCCAACAACCTAAGAATGTATGTCGAGCATCTTATTAGGTTGCCGTGGAAGGATGTTGCATCGAGTTTCTCTAAAATAAATTGATCAAGCTATTACCTTAACTTTTCCGGCCTTGACACTTCCCTTTGAAATAACCTACCGTACTACTGGACAATTTCCTCGGTTCGGTTTCTAAGCTGGATATACGTCGGTGCTCTGTTTTGTCTGTGTTTCTCTCTGTTCCACTCTGTCCATTTCTTTTCCCTCGATACCGTCAGAATGGAAGCAATATTTGTGGACGGGACAGTATTTGTGAGGACTGGACGCGTTGGATTTTGTCATCTACGACAGGTGCTTCATTATCAGCTGTGGACTAAAGTTTCGTTCAGGGACTTCAACTAGGGTTTTGTTTCTGGAGTAGACATGTGCATGATCCAGAAGAACCCTAACACGAAGTATGAGCGGGTGACTTGAATGTGACGAAGGTGGAAGGCAATGTAAAAGGATGGAGGGCAGGATGCTCCCAAGTTGATATGATAGTGTATATGCATCATCAGCAGTGGTAGCAAAAAAAGTTGGACACAATGAAGAAGGACTCGGAAGCCGGGAAGACTATGAATTGTTACAGACTCACCAACACCGCACATACTGATATTGTTAAATACCTGCCGCTTATTTCTCTGCCAATCACGTTTGGTGCCAAAGAGGAGCTTTCGTTGTTCGATGATAATGAAGTGGGCGCACAGATACGGGGTGGAAATGAGGCAGCTATTATTGCTCAGGCTGCCAAAATTGCTGAACTTCTCAGGGCGACTGATATCAGTTACTTGTGAGTGTTCTCTTCCTGCTTTTGAGTGTGTTTTCAGTAACCATGATAGAAAAAAAATCTACGAAATCCTAAGGTTGATGATTTCAACCAATAACCTCAGGCTCCAGCTTCATCGGGAAGCTGCACTCTTAGTCGCTGTCCAATTGTGAGCTGTGGATTGAAGCATATTTTATGGTACAGGTTACATTTAGCCAAGCAGATTGTCATGTACCGTCGTGAACACAATGGCTTGTGGATACTAAATTCAATAACAGCAATGACAATCAGAAAGTTAGGGGTGATGCCAACTTCAAGAGGCATTTAGGGTAGTTCTTACAGGGAAAGCACAGTTCGGGAAGGGCTAACGTGTCATACACTTCATAAACAAATGTATGCGAAGATCACATGAGGAGAATTCAGAAGAGCATTTGCTTTCAGCAGAAAATAAACCGTTAAGATAGAGCATCCTTTAGGCTATTCCTGTTTAGACTCCTCTGTGCTGGTAAGAAGAAACACTTGCTGTTCTACATTGGTAAGCACTTCCAAAGGTTTTGCAAAGACATTTCTCCTAAGCATAATTTATTCTGTGAGGAATATGCGTCTTGTGGAGTCCTACTTTTCACAACCTTCTTTGTAGTGTGCATTTTTTAGGGTTTTCTTCAACTCCAAGATCATCTAGTTCCAGCAATGGTACACTTAAAATTTACACTGTAGCATGCCAACTCAACACACCTAATAGAGTTATCCTTCAACTCAATGGGACTTTTCGTTGGGAGCTGGTGCCTCATGATTATCCACTGGTTGTTATGCATGCAATATCAATACTATCTTTCTACTTGTGGTCCCTGCTCGAAGGTAGTGTCTGAACTTGAATGAAGAGCAACCTATTTTGGTTTATTGAGGGCCAACCTCGTTTTAGCACCTTGTGGCATGTAAAAATGATTTTGAGTCTCCATGAACTGATATAAAATGTTCTTGGTTCAAACCTCCACACTACCTCTATGCACCGAAACTTACCGAACATGGAAGGCGTTGTATGAAAAACGACCAGCTCCCAACCAAAAGTCATGTTGAGTTAGAGGATAACTCTAATATTTGAGTCTAAGTCCACTGAGGTTCTCAAGGAGACATTAGTCGAATTTTACCACAGCTCTGATAATAGCCTGGGCGTTGTTAACTGCAGTTTTGATTAAGCATAAATTCGAGGAAGGAATTTCTAATCACCTTTCTTCAAAATCATTTGAGTGGCATCTACTCTACACTTGTGCAGAGGACATGCTTAGGGCATTTTCTTGAAGTTTCATCAACAAAAGTTTGAAGATCTTTAATCTTCCATTTGACCCGGCAACTTATCGACAGGGACTCAAATGTACTAGGAAAAAAAAAATTACGATCAATATGATAAATAGAATTAAAGTATCAATTTAATGCTGTCAAAACTTGCCATACACAAAATATAGTGTTGATGAAGATGGCATTATTCCACTCCGTCAGTCACTTTATAAGGAGTCTCATTTCAAAATTCATATCACAAGAAATCTTACATTACATTGCTGCAAATTTTACTCAAAATCTTGAGCTGCACATTTTTAGAAGGGTCTTCCATGAGTAGGATGACGTCATCATACAAGTGGTTTAGGTCTATTTATGACTGACATTGATTTGAAAACTAGCCTGTTCATTTGTGTGAATAATAACATGAAGTACCTTGATTCTGAAGAAAGATCTCACCTATGTATTTTCAACTTCTGGCAGTTGATGTTAGATTTGCATTTCCATGTTGATCAACATACCCTTCCTTAAGATGCTTGCTAAAGGGGCCATCTTTTGTGCAGTTAAGGGTGCACACTTAGGAATGGTCGTGTTGCTTTGTTTGTAAGTCCTTGGTTCTTCTCGATGAGTTGACGACAGTTGACAACATCATTTTCTTCTCTACTAAATGGAAGGTCCTGGTTGCACCTTTCATTTAGTTCTGCCTCTTGAGTACTTGAGTGGAGGGGATGGTGGTGTGTTTTGAGCCCCTTTCAGAACTACGACAGGAACTATTAACTTTATGCACTTTCTATCCATTGCCCTAGTATTGACTCACTGTTTACAACTAAGGTTGAGTTGGAAAATGGTACAACTAGCGATATGATGGAGGTGTTTGTGAGTCTGGAAGTCAGGATTGCACCTGGTATCTTGCATTACATGCATGCCTTTCCAAAGGTGATAGACAGTGACAACTGATATCTTGCTCGATTGCTTATGTTGTGGCATTCAGGTCTCTTAGGGAAGAGGCAAAAACTGATAATACTCCGGTAGCTGAGCCTGGCAGTCTGATGGCAGCTGTCCTCAAGCACGATCCAGATGCATTTTCATATACTCCTGCAGGTATGCTTGGCTCGAGGTGTTGCTGCATGCCATGCTATTTCCTTCTTGTACTAAGCCTGTTTACATAGGGCCATCATTACTACATGAGTGAACTTCAATTTATGAATCAAGCAGGTAGGCGTGATTGTGTAAGTGTCTGAAGAGTATAATCTCCTCTTGGCAAATCTTTCATTTTTCTTGTTGAAAGGATATTATATATTAAGAAATTTACACAACTTTTCATTCTGAGCGTTGAATTTTTTTACATGCACATCAAAAGTGCCTAGTAATCGTGGAGGATGGCGGAGTTCCACTGCTGAGAAGCGGTATCCTCAGGCCGTTCCTTTGGACACCCCTGGATCATCTTCTACCCCTCATGCCACTCATCAATCATCAGAACCTGAGGTGAGTATCAACACTTGATTGCAATATTTTTCCATCTCATAACCTGTCTACATTGTTCTAAGTGGAATGTTAAGTTGTTAAGGCAAAATAATGTTCCTTGTATGGTAGTTAAATTGTTTTTCTACTTGTAGGGGTCGCCAGCTGCAACAAGGATTAGTGGGGTCAAAAGGAAAGAAGCACCTGGATCCAAGTCAGTTGGGCCACAAACCAAACGAGCAGCTACTGTGTTGTTGACCCCTGTGAAATCAAATCAAGGTAAGTGCTTCAGTTTTTTTGGCGTTTTCTTTTTAAGTGGAGCAAGTTTCTTTAGACATGCGAAACTGGGCTCGATTCATGAAGAACAATTAAGGAGGCTGAGAGAAAGAATGGAACCTGTCTCTGGCCAGCTCTTAGCTGAAAGTTAATTTCTTATGTCAAGTAGGGCTCTATGTTCTACACTGCTACGAATCCCTGCTGCTGAATTCCTGTTATTGGTTCAGATCACATTGTTAGTGGACTCTGTGAGCTACTAGACGAGCTCTTCGAGAGGACAGAGGCTCCAGGAGAAGATGAAGGGGAAGAGACTGGGACTTTTGTGTCCCTTGCTGAAATCAGGTCCATTGGTGAGGATATTGTAAAATTACGGTCAAAGAACTCCATACAGAATGTCCCTTTGGAGTATCTTGTACGGCTGCTGAACTTACTTGATCGGCATGTCCAGCGTGCTCATGAAAGGGAGGTGGATGAGAATGATGACGTAAGTAGTCTTTTCACTCTCATGTTTGAGTGTGCAGATTGGATAGAGATATATCTCACTTCTGTCTTCATAGATACCTAGCAGTTATGTTTTGGTGTCTATATTATTTGATATACAACATTTATGTATTGTATCTGCTAACACTATCAGGAATTGGAGTTTTAGGGAATTGGTCTCTGAATTGAAGTCAATAAATCTCAAATTGCAACCTTGCATCTTTCTATTTGGTAGGAGAGTCAGGCATATCGTCGCAAGTTTTACAGGATGTAATGTTTCATCAGAGCATAATTTGGCTAGCCAAGGGCTGAGATGCGATTGTCCTGCTCTTCTGTGCATACTGAGTTGCAATTCTTACTTCTTGCAGGTAGATACAATGAATTTTGAAATTGTGATGTCAGCATTGGAGGCAGTTCAAACATCATTGACGATCATGACTGGTCCTAACATGGCCAAGCAGATTTATAAAGAGGAGGTGCATGAATCTCCTGATTATCTTTGAATTTTCTTTCTTTTTGTTGCAGCAAATGTCTTGGGTATATTTCAAGTCCTGTAAATTTTATTCTTTTTGTTTTTGAAGTGTCTCAATTCCTCAAGACTTTGATTTGTTTTTTGGTGGTGTCATTTGTCCATTGCTTGCTTGGTCTTCTGGCAGTCATCAATGCTTTTAATCCAGGACATGGTTAGAAATGGCACAATATGTCTACAGTCAGTCAGCCATGTATCAGGGCCTCTGATGTTGAACTTTACTTTGTGATTGATTTGTACAGATCATTGACAGAATCATAGATTTCTCAAGATACCAGATTGTGCATAGTGTGTTCACTGCGTATGATCCCCTTTATCGCCAGATCCACAAGGGTTCTGCAGCTGGTGGGGAGGAAGGTAGCATCTCTTCAATGTTGTTATGACATTTCCTGTCTCTTCTTGTTTACAGCTTGGCAGTTTAGATGATTTTATACAGATTTTCTTTAAGCCATTTAAGTTAAGTGTGCTCCTATGGCTTTGGCCACAATTTATAGTTCATAGACTGCTTTGTGGGAGGTGAATAGTTTATCGGCATCTGGGGTTTCTCCCTGTCCTGTTCTGTCTCATCCTTACACCTGTGATTTACCCATAAGTCGTACACTAATTATGTTGTGTGCTAAATATTGCGTGCCCATGCTTCAAACTTGTTCTCTGATTGTTCTGATAACCCAGATGAAGATCTCTTCTTAAACATTGATGTCAACCTTATTTCACATGCAGAAGATGATGATGATGACATTGAGGGTTTGGAGAATGGCCCAAGTTCTGCAAAGAAGAGTCGTAGGAAGAGCAAAGCTGCAGCCAAACCTAAGAAAACAGCCACACACAAGTAAGGTTAATCAGGAGTGGTCCAGCATAAATGTGCTGCAACTGTTTGTTGGAAACTGTGTCACATTTGTAGCTTTTTCCATGGCGTTTAAGTGGACAAGAGGTGGCCAGTGTTAATATCATGCTAGATTCAAAGTTGACTCTTCAATATGCTTGCTTGAACATATCATGGTTTGTGGAGCTTATGTAGTTTGTTTGTTTTGAACAGGCTCTCAGGCCCCGTATCTAGTGTGCTGCACAAGCTCTGCAGTATTCTAGCTTTGTTGAAGGACCTTCTCAATGTTGCAAAACTTGTAGACAGTAGTGTCCTGCAACTTATGAAAACAATGCTGGATACCTTTAGTGTAGACAACATCCAGTTGCTGCAGTTAAAGGCTCTTGGTGTAGTTTGTATGGTGGGTTTGCGTACCTCTTTGTCACTTTCTTTTTCAAGTTTTGTGTCAGTTCTGCACTGCTATGGAAGAGTATCCTTGTTTTTGTCTCATTTCATTTGCTATCGATCTGCAACTTGTCCTCTTTTGATGTGAACATGCACCAAGCTTGCATGAGTACTAGATAATCATTCACTGTTGTTGAACTGGGAGATAGTTGCTTAAAGTTTAACAGGATCAGTGCTTAGTGTGCTGATGTGTGCAAGCTTTTTGTTTTCTTCTCTTAAATCATTCTAACTGGTTGTACAGGTATTTGATGTATATCCCCAGCACCGAACTGTAATAATTGAGGAAATTGTAGCACTTCTTTGGAAGGTCCCATCAGCGAAACGTAGTCTAAGGTCTTACCACTTATCTGATGAAGAGCCCAAGCAGATACAAATGTTGACAGCCCTCATTCTACAACTAGTGCAGTGTAGTGTTACCCTTACAGGGGTTAGTTCTGATGGGAAATCTGAGGTGGAAATGAAAGGACAAAGCAGTGGTGCGGACGGAACTGGTTCTGTGAAAGTATTTGAGCCTGCAATGGAGGCAACAACAAACTTTTGGAAAAATATTTTCCAGCGTTGGGCTGCCCCAAAGTCTCCAGATGGTGTGGATGTGAAAGGTATTGTGGAGAATCTGGTTGTGGACTTATTGACCACCCTCAACGTGCCGGAGTTTCCAGCTGCCAGCCTTCTCCTTCAGGTAGCCTACTTCTAAGTAAATTGATGCAGAGATTATTAAGGAGTGCAATTATGTGAGCAACTCCATTGTTGAGTTGGTTTGGCCAAAAACACTGAAAGTGATTTGTCATATTGCGATGGCTTGCTTGATGGCAATTTGTTTCTCCCGAAGATTTAAATTATGAGGCACTCATAGGTCAATCTGAAGGTTAGAGGTTAGGTTTGATTGAACGGCAATATTTACAATGTGCTCAGTGGCACATAGCACAATTTTAGTTTCTAGTTAATTTGTGAAGCCAGTAATAGTATAATTTTTAACATGGTGGTTTCACTTTGTTTCACTGTGTACTTGTATTCAATCTTTCCTTCTTTACTTGCAGGTATTTTGTGTCCTTCTGTTTGGAAATGCTGGCATCAGGGCCAAAGATGCAATCCAGAGGGGCACCTCGGTTGACCTTCTTGGTCTGGTAGCAGCTAGGCTGAAACAAGATGCAGTCTCTTGCAGTAAGGAGAATTTATGGATTCTGCAAGAACTTCAGGGAAAGGTTACTGACGATGATTCCGATGATGAATTACAAAAGAAAAATTGTTCAGTTTGTGGTAAAGGGAAAGGATCAAAGGTCATGGTCACTTGTGATGGATGTAATCGTTGGTTTCATGGAGATTGTATTGGAGTTACCAAGCATGATATACTGGATCGAGGGTGGCTCTGCCACTGCTGCTTGTGCCGGAAGCAAATTGATGCGCTTTATCCAGATAAGAAATCGCAAGTGAATGGAAACAAGTTGTCTAAGGGCAGCCAACAGGCAGATATGTTGGGAGATCCTAAGAATGGAGTAGCAGTCATTCAGCAAATTGTTTTGAATTATCTACATGAATTGGCTGGCAGTGACAGTACAGCAAATTATGCACGCAGGTGAGGTGTGATGGAATGCATCTCTTAAGGATATACAAGGGCTGCCTAGTATACAGATAGTTTCTATTTTGTCTTTTAAGTGGTCATGAAGTAAGTGTGCCACTTTGTACACTCAATAAATGCGTGGAACAACTGCTTTAGTAGTGAGGGCATTTGAAATGCACTATTGTCAAGGTGCTGCTGAAGACAAAGGCTGTGGGAAACCTCATGAGACAGCCACACAGCTGCACTGGAGCTTTTCAGAATGTTTCACTTTTAAGAGCATCAAGCAACAGATTTTGATTGCATGCACTGATTATTTTTGTTTGTTGAATCATGGATTCCAGTCTGCATAAGTCAACTATCAGATGCATCTGCTAATGACTGTGGAGCACTTCTTTTCCCCCCAGGTTTTATCTATGCCAGTGGCTGAGGGATGAGGTGCAAACCCCAGAGAGTATTCAGTTTTATCAAAATCGCTGGAACTCAAAGTCCCCTCTTCAAGATTTTGGCATTGCACTTATGCCTCTTTCTCGAGATGCTCTTCTTCGGATCTCAAGGGCCTTGGGCCAGCAGAGACCTCTTGCACGAGGCCTTGACAAGATACTGGAGAGGTTACTGGTACGTACTGCAAGATGTGACAAATCTAAGGCTCTCCTTTCCAGGAATAAAGGGATATTAGTGGATCTTAAATCTTGTGTATGCACATGTCTGTTTGTGATCCATGAAACGGATGGTAGAAGGTGTGTATGAATTGCTAATGTTGTTTGCCTGTGAGCCATGGTTGCATTGTAAGAAGCTGGGAATGACTTCATGTGATTGTTTTTGTCATTTTACAGGTTAGCCTTACAGAGAATGCACCCACTCCACGAGCCAAGGCACTGCGTGCGGTATGCTCTGCAATTCTTGGAATATCCCATTGCTCTCTTTTGTATCACTGTGCTTAGTAAATTATTAGATCTTCTGACCTTCGCACTAAACCCTGGGTCTTATGAACTGAGCAGCAGTACAACCTCCTGAGAAGATTATAAAGCGACTTTGTCTGTTTCAATAATTGAAAAGCCATACACAGTTTAGAAATTCTGAGATGGATGACAAGCTTCTTGACAAAAAGACCAGCTAACCTGTTTTGTCCAGGATTTTTTTCCTCAATTTCCTAACATATTTGTAAGTCTCAACCAGGTTGGTGCCATTGTGGAAGCCGATCCCAGTGTGTTGGGTGATGAGCGAGTGCAAAGGGCTGTGGAAGGACGATTTCTTGATTCAGCTATATCTGTTCGAGAAGCTGCCATGGAGCTTGTTGGACGGCATATTGTTAATCGGCCTGATTTTGCTGTGAAGGTTCGATCTTAGGACATTTCTTCCTTGCTTTCCAGTACTACAGTAAAGTCAAGGTACTTATCAGATGTCAACAATGCACGGCGTATTACTTTATTTTTCGTCATTGGAGAAGTGGTGGTAATGGTAGATTTTTTTATTGAGATATGCTAGTAATGTTAATTCTTCTCCCCTGCTGCCATTCCTGGTTCTCATTTCCTGGTTGCCTGTGCTTGTGTTTGCAGTACTTCGAGAAAATATCTGAGCGTATTATGGACACAGGTGTCAGTGTTCGAAAGCGGGTAATCAAAATCATCAGGGATGTCTGCATGTCAAATTCAGGCTTTGCTAAGGCTACAGATGGTTGTGTTCGTATCATCTCTCGGATCAATGATGAAGAGACTAGTATACAGGTGACTATCATGTACATCTATCAGTTGATTAGTGTGCTTGTGATGACAAATACATTGGCAATCTGTACTTATGTTGATATTCTTGGATTTTCTCCCCTCATTGCTTTATTTTTCATGTTTATTAATCTGGTCAAACACATTACAGGAAAGTCCAGTTTGAAGATAGTGTTACTGTAGTAGACTGGTATGAGGAATTTCTGCACAATGTGGTATCGCCTTTTGAGCAGAACGTTGACACATTTCTCTGTGCAGGACCTTGTGGGAAAGACTTTCTTTGAGCTTTGGTTTGAGGAACCGACTAATCATCAAACACAGTACTTGGGTGATGGAAGTGTTGTGCCACTGGAGATTGCAGAAAGGGCACAGCAGCTGGTTGACGTACTCAGAAGCCTCCCAAGTCATCAAGCAATGGTTACCATCATAAAACGCAGTCTCTCTCTCGATTTTTGTCCCCAGAACACCAGAAATTCAGCAACAAGCATGGTGACCCAAGCTGCTGTGAGACATCGCTGTGAGCTGATGTGCAAGTGCTTACTGGAAAGTGTGTTAAAGGTTAGTTGTGGTCATTGTTAATGTCATTCTTGAAATTTTGTATTTACATGAGTAAATCATGAAATGACTTATACTAACTTGTCAATCATAAACATATTTCTCAGATTAAACAGATAGAGAGTTTCTTGAGAAATAGGTCGAATGATTCAAATGAACAAAGAGCAATGGCTAAATATATTTTACTGATCAAATTGGTTTTACAGGTGGAAGAAGCAACAACAGATGATACAGACATTCGTGCTCTCCCCTATGTTTTAGCATTACATGCGTTCTGCACAGTTGATCCCACGTTATGTTCACCACCATCAGATCCTTCACGTTTTGCTGTGACTTTGCAACCATATTTGAAAACTCAGGTGCACAAAATTTTCATCCCAATCCCACCAAAGTCATTTGATTTTTCTTCTTGAGGACAGTTGACACATGATAAATGCTGGATTTTCTTGGCTCTGGAGTAAAATGCCTTGTTCAATCAAATATCAAGTCTAAATGCTGAACATCCAGAGTAATGCGTTCCTGTTCTGGAATCATAAGCAGCCTCACCCTTTCTGAGAATCATGTGAATGAATTCTGGTTGCACTTATATGTACTCTTTAAGAAATATATCTGACTTTGCGATCAATATCAAACTAATCTGTGTTAGCACTGTGGGATTAACATAAGCAGTCAAGAAGAGGTCAGAAGCCAACATACAACACCAGAGCCCTGATAATTCATTATGCTGGTGGCCTGATTTGTAGCCATTGGTCTTGAGCTTACCATAAAGAACTTGCTCTTGTCATTGATTATTGGCTATGATTTCAATGAGTTGTCTGTAGATTATCTATGCAATGTGAAGTTGGGCAAAGTTTAGAAAGAACATTGCTACTGTACCAAATCAAGATCATGTCCAGGTCAAGTTGAAGTCCTGAGTTTAAGCCTGAAGAGTTTTGTCTTGTGTTGGTTGTGTTGTACAGGTTGCAAGTCGGGATGCAGCACAATTGTTGCAAAGTATTGTATATGTAATTGACACTGTACTTCCACTGTTGCGGAGACCTCCTCAGATGTTTGTGGAGGAGCTTGAGCGCGACCTACGCCAACTGATTGTCACTTGCACTTTTCTCACAGTTGTCCATGCCTGCATAAAGTAATCAGATTCTACCAATTGTTTTACCTTCTGTTTCTCTAGTTTGCATATTGATGTGTGAGTAAAGATGAAACAGTTCAAATAAGGAGTGTTGCATTACAACCTAAATTGTAGGCATCCTGATGTCAATGTCTGCAATATGTCTTGTGACTTTGTTGGACCTTCTATTATTTACATCAACAAAATTTACTCCAGAGCACGTGGAACCCTTGAATTTCTTTTTAAACCTTTGGATCTTTCCTACTGTTTTGGTGATACAGAAGTCTCTGTTCTTTGAGCAAGATTGCATCCAAAGGAGTGTCGTCATTTGAGTCTCTTGTTCGCCGTTTTTTCAAGATTCTTGATGGCAGCCGAAAACGAGAATCTGCAGTTGCTGAGAAAGCTGTAAGTAATTTCCATTTCATGGTGTTTGACGTTAAGCTACTACATTAATTTGGCTCATGGATTGTTGGCAGTGCCCCCCGGTGATTCCGTCATCTTACTCATAATTCGAGCAACATGATACTTGTGAATTAATAAAAATTGAAAGAATACTCTGTAGCTCTAGGCTGCTGTTTTTGATTTAGTGGCAGGGTTGAAAATACCTCAACACACACATACATTGATTGCATGAGATATTGTACTTACTAAGAAATCAAAAGACCGGGACCTCATTGTGCCTCGATGTGTGCAGAATGTATTGCGTTGTCTCTTCTGCTTGGGATTGTTGGGTCGATATGGTGCAGAATCCATTGAGGCCATTGAAGATGAGGATATTGACATGAGTCACCTGCTGGAGCTGTACAAATATTTTCTAGGTCTGGAGGATTTTGATATCAAAGCACGGGCCTTACAGGTGCCTAATTTGTACACTTTTTGATTTGAAAAAGGCATCGGTGCAGTTGTATGGTCAATCTGTCGAAATCATTTGATAGCATAAAATTAAAAAATCTGAGTGTTTTGGAGGCAATTTTACTTCCTGATGGGTGTTGGTGGATTTGAATATCATCAAAATAGGATTCACTGTTTAATTGATAGAATTTTATGTCTTGATACACAGGAGAAGTTCAGAACTCAAAAATTAGATATAACTAGTCAATGTGGCAAGTGTCTATCCAATAGAGGGGTGAGATACTTCCTACTTGGAGGCAGTGCCCATCTGCTTAGAGTTGCCTTTTGTGCTTACTAAAGTTGAAGAGTTTACTATATTTAGGAACATGTTATTTCGCCTCTCCAAATACGCTTTCAAAAGAGTGCCTTGGTATTTAACAACGTTGCAGTGATAAGTGATGAAGAAATTCCTATGTTACTGGATTAGTACTTCTGAACACATGGATTCTAATGTTAACATTCTAGTTCTGGTTTTCTGCAGGCCTTAGGTTTCATATTCATTGCAAGACCTGAATTCATGATGGTGAAGAATATGGACAAGATTCTTGAGACTACCCTCAATGCAGAAGCTGATCCACGCATTAAGGTCAGGCGGTTCATAATGTCAATTTTCCTCCTGATTAATGTTTGGATGTATCTACTCAAATATGGAGATTGAGCTCTTGCATTCTTTCATTGATGTATACTTAGTTAAACCTGCAATGCAGATCAATTCTGCATCGGTTCTGATGTGCTTAATTGTGCTCAGTTTATATTATAATAATAATAATAATAATAATTCTGTGAAACCTCCTGCTTTTAAATCAAACTAAGCAGCTGTACCTCTTTACTTTCACAGATGCAAATGTTGCGGAATTTCAGTGATTATCTGTTTGATGTTGAGGAGCAAATGGGGGTGGCTGAAGGTGGCCATGTTCCCAATGGAGAGAAAAAAGAATCAGGGAATGCTGTCCCAGTGGCTGCAGGTGCTGGGGATAGCAATATCTGTGGCGGCATCATCCAGCTGCATTGGGATTTGATTTTAGAAAGATGTTTGGACCTTAATGACCAAGTGCGGCAGACTGGATTGAAGGTTGGAATCTTTCTTCTTTGAGGGCATCACTGTTGAACAGTTTTGGTTTGAAGAAATAAGTTTCATAAGTTGAATGTATCCACTTTAGAAATTTGATATCGACAAGAGCTACACATACGTTTGTTCACACTGTTGTGTCAGGATGGTTGTGACCTTTATGATGCCCTTGCTGACATTATATTTGGCTTCTTTGTGGCTTATGTTTGTGTTCTAGAGATATGGACTGGTTTATGAGATGTTGAGGTGATTGTTGCATTGTTATCTATATGCATAGTGGGACACAATGAGGTCAAGGGAAGTAGAGCAGCTTGTTAATGCTTGTGAGGGGTGTTCAGGAATTAATTTTGGATTTATGTGTCTGTTGGGCTGGTTGTAGCTGTACTCATAAATGCATCTGGTCACCTTAGATTAAATTTCTGTACCAAGTCCCTTTGAGTAACAAGTTTGTATGCCCTAGAAAATTAGATCCCAGTATGTGAGTGATAAATAAGGAAACTTACTAATTAGCTGGTATGAGAATACTAGAAAACACACACAGGACCATTTGGAAGTTCTAGGACCAACTTTAAAACTTCTTTGACCATTTTTCTACCTAATGTTATGGGATGGTAACTGTGATTTTTGTATTAATGAAGCTTTGTTTATTGTTTTGAACATAGGTGGTGGAGATAGTTTTGCGGCAAGGTTTGGTTCATCCAATGACGTGTGTTCCCCAGCTCATAGCTCTTGAAGTGGACCAGCTGGAATCAAATTGGAAACTTGCACACCGATTGTTAATGCACATGAATGAAAAGTATGTGTTTGTATCTACAAGAAGGCGGTCTGCAATGCACTACTTTCTATCCTGTTAATTGAAGTAAAAGCATCTGGAAGTATTTTGCAGAGTGGAGTTTATTTTGAGCTATGCCAGAAACATGAAGTTAGTTCTGTGCCCTATGCTAATCAGGAATTTGTCGCACTTGCAGGTACCCCTCATTTTTTGAGAGTCGATTAGGGGATGGTCTTCAGCTTTCATTTTCCTTTATACAGTCTGGGGCAGCATATTCTGTACAGGAGGCTTGTTCCATAAAGCCCACTGTCCTGAAAGCCAAAGAAATATCGAGCGCAGCAGTTTTTGCAAAGTCTGGAATTGCACGTATATACAAACTTATTAGGTCTAACAGAAATTCTCGAAACAAGTTCTTGTCTTCTGTCATTCGGAAGTTTGACTCTGGAGCATCCGGCATACAGTCAGTTCCTTTCTTAGTGTGAGTTACTACCCATCTATTATGGAACATCTATGTGTGTAGTACATTGCTGCTGATAAATGATGTTGAATAAATGAAGGAATTTCTCTATTTCTCTTATATGTATAGAATCTCCACCATAGTGACACTTGTGTTTATAACATATTGAAGTTGGTTCTGGGCCGGTTCTTTTTTCAAGAGAGTCTGATGCAAGATCAACAACCTAGCCCAGTGGTTTGGTTCCATGACTACCAGTTGACATTGCAGATTTGTGATTTTTTGGTATGACGTATGGTATATTTCTATCCTAAATGAAGGATGAATATTGTTTGTGGGTTGTACAGGTACTGTTCTGAGGTTTTGTCAGCACTACCGTTTGGTTTACCAGATGAACCACTGTATGTAGTATACACAATCAATAGGGTTGTACAAGTCCGTGGAGGGGAATTGGAGGCGAACATGAAGACCATTATCACTGATGGAGCTTTAGGTACCATGACAAAGCATCTTCTTGAAATTATGGCAGCTGAGAAGGTGCGAGAAGGAGATGAGGCTTACAATCTCAATGCTGTTGCACAAGAACCTGAAAGTCAAAATCATTCTGAAGTGCATGCTGAAGTCGGGGAGGATACTGCAGGAGTTCCTGAAGAAGTTCTTGAGAAACTTAGGGTATGCATGAGATCGTACATTATTTCCTACTTGTCTCCTGCTCATTTTGTGAATATGATCATGGTACAGCCAGGTAGACTGATTAATTACTAAGTCTGGTCAGTTTTCATGGTGGCTTTGAAATAATACCTTTTGTTTATGAGAATTTGGTCTCTTGTTTACATTTTTGGTGTTTCTGGAACCTGCAGGGATACTGCAACTCAGCAATGGCTTTAGCATTGCTACTACGGCTAAAGAGGCACTTGAAGATAGTGTATAATTTGAATGATGCTCGCTGCCAGGTAATTGGTAACACCTATTTGCTTGCCTCAATAAGTTTGTTCCTCGAGCAGCAGAGAAAACTATAGATACTCTTGATTGTATCTGCTAAGCCTTTGGGTCCAAATGATATTTCCCTAATAGTGAACATCTAAACTGCTTGTAACAATGAATACCTCCTTTTTTTGCAGGCTTACCAACCTTCTGAGGCAATCAAACCTGGGGATATGCTATCAAAGCGAGAAAGTGTGAAGGAATTTAGTGCAAAGGAGCTACCTATTGATGCGCCCACAACAGTGCGGCAAATGTTGGAACAGTATCAGGTACCAACTCTTTCACTGAAAGGAATCTTCATGGACAAAATAGAAAGAGGCAGGGTTGATCTTGTGATATCAGGCTTGATAATTGAGTTGTGATGATACTAGATTGTATTGTATGATGAGGGTAGGGAAAAGAAGAGGCCATGTATTTGAGGCTGTTTTTAATGCCAGACAAGTGCTGCAAGAGTTGACATTTGTCCATTTTATGTGAGCAGGCTTTCAAGAGATTGCTGAAGGAAGATAGTATGGACTATGCAGTCTACACAGCAAATATACCTGTTAAGAAAGGCAGAGCAAGTCGTGCCCAGGCCGCTGATACTGACGGTGCCCAGGCTAATGGACATTCAGTGCAAAGATCAATGCCAAGAAGGAAAAGTGTGGCTGCTACTGCTGTGGAGTATGCCGACTCTGGTGATGATGAAAGTGATGAAGACTGGGGGGGTGATAAAGCCAGGCGGAGGAAAAGTGCTCCTTCAGGGAAAGCACGATCGCGGGGTAAAAAACAATCATTGTAACATAGTCTCACAAGGTACCCAATCCCATTCTTTTACTCCCATAATAAGCAACAAGCAGCCGCAACACATTGTGCAGTGGTAGAAGGCAATTTTGACTGGTGCAGGGATGACTCTACATGTATACTAGTGTGCACCCTTACATTCTTGTGGAAAAACAGAGTCTGATAGTTTCAAGGGGGAAGAAAGGGGACTGGGATAGGGCGTCAACAGCCCGCCTCATTGTAAAACCACCCTTCTCAATCCCATGCCAAACCGAACAGTGCGGGCAAGTTTCCTTCCAGTATCATCTATTTTTTTTGTATTTACCATTTCAAACATCGAGTTTCAATCTTCTATGATGATTTAAATGTGTATCTGAATACGTGGCTTGCATTTGTGCATGAGGGGCAAGGACTGTCTCAGTGGGTCTTGTCCTCTACAAGGTGAGCTTGATCTACAAAATGTTGAAGACTACAGGTGTCTTAATGCTGTCTTTCTCCTTATCACCGGTGGACTGACAGAACTGTATGGTCAATGAATCACTAAAGAGTATATGAATCTGTATTGGGTATATGAATCTTACATTCAAAATCGAATTAGGTTTATTGAAATATAGTGTTTTTTTTGCATAGGTTAAGGTTCATTTGCAACCATGTCATGGCACCAGAAAGGATTATTTCTTAGAGTCGTAAATGATTTTCTTAGTTCAAAGTAGTCAATTGTTATGGACGAATGATAAAGCCCTTATCTTTCATATAGTAACACACATTGTTTATTTGCCATAAAGTGAAGGTTGCAAGGCTAGAATGTAAAATACTTTGTGAATTTATGTTGTTAAGAATACATCCATGCGCTTGGTGTCCTCAAATAACTTGGTGAACTTCGTGTAGCATTTTCAAGTTTTACATTTGTATAAATTGCTCATGAATTAAGATTATTTAGGTTGGACTTCTGAGAAAGCAAGCTTAGGGCATCTGTTTAGGTGTGCTGAGCAGATGTAGGTCTAAACTGTATCGGGACATCAGAGTTTTAAATGACTACCTATGTATGGATGATATGGGAAGAACTGGTAGTTTGAATGAAAACTGGTACTAGTCATAAATAATTCACAAGAGATACACTATGATGATAGTTGTCTTTGTGTCAAGTTTCATTCAGTTGTAAATGTATTATTCACTTTTTTAGAAGTGTGAATGTTCAAAATAACTCAAATCAGTTGTGGAACATAATATGGACCTGAAGACCTTTCAATTTGGAGCAAGGAGTTGTGTAGCTTTGCTTAAAGTGTGCTTTTGCAACCACTAGGTGAGGGAAAGACTTGACTACAGTCAAGAAACAAGAGATGTGACTCCAAAACCTGCAGTGTCTGTATTTACAACCATAATGCAATATTTACAGGTCACATTGCTTGGGGGACTTTCGTGACATTGAAAATGATAAGCATCAATTGTTGCCAGCTTTGCTATCCTACCCTTTTCCGCATTGTCAACACAGTTGAAAACATGATTGCTGAGGTTAGCCATTCAGGGAGGCGAATCTTAAATGGTTACATTTCCCGATTAACTACTCCTAGGATATCAAATATGCAATTTGTGGGAGATGATTTGATTTCCAATTTGAGGTCATGGCTATTTTCCTCAATTTTGGAGCTCATAAGGATATGATCTTATTCATTATTAAAGTGGAGGTTTTCTTTCTTCCTGAATCATCATACAAGTCCCCTCAACTACAGTTACAAATCTGAACTCCTGGATAGTTGGTTTCTGTGAATCCCATGGGATTCAGCTTTGCATAATTCTCACCTTGCAGATAGAATACTCCACTGAGGTAATTATAGCACCAACTAAAACCACTGTAAGACACATAAATTTGAAATGAAGCTCGAATCACTTCAAGTTCCAGAGGCTCACTTTAATCTCTGTCCAGTGAGCGGCGATAGCCATTAGCATTATTCCTATTCCCTCTAACAAAATCCAACCCACTGAGCACAAACATCTGGCTCAAGCCTTCCTTTTATTTTCAGGTGCAGAAGGGTAATAACTTGGTTTGAGATAAATGAAGAGGATAAGTTCCCGCATTGTTTAGCATAAGAGCTCTTGTGCGAAATGATTCAGTATATACTGAAACAAAGTATCATGCCAGACATCAATCGCTTGCATAGTTTCTTGGCAACCAAATCCTTTGGTGAGCGACTCTAGTTCTGACCAAATTGCTTCTCAAAGTATGTATAATTGGGATGTTCATCATATTCTTCTAGTTTTTTCATTCAAATTATTTGTTGTGCAATGTGCATGACTCATTTGTAGCAAATTACTCTCAAATGCATTACTAATTTTGGACAAGTTTTTTTTTTTTTTTTTTTTTTTTTTGGGGGGGGGGGGGGGGAGGGGGTCCATAATTACTTATATGCTACACTGAAATATGATATTGAGTATCATACGGTATTCCATGTCAATATGGTAACTTTTCAGATGACACTTTCATGAATAGTGAACAAATATTGTCATGGATGATGGATGAGTTCATCCATTAGCCAAAAACCCTACATTCTCTTGTCAGCAACTTGTGATGAAATATTGTCATGGATGATTGAAATTTGGATGAAAAATCACTTGGTAAGTGACAGTAATTGTAACATTGTAAATTTATAATCCCCCAAAACTTTTACAAGGAACGACAATTAATGTTGGGTTAGCATTTAGTGTTGGTGACACCATACTGCAGTTTCCGATTGGTATTGTGCAAGACAATTAGAATTGGTGACACTAAATATCATATTTAGTGTAGTTTATTTGAACAAGACCCATCCATGTTGACCCATTTTGAGCCTTAAGGATTAAACATCACAATGCCTTGTAACTTACCCAACTATGGAGCAACAAAGATGTCAACACTCCACAATTCTCAACCATTGTAACCCGGACTTATCCCCTACCTAAACTATTTGGACTTTATCACCTCCACGTTGCCGAAGATTTGAACACGTAGTAAAAATCCTCCCCACTTGATTAACACATACCTACACTACCTAAGCACATTCTTCGTGGGAGTAGAGGTGAATATGGAGGTGGTCATATATAAATAAAAAGTGCACATGCACTAAGACATTCATTGCTTTCCTCTTCTATGCCCTTATCATCTCAATATTATGGGTCCACTCCACCACTCTAACCACACATAACACACCACCACACACACCATACCGAAACAACATAAACCACCCACTCCAAAAAAACTCTATCACCATCCCATACCATCACCATTCCCACCCACACAACATACAAAATCCCACTCCACATTACCCTCAAACGACATACGCCACAACACCACCACCCATCCAACACATAACCCACATAGGCCACATTTACTACATATCCCACAAACAACTAAAATCCCCCAAATACATATCCATCCACTACTACACATGGAACAATTCCACTATCATCCTATTGGGTGGTGATATCCACACAAATCCGGGTCCACTTTCCAACATCACCCAAAACCTCCCCTTAGAATATAAACAAAGACAAAAGCAATATTTCATACTTGATACAACATCGCTCAAACCTCGCTACACACCTAGAAAGCCTATTCACACCCCACCTAACACATGGCACAACTAACATCCTTAACCATGAACTATCACATCTCCAAAAGCACAAATCACTACTCTCAAAATATCCAATCCACCTCCAAATATATGTCCTCATAATAACATATAGCCCTATACCACAAATATGCAACCAACGCATGATAACAGGCATGGACCCGATAGGTCATACCTTGCTACGGAAAATACATAAACTTCCAAATAACACACAATCACACATTCCCTTAAAAACCAACCCCACCTACAACCCAAAGCCCACCACCATAGCACAAGCCTACACACATATTAACACAAAAATAGCTAAAGGTGAAATCATAAATATTGCCACCTTGACAAATGAACTTCCACACATACCCCCGCAAATCTTACAATAACTCACTAAATGCACCCTACCAATCATAGGATACCACCCAAACATAAACCAACCACAAAGCACCCACACTCCACATACCACCACAACCGACGACACACACTCTACGTCACAACTAAAAATCATAACTTGAAATGCAGGATGCATCAATACCAGCCTCCCAGGCATACTAGAACTCACACAAACACTACACAAGGACCCACATATCATCCTTATCCAAGAAACCAAAATCCACAAATTCAAATCCACATCTTATATAGATAGAAAACTCCAAGACTATAAAATCATATATAACAACTCAAATAACACTACCCAACAACCAAACAGATACTCCGAAACCAAAAAAGCCAGAGGAGGCACACTTATTATGATACCAAAAACCATCCACACAAATGAAAACATAACCAAGATTCCCACCCAAGCACAATATCACCATATTTACAAGTTATCATGATAAAAAATAAACCAATCACCCCCATACTCCTCATAAACATGTATATGCCCACACACCCTCAAGACTTGCACTTAGTACAAGAAATCCAAATCCAAATCCAAACCCTAACCACAAACCACTCAACATCCCACATCATCCTTGCCGGAGACTTTAACCGAGACATACTACTAAAAGGACGATCATCCAACGGGATAACATCCCCCCCTAACCCAAATGACTACGAATGGGCTAGATTCACCCAAAGCATAGGTCTCAACATAATTCACAACCAAGCAAGCCATACAAGACAAGGAGGACATAACTACACACTAACTAGCCTCATTGACAGTTTCTACTCTAACATCCCAAACCATAACACACTACAAAGCCACACAATCACCAACCTCAACCAAAACTCCGATCACTACCCGGTACAACTAATCTTAGCCCCCAACAGCGTTATCATCAAAATAACACCAACCCCCAGTCCCAACCCCGAATCACCTACCCTATATCAAAAACTAACCTACAGACCCTGCACACCACCTTCCTCAACAAACAAAACCTAGCAATATCCAATCTCACAAACGTCCTAAAACAAGAACAACTCACACACCACCAATGGCAAGAAGCCAAAAACCGCTTCCATGAAATAATAAGCTTCCTTAGCACATGCATAGAACAAACATGCATGTCACACCCAGCACCCCCACTCCCATATAGAGCCAAACTACAAGGGGGATTCCTCCCTAGACAACAACAAAAAATATGGAAATCCCACCTTAAGACACACCACAACATCCGTAAAGCAATACACGTGGCATGTCAATACCCCCACACACAACTTCAAAACCACCCAGATATAATAACATTACTGTCACCTCTAAATATACACATTCCCCCACTCCCTACTAACCACACCGAACAAGCGCAATAGATAGAAACATTAGCTAATATAGACAAAACAGCCAAAAACGAGGCTTACAAAATTACCGCCAAACAAGCCATGTTCAACATCAAAATTGTCATTAAAAAATATCGCACTCTACTTAATACTAAGCCTAAATCCATCCACAAAAAGATATTCCAGCCAGCAACCGAGAACTCCCTAGACTGCATACAAAACCCATAGGGAACCATACTAACCAACCCCTTGGATATAGCCCACGAAATATATCGCACCCAACAATCGTCATTTCAACGTCAGGCCCCCAACTGCGAAGACACCATAGACCACCCAGACACTTGCATGTGCGCAATCCGCAAATACCCCTGGCACATGCAAGAAGGTATAATACTAGAAAAAAATAGTACCACAGGACACACAAATTACCACACAATTTACTAGAACAACTTACGACAAATGCGTAAAAAGACTAACCAAAGGGAAAACCCCTAGACCAGACAATATTCCCAACAATATAATCAAAACATTACCCCCATAATGCCACGACCTAATATATCTATTCTTTCACCACTGTTATAAACAAAGAGAAATCCCAACACAGTATAACCATCCTTCTACACAAAAAAAAGACCCCACCCAACTGGCCAACTACAGGCCAATCGCACTCGCAAATACAACCTATAAACTCTATACTAGCACCATTACAACTCTCCTCACCAGTTACGGCGAACAACACAGGTTGCTACACTTTAGCCAGGAAGGCTTTCGGCCACAAAGAAATACCTCCCGTCAAATCCAGATGATCCTAGCATCTCTTGAAGATGCAAGACTTACAAAAAAAGACATATACATCACATATATAGACTTTAGAAACGCATTCGGCTCTATCGACCATGCAAGGTTATTAGCACTCATGGAAGATCTCGGATATTCTACAGATGCAATCGAAATTATAGGCAATATATACAAGGATTCCACCACTCCATTTACGGGGAGCCATTTTGGCACAACACCCCCAATTAATATTAGCCGAGGCACCATCCAGGGCGACACCCTTAGTCCATATCTTTTCATTATCTTTCTAGAACCGCTCCTGCGTTGGCTAGAAAAAGATAACAAGGGCTATCACTTCAGCACATTCCCATCATCGAGCACCACGTCAGTATATGCCAACGACCTAGCCATCCTATCCAACACAATACAGAACATTCAATCCCAAATTACTAAATTACAAAAATTTGCAGAATGGGCACACATGGACCTTAATCTAGCCAAGTGTGCCATTACAGGTTGTCCCAATAAGTCAAAACTAAAACCAAACACTTTCAAAGCCTTTATTCAATCACAACACATCACATACAAAAACAAAAACTTCCCAATTCTTACACAAAACGAACCCTACACGTACTTAGGTATCCAATTAGTCCCCTCCCTTAAATGGAATTTACAAAAAGAAATTACATTAAAGAAAGCCAAACAACAAGGACAAGTACTTGCCAACTCCCCGGCCAGCCTAAAACAAAAAATACAAATTCTCAACACAGTTATCAAGCCCCGCATTGCATACGCATACTATGCGGTCCCTTTTTCAAAACCAGATATAAAAAAACTCGACCAAATAATTAGCAAAATCACTAAAGAGGCGTGTAGAATACCTAGAAGCACAGCCAATATCCTTACTCACCTCTCCCACGAAAACTTTGGTATAAATGCCACCTCTTTACTACCGGACTACATACACTGCATAGGCCAGCAATTGTTAGAAGCTCTTAACGACCAAGGTCAACTGGGCATCATATATCAAGGCCTAACTAAATATATCACAGCCAAATACGGGGGCTCCCTACATCTACCTAGACTAAAACAACAAGCCTGCTCAAGATCACCCATAGCCCGCACGCTCTTCTTATTGAACAAAGAATACGAGATACATATAACCACCGCAATCAAAGCATTCCCCATAAAACAAACCCAACTCGAACTCAAATGGAAATCTACCCCTACATATGTCAGCTCAACAGAAGAATCCAAAACACAATCCCAAAAATTCCTAGATAAATTATACACATATGGTATTACAACCCTATTACAAATCCAAAATACAACCACCAATGCTATACTCACACCGGAAGAATTCCGCACCATATACAAACATACCCCCAAAACTATCAAAGAGGCACTACATCAAGCAAAAACTCTATTCCCACACTCACAACCCCACACGCCCCAAAGAACCATACAACCACCGCCACCAACATATCTAGCAAACATACAACAACTAGACCCACCATTAGGTCGAGCCATACACAAAATAATAAAGAAAAAAACCACTACTAGAAAAGATAAGTGGGGTGCGCAAGCCATTAATAAATCATACTTATGCCTCTGGCAAAACACGAACAACACCATACAACAATGGCGCAATGAAGAAGACCTTTTACACCCGGATAATATCCTACTTGACCACAACCTACTAACCATAACACAATACAACAACGCCCTACTAGAACAAACAATGGCCAAAACATATGCCAACTACCTCACACATATCCAAACTAAAGATAAGAAATTCATCCAACCACCACTAAAAATCACCAACCTTACAACCTCCACCCAGGAATGTAACCCGGACAAAGACATACTAGTCAATAAACCAACTATCCAAATAAATACCTCAGTAGCCAACGTATATGACCAAAATGGAAACCACATTGCCACCATTAATATAGATAGACTACAATGGCTTTGGAGCCAATTCACACATAATAAACAACAACATTTAACTAACTTCCTTCACCCACCACCCCAAGACTTTGAAACCAAAGTACTATGGCTCGTCCAAAGGTATGTCACTATACTCCCCAAGAAAAAAACCAAAGATAGTTCAACCACAAAACCTACATCAAACACTCCACCCCGAAATCATCAAAACACTAATCACAACATTCCAAATCACACACACCTACTATTCATCCCCCCTCACTTGCCCCATTCAAATAACACAATACCACTCCCCACATAACCGAGACATAATATTCGGCTCACTAGGTCACGCTAAATCCTCTAAATGGACAGGAATAGGCCTAGCTTTCCCCACGGACTACAACACAACGTTAGAAGCCATCCACTGGACTAGAATGGCCGCCAAGGAAGACCCCAAAATAGTTACCATCCTCATCGCCAACCATAAAGACTGGACAACACAAAACCTCCCACTCGCCACAAAACCCGACGTACACGTCATGGCAACCATACCACCACACACTATAAAATATAAACCTACACCTGAATGGCCAACATACTACCAATACGACGAACCAGCACTCACATCAATCATTTGTGTACACAACCAAGTAACATTAAGTCCAAACGTCCGAACCCCACACACATTAAAACAAATCTTGCAACAACTAACTAACACACATATAGACACCCACCCCATTAAGCCCATTCTCACACACTATAAAGTTAAACTCTCCAATATATGGAAAAATACCCCCAAAGTAAATATACCACACACTAATAATCACACCACCATACCAATGCCAAATACTTACACATACACCCACCCCCCCCCCCAAATTCCCCCCACAACAATGCGTATACACAGACGGCTCCTTCATCCCCCCAACAAAAAACTCCGAGGGACAAATTGTGGGCAATACTGCAGGATCGGGAGTATATAGCCCCAATAATAACACCCGTATAGCAAAACGACTGCCAGGCTATCAAAATATACTTAGAGCCGAACTATATGCCATACTCCTCGCCATCAAAAACATAAAAATCACACAAACAGAAACACACATATTTACCGACAGCCTCAACAGCATATACCTCATAAATAACCACATACAACACCCAACGTCACAACACCACCACCCTGACAAACTACTTATAGCCGCAATAGTAAGGAAGATTTACTGGACCCCACACAAAATCTACATACATAAGGTCCGAGCGCACACGGGCATCACCGGAAATGAACTAGCCGATGACCTAGCCAATGAAGGGAACAACTTAGAAAAACCAGAACAAACCCCACACATCCACATCGCCCGCCCCACCCCCTATTGGCTTGCCAGCTGCCCCACAGGCACACACGACGGAGCCATCCGTAACTTACGCACATTCATAACAAAAGCACACGACAACTTAGAAACAACCTTAGCCATAAATAAATTCCCATACGTCGATAAATGGCTCTCAAACACCCAAATAAACCAAAAACTCTCTAATCATTTTTGGAATAATGATCAAATACCAGATACCCAAATCACCCAAACATTAAAGTTTCGATACGCTCAATATATGGGCAACCATAGAAAAAGTATATTCTGGCCCCTCACACATCCAAACCCCAACTGCACACTTTGCCACAGAAATGAGAGAGACACGTGGCCGCACCTACTATCAACATGTGAACACCCATACTTAAAAGGTCTCCGAATCGCAAGACATAACAAAGCAGTACATCTGATCACACAAACATTACAAGCTAACAAACACACACGGTTCCTCACAAAAACCAATGCCGGACATCTCACCAACCGGCCACAAGAAAACACAGTCCCAGAATGGTTATTAACATGCACATGTACCCAAACGCCATGCCAATGTCAAGCTAAACTTAGGCCTGACATCCTATGCATGATAGGTGCCCCAAATCACACCACCCCACCTATACTACCATCATCCAACCACACAGTACAATTTATCGAATTCACTTACTGCCACGACAGATTCCCTGAACAAGCCATTGCACAGAAACACGCCAAATACGATCCACTAAATCACGCCATCCACAACAAGGGTTGGAAAACCAACCCTGTTATAACAATCACTGCAGGTGTATGAGGAGCCATACACGAACACTCCATCCAAAAACTAACGGACTTAAAAATCCCTAAAACCAATATCAAAAAACTCATGAAAGATATACACCAAAACGCTATTAAATACCTCACGTACTTAGTACTTAATAAAAGAAAACTCGACAATAAACAACAACCCGTACCCCCACCTTAACCAAAATTGGACTTTTAGAGAACCTCCCAGAGCCCACGGCATAAAACCACATACTACATCACGGAACCTGTGATTAGTATGAGGCCAACGGGCTCGAAGTCATGCTCGTGTGAAAATACGAGCGTTATTTTTTCTTTTCTGGAGGTGGTCTATACGAGATCTTAAGACCTAATTAAAGCCTTTGTACATGGGTCACACATACTTTACAAGGATTCATATTGCATTGAGTCACACATGTATCTTCATATTGGGACACACATGTGTCTTCATATATGAGGCACACTTTGTGTTGGAGTGTCTTCTATATAACTTTATTAGAGATAAGTTTTCATCACTATTTGCAAATGTAGTATTAGGGAGCTTGAAGTCTTTCTCTTAGTTGGACCGTTAAGTTGACATTAGTCTCTATCTCACGGAGACTACCGTCCTCCACCACTCTAGGGAAGTACACTAAGTATGATATTTAATGTCACTTACTATTTGGAGTTAGACAATGCTATATCTTCTTACTATTGGTGTAATTTTCTAGCAAATAAAGTTGTCAATGTTCTATACTGCCAAAACAACCAATTTGACATTTGCTGGTAAAATATGAGATAATCAGTATACAAATATAGCATTGCGTAACTCCAAATACTAAGTGACACTACATACAATATTTAGTGCAGCCAGTTTGAAACCATCGTGTTGTACTTCTAGTCTCAATTAACATTTTGGCATCCCGGACTTTAAAACCGATTTTTATTTCATTTCATCGAGACCTAAAATCGTATAATATTCTCTTACACGGCTTTTGATGCTTGCATCAAAGTGGCATTGGTTCCCGGTTCCATGGAAGCTTAGTAATGTTATGACCACGTGTGAAAGTGCATGGCTTCAACACAAAACTTGTACCCGAGCTTGGAATCTCCTTGTGTAGGTGGTTGGATTGAAGTTTGGTGAGGGTCGTTTGTAGGCGACAACTGTGAAGAGTTTATAGCACCCCATGCATTGTCCGGAAAGGGAGAGTACCATTTATGTAGATTTGAGGGTGAAGGAATGCCATGGGGACTATTTATGCTCTTTGGCTATTTGTTTACTCTTCGGTTTGTACACTCATTATTTCGAGCCTATGACTTTTGCGTCGGTGAAAGAACAATGCAAATCTACCACACCGTTAGATTTGGAGATTTTCTAGTGACGTTGGACAAGTTTTCCAGTTGTGTAGTGTAATTGTTTGAGGCTCGTATGCTCGTAGTGTGAAGAGAATCATAAATTCAAGGTATCACGACAAGCATGTGAGTTTTAGGCAATTCTCTTGCGTCACTTAAAGCTTGTCCTACTTCACTGCACAATATGGAAATCTACCACGGTGTTAGATATGCATATTTTCTAGTGACATAGGACACGTTTTCAGTGATGTAGTACAAGTGTCCGAGGCTTGTACGCTTGTCGTGTAAGGAGGACCAGAAAGTCAAGGTGTCACGACAAGCATATGAGTCTTAGACAATTCTCTTGCGTCACCACAAACTTGTCTTACTTCACTACAAAATATGGAAATCTACCCCTGTGTTAGATATACATATCTTCTAGTGACATAGGACAAGTCTTTAGTGATGTAGTACGACTGTCCAAGGCTTGTACGCTTGCAGTGTAAGGAGGATCATAAACTCGAGGTGTCATTACGAGGCTAGGAGTCTTAGGCAATTCTCTTGCGTCACTACAAATTTTGTAAATCTACCACTGTGTTGGATATACATATTTTCTAGTGACATAGGACAAGTTTTCAGTGATGTAGTACGACTGTCCAAGGCTCGTACACTTGTATTGTAAGGAGGATCATAAAGTCAAGGTATCACTACAAGCATATGAGTCTTAGGCAATTCTCTTGTGTCACTACAAACTTGTCCTACGTCACTACAAAATTTGTAGCTCTACTACCACTGTGGTAGATTTGCTTTGTTCTTTCACCAACATTAGATGACTGCCTTGGACTCATGTGTTGGTAAGCATATTTAAGCATATGCATGCCTACATCACATGGACACTTTTAACTCCACATACACTTTTGGTCATTGGATGGGATCACAAATTGTTTCATCCAATTTGTAATCATGAATCACATAGACTGCCATTTCAAGTTTCATAATTAGATTTTAATGTAAGCAAATGGTATGGTCAAGCAATGGTGATTGCTTGACCCAAAATTTGTTCCATTAAACTCCTTTTGATTTTAGCCACATGGATGGTTGAGAATTTGTGTAAACAATTCTAACTTTACAAATGGTATGCCATCCATATGGTCAAATCTATCATAAGAGGTGCCAATCTTCCTCAATAAGTGGTTGAATTGGAGTGAACTACTATAAGAAATTCAAGATAGATTTTACTTCAGTCTTTAGGGGTTAACCCAACAAGCATGTGGTGCCACTTTGCAAGATTCTCCCTACTATGCATGTCTAATTGATTTTTCAATTAAGGCATGCAAACCTAGAACCAACACTAGGTAGGTAATCGTGTGGGTTGGCTATCAAGTTTCTATATTATTGAGTTCTCTAGATTATGTAATAAGTGGAGAAACCAATCATTTCATGTTATGAATTCTATTCGACAAGAACTTGTTTCAAAAGTGTGGTTACGAACATATTATAAGACCAATATTTGGTGGCAGTTTCTCATCTTAGCTATCAGTCTCAAATCATCACATTCCTCATTTTCCTCATTTTCAATATTGCCTCATTGACAATTTGAATCATCAACCTAAAACAACATCTTAATAAAATGCAACCAATGATATAGTAGTCAACACTATGATGGGACTATGATGAACTTGAAGTTAGAGGCATATATGATTGTCTTTGTGCCTCCACACATAAAACGCATATCGAGCAACATTCAAATTCAAAATTTCTATATGACATGTTTAACATTAATGATCAGTTTTTAAATTTTTTTGTGACCTACATATATACCCAATGTGATAATTGGCCACAACATGTATAAGTAACCGCCAATACTTGTAGACATTGTTTATCATACATTTGAAGCTTCCAAATACATGCATGATTGTGGTATATAGTGTTCATTTTGGCTTGGGATTCGTTGCGTCTATGTAACCTCATCCATCTTGGATGAAAGGGCTCAAGTATTATTTTTATTTTATTTTTATTTTAAAAAAAACTCCCCTACAAGATTGAGAGCTGATCCATTCCAATTTAACAACACTAGACTAATTCAGGGCCTTTGAATTTATTTTCGGAATCAAACAATCTTAAAATATCATTTTATTAGTTATAACATAATTCCTTGCATTTTGACCTTCATAATGGACGAGTTTACGTAGATACCACAAATCCCTAGCCATTGAATTTGGCTATAAGTACGTGCTTTTAGTTGAAGAGTAAAGTGAAAGATTCATGTGGATGTTTGTCGAGACTCAAACCTCCCTTGGTTAAATTCCTCTACTTTCTCTCGTGTAAGGGAGGGCCAAGGGACACTTGGGTAGGGTTAACTTAGGGCCACTTCACACACGAGACTGAGAGCCCACACAATCTCACAATCTCACGGTCACGGCTCTTGGCTCGTGTGTGAAGTGACCCTTAGGCGACACTTGGTTAGGCCATACCTCTAAGTCGTCTTTCTTGAACCCTTGTATTCGGGCCGCCAAAAAAGGGTCATAGTTCGTCACCGACTTTTTAAGAAACAAATTGACTCGTCAATTGTTTAAGATATTGAAACAACAGCGCATGCGTTTAGTATCCCAAAACCGGGACCCCGATTTGAAGTTCCACAAATGTGACCCAAAAAACGAGATGGTGGGTGGGTCACAGTTTATTCTTGCTAATTTAGGCTTTCTTTTCTTACACTGAAGGTGGAGGTGAATAGTCTCAATCACCCAAATTCCCGATACCTAGAGAACCAAAAAAGTATTTGCTCATGTTAGCGGTGCTCTTTGAATGCAAGCATTTCAAGAGGTTCATTTTCTTTCAAAAAAGAGGTTATACCAAAAATCCAAGGCCAAACATAGCGGGTATAATTTGGTGTCCCTTCACGACTACTCCAAATACAATATTTGGCGATGGCCGCATTGTTTGAAGAAATCCATGAATCGTATGGTGCATACGATTTGCAATGCACACTAGTTGTGAGATATGATGTTGATAGTTTCTAGACACATACACATTTGCTTCCACTTGTTATTCGGGTGGATAACCTCACATGAACTCCTCGACTTAATTCCAAATGCTAAAAAAACAAAAGTAACAAACTTGGTGATGATGTGGTGGGTGCTTTATTTGCAATTGAGTTTGCATAAGAGATCGCATGCACGTTATTTGTAAGTCCAAACAAATTGGTGTGAATGGAGAAGTGTTGACTAATTTGAAGGAAAAGGGCTTGCAGGGGAGGGCACAGGGCACAGGGCACAAGGCCGACACTCCCCATCAATTAGAGACTATGTGCAGTCAAATTTGGGGTTTTTTTTAAACGATGGTTTCAGAGAAATTGAAGTGGTTTCAAAATAGGTCCCATACAAGATGTGATTTTGAGTTCAAAATAATGTAGGGTGTTACAAATTCCATGAAATTAGGTTAATGTTATTTGTAAGATACCATGGTATTTTTATTTTTTTTGTTGCAAAAGGGTTATAGTGTATACATTCTCTCTTCTTGGTCCACAGTGGATGAAAATTTGAGGGTAAACCACATCGGCTTTGCCTTTTGAGATGGTTTTTGAAATGAGCTAAAGTTTTGCCTTGGTCGGGCAACCAACTAGAATTGGCCACATGTGGGGGATAGTCATAGGGCATAGCACTCTTCCGACCGTCCACTTGTTGATTTATAATAAACATATGGTACATGAAAATGACTAACCCCGGCCTTTCAAAGTGATTGAATTGTGCTACAAAACATGCACAAGTAGAAAATTGCTTAATTGAATGGGCCGTTTAATTGCTTATGAGCAAGACAATACCCCCCAAACAATTATACCCTCACTGCACGAGGTTTATGTAAGTCACACCAAAAGTCAGCCCCATGGGGGAGGGCGGAGGGCCCCAGGGGTGTTTGTTTCATCATCAACCATACACATGGGAATGAACAAGATGGTGTTACACAAAGAAATCACTCTTATTAACCTTGCACATCAATTCTCAAAATATTATCAGTTGAATGTCTAATTAGATAGTTATAAAGGCCACCATCTTCCAAAGAAGAAAGCATGAATATAGAGTCTCTTTGTCCACATGCTCATGTCCATTTTCAAAGGCGGACTCTATCGAGTGCAACAAGACGCCAAATGTTATATACACAATATAACCTCATGATAATTTTTTCATGTCATGTATATATCATACTTCATCACAACTAGGAAGTTATGTAATTAGATTTACATATTTACAATATCTTACCATTTCAATATATTCCATTTTGACAATAGAACATTCTTCACCGGGTCTTGTATCTTTTGGTGACAAATCAAATAATTGAGTAATAAACACCGAAACCCCAATGATGGTATGGTATTCTAGTGTCCGATTAAGTGCAACAAATTTGTGATGATTGTTGGTAGAGGATACAAGCTAGTAATCCCCAAACATTGAACTTGCAAACCATCAATCATGCCTTTGATAGTACCTAACTTCGCACTTAGGGGGTTGAGTGGCTAATAACTAGGTACGTACACTAAGCAAGAGTAAGTAACAATTATTAGTATTATTAGTTGGATTCGGATTGTGAGATCATTCCGACACAAGTGTCTCAAAATCACTTAAAGTTTTGGCATTTCGAAGGGACACATAGGGGCCGTTCTAATCATTGGCTGCGTTTATATAATATAAATGTGGATGGACAATAAGTTAGTTGGTTTGAGAACCTTGACACCTCATAATTGCCGGTGTGTTCTTTTGTTCCATCGAATGAGATCCAATCATGAGAGAAAAGGAGTAACCTCCACCTTCCCTCATACTTGAAGAGGGTTCTCTATTCCGACACAAAATAACTATTCCCTCCTTTTCAAATTGTGCCACATGTCATGTTTAGATTTGTTGAGACATGTTTGTATCTCACATGGGAAGTATATTCTGGCACAACTTGAGATAAAAGAAAGAGTCTTCTATGGTATATGCAGCACATTCACTTTCAAGTAAGAAACAATGATTTTTTTATTTCTTTGTTTCCTTCACTATCGTGCTCCATAGTCCAATCTCTCATGTGAAGTCTAGGTACTTCGTGGCAGGGAGAGAGGGAATTATCGCATATGAGCATACCTCACATTCATCCAACTTAAAAACTATGAAATAGTATGCAGTATGGAGATTATTTTTTTAGGTGATTTGACACCAACATTGATTTTCAAGATCCTAAGTTAGCATGGGTCCAAGTCATATAAGATGAATCACCCACAAACCTATAGGGGTTCAAGTTTTTATGTTGGATGGATGAGAGGTACACTCTTATGCGATGACTCCCTCTCTATGTCATGTAGATGGTCCACCTACACTTTTTCCTCACCGTTCATGTGCTCAATGTATTCATTAATTTGGAAGTTTATAAATAGTCAATGATAATTGAGATAAGACGGTTGCGAAGGATTCATATGATGGCAGTATTGCTACCTACATGTAGAAGTGGCTTAAACCCCAGGTCATACTATGGCCGGGGTGAACCAACCCATACATTGGTTCCTTGGAGGCCAAGGTTTAAGCATCCAACAAGGAACGAGTGTATGGGTTGATTCGCCCAAATCGTCCTATATAGGGGTACAGTTTTGTGACCCCTAGGGGGGGCATTGCATCCCCAAATTGTTTCTATTTCTAGCTAACTTGACCCCTAATTTGGGATCCAGTAAGGTAAGTGCGCCAATGACCGCACGATCAATCTTCAAATCCTTGTAAGTACAAATTTACAAGCTTAAATTGTCTCAAATTTTGAAGGATTGTTAATTATGAAGTGAGGATTCTCTTACAAAAAAATAAAAATGAAAGATATTTTGATTTGTGAAAGCTATCACAAATTGAATCCAAACATACACAGGTGGATCTCAAGAGCTTAGTGAGCCCTTCACCGCACAGTGTGCGGTACCTGTACATTCACGTTCTCTCCGAAATTCCCTCAACATTCCCGAAGTTCCCGCGAGAGTTCTCAGGATTGAAAACTGTGCGGTGGTTGTGCGGTCCTTGGGCCGCGTTCGGTCAATGGCGCACTTACCCTACCTTGATTTTGTCTCATGGAATCCAAATGCCAAAATGGTTTACACTACTAAGGTCTAGGTGAAGTTATAAAAAAAAAACGAAGTGATGTCAATGTGGCATCACTTTCCCCTCAGATCCCAATGGTTCCACTTAAGCCGATACTCCTCCCTAATTTACTTTGAGAAACCAATCTTGAGTCTCAAAGTGTGCTCCATTAACCCCTATACGCTTTTAGGGCCCATTTTGGACCTCTCAAACATACAATCTTTTGAAATAATAGAACATGGTAAATACATTGTGGTCAATGTGACTTTTTGGTGGATAGTAACAGTTTGTTTGTTTTTTGGAAGGTTAAGCTTCTTGACACTCACAATAAGTATCATGAAGTCATTTTGACAAAGATTTCATATCATCTAGTATACATAACAAAATACACAGTTACAATGAACATGCTACAAGTGTTTAGGGATGGTTTGGACCCCAAGTATCTTGGACCTGGACCCTTATGTGAACCCACCTTGCATGCATGTCACGAATCCCAATCCCTCCTAGAGCTAGGATCAATGAATTTCTTTCGACAATCTACTCTTTTGAAATAAGAAGCATAAGGTAGACATGTGTTATTTGGATATTTTTCTTGTTGCACCCACTTCTTGTAGAATATGATACACGTGGTTAGTGTGAGACTTTGGGGGAAGGGGGGGGGGGGGACTCTTTATACCATGTACGAACTAACGTGAGTTGAAGGAGGGGTGTTATTTGAGGCATTATTGTACATAGTATACGTAAGGGAGAGGTATTGATTTTCTCTAGTATGTACATCTAGAAAGGCTATTAATTTTTCTGAAGTAAAGGTGGATGTACCAAAGGGGGCCCTAAGGTTTAGAGAACATTTGACCAATAGATGTGTTATTTCATCCAATTCTCATTTCATCATTGTTGTCATATGGTCATAGTCCTTAATTTAAGTTGTAGGTTTTTACAAAGTAGATGCTCTTGGGGCGCTCATGGGCTTCTTTGAGTTTTGCTCTCCAAATTGTAACTAACTTATTGTGTTTTTGTCTTTTTTTTGTTTGATACAATTGTTGAGTTACATGCTATGCATATTAAAAATAAATGTTCAATGGCTTTCTGAGTGGAACGTAATCATGGATTTTATACATGATAAAGACCTCTATAATTCATGATTTATTTTGTGTACGTAGTGGAGGTATTTATCACATTAAATTGAAAATCTTATTAAAAATACACAAGTCCATTTTCTAGCGTCTCATTAGTACGTACATATTTGCTTCTCTCTATAAGCTTCTCATATATAGGGGGTTTAATTTCATAGTGACTCACGCACGTCATCATGGTTCCAAAGAAGAATCCACCCCCCGGGGTGCGAGATGATTAGCAAATCCAATTTGTTCATGTAACCATTTTCCTTATAATTTTCCAACTCACATGAACCTCCTATTCATTATCAGAGTGAACATTGTCGTGTTCATCAAGTGATCATACGGATTCCCCCAATCTTGATAACCATTGAACCTAGAATGGTTACCATATTTTGACCACATAGTCCAATTTCTTTCAAACACGTGTCTTTCTTGCGTACAGTCTTAGATTCACACCTAAACAAATCCCACTCATTTATAGGTGTCCAAATTATTGTTATGTTAGGAATTAGGTAGGTCTTCCTTATATAGAAGGGGTGTAGAGGTTTTAGTAGGGATTTCATCCACCCTACTTGCCTCCATTTTTGGTCATTGTGGAGTTTGGACAAGTCCGTTAGAGAAATGCACACAAAGATGCATACTTTGCCCATGCAAAATTCGTTTCCAAGGGAACTTCTTGAAAGAACCAACCAATATAAAAAGACAAGTGCACGCAAGTAGTCTTGGATTGCACCTACTCATTGGACGAAAGGTGGCATCACTTCAATCCAACTTTTTGCAAGATCATCCACTTATCACTTGTTCTTGGAATTTTTGGAAACGCGGGAATTGGGTGGTCACTTGGGACCTAGCAAAATCACTAGACATTTTCAAAACTACATTTGTATGTGCAATTAAGGCATGTCTTCACATGAGTCCCAAGTCCTATGTCCAAGTTTACTCAAGGTCAATTTGTGCAATCTCAGCCATTGAGAGCATGGAAGTTGGGACTCACCACTTCACACGGGTCCCAAGTCCCATGTCCCAAGTATGACATGGATGCCTATATGGCATCAATTTTGGGAGGTGAGGTTCGAAACTTATATTGAGTCGGGTTGAGCGAAAAGCTAAACCAAACTCACAACATAAGTCCCGACATGAAAAAAACATAATAAAAATAATAAAAATAAAGATTTTAATGGATATAAACCATACTTTCATAATATTTTGAGGTCATGTCATTGGCCCCATGTCAACTGGCACTTTGTTTGTATTCACAAATGGGTTGTCTCTTTACCCATGCAAATCATATTGGGTCAACATCAAATCACTGAAATCTATAATTTGGTTTATTTATATGTATAGCAATCACAAGTATAAACACAATTATTGTTTGTTATTCTTGGGTGATAAATTATCCAAATAGTTTGGAATATCAAACAATTAACACGGGGTAACATAATTGCCCAATTTAGTGTAGAATAAATCTCCAAATGCCTCTTTCCTAGATTTGATAATATGATAGGTACCAACAAAACTCTAGTTTGTCATGCAACACATCGCTTATCATATGCAAATGTTATGTGCTTGTTTATTTCTCCTTTGGAACAAGTTGGACAAACCAATCATTAAAGAATAAAGCAACTACCAAGGGACAACCCCGCCAAGGGATCCAAGGAGAATCAATCGATCTTATATATAACAAACAACATGGTGGTGGTGGTTGTCGTGCCCATTGTTCTTGCCATTTTGTACATACATTCCCAATAGAATTCCACATGCGGCCAATGCTGCAGGAGGTGGGCAATCCCATGTGCCATCTCCCAAAAGGGAGTTATGGCCATGCTCGCCAACGGGACATGGTGGAGATCGCAATCATCTTTGGGTGGGAGGCAGGAGGGCAAATAGGTCCTGGGGGATGACATCATGGGTTAGATTTGTTAGATGGGTTAGGGTTAGTTTCCATGTAGGCCGCTTGCCCACCAAATTCTAGTGGAAACGTAGATTTTATCTGGTGGAATCTACATTTCCATTACAATTCGGTGGGCAAGTGGCCTACATGGAAACTAACCCTTAGCACATGGCATGGGGTTGAATTTTGAACTATGGGCTTGAAATAGGGGAAAGGGGGAAAGGGAAAGAATAAAGAAGAGTAAAGGATTTTTAGTTACAAACCCACGGGTGCAACAATTCGGAATGTGACTTGGGCACTAAATCATATGCACAAGTCCAAACTAATAGTATTCATGATAGGACCTCTCTCCTTTCAAGACAAACCCAAATTTCTCATGTAAGCAATCTCTCTCTAATGCACCGGTTGGTGTCAAAAGCCTCAAGGACACATACCTTCATATGTGAAGGTTATGGAAATGTATATGAACTTCAAGGGCTTGTCGTGTTTGAATGACTATGCAAAATTTGATGGATGATTAATTGTTGGAGAGACACTAAGTTCACCTTGGTGAAGACTTTAGGATATGGCCACATATGTTTTACGAACACACACTCTATTCATTCCAGACTCCTCGAAGACTGAAATTCTTCTTCTTATGGTGGAGACCTTGAGATAAGTTTTTCATTATGCATTTAGTTACAGTAAGTAAAACATTGTAGCTTCGTGTAGCTCCTCTAAATAGTAAGTGACATTAAATACCTCAAATATTGTACAACAAAAATCTTCCATTTACTCAATTTATGTCGTAGCGGAGGAAAATATTACAAGAATGTTAGTTGAAAAATTAACTATAAACTCAAACAACTGCACAAAATACCATTTAAGGTGCTTTAATATTGTGAGAAAATACCTCAAATCATGGTATTGGAAGATGGGGCTCTGAAGTGAACAATTGTGCATAGAGATGGATGTTGTCTACTCCGCATTGCCAAATTGTCGACTCCGTGAGGTCAATATTCCCAACAAAATTAGCCTCTTTACCATGCACTTCCTTCACATAGGGCGAGGGGGCAAAATTGGGTTGCTCGTCATAAATGGACATCTATATTTGAGTGGTGTGTGGTTAGTTAAAAATTGAAGCCTCCATAACTTGTACGTTTGTACTTAAAAGGTGCACTAAAACTTGGAGTACTTCGCAATTTATGTGCCTTTTTTCATGCAAATAGTGCGGGAACCTCTCCATAATATAGAAGAAGTTTTTTTATTATTTAGTTCAATGATTGAATGTTTTGAAAATTGTTCCTGTCCTTTTCAACATAGGTAGTATAGTTATGCTTAAAAGGACAGGATCAACCATCCGGTGTTTGGAGATGCCGCTTCTTTTTGGTGTTTTAGCCATAAAATCTTCAATTTCAACATGTACTATGGACATAGTCATGCCATACCCACCAACCTCATAGCATCCTCGCAGTTGCCAATAATGTCTTGACTTAATTTATGAGCACTCGAGGAAAACGACCAAAATTGGGATTAAACTTTATTGAGGAGAATGGGAGAAAACATTCTTTGAATCTACATTTATATATAAGTTCTAGCATGGGAGAAAAAAAAACTATACGCGAATAGAAATGCCTATGAAACCTTTACAAAACTTATGCTTCGCCCTTTGTATGACATTTTAAAGTTGTCTTTAGTGTGTTTACACCTAGAAAAATCTCATTGTTGCTCGTCACATAAGTTGAAAAAACGCCGTACTTTGCATGCATAACAATGCCACGCAATTTGCGAGGTGTTCAAGAATCAAGTGGTTGAAGTTAAGGTAGCATAACATTGTCGTTCTTAACAAAATGTGGCTTTGTTGAGACTATGGAGAGTGCATAGTGCATAGTGCAACTCTTAGCTCTTTGAGTATTGGAAACTTCAGCTACCCTAAATAGTCTTATTAATGTGGGTGGGGAATTAATATGGAAATAATTAATGTGGGCCACATTAATTGGCACGGTGGAAATAACATGGGCCCAAGACCCTAGGTCTTCCCCGTAATATTTGCGAAGGCTTTCCACCAACGCTTTGAGTGTTAGATCATGGATAAAAGTAGCATAAAACAAATCAATGTGGTTGGTACTAGTTTATAATTTATTTTTTAAATGTTGTGGGCTCACATGATCCACATTAATTCTCGTTATGAATAGTTATGGGAGTTCTAGAGAATTAATGTGGCATACACTAATAGGAATATTTAGTGTATTTTTGACATCTAGCTTGGTTTTAAGAAGACTTGATGTTAATTCATATATCGAGTCTTTCTACATAATCCTTCAAATTTCTTTCAATCCAAAGAAAGACATAACGTCTAGGCACATGGTTATGAGAAGGCATGCTTCAATTATAGGCAACCACCTAGGAGGTTGGACAACCACTTGGGCACATGTACATAACAGCCAAATAGTTGTTGGCACCAAAGTGGGGCCACTACGCAAAGATTGTAGTAAAAACGATGCCTACGATTTACCTTAATACAATTCTAATATAGATTTATATTGGAAAATTGTTACTATTGCGTTCAAAGATGGTGGTCTATCTATATGCCGCACACATAGGTATAGCAAGGGCATCTTTTGCTGGTCTTAAACCATATCAGGGATTTTCACACATGTCCGGTTTTGTACTTGCCATTCTCTAGATCCTAAGTATTTATTTGAGTCGTGAATTACATCGGATTGTTCCACGATTGCTTGTGATGGGTACCAATTCAGATTTAAAGTCTTTGATGGAATTGATAGAGGGACATGTTGGAATAAGGGTTGTGCTTGCCGTTGCCTTGACTAAGGTAGAGGGGCCCTTTCCCGCTCGGGTCCTTAAACCGCTCACTAGACCTATCCAAACAAGAGGTACGTTATAGCTTCCAACCTCAAATTTCTATGTAATCATGGTGTACATTTTTGGGGTGAGTGGTTTTGGGTACCCCTATGAGTTCTCCTTCCAAAATTCATAACTAATTCAATATTAATCCAAAATTAATTATTCCAATTGGTCCAATTTCCAATGTACTTTGCACATCTTCCAAGATTGATTCCCCCTTAATAACTTCCCAATGAACATGCCAATCTGAAATTCGAGCGGGAAAGGGCCCCTCTACCTTATTCTTCTTGTTGTTGTTTTTAGAGCGCCACTTCCAATTATTGCTTCAAGTGTTCAACCTAATAAGCAATTGGGGATGTTCATGTCAAAGGGAGGTGGAGTGATGGAGCCATTTGGGAATAACTTGGATTTGTATGAGGCGAAATGGCAACATTGTAACCTAGGGTTATTGGTTGCGCGCCATTGGACTCATATCCAAGCCAAGCACGCAAGGCAAATGCCTTCGAGCTTTGGCAAGCAAAAACACACATAAAGGGCAAGATCGAGAAGTTGAAGGTTGAGTACCAGTGCCAAGAGACCCTACTAAAGGTGCAAATCAACGGCACTACACAAAATATGATATTTAGTGTTTGATACACTACATATGAACGCATACACTAAATATCAATAACCCTATGAAAGTAAGTAACATTAAATGTAAACTCAAACACTAAATATCAACTACGGTAATATGTGAAAGTTACATGTTTGAATTTAGTGTTAGTAAGGATATGAAAAAAAAGGATATAATAAGGGAGGTGGCAGTTGGGAAGGTAGCGGCACATTTATGTCTAACACTAATTGTCAATGAATTGAAAATTAGTGTTGAGCATGGTAGGGTGGTAACAACACTAAATATAATCAAACACTAAATATCATATTTTGTGTAGCTCCACATGGGTATGGTTCAAGCACATGAGGCAAATCATGTTCAACACCGCAAAGGGAGATGGCCCAATAGGAGGTTGCAACTAGGGTCATCCCTCATGGGGCAAGCCTATGGAGGGAGAGGGTTCTATCCCCAAAACACATCTCGAAAACACTAAAAAAATCTCCAACATGTCGTGCAAGTTTAAGCCTAGGTCATGTGATAGATTTGGACCCCGAACTATTGGTCATGACCGACGCTAAAAATTCACAATATGTAAGATAGGTTACAATGCAAAACCCCGTCTCATTGAAGTCCACTTTGTGCAAGTGGCATGGCATTACAAGGTTATTGAAGGCCACAAAACGCACTTTCACCGACACCATTACCACGAGAACACTATGGCAACTTCGCAAAGGGCTATGTGAAAGTTGAGTAGCACGGGATGGAGTCTTTTGAACGCATGACACAATTGACGATTGACTAGAACAAAAGACTATAGTCTAACCAAGTCTCATTGTGAGTCTAGGGCTAAGTAAATGGCTAATGCAAATTTGTTCTATGCAATGATCACCAACAAAGCCCCACAGATAGATAGATATGAACACCTGCCTCCTTTTTTGGCCGGCGTGAATAGAGTGTTTGTTCGTCTCGACAATGAGCCAGAGCCCACAGGACAAAGGGCCAAAGCCCCACATCTCTTAGAGTGAGCACACATGCACTAACATTTATCGCGGATGTGTGTTGCTTATGTTTTGGAGGTTTTATCAATTGCAATGTTGTTGTTTTTTGGTATTTCGTGTGAAACTCTTCATTATGCAATTTTGATTGTATTTTAGTACTTCTTGCTATTGTCTTCGGGTGCTTCAGATCTTACGCCATTGAGTGGTTCAGATGACATTTTCTATGTGATGTTAGGTTAGTCCTCAATATTGGGAACACCATAGTATTGTTCCTTATGTTGTCACAATTCCGGTTGGTGGATTTATTTTGTGGATCCACATATTTGCTCTTTTCAAGTCATTGTTTGTGACAATTTTTTGACAAAAATGGATGTGTGTTAGTGATAGTTTATTATACGTAAATTTCTCGGTGATTCCTTATTTGATGAGTTGTATGAGGAAAGAAAAGAAAAAGAAAAAGAAAAGATGATTGCAATGTTGCTACCGGTGTGAATTATAGTGTTACTTCATTTTCAAGTTGATTCAAGTTGATATGTAATGTTGAAATGAGCTTTACAAGAACTAAAGATCCACACGACTATTGCCTCCTTTTAGAGGCGAACACCTTGAACTGACACAGACAAGCCGGCCATCACCTCTCTCCCCCAAAGACAAGCCCCTAGGTTCTCACATGGTTGGTGGAAAATATCGGATTACCCAGGTATCCCTATTATGATTGCGTGGACCGGTGAACCATAATCAAATGCTAGGAAAATCACCCATCTGAATATTGTTTTGGCTTTAGGCAACTTAACTCAGAATTCTCATGGGGTCCGGGTTTAAAGTGTGGGTTTAAGCCACCCTTAATAAGTTGTATTGTGTATTCCCCCCTTTCTTTATAGAAATTTGAGGGGACAACAATGATCTACATCTAAATTTCCACCATGGATGGAATGTGTTAGATATGAAAGTTCCCTCATATTTTTTAAAATATAGCCAACTTCGAGGAAGAAATTGCATCTCAATACCTGATGGATTGCATATAAGTCTTCAATTGTTAGTTTTGTCCAAGTATCCCAATTCACGCGGTCCACATGAGATGGTTACCGAACCCAAATCTCGGTTGTTGTCGTTTTTATTCATGTTTTATCCATTGTCGACATGGAAATTCTTGTGCTCGTTGAATAGTCGCCTTCCCCAATCATGTTCACTCTAGTCCTACCTCTTAAACACAACAATCGATAATATGACAACCTCGATATAATGACACGATCTTTTTGTAAACCGGACTTTCTAGTTAGAATTTGCCTCTATAATATGATTGTGACATTGTTATTATGATACACTGGGACCCCAATTGTGAGTTGTATTGGCAAGAACTGTGCATAACATTATACAAATCCATAACAGTGTTGTGTGGGACTGATAGTATTCCACAAAATATTCCCTATATTCAAACTGGTATATGGGGAATATTGTGTGGAATAATGTTAGTCCCACGGAACATTGTTATGTGACCGTTTGAAGGTTGGTTTAGTTATAAATTTTTTGACCTCCACCTTTTGTAAAATTGGAATATGTCAACATCATGCTCATAGATTTTTTCTATGGACAACACATCATATTTTACTTCTCTAAATGTAATAAAGTTGTAGGCCATATCAGAGAAGCTCAATAAGATTGTTGTTGCTAATTTGAAGTGGCAACATTTGTGGACTATTGATTCCTTCTTCAAGTCCACATAGATTTCATGAGAGAAATTTTCATATTTGTTAAGACATTTTAAATAATATTTAGACTATATATGTGGCCAAATATCTAATGTGTGTTTTCATGAAGTCATGGGGGGATGACTCCTTAGCGAGGGTTGTATATCATGTGCGACCGAGGGGTATCAATGTAGTGGGTACTTTGATGGTCCATACTAATTGAACAAACCATTCATTTACCTAACTATCTAATTCATGATGTCTAAAGGGTCCATATAATTACTTACAAATTGTGAAAGGGGGTAAATCTTCAGCCCCTTAGTTTATTATAACGAATTAAAGTAAAGTAGAAAATTGAAATCCAACGATTAAAGGCAGATATTTCTAACAATTTGAGTGCCAAAACTAGGGCTAAGTTATCAAAAAAAATGGCACCAAGAAACATTCAATTCCAAATGGCAGTGCTTTTGTAGTGAAGACCATAAATTATAACTTGAATCATTTATGTTTCAAAACGTTGCCATTACACACTCAATGGCACAAACAACACGCAAATAATCCACTATCAACATGAAGATAAATTGCACCACACCATATATTATATCTAGAAAACTAAGTTGGATATGCTATATAGGAGCTTGTATTAGTTATAATCCAATATGGCATATTTTATCCATCATATGTTACCTCTAAAAAAAATCAACTTTTTATGTACAAATAATGAACTACACCATATCTCTGGTTGCATCATTCCAACTAATTTTTTCTAAGTCACCTCCCAGGGCATGAAGTACCTCGTTATTATGACAAAGAGCTCCACTTTGCTATATTATTCAATTTGTGACACCTGGATAATGTGACAATTTTCTCATTTTCCAAACATGTCATATATAGAAAGTAGGACTATACGTAGCCAACAAATATATTTTGAGCATGTAGTCCATTTTTTAAAAATATTATAATAAAATTTATTTAAAACAAGTATTTGCATATCATTTATTTCAAAAAATATATAGTTTTATGCAAAAACTATTTAAAATCTTAGTCATGAATTTATGCTATATTGTCCTACATATTATGTACAATTATTGGCCTCAATTAGAAGCATTAAATTGACACACATTTCAAATTTACTCGGGGTCACTTTCACTTTCACTTTCTCTCCCTCACTCTCTCACACACTACTCTATAAACTAAAATTGGGAGTATATTCACCATGAACACCTTCGTACGATGCTTAACTCCAAGATTGGGCCTCATGGACCTTCAAGATATATCGGGCAAAGTCTATCTTGAATTTAGGGATCCAAGTTATCTCAATTTGAAGATGTATCAAAAGATGCTACTTTAATGTTTCCTTTGAAATCACCTTTTTTTTTGGGGGGGGGGGGGTGGACTCTTTGTCGGAAACCTAAATGACGTACACGGGGCTTTGTGAAATTAACCCCTAAATGCTCAAGCGTTCATGTTCCATTTTCGGGTAGGTTCACCATCAATGCTTGAATTTTCAGTCCTGTAGTGAAATAGAATTTATTTTTCTGAATTCCAAGTATACAGATGTGAACTACAACATTGTATAAGGTTGAGGTATCTATAACCGATAAAATAAGAGAGTTTGCATCTTTTTAGGAGAACTAATAGCGAAGAATTTTTTTCTTGCAAAAGAGAAACAAATTGTAAGGAGAATGCAAAAATAATTGGATTTTTTTCATAAATATGGAAATTGTACAAATTTTGAAGCAGTAAAGTTAGGGTAACACATAGTCGATCTGTAGGTTAACCTATAACTACTTATCTAAATGCTAATGCATGGCAACGACAATTATCGAAACTCTTATGAGGGTTATCAATCACAAGCCACCACCACATAAATCTTAACTCCATTCACCTAAAAAATATAGATATCATCCATGTCAACATTACATGACCCTAGTGAGCGGTTAAACGGGCATGGTTGACTATTGATGCCTTGACCTTATTCTTGATGTGAAAATTTGGAGCCAATCAGACCATATTTGCAAGGTTATATTGGCATGTGAATAGGGCTTTCATAGGGGGGGCAACTCCAGAAAAAACATTATTTTTTTTGGTTTGATGGCCACTTGAGTTAAGGTATATTTTTTTGTAGGCTAGAATTTTGGCCATAATACATTGTATGGTTGTCAAGTAAGTTCCTCCCAAATTTTGGGGGGTTTGTTTTTAGTGCATTTTATATCAAGTTTGTCACACTCAAAATTGAAGGGCCAAATCAAGACATTATTGGAGATTTACCCTTTGAATGAGGTCTTTAACATGTACACTCAGATGTTGCCAAATATGTCCAATGAAGTCACGCACAACCATTATCTTGTCTAGTGGGAATAAACCTCACCCAATTCGAAAATGCTAGTTTAAATATGAGGGCCGCAAACCAAAAAGATCACATGTGGTTATATTTGCACTTGACATATATTGAGTAGCTCATGGGACACCTCCGAAAAGATGTAGTTTCAAAGCCTCAAAAAATCCTACATGCTTGGAGTATGACTTTGATATATGTTATTCTGGCCCACATGGTAGTGGACAACACCCTGAACTAGTACATACTTTCCATCTACGTAGATTGCCACCTAGTGAGTCATAAACCCCATGAGAATATAAGGTGGCGGGTCATTTTGGGTTGCATTAGCGCTTAAGGGTTAATCCCCCTATTTACAATAAGTTTATAAAAAACAAAAAAAACAAATGCATACGTACTCTTGGCTTGCTAGGAAATAAACTCATGTGTTTATACTAAGCTTCTTAATTTAATGTGATAAATGCCTCCACTATATATTCAAAATACAAATCATGAATTAAATAGGCCTTTATTACATTTAAAATCCACTTTCACTTTCCATTATGTTATTAAACATGTTTTCATACATAGCATGTACAACTCAACAATTGCATCAAACATTCAAAGACAATAGCACAATAATTCAACCACAATTTGGAGAGATAAAATTCAAGGGAGTCCTTGAGTGCTCCAAACAGCCTCCGATTTGTAGAATCTTAGAAACCAAATTCAAACCCTAACAAGATTGGACATGGTAGTCATTAAGGACTTTGTAACCATACGACAACAATGGATGGAAACGTGAGTTGGATGAAACTAGCACATCTATTGTCAATTTTCATCTAAACCTTGGGGCCCCCCTTTTGTATATCTACCTTTTCTTCAAAATTCTTCATAGCCTTTTTAGGTTTACATTCTAAAAAAGTAATAACTCTCCCTTTTGTATACTATATATGCTAATGCCTCAAATAATACCTCTTCTTACACTCACCTTAGTTCGTAGGTGATAGGAAGAGTCCCACCCCCCCCCCCCCCCAAGTGAAATCATTGTTGAATTGATTACAACACTTCCTCCAAAGGTGAAAGACATTTCCCAAACAAATAGAACGACATGTAGGGTTTGCAACCTCTTCACTTTCAAACAAAGCTCCATTCTACACCCGCAAACAAAAAAACATACCATAAAAAAAACCACAATGTCGATGTCGATCTCATCTCATCGAACTCAAATTGGCTCAAATCCTACAAATTAATCCTACCTCAAGCACTAATATTTGAAGATGTGTATGGAATTGAAGCCAAGCTCTATACTTCCTCCAGGCCTCCAAACTCCTCTTGTCCTCAAAGCCCCGAGCATGCCAATTTCAAAAAACAAATCCCAAAATTACTAAGCCTAATGAGTCACTCAAGTAAGTTTGCATGTGGATTCCCATTGGTTTTTGGTGCGGCTGGGGCGAACCAACCCGTACATTGGTTCCTTGGAGGCAAGGGTTTAGGCATCCAACAAGGAACGAGTGTATGGGTTGGTTTGCCCAAATCCTTTGGTGCCTTCTCCCAAAGGCAGAGAGGCGGCTTAGGTTGTGTTGCAGGAACTACGTGCCAGGCGGGGTAGGTTGTTAGCATGAGTGTAGTAGGATCCCTTGTCAACTTGGGGCCCACGCCATTAAAGCACTCCCAGGTTGTGGAAGCCCAAGCCATGTGTGTAGACCAAAAAGTTTTAAGCATGAAAATGCAAGGCACTTACAAGCTCGTGGGTGCACTTCTTGGACCTCTCAAGAGGTCAAAAAATGTGGAGGAACACCCACGTTGCCAAACCAATTCTCTTACTCCTAGCATGTGGAGGAACAAAACCTATTGAATACCCCTTCATTCCTCCTAAAAATCATAAAATATTATGCTTGGACATTATTTCTTTTAATTAATTAAACTTTGAAAGTTTTGATGGCCACCTTAACGAAAGAAGCAGTAGTTTGAGTCACATGTTGGGAACTCTATTCCTAATTATTCAAAGCTTTGGTGCTTCCAATTATCACGTATGGTGTGCAAATATCCTCAAGGGGGGGGGGGGGTAACATTAGAAGGTTTTTGAGAAAGGCATGGGGATACATATGATGTCTCATGTTAAATTGCAATCTTTGACAGCCTACCATATTATGTTGGCCAAAATTTGAGAACTACACTACTATGTGCTATTAGGTTTCCCAAGCTAATTTGTAGACATCCACACTATTTTGAGTATCTGCTATCAAAATAGCATAATACACGAAATGCGGTCGCCATACAAAGTGATGAACTAAGCTATAAGTTTTTGTGATAAGACTTCTAATCAAGGTAATTTGCATGGGTAAGGAGGCAACCTATTCGCGAAGGTAGCCAACTTGCACAGACACGGGGAGGTCACTCCATTGTAAAGTTGAACAATCACGTGTGAACACTTTACATGTAAAAAATCCTATTTTTCACATAAAGCATCACCAAACTGGGTCAAACTTCTATCAAGTTTTTTCATGAGTAAATATACATGGTACCTATTACATAGTGAAAATTGGTAACTAAATTTGATGTATTTTTAAATATTAAACATCAAGTTTCTAATTAGAATGACATAGAACTGAACTAAGAAAAATTACTACAAAAAATGAAGATGACTAATTTTTTTTAAATACAAAAGATACTATCAATGGTTACGTATATGTAGAAATTTAAAAAATGTCATAAATTTTAAAACTATTTATGGCATGTAATACAGGGGTAGCAAACTTTGTTCGCACGTGGTGTTCAACTTGACAATGGAGTGACCTCCCTTTGTGCATGAATCATTAAAGCGATAAGTGATCAACGATGACTTGCCCACCTACCCTCCTCTTGGATATTCGGTCAAGCAACCCCACTTTCTCCACACCATGCCCAACAAGGATTTGACACCTCACACAAAACGACAACTGTTTGGAAGGCATCATTGGGGTCTACCTCAATGGGAAGCCAAATGACACTCCAACATCACAAAAAATTCACATTTGATTCTCTCAAGGAGACCTTTCTTACCAAGGTATGGAACTCTTTCCACCTTGCATGAAAGAAGGTATAAGAACTGTCTCAAGTATGAATGTGAATCATATTTGAAGTTACCATCTCAAAAATTTAATGTGAATCATAATACAGACTTAAATCTTTGTTCCTTACTGCACCTCAAAGCTTAGACTCGCCATTTAGATTGAGCAAGGGTCGACCATCCCAATCCCTAGAGATCACAAAACTATGCCACAGTCTCTCTTCCAACGTAGTTGAAAATGTGGCAGGCTTTGTGTTGAAGTGTCCCCTCTACAACTCCATTAGAGGTAGACTTCCTTCCCTGTTTCATAATGTAATATTAGGCAATCTCAAGTTGTCTCTCCCATTGGACCATCAAGTTGATATTAGCCTCTATATCAGAGGGGCCTTTGCACTTTGTTACTCTATGCAGTCAACCGTTTTGACACCTTCTTGATGCATTTATAGTCCCATAAACCTTTTGGCTTCCTGGGATTTGACATACATATGGCAGAGAGGTGCATGCGCAGACCAAAGTACTTAAATTAACACCCTTTGTTGTTCATGCTTGGAGTACAACTATGTGTGCTCATATTCCAACCAAATGAGACAATTCCCAATTTGATCCAACGGCCAATATTGTAAGCCACGTGTTGGAAGTGCCCACAATACAAGAGCTATAAATCCTATGTCCAAGATTAAGATTTGAATTGAAGGGCCCCGATTGATGGGGATGACAAGATTAGGCCATTGTAACATAACATATTTCAATCTCTTATTATATAACGAGACTCCAATTACCAATGGGTGGTCCTCGGGAATGAGGAAAAGAATAAGAAAAATAAGAAAAAGCCTCGGCTCTCGGTCGTCCTCAAGTTCCTTACATTGAGGTAGAGGGTGCTTAAACCAACACTTTAAGCTATGCACATACATATGGCTATAAAAAATATTTATGTATTTTAGCCTTTGTTCTAAACATGGGTATAAAGAAAGAAAGAAAAAATTAGTCTCAATTAGATATTTGATGAATATATTCAAAGTCAAAACCACTACACTAAATATGATATATAGTGTTTGATTATATTTAGTGTTGCTACCATCCTATCATGTTCAACACTAATTTTGAATTCTTTGATAATTAGTGTTAGACATAAATGCGCCGCCACCTTCCCTACCGCCACCTCCATTCTTCTTTAATCATTGTTAAAAAAAATTCCATACCTTTACTAACACTAAATTCGTGCATGTAACTTCCACATATTACCAGAGTTGATATTTAGTGTTTGTGTTTACATTTAATGTTACTTATTTTCATAGGGTTAGTGATATTTAGTGTATGCGTTCATATTTAGTGTAGCTTCCTTAAACCAATATATAGCCGCCCCCCCCCCCGTGTATGACGACCTTGGATATGATGAGGACCCCCACCTTCATTGCCTAGAACCAACACAACATAGTTGGGTACCAGACCCGAGCTAGATCAAAGACCAACTAGCAACACTGCGCAAAGCCACATGGCCACCTCCATGATCCCACCTAGTTCGCTTGCAAGACCATCACCTTGCATCATTTTGTGGGCCTACGTTTGTGACTTTGTGAATAGAATGGCTAGAATAGGCATTGACAAGCCATCCTAAACCCAACTTGAACCAACTTGAAATAGGGTGGAGCTTGTTACCTACCCTACATGAAGGTAGTGGAGATCGCTATGAGGTGGTGCCACTAATGGCACCTAAAAGCATCACTCTGTGGACCCATACACTACTACATCATTCGGAAAGCTTCCAGATAGTAAAGTGTTGGTGATTGGGAAACGTTTACAGGTGTTGGTTTTGGGTAGGGTGTTGGTTTTAGCACCCTCTACCTTATATTACCTTGGCAAATTAGCTTAGCTTCACTCTTTGTGGCCAAGGAGGAAGTTCCATTCCCACCCCGGAACCACCTACATTGCCGATATTTGGGTGGTAAATAAGCCTCCCTTTTGTAAGTAGGTGACACAAAAACTACCTATATTATTGTGGAGGCGTACTATGGCAGCGGCCTGGAAGAATATGTTACTTTAATACTTTTGAACTTGGATGGAAAATGCAAACGGACCACGGGTTGGATGAAAACGGAGGGGACTCTGGACCTGATTGGATGGACGGAAGGGCGGACTGAAGTTACCATACAGTAAAGAGCTAATGCCCCCTTCCCACCTGACTTTACCAAAATAACCAACGTCCTTCCTAAAAGGCAAGTAAAGATCTCTTCGTTATAAAGGAGGCATCTGGCTATTCCAATGCACCTGCACGAACTTGCTCCGGAGATTGTCGAGTAGGTTTTAGTTCAGGAGTTTTCACGCATGTTCATTGTTTTGTCTACCAAGCAATGAAGGTTGGATAGTTCTTGTCTCATCCCCAAATGCGTTGCTACTCATCTATCTTCCCATCAGTTTTTGTTAATGGAGCTCCTTGTGCCCTCATAGGTGAGACTAAAAGCAACCAATCACAAGGGCAGGAGGTGATACTTCTAAAGGTCCTACATTCTTTCCTCATGTCTAGGTACTGATGGGTGGGAGGGTTGGTGCTTGAGGCTTAAAACCTTCGCTTTTAAACCATGCCACATCATTTGTCGATGGTGTGAAGGCCGTGTTTTTAGAACCAACTTTTAGGCTTCGCTAAAGTCAAGTGGGAAAGGGGGCATAAGAAACCTAAGCTTTAGTTCATCTTTGTTGATGCCGCACTATGTTTTCCATGTGGAATTTGAGTGAACATCAACTAATGTAAGATTGCCATGTGGCGAAATTTCCAAAGTAGGATGCACCTCTATACTATGTTGACCATAGTAAGTTATGCCCACTGGAAATAATATCAAGGGTGGGTCGAACGGGCATTTCAATCACGCTGATCCTATCAAGGGTCAACGTTTCTTCTCTCTTCTCTCTGACCATAGTAAGAAATTGTGGATTCAAATTATAGTGTGTGAATGCCTCACGTGAGGGAGGAGCTTTGGACATTCATGTATTTACCAGTTAAAATTCATTGGTCACATTGGTCTCAAATTAGGGGGCCCAAATTGGAGTTTAAAGACACAAACACCCCCAAAAAAAAACAACAAATAAATAAAAATCAAGATCAAGCAATCATATTGATCGAGAGTAAAAAGTTTGCATCCCCATGACTTTGCAATCGCATTTTGGTTGAGACTATAACCTATGGAAGGTTACAGAGAAGTCCAAGAGGCAGAGAGGACTGTACCAAAATAAGTCATGAAATTGAGAAAATGATTTGATTTGCAGTTGCGAGGTTAATTTAATCCACTAGGCCATAGTCTAGAGATTTGATTAGTGAGAGGAAATCATAAATGTATAATAATTCAAGACCATTGTATGATAGTATAATTAAACTAAAATTTAATCAAAGAATACTGAGAATCCTATAAGGATGACTGCACTATCATTTCAAGTTACACTAAAAGGATTTAATCAACACGAGTCTATTGATTACATCAAAGTGCTTTTGGCTTTGATAAAGAGACTCGAATGGGGTACTTTATGCAAGAACATTGTCGATGGTTATGCCTATGCTTGAGTACCACACTTGATCCAATTAAAATGAACTCGTTGCCAGATTATTGTCCAAGAAAATAATTTGAGGTCGAGTGATTGTCACAAAATGCATGTATTGTGATTGAGCGATTTTAAAAATCTTTGTGTTAAATTGAATGAGTTGTGACTCCAATACCCAAAATAACATGACATAACCCTATGTTTGTCCTAATAAAAGTTATATAAGACATCTAGATGATACAAAGATCACCTTTTAAGTCTTCCCTGAAAGTTTCCTTGGTTTTTGTCTTATGCAAATCCCTAACTACAAGCATCGCATACTAAATCATCCACACAAACTGTACTTCATTGAATTTTATATATGGATGTATGGATTCATTTTTGCGTGTGTGCAAAGATTTGTATAATCAATGTACTTGAAATTCACTTCCATTGGCAACAATATTTGAGTTCTCAAAATATATGTGGACCTCAAGAAAGAATTTAATTTAATTTGCACTTCAGATGATGTTTGGCTCCTATGGGAAATATGTTACAAATTTACAACAACATAGACCTCATTGACCTCGACATGGGGGTTCCTTTCAAAGTAGCTACAATTTACACTAGGCTCCCACCACTACTTCAAGAATGGTTTCAGTGTTTGCAAGCTTTAAGTGATACAAAATTGAAGGCAATGGTTGCACCTCCTCCCTAGGACACTACCCACGGGTAGATCACTTAGTGCATTTTAAAAACGACGTGCGGCATAATATAGAGAGGATTAAAATCATTTGAAATAAAAACTATAAAGGAATTCCAAATAATGAAGGGGCCAATAAATGTAGACAATCCCATTATAAGTAAGTTAATGGACATAAAACGTGGGCCATTATTTTTTTGTAAAATTAATATAGGGGCTGAAGATAAGGATCCTAGAAGGTATGTTTAGTACTTGGGGTTATTTTGTACGCGTTGTAACATTGTGATCTCCACCCTAAATTGTCAATTCTAAACCCGCTTTACTATGCTCTGTGTTTTTGGTCACTTGCATTGCAGTGACCGCTATGGTATTTGTGTTGGCATCTTCTATGTGTTTTCATCATAACAGTGTTTGCAATGGTATTACTTTGCTATGGTCTCCTATGTGTTTTCTTCATAACTATGTTTGCAATGGTATTATTGTTTGCATCCTTCTTTGTTTCCATGTTTTCCCTCAACACTCGTCAATTGCGTTAGGAAGTATATTAGCATTTATTACTTAAAAGGAATGTAAAGTACAAAAAATTGCAGTGACTTGGACAATATAAGTAATGAAAGGGTGCAAACAAATGGGCCATTTTTGAAATTTAAGTAATTATAGGGAGTCTTTAATTCAACCCTTGAAGGTAAATAGCCCCAAAACAAAAAACCCCCAGCCGCACATGGTGCACAAAAATGCCTTAGAGTGATCTACCCGTGACACTACCGCATCCAAAAGTTATCTTCAAAAGCTTTAGGGTATGTTGCTACTTGGCCAAGGAGTGGATGGAGAACATGGAGTAGAAGAGCAAGGTGGTTGTTGAACTTCACAAGCTCCATCCAAACTACAAAATATTCCAAGATGGGGAGATTATAAACAAAAATTGGATGTGATTTAAAAAGGTTTATTATTTCACCATCGCCTCTTTGCAAGCCTTGATATGGGAGAATGGGCCTGGATATTATAAGGACAAAGGTACAATACTTGGAATTAACAAACCCATAGCCAAGGGAGAGACTCGAATCCTTTGAAACCTTCATAAAAGGAAAGAAGATAATGAATTTTGAGGGGAGAGCTCATTTTATTTAGTTGACATGTTGGGCCTAAAAATTCTTAGTTGGTGGGATTTCTTAGGGGCGCGAACCATAGAAGGGCTTTCAAGTGTCCCCTTTGCCCTCATTGACTTAATGCTTGTTCTAGGTTCTAAGACCAAGGGTATCATGTCCATGCCCTTCTTTGATCCCTTTATGAAGGCTTTCATCAAGTTCAGACACCCCAATATAGGTGAACCTAATGTGTGGTTGTGGATCGTGGATGTAGAAAGGCAAGACGAGGTCTATGACTTATATAGAGGTTATATTCTTGCCTTATAGTACAAATGCCACAAATCTTAGTATATTCCTTGCATGTTAAAAGAGGTAGTAAACAACATGGAGAGGAAAAATAAGCAGCTATGTTATATCACATTGTATTTACATGTGAAAACAAAGAGATCTCATGCACAACCAAGGTTAAAGCTGGAGAAAAATACCAAGAGTATCTTTATGGTTGCGGGATAGGAGGGATAAAGATCAAACTCTTTATGATGAGAGTTAATATGGTATTCACAATCTGTATGAGTTTCGGTTGGATTTCTATATTAAGGTGTTAAAGATGTTCACTTGGAAAGGTGGCATTTTCTTCAACATTTTCGGGGGTTTAAAGTTGCTTCACTCATACATGGTGAGTGTCCATAATTTAGGCCACAAGACCTAGACATATACACATGTGTTGATGTCCTTGTGAATGATCTTCTTTTCATTGTGCATTGCTTAAGCACTCACATTTCACAAGTTTAGGTTGTGCAACCTAATCTTATACGCCTTTTATGATGCCATCATTTCTCCCGCAAATGCTAGGACTCAAAGTATTCACTCTTTGGTGATTGAGCTAGTAATGAGGACAATCTTTACCACTTTAGAACTGCTTAAAAAATTTGGACTTTGGAGACTTTGTGCTAGGTGTCTTTGACACAGAGTTGGAAGGGGAAGTACCAATAGACACCTTCAAAATATTGTCCTCAGATGACTCAATTGATGTTACTTCCATTATGATTCTAGACAACAACACTATAAGAAATTTAGTGCCGGGGGTGTAGGAGCAAATGGAGGGAGAAAACGATGGTGAGGGAGAGGAGGAGGTGATAAGTCCCAATTTTGTTTTCACACATGGTTATGCTCTAGTACACTTGACCATGACACCTCTTGTTGGACGGAGCATCAAATAATAACACCTTGACATTGAGACCCCAATGAGTTGGCAACTACGGAGGTGATAGAAGAAGGACGCCATTTTTGAAGAGTTTAGGATGAAAAAGGGCAAGCAAGTAGAAGTTGTCCTACTCATCGTTTAAGGATTAGGGTTTCATTGCCTTATCCAACGAAAGAAAAGAAGAATATCTCTTTCTATTTAAGAGACAAAGGTTTGAAAGAGGGACATTGGGTTACAACACGCCAATAAACAACACTCTCGTGAAACCCGAGAAGCTAGATATGGTGAATGAATACAATGCCAAGAAGTATGAAGAAAAGACAATGCATACGCTCAAAGAGATGGAGAGAAAATGGGAGGAAGATATGGAGACCACGAGGGAACAAATGCAATGGAGAAGGAGGCCAACATATCCAGAATGAAGGAAGAGCTTAGAAAAAGTTGATGCAAAGTAGCAAACCTGAACCCACCACAAACATCAATATGCATAATTTGGTCTCTCAATTCATTGCATACTAGCAATCCATCTAAGGTCTACCCCAACGCATTTTGTTCACAAACTGTCAGAGATGGTTTATGGAAGCGTCACACCTATGTTAATTGGCAAGGAAACCGCCAATGTTTGTTCGGGGTTGCGTTTGGTTTTGAAGATAGTATTTCTTGTAGCTTACATTATTTTGTGGAGCTCAGTGATGCTCAACACAACCTGACAGGGTGTGGACTTCTTCTTCATGGAGTTGCCCCCCCCTTACTTGGTTCTTGGACATGAGAATTGTAACAAGGTCTTCAATGGGAATGGGAACAAGACCATGAAACTAGGTGAGGGCATTGTCCTTCATTTTTGAAAGTTATGCAAATGGTTATATGGAGTGTGTGCCCATGGTCGAGTAGGTGTCCTGGCCACATGCATCATTTTCCGTCAATTATGTTCCTCATAAATGATAGTCCTCCCAAAGTGCATTCTTACACTTGTGGGAAATGTCATTTTCCCCAGATTTTGGAATCCTAGGATGCACAACGACAATGTATTGTTCTTAACCATCTATCTTTATATCACAAGACTAGTACGCGGTGGTTTGATTGTCCTGGAGTTTGCCATGGCCAATCCAATTGGTCGGCCACTATTGGGTTCTGAAGACCCCCTCTTCAAATTATTCTATGGCTATGCAACACTCAATAAACTTGTTCCAAGTTGAGCATTTTTCTCATGTTTTTTTGACACCAATCATCTACCATGTTTTGACTTGCAAAAGAGAACGACCCCTTGAAATTTGATGTTTGAACCTTGTGATGAACAAGCTTTGAAGGCTTTTACCAATGGAACAATGCCTTTCCTTTAACATTTTTTTTCATTGACATTGCCTTTGTCATCGATCACTCCAAGGAGAATCTAGAGGATGGAGTAGGCAATAACCCGCTTGCCAAAAAAAGGATTTTGTGCATGGTGCCTCCATGTTGCCTTTGAAAGGAACAATACGTTCTAATAGGTGTCCCTCCCCTTCAAGATCCAGTAAGAGGAGAGATTTCATGCTCTGTAGATGTCTCCAAATGGATATTCAAGCCAACAGTAACCCAACGCCATTTGTTGCTATTGGCCCACCCAACCAGCACACGTGTCCTTCATATTTTGTCGCACTTGACAAAATTTCTTCATTGGCAGTTGGCACATATATCAAGAAGCCTATGTCCTAGGTGTTTCCCTCCGCTTCTATTGCCATCATTTGGATCATTGATTGTTTTTGCTTGCATGTGCTAAGTGTGCATTTCCCTCTATTTTGTAGGACATTGAAGATGATTATTGTCCCAAACCACCGGTATCCAAGGCCCATGTGTCAAGGAGTAGTGGCATTCCATCGCCAACAAGATGCTCTTTAGATAGTCAAAGTCTACCCTTTGCTAAGTTTAGGGCTACTATATCTAGTTCCACTCATCCAACCAGTTATGATCATCATCCGCACTCAAGATTCGGCTATGATGACATAATAAAAGGTGCACAGAAACTCGGTTGAAAATTGCGTTAAATATTTCCTCAACCAATGGAGGATGCAACATTGGCACTTGTGATGTAACAATTATATTCATAGACACATTATGTCTATTTAAATCATATTATGCAATAAATAAAATACCCAATTTTGTATATTACAAAACTAACTGTTGATGTCTATTTTAGATTGTGATAATTTACGAATGTTCTATTTGTAGTCATTATGGGACTTGCTTGTTGAATATATTCGTTATGATTGCTTGTGCAGAGGCATTGTTGGCCGTGATTGTTTAAGGTATGCAAGGATTGGTGCCTGCATTGTTGCAAAAGCTTGTCATTGTTGTTCCGTTAACCAACAAATCGCTTATTCCACATGTTGCTAAAGGTAGAGGGTGCTTAAACCAACACTTTGAGCTATTGCACATACACATGGCTACATGGTTGATATAAAAAAAAATTCATATTAGCCTTTGTTCTAAACATAGGTATAAAGAAAGAAAAAACATTCTTAGCCTCAATTAGATATTTGACGAATATTCAACGTCAAAACCACTAGCTTCCTTAAACCAATATATAGGCCATGTGTATGACGACCTTGGATATGATGAGGACCGCCATCTTCATTGCCTAGAACCAACACAACATAGTTGGGTACTAGACCCAAGCCAGATCAAAGGCCAACTAGCAACAGTGCACCAAGCCACGTGGCCACCTCCATGATCCCACCTAGTTCGCTTGCAAGACCATCACCTTGCATCTTGGGTACCAACCCCCTTCGTGACTTTGTGCTTTGTGGGCCTACCTTCGTGACTTTGTGAATAGAATGGCTATACCCCCCCCCCTGCATTGTATAGAATGGCTAGAATGGCATTGACAAGCCACCCTAAACCCAGCTTGAACCAACTTGAGATAGGGTGGAGCCCGTGGAGCCCATTACCTACCCTACATGGAGGTAGTGAAGGTCGATATGAGGTGGCAGAACTAATGGCACCTAAAAGCGTCACTATGTTGGCCCATACACTTCTACACCATGGAAAACGCTTCAAGGTAGTAAAGTGTTGGTTTTGGGTGGGGTGTTGGTTTTAGCACCCTCTACTTTAGATGTTTTAATCTCCATTATCACACCCTCTCAAGCCATAATTTGACATTATAGTCTCCAATTAGTGAATACAATGTTATATTAACCTTCAAATCATATCATTGCCTAAGGGGCGGTTTACACTATGGACCATGAAGTCGTCCCACGGCCGTCTAAGCGATGTGATTGGACGTTGAAGTCGTCCCGGGACGACTTGGGTTTACACCAAGGAAAAAATGGCAGAGTGACCATGGAGGTTGAGGTCCACAAATTTTTTTTTAAAGCCTACTCTATCCACTGCCATGGTCCAATGGGTTTTCCGTTGGGACAAGCAAAAGAGGTGGTCCGGGAAAAAGAGCAAGGGCCCATGTCAGAAAAATGTCGTTTTAATGATTTTATTTTTTATTTTTTAATGATTTTTTCCGACTTAATTAATGATTTTCTTCGGCTACACTTAGAAGGTTGTAATACTGTAAATACATATTTCCGTTATGGTTGAAAGCACAGTAGAAAAGGCCCGTTTTTTTGCAAGAAATTGATCGTTTGTATTTGTTCGTTTCATCACTGTCCAACCGATGCAATGATATTGCTATCCTATCTTGCACCGGCACCGTAACCCTAAATTGAGTATTTTTTTTTTCTCAAATACGGACCTAACCTCTCACACAAAAATTTGAATGTATTGTGTGTCACTCGAGTTCGCTTTCTAAATTCATTCTCCGTCCACGAACCCAACAATAAGCGGTCTACGAATCCAATCATCCGTTCTTGACTCCATATACTCCTCTCTCTATACCCCATATTCTCATAAACCAAGCTCAAAATTGCTAACTTCTCCCATTCTCCTTGCAAAATCACCGCTTGAATGTCTACCACATGCTTTACGAGTATGTACAAAAACATGTACAATCCTAAAAGCAAAACAAATGTCCTCGTCCTCTCCTCCATTGCTTGCTGAAATTTTAGGTTCAAGCAAGCGAAAACTACAAGACAAATGAAGAGAAGAGAAGTCAATAGAAGTGAAGAGAATGGTCAAACTTGACTTTTTCCAAAAACTGTTTTTTTTTTAAATTAAAAAAATCAGCACCTCCACTTTTTGGTGCATGGTCATTCTTCATGGTCCACATTCGGTTTACACCTAGTGAAGGGCCCATGAACCATGAAAACTAATATTTTAGTAACTCGGACCATGGAAGTCGTCCCATGAAGTCGTCCCACGCAAAATAGGCCTCTTACGTGGGACGACTTCATGGTCCATAGTGTAAACCGCCCCTAAGATTCAATTTGAAGTACGTAGCTGCCCACTTTGAAACCATAAAATTAGGTTTTGGAATCAGGTCCTTTACAAAATTAGGTGCTTCCACCATATTCAACCAAATTGGACTGCACTTTTTCCACTCCCGATGCCACTTTGTGTATAAACTTTAAACAATTTCTTCTATGCAAACTTCCATTGGTCGATAAGCCTTGGTCACGAGACACAAAAAGCGAGCACATCTATGGGTTTGCGGGAAGCCCAAGATGGGCATTTTGCATGGCCACATGTTTATCATTAACACAACACACGAGCACAACACTTCCAAAATTCGCAACCATTTCATATCATGTCCAAGAAATGTAAAGCACATTGCAGTATATTTGATATGCTTTTATTGAAATACAGTATACAAATCTTGAAGAAATTGTATAGTTTTCAAAATGCTAAAATTGCTCAAGGTGTAACTCTCTATAATAGGGCAACATACCTTAGGTAGATCAACTTATGACGTCTCGAAGGACGCTTGAGATGACACTACACTAAATAGGATATTCAATGTTTGATTCACTAAATACGAACGCATACACTAAATATCAATAACCCTATGAAAGTAAGTAACATTAAATGTAAGCTCAAACACTAAATATCAGCTATGATAATTATGTGGAAGTTACATGTTTGAATTTAGTATTACGGATATGAAAAGATAAAATAACAATGATAAAAGAAGAATTCGAATGTATCTTCTAGCATATCTTCTAACACTAATTGTTAAAAAAATAGAAATTAGTCTTGAGCAGGGTAGGGTGATAACAACACTAAATATAATCAAACACTAAATATCCTATTTAGTGTAGCTTTACTTAGCCAAAAGTCACCAGCTTTTGCATGGTCAGTTACCAATAATTTTTGCCACAAATCAATGGGCCAGCCTAGTATTTGCACAAGTTTGATGGATTAACTTAACTGTAGGCGACACTCGGGAGTTGTTGTGCTTCAAAAACGAGCTTCCCAATGAGAAGTTTCCAGGCAGGCTTTGATTCGATTCCTCATAACTTCAACAAACTTGTGGAGGGACGAGTTCAAACTTTCAAAGCCATCATGAACGACTTGTCCTTGTTGTTGTTGGCTCACAACAGATTCCCTAAACAAGTCCTCACGCACAAGCACACCAAACACGACCCACTAATTAACACCATACAAAATAGGGGATGGAAAACCAACCCCCTCATTTATTATCGCAGCCGGAGTAAGAGGAGTTGTACACGAACACTCCATAAATGAACTCGCCAACCTAAAAATTCCAAAATCCAACATTAAAACCCTCGTGAAAAACATACATCAGAATGCCATTAAATACCTCACATATTTGGTTCTCAACAAAAGAAGACTCGATAATAAACGAGCCTATGTCTGTCCACCCTAATGAAATGGGATAACTAGTACACCACCAGAGCCCGCCTCCTGAAGGAGGCATAACACCTATGTTGCATCATGGAAAACCGTGATCAGCATTAAGCCAATGGGCTCACGTTCATGCTGGTACTTAGATACAAGTGTATTTTTTCCTTTTCTTTCGGGGCTCACTCATCCACTACGGGAGAATTTTATTCATAAGCTACTTGGGTGGAATGTGTGCCATGTAGTGCATACATGTTACCAACATGGCAAGTGCCAAGAAAAAGAAAATAATTCCACATCAGCACCACTTCATTTCCTCGTAATTTGGACTTGGGCTCCAATATAAAGTCATGGGATCTAAAAAAAACCTAATCTCAACCAATACGATTGGCTTGATCTTGGAGTTTTTCTTTCTTTCGTTTTTTTGTGTTTGTGTTTTTTAACTCCAATTTCAACCCACCCTTGGACTTCTCATTGGCCGGGAGTGACATGGCATGGACTAAAGGAGTGAAAAATCCACTCGAAATTGTATTATATGAGCCAAAGTGGGTAACATTGGCCTTACAATTTAAGACCAATGAATTTCAACTAATAGATACATGATTTCTAAACCTCCTCCCTCAATTGAGGCATTCACACACTAGGATTTGAATCCACAATTTCTTAATGTGGTCAAAGTACTATGGAGTGCATCATGCTTTGGAAATTTTGCCACACACCTAAATTGTTGGATTTGGTCACAAATATTGTTGTTGTTCTTATGAACACCCTCAAAGTTTGATCATGTTTAGGCCGTATGGTCTAAACTTTTAAGGATGGTTTTCTTATGTGGATGATAATATCAATTGCCTTGCTTTCCATGCACATCATGTATGATTGCATAAAGTCATGTGGATGTCCAATACTTCCATTATGCCCTTGATTTTATCCCATGAATTCCAATCACATTGTTGAATCAATTGTGAAGTTGCTTCGAGATTTGGAGAAGGTTCTTGTCACTTCATGAAGAACATTGTTTGAGACTTATGGGACCACAACCCTTTACAAAACACTTCTAGTGGGAAGTGAAAATTGTAAAACATCAATGTTGGAAAAACATACTATTCTATTTAAAGGGAAATCATTGCCTCCAATTCTGAACATCTAGATGGACAATTGTGTGAAGGACAACAAATGTAGATATGTGTTTTGTTTTTGGTCATAAATGGTGGCTAAGGGCATTTTCAAGGAGGTCTATGTGTCATTTATGATGGTTGGGCACACACACAACATCATTGATGCGTGTGTTGAACGTTGGAGCATGAAGTTGCATGAAGAAGATTTCTTAACAATTCCGTTACTCATGGAATCTTACATTGATTTGGACATTGTTCCAGTGTGTCCCCATTTGGTTGAAAAGATTCTTGACTTCAAGGATTTCATAAAACCTTATATTTGTTGATGGAAATGATCATCTTGTGGGACGCACCAAACCTCAACAATTTCGGTTGTATATGCGCGACAACAATCTCCTCACAATGCGATATAAACCTATCTACACCACACCCAATTGGAGCCCACCTGAAGGTATCTTGATTTGGAAGACAAATGAAAACAACAAGGCGATGTTGCCAGATGGTGAGCCAAAACCTAACAAAGCGAATCCTATAAGAACGAGGAAGATATTAGTAAGGGGATTTCTAGGTTTATCAAAGATTGGGAAGAGTTGTGTGAAGAAGACAATACCGCAGTTGTGCATGGACCATATAGACGGTTGATGCCATATTGGGAATGTGTGCTTTCTAATATGAGAAGCCTGACACATAAAACTTCAAGCGTGTTAAAACAAAGATTTTGGCCAAAGAGTCAGGCCACAATTTTGCAAGTCCCAAGCCTTGTATTTTTGCAATGGAGATATTCGTGATGAATTCGATGTGGAAGAGTCATAGATCAAATTGTAGTGAATTGTCATAAAGGCTATATGGTGTTACTACGCCTTGGGATGAAGAAATTTCCAAATCCATATGGTTGGCGAGAGTTTTCTCAAGGCCAAAATTTATGACAACTAATCCTGATTTTCGTCAAATTCAAGTGGAATATTTTGGTCTTTGTAGGAAGAATGGCATCCTCCATCATCGCATTGGATGGGGCACCAACACGGCCTTTAATTAGGTTGTGTATTCAAGTGTTTCCCTAGTTTGGGTCGACACAAATGCAATGCTCATTGCTTGGAAGGCGCGATCGAAGGAAAACAACCCTAGTGGAATTCCAACAAAACATGTTAAATTCGCAAAGAACAACTCATCTCGTATAAATGTATCTCAAATTGCCGATGAATCCAACGAATGTAGTGAATGGTTTTTCTACATACTAGATATGATATAGATTTCATATGCTCAAATTATAGATTTCGTATGTATTAAAGTTTTTTTAATTATAGATATGGCACGAGGCATTGCATAACATTACTCAAACGATTAGCTGTGTTCAACTGCCCTAACTTCGAATTCAATCTGAAGCATTGGGATTTCGACATCCGGAAGCTTTACTCTCAAATCTACTATGGGACCCACAAACACACCTCATCAGTTAAGTAATGTTATGTGCGCTTTAGACATTGTAATATCGTTAAAAAAGTCACGGTTGTGAGCTTTCGTTATGTTTGCATTTGGATGGTATAGCCATAATTTATTAAATATACTTGATTACATATCGATCCTTTGCATTTGTGATTTCATGGCATTTTTGGTGTATATTCTTAAATTTGAACATCGTTAATAATAATAATAATATATTTAGTAACATACATTTTTGAAAGTTATAGCAACACGTAACTTCGAATGGTAACCCACACTAATTAGACAAAAAGGTGAAGTTACAAATGCAACGGTTGAGTTTGAGGAATAATTCGTTTCAGTTCAAAACTTCTGAAATATCATGCATTGTTTTACATGAATTTATATATTATACCTCATATTAATAAAGAGGAACCAAAAGTTCACAATATGTGACCAGTTGGACTTGGAAACACTAGGATTTTGATTGATTATGCCGAAAAGCCTCCCTAGTCACTGATGTCACTCTTGAGCAAACTATATTTTGTTATGTTTCATAATACATCCTACACTAATATGAGGAGTAGTTGGTGAACAAACTTCACACATCAGTGTATGAGAACACTAATGTTCCTTAATTTATTTATGCATCCTACACTAAAACATTTGATTTATTGTAGGGTGCATTATTCATTAATTGCCCTTGCAATTATGTTGGACTTTAAATATAACATATAAGCAACCCACAACTAGCTATGTCCCAATGCTCACTCCAAATTTGCCCATTTTGTTTTTTTTTCTTCTTTCAAATTTGTCCCCATTATGCGCCTTAGAGAGAAAGTGGTTTCAGGTGTCATCAGTATTGAGCAAGAGAATTAGAATTGGTGACACTAAACATCATATTTAGTGCACTTATGTTATTTGGGTAAAAATTGATACCCTTAGTAAATTGTTGTAGCAATGCACAACTCCAAATGGTAAGCCCCACTAATTAGATTAAAGAAGTGGTGCGGTTGGTTCTCCCCATTCATTGATTGACATTCTTTATACCTCATAAACCTTTGAAACTTGAAATAGCAACCCACGCTAAAGACATGCATGGCAAAGGCAATTATGAGAGATAGTATATGAGGGAGGTAAATTCAATTATCAGTAGAGCTCACAGGCCGTTTTATATGCTTTCTTCCACTAAAGGCGAGAACTACACTATATATGATATTTAGTGTCACCGATTCTAATTGTCTTGTTCAATACTAATTGTAAGCCGCGGTATAGTGTCACCAACACTAAATGCTAACCCAACATTCATTACTCATTCCTTGTAGATTTATTGAGGGATTATAGATCTAGGGTGTTGCAAATACTGTCACTTACCAAGTGATGTTCCATCCAAATTTCAATTGTCCATGACAATATTTCATCATAAGCTGTTGGCAAGGTTAGGTAGGGTTTTGACCAATGGATGAACTCATCCATCATCTAATACAATATTTGTTGGCTTTGTCTGTAGGACAGAGACTATGCATTGACTACTATGTTTCAAGAGCAAATTTCCTAACCACTTTGCGTTCACACTTGAACGTTACTCGATCCTACTATTTTTGGTCCAGTTTATTTAATGTGGGTAGTGAAAGCTTGCATACCTCGGACAACTAGCCAAACTAATTCAACTATTAGTTAACTAGTTGCCTTTCATAATTATAGTTGTTCACGATTTGACTTGCCAAAAACTGTAGTTAATTATAGTTGTTCTAAAATCTAGTTAACTACAGTTGTTCCCTAGAATGTATTGAAAGAAATCTAATTGACTATAGTTGGTTATAAGTATAGTAAATAACCATGGACTAGCATGAGCAAAGTGCACAACTACAATTATAGTCTTTCATAAGAAAGGACGGAGCCTCACGATTCTACCGTTTTCTTGTTCACTTATTCATAAGAAATGTCATCCAAAAAGTTACCATAGTGACACGAAATACCATGTGACACTAAATGTAATATTTAGTGTAGCTTGACCTAGGGAAGGGAGGAAGGGCGGGCTCCAAATTAAGACGGAAGTTTCATATATGAAGCACAAATACAACACATAATATAATTAAGTAGGTCAAGCAATGATGGGTATGTTGTGTGGGCCACCCTACCTAATAACCTTGACATAGGAATTCGGGCCACTTCACACACGAGACTAAGAACCCTTGACCATTATTACACTTCAAGCACTCTCATTGGTGGAAAAGGTGGAGCCGGTCCAAAGTTCCCTTCACACTACGCTTGAGGGACCAACGGAGTATGTGATTGCAAGATGGGTGTAAAGTTTACATGGATTCCTACATGGCATCGAATGGATCATGTTTTCATGGTCACTTGGACTATTTTCAAAAATCAGCTCTTGGAGGTAAGCCTAACACAAAACCGGGAGACCATGGCACTCCGAACGCTCACAACCGTTGATTTATTCTATTTTATCATGCATGAGGACCCGCATGAATAAAAGTTCATTGAAATAGCATTCGGTTGAGGGCCCGGTCACATATGACTTCACACTAGACTTGAGGGTCAGTGACCACAATACATGATTTTGGAGGTGTGTTGGGACGGCCTTTGGACACTCTCTTTTGGGCTCTTACAATTTCATGGTCACGGCTCTTGGCTTGTGTGTGAAGTTGCCCTTAGTACACGTGCCACGTGAGCACATTATGAGTATGTTAGTTTCTCAACAATTCACGAACCCTTGGTCTTTGGATAACATGCATGTAATTGTTCTCATTATGGTAGTACCTATACCACTTTGGCACTAATTAGACTATTTGAGGAAAACCAATCTCTTTAGAAATGTTATTTTAAAATCTCAAAAAATAATATGTAAAAAATGATCATTCCTTTATATCCGAGATAATAGAATACAAACATGTAAATTTAAACCACTATTTGTCTATAAATAGCCCAAGTGGTTAATGCACTACAATATTCGGCGATAAATACCATAATTGTAGTAATATACGCATCTTGAATTATTGTCATATTAATATATGCATTACCTTGAATAGGAACCACCCTTCACTCACTTCAAGGAATGGATGGTTGAAAGGAGACCCCAATGGAATGGGCTCATTTGACTATCCCAATTAGTGTGTGCTACTATTCGGTGTTACGCAATGCAATAATGTCTTACTCAATAGTTCAGTTTTCACCGATGAAAGTTCAATAAGTTGTTTGGACATTGTAGAACACAAATGACTATGTTTGGTAAAATTTTACATCCTCGTTAAATAGTTATAGCATTGTGTAATTCTGATTAGAAACACACACTAATTAGGATAATCGATCTAGTGAGATCGGCGTGCCTCAGATGGATGCTTTTGTGTCTAAGCTCACTTCTCGTAGGATACGAAACATGCAATTAGTGCAAAATAATTAGCAAATCAAAACCCGTGTATGTAGCAACTTAGAGCTCTTATGAATATCTTAATCATTATCAAAGTGAAGATACTCTTTGCTTATTTGGTGGTCATATAGGTATTCCTTGATCATGTTGACTATTGAAACCAAGAGTGGCTAGCTTATTTCGAGCACATATAGCAGTCCAATTCCATTCAAACACATGCCTTTCTGATGGCAGTCCTTAGATCCACACTTAATCACATACCATTCATATGTAAGTGTTTAAAATGTTGTTGTGTTCAATTTAGGCATGTATACCTTGTGGTTGCCTACTAGAAGCTTGAAATTTTACATATATAAAGAGAAAGGAAAAGAAAAAGAAAAGGGAAAGATAATACCACAAAATTGGTTGTGACCGCGACTCACGTGAAGAATAGCCTACTCACCCATCCATGGCCATGTTTTTGAAGCAGAAGGCATTTGCAATGGTTTAGTGCATATGATAGTATGGAGTTTTGGGTCCGAGATGACCCTAAACTACTAGATGATAGTGGAAAGGTACCCAAACCGAACAGAGTGGTTGGCGGTTCAATTCCTGGCCATGGAATTGTCTCTCTACTTGACGGAAACTAGCCAAGTGGTCAGACACCTCATGTGTTCTAAAAAAAGAAGAAGAAAAATAATATGAGGTTTTATGAGTGTTAAAACAATTGAAACTTATTAAGTATCACAAAATAGGCGAAAATGCAAAGGCATGGTAAAGTTTGAAGCTCATATCAATATTTTAATTATGATTTTAATTAAATTTTCCTTTTTTCTTCACGAATAATTATTTAAGATCCCTCTATTTATGTCAAACTCTGATCTGGAAATAGTTTATAGATTCTGACCTTGAGATCCAATGCCTTTTTTAAAGTCTTTTTAAAGTCCGGTTTAGATTCACACCTACTCACATGTGTCTAATTGAGTTACAGGAATGAAATAGGCTTGTTTATCTTACACTCTATGCATGGAAAATGATAATGAGTTTGTTACTAATGTAGCTCAACCCAATAGGGCTTTGCTTATAATCCAAATCGGGGATATCCAAGGATTTGTCATGCATGCATGAAAACTCTAACTACTAAGTGATCCTTTTATATTCCATGTTTGTGTTATAAAATAGTTATATTCTAGTAATGTGCTGAAGATCCGCATGATGTGTGTGTTATTTCATACCCGTTCCTCTTAAAATCACCCCTTTATCTCATGTGATTCATATGTGTGCAAGAAAACGGACCCCCTCCCCAAGTGATTTGAAGACACAATCCAATATCATTTAAACATTTGTCTATATGATATTTATTCATGCATCCACACCATTCCAAATTGGTTGTCTGATTAAGAGAATTAACTAAATAACACACGCATACCTTTTCACTGGGAGAAACTTTTGACCCCTTTCAACCATCCATTGCAAACCCCAACAAAAGTTGCATAAGAAAATCACTTTGGTTGCCAACTCGAGGTTTTTGGTCATGATGTGTAGTCGAAGTGAGCACCTTATGGATTCTCGAAGCGCTGTCGAAATATTAGACCTAAGATGGGTTCTTTCAAATAGATAAAACACACGTTTTGATCTACACTTAACCTTAGCACCTTCTCAATTATGATGAAATTCTAAATATTTTTACAAATAAAAATATGGAATTTGCAGTGTTGTTAGTTTTGTATGTTTTATTTTGATTTTATTGTTTGGTAACCTTGATCAAACTGGAAAGAATGTTAGTAACATGATATGTTAGACCATGTTCCGTTAGGGATTATCAGTGTGGGAAGCCCCGTAAATATGTACAGTATGAAATAGCACCAACCAATGAGAGCAAAGGCAATGAGGGGTATGGAAAGTATGAATTATATGCCTAGGACAAACCTTGGAGAATGGGGGCAAAGACTGATTAGGTAACATGCATTGTTTTTTTGGACAATCATGACCATTGAATATAAAATGAAGGATGCAGTGGACCTCGGTTTGATATTATGTCTTCACTTGTAGGTTCTCACATTTTTTTTCTTGGTTGTTTTATTCATTCTTACATGCCCCTGGTTTTCTCTTGAAACACATAGGAGTCCCATTGGAAGTATACGTGAATAAGTGAAGGTGAAACAAGTCAATGACATAGAACGATGAGAATCATTGAAATATCCGAGTATAGTCCAAACTTTTAAATGAAACACAATGATATGCATTAGAAACTATTGAAAGATGATTGCACCTATCTTTGTTTACGAACTATTATGGATGGTTATAATTAAAGGGTATAGTGGACTTAAATCATGTGTTACATGGTTCCGAGAAAAATATAAATGAAGTGGAAACATACTAGCATGACAAACCATTGTGTAGCACACTCTGGAATGAACAAGTAACCATAGGCTCCAAAGTAGGTAGGGCCATAGATTTGTCAACATTTACACTTTGACAAACTTTGCAAACATTGTTAGAAACACATGTGGGATATCACTTGTGGCCCCACATCTTCACAATCGCGAGGTTTTAGGCAAAGTCGTGATAGGATACTCGAGAAACACTTTATCCCATACAAAAGGTGGGGCATGGTCAAGATGGGTAGCACAAAGGGAAGCCCCTACACAATGGGCACCCCTATCTCTTTTATGACAAATGAATTTTGGAATATTTCGATTTAATAAGACTGTAAGAAATCGAGATACAATGAAAATATTTTGGGTCACATGGCTTCCAAGACCACTTTGAGAGGCCATTCAACAACCTAACCAACACAAAATTTGGATCACTCCAAGCACCTAAACTCCCCAACATATGGGGGAATAGGTGCAACTATCTTAAAGGCCTCCTTCCAATCACGTGTTGTAGTTGGCTTCGGTAAGAAGAACGACACTAATTGGCCTTGAATGTTTAAATCCCATTTCAAACTTATAGCTTAGAAAATATTTTTATTAAAATGTCATTTTTCTCACACAAATGTGTCAAATGCGACTAGTAAGCTATTGCCCACTCACGGACACAACGGTTTCTTTGACAAAATAGCATCGAAGGTGAGTGAGTGCATCCAAAATTGGAGGGTGAGTTATAAGGTGGCCACACCTATTTGGGAACTTTGAGAGCAACTTCTTCAATTTAGGTGTCGATTAAAAAACTTGGATTGTGGTTAAGTTATTTTGTTTGTTTGATGCAATCGTTGAGTTACATGCTATGGATGAAAGATGTTCAATGACTTTCTCATTAAAAAATGAACATGGACTTTATATGTAATAAAGGAATATTTAATTCATGATTCATATTTTGTAAATGTTATGGATGTTATGGAGGCATTTATCACATTAAGTTAGAAAGCTTTGTATAAAAACACGAGTCCATTTTCTATCCTCATGTAAGTACATACACATTTCTTGTTTGTAGGGGGTTTCATAGTGACTCATGAAATTCATTTAGGTTTCCAATGAAGGGTCCACCCCTCGAGCATGCTCCCAACAATTGAGATTGCACAAATTGACCTCAAGTGAACTAGGACTTAGGACTTGGGGCTCTGTGTGAACCGGCCCTAATTATCCGAATAGGTGCAACCACCTTATATAGGTCGCCCTTCAATTATAGGTGCACACACTACACTCACTCACTCACTCACTCACCTTCGATGCATTTTAATGCATTGATTTGGAGACAAACATACCATTGCTTGGCTCATGACGTGTGTTCACTTGCCCAACCCCATAATTGACTACATGGAGATTTTGGCATTCGCATTGGTGATTTTGGCATTCCACAAAACATGGTAGAGGTCTTGAGCAATGCTATGGAAGTCCGGCCCAGGAGTCATGTTGTAACCAAGCAATCACTTAATACTAGCCTCATGGGCAACATCATTATAACTCACATGGATATCACAATTAGGGAAGAACTTATGAACACGAGCAACAAACATAGGCACATACATTGCAATCACATAAGGACTGACCCTGCTACTAAGTTAAACATGGAAGCTTCGACCCCGTGTGAAGTGGTCAGTCCCAACTCCCATGCTCCCAACGGCTGAGATTGCACGGATCGACCTAAAGTGAATTGGGACTTAGGACTTGAGACCCATGTGAACCGGCCCCTACGTAAGTGAATTTGGGCAAACCAACCCATACACTCGTTCCTTGTTGGATGCCCTAAACCCTTGCCTCCAAGGAACCAGTGTACGGGACCACGGGTTAATTCACCCCCAGCCTACGTAAGTGCCCAAAGAGGTGTGACCTCCTTATAACTTAGGTCACCCTCCAATTACAGGTGCACTCACTCACTCACTCATTCACTCGCTTGCCTTTGATGCATTTCTGTCAGAGAAATGGCATTGATCTGGAGGCGGAAGTGTGGAGTTTATGCCCACCATTAATATATAATACCAGCCTTGGGAGCAATATTATCCAATAACTTGCATGCAGGCTATGAGAACTAGGGCGCAACTTAAGAACAGAACTAGGTACATTACATTATAATACACTTACAGTTCCATAAAGATTGGATGCCACTGTCCAGGGCGATTTTTGGGCATAGTCGGTCACAATCCCACTGTTTCCAAGTCCAACCGGTTTACATGTTGTGATCTTTCGGTCTTGATCGTTAATAATTTGAGGCACGTTCCATAGATTCCTCTAAAACGATCGGTTATTTTCACCGAAGAGTACGATGTAGATGAGTTGGTAAACATCCAAAAATGGCAGTAAAAAGTTAACTTTGAAGTGTCACTTCACACATGAGACTGACAGCCTGTGACCATTATTACACTTCAAGCACTCTTGTTGGTGGAAAAGGCGGAGCCGCTCCAAGTTCGCTTCACACTACACGTGAGGGACCAACGGAAGTATGTGAATGCAAGATGGATGTAAAGTCCACATGGATTCCTACATGGCATCGAATGGATCATGTTTCATGGTCACTGGGACTATTTTCAAAAACCACCTCTTGGAGGTAAGCCTAACACAAAACTGGGAGACTGTGGCACTCCGAACGCTCACAACCGTTGGTTTTATTCTATTCTATCATGCGTGAGGACCTGCGTGAATAAAAAACCATTGAAATAGCATTTGGCTGAGGGCCCGGTCACAAGTGACTTCACACTACACTCGAAGGTCCGTGACCACACTAAGTTACATGATGTTGGAGGCGTGTTGGGACGGCCTTTGGACACTCTTCTTTTGGGCTCTCACAATTTCATGGTCACGGCTCTTGGCTCATGTGCGAAGTGGCCCTTAGCGCTTCTCCCCCTTCATTGTTGGCTGCCACTTTACTACTAAACCTGGGAGCTTGAGCTTGGGGAGGGGGGGGCTGGTCCGGTCACTCTGACTTTGTCCGGAAGGATCTAATCAGGGGAATTCCTTTGCAGGGAAGGTGGAGATGGAGGGGGTAGAGGAGGAGTCCCTAAACCACTCGCTTCCCTTCACATTCATTAAAGGCAGGAGTCGGGGGAAGGGGGGGTATGGACGGCTAGGATCGTCCCAGATGGCGCGCACCCCTTCATTCCGCCAGGTGGATGGGTCTTGAGCCGTCGGATGCGGTGGCCAAGGCTCTCTCTCTCTCTCTCTCTCTGTGTCTCTCTCTCCTCAGCAGTCAGTGCCTGTCTTGGCATGACTCTGCACTCGCTTGCGTCGAAGCTACAGATTTCGTCAATCTCAGTCAGCTCCAATTGAGTTTTTTAGGTAGGTGGGTGGGTAGCTTAGGTTGCGTTTCCCCTTCCGGTGTATACAAAACAAAATACTTGCTTTCAAGGCATTATTGTCACAGTATTGGTTGTGGATCGCAATATCGGTGGAGCACTGCTTGCTGCACAGGAGCTCGATCCCAAGTTTCGAATTTTATGGGCCATGGCAGAGTGATCAATATTCTCCCTGATCTCCCAAATTGCTTTGTGGAAGAAGATTTGGGTGCAAGCCTCTTCTTTTGCGTGTCTGTGTGAACGTCGGCTGACTTAATTGTGAGTTGATGATGGAGCTGCTTCTGATGTGTGTTCCTGATCTTGGTTAGCTCAGAACTTCATTGTGCATGGTGGACATTTGTGGTGTTGATCCTCAGGTGGGTTGATTTAGCTGCTTGTGTTGTCGGATTTTAGAGATTTTCTCGTGGAGGCTGTGGGATGAAGGTGCAGGTGAGTGGAGGGATGTGCTCGAGAGGTTAGACATGGTATAGCGTCATTAGCAAGTTGGGTAGGGTGACTGCGCAGCAGCGTTATGGTCAATGCTTTCTCCGCTGTAAGATTGTCGGACACAATCGTCACCATAGAATTGTGATACGAAGGTTAGCTAGGATGGATAGATCTTAATTAGTTACCGCATCGGGTCGAAGTGCATGCTGAACGATTTTGTTTTTGTTTCTGTTTTCCCGCCGAGTACCGTACTGCTGATCCTGGTGGAGAGGTGGTTGGAGTGTTTTGGGAAGGTTGAGTACGATCATCAGCATTATTAGTAGTGGCCTGGGGACGGTGATTGATGGTGCGTTGTGCGCACCATTTGTCAAGGTGGTTCAATCCAATGAGGCCACCTGCACATGTTGATATGCTGCGAAGTTTTAAGGTTGTGTTGTGGGTGACAATAGGAGACGTTATGCTAGCTACACATAGGTCGTCCCATCCACCTTCTGGCTTTTTGAAAGGAAAAAAAAAAGCGCGACCATTCCACTCCCGTCCTTTAGCTTTTGAGATGATGCACCAGTGGATCGTCACATGAGGAAGGTGACCACCGTTGACCCCCTAGACGGAAGTTGTTATTCCGATCGAATATTTCTGCGTCGCCACTCGTTTTGAGAAGCACTCTCGGAGGAGATTTCTTGAGATAGTTAATATATTGCAGTGCATTTCAAGTCCTTGCACTGTATCCTCTTGACTGTATCTCCTCATCCTCAGTTCCAGGATAAAAAGAATTATCCGCGTCACCGCCGTCGAAACCTTCAGTCGAGATACTTAAGTTAACCCTGGATCGATCCAATAATTTGCTCACCTAATAACGCGTGTTCTTGATTATTTTGCAGGTACCTGCCGTCAGTAACATCATCATTTATGAGTGCCAAGCCTAAGCAGATTCTGTGACCGAGGTTTCGGCAACCGACGCTCTGCGTGGTAGATATTTCGTAGTTCCGACGAACTGTACATACATGCACCGGAGATAGGGTTTAAAGATGCGAAACACGAGGGCTTTAGCGAATACTCCATATGCATATCGAGCTGCGAGACATGATAAGTTGACTTAGGGTGGTGTAAGGTCGCAAGGTAGGGCCACTAATCCTGTAGTCTGCGACCTGGAGATTGCGTAGGACAGGATTAATTTGGAGGACTCACTTGAAGGAAGTGAGCATTCAGTGTGTCGTGATGGTGGGCAGATGCGAGGACGGCTATGGTGAACACGAACTTGCAGGACTCTCTCGGTTGTGTGGTTTGGTGTTGGTTGTAAATGGCTTTCAACGAGAATTTTAAGTTGGGTCAAATTGTCACGAAGCCTTCTTCCGTTATGCGTCAGACGAAAGAATTTTTCTGAACCTGTTGCGGCTGGAGTAATTAGGTAGTGTTTGTGCCGCAAGAAAGTGGCGATGGCGCAGGGGTGGAATTCCGCAAAGAAATCGCACGGGTGGTCATTTCAAACGGACCACTCCTGGATCCTTGTCCTGGTGGCAGTAGCTAGCATATGTTCCTGTGTTTATGTGCTGCAGCTGCTCTTTATTAACAGCAGCAATTGTATACCATTAGAAAGCATCTCGTATGGGTTTAGGCATCTTCCTCCGCAACAGATGATGAACATCTCTAGTCCCAGCATACTCCCTTCCACCGATGTTCACCATACTGCGTCTCTCGACGCATTGCCTGTACCTGTACCTGTACCTGTGGCGGTCCGCCTGCAGACAGCGAAGACAAGGAAGACGACGGACTTAACTCGAATTGTCTTTGGTATTGCCGGAGCTGCGAAAATGTGGGCAACAAGGAAGGAATACGTAACGTTGTGGTGGAATTCAGTGCAGGGACTCAGAGGGTATGTGTGGCTCGATGAAAAGGTGAATGAAACTTGGAGTACCGATGTGCCTCCGTTCAAAATCTCGGGGGATACTTCACGCTTCGAGTATAAGTTCAGAGGTGGGAAGAGATCAGCAATTCGGATATCGCGAATTGTTTCCGAAATGTTCAGGCTCGGGCTCCCAGATGTTGATTGGTTTGTTATGGGAGATGACGACACGTTCTTCTTCCCGGATAATTTGGTGAAAGTCCTCAACAAGTATGACCATAACCAGATGTACTATATCGGCAGTACATCGGAGACACACATGCAGAATGTTTTGTTTTCCTATAACATGGCGTTTGGTGGCGGGGGCTTCGCCATCAGTTATCCGTTGGCCAAGGAACTCGCCAAAATGCAAGATGCTTGCCTCGCAAGGTAAACATTTCCCTCCCCACCATGTTGTTGTTTCAGCCACACATTCAATCTAAATTTAGGTGTTTCGATTGTCTTCCAATTGTGTTGCGCTTGGCATCGAGAGATGTCCACCATTGATTTCTCATGCGTGGATCTGTAACAGATATGCTCATCTGTTCGGTAGCGATGATCGAATGCACGCTTGTATGTCGGAGCTCGGTGTGTCACTTACTAGAGAACTTGGATTCCATCAGGTCAGAATTGTCTCCTACTCGGCTACCGTGATATAGACATTCTTGCACAAGTCACCATCCTAATATGTGTTGAGGTTGCGCCATTTGCCATAAACAATTTGTCGTGGCCACGTCCGCCATTATCTCCAGATTTGTGTATGGCTAGGAGGCATATTAGGGATACTCTTCGAGGGATGAATCACGAGTTCTGTGGTTCGAATTGCAGATGGACATCCAGGGGGATGCGTTCGGCTTGCTAGCAGCTCACCCCCAGACTCCTCTTGTCAGTCTACACCACTTGGACGCCATCTTGCCCATCTTCCCTAACTACACACGGGGGGGAGCCTTAACCCATCTGTTGAAGGCATCGAAGATTGAACCGTCAAGTCTGCTGCAGCAATCGATCTGCTATGCACAAGGAAAAACCTGGTCAATCTCCCTTTCCTGGGGGTTCGTGGTCCAGATTTACAAGGAGTTTTTGACACCACGTGTGCTGGAAACCACCATCAGAACCTTCGCCTCTTGCAGACGAAGAACGGACAAAGTTGATTTCCCTTTCAACACGAGGGATAACTCGAAGGAGGTCTGTCTGCGTCCCAGTCTGTTTTACATGGAGTCTGCGCAAGGTCCGAGTGCGGATACGGATGGATTTCTGGAGACTGTTTATGTGAAGGAGGATGATTGGAAGAAACGACGAGCTTGCGACTCAAAATTGAAACCTCTTAGCTCTGTGCAACGAATCCGTGTCTTAAAGGAACCGATCAAGGAAACCTGGTTTTTGGTGAGCAGAATTCTCGTTTCTATTTCTCCGGTGTAGATGTTGGTGGTAAGAGATTCGTATGTGTGTTGGTGAGGGATTGTCACCTCCTACTGTAGTTGAGTAGGATGGTTGGTGAATGCCCTGGTGTTTGGTTTGTCAGACGTGAAGGGTCCAGGTCCGAAGCCTGAGAGGCCCGTGGAGAGGTTTTAATTGTGGTAGAGATTCGCTATCGCTTGATTGAGATTATCGATGAACCTACCTGCAACTACTTTCACAACTCCTTTCGGGTTTTTGTTATGGGAGTATTAGGTTGTGTCTGTGATTTTGCAATAGCTCTTCGAAGGTAACATGATTGCTTCTCATCATGATTGCAGGCACCTCGAAGATCTTGCTGCCGGGTCACATCCTGGCAGGAAGACATAATTGAGATGCACGTCGGTGCTTGTGAAGATGGTGAAGTTCTCATGAGCAGCTCACAGTGACGGATTAAACTTTGCCGAAATTACGAATCGGGTATCATCCGTGCTATACATACTGCAACCTAATTCGTTGATCAACGCAATTTCCACAACAATCAATTCAGACACACCATCGCCAGCATTGATCGGCCTGTATATCTATACCGAGAGGAGCTAGAGTCGAATAAACTTGATGCAGCAATAACAGATGAGAATGTGCGCATGTGCCATACAGATAGATTGTTCGTTGCCGAGATGCATACTTGTATATAAGAGCTATGCACTTTAGACAATTTGAGTTTAATTGTACACATCGTAGGCTCACCGAGGTTGCATTTGCCTCGCACATTAGTGGGACTAATCAACCGAGAGTAGTTATAGGAATTGCTCCTTAGATCTGGGCTGCTCGCACCTTCATCAACGATTGTAGCATCACAACAGAGAGTTTGGAGATAGATAGAATTAGCCATACCGCAGGGGAGGCAAATTATTTCGGAGATTGAGGAACAATACTGCACCCAGATATCAAAATTTGTCAGCACCGGTGATCACTCGAACTTCAAATTGCTTGATCTTTCAGTTAATTTAGTACGAGTTTGGCAGCCTGCAGGAATGTTGATGATCGCATGCTCCACAGTGTCTGAGCAATAGTTTATTCTGCTCTCTCTTGAAATTGCTCAAAACCAATGGATAGGGAGAACCGACTGCTAGTCGCAGATCAACCGGTTGAGTATGAGAAATTACCAGTTGAAGTCCAAAGCTTCAGGAAAACTACCGATCACTTTAGAGGAATCCAAAGATCATACCTGAAATCCATAAAGAAAAACCCAAAGATGTCAACATGTTAACTGGTTGGACTTGGAAACACTAGGATTTCGACCGATTATGCCCGAAAATCTACCCGGTCACTGCTCAAAAACTTTGAGTTTGACTTGCATCGCTTCAATGATCAACTGGCCGAGCTCAACTGTGGCTTTGTTGCATGAAGATTTTTAATTGTTTTGTCAATATCTCACTTAAACTCGAATGTCTCGAGCTGTTTGTGATTCTGTATGACTTCCATCGATCCTTCAAGGTCAATTGTGGGTGGACTAAAGACCCAGGTGGCATGCCAACGTGGACTTTGTATAAGTCAAATAGGTAGGGAATGGGTATAATATTGTGCCATTCTACTAACGGACCTTGTCAACCCCTCATTTAGGGTTCTTCCCCCTTGTCCATTATTGTGGTTCAAGCGCTGAGTCATACTTCAGCTTGTAGATAATGGTTTCTTCTTTGACCTTTGCCACGTGGCAGTACTGCATTGCTTGAACCCCATGCAAAGCCCACGTGGAATTGAGAACATGGTATTGAAAAAGATTAGGTAATCGTGATACATCTTATGTTACTGCACTAAATGGTATTGTATTTCGGGTCATATGGTATTTTATGTCACTGTGGTAACTTTTCTAATGACACTGTTTATGAATAAGTTTTTGTTGTCATGGATGATTGAGATTTGCATGGCATCCATGCCAATTATTGAACAAAGTTATTCTGCATCTTAACAATTATGTAATGAGGTATTTGTCATGGATGATTCAAATTTGGATGGGAAATTGGTTTGTGAGTGTCAGTAATTGCAACATTGTAAATCCATGATGTCCAAAATTTCTTACTAGGGATGACAAATAACGTTAGGTTTACATTTAGTGTTGGAGACACTACACGGGCATGTCACAATGTATTGAGCAAGACAAATAGAATTGGTGACACTAAATATAATATTCAGTGCAGTGTTTTGCACTCTCTTTTCACCATTAATGAAATGAAATGAAGTTGATTTTGAAGTCCGGGAAGCCAAAGCTAATGGGACTAGAAGTATGTCATGATGGTTTCAAGCTAGCTAATTCATTAGTGTGGTAGCCTCTGTGAGATAGAGGCTAATGTCAACATTGATGGTCCAATTGAAAGAAATACTTAAGTCTCCCTTTGACTATTACTTCACATTGTGATGTAAGCTTATATCTAATGAGGTTGACATTCCAACACAAAAATGTGTCTCATTTCAACTACAATATAAGAATAAAATGTGTTGGCATAGTCTAGTATCTCTAGAGCTAGGAATAGTCATATATCATGTTTCAAAGTAAGTAGGTATATGTTGCACTCATGGATTTCTATAGCAAGCCAAGGACATGATTAACTCGCCCAACAAAATTCATATTGGGCTATAAAGGAGAGCAATTGTAAGCTAAATCATAAAAATGCGAGGAGCATAGAGTACTCATGAATTTCTTCCATTTTATCACATCGGTTCATACACACTATAGTGATGCATGAATAGCCATCATAAACAATGGAAAATCAGTAGGAGAAAACAAAATCCAAACCATGAAGCTGAAATCCAAGTTTACCTAGAGAGCTTGCCAGTGTAATAAAAAAACACAATGTTTTGGGATTTTGAAAACCTGAAATTGGTGTAGGAAGTAGATTTCAAGAACTTCACTCATGTGCTTTATAAGTTTCTAAGCAAATGAATTCATCCTCCATGTTTAGACTGAGTTGACCAACAATAAGCCGTAGCGTTGACCATCTTAAATCTTGTTGACATGTCATGTATTCATTGGACATGAGCATGATGAATACAAATCACTAACAAACATGCCTCACAACATGGTCAACATTATGTCCGATATTGTACATGTGTTGCTTTGCTACAAGTTGTAGCACGGTTCCTCGCGTGTAATTCTAGTACGTAGTTGGGAATCCGTAAATAAATGGGATTATTCATAATTTAACACACAATATGTACATATTCAACTTTGAGGAGCACATAACTGGAAGGAAACCATTTTAAGTATAAGCACTGACCAACACTTCAACAATGCAAAATAACTAGCCTTGAATTAGTTATGGCAAACTAAATTTTCATGGTTTTTGTTTGGGCCCTTCAACATGTAAAGGCTCCTCCAACTCTACAAACAATCTCAACAACTGAATCAAATCAAAATTGTATCATTAGGTTAGTAATTGCCATTCACAAAGATTGTCGTTACAAGTTTCAAAACCAAAGTTGAGATGCAAAATGTATAATAGGTCAATGTGAAGATTATCTTTTTCTTTAAGGGTCGCATAGACCCTTCTAGTTTATGTGACCTATAGAACCTAGAACGGTGTCTATATCGTGAATACATAGTCCAATTCATTGCAACATGTGTATTTCTAGTTCCCAATTTCATCACCACAAGCCTTTCCACATGTGCACTCGAATACAAATGTCCAACTAGAAAGATCAAAACATGAGACCCAAATGCTTTATTACCATCTCGAAGAGCATATTTGGTGGAAGTATACAAACCAACTATTATGTCCATTCAAGCCTAATGTACCTTACGTACCTTCCAAGAACCCTCACAACAACTAGAGATATCATGCATTCTCCATTTCCTGATGATGTTCATAAACTATACGTGTGTTAGCCACAAATCAACGTTTCTCATCAAGTGCCATGTGAACACATACAAACATATGGTCCCGGCCAATTGTTTTGCGTCACCGAAAAGTCTCCAAATCCATCACCATTGTCAAAACAATTGCTTAGGACTCATATGTTGGCAAACTAACTATCCCATTTAGTGCGTGTGGTCTTAATTTACGAAACACGCACTATTTTGCCAAAACTCAAAATTAGTGAGGGTTGAATACTTACTTAGTGATACTAAATTTAGAATGCATGTTCATTTACCACACTCTTCAAAGAAAATTTGTGCATGTTGTAAGGTATATATGTTGGTGAGCTCGAAGAGGCTTCTCATTCTTTTCATTCAGCCATTCCCAAGGCATCTCCTAACACTAAGAAATCAAACAAAGCTTGTATTGAAAGTTTCTAGCACTTTGACACTTTTGGAGGATTTTAGGCTCCCAAAACCCTAGAACTTTCAATAGCATTGATGTGACAAGGTAAACAAACTTAATATCACATTCGTTAATTTCCCACACACACTATTACCCACAGAGGGCTTCCTATTTCATCTTTACATGTGCCAAAATGTAGTTTCCACGTGGGATACAAGTGATCGTGGCGAATGTGGACATGACACGTGGCATAATTCGAGGGAGAATAACTCTTTTGTGTCGTGTCGGAATAGAGAGCCCTCCACGGTAGCCGGACTTCAATAAATGGAATAATTAGTGTTGTGACGATGATTGGTCTTGAGAGTTGTGCATGCAGAGTGGGCTAGGTTGGAAATTGAGCCACGAAACATGTATAAGAAAGCTAGGCACCTCATTGTGAATCGTGAAGAAGTTGCCCGGGTCCTCACCAAGTGTTTGAGCTTCACGACGAAAGTTTTGCCATTACGTCTTTATCAAGTGACTTGCGGGAAAAAGAGTTTCCGAGGGGCTTCAAAGTCTAAAGGACTACCTAGCTACCGACTACCTAGGCACCAAATTCACGCCTCTCTTTGCAAATTGCCGTGTAACTTATGGTATTGATGTCAAACATGAGCCAAGTTGCGTTCCCATGCCGTCACACTTGTTAGATCGTCATGTGCACCGACACCAATGAAATCGTTCATTAATTTATGGCCACCCACATCCATTCAATCCTCTCTCCCAACGTCATGCAAAAGGCACGCTTTCCGACACCCACCCGCTCCTTTGATTTGTTGGTGCGAATCCCGTACCCGGTCTACAATAGCACCACAAGTCTTTGCACGAAAGTGGACTTCTCTTGCCATTTCATGGTGTGTATTGAAATTCCACTCCCATCAAGCTCAAACTTATGAAGAAAATCGTAAGGTGAGATGGAAAGCTCATTCAACAACATTCATTCTTGAACCATACCCACTATGCTCTCAAAATTTTATAATCTTTCTTTCATTTTAAAACACGCATCGACCACAACTTCTTGATGTCTTTGCAAAAGGGTCCGAGATGACCCTCGATTGTTGGGTGATAGTGGAGAGGTACCCATTTCCGAATGGAGTGGTTGGCGGTTCGATTCCTGCTGTGAAATCTTCCCTCTACTTTTCGGGAAAAAATTAGCTAGGTAGGTAGGAAGCCAAGAGCCCACCTACCGCAAGGTAGGCAGTAAACCCCACCCTGCATCAAGAGGATTCTTGCAGCAAGGTTGGGCCAACAAGCTCAAATTCATGTCGGATTGCCCAACGTTGGTTAATTATTTATTTGTTCCTTGCAAAAGACACAGTTTTCAATCTCATTAAATGTTTCGATTTGTAGGTGTGAATTTTGTACCCAATGTACAATGACATAAGTGTTTACTCAAAAGTAAACTTCTTGACCATTTCATGGCATATTTGACTCTACTCCCATGAAGCTCAAATCTATAAAACTATATTATATGGTGAGATGGCAAACTTATGGTGACAAGCTCATTTAACAACATAGTTATGCATGATTCTTGAACAATACACTATGTTCTCTCTTAATTTTTTCATTTCCAAATCACCCATCAAACAATCTTCCCAACGTCTTTGTGAAAAGACACGGTTTTTGACATCACCCATTGCTTTGCATTTATAAGTGTGAGTTCCGTAGCCAATTCACAAAAATAAAAGTCTTTGCACAAAAGTGGTCCCCATGGCCATTTCATGGTACATATTCAGCTCAACTCCCATAAAACTCAAATCTTCTTTTTAAAAGATTCATAAAGTGATGGCAATGTGTGGTGGCAAGCTCCTTCAACAACATAAGAATGCATGAATCATTATTATGTCCTTCTATGTAGTGTAGTGTAGTCTAGGAAGCAATTTCGAATAGTTCTATTGCACTTATTCAAAAGTTCAAGAATCGTGGGAGGAAACATCAAAATTTTATTGAAGAGCAGTTGACCATTGATTGCTCACCACGTCCAAATGTTATTGTTTTATTTCCTTGCATGTATTTCAGATGATTTTCGATTTGCTTGAAGGTCACATGTGTATCACAAGTCACGTTGAATGATTGAAGGAGACTAGTATCTAGGTAATCCTGTACCTTTGATGAGTTCGAAAATAAGCAAGGAATTTTTGAAAATGTGAACACTAGTGCTTCCAGTGTTGTTATTTGTACTTGCCATGTGGCCATTATGTAGATGATGGTATGCTAAAAGACCATGGACATGATTTGCGCATACATTTGACATCATAAAGAAGATATTAAAGCACCTACACGACAACATTGTAGTCCAAAAGTGACCAAAAAGTCCATAATTATCTAAATACTACTAAAACATAGTTATAAATATTCAAGTAGTAAATTATATTTATGTTGAGAATTGTTTTCATTCCATTTAAAACGTGCTTGTGCTTTGGAAGTGATGTTTTGGGATATGGTTGTGATGTAGAATTTGATAGAGGTGGGAATTCATCTAAATTTATGATCACTTTAGGAGTGGGTACTTGCGAGGAACGTTCAAACATAGGAGGAGAATGTGTATACTGAATCAGTTTAAAATATTGAGAGGCATTCTTTGTATGTAAAGTAGAACATTCATACACGCATTCATAGTCATTTTTACATCTAGACATTATAAAGATGGATACTTTATTCCAACGATGGATGGGACGTTGCAAATATTCAACAATCCATAAAAATGCAGTGGAATCACCCCACAAACTTCTTAATGTGGCATTTTAAAGGCAATTTCTTTAGGGGATTGTCAAATTGACCACACATTGGTTAGAACGACCACAAAGACACGTCGCACGGTCACATGACTTGTCAAAATATGAACAATTCTAGTTGTAAATTGAGATCTAAAGAAAGAGAAAGTAGAGTTGACACCTTGCTCCTCTTTGTGTGTGCGATGAAAAGACCAAAATTTGACAGGTCATGTGACCACGCAACATGTCTATGTGGTCATGTTAACAAATTATGTGGTCAATTTAGCAATCCCCTTTCTTTATACATTCATGTTCATTGAATGCACTGGGATGTAAATCGTGTAAGACGACATGAGTTACTTCACGAGCTTGATATAATCAAGTTTTCCATATTTAACAATAAATGTTGATTTAAACGGTTCATGATGTTTTGTCTTAATGAAGGATGTCAAAGAATAATGCAACACATAGAAGATTGAGTAAAACAACCAATTGTTGACATCATATGTGTAGGCGAAAAATAAACGAAGATTATTTGAATGTAATTTTTGTGGGAAATGATGGATTGACACCATAAGGTGACGTAGATTTATCTATTATATGAAAAAAGGGGATATACATCAAATTTAAAACTATAAGTCCAGTAATCTAACTAGTAGATAAGATTTTGGAAACAAAATTTACAAGATGAAAAATGTAAGATTGTTGGGTGCAGGCATGGCAAAGTGGACAACTCCTAATCCACGCCTAAGTGCAAGTGAAAGTGATTAAAAAATATTCACTAACTTTGAGTTTTGTGACGAAAAAATTCACAAACATTTATAAAACATATTGACCTACAAAGCCAATCAATTTATGATGTCAAAAAAAAATTACAAGAAAAGTCTACGATTTTTGAGAGGACGGTGCAAGTGGCATGCAAGTATGTGATATTCAACAAGTAATTGTCTATAATTTATTTACAATACGATAAAATTACATTAAATGAATAGTTTCCTCCAATTTTTGTGATGATGACCTCAAATATATAATGAATTCAAGGATCATGAAAAAGAAATCCAACTTCAAAATTTTCAAGGTAATGAAACTTACGTTCAAAACCATATCCAATCATGTGCTTTTGAGCATCACTTTTAATGATAAGTTCTGAATATCTCAAGTTGATATTCTACATTTTGAGTATTTAACACAACAATAAAGGTCATCGTGAAAAAAATTCCAATTTGAACAACACTTTGCTACTACTTGTAGGCCTTTGACCCCTACTAGATAATATGGTTTTAGTATATCGGAGCACTATTTTGGTCCACTTTGCCATGCTTGCACCCTACCAGTGCAAGAAAAAATGCAAAATTAAAACCACAAAATAAAACAACATTGTAAGACAAAATGAAACTTGAAGACTATAACTATATGTGGCCCACTCAATCATAGTGGGGGTATCTAATTGAACTGGATTTTTCCCAACCACATGGGAACCTAGGAGCTTGCCCTTGGAGGAGATAAGTGCAAGCTGGTTTGACCACGCCCAATCAAAGTGTTCACCTTTGAAAGGAGGCAATTGTGTCCAGGGGGCTTTTATTCTTGTGATGCCCGATCTAGAAATTGCATACAACGTTAGACCAACTTCAAGATAAAGCGACACCGTAATTCACATGGTGACATTAGGAAGAGGGATGGCGGACGGAGCACTTCGGAGCTCAGAATTGCAGAACCTCGGCGAAGCCCAAGCACAGACAAGGCCTACACACAGGAGCGCCGACTCGAAGAACCTCGACTCCCAAGCCCGGAAGAAACTTACACATCAGAGCTCAGATCTGAAGGATCTCGGCGACGCCCAAACACCAAAACCACTTGAACATGTGCGGCAGTGCAACCGGAGAATACCGAACAGGAGACACTTGAAGCAATGGAAGTTAGTGTCAACAACAATTTTATTAGTGTTTTGGGCACTAATTGGCCTCTACAATACACTCGGCCACAAAAGCCACACCCTACTTGATGCATTTCCTCAATACCCTAACCCTAGATCTGCAGCTAAGGTAGTAGAAGACTCCTCCTCCCCTCAACCCGATACAGGACCTTGCCTCTCACATCTCCTGCACGCCATCCAACTACCTCCCCCACAAATCAAATGGAGCCGCCGCCGCCACTGCTGCTGTTGGAACTGCTGCAACGCCACCGCCCCCCTCACGAGCATATGGAGTTGCGGAATCAAGATCAGCAACTGTCGGGACCGACCACCTCAACCCGCACGCTCCACAAACATCCCCAACAAGTATGCACAACTCGCTCCCAACAAGCCCCCATCAGCACAAGATCAACATCGCACAGAAAGGTACCGCCTAACCCTAAAGCTTCATCTTGCAAAACGTATCCACACACAGACCACTCCGCTACACCTTCATACAACATTCACACAATCACAACCCCCCCCCCCCCAACAATCCACACATAGTTGGACACCTCACACACCAATCATACAATCGCAACATACAACACACAAAGGACACACGCAAAACAACGCCAACATACCTTACATCTGTTGCCTCACCACCATCCTCCAACAAGGGCTCCGAAAAAGAAGTCACACACCTTACATCTGCCGCCTCCCGACCATCCTCCAACAAGAGCTCCGAAAAAGGAAGCACGAGCAGAGGGCTGCCCCCCGAAGCATGCACCACTCACCGACACCAACAGCCGACCGCCACACAAATCCCACAACAAGCACTAAAACTCCACCAAAACACTACAGAACCTTCCTCCTCAAACACACAAAACCTCACAATTCAATCCCCCACTCACAAAACCTCCCACTGCAACCCAGAGCGCACACCAAACAAACACAGCCTGGGATGATCACATACAAACAACAACTCCAAACAAAGCAAAACAAAAACCCTCCCAGCCCCGAAGGGGCACCCTCACCTGATCGGAGGCAGACGCCATGTCGCAAAAGACCACACCAACGCCACCTCAAAATACCGCCGCATCACCTCCCACGACCTCCCACAACTCACATTACAGCTCACACAAACTCAAAGTTTGCATCTGTCACAGACTGCACAATCACAAACACAAACAGCCAATGGCCAAACACAGCCGACCACGGCCCACACACACCCACCCGCATTAGGCAAGGCAAACCACTACATAATCCACTCCCTTCCCCACCCAATAGCACTCACCGCCCATCACTCTCAAGCAAGCACTTCGAACACAGCTCCCACCACCCTTACTCCTCTACTCTCCTCCCATCTGCCTCTATCTCACATTCACCCCCCAAGGTTACACACAGTCACACCCACAGGCTTCAGCGAACTCTCAAGAAATTAGCCGAACACAGCTCCCACCACCCCCATTCCTCCACTCTCCTCCCATCCACCTCTCTCACACACTCACCCTCCAAGGTTATACATAGTCACACCCACTGGCCACAACGATTTCTCACGAAATCAGGAGCCACCACCGCCAACGAACACCGCAACCAAGAAGCAACCAGCGCCGCGACAGAGACATCAGCGCCCCCCCAGTGCACCGCATCCATCCTCGACACCTCACGCACACACATCGAAGGAGCAGTAGGCAACCCCAACTACAACATCATACACTTCTCCCACAAAATCACAAAGGTAAACACAGACCCCCCCTACCAACTCCCCCACATTGCATGCAGCAGCAGGATTACTAACTCAATTGAGCCATGCAGAATAGGAAAGCATGAGCAATCGCCCACACATGCCAAGCCCACACAGCACGCCCAACACACACTAGTAGCAGCGCAGCCAATAGATCGATGAAGCCCCCACCGAATTGCGAACCTGACAGGACAGAAGACCCCACCAGAAGCACTGGGTACGCCGCTGCAGCCACAAACGATCCCTGCACCCACCACAACACACATCAGCGACACCACACCAAGTCCCAATCCCAGCAAACACAACCACCCACCCCGAGAAAACAAGGTACGCACACAACCTGCACACCACCATCTTAGAAACCATCCATTCAACAACAAATTCACCCCACAAAGTGGCCCCTGCAGATCACACACAACAGGTACAACAAACAGAAGAGGAGGCCCCAACCGAACACGGGCACACGACAACCTCCACACAACGACCACACTCGGAATCAAGACACCCAACCCCCCGAAGTCACAAGGAGCACTCAACAGGCACATCCACAACCAAACCCACAGTGCTACCGAGACGAACGACCTCCAACGGCACTTTATTCAAGCAGGAGCTGACCCACTACCCAACACCCGACCTCCAAATAACATGGCCCAGCCCAACCAGCAACCGCCACACCAGCTCAGCAGCCAATACATGGAATTCCGACAGCAAATCCATGCCCAGCCGCCAACCTCTCACACATCACCACCATCACATCAACAAAATCGCTCACATGTGCAAGCCGCGGAGGAGGACCTCGACATGGACGCCCAACTAGAAAATGTGTCTCCCGAGCGAGGAGGAAGCTCCCTTCAAATATCATCCGAGAGAAACTCCATCTAAGCCGCACAATTGACGCCACATAAATCCGCACACAATACCGAGAGCACGCCACCAACGCTACACTACCGTAACCCGCGACTCGAAGACATCTCGGAGAGCCAAACCACCAAGAGAAGGAAAGCCGACGACTACACCGCGACATCCACACCCACAATACCAAGTAAGACCATACCACCCTCACCATACACGAGATCTAAGCGAATCGCTACTCTAGGAATCGACATGATTGGCCAAATGTGGACAGGATTCCAAATGCATGAGGCAATCTCCATACAAAGGGGTAAAAGGGAATTGAAGGAGAATCGTAGCAATGAAGAGTTCAACACCCTAGGAACACCCGTCAACGAAATCCATGAATTTAGAACGGTTCGGAGGGCATTCCCACGAACCAAACAAATTCTCTATCCTACGGAGCGCCCGGATGCGGTCCCCGGACAACACCTACATTTCACACAAATCCCCATGTATGAGAAGATCTCTCTAGACACGGGTCTCACCGAGGGATTCCATGTTACCATACGATTTGACGGAGAATACAAGAGACTTAGCCGAAAGGAGGTCAAAGCCGCATGCATGGAGCGACTACGACACATGAATATACCCCTAGGGACCGCATACTCCAACCCAATAGACATAGGCATCAATACGGTCACAAGGAATTGGGCCGGCTTCATCAAACTTCATCTCCAACACCCGAAGAGAGACGGTTTGGCCCTCCTCCGGGGGGAACGAGCCTTTGTCATGGCAATGGGGGACGGAGAGCTAGTCATTGGCAAGGTAGAAAAAGGCTTCGAACTCATCACGAAGGCCAAAAACATGAGGCTCCACCTCAAAGGCGAAGCCCTCCGCAACAACACGGCCGTCGACATACTTAGGACACTCATGAGAGAATCTTACTACGACGGCCGAGAGGTAGAAATCTTGTCACTCACCAAGTCAGAGGTAGAGAAAGACTTCGCCTTCATCACCCTCACCACCGAAGAATCTAGAGATGACATCCTCAACAACGGCCTCATCTACCACTCCGAACGCCTTAGAGTGAGCATCACCAGGGATAAAGACATGGGCAACATCTCGGAGCTCCGAATTAGCACCACGCTAGTAGCCAACAACTTACCACAAAGGGAAGCTCAATCGACCATCACAAAGACCCTCAAGAAGCTATTCGGAGAGGACAACATCACCGGCATCACTTTCGGTCACCAATCCATACACGGAGAAGATCGGCACGCCGGATGGTGCCACATCCAATGCCTTAATGCGGCGGTTTACACGGAGTGGCTAAGGAAATCAACGTACATCCTAGGAAGGCGGGTGGACTTCATCCCATACAAGGGGAGCATAGACGGCACCGAACCTAACCAAACGGCCATACACCTCGCACACGCCCCCGTTCGCGAAGTCATAGCTCAAAAAGCCCAAGCTATGAGCAACACCGCCGCATCTTCACCCCTCGTGTCGGAGAAGTTCTTCACCAAAACCATCAAGGAACTAGTCGAGACGGTGGATGGCAAGCTCACCACGCTAACCAACAACATCAACCTCAACACGGATAAGCAAATTGAAGCATCCACGGATACACTCAAGGCACATGCAACTAACATGCATAGCATCATGAGCGCCATGGCGATGGAATTTCAACAATCCAACAACCGTATCCATAACATCATGCAAACATTGGCCGCCACATCACCGGAACCTCCCCACCCCCACATCGCAAGACTCCCGCAAGCACCAAGTACTTCCATGGCAAACACATATGCGGGAGACATCAACACATATCTCGCACCTCCAGGGTTTACCGGCATACACCTCCGATCCGAAGCCCCTCATCAAGCCTCCACAAAGATCAACGACATCCCAATGAATAGAAAGCTCCTAGCATGCCTATTGAAGTGTCTCATCCGTATAAATTGTATTTTCTATTTTCTTATAAATAAAGAGTTATACATTACCACCACTACAATACTCCTAGCCAAGATCCGTAACACAACAAATATAAACATAACCAAAAAGCACACTTATCCAATAGCATCCACATGGTCGATGATTACATACAACATTTATCTCCTAGTTTATACATATATAAATAAAAAGTGTACACGCACCAAGATACTCACTACTACTCTCATCTATGCCCTTATCGTCTTAATAATATGGGTCCACTTACACACATGGACGATACTCACACACATACTTTGTATTACCTACTTTTTTATTATAAATAAAAAGCATGCACTCCCATTCCTCAAAATCCGTACATTGGCCTCACTCGCCAACATCATTAGACTAAATCAAATAAATAAAAAATATTACCAAGCTACCACAAAGGACCAAACCACCCTCATGAGTAATAAACCAATAGTATATATATGGACGATACTCACACATATCATATGTATTTTTCTACTCATAAATAAAAAGGGCATAAACACCCAAAAATTTTCCAACATACTTACCACTACATGTAATATACCAATAGCATATGGCCATTTCACAACACACCCCACACTAAATACAACAACACTCTTACACAACACAAACTACTCACACCACAAAGCCCCCACCACCTCTCCATACAACATCCCCAATAACATGCACAACACACTAAACAACATCACACCCACATTACTAAACCAATTCAACTCTCTAATCCCACCCATCTATACCATAACATACATAGGTAAATTTCAACACATAACACACATGCATTTTAAAAACCCCAAAGTTAAACTCCTCCAATACTACACATGGAATAATTCTATAATCATCCTCCTAGGAGGGGATATCCAAACAAACCCGGGACCTCAAACAAACACCCTCAAAAGTCTAATAACAAAACACCCCCAAAAGCACAAACAAAACCTCACACACAACACACCCACACTTAAACCATATTATGGACACCCTCTACACCTATGCAAACAACACTATAACCAACATACAACTTATCTCTCAAACAATAACCTAACCCCACTAAACCAACCAAACCCCACCTCACATACAACCAAATATACAAACATTACAAACACTAGACCAAAATCTCCCCCACCTCACATAACCCAATCCAAACATGTTACAAAAATTCCTAATAAAAAACTACAATTAAGCATAATAAATAAACATCATATCCAACAAAATCTACTCATACTACAATGTGGCGATATTCACCCTAACCCAGGGCCCATGCCTAACCTACTACAAATACACCCAACCGCCCATAAAAGACGAAAAAACACATACTTTTTACCAAGCACGATTAAATTCCAACCTGAATACCAACATCTAGCTAAAACATTTGGCCCCCTTTTCCAAAATACACACCAATTACACGAATACACAACAACCGCATTACCATATTTATACAACTACATACAACAACACATAAGCCACCCCCCCCCACGAATCATATACGCATTAATCGTAACAATTAGCCCCTCCACGGAAGTATGTAACACATACTTACAACAACCATCACAACAAGATTGGACATCACAACTACTTGAAAAAATGACAACACTGTCCAATCCCCCATAAAGACACATAGGCACCCCACATCCATACACACAATTCCGCGACATATATAAAGATATAATCACCCCTCCCGATACAATACACACAAAACTATACGACTACATTCACCTAAACTCTAACACACGTAACATTCAAGACATAAGTGAAGCATTCCCGTACTTACCTAGACAACTACTAATAGAAGCATTAAGATATAACGAACCCATAAATGAATACACTCACCCCAACCCCATCCCGACACAAAACTCATCGCCACCAAACGGACCACTTCCACTAACAAGTCAAGAAACATATGTTATAACATGGAATGCCTCCTCATTGAACACCGCCATGCCACGCCTACAAGACTTAATTGCAAACCCTCAAAAACCCCCCTCAATCATCACCATACAAGAAACTAAGTTATCTGCCACAAAATCTACAAAGTACATCGAAAAATTATTCCCACAATACAAACTTTTCTTTAACAACACGGACAACATCACAAGAATCATACGTCAAAGAATGACATACAGAGGTCATAAAGGCGGCCTACTGCTACTAATACATAAAAAGCATGCATTCCCATGTAACCTCTCCAAAATCCCCACACCCGCAGATATATCTCCATTCCTCCAAATAACACGTATAGCAAACCAACCCCTACAACCATGGCTCCTAATAAACTTATATATGGCCTCACACGAGGAAGACATACCTCTTATTCCCACCATACAAAATGTCATAACTAACCAAATAAATACACACCCCAATCACATATACATACTATGCGGAGACTTTAATCGGGACATCGCCTTAATAGGTAGACAAAATGATCAACAAACCACTCCCCCACAAATAGAGGACTACTAATGACAGTCCTTTATAACTAGCCTCGAACTATCATACGTCCCAACAAATACAACATTCTCCAGACAAGGAGGCCACAACTATACCCAAAGTAGTCTAATAGACGGTTTCTTCATCAAAACCCCTAACAACAACCAATACACCTCAAGTACAAACCAAAATATTCAGCTAAACTCCGACCACTTACCCATACAACTACAAATTCCCCAAACACACTCATAGCCAAGACACCACCCATTCCCTCTGAAATACCCCCTAGGCTACTAAATCCCATACCACAAGAAAAACTAGAAAAAATCCACACTACATTCTTTGAAAGACACTCAAACCAAATAGACGATCTTACACAGTTACTAAAAAACAACCAACTCACAAATGAACAATGGCAACTAGCCTGCACCTCATTTGACACTATCACAGACAACATCACCAACGCGGTCCTAGAAACATGCAGTGCCCCACCTATTCCCACACTACCAAACAACATTGCCCAACAAGGTGGATACCTCCCCAAGAAACCCCAAAAACAATGGAAACTAAACCTATCCACCTACCACCTTATCCGTAAAATAATCTACATCACAAAAAACAATCCGAATTGGCGCAACCACCCTAATATCACTCAAGAAATAAACAGCCATACCCACAAGTCTATACCCCCACCACCCAACTCATTATTAGAATACGATCCGTGGATAGAAGAATTAGCCACAATAGCAAAAGAAGCTAAAAACAAAGCCAGAAAAATCACGACAGAATACACCAACAAACAAATCAAAAAAAACTATATCTAAATACCAACAACTATACGACAAAAGCCCCAAGAAAATAAACAGAAAAGTCTTTAAAAATACCGACACCCCCCCACTCGACTGTCTCATAGATAGATATAATAACATCCTTACAAACCCAAAAGATATTGCACAAGAAATACACGCACAACAATCAATCAGCAACAGACCCACCGTACCAACATGCCATTATCAACCAGACCACACACAAGACTGCATATGTGGTGTTAGACAATACCCGTGGCATGACCTAAACGGATATACCATAGAAAAACGGGGGGAATCAACAATTTCCTTACACACATATCTGGACCAAGAAACATACGACATATGCCTCAAAAACTTGGCCAACGGAAAAACCCCTGGACCTGATAAAATCCCTAACGCCATACTCAAAAACATGCCGCCAAGATTCCACAAACTTCTCTTCTTATTCTTCACACACTGTTACAAACAAAAACAAATCCCCGAATCTTGGAAAACAAGCCTCACAATTCTCCTATACAAAAAGGGAAACCCCCACCAATTTACCAACCATAGGCCAATTGCATTAGCCAATACAATATACAAACTATTTACTAGTACGCTCACAAGCATTATCTCCGCATATGGAGAAAAATATCAAATCCTACACGATAGTCAAGAAGGCTTCCGAGCTGAACGATGCACTGCCCAACAACTACAAACTATCATCGTCGCATTAGATGATGCAAGGCTCACCGATCAAGACATTTATATCCTATACATAGACTTTAAAAATGCATTCGGCTCTATTGACCATGCTAGACTCCTCGCTATTATGAAGGACCTATGTTACCCACAAGATGCGGTAGCCTTAATAGGTAATATTTACTCACAGTCCACTACCACGTTTACCGGAGAACACTTCGATAAAACACAACCAATACCTATACAAAGAGGAACTATACAAGGAGACACAGTAAGTCCGTACCTTTTTATCATTTTTCTTGAACCACTCCTTAGATGGCTACAACGTGGAAATAACGGATACACCTTTAAAACCTCTTCTATGCAACTAAGCTCTGCAGCCTACGTGGATGACCTAGCAGTAATATCCAATAACTTGGCATCCCTCCAATTCCAACTAAACAAACTCGATAGATACTGCGAATGGGCAGGAATGGACCTGGGCATCCCAAAACGCGCAGTCACAGGATGCCCCAACAAATCCAAGCTAAAACCACAAGCCTTCAAAACACAATTAGAAAACGCTAATATAAATTTCCGGAACCAACCCATCCCTATCCTAAGCCAACACGAACCATATGTCTACCTTGGAATTAATTTAGTCCCATCATTACAATGGAAAATACAAACACACATAATAACAACTAAACTAGTCAAGCAATGTAAATTATTAACCACATGCCCAGCTACTATGAAACAGAAAATACAAATGGTTGATACAGTCATAAGAGCTGGCATTGCCTATAGTTTCTATGCAGTCCCCTATTCGCTTCCCGCCATTAAGAAACTTGATAAAAGAATAATTTCCATACACAAAACTATATGTGGCCTGCCAAAATGTATGTCAAATGCAGTCACACAACTTCCCCAAGAAATGTTCGGCACAGAAGCATTCTCACTAAAAAATGCCTACATCACATGTATAGGAGAACAACTCATTCACGCCCTCAATGATAAAGGGAGACTTGGGAAAATATATAACGGATTAACAAAGCACATACTCGCCAAACATGGAGGATCACTAACCCTGCCACGCATATCTCAACATGACTGTAAAAAGTCACCAATCACAAGAACATTATACCTACTAAAAACTACCATTGGTGTCCATCTAAGAAGCAAACTCGAGAAATTCCCCCTTCTCCCCACACCACTTGAAACACAATGGATGCGCCAAGCACAACATACACCAACACTAACCCCCATAACCTCTCTAAAATATCTACACAAACTTACACTACACCATATAACTGAACTTAAACACATAACTCACCCAAATGGCACACAACTAATGACCAACGATGAATTTAAATACTATTATGACACACCCACTAACACAATTAAAGCCGCCTTAAACCAAGCAAGGATACTCTTTTGCGAACCGACATGTCACAACCAATGCTCAAATAATTGCCCAACACACGCCTTACCAAACACCTTACAAAATGCATACAAAATACAAAACCACCACATAGATCCAAGAACAAGAAGACACACCGAACACCCCCCACCACCTCCACCGCCCGAACACCCAAAACCACCACCGCACATTCCAAAAAATCCTACACAATTCCCAATACATTCCATAATACAGGACCGCCCCCACAACTACAAAGATAACAACAAAATTACAAAAAAATATACTTCCTATCTATGTCAATGGATACTCCCAAATGGATCAATATATAACAAATGGCTTCCCCAAAGAGACTTATTCCCATGGGAGAACCAAAACACAATAAATCATAACATCCTAATACTAACACAATATTACACACACAAACAAAATCAACACTTCGCCAACATCTTAAAAGAAAACTTCGATGAAACACAAATAAGAGACACAAGGCACATCCCTCCACCACACATCATACCCCTATGCCACATTAACATTAATGAATGTAACCCAGACACCGACATCGCCTGCACACAAACCACCATCCAAAGCCAACATGGTGAATCACATATCTTTGACGACGATGGACGCCACTTAATTACCATTCCAAAACAAAGGTTACAATGGCTATGGGAACAATACCAAAACACACTAAGTCAACCACACAATTTCGAACCCCCCATACAATCATTTGAAAAGGAAGTTGCATGGCTATATCAACGATACAAATATAGAATGCCCAAAAACGACCCCCTCAAACTCTCCCAATACACACTACCAAATGCCATCTTAGAACACATTATCGACTCATTCCAAATTACCCATTCACACTTTTCATCACCAGTGACATGCCCCACCTCACTAAAACAATTCTCTTCCCCATTCCCCAAAGATAAAGTATTCGGGTCAATAGGAACAACATTCCAACATAAATGGACTGGGAATGGATACGCCCACCCTCACCCAACAAGCCCTCCACTGGGCAAGACTTGCGGCCAAAAAAGACCCAAACACAATAACGATACTCATAACAACTGACCCTGACTGGTACCACAACCTCCATCCACACACAAGTCCTTTCCCAGACTCACACGTCATCACACACTTCAGAGCAGATACCATTACATACGACGAACCCACAATACCACCGGAACTAAGAATCGAACCCTGAACAGAAAGTCGTGACATTAGAATAATATGTATACACCACAAAACTACACCCATCGACCCTATAGGCTACATGGACCGTATGCACAATATTGCCAAATCTTTACAAATACCCACCGTATTCAACACAACCGCACCTCCCACGCCAATAAACACACCTGTAAACCATAATAAGAAATGGTCTCAACTTCCATACCCACCCCCCCCCCCCCCCACCCCCAATTCAAAATATCAATATCCCACCCATCACAAATCATGACATATGCCTACCCCTTAAATACCCACCACAATTTTGCTACTATACCGATGGGTCATTTATACCACCAAAAGCAATAACCGAAGAACATTGGCGACGAGAAAAGGCCGGATACGGCATATACAACCCTTTCAAAAACCTTAAAATTGCAGAAAGACTACCAGGACTCCAAAATATACTAAGAGCAGAACTAATGGCTATCTATCACACGCTATGCCTCCTCACCACTACATATCACAATGAACCTGCACATATTTTCACGGATTGCCTTAATGTTCTATACCTTCTAAACACACAAATGAAACACCCAACCTCACACAATAGTCATCTAGACAAGAAGATACTAGAATCCATAATTAAAATGCTACAATCCCGAACACAAACCACCACACTACATAAAGTCAAAGCCCACACGAATATAAGTGGCAATGAACAAGCAGATAAATTAGCCAAAATGGGGTGCGAATTAGACCATAGAGATGCCATAGCAACACACGAACATGCCCACCCCACGCCATACTACCTCCAAAAAGGTTGGTGGCACTCAATGCAAGAAACGCCGGATAAAGGTCCCATTCGACACCTTGGTAAATACATCACTAAATATGACAAAAAACACAACCTAGCCCTCATAGCTACCCAAACACACCAATTACACAAATGGCTAGACAACAAAGATATAGACAAAACATTATCTAATGATTTCTGGAATAACCCTGTCATCACAGATAGACAAAAAACATGTCTAATAAAATTCCGAACTGGACAATATATGGGACATGCTCGGAAACAACTCTTCTTTGGTAGAAATGCATACCCATCCCATACATGCCCTATTTGTAACTCACCAGAAGCAGACACATGGCTACATGTACTCCTAAAATGCAAACAACAACACATCCATGCGCTTATAACAAATAGGCATAACAAAGCAGTATGGGAAATACGCAAACTCCTCGTTTCAAACAAAGTAACAAGACACTACATACTTATGAATGCGGGCACATACAATGATCTACCCCAAGAAAACACAGTACCAACATGGTTACTACCATGCACATGCGACACCCAAAGATGCCACTGTAACGCTCGGCTCAAACCCGACATAATATGTGTCATAGGCCACCCATACAATTCTCCACCACCCGAAGCACCTACACCCACAATCACAATACAATTCATTGAATTTACTTACTGCAACGACAGATTCTCAAATGAAACAAGAGAACGAAAAATTACAAAATATCAACCACTCATAAACAATATTATCGCAAAGGGTTGGAACGTAGCCCCACTTATTGTATTAGCATCTGGTGCTAGAGCCACAACTCACATCCCCTCAATGAACGAACTCGAAACAAAGCTTAAACTTCCTACATCACAAATTAGGAACACATTCAAACAACTCAACATAATTGCCATACAATATGCACACTCAATATTAATCCACAAAAGACGAATAGAAAATAAACAACCCATCACAGACTTACAAAACCATAATTAAAACTAGAGAGGGGTAGTGGTCATACCACTAGTTATTAAAGTTACCACCTATAGCTCAGAAAGGCGGGGAGTAGCCGGTTGGTTGGCACAACTTTCCTGCCTATGATTACTCACTTGCAGCACCAAGTCAAAGTGTATTGCACTAACACGCTCAGACGGATTCAACGCGAATCGAACCCGGACCGTATTAACACAACACGCACGTCCTTATCCAACCAACCTTGGAACCATGACTTGGCGACCAACTACATAACCAACCACCATTTATACTCCAAACAAATACGCTCGCCACTCGTCTCAAACAAAGTAGCAAGACCCACAAAATTCTAATTAAAATCCATGCACCCTCTCCCCCCCCCCCCCGGTTTAACCGGTTAAAACCTCAGTTACTAACATAGTGTCTACTCCCTGTAAAGGGTGAAGTAGTATTACACCCAACGCCACTACCCTGGGGTATGGCCGCGGTTATCCTACGAACAGACACTTTATTCACATGGTGACATTATCGGAGTCATTTATCTTTCTCTCTTTTGTTTAGAGCTCCAAACACTTGAGTGACAATAAACCATCACGTGTCCCACAATTAAAGTTAAGAAGGTAAGTGTAAGTTTGAACCACACTAACTTATATGTCACGTCTTAGACGACAATATATTTCAAGTAGAGGTATATTAGTGTGGGTATGTAGCTTCACCATTGGCTAGATAAAGATGTCATCGAAGTTAAGTTTATCACCATTGTTATGCAAATATACTTTTTCCATAGGTAAGGATATTGAATGGAATCTTTGAACGGAACCATGAGCGGGGTAAGGTGTTGGAGTTTCCATTCATCCATCTATTCATAAAATGTCCATAAATGTATAGGTGATATCATAGAATTTTGGAATGATACATGTGCAAATATCAAGTGGGCATCAATATTGGTACCCTGGTTTACCATAGAATCATGAACAACGTCAGTGTCCAAATGTGATAATAATTCACAATCTATCAGATTGTGCGTCAAATCCACCATCAAATTTACAACACACAATTAGGAGACCATGGCACTTCTAAATCTCACAACTCTTGATTTCTTTTAGTTGATTGTATAGAAGGCCCCACACGATTACAATGGGAACGAAACAATGTTTGGTTGAGACCTTGGATGCACATATATTTACATATGTTTATGTGGTCATTTTAACTAGTGTGTGGCCAATTTAACAATCCTCTTAAGAGAAACCCTAAATTAACCCTACGTTAACACCCCTTACTATAAATGTGAAAATTGCTGTGTATTCTCTTTTTCTCTACACACGGTCCTTTAGAGATTAAGGGCCATGAACATACAAGATTCGATTTTATTTATCCACAGTATGGCCCTCACAATTGCGTGGTCACCGACCTTGGCCACAACGTAAAAGGGGCACTAATACCTATTAATGTTGAATCATCGGATAAGAATGCACTAATATTGTGTTCAATGTCATATGGTATTTTATGCCATTGTGGTAACTTTTCTAATGACACTTTACATGGAATAAGTTTACAACTATTGTCATCCCAATTTACTTTTATTAAATCAAAGCTTGGTATGATTTGCACTCTAACAATTATAGAATGAAATTTTGTCACGGATGATTGAAATTTGGATGAAAAATAACTTAGTAAGTGACAATAATTACAACATTATAATCTACAATATCCAAAATATTTTAAAAAGGAATGACAAATAACATTAGGTTTACGTTTAGTGTTAGTGACGCGACACGGGCGGTTTACAATTAGTATTGAGCAAGCCAAGTTACAGTCCACCCTCTATAAATGTTACACCTATAAGTGTTAACCCTCTCTAAATGTTAACTTTCTTCTACTCCCCACATATCGCACACTATAAATGTTAAATGTGTTAACTGTTAACAAAATGGTACTCCCTTCTTTGTAAATTTGACTCTATAAATGTTAACGAATGAAATACAACCATAACATGGATGATAAAAACTACACATCCAGTTACATTCCTCTCTCTCTCTCTCTCAAGTGATTTGTAAACTTGATATTGAATAAAGTTTTGATTGGGTTTGCAATTTTATGAATGGTATTCTCTCACAAGGACTCTTCACAATTGCTTATATTTATAAATGTTAAGATTTGTATATTGCTCAAAAAAGTAATTTTATAATTGTTAACTGTTAACACCTCTATAAATGTTAACTTTGATCCACTCCCGAGGGTTAACATTTATAGAGGGTAGACTGTAGTTAGAATTGGTGACACTAAATGCAATAACTACTATTTAGTAAGTAACTAGTAATAGTGAGTGAACTTCCGCTGTTGGGTTAAATTGGGAAGCATACGAGGACCAATCAGGAGAAAATTTGGCTCTTTCGTATTCGAAATCCCTCCAACCCCCCCTTCAAAATTTGGCGCCCCCGCTGCCGACCTCCAGACGAAGATGAAACGCCCATAGGTCGCGCGATAATAATCCCAACGGAGGCTCGGGCGACCGGAGGTCAGAGCGGGAAGGCGGGGCCAGTTTGAACGGTAGTGTTTGTCGCTCGCCCAGTGGCTATGGCGATCATCTCCCTCGCTTTCTTTTCTCCCTCCATCGCTCCAGGCTCTCCTCCCCTCATTCCTTCCCTCGCTTAGACCTCCATCCTTGCCTCCTTGGCTGCCCTCCTTTTGGCGCTGAAATCATCTCGAACGGCTCGGTTTTGAGGGAGATAGAGCCGCGGGACTGATTGGGAGACAGACAGCAAGCCGGCAAGTCTGTCATCACCGCTGCGGATTCCTCAATGTTCTGCGAGATTGGGAGGTATTCTGTGGTTGATTTTGAAGGTCTTGTTTAGGTTTGTAGAATTCTGGACAGGTTGATGCCCAAGAGCATCCTGAGGAAAGCTCCTCACTCAATGTTCTGCACAACTAGAAGGGGCAGAAGAAGTCAGGCAGGGGCAGCAGAGGCTTTAGATCTCGAGAAGAAATGCACATATGTTAGGTTGAAGAGCATCATCACTTGTATACAAAGTTGAGATGCTGTTGTGGAAGAATTAGGTTAGGTGTCCATGGTAGAATATTACGAAGTAGTTCCTTCTGCACAAGGAGCAGAAGAAGGCAGGCAGGGGCAGCAAGATACTTCACATCTTGAGAAGAAATGCACATATGTTAGGTTGAAGAGCACTACCAGTATACAAAGTTGAGATGATGTTGTGGAAGAATTAGGTGCCCAGGTCTGTAGGATTTTGGACTGTAAAGTGCTTGTTTGTAAAGCTCCTCAATGTTCTGCACAAGTAGAAAGGAGGAGAAGAAGGCAGGGCAGGAGCAGGGGCAGCACATCTTGAGATCTGAGAAGAAATGCACATCATATGTTAGATTGAAGAGCCTCATGGTTTGTATACAAAGTTGAGATGATGTTGTGGAGGCATTAGGTGTCCATGGTAGAATATCACGAAGGAGTGTCAAGCTATGGCGAGATGAGATGAGGCAGTTGACGAGGAGCAATCTACAATCATAGTTAAACCTGGAGAGAATCATACTGGCGGGCCAACCAGGCGGAGGCAATGGTTAGAGAGACCAATGTGGGGGCGTTCTATGAGAAACTTCGGAAGGCTGTTGGCGCCGCTGTTAGCTCTCCCCTGCTCATATTCCCATCAGCTGCGGACACGGATTCATTGTGTGCCTTGAAAATTGTTACTCACCTCCTTGTTCAGGACTCAATACGTTACTCTGTTTATCCTGTAGCGGGTTTCAACAGCATACAGAGCTTAGCCGGGCGGTCACTGCGATCAGACGACGAGCCTGTGGTGATACTTTTGCTCAATTGGGGTGCTTCCCGGAACCTGCATCGGCTACTCAACCTTGGCTCACAGGTCCAGGTCTTTGTTGTGGACAGCCATAGGCCCATTCATTTGCATAACCTTAACGAGTCAAATTTGCAGGTTACTGTATTGTTTACACATGATGATGAGACACAGGCAGACATGCCATATGGGTTCATGTTGAACAGTTTGTCAAGGTTCACTACGACATATGACTCGGAGCCTGAATTAGATGTGGATGAAGAATCTGATAGTGATGATGATAGTGATGATGATGATGATGATAACAATGAAGGGAGAAGGAAGAGGAGAAAGAAGGGAGGGCGGGATGACCAGGAGGAGCAACTTCTGAAGGCAGAGTACTACAGGATGGGGTGCTTTCATGGCCGCCCATCTGGATGTCTTATGTTTGACATCGCGCATTCGTTGCATAAGAATACCAGTGAGCTCCTTTGGCTCGCAATTGTGTCGCTAACAGATCAATTTGTACATGAGAGGCTTACTTTGGAAAGGTACACATCCACGCAGGCCGAGCTTGAGGGGTTTGTGACCCGTGCTGGCAGCTTGGAGAAGAATACAACCATTACACTAAAGGATGGGACGAAAGTGCGGGCGCCGGATGTGTCAAGGATCACTTATGATTATGACTTGCGGCTAATGCTACTGAGAGAGTGGAGTCTGTATGAAGCTATGATGTGCTCCTTCTATGTTGCACCTAAGCTGAAGACATGGGGCGATGTGGGCCTCAAAACCATGAAGCTTTTGTTTGCCAAAATGGGCATCTCACTTGCCGAGTGCCAGCAGCAATACCAGTACATGAAGAGCGAGACTAAGAAGGGATTGCGGCAAGAATTTAAAAATATAGGGCAGGAAGCTGGGTTAGGGGATCTTGAGTTTCCTACGTTCTTTAAGTATCATGGATACAATGACCAAGTGTCAGCAGCGGATGTTGTCTATGGCGTTACAGCATTGTTAGAAGCCTCAGCTGTGGATTCCAAGAGTGACTGGACGGACAACTTCTGCTCCGCCCTTGAAGCTCTCTCACCAGAGAAGTGGGAGAATCTGCGAGAAGGAATGCAGCTTGCAATCAAGGTGCAACAAGCGAGTATCAGTACTGGGAGTGCAGCCATCGTGAAGAAGGACCAAATCAAAATGTGCAAGGCCTTCAGGTTGGTGTCCTCCCATTCCATTTTCTTGTGCAATATTTGCAGCAAGCTTGTATTCACTACACAAGTGTTCTCATGTGCCATAAAATTGGCCTGGAAATCTCATCTTCTTTCTCTTAAGGAAAAAACCTTAATTCTGCCACATGGGTGAAATTTGTGCAATTTATCATACTGGAAGGATCAATCTCAAATAGATTGATGTCTTCTAAGGTGTTAAATGCATTTGCTAGCATATGATGGTGGCAAAGCCCATGTTGCTGAAGCAGCCAGTGTTCTTTGCCGTCCAATTAATCAAAGAGAATTTCTGAACTCTTATGACTATCCACAAGTTTTAGCAGATTTTGATCTTCCAAGGGCACCATCTGTATAACCTCGTGTGCATTTGAGCAGAATCATGTGTTCTGCAATCACCTGCATCTAAATAGGTGCATAATTCCTTGGAATGCTTACACATCTGTTTTTAAGTGCTGCAGCTCTTGAAATTTTGCTAGTTATTGGCAATGCAAAAACTTACTTTGCCTACCTGTGGATATTATCTGAAGATGTCTGTGTCGTTGTTTCCTCCAGGTATTTTGAGCTTCCCAAATCCCTTGAGGCCCAGCTCCTGGCACATCCTTTGTCTCTTGTGAAGCTCTGCTACTTTCTGATGGATTCATTAAAGGAGCAAGGTCGGGCAGTGAAGCCTATGATCTGCATTGCAACCATTCCCGGGCCAGCTAACATGGCTCTTGTTGTGGGAGTCTCCCATCGACCACGACTTGGTGCTGCAAATGGCAACAAATTTGGATTAATTTTCCGTGCTATAGCTGAAAAACTTGGCTCAAATTACAGCCATGATGCCTTTGAATCCTCTTGGATACATTTAGCTGCTGCTGATGTCACCCGCTTCATGCATGAGTTGCAAACTTCACTAGCTGGCTATAGCTCGCTTTGAATTGCTTTCAAAAGCTACTATTGCTGCTTAGTCAAAGGTGCCAGCTGTAATTGAATGTAATAATCTCTCCCCTCACGTTTGGGTGTGTGCACCCAAACTCTATGTAGGCTGTTTATATACGAGTGGCCCTCCCATGAGGGAACCCTCATTTGGGCCTACTGAAGGTTATTTAACCTTATCCTCCCAGTATATATTGGTGAGGTCATTGTGCTCAGTGTTCTGAATGTTCACTTCAACGAAAATCCTGGCACATTGGAAGCCAGAGCATTGTGCATTCACAGTATACCTTGTTATTTCTCCACTGAGATGCATTCTGTAGTGGAAATAGAATGGTGTTGTAGTGGTAACTCAGATCTTGCACGTACTTGTATGAAGGTGTCATTGAATTTCGACCTCTGTTAGTGTCTAATAGGAAGGATATTTCCATGGCTCCCTAGCCTGAAACAAGGAGGAACAAAGGCAAGGTAAGTATAGAGTATGTTGAAGCATTTTCTTTTCGAGGTTACACCGGGTCATAGTTGCCAACGAAGTCAAGTCAGAGCTGTTCAATTCTTGCTTTCATACATGTCCATTGTCCGGGCGCTTAAAACTACAGGTCAAGGTCAAGAATCATGGTCCAAGTGATGTTGAAATGTCAATGGCTGCTTGGTATAAACCTGCAGTGTTTGTTTTATTGGATACAGTGCTTGAATCTTGGCTTGCCTGGAATTTACTATACCTCTTTGCTAGCATGAAAGTTTCCATGTGCCAATAGAGGAAAACGTTGCTGATGTAGAGTGTTTAACAGTGCCCAGACAGTTGTTGATGATGTATATAAGCAATAAATAAAGATGTGATTCGACAAATTCCTGGACCAATTTTATAAGTCTTACAGGTCTTTTTGTGACTAGATTGCAGCTGGGCCTTGAACGGAGTTTATCCCCACTGATTGACTCTTGATTAACTTAGTTTAGTAGCTGGGAATCTGCATCCAACTTTACCCTGCTCAAGGGTCTTTTGTCATGTTGATAAGAGCACGAAATCCACATGAAGGTTGTACTGTCCACACCTGGATTGTGGCCCATCCAAGTTGTTGCTGTAGTGCTTTGTTTCTCTTTCTTCCTTGGAGTTCTTGAGATAAATGAGGCTCTTACCAAAGGTCTTCCAGCCAGTTGAAGAGTTTCATAAGAAGGTGAAAGGCAAGGTCCATGGCCTTATTTTGGGCACTTCTAACTCCAGAGAAATTCCTGACCATTCAATTGGCTTTAGGATTATCTCATCCAGTTAGCAATTGTGGGTCACAAAGTACCCATTTTGGATGTTGCGTGAGTAGGTTTAATGAACTTTATAGGTCTTGACAGTTTAGATTAAATGAAAATAAATCCAGAATGTATGACAATTATGAGCAAGGTGCGACAACAAGTTTTTATGTAAATGAATAGTTTCACTAGGTTCCTCCTCCTCAAAGTCTAACTTCTCACTTTAATTCTGCCGACCGCTGATTCTCGTTCTTTGGAGAAACAATCATGTACATTTCCATGTGGAAAGGGGGAGTGGAGGTTTCAGATTACTGTGATCGGTGGTTTTTGCCAACTTAGCCAGCACATGAAGTGTGCCCTGATTACCGTGGTAGCATCTTAGTATGGCTTTTGCTCTAGAATGTGTCTTTGAATGGATGTGCTTGAGCTCAGGAAGGGAGACTCGTCCTCCCAGCCTCTCCCAATTTCAGAATCAGTTGTTGAGGACCAAGGTGCTAGACAATCCCACCATGGATCTTGATTGATTTTATAAATGTGTCTGGTTACTGGTGTTCCCATTAACCCAGACACGACCCCGGGATTTCAGCTTTCAATGTCACCCACCATCGTTGCCATTGACAATGTACATGCTAAATTGCTGCCTAGAATGGTTTGCTTCCTTGTGTTGAGTATTCTTGAATTTCACCTTGGGTACAGCCCTCACTGAGGATCTATAAAACTCAACAATGCACTCCACTTGAGGCCTTCCCTTTTGAATAACCAAATCAGATGTAAATGTTTGTCCACCCAATTGCCAAGACAAGGGATGGCTCCTAGCAGTTTTTAAATAAGACATTCAGTGCCTTACACACATCAAACTTACAGAGAACCTCCGCTTAGGGTTTCGTTTTAATCAGTGGCCTGGTGGTTGATGATCAACAATTCCTCTGCTACCTTAGGGCTGGTTTACACCATGGACCATGAAATTCGACCATGGAAGATGGTCCATGGTCTGATTTCTTAAAAAACCATTTACAAAGCCTTTGGGCCTCTCACTAGGTGTAAACCAAATGTGGATCAAGAGGATTGACCATGCACCAAAAAGTGAATGTGTTCATTTTTTTAGTATATACCCAAAAAAGACAGTTTCAAGAAAAAATTTAAATCAAGTTTGACCATTCTCTTGTCTTCTCTTGTCTTCATCTTCTCTTCCCCACAAAACATTTCATCAAAAAATAATTGCAACAACATTTTTTTGCCATGGGCCCTTGCCTTTTTCTACTAGAGCACCTCTTTTACCTCTCCCACTGCAAAACCCGTCAGGCCATGTCACTGGATAACGTAGCCCTTAAAATACGTCTCTTGGGGACCTCACGCTCCATGGTTCACTCTGACATTTTTTCCCTTGGTGTAAACCGGAGTGCTCCCGGGACGAGTTCAACAACCAATCACATATTTTACAAGGCCTTGAGACGACTTCATGGTCCATGGTGTAAGGAGCCGCTTAGATATATCTTACTCACAATTTCCTCTGTTGTGTCCCATTGACTGGTTGGAGTTGAGCTCAGGAAGGGACTCTCATCCTCCGAGCCTCTTCCCATCCTAGAATTAGTTGTTGAGCTTGACAAAAATCCTGCTCTAGACGTTGATGCGGTTACTTCTGTGGTTGCCTTTGATGGAGGTGCTCCCATTAACCCGGACATGAACCCAGGGCCCGAGACCGTGCCCGGGATTTCCACGTCACCTAACAGCATGGCCACAACACGCGTCATTGAGGGCCGTGTGACCGCGGCTGCTTGTGTGCACAGAAATGCCACGTGGGTCATCCTCCAAAGTTCTCGATCCTCATAGTCCTTCAGCTTTGGATCCAAGAGGCTCAACAAATCCTCATCCTCTTTCAAATTCCAGGCCTGCACCCACACTCACTTGCATTAGATACACCCTAAACTCCGTAATATCAACCCCTCGTAATGTCACTCCACTCTCTGGTATCCTGAAACCCTAGGGAACGGATGCTCGTAGTTCAAATCTCACTCCTTATTGTCACCTTTCTCTCCCTTAGATCCTCATATTCCTTCATCTTTGGATCCAAGAGGCTCAACAAATCCTCATCCCCTTTCAAATTCCAGGCTTGCACCCACACTCACTTGCATAAGATACACCCTAAACTCCGTAATATTAGCCCCTGTAATGTCACTCCACTCTCTGATATCCCGAAACCCTAGGGAACGGATGCTCGTAGTTCAAATCTCACTCCTTATTGTCATCTTTCTCTCCCTTAGATCCTCATATTCCTTCAGCTTTGGATCCAAGAGGCTCAACAAATCATCATCCCCTTTCAAATCCCAGGCCTGCACCCACCTCACTTGCATAAGATACACCCTAAACTCCGTAATATCAACCCCCCGTAATGTCACTCCACTCTCTGATATCCCAAAACCCTAGGGAACGGATGCTTGTAGTTCAAATCTCACTCCTTATTTTCACCTTTCTCTCCCTTATATCACAAATTTTGTCATTCATGCAAACCACCAAAGAAGTCAACCCACACCCTTGCTATTGCGTCATGTGTCAATATGTGGAGTGTCACCTTCTTATTCTTTTTTCTCCTTCTTCTTCTGCCACTTGTTGAATGTTGATACATCACCCGGGAAGGCCAAGTGGAGTGGACCACACCACACCATTTAATATGTTGCACCTCGTGTTATTCCATAGTGTCACATGCTACACTAATTCTATAGTATCACGCATCCATGTTAACACTACAAAACTCCGTAATATGACGCGCACTTTGGTTGCCACAGGTGTGATACTACGGAGTTTAGAGTGTGGTACTTTTGTGCATTTATTCAGTGAGCGGTTGGAGCAGAAGCATTGAAGGATCTCACTAAGTTATCTCAGCTTATGATATGAAGTATCCCATAGAAATGTGTGAATCACTTGTTTTGAAATTCAAGAATTATCAGCATGATATACATGACACGCCATCATCTGTTTTGGGAATGACCAAATGTAGGTCGGCGACTTGCCAAATGCAACTTAAGCGACGGTTTCAAATTGCAGGTGAGAGAAAGCGCCTTTACCCATTCAAGGAGATAGGTTTGGTGTTGTGGAAGATCTGGCCGTGTGTTGAACCTGCCACTAATGAGCTCAAGCAACACCACGCCAAAGCTGAAGACATCCGCCTTCTCCGTCAGCTGCCCTAGGAGCACGTACTCCGGTGCTACATATCCACTGACCATAATTGAAGTGGTTTGGAAGTTAGGTGATCGAGTGAGATAAGTGCAAGTTATTCAATTTTGTATAAAAATGAATTTGATGATCTGGGATATAATCATTATTTTAGATGTATATATCACGTCGAAAGGCTTTAGACAAAATTCTTACAGTGTTCCGGCCACCCGAGTGCTGACATGGCTCTCAAAATCCTGAATGAGGCGAGCGAGTCCAAAGTCTGCAATCTTGGGGTTGAAGTTCCTGTCCAAGAGGATGTTGCTGGACTTGATGTCGCGATGTATGATACGCACCTCCGACTCTTCATGCAGGTATGCCAGCCCTCGTGCAATCCCAAGGGCGATGCTGAACCTTGTCGACCACTTGAGATGTATATTCATGTCGCATGATCCTGGTGCAACAAACAAGCACACATGCAGTGTCTTATTGTTGGCTGTTTCTAAGCATGTAGGCCTTGTGTGATCACTTTTCCTAATTGGACACCTATATTTTTGAGGTATATGGCAAGGCTCGTGGTGAGGAATGGACACTAGAAATACACACGTTTTACGATGAGATTAGTCTATGTGCTCAGAATGTAGACACCATTCTAGGTTCAGTAGTTAAACACAATGTGGAGGATCTCTGTGATGGTTTCAAGAGAAAGAGAATGCTCACTTTGACCTAGACTTCTGTCTTTTGCATCTCAACTGTGTTTCTGAAACTTGAAAAGGCAATCTTTGCGATTTGCAGTTGGCAACTGGATGAGACAATTCCCAATCCAATCCAATGGCCAGAATTTCCTGTGGAGTTGGAAGTGCCCACAACGAGGCCACATACCTTAGTGCAATTTCATGTGCACATGGACCTAGTTTTCCTGAGTAATAAAGCTTTAGAATAGCTTCTAAGGATTTGTTTGATAGATGTAACTCACCAAACAGGGTTTGATTAAGGCTCTTGTTCTCCATGAACTCATAGACCAGAATGCGATGGTCTCTCTCCAGGCAACAGCCCTTGAGCTTCACTAGATTTCGATGTTGCACAGCGGTGATGAGTGCGGCCTCGTTTAGAAACTCTTGCTTCCCTTGACAAGACTGTTGGGACAACGTCTTCACTGCAACCTCTGTCTGGTCGGGCAACACACCCTGCGAGATTCAATCCAAGGAAATTCATTCTGGGTTCAGAGGAAATACATGGCAACAACCTCTACTTACAAGAGTGATACTTTTTTGTTTGTTAATAGGGTCACTGCCAGCTGCCAAGTGCTCATTAATGCTCGATGGATCAGTAGAAAGAACAAGAAAGACAACTCTGATGGTTCCACTGGTGTGAATCATGGGGTTGCTTCATTGTTGAGTTGGTTTTAAGTCTATTGGCAATCCTGCAATGGAATTAAAGGGCCCCCCAAAGATTATTGCCTCCTTGAACAGCCGGCTGGCACCTATCTCCCCAAGGGCAAGCCCTTAGGTTCCCACATGGTTGGTTGAAAGCATCTAGTTCACCCAAATACCTCCACTATGATTGGGTGGACCTTATGTGGTAGGGTGGACCGGAAACCAAGTGCTAGGAATGTCACCCATCCAAGTACTATTCCAGCCGATGGCGACTTAACCTCAGAGTTCCCATTGAATCCGGGTTAAGGCCTTGGGTTTAAGATCAGTACACCAGAGTATTAAGGAGTCCTGGGCACATCCCAAGTCAGTACGCAATAGGACTGACTTATTGGAATATGTGCACCTTACTCATTATGTACAAGTCTATATGCAACTGGAAGAATTGCAAATGGTTAGTGGCTATGAAACAACACACCACCTGAAGGAAATAAGGAGAGGATTAAAGAGAAAATAGCATGCGTGGTACATGCCTTGAACACTGCACCATAGCCACCTTCTCCGAGTTTGTTGTCAGGATGGAATGACCTTGTTGCTGCTTTAAGTTCAGCATAGGAGAAGAGGTTGGGCTGCACTCGGAATCTTGCCATTTCTTCCCACCAGGTAATTCACAAATAAGATGGACAGTATTAGAAAGTAGTTGGAATGGGAGAAATTGAAACTAGTAGTAGATATGGATCACATGGTATTGAGGATGATATCCACTTACCAAGTTGATCTTCTTGTTGCAATGTGGTCTTGTTCCTCCTCCTTCGCAGCACAATCAGCGTCGATAAGAAACAGATGGCTAAGCTGAAAATCACTGCTGCAATGACGGAGCCTACGATTACAGGTATGTTTGTGGAACTTGAACTCCCTGCAAAATATGGTAGCCAGACATGATACCGATCAGGGTTTGAGATGGCAGGTTCCGAATTTAGAAGTGTTGTATCACAGAGGAAATGTTGGATTTGATGTGTATGTAGGAGGATGGGGGGCAGGCACACAACAAGCATACTGCACACCCGGGGTGGGTGGCAACTCCTAAGTCATAGGCAGGGATGTGCAAATCATGAAATGCCTTATTTTTTCTGGTTACAATAATTAGTAATCTATTATTCCACTCCTGATGCGTTATGATTATTACTAACGGCTGAATATGTCTCAGCCCGTGTACCATGTGTGCATACCCGGTTTATGGGTAACTCTTTTGACCCATTTATGATCCATTGTCCTACATATTCCACCAATCTTTTTGATAAATAAGACATCATTGAGTTGGATTCCTTGTGTAGTTTCAAAATCTACATTCCAAATCATAACCAAATCACGTTAATTAGTATAATCTAAGACCTCAGAATTAAATTTGAACCGATACACAGAAGTTGACATCCCAGGATTGTGGAACTCAACATTAGAATCGGGAGGCAGAAAGAGGGCTCCAAATTCTCACGGTTCAACACATTCTTTGCCGAGACCGCAGATATTAGAGGGCCAAATGACCAACGTCCATCAGACATGCAACAAGTGCCCTTTCCAGCGTAGAAGAGATGGACGTCGAGCACTCCATTGCTCACTTGGGCCACGAATGTCTTGTCAATTCCTATGAAAGAGTTCCCTGCAAGCTCTTGAATGTTGAAGTCTTTCAATACCAATTGGCCCTGCATGTGATGCCAATGCTCACATCAATCACCACTTATACCTAAATATATAGATATGTAGATAGATGGATTTAAATGTCGGCTCTTAAGTGAGCAAGCATGAATGGAGAACCTCTTTGTTCATAGGCTACTGCCACCCCGGGGTAGCAACACCTGTATAATAAGCAGGAGTCATCGGCAAAATGAGGTTTTGAAAATCTATATCAAGTCTATAATAAAGCATGAAGGTCTTATATTAAGAGCGTCAAATGTAAGAATTAACGTATAATACAATATAATAAGGCAAAATAAAAGATGATTCTATTGAATAAGGCCTTTAAAATTCTTATTATATCTTACTTAACCCATGCATAATGAATCTCCTTGTTGTTATCTTATTATCCATTGCCGAAGGAAATACAGAGGTCAACTATGTCAGCTTAGATACCATTGAGTTAATTTTCTTGAGTTCTTTGCAACAAGACCAAATTCATTGAGAGAATAATGTTTGTGAAGGAAAAATGCCTAATAAATGAAAAAATGTCGAATATAAATGAAAAATAAGCCTATCATAAAATGCATGTTGTCGCCCTGAGCTACCACCTTTCGGACTTCAGGGGTGGGCTTTATCCAAGGCACCAGGACTAAGAAGCTTGCCAACAAACCAGAGTGCAAGGATTGAGGGGTGGGTTTTATGATGGACGATAAAATTTGTGAGAGGCAAATTCGAATCTACCACTGCCACATTCCGCTGTGTCAACATGTGACAATTTTGCAGCGCATGGGGACATCAAAAGATCAACACATATTTCTGGGTTGGAGTGCATCCAGGAAATTACCTGCAAGTAGATGTCAAAAACACGACGAGTAGTAGCATCCTGCGTGATGTCCGGATAGACAATCTCAGCAAAAGATAGATCAACAGTGTAGTTGCCATTCTCCAAGTTCAGCCCGTAGTATCGGAGAGACCCAAGTGATGTCCGCGCAGTGTCATATGGTGCCCTTGATTTATTAGTGTTCTGAATGCCTGGAATACTAGACCCATTCATATACCCTGTCCTGCTAACTGCCCAGGACATGTCCGTGCTCAGGAAAATTGCGGTTGTGTTTAAAGGCGTTGTATCACTATTATAATTTGAGAATTGTTCCCCGCCCGCGTGCACAGCGACAGTGGTAACTGCAAAAAACACCCGGAAATGAATGTGACATCTGTTTCTCCACGGTGTATCTAATAATAAGCTGCACGCTGCTTGAAGAACAGAAGGTTTGGATTTTAAACCTTTTTTTTTATGTATTGATATATATAAAAAAGGTTATAGTTTCAAAAACCTGATAATAAGTTAGTGAGAGGGGTTGTGATAGGCTTAAGAGTAGAGTGGATGAGAATGTTTTGATTCAACCAATGTGAAGTGATAGTTGAAAGGTTGTACTTGTTGTAAAGTCCTACTTTAGGAGAAGATCTTAAACACCTAGAACTTCAATTTTCCATGAAGGCTTGTCTTGTCTTATCTCACAACATGGAATTTGATATGAACTTAAGAATTAAAGATGCATATACAGGTGGCTTTATTCACTTGCAAACCTTCAACTCCCTTACTTTTGGTGTTTGTTTCCCACATAAATATATCATAAAACAAGGTTCCAGCAAAATTTAATTGCATTTTGTTTTTGTAAGATAATGACAATTTTGCTTACATTTTCTGGAGTTGGATTGTAGACATGGAGCCGTTTGGTTCGTGCAACTGAGCAGTGACAATCTGGAGAGCCGAGGAGGACATGCTTACAACTCAGTACCATACAATTCAGATGTAGATTGGAGCAGCTGTGACCATGAAGGGGCATCCATCTATCTATCTACACTGCTATGTCCAATTAGGTCGCCATACAAATAATATATCAACATCCCACACTATTTGGAATATTTACTACCACATTATCATTTTTTTACTGTGGTTGCTATGCAGATAAATTTATAAAGTTATAAGTTTTTGTAATCTGGTTTTGACTCAATGTAATTTGCATGGGTAAAGACAATCCAATTGCACATTTCAATGTATGTATGTATGTATGTAAAATCATACTCAAACTGTTAATTGATGCGTGAGCATTGCCTATCTTCAATTCTTTTCGAAGCATTGATTGAATGGCATTGCAAGCTGGTGACATTCATATCTAGAACCGAATTGCCCATGGCTAATATCTCTTCCTTTTTTTCCTCACTCAAAGAGACTTTTTGGCTTGCCCAGAAACTGAAGAACATTGAATGCTAAAAGAGATGTGGTCATAGTGTTTCTTACTGTGTTTGGATGAGTTGTGAATAATTGGCAGCTGAAGTGGTGTTGAAGTTGTTCGAGATTAGAATCCTTTTTTACACAGAGCCAGAGCATGGAATCAGCAAATTGTAGCACCATGAGGCTCTAACAAAATTTGTGCCAGTCCTTTGTAATACAAGAGGGTAGCTCTTGAGTACTTGTTTCCACACACCCGTAAACCACGTAAGGGCCGAAAGAGCTACCCTTTTCAGACCTAAAAACCTAACGACAACCTAACCAAATTTTTAACAGGAGGACAAGTGAACACTCTACCAACCAGTATGCTGGGAGATTTTGGGCACAATCAGTTGAGATTCAAGTGTTTCCAAGTTCAACTCGTTACATGCTGATATCTTTCGGATTCCATTATCAATATAAGGTATGTACTATAGAATTCCTCTAAAATGATGGGCGATTTGCCTAAAGTCCTGAACTTGAATCAGTCATTTCTTAAACTCAACCAACCCATCTGTAACTCGCAGTGGGATCTCCCTATTTATAGCTACCAACCCAAAGGCTTGTCTATAAGTTGGAAGATATGTGCTCAATAGAAGGACTCCAAACACCTGACAAGGTGCCTATAAATGAGAATAAAATAATTAGGCCAGGTTTTTATGAGGCACATACGGTGGATTGGTTGAGTTGCTAGCCCACGATGGAAGATTGCCACTTAATTGATTGTACGATACATCGCTGCACATTGTTTGGATTATATTAGAAATCAAAGTGATCGGAGGATAACCGATATCCCAGTTGAAGAGATTACAATTGATCTCAGACAAGAGCAATAAGTATAGCAATCCAAGTTCTTACACGTCTGACAAGGAACTTAGCGCTCCAAGACCTTCGGGAAGAGACCCTTCTAGGTTGTTGTTTCCCAGGTACCTAGCATAAGCAATAGATATTGTAAACTTTAAAACTTTCAGATTATCTCCAAAGACTTTCAAACTCTAGTTGCATGCATGGTGCATTTCATCAAGTATACAATTATTCTAACAAGTTGTGGTGAGATGGTTACAACCCCTCATGCAGTAAACATCCCAAAATGGGACTCTCAATTTCAAATGATTGGATCTTGCTAAAAATTTATTAACATCTAGCATTTGTTTATCCTTGACGTAGCTATTTGTCTATCACCTCCAGACGCTTGATCATAAAGTTTCATGAATGGTTATCCCCTATACCTCATGAAGTGCTCACATCTCATTTGAGCACTTCAAGGTCATATTCTGCGGTCAACAACTTTCCACCAGTCTGAAAGTGCAAGTTTAACTGTATGGATGCGATCCTTTGACGATCCCTCGCAACTTCCCTAAGTGATAGTTCTCAAGAAGCACTTGGAAAACCCTAAATAGGTTAACTTGACGAAGCAGTAACCGAGATAGAACATTCAAAGGGTTTGATGAACTTACAAGGCTTTCAAAGTCTTGATGTTTGCTAATTCAGATGGTATGAACCCTGATAGGTTGTTGAAGCTCAAGTCTCTGCAACCCACAGACAAATGGATCTAGTTACTTGGGAGGATATATTGAGTGAATCTCAAGGTTGCTTATTGATTGAGTGTCTTTATTGTGATTATTGTTCTCAAGCATATTCACAATTAGGTTGCTTACAGATATGATAGGTTTGAAAACATGTTGATTGTTGTCCCGGGAATCGATCCTGTCAATTGACAGTTTCTCAAGTACCTGCAAGAAGTGATGTATACGAGATGTCAAGGTATTGAATCTCAAACCACACCACGACGAGCTCTTTATGGACTAAGTAACCCCCAGGGGTCAGGAGGTTTGAGTGAGATTGCCGGACAACCATTTAGACGGCCTCGCTCTGGGCCTACTAATCATGGAGATCGACAGCGTAGATTGAGGGCGGGGGAGGGCGAGGGTTGTGTTATGGGAAGTCATCCTCTTTCTCAATTCAGGAACACCACCTCCGGCGCCAAGTGGTTACCAAAATTCAGATTCTAAGAAAGTAGAATTTAACTGTCCAACACAAACCATAAATGCCAACATCAAGTGTATAACTTAACCTCTAAACGCCTGAGGGTTTCGAGCAATTTCGAAGTCTATTATAAAAATTACATTCCTCTACATAAAAGAGAAAACTTCTGAAGACAAAGTTGTTCATAAAGGCTTGACAAATCTATATGGTTGGTGCTTAGAATTCAAAATGCCAAGTGCTTACGGGCTGCACTTACAAGACTGTTAGATTCACCAGTGGGGTGGTGAATGAGGTAGGTATGGCTCCTCCTGGAGATAATTCACCAAAATATCTGCTCCCAGATGTCACCCCAAAAACATTCTAAGCAAGTATATTGATCATAAGAAAAATAAGAGGAGAGAAATTTTGAAATTCCAATGGGGTCTCTTAAATTAATACATTTTTGATAGAGCTATAGTTAATTCATTAACACCAAGCACTAGAGTGAGGATTGTATCTTGGTACTTACACTGCCTGTAAGGATGATATGTTGAATAAACTCATGGGAATGGGACCGGTCAAAAGAGGGTTCCCAAAAATCTTCCTAGGTAAGGGAGAAACAACCACTGGTTACATCCTTGCCACATACACATCCTTCTTCAAAACCCGAAATTGATATGGAACATTTATGCAGAACTATATAAATTTTATGGCAGGCATTGGACTGGAGAGAATTTTTGTCCTTACACTTCAAGGAGATTTGTCAGGTTGCTAAAAATATCAGGGAGTTGACCCGAGAGATTATTGTCATCAAGCCATCTGCCATCCAGGAAAGCAATACGGTCAAGATTCATACTTAAACAGCTCTCAAGAATCACAGCCGTATTGTTGTAAACTCACTGCACCTAATCTATTGAGTGGATGCAAATATTTTATCACACTTATAATGTACATTAATTTGATCAAAAAACACAGGTGCAGACTTACAAATTTTGTAAACTCTTCATGTAGCCAATCTCAATGGGGATTGTTCCATTGAACTGATTGCTGTCTAAATGCCTGAAGATACAGAAGATCATCAGGTATGTCCAATCACAAATTTTCATATGACCTGCAATAAATGTGTGCAGGTGGTGACTAATTTGATGTGAATATTTTACTTCAGCTCAAACTTTAGAACTTCTATTTTAATTTCATTATTGGCTAACCTAATTAACAGTTAATAGTTTCTCAAACAATCTGAACACTATAGCCATGTTACTTGTGCTTCTACATTTTAGAGTGCAGAGACGATCAAAAGTAGTCGTGTACTTCTCATTTCTATTCTAAAAGACTTCTTGGAAAGTCAGAAGAAAGGTTCACAGAATTAGGCTCACAGAAGTCCAAGGGATGTCAGGTTCTTAAGCTCGCTGGGAATTCTGCCAGAAAACTTGTTGTCGCCAATTGATCTGCAACTCACAGGAGACACAGGATTATTAGACAATTAAAATGGTCTACTTGCCTATCTAATGGTTTAGCTCCTCAAGATTAATTAAATAGGTTAAAAAAATTCCAAATCTGTCTCCAATAGATGTCACTATAAGTACGGCATGATTAGAAGCAAGTGGCTGGTTGACTGAATGGGTTCAGCACTTACAAAGAAGTTAGTTTCCACAAATTCCCAATTTCTGGAGGTAAAGGGCCTGTCATGTTGTTACTGTACAGCGACCTGAAACAGAAATTTTCGTTTTGTAAGTCAAAGTTCTCGAGTATTTTCAGGAAACCTGGATTCACGACATTTAAAATGTTGAAGGATAAAAGGAATGACATTAATGTGAATACAGTGAGTAAAATCTTAAAAAAACCTTTCAAATATTGATTACATTCTTTAGAAACAGTGGCTGCTACAACTCGTCACTAGCTGATAATTCCGACTTAGGTCGTGCATGCATCAGTAATATTCTTGTTGTAGATGCTCATAATAGCACACCAATTGTTGCCCACATTTCAAGGATATCCAGTGGAGAACACATACAAAGCGTAGAGTTCGGAGAGCTTGGTGAGATTTGTTGGAAACGTCCCTTGCATAGAAGTCTTAGAAAAATCTCTGCACCCAAGATCAATTGCTTTCAGTACACACCTACGACGGACTTCCAGAGTATCAATCAGTGTATTTTCTAGTTTTTCTAACTCGTGGTCAGGGTGGCTCTCTAATTTTTTCGAGTAGTGAATCACTGGCAATGCATTCTTTTCTTTGAATAAACCAACTTGGTGGGTATGCAACTGAAGTGACCTTGATTTCAAAAAACTTAAACTATGGGCTCGCCCATCTTATCATTTACAGCTGCTGATTGATAATCTACCCTAAAATCCTAAACCTAAATGTTGTGCCCGACACAATTATCATGAGCAAATATCTGGCTCCATTTTTGGTGTTACACTTGGTAATTACTTAAGGGTGAGGGAAGCACTGAAATTATTGCCAAGTTCTGATGTTACGTATTTGGCCACCTAAAAAACACTGGCACCAATAGTCAAGATATTTGAGTTGTAATGGAGGGATAGGGCGTTCTTACAATTCTGTGACATGGCAGACAGTGGCATTTTCATACCAGCAGGCACACGTGATGTACTTAGGGCCCCAGTAACAAGGGTTAGTATCTGCATTCACCTCCTGCCCTAGGTTGTAGGAGTTGACGAAATCCTTCAAAATTGCAACTGAACAGGAAACGTGGATTATCAAGAAAATCCTCAAACCATGAGAAACCATCACAAGGGAGTAACTACACTGAATTGTATTAAATACTGTACTGGGTCACACTATTGAGATCATTTTCACACCATAAAATAAACATTGGGATGATTTTGTGGGTGCACACAATTTCGCAACCTGGAGTATTTAACATCATATGTCCATGTTGTAGGTTACAATACCTCTATTGGATATCTAATTAGAGTGTTTTCCTTCTTTCCAATCAAGGTACTCCTCTCTATGAAATAGCAAAGCATCTATTTATGGTCAACGCATTAGGTGTAGTGATGTGGAAAACAACGACTGTCCTCAAGGCGAAAGTTGCCACTCCGAGGCCTACAACAACCACTAATGTGTCAATTGTGTTCGGATGGAGCTTGCCCCCAACAAGGGGAGGTAGTCTGCGGGCAAAGAGGCTCTCAATTTATGCTTGCTCCGTCCGGAGCCGACGTTTGTATCTATCCATTTATCATGTGTCAATTTCAAGAATAAATGTTTAAAAGGTCATCACGATCATTCAGTTTTCAAGTCAGGACGATGAATCTCCTCAACACATCTGGAGCCCGCGCCACAACCATATGGTTGTCATGATAGCCTATGATCAACTGCCTCATGATATAAACCTATCAAACTCTACTCAATTATAGCATATAAGCCCACCCTCGAAAGGGGGCAGTAGCTTGCGGGCGAAGAGACCTTTCATTCGTGCTTGCTCCCAAAGAGCCCACATGATAGCATAAGATCAACTGCCTCATGATATAAACATGTCAAACTCTTCTCAATTATGGTGTATAAGCCCACTACCGTAAGGGAGTAGTAGCCTGCTGGCGATGAGACCTTTCAATCATGCTTGCTCCCGAGAGAGTTGGCATAATAGCATAAGACTGGCTGCCTCATGATATAAACCTGTCAAACTCTACTCAATTATAGTGTATAAGCCGACCCCAGTCAAGGGGCAATAGCTTGCGAACCAAGAGACTTTTCAATAATGCTTGCTCCAGAGGGTGCTGGCGTGGATGTCTATCTATCTTGTGCGTGATTGACATGATTACCACCCAACCATGAGCACATGGAGAGGAGGCTAGATCCACACTCACGTCAAAGAGAGAGAGCCCCCTTGCCCTCCTCCTCCCTCTTTTGATGCTTCCCCTGTGCCTCTAGTTTCTATTCCAAATCAAAGAGCTCCTCTAACCTTCAGTTGCATCGATAGTAGCAGCAGCAGCTCCCCATCGAACGCACGGGCATAACACGATAACGATGACCATCACAGTGAACGTACTGCTCGGAGCTGTGATCAAAGACCTCCAAAAGCCTCCACGATACAAAGTTTCTGTTCGATTAGCCGGCTGCTGCTTCGTCGACGTCGTTGTGGTGACTTGACCTCCGGATGCCATGGTGAGTGATGATGACCAGTGCGTCGAAATCGCATCGTATCGCCCAAGTTGTTGCGAAGCCCACAAAATGCAATGATCCTAATATAACCCGGGCATCGATTGCTGCTCAGAAACTTGCAGCCATTCGACATTCATCGCTCAGACCTAACACACGGAATGAATTTCTTCCCCGTATAATATTAATTCCTTCGATCGAGTGCTGTCTCTTCCCACTCCCGCGTTGTCTCGGAAGTCCACTTGACCAAAACTGGTCCAGTGCTGTTACAGTAGCAGGTTTCCTTCATCCGAAAGGGATCCTCCATAGCTGGAGTTTGAGTGATCAAATGCTGAATAATTGTTTGACTCAAGTGACTTAATTAGTCACCGGCGTGCATGTGAGAGTCGTGGCATCCCAGCATTTCCAAAGTCAAAACCACTCGTAAAGGTCCTGTGGTCGTGCTCAGTGGTCACTCTTAACACTATATTCGTTAATAGGAGACTTTGGAAAGTCTCAAAATCAAATTCACCCATAGTTTGGGATGCCAATATTGTGAGCATACATTATAATGGGAACATTGGGAAAATGATAGTTCATAAGTTTGTACGCAAAGAATATTCATATTACTAAATATAGTAATTTTAAATATTGTGATCAAAACATGAACTTCACATGGAAAATAACAATCAAATCTCCCAAAAAATGGTTTTATGTCATTATAGAGTCTAGGATGCGCATCCCATATGGAAAGGTCTTATTGAATTAGATGGCATATCCCAAACTTATTTAAAATAAGTTTGAATGTAGCCGCAATACAACCAAGTCTATACAATGCCCCTATTTTCACACTAATTCCAACCTATGTTATGTCCACCGAAAGATGTATCCACAAACACACCCACCACGATTGTCCCGTCAATATTGTCAGCCGATCGGGAAGAGAGTTCACATTCATTATCTAAAGACGATGCATATGTCGACAACACAAAGGCACTATCTACTACATCCACTACCATCACACCTAAAAAACAACCATGGAATGGACAACCACATAACCGATGCTATGCAAATAAGAGTGGACACACTATATGTGAGTATATATGACCTGAAATACATACATTTTCCAACTAAAGAGACAATAATGACTAGCAAACCAAAGACACGCTCGTATTGTGGACATTAAAAAGTAGGTGTTGGGATACCATTGGAGATTCTCATAAATAAACACGAACATGTGTTCCAAAACAATCTATGGTCAGGTGCAAATAATCCTTATTTTTCCATTCCAATAAACATGGGCATCACATGGTGTTATTTATTATCTTTAGAAGGTGTTGAAATGATTTGTTAAGTAACCATGGACATGGTTCTACATCAATACAAGACATGATTTTCACATATGTTCACGAACGCGCGAATGTGAACATTTCATGATCAAATTGTGCATGGGACAAACAACACATGATGTTAAAGATCACATGATACATATATTCACATTGGTGTCAAAGAACATTATACATGCATATGAAAAAAACTGAATGATATGGATTTAAAAAATATTAGTCGCATACACAGTCGATACGATGTATGTCGTCGATTATAGGCCCAAAATACAAAAAAATACGACTTGGGATATACGAATGGGCGTTCGTATACCTCCCTATGCATATTCCAGGAGGGTATCTTTATGAACGGCCGCGCGTATGTCACATGTTGTATTTTTTATGGCAAATAAAATTTAGACTGTAATAATTGTGGTATTTTACGGATGTACTTTCGCAAAACGTATGCCATCATACGGGTATTTGGGGCAATTGGATTGGTATACTCTATACGAATGGCCGTTCGTAAAGCTTTGGTAGGTATCTTTATGAATGCCCATTTGTATATCATCATGACAGACTTGTATCATATATCATCATCATATTTGGGTCGATGCATAGATGTGTCTATGTATGGATGTTGTTTGGATACATAGACCATATTCACAGGTGGTATTTACAAACGACCGTTCATAAGGCTTTGGGTCATATCTTTACGAACGTGCGTTCGTATATCACCATGACATATTGTTTGGGTCTATGCATAGATGTATGTCCATCTATGGATGTTCCTAGACACATAGACCATACTCATAGGTGGTATTTACGAACGCACGTTCGTATATCACTATGATATATTGTTTGGGTCTATGCATAGATGTATGTCTATCTATGGATATTGCTAGATACATAGACCATACTCACAGGTGATATTTACGAACGCACGTTCGTAAACTCTTAGCCATCACATGTGATTGAATTATTAATACAAATGCGTTCATTTGTGATTTACGAACGTGCGTTTGTAAACTCTCAACCATCATCTATGTTTGAATCAATACTACAAATGCATTGATTTGTGATTTATATTTGTACCATAGGTTGGTTGAAGGCTTGAAGCTTAGAAACATTGGATCTGGATTCGGTTTGCGAAAACCACCTTTGACCAAAAACGTTAGCTAGTCATAAGGATCCGAAAACTCCACTATAGGTTGTAGAAGGTTACAAATGCCAGCTCTAAGCTTATATTATGGAAACAACATCTAAAAGTTGGCCATTCAGACAAAAAACGTGAGCTCGTAGGTAGTGTCCAAGACATATTTTTTAGCCTTAAACGGAAGTTTAAGGCGATCATACGTCAAAGGAGTTTTCTAGAGATGCACTAGGTTGGGAGGTGTTTTTGCAAGGCTTGGAAATGACTAGCAACAAAAGAATTAATGTAGCAAGGAATGACTGCAAACACCCATTAACAATGGGCTTTCATATATACGTACTATGCAGCATTTCGTTGCTACGCAGAAGTTTACAAAAATGTGGGCCGATGTTTACAAATGCCCGTTCGTAAATGTGCATCGAGGTTTACGAATGCCCGTTGGTAAATGTGGGCCGAGGTTTACGAACGCACGTTCGTAACTGTGCAACACTTGGTTGCTGCGCAGAAGCTTACGAAAATGTGGGCCGATGTTTACGAACGCCCGTTCGTAAATGTGCGCCGATGTTTATGAACGCACGTTCGTAACTGTGCAGCATTTGGTTGCTGCAAAGAAGTGTACGAAAATGTGGGCCGAGGTTTACGAACGCCCGTTCGTAAATGTGCGCTAACATTTACGAACGCACGTTCATAACTATGCAGCACTTGGTTGCTGTGCAAAAGTGTACGAAAATGTGGGCCGAGGTTTACGAACGCCCGTTCGTAAATGTGCGTTGGCGTTTACGAACGCACGTTCGTAACTATGCAGCACTTGGTTGCTGCGCATAAGTGTACGAAAATGTGGGCCGAAGTTTGCGAACGCCCGTTCGTAAATGTGGCTAAGGTTTACGAACGCCCGTTCGTAAATGTGGCGGAGATTTACGAACGCCCGTTCGTAAATGTGGGCCGACGTTTACGAACGCCCGTTCGTAAATGTGCGCCGACGTTTACGAACGCGCGTTCGTAAACCTCCGGAATACGCGGCGGTATATGCGGTGGATATACGTTGTACATACATGAAGTGTGTAGTTTGGACGCATAGAAATGTGATATGCGCGCACTCCTACAAGTCTCTAGAGCAGTCTCTAGAGCATGCCACAAAAAAGAGCTATGGTGTGGGGGGGGGGAAGACCTTTAAGTACTGCTCTAGGGCGATTCAAAATCCTTGGATGCTCTTTAAAAAGCGGATTCCCGCTGCCTACATTAACCTAACAATATGTCATTCTATCCATGCGAAACATGTATGACGCTATGTATGGAATATGTATGGCATGCATGCAACATATTGAAAATATTAATGTCGCTCGCACACCTTAGGTGTTACCAAGGCCTCAGGATAAAAACATAAATACTATAATAGTCAAATGTTATTGAAATATGATGATGCTTAACATTAAATAAATGATTTGCGACCAAGTTATGAAATCTAAGTTTTTGGGCAATTGATACCTATATGTTACCAAGGTCTAAGTGATATATATATATACACATACATACAATGAGGTAGGAGTGGGTCAAAATTAGTTGTGGAGGCCCCTAAAATTGTATATATTATATGATTCACATCAAAACATATCCAGAATATGCTCACTAAGTGTGTGGACACCAATAAAAAGTCGGATTAATTTGGAATGGCTTGTAAGGTAGAGGAAGGATATGATATGAAACCATACCTAAATATAATGTAGGTCTTAATTTAAGTGCAAACCTAGATGTGGAAAGATTGAATTAATCCGGAATGTGTGGCAAGATTGAAATTAATTTGGAATGGTACATAAGGTAGAGTAAGCATATGAATTCAAAACATACCTAGGTCAAGTCACACTAATTGCATGTTTTTGCATCCTACGAGAAGTAGGTGCATAACTAAAAGTATTCATTTAAAGTTGAGTCTTAAGACATGCATGTTAGAATAAGATTAAGTATGGACTGTGTGATCAAAATGCACTCAACATTATTAAGGTGAAAGAGGAAGAATTCCAAACTTCATTTTTGACATAAACCAAAGTTGTATTTCAAATCCAATTTTGAATCTTGAAATGACAATCGGCATGATTCTCAATAGTTGTTATTAACCGGATGAAGCAATATCCAATCCAACCAACATTGGTAGACCAGTTGGACATGCCCACATACCACAACATGGCCACATATTTTGAATATTGGTAAGATTAAAAGATTTAGGGATGTAGGGTTTAGGGTTTGGGGTTAGGGTTTGTGAAAGTTGTGCATGTCCGACAGTTAATACAATAGATTACACACACAAACGATATTGACTACTCAATAGCCCATATTGCATTCACTTAATTATGTAGAATGCACATTTTATACTTGCCAAACATCCGATCACATGGCTCAAATACACTTAGTTCAAGTTGAAGTTAAAGTTCAATGCACTATACAAATGTTAGTTCAAGTTGACACCTAATTATATGAATTGATGACATGTTCGAAATCGAATTTCCCTCCACCTCTACTAAAATTAAGTTCACCCCCTCCCCCCAATCTCAAATTGTGTATTTTATGAAGCTAATAATGATTATAGGAACTAATGAACAACTTGAAAGATATTTCATTCTTGAAAACAAAATATTTCAAAACACCATATGAGCATCCTTGGGGTTGAATTCTTCATCAAATTTCTACTAAATGATGTGCATTGTTCACTACAAATTTATACTCCCTATGTACCTAATGTTTACAAAAGAACCAAATGTATAGGGACTAATAGAATGGGGAGAAAAAATTCATTTGTATTTATACTAAGCTATTCAAATCAATATGATAAACACCTATACTACATATACATAATACAATACATGAATTAAGCATGCCTTCATTACTTACAAATTTTACTTTTATTTTCATGCAAGAGAGTCATCGAACGTTTTTCCATCCTAATAAGTATGGACAAGGTAGTCATATGACTGCCTCCATAATATGACAACAATTCATGTATCGTAACTTGGATGAAACTAACACATTTCAATGGTAACAAATTCCCTCCCCACCCCTATCCCATCCCATCCCAACCCATCCCATCCCATCCCATCCCATCCCCTCCCCACACCCCATCCCACCACATCCCAACCCTTCTCACGTGGAGGAGGCCACGTAGCAACAATAGGGAAACCCTAGCGGCGTTGGCTACCTCCCCGCACCCCTTCTTCTCCTTTCATTGTCATTTGGAGCATAGAAAGGAGAAGCGGAACGCTGAGCACATGCGGAGCGGAGCTCTTGTCATTTCTTTAGTCATATCTTTTCTTTGTTTTGTTGGCTCGCGTGTTTGAGAGTCGCAGATTTCTTTTTAGAGTTGCAAGTTTGCTAGTAGAGAGCTTAAAAGCTACAAACTTGAAAGTTGCATACACATAAGAGTTGTTGCAAGGGTTTGTATGTAACGTGCGAGGGCTTAAGAGTGTGAGGGAGGAATGACTAATGTGAGGGTGCAGTAGATTGAATTTACAATTCTGAGGTTTTTGAAGTTTTTCACTAAATGAGGAAGCACAAGTTTTGGATGTATACCAATTCAACGTGCATAGTGTAATCTTCCTGAACTCACTTCCTTCACATTTTGAAATTTTTTTCATTATTGAATTCTATGTGTTTTTTTCCATGTATGTTGAGCTTTGGCATGTTTTGTTTGCAAGCTTCCCCATGTTTTTCGATTTAGTGTTCTCTCACAACCTGAAACTCAATTATGTTTTCATTCGGTTGTTTCAATTTTCATCGTTCTCAAGTTTTATCTTCACTTGCAGTATGTAAAGGCACCAATTCAAGGTTAATAAGTATCAATCACAAACCAAAAGTGGCAAGATGGAATGGACAAATCACTGATACATATCAACCACTCCATTATAGACCAATGCATATTTGTATTTGTTTATATATGAATATAAAAAACATATGTACATGCGTAAATACCGAAGCATGTTTACGAACGGGCGTTCGTAAACTTCAGCGCAACAACCAAGTGCTGCACAATTACGAACGTGCGTTCGTAAACGTCGGCTCACGTTTACGAACGGGCGTTCGTAAATCTCGGCCCACATTTACGAACGTGCGCTCGTAAACCTCGGCCCACATTTTCGTAAAATTCTGCGCAACAACCAAGTGCTGCATAGTTAGTAAATGTGCGCCGACTTTTACGAACGGGCGTTCGTAAACCTCGGCCCACATTTTCGTAAAATTCTGCGCAGCAACAAAGTGCTGCATAGTTAGTAAATGTGCGCCGACTTTTACGAACGTGCGTTCGTAAACGTCGGCTCATGTTTACGAACGGGCGTTCGTAAATCTCGGCCCACATTTACGAACGTGCGTTCGTAAACCTCGCCCCACATTTTCGTAAAATTTTGCGCAGCAACCAAGTGCTGCATAGTTAGTAAATGTGCGCCGACTTTTACGAACGGGCGTTCGTAAACCTCGGCCCACATTTACGAACGGGCGTTCGTAAACCTCGGCCCACATTTTCGTAAACTTCTGCGCAGCAACCAAGTGCTGCATAGTTAGTAAATGTGCGCCGACTTTTACGAACGGGTGTTCGTAAACCTCGGCCCACATTTTACGAACGGGCATTCGTAAATCTCCGCCACATTTACGAACGGGCGTTCGTAAACCTCGGCCCACATTTTCGTAAACTTCTGCTCATCAACCAAGTGTTGCACTGTTACGAACGTGCGTTCGTAAACCTCGACGAGTATTTACAAATGCGCGTTTGTAAACCTTGGCCAACAACAAAGGTTGCATATTTACGAACATGCAATTGTGAACTTCGGCGTAATAACCAAGGGCTGCATGTTTACGAATGCACGCTCATAAACCTTGGCTACATACAATGAAAATGTACACCACCCCCCTGCTACAATAATCAATAGCGAATAGGAGTACGTATATATGAAAGCCCATTGTTAATGGGTGTTTGCAGTCCTTCCTTGCTACATTAACTCTTTTGTTGCTAGTCATTTCCAAGCCTTGCAAAAACACCTCCCAACCTAGTGCATCTCTAGAAAACTCCTTTGACGTATGATCGCCTTAAACTTATGTTTAAGGCTAAAAAATATGTCTTGGACGCTACCTACGAGCTCACGTTTTTGGTCTGAATGGCCAACTTTTAGATGTTGTTTCCATAATATAAGCTTAGAGCTGGCATCTCTAACCTTCTACAACCTATAGTGGAGTTTTCGGGTCCTTATGACTAGCTGACGTTTTTGTTCAAAGGTGGTTTTCGCAAACAGAATCCAGATCCAACGTTTCTAAGCTTCAACCAACCTATGGTACATTTTTCAAGTCATTCTAACTACTTGCTCTAGACGTCTCCTATGAGTGTCACGTTCGCGCATACCCACCCTTTCTACTTTCTAATGCATTTTTTGTTCCTACATGACAAGTTGTCCAATGCACATTTTCAATAACACCTTCAACACCTTTGTCTTGCCAACACTAAGGACTATGTTATCTTAGAAGGAGAGCAGTAATAGGAGAATGCCAATAATGAATCTACTCTTCAAATCCCTCTTTCAACACTTTGTTGCTTGTTTTCCAAGACTGTTGTCCGTCTGGACTGCCTCACATTTCTAGGTCTAAACTTACAAGCATACACACCTTCTCTAAGAGTCTAAGCTATCTTCACATATGTGTACTAAGAGAGCCAAAAGGTTCTAGGACAATCTTTATATACCTCAAAACAACTACCTACTAGGTGGGTCAACTTGGTAGGTTACCACCCTGTCAAAACACTGCAACTAGCTGTCCTCACGCGTTTTTGCCCTTTGTCCAATACATGACCAACTGGCATACTGAGGTCATAAAAAATGATCAACTAGTCACAGAAATGCAATGCTATTTAATAACTTTGGACCAACAAGTCATTATCTGACCAACTAAATTATTAACACCAAATAATTACTACTACTGAATAAATTGCTCAGTAGTAAAACAGTAAAAAACCAATTAGTGGACGTTTTAACAACTAATTGCATTAGGGACAAATTTGACGTCAACTAGTAAACTAGCATTCTTTTGCCCTTTCGACAATTCGCGACCAACTAGTTAGTTTTTGATGGGTTGGTTTACTATGAACATTTTATGTTCTTAAAACACGGTGCTAACTTCTACCTTAACTTCTATCTTATCTATGTTTGTGCAAATAAACGAAACCACTATACATATTTGCAAACACACATTCGTAAAAATACGTAATGTTGATTTACACATTACACATTACACTGATTTACGAACGGTTGTTCGTAAATATGCTACCAATATCTACTTTAACAATTGAATGTGGATATACTTTATATTGTGCATAAAGTATGGTCTTGGAGAACACGGTGCCCATTTTCAAGTTCCTCATCTGTGATCTCCCAAGCCCTTGCCTCGTTCTCGGCCAAGAAGTATGCGATGAGCTAATTGACGAGAATGGTGTGCCAATGCCCAAGTTTGGTGGTCGAGGCGGAGGGCAACATTTCCTCAAGGTCTTGAGGTCCAGGTTGTGGCTAGAAGCCCCCCTATTGGAGGGAGTCCCCCACGGGAGCTGGCCAACTTTGGAGAACACCCTCCTCATCGACGACAACACCGCCAAGAGCCTTCTTTGTCCCCTCCTATTCTTTCACCGTTGCTCTCATTTTCTTGCATCTGCATGTTATGCACTTTACGAGCGCCCATCCCAAACCGCCCCTCCTTAATTTACCCACTCCACTCTGTCTATGATATTGTTTCACAGGTCGTTCCACGCTCGTTTGGTGGCCGACCCTCCTTGACTTCTTCATTGGAGACGCACACAACTCAAGGTTGCATCTTCCGAGTCCGATCGTTGTTTGGCCCTCCGGAGAAGTGCAAGACATTCTCTCTTGCAGATCCCTTTGTATTCCACTACAATACCACTTCGTACAATTCGGGAGTGCGTTTGGACATATTGAAGAACGACACATATTCGAGGCCAGTCAACAAACTTGGCTATAGTTGCGGGCCGGAGATTTTCAAAGCTATAGAGGCCATTGGAGCATTACAGAGAGAAGCCACCGTAAAAAATAAGGACATGGCCACGAGAAAAAATATAGTGGGACGTACTAGTGGGACTATAAACGCCTATGGACTCCCTAAATGTGTGTAGGGGTAGAGCATAGTGCTTGGTTATCCATTCTATTTGAAGGTCTTCAAGACATTAATGGTATTTCCATTATGTTTGTATTTCAAACCCGTTGAATAGATTCAATTTCCAATCATTCTCCACATCTTCCTGTCCATTAGCAACAATTTGTCATTTTATACACATATGTTTTCATGTATGATTCATTTTTTTGTTCACTTTGATGCATTTATGTTGATGATTATATCCAATGTTATACATATGGTATTTTAATGTTGTTAACATTGGCTCAAATTTGAAAACCACGTCCTTGAATAGTCTCAAAATCATCAAAAAGTCTCCGATTACCGAATATAGTGTTTCTTGTCTATTGGACACGTTTGTTTGAGTGGTATACATATAAGTTATAGCAAGGCTTGAAGCCTTAGTTTGAAAAGGAGGCTCAAAAGACACGTGTCAGGATGGGATTGGACCATGGGCTCATAATATGGACACCAATCATTATAGGTGCAATAGTGAGCATGATTGGTTGGGTTGATGTAACCGTTTAATTAAGGAGAAATAAGGGCCACGTCACACGGGGTCCCAAGTCCTAAAGTCCCAACTCACTTGAGTTCAATCCGAGCAATCTCAGCCGTTGAGAGCATGAAAGTTGGGACTTACCACTTCACATGGGGGTCCCAAGTCCTAAGTGCCAAGTATGACATGGATGCCTACATGGCATCACTTTCGAGGTGAGGCTCGGAACTTGTGTCAAGAGTTGGGTCGAGCAAAAAGCTAGACTTTGAGTCAAATCTCGACACGAGTCTTGAGAAAAATTTCGCATAAAATAATGAAACCTGATAAGATTTGGACCGTTAGATGAAACAAACCGTTTTTAGCCCTAGATGGTGGAGAAAGTGAATTTGTCTTCTTCTTCTTCTTCTTCCCCATCTCTTACTCTTTTATTTCTTTCTTGCTTTTTATTAAAATATTGCTTGATTGCATCTTCTGATTTGTGGTGTAGGGTATATAGATTGTTGAAATATTCGATTATTGTGATAAAAATGGAGGGTATTTTTAGGAACTAGTTTTTGAGAAGTAGACGAGAGGACTTCACATATTCATGTGTCCTTAAGTACCCACCATATTCATGTATGCCAATGTTTGCGTACCCACCATATGCATGTATGTCCATTTCCATGCTCATTAGCCCCCCATGACTTGCCACCATGCCCTCATGGAGAGCTTTAAGAAGAAGAAGAAATGAACTTCCTTTTTGATTAAAATGTCCTATTTTGTCATATTTTCAATGGCATGTTGCCACCCCGGGTATGCAACTCCCGTATTATATGGTCCTAATTATAATCACTTATAATGCGTTTTAGTCCAATATTGAGTGATACAATTTGTTTTAATGTAGGAAACCCTTGTAGCCCTTCTAACAAGGAATCCAAAAATGTAATTATATATAGGAAATGAATATATTTTGAAGCATATAATTGCATTAAAAACCTAATTATATGATTTTTTTAATACATGTACCATAGGTCAAACTACCCAACTTTTTGGACTTTTTAATAAAATTTTAACATTGTGAATGAATTATAATTTTAATGGGAGGCAACTATTCGTGGCTTATAATTTTAATGGGAGGCTTAATAAATATGCAACCCAACTTTTTTTTCATCTCATTTTATTTAATTTGGTCTTTACCCAACTTTTTTTTCATCTCATTTTATTTAATTTGGTCTTCATCCAACTTTTTGATCATTTTAATTTGATATAATTCGATATAATTTTTACAAAAGCCGTCCTCTAAGCTGTTTTAAGTACGATGCCCCCTGCGTATAATATGGGAGTTGCGTACCCGGGGTTGCCACCTTAGCTCCATGCCTTTTTTTTGTTTTTGTTTTTAATTTTTTTTTCCTTTCTTTCTTTCTTTCTTTCTTTTATCACATTTTTGGGATTTTTTTTGACTTGTAGCCCCTTTAAAAATATAGTTGAACATGTACATGGGGGGTGCACTGTCCTAAACACATACAACTATACATGAGTGCACAAAAAGGGTATTAATTTGAACTTTTCCGTATTACGTTTACATATGTCCACACTTCATAAAATCTTACTTGTGCAAGATGTCATCCAATTTGCAACCCTAAAATTAAAAAATCACACCAACAAGACTATAAGAAATGGAATCAATGATTTAACCCCCAACCAAGTCAAATATTTGCCTAGGGCCACCCAATCTCACCTCTAAGTGCTTGAAGTAAATTAAGGTTTGGAAGTAAATCTCGATTTGACGTCCAACGTGGTTGAAACTGCTATGGTAATATGGTAGAGTTTACCAGATAGCTCTAATGGTGCTTGCAATATTTTGAAGGAGAGAAGGAATTATCGTATATGAGCGTACCTCTCATCCATCCCACAAAAAACTGGACTCCTCATAGGTTTGTTGGTGATTCATCTCAAATGATCTCAAGTAATATAATTTGAAGTTTGTACAAGGAAAACACAAAAAAATTGATTGGGGTTTATGACTAATGTAGGTAAGAAAGTGCACTGATGACTAACACAATTTTTAGTCCTCAACCTGGTCATGTTGGATCAATTGCTCTAGACAAAATAACTATAGTCATATGGGATAATGTTCGTTCCCCATGGTGTGTTCCCCATGGGGTTTTGGGACCTCGTTTTGGGCCGACCCAAGACCCTTTGTCATTTCTGACTGGATTTGTCATACCTATGTGACTATATTTAGTCTTTTGTTGTTGTTGTTGATGATGAGGAAACAATGGGTGGAAGATTATTTTGTGGAGAGAGCCACGAAGCTCAAGAGTATCATGAAAGGTAAACGGAAGACCTGAAATGCAAAGTGTGAGTTAAGCAGGGACAAAGAACATCACGGCCTAAGGCCCATATCCACTCCCATTGACACGACACCTGGTTCCCCTGTATTGAGGGGATGCAGGGTTCAAACCACAGAAGACGAGAACCGAGAGTTGGAAGTTGTGGAAGAGAATCCAGATTTGGAAGATGATGTTGTTTGACACTAGGAAGGGAGGTTGCATGGCAAAGACAGTAGCTACAGGCGTATGTCTTTCTTTTTGTGATTGTATAGACTATGTATTTGCATATTGCAAAGCCAAGAAATAAACAATGATGTTGTGTGAAAACAATAGAACTCAAAAGCATTGCAAATAAGTAAAAAATGATTGTATAGTCTAAATTCAGTATAAAACCAACAAAAATGCCGTTGCCATAAAACATTTCTTGAAATGATCAAAGACCGGGGACTCATTACACGAATAACCACAAAGGAAATCCAAATGCAATATAAAAACCATTCACTATTGGGACTTGGAAACCGTAGTCAACTAAGTATTAATCTTAGTCATGTGGTCTGTTATGACTACCATGAAAATACAAAATATTGAGAGAACATGTTCCCAACACGTTCTCTACACAGTTCTCATCCAGGTACTGTCCAATATGATTAAAAGCCTAGTCAAAGGTGACTAAAGTCACTTCTAGTCATCACTTTGGTTCAACATGACTCCCTTGAAATCGATAGTCATATCCAGTCATATGGCTGTAGTCAATTTTTTCTTGTTTTTCTTGTAGTGAGTCTTTAAAACTAATTTGGTGTCAAATTCACTATAAAAAATAACCTTTGGATTGCATACTATTTCAAAGCTTCTATGTTGGATGAATGAGAGGTACATTCATATCTGATAATTCCCTCTCTCCTACATTGAAGGTGCAAAATTCATGTTTGCAGTCACACATAAAGGATGGGCTGGTGAAATGGAGGTTGAAGAAGTTGCTGCACATCAAGGTGCCCGATATGAGTACTTACTTTGTATTGTTCTTTCACCAATGTAGGATGATTGCCTAGGACTCAAATGCTTGTAATACTACTAACATATGAGTCCTTAGCAATTGTTTTGCATTACTAGAAATGAGCAAATCTATACCTACGTATGGTAGATTTGATTCTCTAGTGACAAAGGACAAATTTTCAGTGATGGAGACCAACCGCCCGTGACTCATGTGCTTGTAGGGTAGTGAAAGCATAGCATGACTAAAAACTAAGGTTAATTGCTTAATAATGGGGCTTGCACCTTTCATTAAAACCAAGAATCACGTGTGTTTGCAACATATTCTAAAGAACCCCCTATGCAAGGTTGTTGTTGTTGTTGTTGTAAAATTAAGCAATACATGCACAATTTCAATGATAAATTTATAAGTGAAAATATGTGCACATAAAAAAGTACATTCATATATAATCTTTAATATAAGTATACAAATATACTTTTGAATAATGAAGGCTTTTTCATCAATAAAGTTGTTGAAGGCTTTTTCATCTACCAGACGTAACTCATAAGCATCTAAGTTTGTAATATATGTCATGTAAACTAGTGCAATTATTGTTTCTAAGTCCATTGAATGGTTAGTAAGATTGTATGTTCACTTGCTGTTGATTCGTTTTTAACACCAACATAAGTTAATCTCCATAATTGATGGCACGTCAATTGGATCCCTATACTCCACTGAACGATTACCAAACATTCTTCGCATCCTATAAACCCTCCCAAAATGCCACACCTTAATTAGAGCTGAATTTTTTGGTCTACATTGTTTTAAATAATTTTAGCTTCAAGTTTGTTAAAGAAACACACACCCACAATCACAATCAAGATTCAAAATAATCACTTTACCATACAAGTGCAAATGGTGTATATATTTTTAGAAGTCCTTCATACATGTACATAACTACGAGTTATAATTTGCGTAGCCTATGCATACATAAGGTGACAAAGTTCAAATTTCTACCCCCTTTGTGCACTCATGTATAATACAATACATCCCCGAGGGGCTTACTAAAACATGCCTTAATTATCAAAATCCTTATATGTTTTGATCTTGCATGCATGACAATGTCCTTTGGACAAGCTTGGAGAAAAGCTTGTAGCTGGGAAGAACTAAAATCAATATTGCAAGAAAATAATAATGTTACTTGGTTTGGACAACTAAATCCTAACTTAGAGACATACAATCACTACCACCATATGAGTCCCACATAAGATGTTTTGTGTCACTAAAAGATTTACAAAATTATTGAAACATTTGATGTGCAAATTTTACAGTGGCACTTAGATGTGTTGCAAAGAAACTTCATCTCGGGGGGGGGGGGGGGGGTAGTCATTGTTTGGAGTAGCAATATACGTGCGAACAAATGATAGGGTATTTTAAAAACATGGGGGCAAAAAATTATAAATGGACTTAAGAGTAATATAGGGTATCAAAAATGGCACTGGACATCTTTAAAGTACTATAGGGTATGGAATAATAGGTAATTTGGAATTATAAGTAATGCAAGCCATTTTTCAATTAACCCAAAGTAGAAAATTACATAATGATAGCATGTGAAAAAAGAAGAGAATTGAAAGTAATACCCCCTATAAAATAGTGGTTGTTCGCACCTATATCCTTAACTTTTTAACACACTATCCCCCCCCCCCCCCCGAGAACTTCATATGGTGGTAATAAATGGACTTAGGATTCGTCACAAAATAGGTGTGACAGTCGACCTAGTCGTCGACCATCACATTCATTATGATGGTGATGGGATATGAGTCATATGACACGCCCAGGACGAGCATTTTTTTCTAAACAAAGATTAAAATTTACTGGTTGAATCTACTGGTCAACAACTATATGAACGTCAACAAGACAGATCTGGTCAAATGTGATATTGAATATACAGTCTAACCTCGTTAGTACGACACTCGTTAAGACGACACCCTTGATATTACGACACATTTTTGCGCGACCAAACTTCTTAGTTCAAAACTCCCTCTTTTAGACGACTATGACCCTCGATAATACGACACTTAGAGCGTGCATTTTGTCATATTAAAGAGGGAATAAATGCTAAAATTCCTTTCATCCATGATATGTACATCTAGAATACATCCATTTTCACTTGGGAACTACTTGAGAACTTCACTTATCATTGGGAACTTAATGATAATTAGGGTTACAAGTGTAGAATGGACTTGGTTTAGGGTTAGAGGGGCCTCCTCTCTAGTATGTGTCCTCCCCCCCAATGTGACAAGCGTAGTGCAACCTTTGGATCAAGGTATAATAGCATCTTTCAAAATTCAATACAAGAAGAAACTTTTGCAGTGGGTTTTGTCACAATATGATGATGCTATATTGAAGGACTTAAGGAAGGTGGTGCCCAATATCAGACAAGCTATCATGTGGAGTTATGAAGTATGGAGTGAGTTGGATGCACAAATAGTCAGGAATTGTTGGAGGATGGCGCGTATATTACCTGCAACATGGAATGCCGATTTTGCCTTAGTTGATGAAAGGGAGAAGAATAGAATGCGAGAAGAATCAGATGAACTTGGTGCTCTGATTTCAAAATTGCGATTGGGTGATGATGAGATGTCTATCGAGACTTATATTCAGATGGAAGGGGAAGAGATTACTGAGCTAGAATTGACAACTGATGAGTTGGTGGATGCCGCTTTGGGAGTCAATCATGCACAAGGCTTTGATCTTAATGTTGATTTGCATTCAGTAGATGTGGATGATGTTGCTCCACCTACAATAAAGCTTAGTGATGCTAAACATCATGCATCATTGTTGTCTAATTTCTTATTAGACAACTCTTTACATTTTGGTGTTAATGAAATTATTAGTTTTCAAAAGCTAGTAGGGAATTTAGAGAAGATGACAGTTGCTAACTTAGGTAGGCAACACCAGAGATCTTTGAACTCTTATTTCAAGAGTTCTTGAGAATTTTTGTATTTGTTTGGAGTTATAAGTTATTATTTCATACACTTCCTAAACCCTAAACTCAATGTATATGGTTTGAATCTCATATTTCTTATGTTTTTGTATTCCCTCGATAGTACGACAATTTTAGGCCATTTGTCATATTAACGAGAAGACGACACCTCGATAATACGACATTTTTTGCGTTTCCCAAAGGTGTCATACTAAAGAGGGAGAACAGTATTGAATTTGCTTCCCATGGACCTCAGGCAAGCGCAGTTGATTGACCGGTCAAAAACAATATGTAATTATAATCTCCTCTCAAGGATTCTCTCAAATACAAATGTGAATTGTACTTGAAGCAACTGTTGACACCATCACAACACAAAATCATTGCTCCATAATGTACCTTGAGTCATACACTTGCCATCGAAAGTGGATTGTGATCAACTATTTCTATCTCTAGAGATGATAGATAATGTCACTTTTGCTCTTATAATGTGGTTGAAAATGAAACACGCTTTGTGTTGGAGTGTCATGTATACAATCTTGTTAAAGATAAGTTTCAATCATTGTTTGAGAAGGCAATACTACTAGGGAGTCTCAAGTGTTTTTTTTATTAGACCATCAAGTTGATAGTAGCCTCTACCTCATAGAGGCCACTGCACTCCGCCACTCTAGGGAATTAGCAGGTTTGACACCACCCTGATGTATCTTTAGTCCTGTGAGCCTTTCGGCTTCCCGGACTCTAAAGTCGATTTCATTTCATTATGAGGACATTATAAAACCGCCCCCCTTTTTGGTGATGTGATGGCTGGTCTTGTCACGTGACAACCTTGAATGGAGGGCCATATCGCAACATTTTCATATAATTTAAACCCATTTGAAGTAGATGTATGTTATTTGGATACTTTTCTCTATGCACTCACCTCTCGTAAGACATAATGCACACAATTCGTGCAAGATGATCAACAAATCCAAATTGTGCTCATAATCAATTGCCTCATAATTTTTGAAGCTCATCTGAATATGATCTTATTCACTATCAAAGTGAAGATTCTCGTGCTAATTAAGTGATCACATAGGTGCTTGCAATCATGTTGACAATTGAACCTATAGTTAAATGGGTAGCATATTTTGAACATGTTACTTGGAATCTCTTATAAATACATGTCTCTTCTATGTCCAATTCAAGATCCACACATAGCCACACATCACTTAATATATACCTCTAAAATCTAGGTGTCCAGATTTTAAAGTAATTAGCCATGATTGAATATTGCACAAATTGTGTCAAGCAATGTCGTTACAAACTTCTACTAGATTTTTGTGAACATGGATTCATCTTTCACCTAACTTGTCTTCTTTGACAAATGCCCGGCAACTGCTGCGCATAACTAACATGAGATTTGTACGCATCACCAAATCATACCCTCTTTACACTGTCAAAGCATTGCATCGAGGTTTCTTGCTGCTGAATCCAGGTACATTGGAAGCAAGTGTGCTTCTAGAGCAACAACTAATGTACAGACATCTAATTGTTGTGATGGATTTCTTTCACGATCACATATGTCACGCCATGAATGCTCTGGCTGGTCTCAATCCCAAGACGCTTGCGGTTGGGAATTCAGCTAGCTTTAAACGTGCACAAGTGAGGAACATTGCATCTTCACTTCTTCACTTCTTCACTTCTAAATTAGGGCATCGTTGTGACCAAAGATGTTTAGTACTTCGATTTTACCACCCAGCCATATGGTTTGTGAATGAAGACTCGGAGGTAGTACTGGAAGATATACAGATATGGCACAGGGTGACATACGCATGCCGTCTCAAATGTTTCAGGCAACTTTCGCGACCACACTTGCAGTACTGATTATCGGAGCAAATTCTAATTCAACTGCAGGCACCTTCAAAAATTGCCCTGATTATATATTTGCTTTTGGAAACTCGTACACTGACACAGGAAATTCACAGGAAGAACTACCCATCTTGTTCAGTCTCAACCCACCTTACGGAATTTCGTATCGGTTCCCGGATCGCCCAAATGAGCACACTCGTTTTTGTGATGGGCGGATCACGATTGACTTTACAAGTATGCACTTACACATAATGGTTTTGGAGCTATGACTTCATAATTCCATTTCATTTATACTGAGGGAACATCTCTCTCTATATAGATGTTCTGGTTGACAGCAGTATTTACTCAAACAATTTATACGCTAGAATGCTCAATGACATTTCTAGAAATTAACCTGGTTAACATCATTGGATTGAAAAACTGTGCACTGAATTCTGTTAGCGGTTGCTTGTGCAGCTCAAGCTTTCCGGTTTCCGTTTATCGAGCCATTTGAACGGCATTTTAATGAATCTGCGTACCAGAATGGTGTCAACTTTGCTTACTCAGGCGCCACAGCAGCTATCACGAATGCCCTTATACCCGGTTTTTTCCTGCAGCATGAAGTTGATGAATATTCCAAGTTTACAGTCAAATACCCAGGTGAGTCTAAAATTATTATATTAATTTCATCTTACCCACAAGCCGCATACTACCGTACACTCTAACTAGATCTGACAACTAACAACATTTGCCACAATTTATCATCAGCCTGTCAACACAGTTGATTTGCTAATCTACCTATGACTAGGACATTTGGGCAACTTGGTGGCAGTTGACTAATCAATTAAGGCTCAATCTAGCAGTTCCAAAGTCCAGACCCATTGCTGCTATAACTGACAATGTCATTAGAAAAACTACACGAAATATGATAGTTAGTGTCACCAGTTCTAATTGTCTTGCTCAATACTAATTGTAAACCGTGGTGTAGTGTCACCAACACTGAATATTAACCCAACATTCTTTGTCATTCTTTGTAATTTTTTTGGGGGATTGTGAATTTACAGTGTTGCAATTATTGTCACTTACCAAGTGATCTTTCATCCAAATTTCAATCATCCATGACAATATTTCATCACAAGTTGCTGACAAGAGGATGTAGGGTTTTGGCCACTGGATGAACTCACCCATCATTCATGACAATATTTGTCCACTTATTCATAAGCAGTGTCATTTGAACAGTTACCATAGTGACGTAAAATACCATATGCCACTAAATAGCATATTTAGTGTAGTACTATGCGGTATGCACTAGCTATGAGCCACATCCTCACTTGGTTGAGCAGGAGTTAATATGAATGGGGAGAACCGACCGTTAGTTACAGAGGAACCACGTACTTGAGTTTGAGAAATAACCAGGTCAAGTTCAAGACTTTAGGAACATGACCGATCCTTTTTAGAGGAATCGATAGAATACTCTCCTTCAAATTAAATTAAATTAAAAACCGAAAGATGTCAACATGTAACCAACATGACTTGGAAACACTAGGCTTTCAACCGATTGTGTCCAAGAATCTCTCCGGACATTAGTAGGAGTTGCATTCATGCATGCTTTGTTTTCTTGTTTATGTTGCTCCTTTGGTAGCAACTTTGATCGAGGGGGACATTATAGTAGAGGTGTCTATTCTTGATCATGATCCCATCGGCAATCTATAAGGTACTAGAATTTCATTCAAGCTGGGATTGAATTTTGATCAAACCAGAACCAATAGTATCATGACACATGTTTTGGTTTTGAGTGCTAAAGTGAGAAGGAATGAGTGGTTCTGGTAGATTCTAGATATTGGTAATATGTTCAGGCCAAGTTTTTGGTGTCAAAAATTCATAATTATTTCAATTTAAGGAAGAAAACTACCAAAAAATGAATTGCAGTCCTCCTAATTTCTATCTTCCTACATGGGGAAAATTTGCACCGCCTTATACCTCTACAGATCTGACGCATAATCTCTTAAGTGATCGGTTATGGGTGCCTCTGCTCTCTATATATATGCTAGTAGGGCATTTTAATATTACGTTGAGTTATGTTGTCACTTTGAAGTTATGCGTCTCTCGTGTTGCAATATTGCTCATAGCTAGGATTTTTATTCTAGCCCTGCGTTGCCTGCAGCTCTACAGAAGTTATCTGGCACTGCCCTCTACATTATTCCGGAGCTCGGTGGGAATGACCTATTCTATGCAGCTCTTTTGGGGAAAACCCCAGCCGAGGCAATTGCAACGACCGTGCCAGATGCAATTGCTGCCCTCGCGTTGAATTTAAAGGTTCACTTCATGACCCTAATACATGGGCAGTTATGAAATCCTCGAGTGACATCTAGTACTCTGTATGGTTAAATCTAAGTTACCACTTTGAACTCATCAGTGGCATTTCATCAAACAGCAAAATAAATTTCGTTGGCTAGGATTTGAAACAGATGACATGCTTATGACAATCCAATCCCACTCTAATTACAATTTCGTTATGCATAGAATCCTATGCATGACACCATGATTCTATACACACTATGGAATCTGGATGACAAGTGTTCCTTTCACTATAAATGAATTACGTATTAACATTGTTCAACCATGTTAAAGACTTCCGTGGGACCAACATATTCCAAGAAAACCCTAGACATGTTAGAGTATATGTCCGAGTCTTCAAATTCAACATGAAAAAATTTATGTGTGACACAATTGGTGGTACTAGTAGCTTGCAAGCATCAGGTGTTAGGACCCCACCGTGGATGGCCAACAAGTTTAGCTCTTGTGTGTCCCTAGATAGGTAGGCCAGTTGGGAGCATCAACTAAACCTAGTTACTCGAGCACTAGGGACCAACCAAGGCTAGAGCCCCCACATGCCGCAAATACTATCCTATTCAACCATTACAAAATACTATCATACCGCTGATTACCTAAATTCCATTTTTGAGTTTAGAATTTTGAGCAATCTAACGAATATGTTATGTACAATGCAATTGCAGAATCTGATAGCTGCTGGAGCAAGGAATTTCGCCCTATTTAATGCTCCTCCGGGAGGTTGCTTGCCCCTTTTCTTAACGATTTTCCAGTGGAGAAGCCCAATACTGGATGAGTGTGGTTGTTTGGCTGAGTACAATGAGGCTGCCAAGGCCTACAATGCGGAGCTCAACACCACACTTCAACAATTGCAGCAAGCCTTTCCACAAACGGTTTTCCGTCTGCTTGATTTCTATGCGGCCTTTTACGAGATACTCAAGAACGTCGAGCGCTATGGTAAGGAGACCACAAACTATTCAATTCTTCACCATGGACTACTTACTTAGTAGGTGCGGGGGTTGAGTCCACTTTTGTAGAAAACCATCATTTTGTTTACATGTGTCCAGAATATTATCTACATGACCTCTTCGAGCTTTTTAGGTTCACGTCTTCTATCTTCTATATCTAAGAATGTTGGCACTGGTAATGTCACCTATATGCACATGTCTTAACTAGGCTCTCCTCAGCACATCTGTAAGTGATTCATAACTAATTCTTAAACATAAATAAAGTCAAGAAACAAACCTCAAAGTTTCTCAAACTGTTGTGGCTTTGAAAGCAAAGGAAGTTTCAAGATTGGATCTTCTTTCTAGATGAATAACACAAATGTAAGAGATGGCAGCATGATAGGAGAGTCCTTCAAAACTGAGGATTCATGAGTGGATATATAGGTAACTAAAGGTATAAGTGGCTTTAACAAATAGTAGACTACTTGAGACCCTCATAATGTTTAAAAAAATTCACAAAATTGCAAACATACAAGGAACCTAATGCATCCAAGAGTTCATGAAGTTTTGACATAATTGTGTGATTTTTTTTATTAAGAAGTCAAAGTTTCTTTGCAATCTAAAGTGGTTACAAACCCCCCCTTTCCCAAGAGCAGATAGTGTAGATGTTGACTTGTTATTTCATTTGGCCAATGAATCGCATTTTTGTTCCTTAGAATAAAATATTACTATTATTTATTTCGAGTACACAATTGTCCACTTTGGAACAAACATTAGGTTCTAGTATTGGGTTGCTAAAGGAATTGGCAGCTTCTAGCTTAACCCTTAAACACCCAAGAGGCCCAGATTAGGCCTCTCCATGCACAAAATAAGCATATTTGAGCTACAAATTTTCAATATCATCTAATCATGTCAATTGGGAACCTATCTAATACCAACTCATTCTTCAAGTACACTTTTCAAATCGGTCGAATGCTTTGATGTTACTAAAGATTTAAGTGCAAATATGCAACCTCAATGCCCTCAAATGCAAATTCAATTGTCGTGTTTTGATCGCCAATGTCAAGTATGAATATTTATTTTTTATTTTTTATTTTTTATTTTTCATTCTCTCCTCGACATAAGACAATGTATAAAAGGAGGTTTCAAACCCTCAAGTATACACCATACGATTGTGTGACTCGATGAGGCCCATAGAAATCATGTGTTTGGCCGCATGTTGAGACCCTACGCCATGCCTCCTCAAAAGTGGCATATGTCACCCTTTGCCACTTTTAGCTTAGAAGTGGCACACCAAGCGAATTAAAAGTGGCATTGGTGAATTTAATGTTTTGTTTGCACTCAAATTTTGGTTAGGCGATCGTGCTGCTTGTTATGGAAGGTACCCTCCATTGCCAAAGTTGGTGAGCGAAGTTTGATTTGCGTTCTTCTCCCATTTGAGAATGGAAACACTAGTAGAAAACTATGCCCAAATTTTTCCTTTTGACCAACCTCATATGCAATCGTTAAATGACGACATATTTTTCAATTTTGTTATGCGACTGTAGTTTTAAAATTTTGGGGCGTGTAATATACCGTTGGAAAGGTCTTGCAAATACCTTTCCAACGGTATATTACACGTCCCCAAATTTCTAAAATTTCAGTCGCTAAACCAAAACCAACAGCACACACACAACAAGTGCGATGAAATTAAAAATGGCAAGAGGTGACAGTATGACAGGCATCTGCCCCTTTTTAGGAGGCCTGCCCTGTGGCCTTTAAGGGTTAATATTATGTTGTCGGTGGTTCTCCTCGTCCAGGTTTCACCGAAGAGCAGAAACTGAAGGCGTGCTGTGGATACGGGGGAAAGTATAACTTCAATCTATTGGTGACGTGTGGCCGGGCAGGAGTTGCAATCGACCCCGTCACATTTATTCCGACGTTTGTCAACCTCTCCGAGCCGTGCCCAGAGCCTGCGCAGTATATGATTTGGGATGGGATGCACCCAACTCAAGCACTCTATCGAGTCATCTCGACCTTCTTCCTCACCGGCCGGTTTGTGGACAGTTATCCCACCAGCACCCCCAGTCTCACTCAAGTTTGTGATTTAGATTCCAGCAATTTCTGGAAGGGGAGTTGATCGAGATACTTTTTGCAAGCGGAGAGGCAGTGACTCCTCATTCATTCTTTGTAACGGCAACTGCTGGCTCATTCTTCAGTCAATACTATGTATGGTCTAATATTTAATTTTCAAGCGCTCTACCGAGTCATCTCGACCTTCTTCCTCACCGGCCAGTTTGTGGACAGTTATCCCACCAGCACCCCCAGTCTCACTCAAGATTGTGATCTTGATTCCAGCAATTTCTGGAAGGGGAGTTGATCAGTATACGTTCTGCAAGCGGAGCGGCAGTGTCTCCTCATTCATTCTTTGCAACGGCAACTGCTGGCACGTTCACAAGTCTATGATAATATGTATGCTCTATAATGTTATTTTCAAGCGCTCTACTGAGTCATCTCAACCTTCTTCCTCACCGGCCGGTTTGTGGACAGTTATCCCACCAGCACCCCCAGTCTCACTCAAGATTGTGATCTAGATTCCAGCAATTTCTGGAAGGAAAGTTGATTGATAATATACTTTTTGCAAGCGGAGCGGTAGTGACTCCTCATTCATTTCTTTGCAACAGCAACTGCTGGCTCGTTCACAAGTCAATGATAATATGTATGCTCTATTATTTTATTTTCAAGCGCTCTACCGAGTCATCTCAACCTTCTTCCTCACCGGCCGGTTTGTGGACAGTTATCCCTCCAGCACCCCCAGTCTCACTCAAGTTTGTGATTAGATTCCAGCAATTTCTGGAAGGAAAGTTGATTGATAATATACTTTTTGCAAGCAGAGCGGCAGTGACTCCTCATTCATTCTTTGCAACAGCAACTGCTGGCTCGTTCATCAGTCAATACTATGTATGCTCTATTATTTTATTTTTCAGGCGAATGTCTACGGTAGGGGGAGGTAGGAACTTGAGATTTGTAGATAAGGAAATATGAGGATTCTATTCAGATTCAAGCATGTTAGGATGCTCAGGCCTACGTAACGCATAAGGTAGATGAGGCTAATGTGGACACCTCCAGCCCTATGGAATCATCCAGTCGATGGATTCGAGCGTTAGAAGCTTGAGCATGTTCGTAGTTGTGAATCAAGGCCAAAGAATTTGAAATCACTGAAATCGGAGTTGAGGAGGGTGTTGATCTAGGGTCTGAAAACACATATTTTATTCTTTTTAATTTGGTGTTACAGGGGGGAACTCTTTTATCGTTAAATGTTGTGTAAGTGGACGATATCATTAGCAGAATCTACATGGGTCACTTGTCAATGAAAACCAAGTTTAATGCTAATATTGGTTGCGTCATGTTTTTAAAGTGGTCACATGTAAGATAAAGTGTTGCCGAATTGGCTTTTCATTATGGGAATACCCACAATGCAAGTTTGGGTGGCACCTCACAACCATATGGTGCCTCCTAATTTTCCCACCTCACGCACAAAAATCAAGCGTGTCATAGCTTGGTGGATATCACTCCTAATTATGAAGGATGGTGGGTGCCCGGGTACGCAACTCCCATATTATACGCAGGGGGCATCGTATTAAAAACAGCTTAGAGGACGTCTTTTGTAAAAATTATATCAAATTATATCAAATTATATCAAATTAAAATGATCAAAAAGTTGGGTGAAGACCAAATTAAATAAAATGAGATGAAAAAAAAGTTAGACCAGTTAGTTGCCTATACATAATTTCTATCCCAACAGTTAGACCAGTAAGTTGCCTATACATAATTTTAAAAAATCCACACGAATATTTGCCTCCAATTAGAATTATAAGCCACGAATAGTTGCCTCCCATTAAAATTATAAGTCATTCACAATGTTAAAATTTTATTAAAAAGTCCAAAAAGTTGGGTAGTTTGACCTATGGTACATGTATTTTTTTAAAAATCATATAATTAGGTTTTTAATGCAATTATATGCTTCAAAATGTATTCATTTCCTATATATAATTACATTTTTGGATTCCTTGTTAGAAGGGCTACAAGGGTTTCCTACATTAAAACAAATTGTATCACTCAATATTGGACTAAAACGCATTATAAGTGATTATAATCAGGACCATATAATACGGGAGTTGCGTACCCGGGGGTCGGTGTAGTTTGACTTTTGTGAAGGTGACTAACCCAAATATCATCAAGGCAATGGCTAGATCACCATGTCTTACTCACCCACCGGGACAACAACCACCCCCGTTTTGGGAGCAAAAGGTTGGTAGTGAAGGTGAAGGCCTCAGACTATGGCCTCATCATACAGCCCACTTACAACCAACAATTGCCATCATCCTCCAACATTCAATTTTTTTTTTAATTATAAATTTTTTGTAGAAAAAAATTTCACCTTGTTTGTTAGCAATTTTGGCAGACTCCTCATCCATCTCACCTCGGATTGCAATGAGATGGTATACTTCAAAATTTCTCCACTTGATTGATGCCATGTCTTCCTCATCCAATTCTCCGAGCTCAATGACTTCATTCTTGTTTTTTTTCCCCTTCTTCATCTTCTTGGCCCTTTCTTTTGCAGGATGCCCCCTCTTCTTTCCTACAAGTTCTTCATTTCTTATTGCAACCACTTTTTCCTTTTCTTCTAATATTCTAGCTCCAAGAGTATAATTCATATTCTCTAATTGTATTCTTTGCATGGGTATAAGATATGGAGGGCGAAATGCACTAGAAGAAAATGTGAGCAAATTGGGACCATGCAACAATTGAGGGTGCAAAATTTGATAAAAGAATATGTGATTACTCCTGAGAATCAGAGCTGCCATTTCTTGCGTCCATTGTGAATTTTGAGATTGTTCTCCTTGAAACTGCCTATGTGATTCCTTATCAACAACATATCTCTCCATGTTTTGAAAAAATAAAGAACCAACAATTCAAGCCAAAATAGTCCAAAACAGTATGCAAGTGAAATGAGAGAATGATGTAGTGAAAGAATGACCTTTTTACTATGGTTTGAAAGTATAATGATGAGGGGTAATAAAAAGGAGATGTCATTCAACTACAATGTTGTTTGGCCTTAAAATTTTTGATTAAAAAAATGTTAAAACACCATTTCTTTGCCATGGTCATTGATTTTCGCAAGGAGAGAACATTTTTTGCCTCTTTCGGCGCAAAATCTGCTGGACCGTAATAGTAGATAATGGAGGCCTGAAAGTAGGCCTTTTGGGGACCTCAAGCTCCTTGGTCACTCTGACGTTTTGTCTTTGATGTAAACCAAAGTGCTCCTGGGATGAGTTCAATGGCCAATCACAAAATTTAGGGGACCAAAGGTCAACTACATGGTTCATGATGTAAACAACCCCTAAATCAATGCCCACTACAATTTGCACTATATGAGAGTTTAACAATTTAACATCAATGCTTTGTATATAGGTTTAGAACGTCGTAGGTGAGGAATATAAACTCAATGCACATCCTAGTGGATACTACTTGCGAGTTATACTAGTCATGAGACTTATGATTAGGGTTTGATGTGCCTAGCTTGGACGGTGTGTGGACACTTCATGGACCAACAGCGAGGATAGGGAGGTCATTGTTGAAATCTTATTAAACTATGTGAGAAAAAATGTAGGGTACCTTTAATCCAAGAGAGAGAAAAAAATTGTACAAGTTTTGGAATTATTGTAGCTTGCAATGGATGAAAACACCCACACAATATTATATCTAAAATAGGGCAGGTGAAAAATATAGGTAATATTTAATTTTTATTAATAAAGCAAGATTTGTTATATTTGGAGGAACAAAGAATATATGTGAGGTTCAAGAATGTTTTTGGAGTGAGAAGTTGCCTCAATTGATTAGAAGTCATCAAACTTTGATGTTGGCAAGGTTGGGTGGTCACTGAGAGTTTCAAGATAGTGTTGGATAGTTTCAAGACAATGTTGCAACTAGGCATTCATTTTTATTTGCATGTCTCATTAATGTATTGTTGTCATTTTTTTATGGATTAATGTCAATTTATGTCAAAATTCCAATAATTTGATGAATGGTATAATTTACAAACAAAATAGAGTCTATAAAATAAGTTCATGATGTGTATTATCGTTCCCTATAGGGTCTTGAGAAATACCTCAAAGTGTAATTTTCTCCACTGATAGGGTGCTAATTATTCAAGAAATTTAAATAAATAGCCCTTTTTTGTTGAATCCTAACTGCACGTGGTTTACAAAAGTATATAGCTTGTGATCTCCCCAAGACTGCATGCCAATAGCGGGAATTAAGTAATCTGAACATTATGTAGGAGGCATTCCCTGATAAGATCATCAGGATATACTATACAGGAAGAGATGAAAATTTAAGGTATTAACACACCATAGATCAGTGAGATAATTAAAAGGTGAGGGTGGTGAATCCTGAAGAGAGTGAAAGAAAGAGTGAGTGGCATCCTGGAACTTGGCAGGGGATTGGCACACTAAATACATTGTTGAAAGCATTAATATTTAAATCAAAGCATGAGAAACTACATTGTTTGGTCTAATTAGTGTGGGTTCCTATTTGGTGTTACGCATTGCTAGAACGTTATACTGAGAGTATCATTTTTTTACCCAAAATAACATAAATAGTTAATATGCACACCGAAGAACATGACATCACTTAGTTGGTAAAAGATGATAGTGTCAGTAGAAAGTTAGAGCAACACGTAACTCTGAATGGTAACCTACACTACTTAGACAAAACAGTGTAGTACTTAACTCATTACCTATAGTGCATGTGCGGGGGGCATGGATGAGGATGAATTAATGTGGCATGGCGTTTCTTCTTGGCTGCAGAAAGTATGTGATTTAAGACAATTGGGTGTATTAATATTTCTTACCGAAATTGTCTTTCAGATCATCGTCGTTGAGGGAAGAACTTTTGCAGCAATTAATTCACCATGGCTGTCATCACCAGTGCTGGAAAATTGCAGTACATATCTAACTCTCTCTGTACAAATTCCGCAGGCCTAGTGTACAAAATCCACAAGTCTCTTTGTCACACCACCTGAATGTTAGGTAGAAAGGCCCACTGTTACAACGCCCAGTTTGAATCAGTGGTCGCTCATCGAAACTTATGCAATTTATACACGTTTTCCAAAAATGACAAAATTTGCCACTGTGTAAATTTTAAATTGTCACAAAACAAAAATTCCTACAGAAAATTAAGAACCTTACACTAGTACCTAGGGGCATACATTACAACACAATTGTAACATCATTGCAACAATTTTGCAACGGTTTTGTGGGTTTTGGAAATTTCAATATTTGTGTCAAGCTCTCAAAAGCGTTGCAATTTTGTTGCAAGTATGTTGCAAATATGTTATAAAATTGTTTGTATACCGTTTGCAAAAGTGGTGTTTAAAATGTGTTGTGCCTATGTTTAAAAACCGTTGCTAATGAAGATAGAATTGCTCATATTTTGCCTACCTTTATATTGGTTTTGCAACGGCTTAGCAATAGTTTTGTAATGCATTTGTAGCGCTTTACAAATGTTTTAAATATAACTCTACAACAATGGAAGAATAAAACATCCACATACTTCGTGCGTTATGTCTACAAATGTAACTCATTTGTATTTCTAACATTAAATACATTATATATTGATTGTGAATTGTTTAGTACCAATTTTTTCATAAATTGAACATGTGTATTTCACATACTTCCACAACATTACATCCATAAAGACAACATTGGTTGTATGCAATCCACACTCTTTATTGACATTCTTGTGACAACATGCAATCATTATGCAATCAAATTAAAAATATATGTATAGTGTTTTTGAAAGATAATTTCATTAGTATTTAAACTTTTATCATATGATTTTTGTGTTGTTTTGTAGGAAGTTGCCAACAAAAGCCTATCACATTGTATGTGATAGGCTCTACCATATAAATCATATCATCCGCAATCGCTTAGTAAAGAACCAAAAATATTTCATGGTAAAAATGAAATTTATTGCCTTTTTTTTTGTAATACATGAAAATTGGAGCACTGCGACCAAAAATCAGATCACAGTGACTTCTTTTGTCACCCGGGGATAAACATCCGGACGTTCATAGACATTCCTAAAAAAGGCTTGCATCAAATTGGATCTTCTAGCTGCTTCACTTGGTGAGTGCTCCAATTTCTGATAGTTTCATCACTAACAAGCTCCCCACTCCTCTTCACTCAGCTTGAAATAAGCTTGAAATAGCTTATGTTGTTGATAGCCGCTCAAAATGATTCAAGCTTCATTGCAGCATCCACATGCCTCTAAGTTCTCATCTGAGAACCTTCAAAAGGAATATCCAGAGAATGGATACAGGATAGAATTTACAGATAATTGCACATAACATGTGCAATATCAAATCGTTACATCCTCTGCATTGGTTTCACAGCTCCAAACATCAGAATGTGTACAAATAGAAGTATAATTTCATCCATTAGACACAATCTGGAGGAATTTCACTGACTTGGCTCTTAGATATTATACCATAAAACAGTCGTGTATTGCTTGAGACCCACTCAAATCCCACATGCAAAATCTCAATAAAGATGAAACATGAAGCACCTCATAATAGTGATCTGTAATTGCAAATACATATGGAGCCAACTACAGATTCTTTTGAAACAGAACATGGGTGAAATGAACGAGGACAATTGCTAGTAAACATATAAAAAGTGAGAACCATACTTGTGACTGACTCTTCGTCAATGCGGACTTCTTCACACACACAACATGGTGTCTGCACATTGCCAAGGGCGAACTTGCCATCGTGATCACCAGTTCCAAGCATGCATCATTTGGGATGTCACTCCACCAGTAGGGTTGAGAGTCTGAGAGCTCCAAGTTAGCATCCACTTGTGGTCCTGGTCCCATGTACTGTAAAGTGATTGCCACTCTGTTCTGGGGTCCTATTATACCAGCTGCTGGTCTCACCTGTGTATGTCTCACACAAAGCATATGTCAAGGATGAACCCTAGCCAATGCGAATGCATTCACCATTCGATAAATTCTTGCATTATATCACATAACCATAGCCGATGTCAGTGTTGTATCACATAATTTATCTTGCAAAACCTTTATGCACTTCACTACAAGCATGTGAGTCCTAGGCAGCTTGTCTTGTGTTGGTCAAAATCGTCCTGTGTCATTAATAGTTTTAAAAATCTACCACTATAGTAGAGTTGCAACAAAATTTTAGACTCGGTGAAGTTGTCTGATATGCTCGTATGCTCGTATAGGTCTCATATGCTCGTAATGCTTGACAGTTGGAGTATTCCAGAGCTACAATCATACCATACTCAACAAAAACAATCTCTGATGGATGGAGATTGAACATCTGCATCTTTTAAGAGGGATGGAGAGCATACAGTAGAAATTGGGGATCAATTTTTCAAATGTATATGGAAACCCTCAACACAAGTTGCTAAAGACAAAATTAAAATCTGGATTCCAGAACTTCCAAATCCTCTGTGAAATTTATAAAATGTGAAGCCTACCTATGTATGTTACTACTGCAACAAACCAAGTTTAGCTACAGTTTCATCTCTTTCCCCAAACGAAAGAGGAAATAAAAACCAATTCACCTGCATTTCCTTGATGTGTGTTCCTTAGGAGGATCCAAGAAAGTGGATGTGCGTATCACTCATTAAAGTCCATGTCCTGAAATTGTATGCTCAGAAGTGCAGAAATTATTACTGTAGGTTGCTTCATCATGCCTTAAATGGTGACTCAGGTCACACAGGATTCAGAGTTTTCAGAGTTTACCTAGAGGAGAAGAGTATTTAACACATCAGGGTTAAAGTTCAGGTTTCAACACTGAAACCCCCTTCACAGTATGTGAAAGTCGGTAGGGTTAAGCTCAGAAGAATTTTCAGAGACAGCATTGTCCTAACTATTGATTACTGTACAATGCTATGTGGGTTGACACAAAATTAATATTTCCTGAAAGAAAAGTGACATGTGGCGTATTCACTTGGTCAAGATCATAACGAACTTCCTTTCGGCACTCAAATGTTGAACCTTTCGGCACTCAAATGTTGAACCAGACATCAATCTTTTATGGCACCATCTATGAAAACGATCTTCCCAATTTTCACAAGAGGTGGGGCGGCAATGAGGTTCTTTATCACCGCACTAACGTTAGGAAAATGGTGTGGAACACTACAGCGCCTATTGTTGGCTTAGTTAATGAATCTTAGGATTGTGACCTTGCTTGGGGTTGTGTGGTTCCATTAGGTGCACCCCTGCTCAAGGCCTGTTGTCTGGCAATAAAATAAAGCTCTTTTCGATTATCTCAAAAAAATTAAATTTTGTGTTATATATTTAATAGAGATAATGATGGCACTGTAGACTTAACAAGAGTTGTGAATCTGAGAATATCTAAAGATGTGCAAGAGTTATCATGTGATATTTTGGAAGATTGATATTATTCTGGGGTTGTGATTCTGTTGCTCACAGTAACCAGGGTTTTGTGTGTGTACCTGGAGGTATGGCACACTGATGTTGTCCACCGACAAGGCATAGTCCACTCCTTCAGTGTCAAGCCCAAGTTTCTCTACTTGTAGAAAACTGGATAACCCATCAACACCTGCAAGCTTAGAACTCCTTAAGCTTACTGAACCATCGGTTGTTGCAGCACTCTCATTGCAGATCTTAGTTTCGGTAGCATCAGCTGGAAATCCCATCTCCCTCTGCTGCTGCTGAAGGGAGCTGCAGGTAGGGTCGTTGAGCGTCCTCCACCAGTTGTTCAGACACTCAACCGTGTCATCCAACACTTGTATTTGGCATTCCTAAGAATATTGCAACCACCAACACATCCTTCAGTAATTTGCCATCAATTGCAATCAGATTCAATGATCAATTTCCCATGATCATGTTTTTTTTCTTTCTTAAATTAAAAAAAAAGGAGTGGAACCAGTAATTTACAGCTTGAATCATTCTGCATCTGGCAACGTGGAAACGAGAGGTTGTAACCAATGTCGGTCTAGTATAGTCTTTTCTTGATGCTATAAGGGTATCTATAATGAGTTTTCGCATTTTATGATACGATTAAGGTATGGGTATTTGACCTATTTCTATATTCCATACCATCAGGGTCTATATATCATGCAAGACCTTCATACCTAGACAAAATTGTCCTTAGTATCAACATGGTTTAGAATGGTATTGACCCAACTAATAACTCATGACCATACGAAGATTCTCTCACCTTGACATACCCACCTTATATCATTATTTGACTGGTATTACAATTTTCATACCATTAATTTTGATGTTGAAATTTACTGATACCATGCATTTACCAATATACCGGACTGACACTGGCTGAAACAGGTTAAGGAGGACTTCACAACCTTAATTTATGAGTTTGCAGTATAACAAGATGAAGTTTTGCTCACATCAATTTCCCATCACGGATTCAAAATGGGATGGAAGAACCAGTAATTGAACAGCTTGAATAGCTCTGCGCGCATCTGGCAATGTGTAAACATCTGGCAATGTGCCAACATTGGTGGTTGAATGAACTCAGGCTCCAACTCCTCATTCTCCAAAGGCATTGATGAATCTCTTTCTTGTGATTGAAGGACATCATGTTCTTCAACCATATGTTCATATTCAAAGCCTTGTGAGAAACCCTGAAATGCAAAACGCAAACATGTTTAAACTTTTGATTTAGTAGTTTTGTGTTTTCAATTATATATATATATAGCGCATTTCATTTTTTTAAGAAAATAAAATCATTTTTTGAGACAAATTTATTTATTTATTTTAAACTGCGAATTTAAAAAAAAATCAAATTATGCTCAAATACATTTCATACTTGTGATGAATTTGTTGAAGATGATAATATATCGTCTTGCGAATTTGAAGAGCTCGATGCCCTGATGTGAAGGCCATATTGGATTTCATGTTTGTCACAAACATGAAATAGCCGAAAATGTTGTCCTCTACACCGCTTACAATGACATAGGCGTCTTTTACGTGTTCCTGAACCTTCACCTGTTTCCATTGCATTTGGTGCCGTAAGCGTATAACCTACAATGATAACAAAAGTAAGGAAAAAAATAACATACAATCCTAAAATTTACAAGCAATGCTTAAAAAACCATTACTATATTCATTTTGCACATTACAAAAAAATAAACAATTTTAAAGTTGTAGTATTCTAAATTGAATTGTTATTTGAGCATACTTATCCATAATGCATACATTTATACTGTTGAAAGCATATGTATTGAATATAACATGTGTGATCCAACTATGGGGAAGAGATTCAATAAGTATTCCAAGTAGCAAAACAAATATTAACATTTCATGAAGACTATTTTACTTAAATACCCTTTGACCAAATTACAAAACCATGACAAGCCACTACTTACAATTAGGCAAAGTCGAGATTATATATATCTAAATACCGTTTTTAAAACATGAATATGATTGAAATGATTGTCAAAGATCATAAAAAAAAAGATGATGTGTGATACAACTTTGGAGTATTAAACCATGACTAGATCCCTCATAAATGAAGAAACAAAGAAAGGCAATACAAAAAATGATATCTTACCAGATGCAATATTAATTTTTTTGTAAATCTCTATGTATAAAAAGCAATAGCATAAATTGACGCACACATAATCCTTAAACTTATGAGGTATCAAAATATTTTCGTTTGGTCATTATACTTCAATATAGAAATATTCTAACTTAAGTAAAAATTAAAAGATGAATATTTATATGGTAAAGACAAAGTGCAACAGTAGTTAACCCATAACAACTAAAGCAACAATGTATTCTAAGCTTCTTTTGGGAAGTAATGGTTTAAAAAAGGCAAAATGTAAAATTTTGGTAAGTTTATCCTCATTACATAAAGACAAGTACCACGGGTAGATCACTTAGTGCATTTTAAAAACGACGTGCGGCATAATATAGAGAGGATTAAAATCATTTGAAATAAAAATTATAAAGGAATTCCAAATAATGAAGGGGCCATTAAATGTAGACAATCCCCTTATAAGTAAGTTAGATGGACATAAAATGTGGGCCATTATTTTTTTGTAAAATTAATATAGGGGATGAAGACAAGGATCTTAGAAGGTATGTTTAGTATGGTAGGTAAATGGGTTTAGGACTCACGGGGATGGATGATAATTGGGATTTCCGTCTGTCCAAAATTACTTAAAAGGAATATAGAGTACAAAAAATTGCAGTGACTTGGACAATATAAGTAATGGAAGGGTGGAAACAAATGGGCCATTTTTGAAATTTAAGTAATTATAGGGAGGCTTTAATTCAGCCCTTGAAGGTAAATAGCCCCTAAACAAAAAACTCCCAGCCGCACGTGGTGCACAAAAATGCCTTAGAGTTATTTACCCGTGACAAGTACAAACTATTTTAGTTTTCGAAGTTTCCATGAATACTTAAAATAATCTATATACAACATAGAATTATACCATAAAATATGCATGCATTGGATGTCTAATCCATCATGAGTTTACACTACATTCTTGGAATACGATGCAATATTGATAATTCTTTTGCAATGAAATTATTTCATTCAAAGAAATTCAATATAAACCAATTTAATATATTTAAATTTGGTGAATTGGTTATATACCATAGAAGGTAGCTATATCATCTTTACTAACTTTTGAAATGTGGTTACTACAAGGGCTTCATATAGTCTCAAGTAGTGTAGGGTGGCCAAGTATCGGAACTCAAGGGAATTGTAAATATTTTTTTATTAGAATAAAGAGCCATATGTGTTTTATCATAGAATATGAAGTTATTAACCCTTAGAACACCCAAATTGAAGTGTTTTGTCACCTACAAAACAAGTCATATAAGAGTGTCGCAAAACCGTTACAAAACTGTAAACTAGATGACAAACCCAAAATGTCTAAGTGTAAAACCGTTGCTAACTGGGGCTCTAGGTACTAGTGTTAATCACTGATCAGGTAGGAAGATTCTGCATGCAGTGTTAAGGTCAACAAGCTTAAGCATGTATAAAGGCCCAAAAGACTAGCTAGTATCTGGTGAAGCAATTCACAATATAGTTGTGGAAACTCTGAGATTTTTCATCTATCTCTGAGAACTTGAAAATAGGAAGTAAGCCTTATCTTGTCCACACATGCAGGTAGAAGATACACTTCAAATTATATTCCTGTCAAGCACACAGGAGCCTAAGTTAACCCACTGACAAACTTACTAAAGTAGAAAATCTTTGAGGGTCATAAAGCAAGGTTGTCATTCTTCTCTAAGATGGATGTCACATTTGCCTGTTTAGAAATCCTCACATGCTATAACGTTAACTTTGTGTGTCAAATTAAAGGCTCCAAAACAATTGTGACCGGCGTCAGGGAGACTTAACCGTACCCTGTGAAGTGGTGGCTAGTGCCGTAAACGATGCCATTTGAGAAGTACCGCAAGCATATTTTTCATTTGAATTGTCCGGATCGGTTGCAGCGCCGCTCGAACTAACCATCCGTTTTAGCTGGAACAACCGCGAATCACTTTTGTAACACTGTCTGTCACACCACCCGAATGTTAGGGCGTCCATTCTGCGCATGAAGAACGTGCTGCAGCACGGGATGAAGTTTCCAGAAATTGACATCAAACTTAATGATGGAATTACCATACAACGATGTGATCTAGAATGAGTCAGCACACAAAAAATCCACATTGAGATGACACTTGCCTAATTAAGCAATGCACTCCTTGTTCCAATATACCAGCTCTAAACTTCTACTTATAAGGTTAGCCGCCGCTGCAAATTATTGCTTATACTTGATTCCAGCCGATGCGTCCTTTACTTGTCAGCTTCGGTGTGTAGAATTTGCAGAGTGAGGAGTCTAGATCTGCTGGTGCAGCTCAGAGATAATTTCCTACCTGCTCGTCATTGGAATCCAAATTTTAGTTCAGACAAGGAAGAAATTACTGCACAGCAAAATGCAGGGTGTGGTGGCCGTAGCATTCGCCCACACTTTTTTGGCACTACTGCTTTGCACCATGAGTAATTATGTGAGTGCAGGTGACAATGAAATTAATTCGACAACATCATCCTTCCAATGTCCTGAGTACATCTTTGCCTTTGGGGATTCAGCCACAGACACGGGGAACGCGCAGGCGGAACTTCCCATCGTCTTCGACCTCAATTATCCGTATGGCAAGTCTTACCAGTTTCCGCACCCGAATGAGCGCAATCGTTACTGTGATGGCCGGATGGTGATTGACTTCACGAGTACGTAAATTACTTGCAGCTACAAAAACCTCAACCTGTGACCTGGTGTAATAATTCACTCAGTTACTTTGAGATGCATGTTCACTTCTTAAATATACAGCAGATTGAAGTTCTTTCACTCATGCAAATGGCACAGGAGGATTTGGAGTGTTTCTTTCAAGGATAGGAGGTTACACTTTTCCTCCTCGAAACAAAAAATCTAAAGCATAAAGGGAATTATTTGTGACACGGAGTGAATAATTTCAATGCATAATTTTCAAATGTGAGATTTGCACATTTTGGAATTCCCACTGGAAACTAATAACATGCCCGCACTTATGGGTGTGGTCAACCAACGAACAACTCCTACCATGAGGGCCACTTTTGAAGTTGGTTTGGCTACTGAGATCCATTGGATGTAACCAGTACTGATAGAAAACGTTCAAGGTGGCATGCACCAGTAAGTGTGGGTGGGCTATTGAAAAAAATTGGACACAATAACTACAAGTAATCAGTACAGATCCTCCTTTTGTGGATTGGTCATTTTCGCGAGATCAGTAAAGGCTGAATCTATCCAGGTTGATTAAAGTATGATAGAGGTAGTCTGATGTCCTATATTATTGATTTCTGCCTAAATGATCATTCCTACTGATTCACAGCTCAAGCTTTCGGGTTTCCATTCCTGGAACCATATAGCAGACATTTACAAGAATCGGCGTACAGGCGAGGCGTCAACTTTGCATATTCTGCCGCCTTTGCAGCTGTCAGTAATGCGGAGACTCCGTTCTTCTTACAACGTGAAACACAAAACTACTTTGCATTTATAGATAATCATACAGGTGATGGTTATCTCTTGAGTTTATGTTAAGGCCTTGGTTAGACCAATCCATAACCGATGACTCATCCCAGAGTAAAAGGGTTATCAAAATTCATCGCACTTTTTGGTTCATGAAGGCACAATGTTGTCTATATGTTATAAATTGGGTCCTTGACATGTACTGTTAGGTGGATGACCTCAAGTCAAGTCCTCAAGTAGTCCTTGAGTAGGTGGATGACTCGTTGCACATGTGGCTTGTCACCCACTCTTCTCTTGCTGGTTGTCTAGTCTATAACATTTGGCACATGAGGTGGCATTTTGAGATTTAGGATGAGAACGCCTTCCATAGAGCATAACCCCCATATACTTCTTATGCCCTCAATCCACGTTGTTGGAGGGTCCAGAGCAGGTGAAAATGGTTTTGTCCAGTAACCCCTCCCGGCCCCCAAGAGTTTCGTAGTCCATAGCCGGTTTTGGAACTGCTATATTGAAGTGCCACCATGCCAGACTAACATTGGCTTCCCACTAGATTAGTGGCAACACAATCACCATGAGCTAAGTCTAGTATTTGTTGTGATTTGATGTGTTATTCCCAATATTAGGAGGTCTCATTACAACAATACCAAGTCCATAGTGATCAAATCAAGTGATTTTGCAAACAACTCTATTCCTAATTGGATGTACAAGGAGGCTCATTACCACTTACAGCAAATGTCACCCTTCCCTAGTCTAACTACCCTTGTCCAGTAGTGGACATGTCTCACCATGCCATTGTCTGTATAAAAACCCAATACCTACCTAACCATTACTATGCTCATTTCCAGGCTTTGGTGTGACTCCTTGCATCCATTGCCTAGTGCATTACCAAATACTCATCCAAGAGCAAAAATGTTGTCAAAACTAATCACACGTTTTCACCCATGACAATGTCATATCATTCATAATTCCTAGATTTTGTCCATGAGTTGATCGGTTATGTCCAATGATTAACTCCAATAGTAGATGGATTAGTCACTGCTTCTAGGACTCATCATCGTCCTCTCTCCTGTTGTTGGTTATCTCGTCCATGTCGCCGGTATCTTCTAACCTGCATGTGATGCTCGGCCCTCAGTTGCAAACATCGCTGGAAACGGACTTTACATCTTCCCGGAGATTGGCGGAAACGACTTCATGTACGCTTATGTCACACTGGGCGCATCTCCTGCTGAAGTTATCACGAACGACGTACCAGCTGCAATATCCGCCATCAAGACCAACATGGAAGTAAGTCACAATTTTCCAATAATCCACCCAAGTTCTCCAAATAAGTACTGCGCCCAGCTGCATCAGAATGTGATTCAATAATCCAGACGTAAGGTGCTTGAACTCTTCGCATTTGCTAAAGCATTATTAATCACAAAACCCTAACCACTGATCATCAGTATTAAGTTATATACATTACAGGAGCTGATAGCTGTTGGTGCAAAAAGCTTTGTGGTGTTCAACATTCCTCCACAAGGGTGCACCACGGTGATCATGACGCTCTACGAGTCGAGCAACTTCAAAAGGGATGAATTGGGGTGCTTGGTAGAGTACAACAATGTCAACAAGGTGTTCAACGATCAGCTGAATACTACAATCATGGAGTTGCAGCGGACGTACCCCACTACAACCTTCCTTCAGTTCGACTACTACGCAGCTTACTTGGAAATATTTAGGAACACGGAGCAATATGGTAATCGACCGACACTTATTAAATATATGTATATGATGACTTCAGTATGTACAGTGACGTAAGTAAAGAACCATTTGGGAAAAATTGGAACTTAATGTTTTCCAGAAGTGGGCAAGGAGTATGACACTGACATCAATCCGGAGAAGAGTGTTCATCAAGATTAATTCTAGGTCATTACTGGGGCATATTATTGTATGCAAGGGTTGAAAATATCCAGATCCATCCAAGATTGATTTAATTGCAGCTATCATCAGTATGAGCCAGCCTCGGCCTACTAACCTAGCTAGTGGAAGTGCAACAATATATGGGAGTTGTGCAGTTTCTGTGTGTCAACCATGTTCACTATAACGTATCAGAGTTGATATCCTTTAATTCAACCAGAGTTTTGGTCAGAAGCTGGTTGTTTTGCATAAAGTATCTTCTATGTTTGGTAAATTTTCGTTGCATGTTTGGAGTCGGTGTGGAGGTTTGACAAAAAAATGTCATTATATATTGGGTCATTATAGAGATGCTAATTGAGTTTGAACCCCAATGAACCGTTACAGAATGTTCTTTGTTCAAACCTCCACACTGACTCCAAGCATGCACCAAAGACTGACCAGACATGGAAAGTAATGTACGGAAGACAACCAGAGATTCGTCTACGTTGTTAACTCCTTACGCAAAAGTGCAGTTGAATTAACGGAGAACTTTGTTATGTTGATCCAATCTCCATGTGCAGTTGGGACATGCACGTACATAGACTTCAGACCTTTGGCTTCAATTTGTTTCATGGTTATCCTATTGGTGTGTTAAAAGGCGGCTTCAAGAAAGGTTTAATGTGGAACCCTAGTAACTCCAAGGTCAAGCTGCCTAAACTTAGAAGGCTCGAATAGTGCTTGGATAGGTGACTTTCCTAGTACTTGATTTTTGATGCACCCTCCCTCATGAGTTTGGTTCACCCAATCATAGTGGGAGCCTCCAAGTGAGCCAAACCATGTGAGCAATTAGGAGTTTGTCCTTGGTGGAGATTAGGTGCATGTTGGCTTGCTCTCGCTTGTTTGAACTATTCATTTTGAAAAGGAGACTGCAATATTTACTGATTCTCATGATGTCCATTTTGGAACTACATATGTAAACTTAGACTAGCTTACAGAAGATGAAACAGCACCATAATTCACGCCAATGACATCATTGAAGTCATCTCTCTCTCCTTCTCTCTGTCAATGATCAATAATATTTGTTTAATCCTTCCATCTTGTGATTCCAGGATTTGTGAGAGAGAAAGCGTTGGACGCATGTTGTGGATATGGAGGGAAATACAACTACAATTTGTTGGTGTTGTGTGGCCGCACAGGCGCCGTCGTTGACCCCGTGACGTTCGAAACAGCAATCGTCAACATCTCCGAGTCGTGTCCTAACCCGAATGAGTACATTGTGTGGGACGGCATCCACGGCACAGAAGCCTTCTACCGGATCATTACGACATTCTTCCTCACTGGCCGATTCGTGAGCGGTCCACCAGGTTTCTCCAATCTGGTCGATACTTGTGGGTTGGATACCAGCAATTTCTGGCAACCAGCTTGAGGCACCTTAATCAAATCAAATCCTCACCCCTCCTCTACACGTCATGTGAGTAATATTCGGTTGTCAACCATCCAGAATATGCATCGGATGTCAGAATTTATGCACCTGATTGATACAGAATATTGTATTTCTGTCACCTTGCAAATTGTGATGGATGTAGGTAGCTGTTTGCAGTATTGCTCATTAGTATCTATGTTGCAGGATTAAGCCACCATAAATATGAAATATAAGTTGACCTAAATTTATGTTGTATGCTTGTGATCGACACAGCACATTCTTAAGCATGTGTAACGGCATTCTCTTTCTATTCTATCCTTGCCTTGTTCCATGAACTTGTTTTGTTTACACATATAAGATCGCCGCCATGATGAAGGTGAAGCGTCCCTCATTCAAGCTAACACAATTGGTTGGCGTCGTCTCTCTCTATTCTACAATCTCAAAATAAAATTCCAAGAATGAAGGTCCTTGATTGTATGCATGGATGGTGAGCATAGTCAAGTGACAAACTCTCATTATTGGACATCTCATTATTGCCTACCTTCGAACTCAAAGCTTTCTCCTATCTACCAAGATTCAATTGAAAGACTACATCAAAAAAAAGAATCTCACCTAGTATATACTCTCCAAGATGCTTATATTTAGGGAGAACACCCACTTCACCATTTAAAAACGTTAAGCACAATTTCATGATCTTCGAGAAATTGTAATTAAACATCCTCAAAAAATTCGATTCTTACAGTCAAGAAACTTTCTAGAACAAATGCTCTAGTTGTATTTTTCCAAGTGGTTGGGAATTTTGCCCAAGATTCCCCCCTTTGGATGCGCTTCTCCTCCACTGTATTCCAAGATTTTCTAGAAAATATTAATTTCTTTTTGCATATCAGTCAAACTTGATCTAGAGAATGTGTCTTGGCTTCACGTCATCCTAAGATAGGTGACAATAAGGCCCCCAATTTTGAGGTTTGGTTCCTTGAACCCAAGTAGAAAAGATGCAAGCTCACAAAACTTGCCTTAATAATTTTTTCATGTCACGACTTGACATTCATCTCAAATTGCATCAACTCTTGCATTCAATCAATTATTCTACTAATATAGATGAGGTAAGCAATATCAACGTTATAATATTGCTTAGTGAATCCTCATCCTCAACAGGAATAACCTATTTCATTTTGATCACTCACATGCACAACCATGAAGATAAACCACATGTTTGATGGCAGCGCGCACTTACAGAAACAATGATTCAGCAAAAATACACTAAACTCTTGAATCGCAAAAGCGTTCTTGTTAAGTACACTAATGTGTCTTCACTGCATTAATGTCAACTTATTGAGCACAATAATGTCACAAATTTGACACTTTCTCTTAGTGGAAATTCAGATTGTCACAAAAATGACAAATAAATATGACATTAGATTCATTGTTCAATCTCCAGGGGAGACCAAAGCGGGGACCAAAGTGAATAAAGTGTATGTTCATAAAACATTTATGGTCATATCCTAATGGGCAATGATGTTGGATGTGGAACTACTTCAGCCTATACAGGGAGCAAACACTACAAATTTAATAACAAAAGCCATCTAACAATAACTTGTATCCAATAACCCCATCTATTGGGTGTCACCTAAGAATATAATATCCAATACGAGCATACCTATACGCCCATTTCATGAGCACAAGAAACTAAGTTCACTTTATATTGCAAGTTTATATTACAAGTTTATATTAAAAGAGATCTTCAAATGAGCTCCAAAAACCATGAGGAAGGTGGCTATGCCGTAGATGTGGATTTGCTAACCATCCGGTACGAATCGCATGTTTCATATCCTAGGACATAAAAATGTGAGCTAGTCATAAAAAGTAACCATTTAACAACCACCTACTTACAATCTACACCTAAGGAACACACACAAAAGGGACGCACCCCGGCACTGGTCCTTAGAAGCTAGAACTCTTCAACTGCAGCTTCAGGCACGTTGTCACGCCAAGCGGATGAAAATGAGAATGGCCACTGAAAAATTAAGCATGAACTGTGTGCTCACACATCCAACGCTAGCTCGCATGGCACGCATTTGCTCCGATTTTGCAAGATTCCTACATAGAACTGATCTCAGGTGGGTGGATCTGAAATTAAGAGGATGTTTCCTAGAACCCGGCCTCGGTTTCCAATCAACAGGTCACATAATATAATTTGATGGTAAGGTGCAAGCCAGCAGTCCATCAACAGTAGAGATCATTAAGACATCGCCAAGTAATATAGCTCTGTCGCAATCACATGGCCGCCCATCAATACACACGCCAATCCTTCTCACTCTTAGTTTTCAGAATACTAGGAGCTGTAAAAACTTTGTCGATCTGAATGGCTTCAAGTCAGAACTGAAGAAGCGAATCGGAGCGCAGAGGGGGAAGGTAATCAAGACAGGAGGTCAAAAATGCGGGTTGTCATATGGCTCCCCACATTAGTGTTCCTAGTGTTTCCGGCCATGACGAGTGCGGAAAGGAGGCGAGAGGTTGAATGCCCGGATTACATCTACGCATTCGGGGACTCGTATACGGACACCGGGAATGCACAGGCGGAACTCCCGGCTTTCTTCACCCTCCACTACCCCTATGGCAAATCATATCGCTTCCCGGACCGCCCGAATGAGCGCACTCGGTATTGTAATGGCCGGCTTGTTATTGACTTCACAAGTATGTACTGAAAACCATGAGAACTGCCCTCTTTGTTTGTTTGTTGATTTGTTTGTTTTTGCACCTCCCTCCGCCACTCTGCTAGCTAATATTGTCCGCGCATTGATCTTAACAATAAACCAGAGTGTCAGGCTGATTGACTGACCCATTCGTGTGTTTGCATACCGACAATGCTCATGTATAACTTCCGATGTTTCATCTTGGGGTAGCAGATCTCCCCTTCAGAAAAGTTGTTCTAGTTCACTTCTAATGCTTGTAATCAATGAATTGATTGGTTGTTATTTCACAAGGAAGACAACATGCTTGAAAAGAGGGCATTGAGAGTAATCCATGCATACCATGTATGTTTTGAATTAGAAAAGGTTCACGATTTTAAATGTTGCTTTAGAACTAGTTACAAGCAAATTGTGTGCAAGAAGCATGGAAGGGTCACCAAGACCCCCTAGAGATACTGTATCTTTTTATAAAACATGTTTTGAAAGTTCCTGAAATTCATAGTTCAAATACTTATCTAATATTTGAAAGCAGATCCCAAAATAACACTCATGCTTTAAAATGGTGTAGCATCTTGAAACTATGTTTTAATGATATTGACTTCTACATGTTTTGTGGATAGTTAGTTGCCAGCCTAGGTTCCATGCTGTGTATTTGAACTAATGAAACAATTACACTGATGGGTAGCCTTGCCCGCTACATATTCTATGACTTCTTCAAATAGCTCAAGCATTCGGCTTCCCATTTATCGAACCCTATTCAAGACACTTCCCTGAGACCGCATATAGACGGGGTGTCAATTTTGCCTACTCGGGCGGCACGGCCGCTGTCACAACCGCACTAGCTCCAGGCTTCTTCTTCCAGCATGAAACAGAGAACTACTTATCTTTTCACAAGAATTTTACAGGTATGCACTTTCTAACGCAAAGTCTCCTAGTCAAACTTTTCATTATTTAATGCCACAGGTTGAGGATGCATTTCAAAATACACAACGAGTCATGGTTTTCTTGTTTTATGGGACTAAGTTTAATGAAAAGAATGGTCCCTATATTGAGCTACCATATCCACCAGATTAGGATGAATCTACGACCACTATGTATGTACACTATATAGTCCTATTAATGTGGGTGGAAAATCAGCTTGGAAATAATTAGCGTGGGCACACGAAATTTTCAATCAAGGTGGAAATTAACGTGGGTCCAAAACCTCAAGTCTTTCCCTAACTCTACATGAAGACTACCGACCAACACTTTATGTAAACTGATATAGTCACTCTACATCAAAAGTAGCACAAGAACAAATAATCGCCCACATTAATAAAGACTTTTTACAAAAAAATTGTAGCCCACGCTAATTTTTTACTATAAATTTAGCGTAAGTTAAGAATTAGTGTGGGATCTAGAAAACTACTGTGGCCCACAGGAGTAGGACTAAGTAGTGTACTTGATCACATTCACAACTTCCTATGGATAGAAAGAGAACACTGCTTAGTGATGTGAAGTTGTTGTAACCCTGCAATGAACATTCGGTGACCGAGCTAGTCTGCAAATCCATGTGCAGGCTCGCGATACAACATCAGCACGGCGCTTCACATTGTAACAGAGATAGGCGGAAACGATTATGGTTACGCTTATCAAGCCGGGCAAACGCCCGATGAGGCAATTGTAACTGTGGGGCCACGGGTTTTGGAGGCTGTCAAGGCGAATCTGGAGGTGACAAATTTCACATTCTTTCAATGAGTACTCAGCATTTCTCCTTCTAGCTATAACATGCTGCTCCTCCAGTATGTATGTAGTGTACATCATCTTAGTTGCATCATGAATCAGCTTCATTGTTGTTGTGGACTTCTCTTTTCGAATTAACGAAGTGAGGTGGCTTGGTCACGAGTCGAAAAGAGTTATCATATTCAACTTGAATCTGATTGCTTGAGAGAGGGGATTAATTATTGTATACGAGCGTACCTCTTATCCATACAACATAAAAAGTTGACCTCTTGTAGGTTTCTTGCCGATTCATCTTAAATGATCTTGAGGAGATTGATACGAGGTCTTTGAAGCTAATTTTGTCATCAGATCCATTTTTATAAGTAATCTTCGGGTTGCATACTATTTCAGGGCATATTTAGGATGGAGAAACAGTTGAGATGTGCAACACCATAATCAATGGTCAGGATGAGTCTTCAAGGCACAGATGCTCGCTCTCCAGGGTTTCATGGGAGGCTACAAATTGTTGGTTGCTCTATGCATTTATGTGTGCTTGCGGGGAAGCAAGTTAATGTGTGTTTTGATGTTCCCTGGGACTAGAATTCCACCTGATGACCTGCCTCTGGCACAGTCAACTAAAAAGAAATTGTGAAGGTTTTTATGACCCATGGTAATATAATTGTGACTCCCATTGATTGTGATTTATACCTGGGTGGCATATATACATGCTGCAGGAAATGTACAATGCTGGAGCCAGACTGTTTGTGGTCTTCAACATTCCGCCGGGAGGGTGCACATCGTATTACCTCACCCTCTATGAGGGAATGAGTCCCAAAGATGAATATGGGTGCTTGTCGGACTACAACCGGGCCTTCGATGCCTACAATCAAGCGCTGAATGCCACCATGTACGAGTACCGCCAGAACTGGACCGATGTGAAGATCTTCCTCTACGATTACTACTCGGCCACCTACGAAATCGTCAAACATCCAGAAACTTATGGTGAGGTTTTGATGAGTACGAGAATCAGTCCTGCATTTTGGTTTATCTTCCTACACCAGTGTGTTTTCTGGTGGCCAGATAAGTCTGATTTTGGTGATGTTTTTTAATACTTGAACCCAAGCGCCGTAAAGGAATATGAACTGTAATACACAGAATTACAGCTAGGTTTACGCTCATTATAATCATAACGGCGCTTAGGTGTTTCATCGGTTGAAGCTCTTGTAGACTATCAACACTGGATGTGGGTGTAGATGGGTTTTTGTACTAGGGAGTTTATCGGCCAAATATGGAGTCCATCAAAGATTCAAAAAAACATGGGCTCATTTTGATTTTGTGTCATCTGAGTTTGTTCAAGAGGAAAGAATGTATGGCATTAATACACTAATGTCAAATTTGATGAAGTCACTTTTGCCACAAGTTAGAAAAACTAGAATTTACGGTAGAGGTATTCATAATATCAGAGGCCCAAACACTAGGTGAGTTTCTGAAAAGTTGTGTTTGACAACTTATGGAGACCGTGACCCGGCTTTGGGACTCTTCCATTATGCCACTCATATGTCAACGAGACAATGAGGCATGCCAACGATCAAATACAGGTCGTCATTGACATCAAGAATGTTGCACCATCAACTAAGAACATTAACTCGATCCAATTTCATAACAGATTCTTTTAAAACATTTGGACTTGTTGAAAGTTAAATTTCTTCAAAGTTCCACCCATCTCTCAAAATTAGGCTCTGACATCATAACCTTCAATGAGTTGATGATCATAAAAGTTCTTTAAAGCAGCATCAAACTCCTTATACAATGTTCTACAAGAGTTGCTATTTCATGAGTAGACAAACATGAGGTTCATCCTCGTGTCAAACCCTACAGCTATCAATTGTTATATAATGATGTTAACTCTCGTTTAATAGAGGATCATAGGATATGGGCCAAGGTCACTCATGGTAAATTTTAAGCTTGGATATTGCGCATGCACTCAATGAACTTATATGATTAAAATATTAAATGTAATAAGAAACGTTGACATTCTCCAATGAAAGAATAAATAAATGAAAGAATCAAGAACGGAGGAATGGAAAACTGAATGATTTATAGCATATGTCATACTCGAGTTTATGTATGACAAAGGCAAACCTAACCCTTGGATGTGGTTGCACTTAGGGTTTGATGGAGAAATCCTCCATCAGGCATGTTGCAGATATGAAATGAAGAAATGAAAGAATAGAAGAATGAAAAATTGAATGATTTATAACATATGTCATACTCGAGTTTAAGTATGACAAAGGCAAACCTAACCCTGCATGTACTTGCACTTAGGGTTTGATAGAGAAATCCTCCATCGGGCGTGTTGCGGGTATGGCGGAAAATACAACTTCAATCCGGTGGTGTTGTGTGGAGAAACCGGGGACGTGCCCGACCCCAACGGCGGCCCCTCCAAGTTTGTAAACCTCACCGAGGCGTGTCGGAGGCCGGAGGAGTATGTCGTTTGGGACGGGATGCACTCCACGGAAGCCTTTTACCGCACGATGGCCCGCTTCTTCCTCACCGGCCGCTTCGTGGACAGCCCAGATAACGATTGCCTCAACTTGCAGGAGCTCTGCAATCTAGACTTTAGCGACTGGGGCTGATTCTACTTAGTAGTAACACCTCGAGACTATATTTCGTTGGGTCTTGCTTCATGGTTACGTTTTTCCTGATCGATCAGCCCACATCTCCTATGATATCGAACATATGATCGGTATCATGAGCTGATGATTAGTGAATCTAAATCAAGCACGTAGCCACTTTACCTCATAATTCAGGGAGTTCGTGTGAATATCCTATCCTTTATCAAAGTTAAGGTTCGCAAGTTTCTTCTGAAATGATCGTTCTTGGGGGCATATAGGTCTCCTTGAATTTGTGTTGGCTACTGGAACCTAGAAATGGTTCATAGATTTTGAGCACATAGCCCGATATTTTTTGAACACGATTGTTGTTGGTGTCCATTCTTAGATTCACACCTAGCATCCATTCTCCTCACACCCAGGGGTGGTGTAAGAAGAATGTAAGAATATTTTACAAAGAGCGTCAACTTTAACAAATCACAATAGCTAATTTAAGATCTATCCACTCAACGAGGTAGTGTAAGTAGTGTTCCACAAAAAGTGAACAATACCCTCATTTGATAGAAGACTTTCACCCACAATAAGAGTTCTTTTGCACCTAATCATCCAACACAAATGGATCCCCCCGGTGGATAGTAACCGGCTCATTTCTTGAAGCAACTTTGCAAATTTCTATAGCTTACATATGAATTCTTTTTCTATAGACTCTTCTAAGGTTTGCCAATCTATGGAATGTTTTTTGAAAATTCTCTAACTTCTTAAACCTTCCTGAAAGTTCAATAGTTTCTGGAAGTGTCGCTTTTAGGCTCCACTTAGAAGATGAAGATTTCAATGATGACAAACATGTGCTTGTTCTATACAGAACCATGTCAGTGTAGCACCACATTCATCAGGCACGTTAAGGATCATGAAGCTTGTTCAATGAATGGGGAAAGCTGACTGCTAGTTTGTGATGAACTGGTTGAGTTTGAAAATAACTGGTTCAGATTCAAGACTGCAGGAAAATTACAGATCTATGTAGAGGAAATTATGGGATATTCCTTAATTTAATAAATAAAAACAGCAAGATGCTAACATGTAACCGGTTGATTTTGGAAACACTTGGATCTCAACCAATTATGTTCAAAAATCCCCCCAGACAATGGGCTTTTTTTACGGTCATCCAAGAGGATGATCTACTGACACCAGGAGACTGCAAACGTCACCCCATGACCTAGTGCACCAATATGCAAATACTGCATTCAAATTGTACCTCTTAAGGTAGACGTGCCTTAGTTGGATACTTTTCTCTCTGCACCCACTTCTCATAGGATATGAAACACGCAATTGTGCAAGATGATCATCAAATATAAATCATGCTTGTAGTCATTTGATGGCATATTTTGAGCACTTAGTCCAATCTCATTTAAACACGTCTTTTTTATGCCAATTCTTAGATCCACACCTAACGACATACCACTCAAATATAGGTGTCCAGATTATTGCTGTGTTTGATTTAGGCACGTCTACCTTATGCAATATAAAAGATATGATATAAGTACATATAGCTTTTAACATAAGACAGTGATCTGGGTGAGCCACTGCGAGTGTTCAGTATGTTAAAACTGAACCTTCCTCAGCTACTGAAAGGATGCTCATACAATACTAAAGTTTGCTTCAGAATTCCTCCCAGTAAGAATATTGCAGTCTACTGACTTTATTTGAGCTCTTGATGGGGTTAAGAACACTCCTCCTCCGATTTTTGGCAATCCAGTTCAACAAACATGGATCATCCAAAAGGTTCCAATAATCCACAGTGGTGATTACTAAGATCATGTGACTCATATTTAGAAGCAAAAAAGAATGGCCAAAGTGAGCAGTCTTGGCTGGCCTCATGGTTGTGACTGTAATTTCAAGGGCAAATAAATCTACAGACAACACTTTATTCAACTTGCAATTATTACCAAACGTGGTCGAAAGTCCACATCTATTATGACTCCCATGTTGCCACACTATGAAATAATGCAAAATCTAGACATGTACAGCAAACATCTTCACTACACCCACACTTCACTTAATTATTCAATCAGCGTTTAACTGTCATGGAGCAGTTCTTCCTAATTCATCACTGATGCTTTTTGTTTAGCAAGATTCTTCAAGAATTACTCTATTCTCCAAATTCTGAAATAAGCTTGCTTATGCAACAAATCTCATGGATAGAGCAAGGATTTGCAGTGTACACCCAGGCAAATAATAATCATGACGGAGTCTGATTCAAAACTAATAGAACATTTCAGCCTGTGCATGTTGAACTCAGGAATCGTTGAACAGGTGTCTTCTCATCCCCAATGCGTTGCAGAACAAATTTTCGAATATGCTCTGTCACATGACCCACATTCTCAAATTGAAATTTAGTAAACTCACATGTCTTCATTATTTCACTATCAATGTTCCATTCTTCTGAATTCGGCCGTTGTATAGATCCCACAGGTTGCAGTATTCTCAAACCGCTGGTAACAAAGGCCTCTTGCCATGTGCCTCTAGACTCCCATGAAGGTGCCATTTCACGGAGGGGGATTTCATTCTCTCGGCAGACTTCAATAACTAGCTGCCGAATCACACCCGGAAGAACTCCATCTGCCAATGCTGCTGTTTGAACCTCAATGTCACTCCATCTTCCAGGGATATTGGGGACAGTTGCTTCTGAGTTCCTTGAAACAACAAAGAAATTTGTGACCAAACCCTCGAGTAGGCGGTTTCCATCGTTGGACAAGATGATTTCGGAGACACCTGTGGGTTTGGAATTTTCAAGCATTTGACGCGTGGTCGCCCACAGAGAGTATTTGGCAAGAGGAAGGTCCCGACTTGGGCCCAAGATTGCCAAGTGAGCAGGTGTCAATGGAGAATTAGGAAAATAATTCGACATGTGGATACTCATGTCCCACTTGCCTGGAGGATTCATATAAGTATCATGGCATGGAAGGGCAAGAACTGTGACATTTAGCTCCTCCCCGGGTCTTCTCATCTTCAATGCTGTGTGAAGCCCCACCTACGTAGCCAGAAACCAAGGTCAAACTCTCTCAAACCATTAAGTACAGAATCTGGTAAGATTAACACCCGAATTCCAAGTTTTGGGAGAGAAGGCCAACAGTGTATGCAGGAAAGAACCACTTCAATTGTACGACCTAGTTTATCGACAGAAGATCGCAAACCGCTGGATTGGCATCCTCAGCTGGAATTCTCTCGTGCATGGAACCACGATCCCTTAAACCCTAAACCCTAAACCCTGCTATGACCTCAGCCCACATTAACAAGCTAAAGACGTCCTGAGGCCCTGATCGATCACAACTACACAATTCCACTTCAATTTGGCAACCCAATCCGTCTACAAAAGATCTCAAACCACTGAATTGACATTGTCAGTTGAAATTCTATCCTACATGAAAGAACATTCCATTCAACCCTAAACCCCTCCTTTGAGCACAGAGCACTTTACCAAGCTGAAGAGACTTACTGAGGCCTTGATCTAATCACAACTACACAAATTCCAAGTTTCTGACCTTCAAGGACAGCTCCACAAGCTCCAGAAAGCAATCGAAGCTGCGGATCCGAGAATGAAACTCTGGCGGATTGACATTCTCTACATGAAACTACACTCCCTTGAACCCTAAACCCTATAGTCACATTGAGCACAGCGCACTTTAACAAGCTGAGGAGAGTTACTGAGGTCCTGATCGAATCACAAGTCTACAAAATCCCGAGTTTCTGACCTTCAAGGACGGCTCCACAAGCTCCAGCAAGCAATCGAAGCTGCTCGGCGGACCCGGGAAGCGGTCCGGCATTGCCATCGCCAGAACCTCCATGGACTGAGCCAACCTCCTCATGTGCCTCTCCCATACCAGCAGTTGCGCTCCGTCATCGCCCGTCCGCGTTGTGGTGTACGCGCCTTGGGGATTCGACCTCAGGAACACCGAGGCAGGGCCGGCGGGGTTCGCCACAATGCACCCCCGGTGGCCGACAAGTGCCCAGGGGCCACCGCACTCCGCCATAGCCAACTCTCCTCTGCAATTTGCTGAATTTCAATCATCTCTCGAAGATCCATACTTACATGTCCGGAACTCTTTCATCTCTGGCTCTCATCAACTGAAATTGGCAGCTCTGACACTACACATTAGCAAGAAGGCAACGCAATTTCAATCCTCAAGTTGCTTCTTCAAGCCAATCAACACCAAAACCAACGACAGTGGCAATTTCCAAATACCGGTGCATCAATCTGAGAGAGAAAATCTGAACCTCGCCCTCTCGAGCTCAGAGACGTCGGTATCCTCAATTACAGAGACTCCCCATGAAATGAAATGAAATGAAATGAAATGAAATGAAATGAAATGAAATGAAATGAAATGAAATGAAATGAAATGAAATGAAATGAAATGAAATGAAATGAAATGAAATGAAATGAAATGAAATGAAATTCCGGGAAGCCGGAAAGACTAATGGGACTGAAATTACATCAAGTGATTCTCTAGTGTGGGTTAGCCCGTGAGATAAGTTAGAGGTTGATGTCAACTTGATGGTCGAATTGAAAGAAAGACTTGATGTTCCCTAGAATTACATTCTCAAGTAGTGATGGAAATTTATCTCTGACATGGTTATATAGGGGACAGTCTAACAAGAAATATGCCTCATTTTCAACTCCACTATAGGAGCAAAAGTGGCATAGTATGGTATCTCCAGAGATAGGGATGGTCGTCCATCGTCCAATTTCAATGGCAAGTCTATGGTTCGAGGTGCGGTAGGCAACAATGATCTTGTGTTGTGGTGGAGTCAATGGTTGCTTCAAGTACAATTCATATTCGAATTTGAGGAAATCCTTGAGGTGGAGGTAATCTAGTTTCTTGCTTGAGAGATGGAAAGAGTTCCACGCTTTAGCAAGAAAAGCCTCTTTGATATCATCATATGTTATTTTTGATATGGTTGGGTTGTCATGGGTTTCCTAATGAGACAAACCCCATGGTGTCTTCTGCATGATTGTTGATTTGTGCCAAGTGTTAAATCCTTGTTCAGCCAGGTGTCAAGAAAATGAGGTTGCTTTACTTATTAACCAAGAGGGGGATAGGTGGGCAAGGCATTGTTGAAAGCCCATAGTGAGCTTGAGAGCATATAATTATATGGGAAGTCCTCCAAATTTGGCTAGTGAAATATGATGGGTAGTTGAAGAATGCACTTTGATGTGGGACATCATATGCATCTTCATGCCCTTCTCAAAATCCCCTCCAACGAGAGTTTTTCAAGTCGCCTCCCCAAAATTTAGTGTCGTATGTGAGAGTTGGAAGCACCAAAGCCTTGAATAGATGGTATTTGAGTTCCCAACATGTGACTTCAACTACTACTTCTTTTTTTAAAGTGCCCATCAAGGGTTTCAAACTTGTGAATAGGTATCATTCCATCCATGGATGAAATCTTCCATCCCAGACATCCATAGCTTGCCATAAAAATGGTATATGACCAAAGGCACCCAAACCCGGTAAAAGCATGCCCCCCATAATAAGAAGTGAGAGGGCATTGGTGCATACGAGCATACCACTCATTCACCTAGTGTAAACTTCCTAGATTACTATTTTGAATTATTATGTAATATGAAGGTCATAACTTTAATTTTAATTTCATTGACACTAGGATTAGCTTCAAAGACTAGAATTAGTCTAGTGAAGAATGATTGAGATGAATTAGCTACAAACTTATAGGGGGCATGATCTCAATATGGATGGATGAGAGGTACATTCGTATGCAACAATTTTCTCTTGCATCTATGTACAATACATGTGGCTTTATTATGAGCACTTTCAACTGAACAAACATGTCGGACCATTGGATAGCTTGAGAATTGTGTCATTTGATTAGCAATTGCACACCATGAAGAGTACTTTTAGTTTTTGACATCAACCTTGAGCCAAAATAGTCAAATTTATTAGAAGTGAAAGTGAAGAAACTTGTCTTCTTTGGGTGATCATAGGTGCTTCCAAAGGTTGTATCAATTACCAAACCGAAATTGATCAATGCATTCTGAGCATATAGTCAAATCCCAATGTAAAACATGTTGTGTTCATTTTCAACTACAAACCCATGCTAATTACCACTCAAATATAGATGTTCAACTCAAAAGAATGACCACACAAGGTCCACATATTTTGTGCTTGTGCTTAGTTTCACTACATCATTTATGATATTTAGTGTCACATGCATAATTGTGCCACTTACCTTATTATAAGGCCTATGTTAGGTTACACTAATGGCCAACAACTTGGCCATTAGTGTAACGGCCCCGGGTACGCAACTCCCGTATTATATGGTCCTGATTATAATCACTTATAATGCGTTTTAGTCCAATATTGAGTGATACAATTTGTTTTAATGTAGGAAACCCTTGTAGCCCTTCTAACAAGGAATCCAAAAATGTAATTATATATAGGAAATGAATATATTTTGAAGCATATAATTGCATTAAAAACCTAATTATATGATTTTTTTAATACATGTACCATAGGTCAAACTACCCAACTTTTTGGACTTTTTAATAAAATTTTAACATTGTGAATGAATTATAATTTTAATGGGAGGCAACTATTCGTGGCTTATAATTTTAATGGGAGGCTTAATAAATATGCAACCCAACTTTTTTTTTCATCTCATTTATTTAATTTGGTCTTTACACAACTTTTTTTTCATCTCATTTTATTTAATTTGGTCTTTACCCAACTTTTTTTTCATCTCATTTATTTTAATTTGGTCTTCACCCAACTTTTTGATCATTTTAATTTGATATAATTTGATATAATTTTTACAAAAGCCGTCCTCTAAGCCGTTTTAAGTACGATGCCCCCTGCGTATAATATGGGAGTTGCGTACCCGGGGTAACGGCATGGCATCAATGTGCTTGATACAATTATGAAATCTATGCCTAGGTTAGATAATGATCAACAAGTTGACCACAAGTATAAACATATGACACTTGGCGTTAGTATGCTCAATAATATCTTCCTCTTGAATACTAAATTATAAACACATGACACTTGACATTAGTATGTTCAAATAAGTAGGAGGAGTAAGTTTGTGAACACCAGTCATGTAAAATCTTTGTCTTGCATATTAAGCTCAAAGCATAGAACTATCATCTCAAGCACTCCAATGTGCTACGCCAAATATTCTACTGTAAACACTTATGCACTTTAGTGAGTTACTTAAGTTGACACATAATGTCACATTGACAATCAACAGTTGCAACACTACTAGCCTTCTAGGCATCTAGTGTACATTGTTCATCCACAATGTATGTAACACTAAATACCATAAATCGTGTATAATAATAGTTCATCCTCTTAGGATGCCAATTCAAAGGTCAAATCAACCCAGGAAAAAAATCAATAAAATAAATCCAAGTTGCAAGGGGTTCCCTAAGGCGTACACTTTCTCCTTCAAACGAGCCCTGGCCCCCATGTCACTTAAGTTAAAGGTGGGTTTGTCAAGAAGTTTGTCATGAAACATTAAATTTGAGCAACCCTATCATAAAATGATATCTATTTGACACCACTTCCATGCCAATTTCGGCACCAACCTACCCTTAGCATAAAACTCCCATCTTAGGCCCCAGGCTAGATCACATCTTCATTCGGCTAGGCCCTACCCCTCCCACGCTTCTTTCACTGCCCTGTCTTCTTGCCCGCACCTACATGGGAACTCCTTCTCAATCGGAACCAACGTGACAATACCTCATCAAAATTACAGATATTCAAGTTGACATCGCGTTCATTATTCCCAAGTTAATTGATGGAGTTTCTTCACATGTCAAAAAAGCTCAATGGCTCAAGTGATTGGGTATTATCACATTGGTTCCCAACGAGGAAGAGTTCCCACACAGGTGCAGGCAGAAAGACCAGGTAATAAAGGAGGCGTGGGAGGGGCAGGACCCAACTGAATGAAGATGTGATCTAGCATGGGCCCCATCCTCTCCTAGTTTGAGGTTTCAAACTTCAAGCGTTGGTCGAATCTTGAGTCCATAAACAAGGTCCGATTTCAAACCCCACATTTTATTTGATTTTCCCGGTCTTCGAGCCCTGACATGGGTGTCATAACCCCGCTCAAAGTAAGTTGCCATCTGATAAATCGGGTGTCATAAATTCAAAGTTTGTAATCTATTGGGCAAAAACTAAAATGTACCCAGAGTGTACATTCTGCACAGCCATTATCTGCACGATTAACCATCGACTATACAAATAAACATTAACTACACTAAATATCCCAATTAGTGTGTGTTACTATGTGGAGTTATGCAACACAATAACTTCTTAAATGAGAATGTACTATTTTACCAAACAAAGTCATATATATATATATATTCTACAATGTCCAAACAACCAACCTATTGAACTTTGTGCTTAAGTAAAAATGGAACTCCCGAGTAAGATGTCATTGCATTGCGTAACTCTGAATAATAACACAAACTAATCGGGATAATCGGTGTAGACGATTAAACCGCCAACGAAAGGATTAGGGGACCCTATTAAGTAAACACTTAAGAAGTGATTAGGCCCATTGGGCAAAGAAGATTCTTCAAGAGGGCTTGGACACTCATGGGGTTGGAGGGCTGTTGGGATTTGATGTGGGCGGCCCCTTTGGCCGATTCCGGGCACCACCGTTGTACAATCATGGCCTATAACTGCTTTTTACTCCAGCCTTACTAAAGGCTTAATAATAAAGCTATGGTAAGCCCCCCCCCCCCCCCCCCCAACACCTCCATGGCCTCTAAGGATCGATAAGGGTGTAATTCGGTTACTTTACTTTACTTTTCGGACATCTATGTATATGTGGTGGTGATGTGTGGTTTGGTGAGGATCGAAGAACAAACATCGTGGAGACACGTGTTTGAAAGAGAATGGACTACGTCTTAATTACTCCACACTCAATACTGACCGCAAGGTGGGAGGGTCTATCATGTTTTTCATTTAGGGGATCGAGAAACGTGCATTTCTGATAAATTGTAATTGGGTCACGGAAGGTATGGTTTTTCGCTGAATATGTTTCATTGTAGATTTGCTAGTGCAGCACAAGTTTTGTTGTGTGAATTTGATTGGTGGGGAGTTGGAGAACATGAGAAATGAATGTAATGAGCACCCATGTACACTTAGGTAGTTGGTCTTAGTATTAGGTGTGGCTTGTTGACTTAGGGGTGGATCCTGTGTGGCTTTTACCAGTGGTGGGCGGTTATCAACATGGTTATCGCACGGTTATGGACTATAGGTATCCGAGGGTCTCAATTTCTAAATAACATATCAATGTTGAGATCTGTTATATAGAAAATCTCTAAAGGCATTGTTGTCATTGACAAAATGAATAAAAAATTAGTTGTGAAGACATAGTTGTCCATAGTAGAGACCTATAATCTCAAGAGTCAAAATAATGTTCGATGTCATATTACCGGTTGCATCATTCTAAGGTGATATTATATAAGGAAGATCATTTTGATTCAACAACTTATAGTTGAATATAGAAGAAAATTGATTCTTGGGGGAGGGGGCACTCCATGTACAAGGTTGGTACCACATGAGTGTGTACTTTCGACCCCCTCCCCCCTCCATATGTACATCATTCACAATTGAATGGGATATATCGAACATGTTAAAACTTGTGGAAATTTTGTGTGGTAGAAACATGTGTCCATTACATGTTGTAATTGATTCTTGGTCATTCTTCAAAGTAAAAAATTAATAATTAAATTTGAGACATTTTAGATAAAACTTTCACCCCCAAGTCTTGAAGGACACTTTCATGCTATTTCATTTAGTTAAAAGAAATGCAAGTAATGAGATAATATGCAACCAATTGGATCTTAAAAACGATATTTACACATTTACATCATAGGGTATAAATTTGAATAAAGTAAAATTGGAAATACTTTCAAAATACGGATTTTTTTGGTTACCTCAATTCTATGGGCAGATCCTTTCATATGCTATTAATATAGCTAAATGTTATATTATAGAAATTACTCAAATGGTATAACATAGAAATACCATAGAAGAATCAATACAATACCTTTTGATGTTAAGTCTATAGTTACTTGATGAATAATGGAAACATGATCAAATGTTTACATATATTCATAATCATCTATACTTATTCTATCAATGCTATAACTATTTATTATATATTTGAATGTTTTGCCAACAAAAGTGAAATTGGTTGTTTGGACATTATAGAACAATAGCATCTTTACTTTGTCGAAATATTATATTAGTAGCAAAATTTATATAGCATTGTGTAACTTCAAATAGTAAGTGACACTAAGTAAAATATTTAGTTTAGTGATTAGGACTGAAAAAAAATACACCTAAGCATAATTTTTGATGATAAGAATGTCAATCATTAGTGAAAAATAATGATACCCTCATGTGACCGAGTTTAGTTAACTTGTGTTGTAAGCATCCTCCTAACTTCCCTAATGCATAATTAGGGTTTTTGGTCCTTTAAATACCAATTTTTTAATGTAGCAAGATACCTAATTTGGTGTGATTACTTTTCCAAAGATCGACTTTAAAGGTAGCCAACCCATTCCCGACCACCACCCCATCTTTGCAACTTAGGCCAACCTATTTCCGTGCAGTACAATATCAAGCTTTGATCAATGTTGGCATGTTATGGTCAATCATCGAACTTAGCCAAATGGCAATGGCTGAGTTGACAATTAGGTTAAGATTGCAAGCATATTTAGGTGCCACACTTATAATCAAGCATTCTCGGTTTTCTAACCGATCGGTGATCGGAAAGTGGGCAGCATGTATCACGAGTGTAGGTCCAAGAGAATATCCACTTAGGCATTTCATAATGGTTTTGTTTGTTACGAAAAAAAACATTTTCATCAACTATGAATTGCTGCTTATTTCTATTTCTCTACACGGTTGGTTTTCATTTATTATACCTGAAACGCACATATGCTAAATTGTTTAACTGGTCAAGATTGGGTTGGCTATTCTATTTGCATCATGGACGTGTATCATCTTGTTCTAATCATATGTTTAGTATCCTAGAAGGAGTGGGTGAATTGGGGGGAGGGGAGCATTTGAGACCCATCAACCTAACCAAGGGCCACTTCACACACAAGCCCAAAGCTGTGACCATGAAATTGTGAGAGCCCATAAGAAAGTGTCCAAAGGCCGTCCCAAGACACCTCCACACCCATGTAGTGTGGTCAGGGACCCTCACATGTAGTGTGAAGTCATACGTGACCGGGCCCTCAACCAAATGATATTTCAATAAATTTCTATTCATGTGGGTCCTCACGCATGATAAAATTGAATAAATGAACGGTTATGAGCGTTCAGATGGCCATGTCTCCCGGTTTTGTGTTGAGCCTACCTCCAAGAGCTGATTTTTGAAAATAGTCCAAGTGACCATGAAACATGGTCCATTTGATGCCATGTAAGAATCCATGTAAACTTCACACCCATCTTGCAATCACATACTCCGTTGGTCCCTCAAGCGTAGTGTGAAGCGAACTTGGACCGGCTCCGCCTTTTCCACCAATGAGAGTGCTTGAAGTGTAATGGTCACGGGCTCTCAGTCTCATGTGTGAAGTGGCCCTACGATTGTTAAAATCGCTCTTATTAGGAGCTTAGAGTCCACGTTCACAAATGCTAAAGATAGAAACGGTGTGAATGAGCACAATCCATGAAAGGCTGTTACAAACCATCTAAGCTAAGAGGTTTACTTTGGCACCCAACAAACAAGCACATTGCACGTCATAGGCCCTTATGATTGAGCACTTATGAGCATGTCCTTGTACATTTAACCAACTCGTACCCATGGTGATGGCCCTCCGACGACCCCCACGTACCTCTCTCTACAAGGTTAAAGTTTTTTAATTTGATCGGATTGGCACTAAAACCGACCGATTGTATATATATATATATAGTAGTGCAACCGGCTCACTATGTATCAAAGGGTTTCCCCAATTCGTGTCTTAACATTACATAACATGGTACTAAGCCTCACACTTAAAAAGAAAACTTGTCCATTCTAACCATGTGTGCATCTTGTTTATTGCAGCTCATGACAAGAACATGCATATGTATATAAATTTGATGGTCAGGTGTATGTTATTGGTTGCAATTTATGGATAATTGGCAACCAAAAACCTCTGGTTGGTGAACAAAGCGATTTACTTGTGCATTTTTATTCATCATGAGTTGCAATGAACAAGTTTTCTTCTAGTGTCATCTTCCCACATTTATTTTTGATAAAAAAATGGTCTTGTTCCATGGGGACCTTTTCGCGACATGAAGATTGAAATTGTCGGTTTTTTTTTGGGGGGGGGGGGGAATTACTAGCCTACGTAGGGTAGGTGACAAGGGCAAGGGAACAATGTTACGAACTTCCAAAAGACATGGGATTTTTATTACACAAACTTACGTACATCGTGTATATGCCCCCCCCCCCCCCAACTATGATGGCCATTGTTTTCTTCAAAGTGGTATAGGTTTGACATTGTATTTATTTTAACGAAAAAATGGACATTCATGGCTATGTCGATCAAACACTCTTAGTAAGCATTTGAACTCGGGTCACAACTGGGATATGTGGTGTCTACGTAAACTCATATGTTGGGAAGGAAAAAATGACGTGAATTGTTCTACGTGACTCCAAAAATAACATCAAAGACCCAAATTCGGTCAAATGAGATTGAATTTGAATGAAACAACTCAACATGTAGGGGACGTGTTTTTACTAAAGCCCCTTCATCCATCATGGATGAGTATCCATAGACTCAATGAAGCTCAAATCAAGGGACACACATTTGAATCCAAAACTACATGATTTGGTCTTTAAATAAAGTAGATTTGACACAAGCATCTAGAATGTCAACAACTGACTCTGACATGCATTCAAACTCACCTACAAGCCCACATTTGGACCTTCATGACATTTACAAGTTACTTAAATGATGTCCTAATTAACTCATATAGGTAAAAAAAATTGAGCGGCATACCTGTAACCAAACATCCACCTCGTACTCTTGTCAAAATGTTCTCCTTGTTGCCTTTCATGCACCGAGGGGATTCATAAAGTAGTCATGTAATGGAAGTTCATTACAAGGGTCACTTGTGCTTAGAATGGCAATTTTACGTGCGTACTCGGGTGTTAGACGTTATGTGAAAGAATAATTTGTCACATATAAACAGACATGGGAAATGATCCCAAAACAAAACATCACTCCTTCTTGAATTGCTGACAACACCTTCGTGGATGAAAGTGGAGGTATCCTCCAAGGTTGCGCAATCATGCCTAGAGTGGTCTGACCACCTATGATATACACAAGATGGAAATCCAACAATTTATGTGTGCGCAATATCCAATCAAAACCCCAGACTAGCTAGCCACATAAGGATCACATACCCCATCTAATCATATGTAAGATGCGCTCTTGAAAATCTGAAAGATGTTTGTGTAATGTGTCATTAAGAACACCCATCATAAACCACATGCCCGCCCCATGTGGTGTCATAAAAAGTGTGTAGCCACAATGAAAGGCGGCTCGAGGTATTATGATACATTTTCATGATTAGTTTGTATGGCTTTCAAGCTAAGTTATCAACACTTCCCAATTTTGGTAACTTAGCAAATCATAACGCAACTACCGATATTGCAATTAGACATGAAAATTCAATGCCATGGACATTGTTATGATTTGGGCGAATGGTTGAAATTGGTGTCCCCTTGGTTCGGTTATCATGAACCTTGAGATCCTACGGTTGTGATGTGAAGGTGGTACATGTTATATCATGTTTAGTACATAATATATTATGGTACCAATTTATACCGGGGAGGGGAACCGATTGTTTGATTTGTCCTCGTGTATCCAATCCACTCCATATCTTGTGGGTGGCCTTGGTGAGTGAGGACGGTTCTCATAAGCCCATTTCCATCCATCCATCCATCCATCCATCCATCCATCCATCTCTTGTAGGTGGGTCTTTAATGGACACTTCCATTGAGATCACTTGATCATTTTGTTAGGGTTTCAATGACTTATAAAATCATGCCCAGTTATGTCAATCAGTTCAGAATTCATGGATCATACATATTACCATTTTTTTTTGTTTAAGATGAATCACGATGGAAACAACATGGACTTATTGTTGGTTCCATTTATTTCATGGTTATGAATCTATAAATATGAGTTTAGAATCTATCGTTGTAGTAAAATATGAAGTGGAAGAGGCTAGTGATAAGACGACATGATACATGTAGTGGTTTAAGGTATGTGGGCATGTATGATCACTCCTCTTAGTGATCACTCCTCTAGAGTAGAGGCGTCCATAACCTGATCACTTAAAGAGTTCTTGCGCAAGATTTGGAGAAGTATAAGGCAATGTAAATTTTTCTCGTGTAGGAAGATAAAAATGAGGAGGTCTGCACAAAAAAATTTTAAAATGCTAATTTTATTTTTGAAGTTGCAAGTACTATGAATTTTTGAAGTCAAAAGTTGGCCCGAACATATTACCAATGTCTAGAGTCTGCCGTAACCGCCCATTTTAACCACTCATTCCTCGTCACCTTAACACTCAAAACCAGGACATGTGTCATGGTACTATTGCTTCTGGCCTAATCGAAATTCAATCCCAACCTGATCAAAATTCCGGTACCCTATACATTGTTGATGGGGGTCCTGATCGGGAAGAGGCGCCTCTACTACACTCGATTAGTAGGTGGCCTAGGCTTGTAGTTTACAACGAACACCAAAAAATGAAAATTTTAGTCTAGTGTAACGCTCTCTTGTTTACTTTGATTGGAAATGGATAACTAACAAATCATTCTCAAAGCTACCCATTAAATAACTATTTAGTCCTAACTACACCACTCATTGGAATTAGTGTGGATATAGTTGTTCGGATTTGTGTTCTATTCTGTCTACAATAAAACATCAATCGTCTACCTCTAGGCTTTAATGGTTGGGAGTTGGGACTCATCTCCTTCTTCCAAGTGGTGTGGGTTCCTAAGGGTGAGTTTCCATGTAGGCTACTTGCCCACCAGATTCTAGTGTGAAGAAGGACAAACCCGCCCAAATGTAGAGGGAATTTGGTGGGGTAAGGTTTGTATGTGCCAACTAGCTACTCCCATCTTCTCAAATCCAGGCCCACCTACTAACCTTCTCCTCCCGGTTACCAAGGATAGAGTTCTAGAGCAACATTGGTTTTCTTGAGTTTGTAACCGATCTTAATCATTGAGTGACCGGCACTTGTAGGTTAAAGATTCTCTAGTGGGTGTATGGAAGTTTAGTATCCCATGTTCATGGCCCTCCACATTCTAGCAGACTGCCAGAATGTGGTTGGATGGCGGCTTGTGGTTAACTACACGAGAACCCCTCCAACCCACTATTATCTAGAATCTAGTGGGTGAGCGGCCTACATGGAAACTCACCCTAAGTTGTACTACGGTCCACCCAATCATTATGGGGGGTCACTAGGTCAACCACACTAAATGTACTAATGAGTGTGAGAAATTACTGAGGGTGGGAAATTAGTGAAGGTGACACTAAATTCCTTTACGCTATGAATTAGTGCCACCAATAGATTTAGGAAGCATTGTTCATCTTGGCACTTGGCACTGTGCACTTAAAGTACCAGGACTTGGCATGAAAGTATCGGCACTGGCATTATTCAACAAAGTACCAACACTTGACACTAATCACTAAAAGTACCGGCACTTGGCATTATTCACTGACAAGCATGTGGCACGCACTAATCACAAGCACACGCTAATTTTCTTGAAATCTATGGTAATTGAGCATAGAAATTATTCTCTTCATGAATTTAGTGTCACTCAGTAGTAACTTCAACCCTCAATGAACTTTGAGGTCTAGCTAGATTACGTGTGTGACTTGAATTGGTATCATCCTCACTAATTGGTATATTTAGTGTAGTCATCTCAAAAGTTGGGTACCAAGGGGCTTGGCAAGCCTACGTAATAGGGGAGGAACAATGGGCATTGACGTTGCCCCAACTATGTTGTTGAAAGCATCCACCTCATAACTGAGGCAATAGCATCTAGGCCGAGTATACTACATTACATTTAACATTGTTACCACCCTACCCTGCTCAACATTCATTTTCAATTCCTTGGCAATTAATGTTAGACCTAAATGTGCCACTACCTTCCCTATTGCCACCTCCCTTCATGTGAAGCATGGATTTCATATCCTTACTAACACTAAATTCAAACATGTAACTTCCACATATTACCATAGTTCATATTTAATGTTTGAGTTTACATTTAATGTTACTTACTTTCATAGGGTTATTGGCATTTAGTGTATGCGTTTGTATTTAGTGTATCAAACACTTAAATATCCTTTTTAGTGTAGTGTTGGTAAACACATGGCTGGAGCAAAACAACTTGTGCACTGGTACCTTGAAGGCAGGGCTGCAATCATCCAACAAGGAACTTAGTGTATGGGTTGGTTTGCCCTACCTGTAAACACATGTGTTGAGAGAGTGGCTCAAGGCATGTCAATTTCATTTCATTCTAGAGTGTGACATGGTAAAGTAAGAATCAACACATACATCCCTTGTCAAGGCACTAACTACCATTTGGAATTAAATGTAGTAGTCGTCCAATTTAAGGGTAGGAGAATTTAGAATTAGTTTATATAGAGTCCTTTAAAGCCGTGAAGTCTATACGCGTAGTCATCATTCTATATATTGAAATGTTGGAAATAGGTGTGACTAGGTGAGAGAGGAGGCATAGCCATTGAGGAGTTCAATGTGATGGAGAAAAGTAAGTTTAAAGGGTGCGGGTTTGGGTTCCTTGAAAAGGGCACTGACTGTGCTCAAGTTTTCATCTATTAATTACCATTAATAAGTCAACCTATCATGTGAATATGGGTTGGGAGAGAATCTTGCCTTTGGAAATTTATTGTGATTTCAATGCTTCAAAATAAATTGTGATATCTTTGTTAAACGTCGTGATTTCAATTTTTAGGACTTGTGAAAAATCAATCTACTATCACACATGTACCCCACTTATGTGAAATTGCTTATATTAACAGAAATGGGTTTGTCTACCTTTGGTGTTAAATGCCCTTGTAGGGACTAAACGTAACATGGCATTGTGGTGTCTACAAGGGCTCACCAAATCATATGGGGTCAGTGTCTAAGGAGATTTTTGGACATAATCAGTCGATACCCTAGTGTTCCCAAGTCCAACCGGTTACATGTTGACATCTTTCGGGTTTTTTTAATTGATAATTATTCTATAAATTCCTCTAAAACGATTTGTGATTATTCTTCATTATGTAACTACACTAAATTGTCCTATTAGTGTGGATTATGATTTGGAGTTATGCATTGCTATAACATTTCATTGGGAGTTATGCCATTGTTTACCCAAATAACATAAGTACACTAAATATGATCTTTAGTGTCATCAATTCTAATTGTCTTGCTCAAAACTAACTGTAAACCATGGTATAGTGTCACCAACACTAAATGTTAATCCAACATTATTTGTCATTCCTTGTAATTTTGAGGGGAAATATGGATTTCCAGTGTTGCAATTACTGCCACTTACCAAGTCATTTTTCATCCAAATTTCAATCAATTATAACAATATTTCTTCACAAGTTGCTGACAAGAGAAGGTAGGGTTTTGGCCAACGGATGAACTCATCCACCATCCATGACAACATTTGTTCACTTATTCATAAGAAGCGTCATCCGAAAAGTTACCACAGTCACACAAAATACCTTATAATACTGAACATCAAATTCAGTGTATTTAGCATGCACACTGAAGAACATGATTTAACATAGTTGGTAAAAAAATAACAATAAGTCGGTAAAAAATTTATAGCAACACGTAACTCCGAATAATAACCCACACTAATTAGGACAATTAAGTGTCGCAGCCAGTTCTCCCCCCTCATTGCATTGTGTGGGATGGGGTCGCTCCAATGACAACAAAAACTAGGCATAGATAGATGTTTGTGAGTGGCATTTAATCCCGGGCTCCTAGGCCCACCGTACCATGGGCGGGGGGGTCTTTACTCCCAATACGGCCACGTGGCCGTACTCCATTGGCCTGATCGGCGGCTCCATCCAAGGGTCCTCGGATGTCCACATCCTCACTCTTTGCCATAGAGGAATTACATCTCATCGCGAAGGGGAGAACCAAATTTCCTCAAGTACACTACCTAGGGGGTGGTCCTTGCCCCCCGCCCCCACGCCAAGTACCACACTACACTCTCCATTTCGTACTTGGAGGATAAAAACGGAACTTGAATCGTCCCTCCTTTAATACCCGATGATGTGGCACGTCTTCATCCATCGGATTAGCCAATGAGATTAAAAAAAAAAGAACGTGGTAGAGTACAATTAAAGGCCTTCGTTGTTTCAAAGGCCACGTTGGGGTCCATGGAATTAGTGTTGGTTTTGCTTTGCTATGATTGAAGCTTGTCTAGGGATGGCCGCTTCCCAAAGTGGAAGTGAATTTCCGATGACATTGACGAAATTTGTATGTCACCTACCTTCGGTAGTCGGTTGATCTACCGTTTATAATGGTGAGTCCGCCCGAGAGGATCCTAAACTACCGGATGACAATGGAGAGGTACCCAAATCTGAATGGAGGGGTTGGCGGTTCGATTCCCAGCTGTGATATCTTCTCTCTACTTGACGGACAAACCAAGAGCACACCCACCGCAAGGTAGGCAGTAAACCTCAACCTGCACCAAGGGAATCCTTGAGCAGGGTAGGGCCAACATGCTCAAATTCATGTCGGATTATCCGACGTTGTATATTATTATAAGAACGGCGAGTCCAGTATTTAGTAAACATAATTTCAACTTGAACTTTTTTTAACAATTGAAATCGATCAAGGGAAGGTTGAGTTTAAAGCCCGTTTAGAGCTCAGTTTGGGAGCTCTCGACTTGAGCTTGAGCTTGCATTCATGGAGATGTTCAGATATTGTTTTGACAAAGCTTTCATCCAAAACCCAAAAGATACAACATCCACCCAATCGTCAAGTTCTCAATAGTTTGAGTGAGTGTAAAGTGGTCATGTTCAAAGTGAGATTTCAAGGTGGGAATGGTACTTAACAAAGAAGGATTCATGACAAGTGAAAGAATATTGGAAATATCATTGGTTTGGGGTTCACAAAACAAGAGCTCAAATTCTTGATAGTTTTCCACAAGGTAGAAGGAAGGTAGTTGAAGATCTTGGTTGAGAAAATGTAGAAAATGGTCAAGGTTTTGTCATGGACGTTTCGCATGGGATCCAACAAGACACCATCTAGACCTTGTAAGCTCGAAACAAGTTGGAAGCTCTCTCAAGTGGACTTGAGTGAAGGGGTCGTTGCCATTGGAGACACTCCTTTCTCCAAGCTCTCAACGTCACATGAGCGTTTGTGTTTGGCATGGAGTATGAATAAAGAAGTCTTCTCATTGCTTGGGGGCACACTTCCAATAGTTTCCAAAAGGGGTTGGAATATAACATAGGGTGGTATTATTTTTTCAAAAATGAAAAGTTTATAACAAAGTTTTTTGAAGTACAAATATGATGCCTCGGACTCCATGTGGATAGATGGCGATTCAGTCATTTCAACCGTGACCATGACATGTCAATCATCCTCCAAGTTGAATTAATTAGCAGTGACGTTGAGTGTCTAGCAAAATTTGTTTATGCTCAAGGTTAAGTTGATTGTGTGCATGCTAGGCCTTATTGGTTAATACTTGAACCATTTGTGATGCAATGTTTACACTACATCTCATCAATAAATGTATATCAAAAGCAATTTTCATTGCTATGTGTTTTGTGTATTGGAATCTTGAAAAATGCCTCTATTACTTCTAGTCCTAAGTTATTACTTTCAAAGTATTTTTTGATTCTTAAGATAAATATATAGTTATGAATATAAAAGCTCTAACAATATATGATAATCATATCATCCCATCAAAAGGCTTGCATTCCAATATTATGTAATTATAGGGTCCTCAAAATTGCCAAAAAAATTAGTACCCCCTAAATATGTTGGACATTGCACATATGTGCAACATTTTAGACTAGGTGACCCCCCATGTCTCATTGGCACGATAGCCAACTCTACACTGGAGCTTTTAGCTTGGAAGCTTGAACTATAGATTGTGTTCATAACAATTAGAACTAGGATTCAAGAAAAGATGAACAAAAGACTTGTCCAAGAGTAATAATGCATTTGAGACATCAAGACATGCACATTGTGAAAAATGAAGTTGTGTGAAAGAGATGTGAAGAATTTGAAAAAAAAAACCCTAATCATTTATACTTTGAGAAGTAGTGTGGTCAATTAAACATCGTGGTTGTGTATTTCTCACAAATGACACAATACACACATGCAACTAAAATGTGCTATGACAAGAGTTGCAATCAACGTCTAAGACTAGAATATGTCATTTCCATCATAGGATTTGCCAATAAAAGTGCATGTATACAATTGCATTATGTTCATATTTCATGCATAAGTGTCGATTTTGCTTAATGAAACCTCGTTTTATGTGGTGCCTTGATGATTCCCATGTGGGTGTCTATGGCAACATTTGGGTCAAAATCATGAGTTACATTATGGAGGACACTTACAAATGTTGAGAGTTTCAAGCTCTCTTTTTGTGGTTACCAAGCCAATGGGTTTCCAAGCATTCTTTCGCTTGTCATGAAATCCTTTTTGTTTAATATCATCCCCCCATTTTTATCTCACTTTGAGCATGGCCACTTTCCAATTTACTCATAGAGGATCCCAATGTGAGATGGGGTTTAAAAATATTGCTACTAGAAGTGGAGATAAAAAATAAATTCTATTGGTCACATGGGGAGGAAGCTCCACAACTAGCATGCTAATAGTTGGCCATAGCCAGTAGGGATAATGACTTCAAGCATGTTAGTCACTACAACACTTAGATGCTTGGGAATAGAAGTTGGTCATTACTAAATATGTTAGGCACCTTGATACTTATAAGTAGAAATGAAAGGCAGTTGTGTGCATGCATATAAGAGAGCAACCTTCTTCAAGAGGACTACTCCTTTTGTGCTACTGCAATCACAAGTTTGTACTAGAGCCAAGTGGCCCCATGAATATTGAAAATTTTCATGACGTGGACATGTTGATTTAATTTCTTTTTGCTAGGTATTTTGGGGCATGGGAGAGAGGCACAAGTGCTAATGAATTGACAAGCGTCTATAGGGAGCTTTCACTGTATTGAACTTGAGAATTTGTCAAGTTCTCAATAGTTAGAACTTTGGATGTCAGTGTGTAAAATCAAAATATCAAACTCCTAGAAAATGCAAAGTTCAAGATCTCACCTTGAGCTCTAGTGAAAAGGATACTTGAGGTAGCTTAGAAAGTTAAATGAGACTTCATTTGAAAATAATCAAGACTTCATCATTGACAATCCACATGGGATTCATGAATGCCCCACTTAAAGTGTTGTAAGCCTGGGAGACGGTACCCAAGCATAGTTTATCATGCATGTCTTTAACGCTTAAGCTATCGGAAGGCGTGTCAAGCAATGGGCATCGCGTTTGTTAGCAGTGGTAGGTAGATCGGGTCACCATGGGTTAATCGGGGCCCAATTAGCATGAAGTGGGTTAAGATCAGTGTTATATATTGTAGTGTTTCAATAATGTTTTGTATTGTAGTGTACCATGACATGGGGGTCCATGATGGATGGATGACACATTTCATGGTTGATGGTAGACAATGCCCATGTTGTCTAATACATGGTGGGCATAGTGTATGTATCATTTGGGGGGGGGGGGGGGGTATGTCGTTGGCTTGGAACAAACCCCTCCCACCCCCCCCCCCCCCCGTGATTATTTAATTTTTTGCTAAATTGCTAGGTATTTATGGTTCTGGGAGGGGGTGGCGGCTGTAATTAGGGTTAAGCAAGAATATCAAGGCTTGATTGGTTAAAGGTGTTGTGTTTGGGAAGTTCCAAGTGTGGAATGTTATACATATTGTCCACAACACTTGCACCCACGTACATGCCAATTTATTCACATAAATTGTTACATCTTTCTCATGTGAACATGGCATGTAAATCCAAAGAACTAGTGTTATTGCGGTTGCTCTAGTGTTTTGCTACAACATTGATGTGTTTTGTATATTACATCACTTGAGTGTCCAATGTTTTGGATAATTTTGTTGTATCCTCGCAAGGTATGTTTTTCCTTGTGTTGAACACCACAACCATTATTCACTATCGTTCATTTATGGCCTTCCATGGTCAACAATATAGCAAGACCAGAGAAAATATTATGACTTCTAGAATACATTTCCCTCATTATAGAACCCAAAATGTTGTTGCGTAGCTACGTTTGCAACATTTGGACACTGTACAATTCGATTGGGCCACTAGAAAAGCCATTTATCTGGAATGCCACCAAAGAAACAACATATGAGACATTGTTACGATGTGATTGTTGTAACCCTTGCCCCAAAGGTGTAATTCTTACATCCACCAGCAATAACCACACCTTGCATTTTGTGCACGATCTATCCAATATTATAAACTTTGCACATGTGTTCAAAGAGTTGTGTTCCAATGACCCGAAGGCACATGAAATGTAACTCCAAACACTTCCCATAGGACCCTTTGATACTCAAAATCTGCACTAGAAGGTTACCATGTGCCACTATAGATGTCATCGAGAAAACAAATTTGTCGAGCATTGTCTATACAATTTGATTGAGTGGAGGACTTTGTGGTTTGGAAGGAGAAATTTAAGGGTGACAAGTGCCATTACATGTGGACGTGTATCTCTAACAACACAAAACAACCACTCATGCAACTGTACATTAACAACGCCCTCTTTGTTGATTGGAAAGAATGTTCTTGGGACACGGGATTGAAGCACAACACTACGAACCCAAAACCTTTTGATTTTGACATATATGCTATACTTAATGTCACGGTACTCATTCCATCCTCCTATGTCTTGTAGGTACTAGTGCCATTGGGGCTAGAGGACCGCAACATAATCATGAAGGTTATCACTATTAATGACTCTAAATAAATGTAAGTAGACAAAGCAAGGGAAGACAAAACCCACTGATGTTGGTCACATTGGAAATCATTCCAGAGCACAGTGGGGGGTTTCAACGGAGACGAGCTACAAGGCAAATTTCACCATGAAAGTCCTCTATCTACAAAACCATGTTGCCATGTTGTGTTTCATAGAAAGAAAACATTGTGATGCCCTTGGGGGGGGGGGATCACTAGCAAAAAACATACAAATTACGTGCGATAAAATATAGGGTCTCATATATTGATTATCGGTAAAATTTGTAAAATAATTACATATATTATAGGGTGCTCTACATGTGCTCTACATGATTATATGTAGTATAGCATTTGACATAATATCATAAAATTATGTTGGTGGTACATATAAAATACCATGGACATGAAGGGCTAGATATGAAAAATCATATACATTGCACTTCATTTATAAAGAATGGATGAATAATTGTTGAAGAGAGCCACAAAGTGCTAATGAATTGACAAGCTTCTATAGAACTATTGTCATATTCCACACCATTGTTCCGATAGCTCAACCACCTCAATGCCCATTCTCAATCAACTTAATGATGTCTATTGCGGGCTCCAATACACTATTTGCCACATAATTTTGAAGTGATTGTCGAAAGATATTGCTGCACAAGAAGATTAACTTTTGCAATCCCACCGACAGATCACAACAGTGATGGAATGCAAGGAAGTCCATCACCTTGTCAAATACCCATTGCCATTGGTGCTTGAATTCCAGGTTGTTTGCATCATTGAGGCAAAGTTCAAAATAAATTGTAGAGCCATAGAACACCCCCTTCTTGTTTGGAGACTTTTTTTTTTGTCCCAACAAATGTGACATGGTACATATTCATGGGAGACAACAAAGTTGTATGTCTTTCCAAGTCAATTGGCCAACATGCATGTGTTACAAACATAGTGCAAGCATGTATAGGCAATTATTGTATTTTCTCTCTAGCATATCATCCAACTTGTGCATGCACAAACACAACACATTAGATTTAGTCACAAAAATTTAAAACATTGCACTATACACTATAGTTGTACGGTGCACATGCATTAATTTAGGGAGAATATGTACCAAATTTGATGGGCCTCATGGAATGATGTTGACCCGAGGGATTTCGCATAAGTGACCAATGTTTCGCTCCCATGACCATGGTCATCCTTGGCATTGCCCTCATCATGTTCTACACTTGATGCTTGTGTAGGGGAGGCACTGGAGATGTGAGTCATGTTTGTTGGCTATAGTGTTGTAGTCAATGTTTTATCACACTCATTGTGGCCATCTATTGCAGTTGCATGTGACACGAGGGTTTGGAGACCATACTTTTCAAGCTCAAGATCTTAATTCCTCGGGCAATCCACAGAGGGGGTGCACTCAATTGTCTCCTACATATATGGCAAGTGCCATATAGCCTCAATTTCAGCTACGAACTGGGTGATGTTGTAGCCATTATCTTCTAGGAACTCATGTTCATTTTAGACATCACATACCACATGCCCATGAAACATTGTGTTTATGCAACAATGAACATTAGGCCCGTGTTATATTGCAAGTGTTTTGACATGCCATGGGAGTGCATGGGCTTGATTGTGATTCACCCTAGGTAACTACCACAATCCAAACTCCCTACCACATGCAGCGTTGCCATGGCCATCCTTCCACCCATCATTGTTGCCTCAAAAACCTCCCCACATTGGAAATTCACAAGCCAAATTATGCCATGGGATATTGTTCGAGTTCTTAAGTTAAAAGCTCAATTGCAAAGTGGACTTGAGTGAACAAGCATGCTTAAGTTGGAGCTCCATACCAATGAGAAGACCTTTACGTTACATTAGAGAGGTTGAGAGCTTGGAGAAAGGAGCATGGATATCATTTGGGGAAGGGGGGGGGGGGTTTGATAATTTGACATTATTAATTTGACCTCCATTATGAGGATTTATCCAAACACCATCTAAGGCATGCATACATCGCTCAATTATTTTGTTTAATTAGACACATGTATTTCAATGATGTGTGGTTGGACATAGATCATCTAAGCACATGCACCATACAAATACATGTTTTACAACGATCGGACTACACCTTCAATTTGTATTAACTATTGTTTACACAATAGTCAACGCAATTAGAGAGACATATGAATCCATTCAAGGGTATCAAAACCCATGCACTAAGGCCAATAACTAAATGAGGAGAGATCCAATCTTTGTTAATCTTAGATTTGCTCACATAACACAAATTTCAAGACGTAAATGTGATCAATAAAAAATGAAGAATAAAACAAACTAAGCTAAAAGCGTGTAAAAGTTCACGTGGTTATGAATTATGCAATAAAGGTTTAACCTCTCGAGATGAAAGCTCAAGTTGAAAGTGGACTTGAATGAACAAGCATGCATAGGAGGCTCCCCCACCAATGAGAAGTCTCCAAGTCCTTCTATCTTCAAGCTCTCCACCTCTCTAGTGTAGTGTAAAGGAGAGCCTAAGTAACAAGCTCCAACTTCCCGTAGTACAAAGCCCCCGCTCCGGCGGTTTCCCATCAATGCCGTCCATGATGACCCTAGCCCCTGCCCGGCCTGCCCGCTCCTCCCCCTCTCCCTCTCTCCCTCTCCCTCTCGCTCTCTCTCGCCATCTCACCTTCGCGCACCATTCCAAACCCTCGCCGCACATGGCCGCACTGCAGATCAACACCGCATTTTCGAGGCCATCGTATCCACACATCCACGCCATGCGCGGCAACGCCTCAGTCTGGATAACATCGGCACAGAAAATCTCACCGCCATATTAGCCTTCTTGTGTTAGGCCTACCTACAGCGCTCACAGGACAAAGAAACAAGAAACAGCGAGAGATGGTGGAGGTAGTGTCGACGGATGCAGCGCGTATGTCTGGGAATGATGCAATGAGTGTCGGTAGTGGTTGTTCATGCATGGCGTGTGCCATGCAGCAGGGATGGATGGATCGAAGGATAGAGTGACTCCTGGAAGAGCGCTGCTGGATTGTGAAGAGGATCAGTTTGGAGCCCATGAGTCGTGTAGGTAGATCGAGGATGAGGATTTGTCATCGTGTGATCGGGGCATGAGAGTTCGAGTTAGGAGTGGAAATAAGAAACCGCAAGTGGCGTGCTCGTGTGTTCTTGAAAGTATTGTGTGCGGTTTCCACCTAGCTCGCTCCCAGTGGAAGAAGATTTTCCGGTGACCTCTGATCAGGTCGCGGGATCAGGGAGAAGAGTTAGACAACGTGGCGGTAACAGCCGTGCAGCAGGAACTTGGGCTGATCGGAATCATCTGTCAAGCGATTTCACGTCTACATAAGAAGCAGTGAGTGAACACTATCATGTGTACAGGGTGACTACAATGCCAATGTGAGAGTCCTGGTTTAGTGATTATACTTTTGGAAAAAGCCGTGACTCGTCAGCTTTGCGACAGGTTCAGCGATTACAGTACATAATCTGCGGAGCGATTCAAGATTGCTTACTCCTGTCCACCTTCTTGTACTTTGATGAATTTTCAATGGTTTTATTCGTTTCCTGCAGTGGTGGAACTTCTCCTTCATTCCTAGCTTAGCCTGCCTTGAAGCTTAATAATCCCCTAGTTCTGCGGCTCACGTTTGTTATGTATTATTTGCATGCTGAGTCTAACCTCTATAACTCCCTTCCGTTTAGATTCTGTCATACATTGACGTAGACTATCTCACCCTTTCGTAATGAACCTCCCTGAGCTCCTAATCTCTTCATTTCTATTCGGCTTGTTTATCTTAATAAAAAATTATTAATGTTTAGACTGTCTTCGTCTTACACTCGCCGTGTAAACAGGCCTAGTCAGCGTATTCGAATTTCGAAATCAAGCATTGCACCCCTTCTCTTGATCATGTTATCCTCAGGGTCAAGCTTCTGTAAGCCAGTAGTCACAAATTCATAGCAGCTTCCTTTTACCGAAATGATAACCTAGGCGGCAGTGTCTTACTTAACAAACATTCATTTCATTCCCAAATTCAGTTCTAACTTCAGGTATTATTACCCATTTTTATGGCCAGAAGAACACTGAAGTCCAACTTTCGTGACTCGTTCCCCAATTGCCAGAATCACAAATGTATGAGACTTCACATCTTGCCCTGGAGTTAGAAACCTCTTACCTTTCTCTAATTCCTGAATGAAACTATCTGATCGAGTCACAAGAAGTACTGATTTTTTAAACTTCATAGTTCGGTTCAGGATATATTTTCGTCAGTATTAAAATGCGGACACCGTGGTTCTGTTGAATTCTTGCCAATCCGTATCAGGAATTGCAATGATAGCTCTTCAGGCTTTTACTTCGACTGAAAAATGGCTCGACAAGTGTTCGTACTTGAAATACTAGACCCTGCATGAATATATCATGGTTGTTCGTTAGCCAAACTTGCAGAAAAGCATCATCCTGAGAGTCCTCGACATGTTAGCAGGTACGTTCACATGCAACAGGTCGGACTCAATAACATAATGTCAGTTCGTTATCAATCATCATCACTTCTCTATTTGAGATGGAGGTGGATAGGATTTGCTCATTCAGAAGAGCAAGGGAGCGCCACCCACTGAGAGTAGCGTGATAGGAAACACGTCTCTGACATATCTTGTTGATCCATCCTCTTCATAACTTTCAGAACTACTCTGAGGAATAGTCCAGTCGCATGTATCCGAAGAATATTGTCTAGGGATGCGTCATCCTGCCTGGAAAAGACTAGCATTGAGTGGAAATAGAGATGCTGAAGATCGTTATAGTGCGTTCAAGAAGAGCAGAAAAATGCAGTTGAATTGATACAATATGGCTACAGTGTGAGCAGGAATTCAAGCAGGATATTAATCGGCTGAATGGATCAGCTGCGCATGTCGCCAGCCCAATCTGTGCCGCTCTCGCCGTCATCATCGTTTCTGACGAGCGAAGATTTGTACGAGCTTCTCCAAGGGCGCTTCAGCAGCAGTGCATCCACCACTCCACCGTCGACCTCATTGGGGGTGCCGGACATCACGACAAGGCCATACTCGTACCAGCCGGTCGACGGAGGGGGTCCAAGCAACCAATTCCTGACGGACCAGGTTACCACTTCAGCCCGGGGTGGCAACTCTCCCTTTTAGAACAGCTGTATCTAAGTCACTTCCAACATTCTTAATGAATAAAATTTGTACTTTCACAAAGAGGAGAAACATGCTTGGAAATAGGGCATTGAGAGGAATCCATTGATACGATTTGTGTCTAAATTAGGGAAGATTTACATTTTCGAATGTCATTTTTAGAGTTAATGCAAAGCATTTAAAAAAAAAACATGTGTGAGTGTCATCATCCAGATTCTTTAGATATTATATTCAGATCCAATTTCTTTCTTAAAAGGTTCTCAGACTTTATAGTCTCAAAAATACGTAAACGTTTCTCCCAAATAATACTTCTTAGAAATGCTTTAGCAGTTCCAAACCATGTTCTAAAGACAGTGACCCCTGCGAGTGCTACAGATAGTTGCCACCCCGGGCACTTCAGGCACCTTAAAAATGGAGCTCGACATTGGGGATTTCATGTCAAACTCCTACAACTGGGTGCCCACGCAGCTCTACAACGACTCCCTGAGCTGTTTGACTTACAATTCCAACAGTTTGCCCGAGCCGACGCTGCCTGAGGCACACGTTACCAACAACCTCTCGTCATCTAACCAAACGTGCCCTCAAATTCAAGCACTCCGAGACTTTATGGTGTATGGGAACATGGCCAATCCAAGTGTGGCCTCACCTCACCCATCCTCGACAGTCAGTTCACGAGTTACCACTCCTGCAGCGAGCTCATTATTCTACCAACTGGAGGGTACAGCGACCGACTCGCTCCTCCGTACTTCGGGAGGTATCGGCTGCTCCTCGCAATCGTCGAAGCAACCGGATATGAGCTTGGCGTACCGCGCACTTTGTTCTGAAATCTACGCGACTGACCGCAGCCCCCACCGCAGTCAATTCCAACGCGAAAACCACATATTAGCGGAACGTCAGCGACGGGAGGAGATGAATGAGAAATTCTCCGCGCTCCGGGCCATGATCCCCAAAGCCACAAAGGTACTATTGCAAGAAGTGACTGTAAGCAACCCTGTTTTGTTTCGCTCAAGCTTAGACAAAGATTATCATAATGGATCGAATAAATGAAACGACCATCTGTAAATAGTGTATTTGTTTAAGCAGGTTATGGGTAATATTGATGGAGCGATTTCTGTGGTCTCCAAAATGCCTTCATCGATTGAATTGCTACCCTATCAACGTAATTCTTTATCTACTCACAGACTCTTTGTGAAGTTACTTTGAATCAACGGCAATAACTCGCACAAATGGCTGTAAAACAGGAAAAGCTCCCCAAAGCCTGCATGGACACCAGATGAGGCTTTCTGGAATTATTTGTAGAGCATACAAATGTCGAACTTCGCCTGTCAAGTTCATAACCACCTCAAAACATATACATACTTAAGGTCGCCATTTTTGCGCAAGAAGACTTTATTTTCAGACACTTACAATGAACTGCATAGATGGCTTACGAACTATTCAATTGTGTCCGACAGAAAGACAAGGCATCAATCGTGGGTGACACGATTGACTATGTGCTAGAGCTTGAGAAGCGCCTCAAGCAGCTCCAGGCGTGCAAGGACTCAACGGCAGCAGGTGCATTCTTCAAGTCGTTGAAGAGGAAGACGCCGTACGGGCGTTGCGATGACAGCACGAACAATGACTTTTCGGCAATGGATGCTTTCAGTAAGCCCGGCGGCAGTGCCCCTTCATCCGACGAAAGCATACAACAAGCCGGTGGTGCCCGAAGACTTCTGTCCTCGCCGACGCTGGAAGCACACTCCGCCGTGAGCTCACCCTCCGACCAGGTCACAGAAGAATCAAAGTTGGTATGTCCTGCCTGCAACCTCATTTGCTGGAAATTAGTAACCCTTAGAGTCGCAGGGGTACACTTCAAATCAAAGATGCATTGCAAAAATATGATTTGCATGTCTAAGTTGGAGCTAATAAAAAATGATGTGAAGGGTGGATTCAAGACTACACCATATGTTTAGATTTAGCAACACTAGCATTAGTCATATCATTACTCAACTAATGAGTTGTGTTCATTAGCTTAGCAATAGATTCGAGAAGAAAGACTCCAGATGTTGGAATCCCACTGCTTTAGACTGAATTTAAAAAACAAGGCAGTTGAACACAACACATCAATGAAGTAATGTTATGAGCGCCCACATAATCAATTTACGAGTAGTCTTATTCAACATAACATTGCACATCGATGTGGGCCCTCATAATATAATAGTGGGATGATGGAAGTTCAATCTGACTCTGAGTCTCTTTGCGCAGCTTTTCAAGCATCCCACTATTATATTATGAGGACCCACAAAACGAGAGTCGAACACTAAGTAATATTATAAAGTGCAACTAATAATCTTTCTAATCAACCAAAACCTTTTGAGATTTTCTATGATTGGCTAAGAATTCAAGTTGCTTAAGGAGGATGGAGAATGATAAAACCATCATATCAATAATCTTGGCCAGTTTTCTCATATTATCAACTTTATAACAAAAGAAAAGTTTGAGCCTTTCAACACAAAATGTCAGTTATGAAATATTAGATCGCATTATAAGTAGGAAATTTGAGTGAGAACTTCTAGGAGAAACATACATAGAAATAAAAATAACATAACATAACATATCAAATGGAAGTGACGAGGTTTTATTCAAAAAAAAGTTGTGACCAATTCTAAATCACTTGAATCTTTAGGAGTTATAGGCCAGGTTGGTGCTTAGAGCTTTCCTTCATAATAAGATTTTCAGCTAATATTAAGCACAGATGGCGTTTTATAAATTTCCTTCAATCAATGTTGGCTTGACCCCAAGATCTTAACCTGGATCCTATGGGGTCTCCCATAGACCTAAAGCCTAAGACCTAAATAGTCCTCGGATGGGTAACTTTCCTAGCACTTGATTTTGGTGCACTCCACCACCTATGGGCCACCAATCGTAGAGGAAATATCATAATGAACCGCATATTTTCAACCAATCATGTGGGAACCTAGAGGCTTGTCCTTGGGGGAGATTAGGTGTGGGCCAGTTATCCATGCCCATTCACTTGATGTTCACCTTTGAGTGAAGGCAATAGTTTTTTGGGGTCTTCCAATTCTCATGATATCCATTTTGGGATAGCATATAGACTTAGACCAACTTGAAGATGAAGTAACATCATAAATCATGCCGGTGGCAACACCAAGGTGATCACTTTTAGCCTTTGATTTTCCCCCTTTTTTAGGATGTGCATATCCCAATCCCATTAAAATGTGCATACAATGCTTTCCATGTTTGGTAAGTTTTTGGTGCATGTTCACAATTAAATATGGAGGTTTGAACAGAAACATTATATATTGCTTCATTGAGGGTCAAACTCAATTTGGCATGCCAAGAGGTGTTTAAATTAGTCTGACCCTCAATGAACCACAATGGGCCACTCTATAGTCAAATTTGAACATTGACTCCAAGCATGTATCAAATAGGATAATTGATTAATTAATTAATTTCTAAAAATTGTTTCAATTCAAAACAACCAATGTGAAATCATAAGGGGACCAACTCCGACAAAAAGTCCCATTCAAATAAAGGATAACTCTACTATGATCGTGCACTGAACAAAATCTCTTGTTGCAAGTGATGATACGCTTGAAAGACAATAGAGGTATATGATGTACTTTTGTTTCTTGTACAAACTCGGTGTGGTTCAGGCCATTTTATTTCCTTGGCATTGACCTAGTTCTATAACATCCCTTCTTTATTATGCTTGTCACATAAGTAGATTCACAAACAGATCTTCCTATAAGAGCCTTGACTTGAAAAAAATTTCAAAAAAACTTCTTTGTCAAGAAGCATAAAAGGTCCCCATGTTCCAACTAAAGAAAGGAGTGGCTCTCTAGGGTCCACACGGTGCAACTAGTCAACCTCAAGAAGGGTGACAAACATTTTGAAATGATCAACTAAGTCAACACTGATTGATTTGGTGTTCTATGAGCTTTTAGAGTTGGAACAATATAAAAGAGATTGTTGGCACCCAAGACTGAATCACGCACTTTTAAATCTTTCTTCAAGTACAATAAGGATAGAAAATTGTTGCCAACAACTTGTATTATATATGCCCAATTCCTCTACTCGTACTTATTCTACTCATTGTTGAGACAGTCCATATTTCAAGTAAGAACAATCACAATGTAGTGCCAACAAGGTCTTGTAGTCTTGTCATAGTCTAAAGGTCTAGAACAATGTTCGTCTGTATCAAGTTCTACATAGATAATTATTATAGCTTTGAGGAATATGGTAGAGTCAATCATTGTAGGTAATGAGTTTAGTTCTTGTTATGTTTATACAAAAAAATATTTCATGACCACGCTTGTATACATATTATAAGGCCACCAGTTATTGGTTCCCTATCTTGTATATCAATCTCAACTCAAACTTCTCCTTTTCTTGCTATATTCAAATTTGAATAGTTGATTTAACGACTATCCTCCTTTAATAAAATCTTAATAGAATATAACTGATGATATATTATTGAAAATTACATAGACTCTTGAGACTAGAGTTTTCTACTGTTTACTTCCCATCTCCACAACTAAAAGGCTTTCAATAATGACATTTTCTTTGAGAATTACTATGTAGCAGATATCAATAATGCTCGGTTTTAAAAATAAATAAAACCGCACGGACACCTATACTTCATAACCACATGATTAACCAACAATGACATGTATAATCAAGCAACACTGGTCCAAGCCCTGTCTAGCAATTTAAGCCGATGTGCTAACGCCGCTTGATTTTATTGGGGCCAGATCATTCCTCTATGTCTTCTTGCATAATTTACATGCTCAGTGAGTGTGGTTGGGTGTTAGCCATTTGCAGAAGTCAACATTAGATAATATAATTACAGTCTTCTATGTTTTATGGTACTTTCGAAGGTCCTTCCTTATATCAATGAAAATTGTGGTGGTGCAGCCTGAGAAGAAAGCTACAGCAGATGTTGATGTCCAACACCTGGGCAATCAAGCTGTGATCAAGATTGTGTGCACACGGAGACACGGCCATGTTTTACGGGTGCTCCATGCGCTCGAGGAGTGTAAAGTGAATGTGTTACAATCCAACGTGACAACGGTGGGCGAGAACTCAATTCATTTCATAACTGTGGAGGTAAATCTGACATACCATTCTCTCCAACAAGCTTTATCAGTTGTTGCAAGGAGAAGAGAACATCCTTTTAATGCCATCGTAACAACAGTGGGCATTCCCAAGGCCACTTAACAAACCTGCAGATTTGGACAAGGATGGGTAAATTTTTTGTTGGTCATTTCTCACACCATATCTAAAATATTTTGTACCACTCCCAAACATATTCAATTTCATTCCTTGATCTATTTGTGACCTTTACCCATATCACATGGAAGCTTGGATGGTGTGTGCAGCTCGAAGAGGGAGTGAGCGCCTCCACAGAGGAGTTAATCTCAGCAGTGATGCAAGGTGCTTGTCCTGAGACATATGTGTAAAACACCATTCCTTTCCTTGTGTGAAGCCCTCTATGTATTGACAAAGTTTGATGATAGACACACCTTCCTAAATTAGAGATAGCTCAGATACTCTCTGCTGTACATATCATAGATAGGATGCAAGACATTAATAGTAAGCAAATTGGAGGAGGAAGCAAGGTAGCACCCCTTGAAAAATTCCATGCGTGCACTGTGGACACCAAATACTGATACAAACATTCAAGCTAGTGTGAACAACAGGGAAATCAGAATAATAGCGCAGAGAGCACGAAGCTGTGATGGGGAATCGCAATGAACAGAACTCATCTTACCCCTCCTCCCCTTGCATTACTGAGATTAGGTCATAGTCACGCACTCATTAGTATTATATGCTACTATATATACTAAAGCGTTGGTTGATGATTCTTCCCAATGAGTTAACTCATAATTCATATTCTTTGAACTTCATGCGGCTCCCACATATTACAGGACAAGAGCAAATTGTTTCTCAAGTGAATTGATATAAGGCACCAAATCATGTCCATGAGTTACCAACATCTCCATCAACCTCTTGGCTTTCAGTTTGCTGTGTCTGGTTTAGTGGCAACTTGAAACTATCATTGCATGAATTGGGTTATATACTACAGGTGGGTCACATGTCAGAGATGGTCCTTCCACACACATTTACGTGTACACAGTGAACACTTTCACACATATTTCGATCTGTAAGGAAAATGTTTTCAACAACATGCTTTTGTTGGAAATTTTAGTCAAACATTCTCCTACACACTAAGGAAACTAACCTCCTGTGATTTGTTGAGAAAGCTATGATCCTTTACTCGATTCTACGTGTACAGTCATGAGAAGACACGAGATCAAAAACCAACAAGCATCTCGTGACACTTGCCACAAGGATATGAGGAATGCAATGCATCGGAAGCATGTCACAGGTTCATCAATATAAAAGGGTTCGAGTTCATGATTCGCCCCCCTGCTAAGCAATATACACAAGATGAGAAATGTGAGACAAATCTCGCCACTATTGTTGCCCTACAGCTGTCATTGGCGATGTCCGTCTGGTAGTGGTACAACATGGTAGAATGGGACAGGCTTCTGTGGAAGCCCGTCCACTCCCTCCTCTTCATCGCCATCAAATTCCAGCAAATAGCTGCGCAACAACAACACAAGGAAAAGTTAGCAAGGATCGCACATAGACGAATCATCCAGGAATCCCTACGTGTGGAAGTCACATCTCCGTACAACAAGTTTTTGAAAGGATAAAGAGAAATCCAGAAATGTAGAATCATGGAGGTTCTTCAAACACTTACTCCTCGCTCTTCTTCTGTTGGTTTGAGATGTATTGCAGATGCCACACACACCGCACACCATCACCCCGCCATTTGCATCAACAACCCCAAAACCATCAGCACACCATACTCATAGCATTATGGATTTTTATAAGAGTGTTCCATGAATCAAGAATCAAGGCACTTTGATGCAAGCGTCGCGCAAAAGTCATGTAAGAGAATATTGTGCAACTGTAAGCCTTGATCTGAGAATGTGTGAAGGCTTTAACATGCTAAGATATCGTCATAATGGGGTGAGGACTAATAGAACCTTGCCACTCAATAATACTTGGCATTAATTTCCTGGTAATGCCCAATTATCCCCAATTATCCCCAATTCTTGGAGATGTGTTCCTTCAGTCTAAATAGAAAGGGAATGAGCTCACAAGGCTTAGTGATGTTATGAATTGATGAAATCTCGTGCTCCACTCAAAGCCATCCTCTTACAGACAAGATGTACAGGAAATGTTTACCTTGCGAGGAGGCCCAACAACTGATGCCTTGTACAATGCAGTCGTCCCCGGATAAACTGCCAGGACCTGCAATCCATGGGCAAAATCTACTGCAGTGGAGGCTTCTGTCTTCTTTGGGAAAGGGATGATACATGAGGGAGGTAACTTGTACATCCTGCAGCCCCCAAAGCCACATCAGCAAGTTAATGACAACTCACATTTTTGTGCTGAGACTTCATGTTGTGATCTGCAGGCATCAAGAAGTCTCATCACTGAGAATTGAGTACAGGGATGAGAGTTGAGTAGAAAAGACCTTTGCCCTGTCCCTCCATCATCGTCGGGTTCTTCGTCAATTACTTCGTACCTGAATAAAAACAGAAATCAATTACTCCTGTGGACAGGAAGGAATGCTCTCCAGAAGCTCCACAAAAATGACAAGGGGGGCTTTAGTACAAGAGACATAGTAGCATTCAAAGTGGGATTTTCTTGTGCAAGACTCTTGTCAATTGCGAGAGAGACGATGCAACAAGAGAAGAACTAACTTGTTATTTTCACGATCAGGTAATCGTGTCAGCTTCACCACAATCCATTCATGATTTTCAGCATCATCAGCTGTAACCCGAGCTGCTACCTGGCCAACGTACAATGCGACCATTGAAATCATTATGTTAGATCTAGAAGAATAACCTCCTGGGTTACAGGGGAAACCTTCCTAGGAAAGAAGGCCCCAGGAACCACATCGATCCAACTACTAAAATTTTGTGTTTCGTCACAAATAGCTTCAGCAGTTTTTGGCCGTAAAGAGCACTTTATTGAGCACCCTTTTCTCTAAACTATGTACACACAAGGAAAGAATTATCAAACCTGATCCCCAGGAACCAGGTTATTATGGCCCGCTGTTGTGCCACGATGCGTTGGGGAAGATAACCGTGCTGAATCGGCATCGGTTTTTATTCGCTTCCGCTTCTGCTTCTCAGTGGTATCTAAGCAACAGACCAACCCAACTCCAAGTTTATGACAAGAATATTCAAGGATGCCCCACCGTGAGTGTATTGAACGACACTGACTTCAGGCTAAGTTGTTAATATGAGTATGCAGATCACTAATTACATACCCATACCAACAACATGAGCAATAATCAGTCAAACTCATGCAAAAGGGCAATCCTACAACACATAACTCAGTGTCCAGCAATTACAAGAATTATTAGGGTGCAGTACACCAGCTATGTGTACCACACATTAATAATTTTCCAAGAGTGCTCATCTCACGAGGAAAAATCCCCTGAAGAAGTGAGGGAGGAAAGTGACGCAAGAACTAAAGCATCTGGCCACAAGCAGAAAATACTACATGCTGATACCCACTGAACAACTTCACAAAAAAGCACGCTGGAATTGTACCTGGTTTCTTGCGATTGGGTTGCAATTGACCTGGTGTGATTAGACCGTTCAGCTGCTCCACACATGTATTTGACACACTGCCAAATTGCCACCTCCATAAAGTCACTAATATGTCTGCTTCTGACCCCACCAACTGGTAAAAGGTGGTTTCTATCGATCTATCTCCACAACCTGTCTTAAAAGATAACACAGATTGTGCAACCCAACTTGCAACCACCACTTTGATAGAGACAGTTTAGTGTTAATCGTGTTGTGCATTTATGTCCTCACCTCTCTTCAGACTCAGCCAGAGTCTTCGCCTTGACGTAATGGCTACGTAGCTTGATCCAAATCTCATCCTTGTATCTCTCTGCTGTTTCAGGAGCTGCAAAACAACCAACCCGTGCCTGATCATGATCTAGCAACAAAGCATCAGCCCAGACCGACTACTTGTCTACAGGATACGGCCGGAGGACAACGTGAAAAATGACCCACTGGATTTGCACACCTGCAAAAGAAGGTTGAACTGTACCTTCCTTTGCTGCACACCCGGACTTGCGACTTTTTCTATTAACCAAGCACATAAGCAGTCCGATGTGGCCCCAAGTTTGACTTCAAGAAAACATAGTGTGGAAGCTTGCGATGGATTCTCAATCACAAGGATAACAATGTCGGGTTCATCAAAAGGAGAACAAAGGAGATAAGACAAAACCCTGAAGTACGAAAAACAAAAGTCAAAAGTTCGGTTATTCCAGAAGTTTGTGTGGAGCAATGTGTTTCCCATATCCTGCTTGCACGATCCTCGCGACTCCCACTTGCAGCGGCAAGTACTGTTGAGTATATTCTCTACTTGATTGATATGTCAAAACTGGTCGATAACAAACTTAAGACGTTGCCGCTCAATCCAGCAGACGAATTACAGCTTAGATATTCCCAGACCCATATTATGTCCAATTCAGTTAACCTAGGATAGAAGATGACATCACAGAACTCTCGTATTATATGATCAGCCATGGCTCACATTCCTCACTATGGCGGCAGGAATACCACATCAAAATCCAGTCACCGCTACCCATGTGCATCATCCCAACAATGCATGTCCATCACTTTGGGAAGCATGTGTTTGCTATCAAGAAAGACAAACAATAAACAAATACATAAAATAAAAATAAAAATCCACCAACTTCTCTGGATTGCAAACCTCGATGAGGCGACAAAAAACCCTTACGTATAAAATAGGTCATCGAGGAAATTGGAGCTCGTGTATCTCCCAAATGCCACAAACTCCCCAATCAACTAAACAAAACCTTCCAGCTCCCTATTTACCATCGCATTTGAGCTTCTCAACCCTCCAGAAACAAGCTTTCATTCCCCAAAAAAAATCCTCGAGAGCAGAATCACACAAAACCCTGCCCCCTCCCCTGTTTCGGTTCCCCCGGAATATGACCGTTTCAAACAGACAAGAAGAGGAGCAATTGAGAGAGAGGTTTTGTGATTCCTCACCAACTTGTTGGAGCTTGGAGTGAATGCCGTTAATTTTTCGAATCACTTGCTCTTGTTCCTTCCGCAGCCTATCCAGCTCCTTCAACTGCCCATCCAACACCGCCATCTCATCCCCTACTTACCAATAAGGTTTCCTTCTCTTCTGTGCAACGATGTTACCACTGCCTGTCACCATGTCCTTGTTAGAGACCATGTCAATCCTTCTTCCCCATCACCGTCGCATCCCATGGCCGATCCCCTGGAACCCATGGACGCTCCTTTCTTCAGAGGCGTCGTCGCCATGGCTGCGTTGATTGTGCAACAACGACACAAAACCCCCTGCACTCCACCGAATTGGTAAATTCTGGAATTTTTTCGTAGATTCCAGGCCTCCTCGGACACATGGCATCTATTTGGAGAAAACCCCTGGCTCAGAAAAACTCCGGTTCTTGTCACTGACTCCCCGCAATGACTTAGTTCTCAATACCTAGGTTTCGAGGTGGGGTTCGCATCTTCTAAAACGATGACCCTCAATTTTGAAATACTCTATTCATATAATAACCCCACATATACCATTGTTCATTCAATGCGATTAATCGGGTTCTTAAGGTAAATGGATCTTGAATGGTTACCTCTTCCAACCGGCCCGCTTCTTCTAGGAAACAAACGCACGTGGATTTAGTACGAGATGGTTAAAAAATTCAAATTGAGGTCCTTGGCAACTTTTGGAGTCGTATGAATATCTTAGGGCCCGTTCACATGGGGTCCCAAGTCCCAAGTCCCAACTTTTGAGCCTCAAGAAACCATTAAAATATGGTTTGTATTCATTAAACTTATATCTCGATTATTTTATGCAAAAATTCATGGGACGTGTTAGAGAGTTAGGTTCAACTCTCAACACAAGTTCCAAGCTTCACCCCCAAAAAGTGTTGCCATGTAGGTATCCATGTTACACATGGGACTTAGGACTGGGACTCCATGTGAAGTGGTAAGTCCCAACTTTCATGCTCTCATCGGTTGAGATTGCATAGATTAACCTCAAGTGACTTGGCACTTGGGACTTGAGCCCTTCTTTGTTATCAAAGTGAAGATTATCATGCTCGTGAAATGATCATATAGGTCCTCCCCAATCATGTTGGTTATTGACCCTAAAATGGTTATCATAGTTTGAGCATGTAGTTCTAATTCCCTTTAAACACATAGTCATAATTGCTTCTTTCTTAACATATAGTCATAATCTTGGATCTTACTAGAGGTTCAATGGACACAATGTAAGGTGAGTGGGCTAATTTGGTGGTGTGTGATTGGGTGTGGATCTAAGAATGGACCCCAAAAAGGCATGCGTTTGAGAGAGATTGGACTACACGCTCAAAATGTGCTAACCATTACATGATTGATAGTCAACTTAATTGGAGGGGCTATATGACTATTTGACAAGAAAGATAATGTGCACTTTGATAAGAAAAAATAATTTCGTATCCCCAAAAAATAAGGAAATTGGCTATGGACATGATTTTCATCCACACCAATTGTGTGTTTTGTATACTTAAGAAAGAAAGCGCAAAGCTAAATGTGTTCATTTGAGGTCCACTTAAGGTAGAAGCGCTTATGACAGATTCTTTGAGCACTACAGTCCCTTACCTGACTTGGGAAAGAGAATATGATAATTTGTTTGGAATTGCAACTATGCTACGAGCAAAACGACATTAATATTGCATGAATTAGAGCATATCTCATGTGTGTAGAAATTTCAAAGTTTCAAACCTCATTTGACCCTTCTTGATCACAAAGGGGGGGTGCAAGATAGAATGAGATTTTGTGGTTGGGGCCACATGCAAGTAGTAGGTGTGATGAAGCAAATGCATGTCCTTGATAAATATTAATGTGCACCCAAGTTCTGCCCAAAGTAATACCCCTCACCACACTCACTTGTACCTAATGTCATCACTATACATCTTCTTGTAGATGTGGTCATGGTGAGTCACATACGTATGCAATCACTTGACATTTATGATGTTGTATGGAATTTGATGACAATATGTTTATTGGTGTTCGTTTTAAAATTAAATATAATGTATTGGATGAGCACTAGTAAGTTGGGTGGTTGAGTAGAAAATGCTCTAAGTCGAATTGATCAATTCAACCACCCACGTGACATAATAGATTTCAAGCCCATCATAAATTGGGGCCACAACCATCTTGAGTCAAACAACATGGAATTGAATTATGAAAATAAATAAACTCCATATCAACTTGCTTATATTTAAATTACAAGCAATATGGTAACTAGAAATGAAGTCTCTTTTTGCACATCATGAATTATAAAAAAAGTAAAATAAAAAAAGTTGTATGTGGATGCTACCATATCAAAGAATGGTTGGTTTGCGTAAAGGCCCAAACTAGGTGTAAGAATTGGGGCATGTAATAGAGTTATCCATAAAGTCCCTCAAAGAGCCTCAAAGAGGGACTCAATTATGGGTTTGATCCTTCTTTGAGAAAACTTTCTAGTAAGAGCTTGTTAGCTCGTCGTATATCGGAGCCTAATTTGAAATTGGGTGAAACTTTTGGGACCTCCTCTTTCCACCCCTCAAAACTTTGAGAGACTTTTAGGATTTATAATAATACGCATGGGACATGTTGTCATGAATCCCAAATCGGCTTATGCAAAGCTAGCTTTGGCCACCCATCCTAGTAGGACAAACTAGAAAGCCAATTTTTGGTAGCTTGACACCATTCTTTGTGTGTGATAATTTAAGCATGAAAAAAACTTGGATGACTTTGTAGTAATTCTCATAAACTCAAGGTTTGGGACTAAACCCATGATTTCATCTGCTTTACTTTACAAATAACTCCAATGGAGTTAGCTGTTTCTGCAGTACCTTACAAAGCGAGGTGCCTGGTCTTGCAGGATTGAGTCCAAGTCTCCAGCTCTGAAAGTATTTAAATTGATAGAAACTCTGGCCAAAGCTATGCTTAGAATAGGTTAGTATGTGACTGAGTCAAAAACTTCTTCCCACAGGAGATTCCATTGTGTACTTATCCTTGCCCTTCATATGTGGGTGCCATGTAATTGCAACCACATGTTCAGTAATACAAGAACAGTAATTTACATCCTATGGCTTACTATGTAATTGTAGCGCATGTTGCATTGCAATCCCCACTTGCTTTTCTAGAGGATATTTTCTAAATCACTTGGAAGTGCGTGTGAACAAAAAAACATACAAACTAATCAATGGTTTGTAATAATGGTACATAGACTCTGCTTTTATGTACATAAAGGCCCTTATGTATTGCTACAGCCTTTAATTTCATAACAAAATTCATGTGCATTGCAGCCCCTATAAATAATTGTTCAAGTGTGAAAGCATTTCAGAGGTATAACCAAAGGAGACGCTGTTATGTCCTTGTGTGCAAAATGAATTTGTCGGAGCCCCATGCCTATAAACAAGTAACAAAACCCGTCTGCATAAACCAATCCCCTCTTATGAATTACTAACATACAAAGTGAAGTTCTACACATTCCATACAAAATCCAAGTGTATTGACATTCATATGCAATTGCAGTTCACAAAGTCCAAGCAGACACCAGCTGCTGTATACTTTGCTGGCATTGATAGCAGAGAGAAGTAGCACACACATAGGTACATCATGTCTCTGGTGAGGAAAGAGGCTGAAGAAACTCGTACTAGACTGAAACACTGTTTGATGCGACAAAGTCATCGTCCAAAAAGAAAAAGGATTGTCAGACTGCAATTTTTTCAGATGTGCAGTCAGAAACAAAAGCCTAGCACCAGATCAGCATGTGGTCGTGGATTCTTGAGCTGTGTACAGAGCACCAAGCTTTACGCCAACTTCATATAATGTATTGTTGGTGTCTACCTCCAGAATGCAAATCGGGACATCCTTGAGGAAAGAGAAGATTGAGGTGTAGTTGCGCCCCCAGATTCAGAGTTGTAATCATACTCGCCGTGAATGTCCTCTCTCCAGAACTTCAAAACGTGCAGGTTTTCCTCCTCCGTATAGCGCTACACCCCTCAAAAAGATGAATCAGAAGGCTGCTTCGTTCAAAATGTTAATATTCTCAGTTTAACCCTTGAAGGTCTAAGGGGCTCAATGTACAACCCAAATACAAAATTTCTACAAGCCCTTGTCTGAAGAAAATATTTCTATTTTTTATGGGTTTGAAACTTTATTTCTTACATTAACTTATGTCAAAAAAGAAGAAAAAAATACTCATATACGATATTGATAATCAAAATCTAAGTATGTAATGCATCCAAGGTCGCCCGCACTGTGTGTTTGAACCCAAATCTTCAAACAGTAGAGTACTCAACCAATTTGAAAATTGCACTTCATAACTGAGTTCATGTTGATTGGGGTCATGCTTTACATAATTAGCTCAAAAAGGAAGTATGTAACTCAAATGTGATGTTTTGTGCATGGAGAAGCCCATATGTAATAGAGTTATCCATAAAGTCCCTCAAAGAGAGACGAAATTGGGGGGGTTTGATCCTTCTTTGAGAAAACTTTCTATTAAGAGCTTGCTAGCTCATCGTGTTTCGAAACCTATTTTGAAAGTTGGGTACAAATTCTGGGACCTCCTCATTCCACCTCTCGGACTTTGAGGGAATTTTAGGATTTAAAAAAGGGTACGTGCATGGGACCTGCCCTCCTAAATCCCGGATCAGCCTATGCAAGGCTAGCTTGGCCCACCCATCCTAGTAGGACAAGCTAGAAAGCCAGTTTTTAATAGACCAACACCACTCCTTGTGGATGATAATTTAAGCATTAAGAAAACTTGGGCGACTTTGTGTTGATTCTCATAAACTCATGGTTTGGGACTAAACCCATGGTTTTATCCACTTTACTTTACAAATAACTCTAATATCTGGACACTTACGGGGTAAGTTACACCCTTCACATAGAATTTCCAGGAACAGGACAGATAGTTATGAAGGTTTGTTCCATTTTCCATCCCATCCCAACCCAAATTTCTTATAAAGGTGAAGATGTGCAGACAATCACCAACAACAACAAGGAGATTCAGAACGATTTGGAAGATGAAACAGATCAAATCCAAATATAAGTCGAGCAAGAGCAAGCCAGAGAGCTAAGTGAAGTTCCAATGACTGATGACAAACCTGTATGATGATACGAGATGCAAAGCCCTTCTTTTTCATAATCTGGCAGATTTCACTTGGATTGTTTGCAGTCAAAGTGACCATGTAGAACCAGCCCTTACTGGAAAGTAAGTTATCCACCATAGTCAGCATTCGATCAATCACAACCCTACCTCGCTCACCCCCTGCCCATGTGGCAGTTATGCCTGCAGCACCTACCTGAAACCAAAGCCATCAAATGTGAGCATATGCATCCCCAGACAGACCAACCATATGCATCCTCATATTTGCTGGAGCTGTTAAAAGAACCCATCGACCCAAGTTCACCAAGGACCCACAAAAAAAGACATCAAGGTTGGGGGTAGCAATGTGTACCTCATATTCTGGGGTAGGAACATAGGGTGGATTGAACAAGAGGACGTCAACTGAACCAGCCAAACGTTTCTCAAGACCATGTACCAAGTCAGTCACCACCACGTCTGCCTGAAGTCCATGGGCTGCCAAAGTATCACGTGTCACTTGTGCTGCTGTCTGCAACAAATTGAACATTAGAGAGTGACCGGGAGAAGAAAATTCCAGAAGAAAAATAAAGCATGGTGAAGAAAATGCAGGCACTCCAAAAAGGGCCAATGGCTGAGGTTATCATTGGAATAAACACTTGCGTTTCAGTTACAGAACTCTGAACTAGGACCAACACACAACATCAATCCAGGACTAATAACAACAGCAATCCATAATTTTTCCCGAGACTAAATATTCTTCTATTTGGAAACATGGCATCTGATGGTATGCCTAAGCATGTCAGAGGCACCCAGATTTTACAGCCAGAGATCAATTTACAACTGCAATCTACGCAAACAACTATTTAGAAGAGGTCCAATGAGGTATTAAGAGAAGGTGCATATTTCTCTGAGGACTCTGGCAAGTCAATCAAGTCAGTTTCAGTCACGGAGGACGAATGGAATTGGATGATGAATCACCTGACTGATATCTGTTGCAAAAAACTGAGCACCACCTTCATCCCCGAGGATCAAGGCCAGTGAAGTGATGACATAGCCACTGCCACACCCAACCTCCAGACAGAGTCTTGGGTGCTGTTCAACGAGGTTTACTTTGTCAGCCAGCAATGCGTCAACCAAAGCGAAGGAGTCATCACACGGCTCATACACGTCAGGGTGTCGAGCAACGAGTCGGATCGATGCGCTGCGACGGCGGGGGGATGCAACCTGCCATGGAGACTACTCACAACTTGTAACCACAACAGGAGGAGGACATCATGATTCAACAATCAAGCCCCAGAAACCAAAACAAGAATGCCAGGAATCAATATCTCACTTGCACCATTCCTAGCCTGCCAAGTAATTGAAGAGTGTTGACAAGAGAAACTTGTACAAATCAACACAACCAACCCATTTAGAATGTGCACTATCCAAACTGTGCATACAGAGAATGGAGATTGCAGAAGGAACTACATATTAGACATTATCTCCCAACTTCAGTCTCCCATTTTTAATTGCTCCCCTATGATAGTTAAAACGCAAAAGTGAGTGTATTATGTTCAACAAGTTACAGCACCCTCCACAAAGTGCAATATTTGCTGCCCAATACCTGTCTCATAGAAAAAGCTTCATGTCCACGGGTGGTCACTGGCAAAAGGAGTTTCAATGGTCCTTAACTCCACATAGAGGGTGGAGATTGCAGAAAGAACTACATATTGAACACCATCTCCCAATTCCAATCTATCATTTTATTTTATTTTTAATTCTGATATGATGTGTAGAATGCAAAGATGAACAACTTATGTTCAACAAGGTACAGCACCCTCCACATACTGCCCATATTCACTGGCCAATACCTATCACATGGAAAAAGCTTCATGCCATAGATAGATATTGAGGACAGCATCAGAAGAACTTACGAAGGAGTTTCGATGGTCCTTAACCTGGTTGATCTGCAGGCTAGAGGGTGAGTGCAGGGATTCAACTGTCATATGCTTCTCCAGGTCCACTACACAGTCCATGCAGCCGCTCGCTTGTCCTCTCTGCGCCACTCGCGCACTTCCTCTCTTGCCACCCCACAGCCTTCTTTTTACCTCAACCACAGCATCTACAACACAGGCCCCATCTCCTTCTCCTCCACACAAACAATTGCTCCTGGCATGTGTATATAATGTTCAATTTTGTTTTATGGTCCGTATACAAACTGCCATGAGTACTTGCAACTCACTGCTATGTCCTTTTACAAACTCTTCACCTTCTTTAGGGTTTTCTTATATCAAGCTGCAACAAACCAGGTTCCATTAGCAATAACCAGCAAGTTTTAATAATCAGTGCAGAAAGTAACTTCATGTGCATCATTACCCTGACAACCATAAAACCTAAAAGAGTCTAGAACCCTGCCCTCACGATTTACAATCAAGACCACATCACAACCACGACAGCGACAAACGAACAACTGTTACCATAGGTAGGAAATTGATTGGAATTTTCACCCTACTGATCCATGGAAGACCACCAAAGTCAGAATTCAATTAACACATCCTTGCCAGGTACATGGCATAATCCAGATTGCCTATCAGCCAGGCAGAATAAGCTACATTCTAATCCCTTCCCATCTGGTAAAGCTCTCTCTGCACCCTAAATTGAACAAAGATGCCGAAGATGACGAAGATGAAAATAATATGCATGGGGAGAAGAGATGAGCGAGCGAGAGAGAAAGAGAGAGAGAGAGAGAGAGAGAGAGAGAGAGAGAGAGAGAGAGACCCAAATTTTACAAGTTAAACCCATTCTCCTACTCATAGTCATCAGTAGAACAAGGCACGAAATCTTGCGTGAACCTGTAAAATTTCAAACTCCGTTGCCTTAACATATACACCGCCTCAAGCAGCTTCGACAAAACCAAGATTCTTCACGCACAAGACCACCCTCCAAATCCAAGCCCCAAAAAGGGTTAACACCTCTACAAAGACCAATCCTCCCTATGATACCCAAACTACTATGACCTAAAAGCATCCTCGTGATTATATTCTGTACACACAGAGGTCCCACAAATTTGTTGTAGGTACCCACAATAGGTAGGTAGGAGATGCAAACTTCATACAAGAGGAGCTCTTCGAAGGACATAGATGAGAGCAATAATCACTTCATGTGAAGGCATGTCCGAATGAGGAAAGCTTTTCTCTTTCTCCATAAGAGAAGATCCTGCACAGATGGCGGCCCTCACAAGAACCTCTCTCCCCTAACCGAACAAAGAAAGCTCTGGTTCTTAAACCGCCGAAGAAGGAAAAAAATTGTGCAAAAGCCTCACTCGACTCCCTTGCTTACCGAACGATCCGTTGAGCTGCTTGCACCTTGCAGTGGATGCGGATACGCAGGTCGCGGAATTTGTGTGCTCGAGAGCTGCACTCCTCTCGCTCCCTCCGTCAAGTATTCAAGCTGCCGTAACTGCAAGGAAGGGGAAGGCCAAGGGGCTCTGACGGGACGGGTGACGGGTGATGAGACGGGCAGGTGGCGAAGATCCCGGGTTTGTCCTGCTGGCATCATTGACTAATTTTTTCATAGCCAATTCTCATCCCCCCTTTCTATACGTACTAAACGTACGATACGTACTTGGAAGCTCTACACGATGAGCCCTCCTGCCAACCTGTAGTGGGGCGACACGTGTACGATATCAAGGTGTAGCACTTGATATGTTGAAGGTCTAAGGTAAGATAGAAATACCATAAACCGTGAAAACAATGTGATTCGCATTGAAGATATGGTCTTAAAATCATGAGATCATTTTCCAAGATTGAAGAGAAGGATTCATGAACAATGCAAGTTGTTTCATATTTTCATTCCCTTTAAAGAAAATCTATAATTTTTCAAAGTTGAAAGTTTGTCAAACCCCCTACTCGTTCACTAGATTCTCCTTAAACCAAACATGGTAATGCTCATTTCCACACAGAACATCACCTAAAGCGGTTAACTCATGAGTACATTAATCATGTGATTGATGGTAGTCATACATGACTGAATTTGGCTAAATTGATTACACACGCATATCAAGTTGTCAGCCTCGCAATTATCGGTTTAGAGATGGCACTTCACTATTCTGACGGAAGTCTACTGCACAAGTAGAGGGTAGTTCACGGTTTATGGTATTTCTACCTTATGTGGGTGTTGTTCGGTTCGTTCATGTTCACCAATTTGTATTGATTACATTTACAAAAGTAAACTTGTGGTGCATTGGCATATCTACAATGAAGTATATGGATTGAAAGTCAATCGCTCCTTGCTTTAGTTATGGTCATCGGAAGTGGGTGTTTGTTTAATCTTTCTTTGAATATAATGTAGGCCCTCCCAATTGGGTTCATTGTTGAGCGTAGATTAGTTGATAAGATTTGAAGCCGACGTCCAACCTTCTTTGAATATGTGTCTTTATGGTGTTTGTTTGTTAATCCTCACCTAACCACACATCAATGGATATAAGTGCTCAATTAAGAAAAGTGACCGAATAACACCCACAAACCTTATATTCACCGTCCAATGAAAACATGACACATCGATGAAACCTGAGATGGTGAGTGCTATGATATGATATTATATACCAATGTACAATGGCAACTTCGATTTGTGGAAACTAACTTCCATTTGAGGGGAGGGGGATTTTGATTTGCATCAAATTGTTGGTGTGGATGACCCAAGATTGTCGAATCTTTGTGGTGAAATAGAGAATTCTTGCATACAAGTGTACCTCTCATTCATCCAACATGAAAGTCAAGATGTTGCTAATTGTAGTTTATTTGACTTTGGAATTCGTTTTAAAGACCCCGAATTAGTCTAGTATGAGTAGTTTGAGATGAATCCGCCACAAACCTACAGGAGGCCAGTTTTTTATGTTAGATGGATAAGAGTACGCTCATATGTGATAATTCCCTCTCTCCATATTCTACACTTTGATTGTTTTCCATGGCGGCATACTTTTATTCTTCAAACCTTGCCCAAATATTTCACATTATTTGGATTCGACTAGATTTTCTACAATATATAAAGTTCATTATCCACTCATGTAACCTATACAAAGGGTAAGTGCATGGATGAACACATTCCAACTTGCATGGTTGGACAATAAGGCAAATTCTGCAGTCCACATGAAAGTGCTCACCCAACAAGATGCTTCAAGACACTAGAGATTCAAGAAAGCTTAGCCAATATCAATGAAGTCTATTATACTTTCCCGAAATGGTTGGGATACAAAATTGTGCCCTTAAGCCGATACTATCTTAATCCTTTTCTAATATCATCAACATATTCTCGGCCCCAACCATGAGTGTGATGTGTATGCATTACATGGTCCCAACTAGTAGAAATACACGGGTTTCTTACATGTGTATTGGAACTATTGCTCAACAACTTATGAACAACTTTGGATGAGTCCAAGAAGTAAGGAAATTCTTGAAAGGAGTATCTTGTGATATAAAAATAATTAAGAATATTGGATGGTCCAACCTTGGCATGCTTCCTTGTGCACTTTGATTCCTTGTGTGAGTACAAGTTTGAAACATCCACACATGCCATTTTGACTAGATTTACACATGGTGGCGGGGGACTCACTCTTTGTGGAGAATATGAACCACATGAGACAAATGGGTATTTGAGGAGGCACATGAAGCAATGCTCGTATTCAAGTGTTATTTCGTATATTTGATTAATATCATTGAATACATATATTATATTTCTCAAAATGCCTTTCCAACACCCTAATTTTTTATAATATTTATGTGTATGTGTGTGTGTTTGGGTTTTCTTTGAAACATTAAACAAGGTTATGTCTTTTATGTTTATTACATGTTACATCAAGAGGGTTTCTCACACCTCAGTAGCGTTCAAACTTTAGTGAAACATCAATAAACCCCCTCCCCCCCCTACGGTTTAAATATTCACGTCAATCACGCTTTCCAATTTTCAGAGTTAATTTTGTATGGAGGGATCGACAAGTCATAAGATGAGCCATGGGCCTCTTTGACATGTGATTAAAGGAACCAAAAGAAGAAAGAAAAAAAGGGAAAAAAAGGAAGAAAATTCCAATGTTGCCACCAACATGAATTATGGTGTTGCTTCATTTTCAAGTTGGTCTAAATCTACATGTAATCCCAAAATGAGCATTATGAGAATTAGATGGCCACAACAACTACTGCCTTTTAAAGGTGAACACCTTGAACAAGTGTGGACAAGTTAGCCAACACCTATCTTCCCAAAGGGCAAGTCCCTAGGTGCCCACATGGTCGGTTGAAAAATATCCAGCTCACCGGATAACCCTCACTATGATTGGGTGGATCATAGGTGCTAGTAGGGTGCACCAAAAATCAACTGCTAGGAAGGTCACTCATCCGAGTATTATTCTAGTTTTAGGTAGCTTAACCTTGGAGTTCTCATGGGATATGGGTTAAGGCATTGGGTTTGAGCAACTATTTTTGGAAAATTACATAATGAAAGTTGTACTTAAAATTTTTAACTCAAAAAATAGGGTTTAATTGGGGGGGGGCAATAAATATCGATTTTATCTATTTCTTTTTGAACAATCGTTGAAAGCACGTACAATGCAACATACTCTATTTTATATGGCATGCCTACTTGAATACATATTGTCACTTACTACAATTGATGTTGACCTCGTCAAACTTGCACAATCAACACAAAATATATCTATCAGGGCCTGGCCACACTAGGGGGTGTTGGTCCAGGACCGGTTGTCGCCAAGGCCTACCCGGAAGCTCCCAACCGGGTAGGGGGGTTAGCCGGTCCTTTATGTTGGGGCCATGAGAGAGGCCGCATCGGCTAGGTTTGTGCTGGAGACCCCCCGACATTCATCCAATTTTTTTTATTGCCTCACACGCTCCGATGGCTCTCCGACCGACCAACATTCTTGGCTCCTTCTCTCTTGGCTCACGACCTACGACCTTTCTTCCCGTGCATTCGATGCTGCCGCAACTAACTTAGCAGCTCCATTTCCTCTTTCTCTCCTCCATCCTTCTCTTCAGCACTCCGAGTCTCCATGCATGATCTCCACCTCTCCACCTTCAATTAAAGACACTTTGCGCTTTTTTTTACAGCCCTACGACTCCCGTTCTCGCTCAGAATCCATCTTCTTCTTGTCAACGTCTTTACTTCTTGTTTAAAGTGAGAACTCCACAAATCTGCAAATCCAACATTCGGAATCCAATGTCAGAAGTGACAATGTATTCCTCCAAGGCACAGGATTCTCCTGTGCATTTAACTTGAAGCAAAAACGCCACATAATCAATCAATCGTGTTTCTGCCACTATGAATCACGAGTTTAAATCGACTCATGCTTGTGCTTAACTTATATTCTTCTGCAAGTGCTTCGAACCAAAGCATTACACAAAGATCACCCGGAATCGCAACTTATTAGTCCTGCAAATGCAACCGCGAACCCGGGAGAGGTTGAACGAACGGAGAGACACAATTGAATGGAAGCTTTCTGGCACACTAGGATCCAATTCGGAGTTTTTAAGCCCAATCGTGTATGTGGTCCAACAATGGAGAGTATTTGTTGACACTCAATTTGAGGATGCCATCACAACATCTCACCTCCGTTCTCATCCAAGCTCACCCCCTAACGTTGCTTGGGAGCAGCGATTTAGAACCCTCCTTTCTTTGTGCTTGGCTTTGTTATCCGGGAGAAATATGCCCCCGGCAGCCTCTGACACACCTAGAGGTTGTCCAGTATGGACCCACTGGATGTAGGTTCCGGATTTGTCTTAGGTCCGGTTACTGCACCGGTTCCGGGCTGGCACCCCCGGGTGCGGCCCTGCCCTTGTGCGTGTATGGACGGTGGTTTTTTTGTCTACGATCGGGAGATGGTTCCGGTCATTGAAAAAATATGCCCCTTCCATGCATGCATGCAATGAACGGGAAGAACCAACCTGTTACATATGAAGCAATTGAGAAATAACCTTTTGAAGTAGTTCAAGACTTTAGGAAAATTACCAATCCTTTTAGAGGACTCTATGGAATATACCTCAAATTATTAAAGGAAAAGCGGAAGATCACAACATCTGACCGGTTGGCCTTGGAAAGACCACTAGGGTCTCAATTGATTATGCATGGCCAAAAATCACCCTGGACATTGGGTGTGGGACATGTGGATGACTTAAATGAAGGATTGTTTCTATATTGATTCAAACTTAGCTTGATAAACTGAGATTTGATTGGAATTAGTATTGGAAATTGCAGTGTTTTGAAACTCAAAGTCGAGTTACACTCAAAACTTACCGTTACATTGTTTATGATATTTAGCGTCACTTTGTATTTGGGATTACACAACGTTATAACTTCTCATGATAGGTTTTGTTTGTGTATCTACAAAGATACAATAGGTTGTATGGACATCATATAACATAAACGGTTTGTTCTTGGTAGAAACTTACCTTCTTAGTAAAAAAAACATAGTATTGTGTAACTTTGAATAGTAAATGACACTAATACCATGAACAATGTAGCCTGATAGTATTTAGCCACATCACAAAGTTTTGGGGGCAAAGGGTTTCACAACACATAAAGTAGAAGCACCCAATTCCAACACCAACTTTGACAAGAACACTAAATGTATTATTCTAAGGACTACAAACGCAACTCATTGGTTACTGAAGACAAAATGTTAATGATCACCACTGTCCATGTTGAGGGGGCCGATGTCACTTGGAAGGGTCAAGTGAGGTTCTCGAGGTTTGTGGATCAACCCAACACAATCAACATTGAGAATAGCAACATTGGAGTGCTTTTAGAATTGTCTTCACAAGAGCTTTATTCTCAAGAAGAGATTTAGAGTATCATTGACAATCATTAATGTAAATTAAAAAAGTCCATTTTATTTATTGAAAAATTCAATATATTTTTGTTGAATGATATAGTCACTGAGCCGATGTCCGGCAAGGCCATCACTAGTAGCTACTACATGAGAAGAAGGGTAATGGTGTGACCTCAATGACTCATCGATAATTTTTTTGGTTCGGTTTTAGGTTGAAAATCTCACACGGGAAAAAGACAAATCACATGGCAAAGGAGTAGCACTAGAAACTTTTGGACATTGGTGTCCGAATATCTTAAGAATTGGGAGGAAAATTAGGAATTGGAAGAGGGAAGTGTTTTTGTTGGATACTATACTTTGTGATGCCAAGAAGGTTGCCACCCTAGTGGAAGACTACCTCCTTTGTCTTCTAGTCATGTGGTTTGGACAAAGATGCCTCGAAAACAAGAACCATCTCCATTGTCGTGGGGCATGCGGTGTTATTCGGTTACTTTTCTTAATTGGACACCTATTACTTTTCTTAACGGTTGCTTGATGCGTGTGGTTCAGGGAAGATCGAAGAAGAAACACCATAAACTAGACACACGTTTAAGGGTATCATTACCTGGGATGGATTACACCATGAACCATGAAGTTGGACCATAGAAGATGGTCTTTTTCCATGGTCTGGCTTCATGGTCCAACTTCCAAAGTTTGATTTAAAAAAAATCAATTTACAAAGCTTTTGGGCCCCTCACTAGGTGTAAACCAGACGCGGACCAAGAGGAATGATCATGCACCAAAAAAGGAATGTGCTAATGTTTTTAATATATGTCCAAAAAGGACAGTTTTGAAAAAAATTCAAGTTCGACAATTCTTTTTGTCTTCTCTTGTCCTCATCTTCTCTTCCCAAAAAAAAGACATATAAAATTCATTATAACAATATATTTTCTACCATGTGCCCTGGCCTTTTTCTACCCGAGCACCTCTTTTACCTCTCCCACTGCAAAACCCGTTGGATCATGTCAGTGGATCATGTAGGCCTGAAACCATGTCTTCTGGGGACCTCGAACTCCATGGTCACTATGACACTTTTTCCTTGACGTAAACCGAAGTGGTCCCGGGACAAGTTCAACAACCAATCACAAATTTTACAGGGCCTTGGGACGACTTCATGGTCCATGGTGTAAACAACCCCTTATTCGCATGTGATTTCCAAAGCCATGCGCTCACAATTCATAGGGGCCCCAAATTTGAAATACACAACACTCACCACCCATTTCTCCCTTGCAGTGGCCACTTTTGCTTTTGGGCGGAGCTTGCACATGTGGCACAACCCTCCTACACACGTCTTGGAGATACTCCTTTGCCTTGAGTCCCTCAATGACTTTTCCTCCAAGACACTAGTCCTCACAAGTTCTAAGTTAGTTCCCCCTCAAGGAACCCCCCTTGGAAGTTCGTTCCTCCACCGGAAACTTCCTGCCCTCCGTCCCCTTTCCGTCTGCCCGGAGCCCCCTTTTCCCCGCAACGATCCAACGGAGGACCTCCTGCCCGACGTCCGTCACTTCCGGCGGACGATATCCTAACTGCCCCCAGACCAGGTGAACGAACGATTCCCAAGGGGGACAGACGAACGACAGGCTCCGTCGAGGTCTAACCGTTCGTCGTTGGGGCGAAACCCTAGACGCCACCCTGGACCTTCGGCCCTGCTCTCGCTGCTGCTGCCACTTTGCAAGGAAACTTTCTTCCCTTTCGCCCACACATCGCGGGAACCCATTGCGATCGCGCTACGGCCTTCGCAGCAATGCTTTCAACAGTTTGGGAGGTGGGATTTGGCGAACGTTGCCGTTTGGTAACCTGTTCGTTCGGTGGGTGACAGGCCAAACACTGAACCTATCGAGGTTGCGTCTCGGCGCGACTGAAGTCACTGTGGCCAGGGGGGGATCCCATTTTGCAGGAAGCTGGGAAGTTCGTAAGGCTGCAAAAGCAGGCAGGGATACTGGGAGATTCATCGTTTTTTAAATAAGAGGAAAAAAAAAAGAATCCGTTCGGTGGCGTGAGATTATGGGGTATGGATTGATTCATGTGCGAAGCCGGAGGTTATGGTGGTGAAGAAAGGGTGGTTTGCAAGAGGCAAACGTCTTTTGAAGTCCAGGGGTCAGAGGTGGCCGTGGGGAAGTGGTGGAGATTTTATGTGTGAGAAACCCTAAAAGGCATGTGCCGATCGCTGCAATTTAAAAAAAATATTTTGTAGGTTTCTGTTCTTGGTGATTTTGTTAGGTGGATGCACACTTCGGTGTTTGCAAGAGGAGGGGTGTGTGCGGGCGAAGTGGTTGAGGACGGAGTTTTTGAGGGTAGCGCCGATCGTGGCGTGGACCCTGATGACGACCTTTCTTTGTTGATGTTGGGGGTTAACCGTCCGATTGCTCCGGCATCATCATGATCAATCCCCTTGTTTATTTTTGAAAGTTGAAAATCTCTCACGGGGCTCAGGCGAGTGACGAATCTTATTTTTTTTTGGTTGGCGCCTCTCTCAGGATGCTCTCATCATCAACTCTTTTGTCAACTCGCTGCCGGGGTTGGTTTCTTTTGTTGTTGATCGGCACTTAGTTGTGATGATGCAATCGGCTGCGCAAGCATCGTCCTGGATGGCTCCAGTCAATCAATTTTAGGTTGAGAGCTGCTATGGGTTGATCACGGGTGTTGCATGTAGAGGCCACCTGCCCACTCCCGAGGTGGGTTTGTTTTCGTAAACTGCGACCTCCCTCCCACCGATTCTTGCGAGATCTTTGTGCTCCTTGTCGTGAGTAGGAAGCAAAAGTTGACCAACATAAATTGTGCAACACTGGGACTCGGAGTTCGTTGATTCCTCGCACTCTTTAAATTTGTGTGGTGTATCCCTTTCGAAACATTTTTCAAGATTGCGGTTTTCATTTATTTATTTGCTTAAGGTTTAGTTTCGACTGTTATCTTCCCCAAAAGAGATGTCATTCATGTCAGTGCCAGCGCTGGACAGCCTGCTAGAGCCGGAGAGGGGGTCATCTAAAGTGCAGCCTACAACAAGTTCGGGGATGGACAGGGAGCGAGTGTTAGTGCAGAACCGCAGCATGCCATTCTACCCATCCTACCCGTACAGTTCGCAGCCGACACCATCGCCAACACGGCCACGAACCCCATCCCCCTCTTCATTCTCCCCATCTCCTTATGTGTTGAACTTTAAACGGCGGGTGTCTGGTAGCAGCACCAGTAATGGGAAATCTGTGGCACCGAATTCTGACATAAGCCCAGCAGCAACGTCACAGCAGACCACAATTAGTGGAGCTCATGATGGTTCTTCGTCGTCTTCGTCTTCTTCCTCATCCGCTCAGCCGAAGAATGATGCCGCGATTAATTCAGTTAGCAGAGAAAACTCTGCCTCCACCATGCTCAGACAGAAGAACAAAACTGTCAATGGTAAGATCACGGTCAGTGACGAGGGGTTGTTGCCAGTGAGAGGAATTCGGGACCGGTTGCGTGTGGCAGGGAAGATTCTGGATGGGCAAGATGGGTTCCAGGCGAGAAGCAACGGGAGGAAGTTCACCGTGAAGGTGGATGCCAATGGCGATGGGATTTGGAATGATGAGTCCGGGAAATGGGTGCGAAGCAATTCAAGCAGCAGCAGCAGGCCCCTTTCTCACCAAGATAGTGGCACCCCCTCCCATTTGCCTTTAAACGGAGAGGAGTTTTTCGATGCCCCAGAAGCGCCATTAGATGGTAAGAGTTGCAACAATTATTCTGTTTCTATTCATACCCTTCTGCATGATATAAGCATATGGGTACTTGTCTTTGTTTGACGAATGGGGGAAGTTTCTCACAACATACATACATCATATAAGTCTAAAGAATCTGATTCTTTGGTCTCCTGTGAAGTTCTTCACTGCAATCCATGTTCAGATGTACAGGTTCATAAACAGGGAAGTGAGAGGAGGCAGGCCATGAATTCTGCCTTGAATGTTTCATCTGTCTTTTCGAGGAAAAGATTGTTGATTGGTTGTCTCATTTCCACTAGGTCTGATGGGTTATAAGTTCTGAAGGATTGGGTACCTGTCTTTGCTAGACAAATGGGGGGAGTGTCTCATAACATACATACATCTTATGATTAAAGACCACAGCACCTATGAGTTCACCAGTGTCTAATTCTTTTGTCTCCTGGGAAGCCCTTCGTTGTAATCTATATGTTCATAATGAGGGAAGTGAGATGAGGTAGGTCATGAGCTGTGCATTGCATGTTTCATCTGTTTTGTAGAAAAAGGCTTTCAATCGGTCAGCTTATTTCCCGTAGATTTCAGCTTATTTTCTCTAGTTTTCAGCTTATTTCCAGTAGTTTTGGTAGTTACGAGCTTTGAAGGAATGGGCACTTGTCCTTGTTTGACAAATGGGGGAAGATTCTCATAACACATTGTATGATCAAGGACCACATCACCTACGAGTTCAGTAGTATCTGATTCGTCTCCTGGGAAGTCTCTTGTTGCTATCCATGCCTAGATGATCTATAAGTTCATAACGAGGGAAGTGAGACAAGGCAGGCCATGCTCTGCGCATTGTGTTGTTTCATCTGTACTGTAGATTTTTTAAAGGCTATCAATCGGTCAGTTCATTCTCAATAGTTGTATGCTGTGAGGGGCTCAAATGTCACCAGTTGCGACCATTAATACATGGCAAGATAAATGGGATATACCACCCATTAGGAGTAGCTGGACTATCCATAGTAGTAAAATGCCACAGTTTGCCATGATAAAATTACTTCACTATGCTGTCTGCTTTGTGCTTACTTGAAGTAGTATTGTTATTTGGTCGATATCAGAATATACAAGTGATGAGGAGGGTTTTCAATCCGGGCAGAGGAGTGCAAGGTCAAGCATGAGCATAAGGGACGATTCAGATGCCAACCTTGAGTGGAAGTTGGACCAGGAAATCAAGCGGCGGATTGCTGCTGAAGATGCAATGGCGGTGTTGCAGCAGCAGTGCAATGAAATGGTGTCTCGTTTACCGTATGTGGATGAGGAGGGCAATGTCTTGGTTGATGATCTGCAAACTGACTGGGATGATGCTCATGAAGCCCAAAGAATAGTGGTTGCACGGGAGGTGGCTGCATCAGTTGCCAGAGGGGCTGTTAAAGCTGAGCTAGAGGAGGAATTAGAGACTGTTGTTGCAGAGAAAAACCGAGAAGTTGCGAGGCTGCGAGACAAACTGCAGTATTTTGAGCTTGTCAACCATGAGATGTCACAGCGAAATCAAGAGGCCATCGGTTTGTTTCTTTGCCTACTTCCTGCTGTTGTTATTCTCCATACATCATCACACTTGTGTTTTGGTCAGGAGTTGGTTGTTTTGCATATAACACCTTCTATGTTCGGTAACTTTTCAGCATCCTTGGAAGGTAATGTGGAGTACAAAGAACATCACACTCATTTGGTATGCCAAGAGGCGCTAAATTGACTTTGGCCCTCAATGAACTGAAATAGGATGCTCTTCATTCAAATTTAAGCACTCCACTATACATCCGCATTAGGGTGAGTTTCCATGTAGGTCACTCGCCGCCACATTCTAGTTGGAATAAGGACAAACCTGCCCAAACATAGATGGAATCTGGTGGGGTAGGGTTTGTATGTGCCAGCTGCTCATAGCTATACTCCTCTTCTCAAATCTGGGCCCACCTACTCACCTCCTCCTCCTTGAAAAATCTGGTCTTCAATCCTTCGGTGACCGGCATTTTGTAGGTTAAAAAGTGCTTCGGTGGGCACATGGAAGTAGAGCATCATGTGTCCATGGCCCTCCACATTCTAGTAGGCCACCAGAATGTGGTTGGTTAGTGGCTATCTACAAGAGAACATCTTCAGAACTCTATTATCTAGAGTCTAGTGGGCAAGCGGCCTACACGGAAACTCACCCTTAGTGTGGTCCACTGTATTCATCATCAAGCCATGTAAATGATCTTGCAATCACTGGGTGGCAAACAGAGTTGGGAAGGGACACTTGCTATGACATAATAAGTCATGAAGGGCACTCTAATGAACATGGTACATCAATTTTAATGCCACTTTAAATCAGACATTCTGTGTACCTCTGAGCATCCACAACAAGTGTAAAGAAACTAATGATTTTTTAATGCAAAACAACCAACGAGAATTCAAATCCTGATGAAATGTCCTGTTGAGTTAAAGGATAGTTATAACGAGTGATGGAAGAATTTGTTAGGTGTGATTAGTGGCAGTCATCTTACCTATGATTGGTGGGATACAGTATGCTTTGTGGAGACTAAAATCATGTAGTGCTTTGATTTGCGAGAGTACTCTTGGGTGATATCACTTGAAGCCCCCTTCTCTTGATTGCCCTTTGTGTTAGGATTGTGGTTTGTAGACGCCTTGCTGTCTAGGAGCTGACTAAGAACTCCTGATCTTGAGGCCCTTATTACTGTTGGCATGACCAGCCCTCATTGGATCACAAGCTGATCCTCACCTTTTAAAAAAAAAAATTGTGCAGAAATTGCCAGGAGGAGTAGGCACAGAAGGCAAAATCGCAATCGCTGGCTCTTGGGCTGTGCAGGGGCTGCAGTTGTCGTGGGTGTATCAGCAGCATTGGTGTACCAGTATGTTCCTTGGGGAAGTATACGAGTTCGTGCAAGGAATGCTATCAGTGGTGATGCTCGCTACGATTGGAATGAAATCCATGAATCCCCTTCACATGACACGTGATTTGTGTTGTTCTTCCGGGGCTATTATTGGTGGCCTAAACTGTTTCTCTGTATGGTTCAAGCCGTTGATTGTAGGTTCTCATCTTTGTAATCTCTGTAGGATGGCACATGGGTGCCACAGTTATTCCTAGATGTGAGCAACATGCACATTTGTGTGATATGCTGCATTGCTAACAACATTCAGCACATACCCTACTGAACTTTCAAGCAATTACTCCTTATTAGGGTGCCAATTTTGACACTCCATATCGATTCAATGTCAGGTTCCTATACTGGTAGATTGTAGTACAATATTGTCATTTCTGCTTCCTGTTCTGGAAGCCTGTGATGTACATCTGATCAACTGATAACATCAGTAAAACTTTGAAACCAATTTCAATGTGTCTGAAGGATTTGTCAGAGGGTGTGGGCAAATCTTGTTGCAATCTGTAGCTTGTGTTTTTCAACTGTCTTGTGTAGTTGTTTATGAAATGATGTAGCCACTGTTCTTTGTGGTGTCAATCCAGAAACCTGGATTTTCCTCTGTTTACTCCTTCACAGATGTTACAAATGTGAGCAAACAATGCATTAACAGGGGGTGTGGCACAAAGTCTAAATCAACCTTGCATTTTACTTCACCATTTGCTTTGCAAGCTTATAATTTCAATTCTGCAACACCGTTTATGGTACATAGTGTCACTTACACTATTGTGAGGTGTATGCTAGGTGACACTAATGATCGACAACTTTACCATTAGTGTCGCCTCATGACATTTGGCATTCAAGTGTACTTACTTATATCTTTGCACGAGTATGTTTCATAATGTTATGAGGTGTATGCCTAAGTTACAGAATGCTCTACAAGTTGACTAAAGTGCACACAAATGTCACTGGGCATGAGTATGTTCAAGTATCTTCCCCTTGCTGAATAAAATGTAAAACTATTAGGTAACTAAAAATCATCTTGAATTTCTTTGATAACTTGTTGATGCTTGAAGTTGGCATCAAGGAAAACTTTGACCTTGTTATGGATGACCTTGGTTTGGTCAATTTGTTGCGGAGATGGTTCCTTCATCTTACCCATGTCATGAGAGGAACCTTCTTGGGTTTGCAATCCAACCTTGATTATGTGACACACCTTTATGCAACCAAAGTACGATGCTTGACATTTCAGATAACTATAGACTCTCTTTTTTAGCATTATGAAGGTAAATTATTCAAAGTTAGCGATAATGATGATGTGGCATAGATAGTAACGATCAAAGGTCTATTTTCCAAATTTCATACACTTGTGAATTCTTGTATCAATTTATGAACATTTAATACATTCTAGATTAAATTTGAGACACTACGTATAAGTTCCAAGCCATGTCTTACTCACGCCATCTATTACCATACAAACAATCGAACCAAAATAAGTTTGTTTGCATTCCCATCCATCCTTCCAAAGCTCCTCACATGGACTTCCTCTTTTTTTTTTCTTTTTTTCTTTTTCTCTCCCATTCCATATAACTTTTGCGAAATGTGTGAAATGTGAAATGCGGTATCATGCCCGAGTGGTGCCTCATTTCATTCTTTAGCATCCTTGAGATGTTGCCTATCACTACACCGACCAACATGTGGAGTGGGTGTGCATGATGTACTAAGTTACATGGAGTTGTTGGACATGCGAATGAGTATAATGGTGACATATAATTGTTTGCTCAAGTAGAATTTCATAAAAGACTAAGCTACGGTATGTATTGTGAGTGCAAAGTTAAAGTGGGTGGGCAATGCTATGGTGGTATAGCCTGAGCTTTGCTTCCATGAATAAATAAATAACCAACATCGGGCAATCCAACGTGAATTTGAGCCTGTTGGTCTTACCTTGCTCAAGAATCTTCTTGGTGCAGGGTGGGGTTTACTGTCTACCTTGTGATGGGTGGGCTCTTGGCTTCCTACCTACCTAACTAGTTTTTTTCCGTCAAGTAGAGAGAAGCTTTCACAGCGGGAATCGAACTGCCAACTACTCCATTCGAAAATGGGTACCTCTCCACTATCACCTGGTAGTTTAGGGTCATCTTGGACCATTTGTTTCCATCACATTATGCATTCGACTCTAAACCTACTTGTGTGTTAGCGAGAATATGGTGTGTCTCCTTTCTAAAGACCTAGCTTGAAGGTCATCTCGCCGATATCAAAGTCATATCCGATTTAATCTTATGTGACAAAAAATAAAAAATTCAAGCATGTGCATTTTGCATTTAAGAATTGGCTGGTCAACCTTTAAGCACATGTAAATATATATTAGAGTACATCTAAAATTAAAACGTTTAGTTAGAAATAGTAGTCGATAAATTCTATGATTTTTTTTTTGAATGAGAACATTAGCTTTTGTAAACAATATGTCTTTCTAGATATGCAAAGGAACTCATGAATGGGAAATAAATGTTGGACTTGAGTATTTGTCACAACAATTGAAGGTCGTTGAGTTCTTTTGACATTCTTGGATTTAGCAACAATTGAAGGTCATCCTTCGACTCGTAAATCATTATCATTCACTAGATTATCTACACCATATTCTCTAATAATGTTGGTCAAAACTAAATTCTGTCAATAATAAGAAATGAATGGACGCCTTATTGAAATTTCAAAGAAATTTAAACAAATTTTCCTATTTGAGAGAATTCTTTTAAACTATCTAGATTTGCCTTCTTGAAATAATAGATTGAAAACTTTGTATGATAATGTTTTAGAGCCATTTCCATGAATCGTGGGATATGAAAGCATGGCCATGGCAACTCTATGAAAGGTATATTAGGCGTTTTTTATGTCCTTTGTGATTCCATCAGTTGTATAGGTCGTGTACCTCTATCATACCTATCATATTGAATTGTGCCTTAACTTCTCAAATGATCATCTTATAACATCATTTATTTTGAGGTTGTTGATAGGGTTGACTCATGAGCTGCAAAAATGTGGCTCAAATTGGCTATAGATAGAGAGTGGGTGTAGCTTTATATATATATAGTATATTTTATTTGTTCAAGGAAGTGGCTATACATGCAAACTGATAGTACAATGTAGAATACATGATGAAAGAGAAATTGTGAAGGAAGTAAATTTAGGCAAGAAGTGAGTTGAAATAGGTAAAAAATGGCTAAAATGCTCACCAAATAGTAGGAAATGCATGGAGATTTTCCTCATAGAAGATTGTCATTGCTCAAGCTGCAAATTTGCACCTTCATTCCATACTTCAGTTTGACATCAAGACATATCACAACCTACTACACATCTAATATGAGATAATGAAAACAAAGACATGCAACTTAACAATCAAACCTACGAAAACCTAATTTGACTTGCAACTAAGAAATCATAACTTGATCCACAACCAAGCTAACATGACTTGATCCGCAACCAAGCAAACATGATTGAGTACAACATAAACAAGACACCCAACCAAACATACAAGTCTAGCAACCAATATTACAATTAAGCGGGAATTTCGGATGTGCAAATCCCAGATGATGAGGCAACATCATAGACCCAACTACTATATTATTAGAGACATATTTTAAAAGGTAAGACCTACAAAATCTGCCTCTTCGCTTAACCACCAAGTTGCCTCCTACTTAAATGGCATTCCCTATAAGGTAGAGGGGCCCTTTCCCGCTCGGGTCCTTAAACCGCTGTCAAGGAAAATGTGCACTATCCGGTAAGCGCCGGGCTTCTATTTTATGGTAGTGTTTAGAAAAATATATAGTAGTTTTCCTTCTCCTATACTCTTGAAGTAAATCTCTCTCAATGTGGTCCCTCTAAACTTCAGAATAGTATAACTCAAAACCAAATCATCTTCTTCAAGTGAAATTTGGTACACTTATTAAGTATCTTATCAAAAACATTCCCACCAAATTTGAGCACAATCAGAGTTCATATGCAAAAGTTATGCATTATATTCTAACTCTAACTACCTAGCATGAATGCTGTGATAAAACACCCGGTCTCTAAAACCTTAATAACTTCCTACTCTTATGTCCAATAAATCTCAGATTTTAACACAAGATAGATGTGTAAGTTCAAAAGGTGGTGTCAAATTTTGGTATCCATATCTATAACCCTCTAAAATATACATATTTTCAAACCTTGCTAGTTTAGTTGGCTTTGTTCCTAGACACCCTTCCCTTCAACTCTTAATAACTTTTTCATGCCAATGACTGAAGCTCTCAAATTTTTACCACAACTTCCATAACTCATAATAAATAATCCCTCAAATTTTCATATTCATTGAACACTATGATCATCCATAATTGACAAATATCTCACTATAAAGTTCTGCTCAAGTTCATAACCAATAAAACACTACAAGTAGTGCACCTAGTACAATCTAGTCACTCTAAATGCCACACCTCCACACCCTCTTGTGTAGATGAGCCTCCTAAGCACTTATCCCTCTCAAGATGCTCTAAGCTCCCTCAATCCAACACAAGTAACAACTCCAAAATACTAATAGTCCCCCTAAACACTCTTCTAACATCCCTTAAATAGTCTTCCACCTTGCCCCCCCTCGGCCAATAGGAAACCATCGAGGTAAGGTCCTCTAGAACCCCTCCAAGTGGTTTGCTAATGGATGACCTTTGGGGTTAAAGGTTTCTAGAATCCTTATCCTACTAGAAATAGGAAAAATATGGGGTTAAAGGTTTCTAGAACCTTAATCCCGCTAGAAATAGGGCGTTTGGGGCTAAAGGCTAATCCGGCAAGCCAATAGGAATTTAAAGTAAAAACCTTCTAGAACTCCTAGGTGGTTGGCTATTGGCCCGCCGGTAAATCCAATCCTACCTACCACATCCATCTACCAATTCATCCGGTCTTCAACTTAAGACCGGTTTTTACCTAACTAAGATCAACTTAAAAATAACGAAAATAAATAAAATATCTAAATTCTAATTAATAGACCGCCCACATCACGACACCGCTCACTAGACCTATCCAAACAAGAGGTACATTATAGCTTCCAACCTCAAATTTCTATGTAATCATGGTGTACATTTTTGGGGTGAGTGGTTTTGGGTACCCCTATGAGTTCTCCTTCCAAAATTCATAACTAATTCAATATTAATCCAAAATTAATTATTCCAATTGGTCCAATTTCCAATGTACTTTGCACATCTTCCAATATTGATTCCCCCTTAATAACTCCCCAATGAACATGTCAATCTGAAATTCGAGCAGGAAAGGGCCCCTCTACCTTAAACCTTCTTGGAAGGGAATGTTTCCAATGTCTAGAACTTCGTAAAGAACATCTCTCACACATGCTAGTTAGGTGCCGCTCACCAAGTCGATTATGAAGTTTCAATTTTGAAAGCATATTGTGCCAAATGTGATTTTATCCTTGACTAAGTCAAGGACATCGTATGTCGCGATTCATGCCACCGTGAAGCACTCCCCGAATGATTTTTTTTCTTCTCAAAACCATATATTTACATGGGTTGAGGGTTGTGAGTTTGTGCATTGCATTAGTCGCATCGATTTTCATTATGTTCTTGAGCCGAGAAAACATGTGATTCAACCATTGATTGACCCAATATTTCAAGACACCTCCCAATGAAATAACGATTCTTTATCACTTGAAAGTGCCCCTCAAATGATACACTTGCAACCAATGCGTCCATGAGGCTTTACAAGTTAGATGTTGCTAGTTAGTTCCTTATTGAGCCTATCATCAACTCTTACATTGCACACAACCCACATGTAAGTGCTAAAGGTAGGCAACAAAGTCACGAGCATGCTTCTTAAAGTTATTATTATTATTATATATATAAATAAGGGTTTAGAAACATACCTTGGCATAAACCTTGTGTTTTTGTCCACTATCTTGGAAAGGTAAGCATATTCGCATAGTTTTATTTTGTGTAATTTGCAAAAATAAATGCATGAGTATCAACACACACCCTATGAATGGGCCTATGAATGGGGGTAATCAGAGGTCTCTATCCATCTAGTGTGGTCGCATGGTGGATTGAAGGCCCACATTTGCACTTAGCTTGTTCAAGTCTAGCAACTCGTGTACAACTAGCACCCATACAAGACTTGTGATATCATGTTGATAACTCAATAGGTCCTTTGTCTCATAGAAAGCATATTAGAGGAGGTTTTTTGAGTGCATTTCACTCAATGTTGGCTGCAAAATCTTCATGGGAAAATTTTGAGGTTAAAATGGGATTATCTATAGGATCTTGAAACATGGAAATTGAGCTATTTCAAGGGGGGATGGGCATGAATGATCCTTTGTATTTTTTAGATTAAAGCAAATTAAAGGAAATGATGCAGAAGAATATGCCTTGTTTTATCCCCCCCCCCCTCTCCAAAAGGCCTTTGACTGATCAATTTCACTTGGAATATGAATGCAATGCTTGTGTGGTCCACTAGATTCGAACAACTCCATAGTTGAGCACCTTCACCAATTCTCATGCCAAAATGTGCAAACCGTAATAGGCTAGCCACCTTGCATTTGGAGTATGTAAATTGTCTCATATTCCTAACCACATATATGCAAAGAATTCCTTAAAAACAACAGAATGTCCTAATGGTAAATTGAACGGTCAATGTGAGCACAAAGGCCATTTGTACATGCATATCACAAAGTATTTCACCTTTACCAAAATAAGTGTCTTTGATGTTCATGGAAGGCTTGCATTGGAGTGGCAAACATTGATTGGAGTTGACACCCTCACAAGCGCTCGCAACATAACAAAAACATGACCACTTCTCACTCTTGACATCTTTTACACATTCTAATCATCTCCAAATTGCACTCGTCATGAGTTTATGGATTGACATTTATAGTTGGCTTGATGTTTATAGTTATTTGATTGTGGATGAATGAGTTAGGTGGGGCTAATGTAGAGAAGAAATCATCCATCCACCATAAATAGTTTGCTTGGGAAGTTAGGAATTAATTATGGCCAAGTACTCACACATAAATAGTTAATTTTCCTACAAGAATCTTACCATAAAGTGCATTGTTTGCAAAGGAAGGAGCATGCAAGAGCAATAGGAACTAAATTTTAATCAACAAGTCATAGTCAACTTTTGCCAACTCATGAGCAAGGATCGATAGTGCCTCCCATGAACACTTAGGCCCACTTTATACTTCGGGCGGGATTGAGGGCCGGCCCAAACTCTAAAAAGTTCAGCCAATAGGAACGTTTAGTTTCATCAAATCCAGCCCATTGGGCTTTATACTACAGTTGGGCATGAACATTTACTCATTTGGTGGTGTCTTAGGTGGGAAAAAATTGGTGCCAAATCTTTAGGCCACCTTGAAAGAATCGGAACGAGGTCTTCCTTCGCTCAAACTCTCAACATGAACCCAGATTGGGCTCATCTGTTGGATAATGAATATCTTTATTGTCGGTCCATGGAACGTTGATTCTCTTCACTAAACTTTCCTTTCAAGGACATCATGACTTTGAATCGGGTCTCATCAATTTAAATGTGGCAAGGTTGGGCCTGGAAAAAGTTGACAAAGTCAGGCCGGATTGAGGGGCTTAATGCTTGAGAATTGGGCCGGTGCTCGGGCCAACCCCATGTCGTGTATAAAGTCACCCTTAATGCATTAACTGCATTGGTCAATACAAGTCTTCAAGTTGTGTGCCCCATGGATTAACTTCTCCAATGAGAAGAAAGTGAATTATCACATACATGAAGGTTCACTTGATGCACATCCAAAGGAGGCCTCACCCTAAGGTCCAAGGTTTTAGTTTAGGGTAAGCATGTTGAGGGATGTTGCTAGGGTTCACTTTGATTGTTGACTTATACCATGCCCACACTAGGGCCAATCATTGGTCCCGGGTAGTAGAAGGAGTCCCTCTTGATAGAGAAAATACATTTCTTTTGAAAATTTACTGCTACCAAGATTTTTCATCCTACTCATGAGTAACCTCGCTGGATGTAACGTAATGGAGTTTCTCCAGTACATACAAGACAACAACTCCTATGAAGATGGAAAATCTCCCATTGGTGTGGGCCAGTCATTGGTCCTAGTGCACCATGGCATCAATGGTGTTAATTGTGTTTGCATGTAAGAGCCATGTGAAAGCAAAATGCCAAGCCTAAGGCTTGGGTCCATCTCACCTCCCTCCCACCCACCTCTTAGTTCTTTGAGCCTCCATGTATGTGTTTCTTTGAGCATCGTGAGGAGTCTTCCTACACTATTTATCCCAATTAGTGTGTTAAGCAATGCAAATAACGTCTTACCTACTTATGCAATAACAAAGTGATCGGCTATAGGCACCTCTACTCTATATGGAGGACGATATCCTACCCCCTACGAGCCTTTCGGGGGAGGTAGATTCGGGCAGGGGCAACTGCCCCACAAAGAAACCCGGATTTTTTGGACCCGCCTGAAAACTTCTGCCCACCCCGCTCAACTTTCCAAAAACACCATTGCCCTTTCATTCTTGAAGGTCACTTCTCCACAAATCCCATATTGAGTGCATTTCATCTCCAAGGTCCAAAATCCAATATATATGTTCACTTCCATTGAGTAAATAAGCAATTGACTAGGATTTCATTTTTGAAGTAAAACCGACAATCAAGCATGTAATTAACTTGGAAATAGTAAATATTACAAAATCCTCATTAGCACTGAGGTTATAATTTTGTGACTTAGCATTGAAAGTGTCATTGTCATTCTAAAGTGGAACTAAAGTTAGGTTTAATAAAAAAATAGTATGTTAATTTTAAAATATTTTAGTTGATACCTTCTACTTTCACAAAGTATTCATACACACTCAAACTAATTAAGTGTGATTATGTGTAATTAAGTCTAAATAACCGTATTAGAAGGTAATTTTGTGCAAGGCCTAGGTTTCAACAAGTATTCATACACATTTGAACAAGTTGGGCCTGATTAAGTGCAAGTAAGTGCATTCAGCCCAATTAAGTGTAATGAAGCCCAAACAAGTGTAATTTAGTACACCATTCCTCATATCTGGATTAGATAATGATTGAGTGCATTTTATAATTAATTAGGCTTGTGAGCCAAATTTTTGGCCAATTAGTTTAACTAGGAGCAGATAGTTAAGCTCGGATGAAGTTTCATCCGAGTAGATGAAAATAGTTAAACTATAGGCTAGTATGGTAGTTACAACTATAGGCATGGCCATAGGTGGCCCTAGACGGTTGAGGTAACTATCGTCTTCCCTGCCGAGCTAAGAGGGTTGGCAAGAAGGAAGAAGGCATGCATTTCTCTGAATGGTTTTGAGCGCATAGTTAAACTTATGGACTTGTATCCCTCATCAGAAGATTGTGTGAGGACAATACTTAAATTATTTTATGTGTAAGTTGGGTAATCACCGCAGTGATTGCGGGTTACCGATTTCTGTGGAAATACATTGCTATTTTGAATTTTGAGTCAATTGAATTGTTGAAGCTTCATCAAACTATTTTCTCGTTTTGATTGTGTGAATGTGAAATTGAAAACTATTGTCAATTGACAAGATTGCAAGTGATTGAGACTGAAATTAAGAATGGAATTGATTGAGTGCAAACTACATAGAGTAATGAGAGATTGGGAGAGAGTGTGAATCAACCTCATAGTGGAAGAGGGTACAAATCAGGAAGAGGAATAGGAGATGGAATCGTGAAACGATTGTTTATTGTTGAAAGTGTAATTGTCGGAGTGAATGAGTGCAAGTATGAGTGAGTGAAGTCGAGCACAGTGGAGCGAATCAAAGTATGAATATGAAAGATTGAGTGAAGGAGCAATGGTAAACTATTGTTTGTGTCGAGACTGTAGTCAATTGAGTATGAATTCCTGAATATAGTTGAGTAGCTTAAATTGTGAACTAAGAATGTGGAGAATGCGGTAGGAGGAAACTATTGTCGAAGTGTTAAGCTCCTTTTGAAGTTCAAAGATTGAGAGAGCGAGTCCAAAGAGAAATAACTGAAATAGAGGAAGTGAGAAAGCTTAAACAATTGGCACAAAGTGATGGAATGATTGTTGAGAGAGAGAGAGAGAGAATATAGTGAAACTATATTTTGTAACGTCCCGTGAGGCACAACACCTGAGCGACAAAGAATGAGAGAGTGAAGCTATGATCTGGGAGTGCCGAGAGAGAGCAGATTTTGGTCAAAAGTGATAAAGATTAGAAACAAAGTCTAGTTGAACGCCATCAAAGGCAAACCCTGAGGGAGGGAGCTAGAAGGCCAAGATGCAGACTGGAGATGAACTATTGGCTATAGTTGAGGCATGTGATAGGCAATGTAGGGAAGATGAACGGCCAAGTGCCAATACATGAAATGAAATGATTGATTATAGTTGAGCATGTGAGAGGTAGTGAGAGAAGAAAGAGTAAATAGTTCAATCGAGTGTGATTATAGTTGAAGTAAACACTATAGGTTGATAGCAGTAAAGTGTGTCAAGTTAGTTTATTGAGAGAGCCCCCGATTAACTGAGGTGATGAGAAAAGCTTATGATCAATTAATTAGTGGTGGATTAAGGGTATTAAGATTGATGGAGTGTTTTGAGTTAGGATGAATTTTGGATTATCAAGGAGATTTAGGCATAAGTTGTCCTAGACTTAATTAAGAGTTTTTATATGATTACATAGTCTAGAGACGAGATCTTTGAGTACGAAATGCAAGCTAACCATATCAACTATTGTCTTGTGTGTTACCCTGGTTGTTGTTGTTGCATGTTGTGCAAGGCAATCAAGACTATAGCTTGACCTTGTTAATCGTTGTTAGTTGCATAAGTTGTGAGCAATGATTAAATCTTGGAATTAAGGAATAAACAATTTGTCTTGTATTGGAATTAACATTGACCAATTAATGAAGGAATTGTTGTGATTTAGAGGTGCATTGGCCAATGGTTACCAAAGACAATTGTGATACTCAAAGACTATTGTTCTCCAAAGATTATTGTTATACAATCTCATGACGAGATGGATACTGTAGTTATTGACACACATACCCACTGAATGAGAAACAATGAAAGGAAACCTTGAGAGAAAGGAGAGTAAAAGATGGATAAGTGATGTTTTAGAGTGAAGATAGCAACCCTATTGTCTAATTAATGAACTATAATGTGACAAATGCTTGTAATAGACACTTGTAAAGCCTTCCTTGAGAGTTTGTACCTTGGATTTTGGGTTATTTTAGTCATAGCAAAAACTAACTACAAGGCTTATTTAATTTGATAAGCATACTTTTTGATTTAATTGGGCTTAATTAGGATTAATTAGGATTTTTTAGACTTAATTACACATAATCATACTTAATTAGTTTGAGTGTGTATGAATACTTTGTGAAAGTAGAAGGTATTAACTAAAAGTATTATAAAAAATACTAAAAAAATAAACTTGATTTTAGTTCCACTTTAAAAAAACAAAGACCCTTTCAATGGTAAGTCACAAAATTATAACCTCAGTGCTAATGAGGGTTTTGTAATTTTTTTACTTCCAAGTTAAGTACATGCTTGATTGTTGGTTTCACTTCAAAAATGAAATCCCAGTCAATTGCTTATTTATTCAATGGAAATGAACATATATATTGGATTTTGGACCTTGGAGATGAAATACACTCAATATGGGATTTGTGGAGAAGTGACCTTCAAGAATGCAAGGGCAATGGTTTTTTTGAAAGTCGGGCGGGGCGGGCTAAAGTTTTCGGGCAAGTCCAAAAAATCCCAGTTTCTTTGTGGGGCAGTTGCCCCTGCCCGAATCTACCTCCCCCGAAAGGCTCCTAGGGGGTAGGATATCGTCCTCCACTCTATATCATACCCATAATCTTGCTAGAACATTGACTATCTTCATCACTAGGGGAGGGGAGAGGAGTATGTTTGTTTTGTGAGAGTAGTGTTACCTTGGAGAAGTTCTTTCGAGTTGGTGTGAACTAAACTTGATATTTTTGTAAGATGCTTTTGAATTATTATTATTTAAAAAAAAAATTGGTGAGGGGTCATTGTTATATAATTTTTTGTTGGTTTGCCTTGAAACTTTCTTATATCAATTCATTTGTATAGTAGGATATCATAAGTTGTTTGTATTAGACAATGAGAAGGAGGAAGGGAGTCAAGAACTTTTTTTTAAGTTTCTTTTACTTGAAGGATTCGGGCCGTGGGGGGGGGGGGGGGGGGGGGGAGAGAAGAGGGGGAAAAAAAAAAAAAAAAAAAAAAAAAGAATCAAAGTTTCCACTATATCCATCATGCTTCATAATTTATATGCAAGTGTGGCATGGGTCCGACATGGTCATCATTCCAAAATTTCAAACTATCAGCCATGAACGGCGACATATAGAGCACATGATGTGGGAATGATCCAAGACATTAATTCATATGCACATGTGCAATAGGGTGGGATAGTGCAACATGGCTTGGGGCATTAGTTCATACACAGAAGTGCAATGGACTCAGACAGTATGAGCCCAAATTATTTCACACTATTTTGAATGTTGGAATTTATCATGTGATACACAACAATTTTGTATAACTGCAACCAATATGCGGTTTGAATGAAAACAAGGAATCCTTGGGGGGTGGACTCTTCACGCCATGTACGAACTAACATGAATGTAGAAAGGGGGTACCATTTGAGGCATTAGCGTATATAGTATGTGTAAAAGAGAGGTATTGTTCCTCTCTAGTGTGTACATTTAAAAAGGCTACCAAGAAATTTGAAATAAGGTAGATGCAGGAAAGGGGGTTGTCAAGTTTAGAGAGAAAAATTTACAATCAATCTGCTAGTTTCATCCAATACATGTTTTCATCCATTGTTGTCATATGGTAGTACTCCCCAATGACTACCCTATTCATTCTTTTTAGGGTTTGCATTTGGGTTCTAGGTTTTTTCAAACTGCTAGATCTTAGAGTGCTCATTGGCTCCCTTTGTGTTTTGCTCTCCAGATTGTGGTTTAGTTATTTTGCTCTTGTTTAAAAGGGGCCCCTAAGGTTTTAAAGGAAAATTGATTATAGATGTCCTAGTTTCATCTAGTTTATCTTATTTCATCCAAATGATGTGTATTTAATATAGTAGGCTAGAAAATAGACTCATGTATTCATACTAAGCTTTTAATTTTAATGTGATAAATGTCTACACTACATACACAAAATGTAAAACATGAAATAAATAGGCCTTTATTACATATGCAATCCACTTTCACTTTCCAATGAGAAAGTCATTGATTTTCTTTAATATATATACATTATGTTTTTTCACATATGTATGCATTTTTTCTCTATGAATGTCTCATATAAGGGTTTTTTAATTCATTGTCGCCCACACACATCATTTAGGTTTGTAGTGAATAGTCCACCCCCAAGGTATAAATACATGAGTCCATTTTCTAGCCTACTGCTAGTATGTACATGTTTGTTTTTTGTTATAAATTTCTCATACAGAGGGCGTTTAATCTCATAATGACCCACGCACATCATTTTAGGTTTCCGGTGAAGAGTCCACCCGTAGGGATGGAATCCTTAAATGATGATGTGATCCGCACCAACAGAAAGAATGATGATCTACATGTGAAATAAAATAAAGTTGATGAATTTTGTTATTCATCAAATGTAGTCAGTCTTATTTGGAATAGCCTTCAACTCAAAAGCATCTTGATCACATCCCAATTCTTTACAGAAGTCAAAATGTTCCAAAGCCCATTGTGGTCAAATATGGCTATCCATTTGTCTTACTCTAGTCATGCCTTGTGCTTTTATGTAGGATAATGTGCTTCTTTAGTCACTTATTGTGGTCTTGCCTAAACCATGTGGGCTTGAGAAGTTAGGGTTAAAAGTGACATGCCCACATTGGCATGTGAGAATGCTTTAAAGTAAATAAATGGCATCGTTATGGGCCTATATACATTAGAGGCTTTGTTTATTTGTCTCCAACACATTCTACTACACAACAAATGTGGCGCATGTTCAGATAAGCCATGCTATGCCTACTTCCTTTCTTTCCTTTTTATTTGTTGACAACCATATGATATATCTTATGTGTCTGCAATATTTCAAAAACATGGATCCATACTAGTTCCAAAACCAAAATAGATACACTTACCTTAGGCACCTTGGAAAATGCTCTTGATCGTTGTTATGGTGTTGTGAGAAAGTGGTCATAACCACAAAATTTAATACCACAAGCAACCACAAACTATTCACAATACCTATTTATCAACTCTTATTTGTATGATTGCAATGCTTTACCAAGGTACTTTGTAACCTCTAAATCATTCCACACAAAATCGCTCAACATCATATTTATTTTTTATTTCAAGTGGTCAATAGAAGTATATCTTGCCATTGAGAAATGTATGTTAGATTCTTCTTTGAAGCAAGGAGATTGATGGAGAGTGCAAACACATGCTTTAAAATTAACATTAGAATCAATATACCAAGATTCCAAAGATTGTGTTGAGATTGTGCTTGAGATATTTACCCTAAGATTACCCCATCCTAAGGTCCTTAAAACTTGCAATGAATCAACCTTGCCATGACCCACACAACTAGTAGCATTGGGCCTTGCATTGAAATCGGCATGCTTGACTTCCTCACCCTCCCATTTCCTCCCCAAGCCCTCTAACCCCCCCCCCCCCAACCCCCTAAGGGTTTTAGAATGAATCAAGCTCCTCATCATGCATTTAGTCTTTTCAAACATCAATTTTGTATCATTTCCCCTGATAAAAACGTGGAGATTTTTTTCCTCAAGCATGCATTGGGTCATTAACCGAGCGGTCTTTGTATCTAAATGTCCGTGAAGCCCATACATTGTTGATTTGGGTCTTAAATGCAAATTTCAAGAATGTACAATACTAAAAGGGTACCAATTAGCTATTGTACAATTAAGTAGCATGATCATGTTGGGAAGTTTAAATGATTGAGGTTTTGAGTCATCTACTTTGTTGGGCATGTTGAACGCAAAGTAAGTGAAGCCACACAAACCAACCTGCAAACATGCTGCAAGTATGTGGATAACAATGTCAACAGACAAACCAATTACGGTGATCTCCCTCTACTTTACGTGTATAATTGTAACATGCCGCCTCGTGTTGTTTGTACACTCTTTGGGGTTCAATTTCGCTCTTCTCATCTTGTTTCATGTTGGCACCATGCACATAACCGTTCTTTCAATGTGCACCCATCTTTGTTAGAAGTTAGAAGTGCTATGTTGTTTTAGAGGTTCTCGCCTTGCAACCTTTGTTGTATGCTTCCACAAAAGTGCCAAAACGCACCTCCCACACTTTTGCTTTGGGTTTTTAGGGTCAATGTTTTTCCCAGCTCAATGAAGATGACAATCCTTTGCGGTGATGCATGGTGTGCTCATGCATGTGGGAGCTTTGCCAATGCCTTGACACTATGACCGCAAAGGCCGCGTTTGCATTTGGTGGTTGTCGCTTCAAAGCTATGTGACATGGTGCACTCACATGGAGACGACGAAGTCATCTTTCTTAACATAGACTTTGCAAGATGGGTCGAACAACATGTGTGGAGAGGGTGTATAAGGAGTTGAAGATGGAGGCCACAAGAAGTCACCGCAACCGCATTCATAACCAAATCATGGGCAAGGAGGGTCATCCCTACATCAAAGGCATAGTTCCCTCCCCCAATGTTAGGAGCAAGGCCCGTGCCCACCTCATAGGCAAAGGACCCCCAACATCCAACCAATTATGATGACATTGCTTTGAACCCAAGGTCCACTGACCGACGTTTGGGCAAGTGTGCCTTGCATTGCTAGTGTGCACCTCCCACATGCTCCGTCTCCAGCTTTGCAATTCAAGCCATGCATCATCTTTGTTATGATTCCTCTTTGGGTCCTTGACAATGAGCCCCAAGCCTTCTACACGAAGGCTGAGAGTGTAGCGCAACATTTTGTCATAATGGACACGTTAAAGTCCACACTGGTGCAGAGCATGCCCTCCCCAAGGAATTTTCATCTCTTTTCTTGCAACCTCCTATAGATTGATTATGAGTGTGGCAACCTTTGAAGCATTGACAAACAAACTTTAGAATTGAAGAGTGGATTGATATTGTCAAGACATGCTCTTTGTGGCCTACATGAGATTACACTCCCAAGCCCATCATATGAGACTCCCAATCTCAAATATTCTAACTTTCCAATTTTTACGCAAACATCGTACATGTTATAGCAATATTCCATGTTACAACGCCTTGCAACTCTGATTTTGAGGGTAAGGCCACTACACATTGACATGTACATGGCTAGAATGTACATGTAAATCCTTCCATGCACTAAATGTTTGTATTGTCGTGCATGCTCCCTACCTCTTTGCATTTCCAAAGTCGGTCTAAATTCTTGGTCATGTTATATTTTCATCATGCATGTTATAAACTGGTTATATTACAAAGTTCATGTGCCCCTCTCAAGTCAAAGTGGATGTCATTGAGGACATCAAACACTTTGTGGCGACCTCTATCAAAAGACTCCAAGAAAAGAAAAGAAAAGAAAACCACCCAGGTGTGTGACTTTCATGTTCAATGTGTGTTTATTTTGGGAAAGAACCTAAGTTATAGGAGTATGTTTTGGGTAAGAAATGCAATTAATAGCATCTCCACCACTACCACCACACCTCCTTCCAACTCTACTTCAAAGGGGCCAGAGCCATAACAATCACCACCACATCTCACCACTTTATTCCCCTCCACATTGGTCAATTTAAATTTAAAAAGACCAAAATGATGAGAACGCTTTATGTACCAATATGGAGGATCATTTAACCCAATCAAACATCTTTCATTGCTAGAAAATACTTTTTATAACACTCTTTTGATTTAGTTAACCTTTGCAATATTATTTTATTTCTATAAGCGCACACACACATTGTTATATAGCACATATTGAGATTATAATATTATTAGAGTGACCCGCAAAGTCCCTCAAAGAGGGACGAATCCATGGGTTCGATCATTCTTTAAGAAATCTTTCTATTAAGAGCTCGTTAGCTCTTTGTGTACCAAAGTCTATTTTGAAAGTTGGGTGAAACTTTTGGGACCTCCTTTGTTCATTCAAACTTTGCGAGGATTTTAGGATCTAATATAGTGTTAGCGCGTGGGACCCACTATCCTAAATCCCAGATTAGCCTATGCAAGGGTAGCTTGGCCCACCCATCCTAGTAGGACAACCTAGAAAAGCCGGTTTTTTAATAACACGACACCTCTCTTTGTGTATGATACTCCGAGCATCAAGAATACTTAGGTGACTTAATTTGTGTCAACTCTCATAAACTCTTGGTTTGGGACTAAACCCAAGGTTTCATCTGCTTCACTTTACAAATAACAACACCATAGTAAAAGTGCAGCCCCCACAACATTACTCAAATGATGAGCCGTGTTCATGGGCCCCCCGCAGAAAACTCGAGAATAAAGCTAGGATCCCAATGCTTTAGACTACATCTGAAGGCATGCAAGCTAAACACAACTCATCAACCAAGCAACATTGTGTCCCTTCCCAATCTACAACATCATATTGTATAAGTCATCCGCCACCGTTGCTTCGGAATAGAGATTGGAGCGAATCGGGGTGGTCATTGTGATGGCCGTGTTCATAGGCCCCGCAGAAGACTCGAGAATAAAGCCGGAATCCCAATGCTTTAGACTACATCTAAAGGCATGTCAGCTAAACACAACTCATCAGCCAAGTAATATTATGTCCCTTCCTAATCTACAACATCATATTGTATAAGTCATCCGCCACCGTTGCTTCGGAATAGAGATTGGAGCGAATCGGGGTGGTCATTGTGATGGAGAATCGAGATGCCCTAACTTGCACAAGGGAGTCGACTAATTTAGTGTGATCACATGCATGCTTCCGATCGCATATTAAGTAAAAAGCTCGGTTGATTGGCGGGCATATTCGGAGTGGGGACGGAACAAGGGCGATGCCGGTCAACGGTCAAACGTGAGGGGTGTAATAAGTTAATTTAAAGCGGCCACCTAGTGACCCAATACTAGCTAGCTAAGCTAAGCTAGGTGCATGTGTCACCATGTGTATATATAATAAACAAAACATGCATTACGTTCATTATTATTTAAGTGCACCCGCGCCTTGGGTCAGACTTGGTCGGCTCGGACGCAAGGCCCATAATTAGCTCGTGGCCTTATGAGACCACATGTGGTTTTGCATTGTCAGGCTTTAATTGTGCCAAGCGCAAGCAAATCTCACTTAGAGCCTAGAATCTAGGCATCTCGTCCGTATAAGGACGCAAATAGACCAAAGGGTTTGGTGGGGCGGTGGGCTTCGCCTTATTTGAAGAAAGTAGGAATCTAGGATCTCACGATTTGAGCACACATTGCTCCATTGTAGTATTAGTCGGATCTATTGGAAGTTGGAACGACGTAGTGTTTCTTTTTAGGCGATCGATTCTCCCATCATAATGTACTAGCTAGAAGAGGTAGTAAATGCACCACAATCGCACCCTTAACTTACGAAGGGAGACGACCCTTCTTATGAGGTTGCTTTTCTTATTAAGGACGCCTATATTTGAGTGGTATGTGGTTTGGTGTGGCTTTAAAATAAGACATGTGTTCAGAAGAGAGTGAACTTAGTGCTTAGAATGTGATCACCATCTTGGATCCACTAATCAACGTAGTTGACGACGTCTATACGAGCATTTAAATGAGCACAAGAATCTTCGCTTTGATAATGAATGAGATATTCATATGAGCCCTCAAAATTACAAGGATGCGGCTACATCCTTGATATGAATTTGCTAGCTATCTCGTACTATTGCTTTACACTAGACCTTGAAGGCCTAAGGACCGAAAAAATTGAATGGATGAAAAATCTACATAGCGTTCTACATGGCGGTATGTAGATAATGTTTTGTGGTCTATTGGATATTGCATCAGGCTCATCCAAAAAGAGGCAAGTCTAACGTAAAATTAACCTTGCCATTCAATGAGATTGCCATTGGCTATTATATTGCCGTGGTGAAGACCCAAATCTTTAACACCGTCCATCTTTAATTCAAACTAAACTTGAGGACCCATGAATTGCAAAACTGGAATTCTATCTCCCATGGTACAACCTTTAGATGATTTTCAAGGACTTCAAGATTTCTCATGGTCACGGCTCTTGGTCGTTGTGTGAGGAGAGTGTAAGCCACCCTAAAGTAGGTATCCATTGTCTTCCAAACGTTGTTTGCTACCAACCTACCACCATAGCCTCCACCCAACCTCTCCAACGAATTTCAACGTTTTGAGCTACAATATTTGCAACTTGTATTAAAAAAAACATGGACTCACCATTCGAAAGTTTCATATTATAAGGTGCCTTCGTCCAATTGGGATTATAAGTAATTTTTTGTTCAAGTATGGCACCTAAATCATTGAACTAGGTTTGTGCCAATCTAACTCAAATGTACACAAGGAATTATGAGCTTCACATTCGAGGTGAAGACGAGTGCTCTCATTGGTTGAAAGAGCTTCAAGGAATTCCTATTACAACACACACACATGCATGTTCGAGTACCACAAGGACGTGGGGTCTCACTTTGTCCCATTTCCCCACTCAAGTGCAATGGAGGAAACATAAATAAAATAGAATTGTATGTCCTCTTCTTCTTGGCTTGGGTTTGGACGACTCTATGTTGGCGTTTGTCTTGTCAAATGTGACCGTTGCTCCAAAAGACAAGGAAATGCTTAGATACAAACAAAAATAAACACCTTGCATGACAATCTGAGGATGGAAAACGAGCACAAACAATTGAGGTATACAAACCCTAAATGGGCACTTCCAACCCCTCGGACAATCTTGGGCGTTGGATTGGATTGGAAGTCGTTTCATTAGAGTTTACAAATAAAAAAGATTTTTGTTTGGAGTTCTAGATCGGAGTTGAGATGTAAAACTTACAAATACTCAAAGTGAATATGCATTTCTTTCTTTCTCTCTCTCTCTCTCTCTCTCTCTGGATAATCACGCATGACATCTTAATTGTGTTAACGATAGAACCTGAAATATTGCTTGTATTAATCACTAATCACATCGTGACACATGTCTTTCTAGTCTCCATACGTAGCTACAAGTTTGTCATATACCACTCTCATGCCACTCAATTATAATCATATATGCTTAGAAATTTCATTAACCATTCCACACTCACTAATGAACACATTTTGAGATGACTTATGGATTTAATGAAGAAAGAAGAAGAAGAAGAAGAAGAAGAACACTTTTGACAACCATAGCCGAATAAAAGGAAAGCCTTACTTTCATCGTAGCATTGCTGATGCAACACAACTTTCGTTGTATAAATCTAATATGTAAAAGTTGGAGAACATGAAAAATGAACCGAGTATCGCACATAGTATTCGTGACAACAACACATTCACATGTGATGTGTTTTTTTTTTCAAGGCCAACTCAGTCTCTAGTCTTGTGAAGTGCACTTCAACTTTGGATTTTCCTATTTTTAGATCAAATTTGTATGGCCACCTATGGTAACAAGCTCATAGAGTAAGAGGAAGTCCTTTAATATCATGATTGTTATGTTTTGATCGCTATCAAGAGTGTTTGAAATAACAATGAAGAACATAACATTCGTGATATAAAAAGACTTCCTCCCTCACTATCACTTGCACATGCTACTAGCATTTTGTAAGCACATCCAAATGCAGTTGGCAAAAGTTGCCTTCGAAGACCACTTCAAGCCACCCTTCCTTGCATTCAAGAAAACGACATTTGTGACATCTTTGTGTGTCATGTGTTGCTTAAACGATCATCTAGCATGTCAATATGCACGCGTCATATGTTGATGTGTTTTTTTAACGCTAGTGCCCATGGAGATTCTTGGGCATAATCGGTCAAAGTCCTCATGTTGTTAAGTCCAACCGGTCACATGTTATGATCTTTCCGTTTTCCTTATGAATTTGAGATATGTTCCATAGATTCCTCGAACTCAACCACTTCATCTTCAACCAATGGTCATGGGTTCGCCTCGGTCGTCGTTTGAAGCGACGATCTCCAACAACTTTTGGAGATCAAACAAGCCAATTTTATATTCCCACCACTCACGGGGCTTTGGGCTTGGGTGGTGGATAAATCCTCAAAACATGGCACCCATCCATATTCAAAGGAGGAGGTTGGGGTTGGGGTTACGTACTTATTATGTGCCTTTTAATTTTTTTTACTTTCCAACCTACCGGTGTTTTTGGTCCCCATTGGAAGAGGTGTTGTTGAAACCTAGCCCCCACACTTTGGGCTCGAGGTGTCCCCCTTTTCCCCGACAAATATCCAAACTCAAGGCCGATCGTGGGCCCATCCATGACCCGCTTTCTTGCTTGCATTTGTATTCTCCCCACCTTTTCGAGAATGGTAGGAGGAGGAACATGTTCTTTTATTTTAACCCTTAAATAAAGGCTTCAGGGTTTCAGCTTGAATCAAAGATGTACTATAAAGTCTTTATTTTTGTGTTGGAGTTGATTCGAAATCACATATGTGCGGTTGAAATATGGATCGTTATCCTTGGTGTCCAGCAAATCATTTTACAAGTATTTTTCCTTCTTCAAAAAATAATCTAAAATTCTAAGGTGTGTCCAAAGTACTTGATCTCTAATACGATTGGCTAAAAATGTGAGTTGCATTATTTTGGTGGGAAAAACCAAACATGTTCATGTCACTGTCATTGTTATGTTCCCGAAATAGCTCATTTGTAACAAAGAAAGAATGGAGGGTTTCAACCCCTTCAAGGTCCATATCTTAGACTTGCTGAGATAACATTTCAATCGGTTCGCTCTAAATGACGCAATACTTTATTATGTCAATGCGCAAGGAAAAAAAAACAAGAAAAGAAACAAGTTGCCTTGGGAAATGTATCTTTGAAAAACGCTTGCAACCACTTTTTGGCTTCATAAATCTCAAAAGTTTCTCAACCCTTATCTCTCTAACATTTTACAAGAGGAACAAACCTTGGATCCTTAAAATCACCAATCCATTCACTTCGTTGGGGCCACCCCAAGTTCCAACAACAAAAACAAAATCAAAAAGCCAAAGCAATAGAATACTTGACAACAATATTGCCATTAACAAGTCTTGTCACCCATCTCTCTCTCTCTCTCTCTCTCTCTCTCTCTCCAAAGTCTATGAAAGAGACACCAAATAGGGCATTTGATGCAACTTTCAAGGGCTTTTATGTTAAGAGTGCATTGGAGTTATATGTCACAACTTAGTTTTGAAAGATGGGTGAAATTCCATGGATTTATTGTTTTATTGTTTTACTCTTTTATTCTTTTGGTACAAATTGAAAAAGATTCAATTCCAAGAGGTAACTAAGAACAAGACCAACGCGGGAACAACCCCAAAGGTCTAAGTGATGTTAAGTGATAAATCCCATCTTAGGCCTAACTTTCCACATAACCACAAAATTGCACTTAGTGGCGATAGGACCTTTAACACAACAAACCAAATCAAACCCATGCAAGACATCATTGTAGGCGACCTTAAAGGCTATGTCGAGATCCTTACGCATCCTTTGCCACTCAATACTACCATAGTCAAGGAGAGCATCCTAATTCCATGGACTTCTTTTTGTCACTTTGAGAGATCTTCCATGTCCAAGGTTTGGTATGTGCCATGGGATCCAAGTTTTAACCTATGAAACACCCATGCCAACAAGGTCCGGTTTGTGCCACCAAGGTATGAGCATCGAGGATGTTGTGGTTAGTCATCAACATACCAAAGATGTACAATTTTGGCTCATTTTCAATGTCATGCCTATCATAAGTTGTATTTTACTACACATGACGAAACCTTGTTCGCCATTTTGTATATACTCTAGAGTTTTTTCTTTAGTGAAATTGAGCAAGTGTCTCACACTTGGACTTTAAGGTGAATTCTAATTTTCAACAAATTATCCTATATTAACATGTGGCATAACATTACTAAGAGCCTAACCATGCACCTTTTTTTTAATACAACATACCATACAAAATGCCTAGCCATCGTAGCCGATAATTGCTAGCGTTGTCACAAAAATTATAATCTCAATGTTAGTGAGGATTTTGTAATGTTTTTCACCTCCAAGTTAATTACGTGCTTCATTGATGATTTCATTTCCGGAATGAAATCCCAATCAATTGTTTATTTACTGCTTAGAAGTGCACATATATATTGGATTTTAGACCTTACAAGCGAAGTGCACTCAATATGGGATTTGTAGTCAAGCAACCTTCAAGAATGCAAGGGCAATGTTTTTTTTCAAAGTTGGGTGGGGGCGGGCAACAATTTTCGGTCATGTTCAGAATTTTCTCTAGAGCGCTGCCCCAGCCCGGATTTGACACCCCTGAAAGTTCATGAGGGGGTGTTTAACGTCCGCCCTACAATGCTAAGCCTAAGCAATGTATAAATATAACAAAACACCCTAATATTGATATAATAATCCATTACCAATTCTCGGCCCCTTAAAAGCAACAATACTCATTTTAATAATGTTATGGGGTGCATGGACTACACTATTTTGTCTAAGTAGTGTGGCTTACCATTTGGAGTTATGCATCGCTATAACATTTTACTAAGAATATCATTTCTTACCCAAACAACATAAGTAATTAGTATGGACACCGAAGAATATGATATAACTTAGTTGGTAAAAAAATGATGATTTTTGTAAAAAGTTATAGCAAAAAGTAACTTCAAATGGTAACCCACACTAAGTAGACAAAATAGTGCACACATTACCAAAATCCATGTAATTAAAAGTAGTGGTGACAATGGTGATGTTAACCGGTGTTCCCAAATGACACCCCCAAATGGTTTGGTTGTTGTACATGTGGCCCGGACGGAGATCCTAGACTTAGTTTTTTAGTGCGGTAATTTGATTACATTAACTAAGAATGTGATTTATCCATTTTTGTGGAGGAATATACCAAACACAACTTGTACATACTTAAGGTCTTGTGAGGGTCTTGCTAGGTGCTTTTCAAAACTTTTGAGGCATGGTCGACCCCTTGTAAAGAAAGAAAGGGTCCGAGATGACCCTAAACTACCGGGTGATAGTGGAGAGATACCCAATTTTGAATGGAGTGGTTGGCGGTTCGATTCCCGCTGTGAAATTTTATGTCTACTTGATGGGAAAAAAACTAGTTAGGTGAATAAGAAGACAAGAGTTCACCCTCCGCAAGGTAGGCGATAAACCCCACCCTGCACCAAAAAGATTATTGAGCAGAGTAGGGTCAACATGCTTAAATTCACATCGGATTGCCCGAAGTTGGTTATTTTTTATTTTTTTAACGAAAGAAAGATGAATCCAATGTTGTCACTGGCGTAAATTATGGTAGTTGTTTCAATTTTGAGTTGGTCAAGTCTATATACAATCCCAAAATGAGCATTACAAGAAATGGAGAGACCGAGGCGACTATTGTCTTTGTTTGCAGGGTAACACCTTGAACATGCGTGGACTCGCTCAGGAACACCTAACTATCCTAAAGGCAAGTCCTTAAGTTCCCACATGGTTGGTTAGAAATATATAGTTCATCCAAATACCCCTACTATGGTTTGGTGGACATTAGATGGTAGGGTGCACATGAAATCAAGTGCTAGGAAATTCACCCATCCAAGTGCTATTCCAGTCTTGAGAGGCTTAACTTTGGAGTTCCCATGGGATGTGGGTTAAGGCCTTAGCTTTAAGCCCCCCGACCCTTGTACAATTCTCTCCTTCCAAGTAAAATTGCCTAATGCAACACATAAGATACAAGTGCCCAAATTTGTTAGTGACCCAATTCTAACACCTGGGTTTTGGGCCAAAGTGAGTGCTATGTTCTTCATAATAAAAAATTACTAATATTATATCAAGGACCAAATACACAAGTCATTGGTTGAGAGAAGGCAAAAAATATACGCTCTCAACATTAGGTATCAATTTTGGTGGTTCGGAAAGGAGGGGGGGGGGGGCTACATAGCCACTTTAAATTGCAAAGGAACCTTGACTTTCATGGAGCATATCTAGATCACACAATATCAAAAGTTCATGGACTCAAATGTATTAGCCTCCTTACGAATTTGCTATTTCTTAAAATTTTCCTAGTGAAATATTTGGAGCATGTTAAGGGTCTCAAGTGTTCATAATTTCCATTGTAGGTGCTTCTTTCTTACTACCTACACTATCTGGGTCTATCTGCATAATTTGGATAAAAATGCCACTTAGTTTTTGTTGTTGTGTCCAAATGCTAGTTTCAACCATACGGATGTAATCTTTAAGTGATGTGTAGCAAAGTTATTCTTTCAATGTAAATAACTAAATACCTTACCACCTTGGGATACATAAAATAGATGTTGGAATTGGGTCACTAATGGGATTGACCGATTCTACGTTAACCTCTAAGTGCCTAATGGATCATTTTTGGTCTCTCCTTCACCTTCACAAACTAGTTGGGGATTCAAGGGTAGCTATAATGTGGTAGGGTGAAGGCTTGAGGCTCTGTTGAGCCTGCCCCCACCACAATGAGGCCAATTGTTAAGTTGTAATGGCATGTCAAACTTAGGCACATCACATTATTGTAGTGTAGTGGAGTGTAGCCAATAGCAAAGGGCTGACATAAGTGATGGTTTTTGACACATGCAATTGTTTTCTCCTTGCAACGTTTCATTAGGCACTATTCTTATGTATAGATAATTATGACAAAAGAAATTGCACTAAATATGACCAAATTTTTCTGAAATATTTATAGACAAATATTGTAAGCTTAATCCTAAAGCACCAATCATATAGATTTTGTGTTCAAATCCTATATAAACAACTTTTTCCCTAGAGATATTTTCTCTTTCACGAGGAATAATATTTTCTTTGTATAGTAAATATTGAAATTGCTCAAAACCCTCAGGCGTGTAGGGGTTGATTCCAAACTTTAGTGACTACTTGCAACAATTTTACTAAAGCATGAAATATACTCTAAGTAGGTATGTTGTCCTTGCTTGTGGCATGACATACTATGCCAATTGATATATAATAAATGTCTTTGAGTCAGTCGGGAAATGTAATGAAGTTACGGTGGGTTTCCATGTAGGCCGCTTGCCCACCATATTCTAGTGGGAATATGGATAGACATGCCCAAACATAGATGGAATTTGTTGGGGTTTGTGCCAATTAGCTACTCTCATCTTCTCAAATTCAGGCTCACCTACTAACCTCCTCCAAGTTACCAAGGGTGGAGTTCTAGACCATCAATCTTCAAAATCCTTAGATGGCCAACACTTGTAGATTAAAATGTGCTTTCATAGGCGTTTGGGAAGTCTAAGATCCCATGCTCACAACCCTCCACATTCTAGAAGGCCAACAAAATGTGGTTGGTTGACAGCTTGTGCTTATCTACATGAGTTCACTTCCAACTCATTATTATCTAAAATCTAGTGGGCAAGCGGCGCCTACATGAAAACTCACCCTTAATACTCAAAGTTCCAAGAGGCCCATTGTTGTCCTCAATATGTCATGCGACCCTTGAGTGACAAGTAGAGTTGTTCACTCAAAACTTGTTCTTGAGATGCTAGTGAATATTCCTCATGAATTTGGTGTGATGGTTTTCATATTCTTAACATGTGTTGTTGTGTTCCAATTTGTATGTTGATTATCTTGTTGGATTAGCAATTCAAATGGGATATGGAAACCAATCACATCAAAATATTGGAATCATTTATCAATTTCTTGTGGAGTCACTAAGTGAATGTTTCCGTGATCCATTGTGGTCACACGAGGACACCCTATAATTGATTCATCTTAGTCATGCCCTACATGTATATTGAAGTGTAAAAGTGTCAGTCCAATGTCCTTACCTATGTTGGAGTCTTCACTCGCTTATATATGTTATGGTGTACTACATGCTAGACTTGTTACGTGGACACATTTTATAACTTCTGCATCTCAAGTATGATTCAAAAACTTGTAATGACACTCTTTATGATTTCTAATTGCTAACCAAATCAATCAAGTCTAGATCCAATGGTGCAACAAAATGCTTTGTAGAGTTGGAAGTGCCACAATAGCACTACATACTTAGTTTTTCTTTTATGATGAAAGCATTATTGCAAGATCTCATCATATATGCAATTGTCAAGCAAACACCATGCTCACCAGTGTCGATCATGGGGCGTGTCACAAACAATAAAATTAAGAGATTGCTTCACCTCTAAATCTTGCAATCTTGAATGACAATAAGTATTGTGTGTTTATAAATTATCTCGACTACCTATTCATAACCTCACCTAATTTGATGTTGTGATTAAATTGTACATTACCTCGATGACATATCCATAGCCTTACTTAACTTGTGCAATCAAATTAGTCATTAAGATGGCATAATTAGCAACATTAGTCAATAGCAACATTTCAAACGAGGATAGAAATTCAAGGAGAAACGACAATTATACAAATGGCACCCGACCTAAAGTATTTTACTGCTCATTGGCTTATGAGATTATGTTAAAAGTGAAAACTCATAGATAGCTACTTTGAAAGATTGATTTGTCATAGGTGGAGGAAACACAATGCTACCTACAACCAAAGTTACTACAACATAAATGCAACTTGACAATTGAAATAAAACATCATGTTTACAAAATTGAAATAGAATAATGGAGGTGATTGCTACAATCGGTTGCATTATATGACAAACAAGACATCGACCCCTTACTCACATGGAAGTATTTAAGTAAGAAGAAGCTTGGAGATATGTTGGCATAATTTTTTAATTTTACCAAAACGGACAACACATGGGAGCGTGTCATCATGCAGGTGGTGTTACTTCTTTAAGATATGCATTAGAATGACGATATCATTGACCCGTCTTTGATGACCTCTTTGTCCTTGTTCCTATATTGGAAACACATAACAATCACGTTACCTTTGTGATCTTGAATGTATTGATTGCACTACACCAAAGGCATATATATATATATATATATATATGCAATTGTTGAGATGTATTTGAATAATAATAAAAAGAGAATTTCACGAAGATATTTACCTTGACTGCAAATTGAACTTGAGAATCTTCATTATGTAGAGGAAACACTACACTAAAAAGGATATTTAGTGTTTGATACACTAAGTATGAATGCATACACTAGATGTCAATAACCCTATGATAGTAAGTAACATTAAATGTAAATTCAAACACTAAATATCAACTATGGTATAAGTGGAAGTTGCATGTTTGAATTTAGTGTTAGTAAGGATATGAAAAAAATGATCGTCGACTTTGGCTGATGAGACATCAACAAGCATGAAGGTGGGGTGCCATCCCTAAAATCACAAGTCCAACGAAATCCATGCTCCACATGAAAGGAGGTGGGAATAGGGAAGGTAGCGGCACATTTATGTCTAACACTAATTGTCAAGGAATTGAAAGTTAATGTTGAGCAGGGTAGGATGGTTGCAATATTAAATATAATCAAACACTAAATGCCATATTTAGTGTAGTGAGAGGGAAATATGGAATTAAGCATCCTACTCATTCATCCAAGTTAGAAAGACCGAAATACTATGCAGTCCAATGGTTAGTATTATTAGTTGATTTAACATCAAATTTGGTATCAAAGACCATGAGTTAATATAGGGGAAGTTATGAAGGTTGAATAAGCCACAAACCTATAGGGCATCAAGTTTCAGTTGGATGGATGGTCTTATGCAATAATTTCCCTCTCACCGGAACATTCCTACTTTTACAATTTAGTCCACCAAACTTACTACAGTAGTTGGGTTGTGTATTATTATTTTTTTCTAATGAGAGAATTCCATTAATAAAACACCTTGTAAGTATTGATATATGTATTTTTATTTCTCTTCACTTACATTGCATATTCTAAAATGTTACCCACATCACCATGACAAATTTAGTTACAATTGTTGTTTTTGCTAAATATCTTATGCCCCCTAGATGTGCACTATACATATAATTTCATTCTAAATTATCTATATTAAGTGGTCATATAATCATATGCAATACACAAAATTCTCTCTCTCTATATATATATATGGAAATTTTCATGGAGTTCATTTGTCCATTTGCATTTACATTCTTGACTTCACAATTCATGCACAATCCACTTATCAATTTACAAAACTTTTGTAAAAGAAAGCATCATTACTAGTTGGTGTAGCAACCGGAATAGCTAAAAAATGTAGATGTGATCCCATCCAAGAATAACGCATCTATCAATTGCATTTTTCCAACTGAAATATACTTATATGTGAAAGAAAATATGGGGAGATATGGGTCCATATAAATGAACTAGGTTCAATTACATGCCATGTATACATCTTATCATGATCAACAATACAATCACATTTTGCCTTCTTTTTTTTGTAGTGTTTGTGTTCAATATCATTTGTCTTATACCAAGTAATATTTGACTTTAATACTTGTTGGAGGCTTGCACGAACTAACATGTGGGGCTTCTAAAATATACTTGTGCTTTTAAGGCTTGAAATGGTGCACAATTAAGCACCGATGCCTATACTTGTGCTACTCCAACAATCAGTCTTCTTCATGACTTTAGGGCTCTCAAACTCATCAATCTTGCCAAGTTCAAAGTTTGTTGTAGGGGAGAAATTAGACATCAATCAAAAGAAAGCTTCATCCCTCCAAAGTGCGGATGCCACACACAAGTTGAGCTCCCTGCTGAAGCTTGCTAGTTTGGTGGGCCAAGGTTGAAAATTTTGATCCCTTGTGCCGAAGATGGTGGAGCTTTGTTTTGATGTTGGTCTCCATTATTTTGTTTTGTCTTACTTTATTTAATATTTTCAATCCATTAAAAAAGGGTATCCAAACCCATAACATTATCCAACCCATTCTAGGGTTTTTGTGGGCCCAAGAATGTATTTTGATTTGCGTCTGGACAATTTCCAAAGATGATGCACATGCGCTACAAATTCCACTTGAATGCAACCTCCTTTTGTTGAAATATTATGGAATATCATAAACCCAAATGGTACATGTAATAGCATGCCAACCACTATCAAAGTGATTGCCTTTGTAGATGTGGAATGCCCAGATCATAATTAGAATGAGAGTAACTTATTGGGCTTAATAATATCATGGCTCCATCATTGTAGGGACATGTAATAATGGGTCCAAATTCTTTTACCTTTGCTGACACAAAATCCCTACAAAACTTGCAAGCTATTTGTGGTTGGACCTTTCACAAATATTCTATTATCTATATACAATGGATAATATCATGATGGTGAGGACATCGCTTGGCCGTTACCCATCATTCTCGAAAGGCAGGGGGACCATGGTAAAGTGATATGTTGTTATGCATGGGCCCATTCTAGGCCACTGTACATGGAGGAGCCGTGTTTTTTGCCTACGACCAGGAGACGATTATGGCCGTGGAAGAAAACCCTACCCCTCCCATTTAATCAAGGTGTGTATAACTAATCTATAATTTGCATGTAAAGTTATGCCCTGTCAAATGGTATGGGAGGGTAAGTAGAAGTAGAAATGGAGGTCAATGCATACTCTTCATTGTGCATGAGGACATGTGAACTCTATGGGTGCATGCACAATGCTCATGTCTAACCCATCACTTGATGTCTCAACTTCCTAGTTGACATTCCACATCATGATAGTTTTGGTTATTAATTACTTTACCCACCACTACACCATTCATGGTATTTAGTGTCACACGCTATTCACATTTACTTAATTCTATAACTTTCTATAGAGAATGTAAGATTTTATGTTTGAATATTGTAGAACATAAACAACTTTACTTGATAAAGTCTTACATTCTTTGTAAATTGTTACAATGTTAAGTAATTCCGAATAGCAAGTGAAACTAATTACCATAAATGGTGTAATGAATGTACCTCGTTTTCACCCAACATAAAAAATCTCACAATATTTGACATTGGGAAAAACTACAAGGATGCAACTGCTTTGCCATGCTATAACGTCATCGAGTCCACCTAACACAAACAACATCGAGAATGGTGAGATTGGAGTGCTTTTAGAATTGTCTTCACATGAGCTTTATTCTCAAGAAGACATTTAGAGTATCATTGATAATTATTGATGTAAAATGAAAAATCCATTGTATTGCTTGTTTTTCCTTTCAATATTTAAAAAAATGATAAAGTCATCGAGCAAGTGCTTGGTGCGGATCTGGTCTTCACCCTACTACTCTTCACAATTGTCCATCCGTTGCAAAAGGTTGAGGGGGGGGGGGGGGGGACCATGTTAAAGTGATGTGTCATATGCACAGGTGCAAAGAACTAGGATGGAATGGGTCCATGCTAAAGTAAGTGGGTCTAACATGAGCACTTATCTTTTTGCACCCACTTCTCGGAGGATGTGAAGCACGCGTTTAGTGCAAGATGGTAAGCAAATCCGTATCATTCCCAAAGCCAATTTTAACATGATTTATGGAGCTCTTAATAATATCTTATTTATCATCAAAGTGAGGGTTCTTTTAGTTATTAAATGACCATATTATGGGCTCCCCCTCAATTATGTTGACTATTGCATCCAAAACGGTTAACAAATTTTGAACATGTAATCCAATCTCTTTTCAACACATGTCCTTTTGTTGTCTATTCCTAGATTTAAACCCAACCATACTCTACTTAGAATATAAGTGTCCATATAAGATCGACACATTGAATTAGGCACATCTACTTAGTATCACAACAAACGTCAAACCTTGCATGCAACTTCCAAGCCTGTTAGGAGATGTTGCACAACCCAGCTCGGCCCGGGCGTCCCCTAACTTGGTGCCAACTAACTATTCCCCGTGAAGGCTTCAGTTAGACTAAGTAACCACTCAAATTATTTACATTATGCTCGCATTTCTCGATTAAGAAACATTAGCCAAAATATGAGGTAGCTAATCTATATGAGAGCTAATCTATCTCATGGGTCGCACCACCCAGTTAAAATTAAGCTTTAAATGAAATTCATCAAACTAGAAATTAGCAAACTTATGGGAGCTTACTTTTGTGAAGAAATCTGACCTCATCCATACTCCTTATGCTAATTAACTTTAACATATGATTAGTCCAAGTTTTTTCTTAAATACCCATCTCTCATTTTCCCCATCTCTTCTCTGTTCCTCTATGAGGTGGACCACACTACTTCTTACATCATCCTACATTGGCATACATTTAAAAAAAAAGGGATAAAATATAAACATAAAACTCAATGTTTGGATTTAAAAAAATCAATGTCATTCATTTATAATTACATTTATTTTTACTCCAATAATAACAAAATCAAATTGGTGTGGACCACAAAATTTTAGTGTATCATAATTGGCGTCATGTTCAAAACTTGGACAAGTTGAGCAAAAGTTTGGTCAGTCAACCTTAAGTCCTCTCTCTGAATTGGTCAACCTTTGAATAGTGGTAATCGGTTAGTTAGCATATGAGTTGGTGGATTCCCACTAACTCATTTCTTAGTTAATTCTCTTAACTAGGTGGTGCGCCTGGACCCTTAGTGGGCCACTAACTAATAAATCTGGCATGAAAAGTTACCGTCCGCCGTAGGAAAGGAAAGTGCTTCTCCTCTCTTTCAACTCTCTGCATGTTTCGCAGAGTAAAAAACCTGCCACAGTCGCCGTTCCGCTTCGATTTGCAAAGAGTGACACCAACTTTGGTGATGATCTTTTGGTAAGTTAGCAAAGCGAGTCGATGCCGCTTTCCTTTCTGCGATGCAGCCATTCGCAGGTGGAGAAAGAGAGAAACAATCTCGGGGAACTTTGCAAGCCAGCCAGCCAGCCAGCCAGCCAGCCAGCCAGCCAGCCAGATCGATTCATACAGTAACTCATAATATCACCTGGCATTTCACGCATATATACATCCATTTTCATACGTAAGTTAAATTCACACTACCTGCGTGGTGCGGGAGGGAGGGAGGGAGAGAGAGAGAGAGAGAGAGAGAGATGGTGCCACGAATTGCAGAGGAATTGGGGAGGAAATGATGAATAAGGTCAGGGAGTAAAGCAAAGCCAAGCGAAAGCAAAGCCAAGCCAAACACCCACGCAGACACTGCTGCGGCCTGGCAGAGCCGCCCGGGGGTGAAGGATTTGGAGCAGAAGAAGGTTGATAAGGAGAAGAAGAAGATGGTGGGAACTGGGACTGGGAGGAGGAGGAGGAGCAGCTGGAGGGTTATGTTATGGTGATCGTTTAACTTATGTAATATGGTGATGGTGGTGGTAATGATGATAATATTGAGGGCGCCTGCAAGGAGGATCTGAGTTCAAAGTTGAGTCGAGTTGAGCGCAGGTGGGGGTGGTGGATGTGGATGCTTGCTTGGAACCAACCTGGCTGCTGGCTTTCTCATCATTTCCTTTTTGTATTTAATGCTGCGTAGGCCCGACTTGGCTTACCTTACATGACGATGATCAAATGCGTCCACTTAAGTAACTTCGTACTTACATACATGTGTGCTGGAGACTAGAACTTCAAGAGTCTTACAGCTAAGCTATGTAGCTAGCTGCATGCTCTGGGGAAGGGCAGGGCATGCTCTGAGTCTTCAGAGTCAGTTGTCTCCCTGCTGCTCTTGTCGGCTGGGCGGAGCCAGGGGGGAGCATCTAGCCCTGCGTTGTAAGTACCACTTAAGTAGTAGCCTACATGGCTCTCCTTGTGCTCTCAAAGGCGGGGGAAAGCTAAATTTCCTTGGCGCCTTTCGAGACAGGAATTTGGGGCAGCAAGCCGGGTGAGATTAAAGAGAGAGAGAGACAGAGAGAGAGAAGTGGGTTGGAGTTGGAGGGGTTCTGTTGTGGTGAGTTGTGAGAGAAGAGGGGCAAGAGTGGGAAGAGGGTTGTGGGTAAGTAAGAAGAAGAAGGAGAAGGAGGCTCGAAAATCTTTGAAGTTAGCGAGGGGGGGAGGGGGATTGGGAGGGTGGTTGGGTTGAGTTGAGTTGAGTTGGGTTAGGGGGGAAAATTCATCAAGGGACATACAAACAACTCCATCCACCACTTACCTTTTTGCACACATTTCGAGGCGCATTTTCCAGGTGTGTAGGTAGAATAGAATTGTCAGGAACACCGTGTACCTCCCCTTCGACCCTTCCTTCTTTCCTTCCTTCCCCTTGCTATTTCCTTTCCTGTTGCTTGAGCGGAGGTGAGGGGAAGTGAAATGCATTGCCTTTTCTTTCTTGGGTAAGTTAACTTAATCTTACTTACTGCTCGCCTTGTGCTTGCTGTTCATCATCACGACTTACATCCGGGCTGGTAATTTGGGAACACAAACAACCCAGGGAGGAGGATCGGTACGGCGGTGGTATAATATGCTGTTTCACTCCATATTGAGATCGCCGGGTACAGTTGGGGTGGCAAGAATTGGAGATTTTCTTGATGAGTACTGATGGTGGGTCCTTGGTTGGAGTCCATGTGTGGCAGGCTGTAGGGCAAGTTTTTTTTTGAGTAGTGAGGTAGAGGGTGCTATAGGCGAGGAGGAGGGCGAAGGAGAAGAAGAAGACGAAGAAGAGATGGCAGCCGCTCTGATGAGTAGCAAGTTAGCGAAGCGGGTGCTGGGCACCGACACTCCTGTCATGGTTCAGGTATTTTGAGATACCCTTCTCACATCTGTTTGTCTGTCTGTCTGCCTGTCTGCCGGAACAGAAGGAATGTCCTGTTGATCTGTTTTCGTGAATTTGAGCAAGTGCGCTGACCGTAGCAGCATTGGAGCTACACAGTCGCACACAGAGGGCGAAGTGGTTTCTGGGTACAGTGAGGAGGATGATGGGAACGACTTTGTCCTCACATTGAAGCAACGCGTGTAGATATATGGAAGATCGTGAGGGTACATGTGAATTTTGAATTACGTGGCATGGAAGGGTACTTCTCTGATTGCGAAGTGCTTTGTATTCTCATAGTGGTGCTATATACACCTCGAAAGTAGAGAAGGAGTTCACCAAGAAAGAGAGTAGTAAGAGAAAATAGATTTGGCAGAAAAATGTCCAGAGGCACCGTGTAACTTGTACGGGCGATGTGAAGATAAACAGTCGGCGGGTTAATTAAACCTGCAAGCGATCATTCATGCAAATACGAGCATCCTCAGGCGGAGGGGTCATTGCGGGCGCTGAAAGCCTAAGTTATGAGAGATACTTAGTATTGGAATCCTAAAAGGTTACTTTGTTAGATGAATCTGGGAGTGTCTATCTGTTTCTCAGGGTCTACATTTAACAAAATGGCGATCATCTATGCAAATTTTGATCATCACGTAACAGGGAACATGAATTTCTGGAGGATTATTCTATTTTACGTACGCTCTCAATCAACTTCCCAACAGAGTCACTTTACAACCGATGAGTGTAAGATGCGTGCCAGAGGATTAGTTAGTTGACTATTACAAATCCTTATTCGTAGTTGGTAGAACCTAGCCTTGTCACAAATGTGAGTATATTTGAGTGTCATTACAATGCACATATGTTTTTATTCTTGGATTGATGTGTTGCGACTGACTTTACTTGGCTGGAAGTGCTAGCTCTCTGGATTGCGTCCAGCAATAAGAGAATGGGGTTTTCCACTTTCATTGCTGCTCTGTTTTGAAGCACATAGTCATTCGAAACTGGCCAGTTTCAGTTCTTTTTAAGAATCTTCTATGGTTGTTCGCATGATACAGATGCAGGATTTGCTACGTGGTGCAAACACGTCTGATATATTGTCCCTGGCACAGGTTTGTGCATCTATTCACCTTATCCTTGCCACATGTGGCTTTAGTTAATCGTCTGCTCAATCAATGACACATTTCTTGGAATTCATTGTACCTCATGATGGTTGGTAATCTGGATAACATGGGTGTCAATATGATCTTTTCCTGTCAAAGGTGATTTTACTGAGGGGTTGGTCAGTGTCACCTTTATTGAGGTGAAATTTTGGATTGCATGACTAAGAAGAAGGGGTGGAGGGAAGGCAGGGAGTGGTATATTGGCAGCCGCCTAAAGAAGCTCTCGATAAAGTGAAAACTCTCGTTGACGATCCAGCGGTCAGCAGCTATGGAGCAGACGACGGTCTTCCAGACCTTCGGGAAGCGCTTCTAGAGAAGGCATCTGCACTACCTCTTTCTATTTGTTACCTTAACCAGTCTCATTGCAGGGAGCATTTATTTATTATCAGCTGTTGACATACTCCATAGTTATCCTTGAGGCCGCATGCAATAGGACAAGACATTTCAATATACCACCAAATTTGACATTGACCTACAAGTGTATCCTGACCTAATGTAGCAAACAATTGGTAGAGGTTTGCGAGCTTAATAGTGTTGAAGTCATCTTTCTGACTGGGGCAATCATAATTATGGGCTCTTTGGTGCACAGTTAAGGCGAGAGAACAAGCTCTGCAACTCGGCAGTCATGGTCACAGCAGGTGCAAATCAGGTCAGTATATTTCTAGACTTTATATGAAACATATGAGGACCAGTAAAAGAATCATGTAATTTCTTGTAGTTCAAATCAAGCAATCTGCATTTCCTAAGTTATCTTTGAAAGTGATTCGCCCTGTCCATTTGTGTATAAATCTGGATCTTTAATTTGGAGTATCATGTCTAAACTTTGAACATATCGTGTGCTTTAATGTGTGGGGGGAGGATTTGCAGGCTTATGTCAATGTTGTTTTGACACTCTGCGATCCTGGGGACAGAGTTGTGCTGTTTGTGCCCTATTATTTCAACGCTTTCATGGCTTACCAAATGACGGGTGTCACAGACATTGTGCTAGGACCCAGTGATGCTGTTGACTTTCACCCAGATGCAGGTGACATTTCATTCACTCCTTGGTAGTTTTGCAATCTTGATCACATTCTTCAAAGAGCTCTTATGAGATCCTTTATTGCTACATAACCAAGTTGTATCTGCTTCAGTGAAAGTTTCTGTGAATTGAGGAGTGTTGCCTTTTGTCACAGACTGGTTGGAGAAACTGCTCACGAATGGAGACCCAAAGCTTGTGCCGAAGGTGGTCTCTGTGGTCAATCCTGGCAATCCCTCAGGAACATATGTCCCGGAGATGCTATTGCAGGTGCTGTAGTTTCTGTGGATTGTAAGACCGTACATAGCTTTAGTGGTTTGCACCTATGCATGACAGTGACTTCACTTGCAAGTTTGTAAAATACATATATGTGGGGCGAGATATGTCCATACTACATAATGCATTCAGAAGCCTCAGTATTATGGTCGGTCATCACATGCACATCTTAATTTTATGCATTGTTCTTGTCTGCTGTTTGATGTGCTGAACTTGATAGTGTTGCATATAGTTTCAAGAGTCTTCATTTTGGTCTGTTTTTCACCCTTTCTTGTGCAATGTGCAGAGAATATCAGAATTATGCCGTCAGGCTGGGTCATGGCTCATTGTCGATAATACATATGAGTACGTGGCCCTTTACTCTGTATGAAACCTCATCATTCTGCTGATTACTTTTTTAATGGCCCTGCATGATACTCAATGCAGTTTCTTACAAATTAATGAAGACGGATGATTTCTAGGTGCTACTACATTTGTAATTGCACATTCCAGTTGAGTATGTCAGTTCAGTTGAGCATACTTTCACAAATTCCAAGTGTCATTCCAGATGTTTCCTGCTGCTTCTTATCGTCATGTTGGCTGTTGAATATCTCAGGTACTTCATGTATGAAGGTCGGAAACATGTCTGTGTGGAGGGTGACCATGTGCTTAACATCTTTTCCTTTTCAAAAGCATATGGCATGATGGGGTGGAGGATTGGCTATGTAAGACTTCTCCGAGTCCTTTGAGAGATGGATCTCCATCATGAATTGAGTATTTTATAAATTTGGATCACAATTCCCTAGCTTTAATATCCATTTGTCTGTAGACTTGGTGCTTCACAGTAATCGTATAGGTGGGTTATCTTGCATTGGTGGCTATAACTCATTAGTGTGGCATTCTCCTCTTGTATGCTGCAGATTGCATATCCTGCAATGGTCAAAGGCATGGGTGCTCAGCTTCTGAAAGTACAAGACAACATCCCAATCTGTGCTTCTATTATTGGGCAAAAGCTAGCTTTGGCTGCTCTTGAACTTGGCCCAGAGTGGGTGGTGGAGAAGGTGAAGACTCTAGGACACAATCGACAAGTTCTATTAGATGCTTTGTCACCCCTAGGGGAAGGGGCTGTGAAGGGAGGAGAGGGGGCCATCTACCTTTGGGCACAACTACCTGCCGATTCCGCCGATGATGTTGCCGTCACACGATGGCTTGTAGAGAAACATGGTGTAAGTGTAATTCCAGGGAGTGCCAGTGGAGGACCTGGCTTTATTCGAGTGTCATATGGTGGCTTGGTGGAGGATAAATGCCGTCATGCGGCTGCTAGGCTGAAGAAGGGTTTGCAAGAGCTCGTTGACCATGGCATGACTCCTTGAACCTGGTTTTACCATCTTTTCACAAGTCTGTTATGGTGGCACCTCTACCCTCTTCGATACGTTCTTATAATTCAGGGATATGGTCGTACTCAAATGACTAAAGAGCACTCGAGGCTATTGTAAATGATAGTTCATATACATTTTCTATTTTGGGGCCATTCATTATTGTTGGGACCAATAAAGTCACCAGCAGACTTTTCCTTAAAGTTATCTGTTCCTGTGAATGTACTTTATACTTAATCAAGCTACTTTCTTCTAGTAAGTGTCATTCTAATTTCAAATCTTGATCAAACTTCTAACCACCTTTCTGAGGGTGTTGGTACTACTTTGCACATGGTAGTTCTGACTAATTGTAGCAAGCTCATCTGAAGGTACAGTAGAACTAAATGGAAAAGGGATAATGAAACACAGATCCAAAATTTGGTTGCTTGATATATATGAATACAATTCAATCTACTCTGCATGGCTCTCAACTTGCCTCGAGAGTGTGCACAGCAACCCAGAGACTTGTCACACGAATAGTACTGGTGAAACTGCCTAGAATATATATATGATGACAAAATCTCGTAGATCATGTATATGACATGCCAGCTATGGAAGCCTGCTTGATGCAACATAATGTTCACTACATTTCTGAACTTTGCAGAAAGCAATACGAGATGTATTGGTGCAAGGTCTCATGAGGCAATAAAAGGTGCAAGGTTCTCAAAACATGATTAGATAGGTGTTACTTTAGGACTAAGTAGAGAGGGATATGGTTTCATCTGTAAGTGATGCTCACTCTTTGCAAAGGCTTTTGTTGGGTCTCAGCAGACAATTGTACATTTGTTTCTTGCTCATTCTGGAGATGTTTGGCGTGCTTCTTGTTAGGTGACTCTTTATGCACAGGCAGCTTGAGCTTGGCCTTGTACGGCGAGTTATTCCCAGCTGTGGAATTTAGAATGAAGTTGGCCTGTGATGCCTCTTTAAATGGAGAAGCTCCCTGCTTCTGACTCTGCACTGGAATGTTCAGACTATTGCTGTTTTCATCATTCTTCACCTCAACCTCCTGCTGATATTGCTTGCGGGTTCTTTTTTGCTCCTCTCCGTCACCCAAGTCTTCTTTAAATTCCTTATGAACCACTTCTAGTACCCTGTCTCCATGCTTGTCACACCATGTCCTGTACAGCCCACATAGCCTCGGTTATATATATTTCTTTCCAACTGGTGAAGTAAATGGACACTTTTCTCTCTGCACCCACTTCTTGTAGGATGTGTAACACCCAAGTGTGTGAAATGATTAGCAAATCCAAATTGTGCCCGTAGTCACTTTCCTCGTAATTTTTGGAGCTTACATGGATACCCTATTCATGAGTTACTTAATGATATAGCCCCCCCAGTATTGACTACCTATTACATCTAGAGTGGTTAAGAAATTTTCAATATGTAGTCCAATCAACACATGCCTTTTTGGTGTCCGTTCTTAGATTCACACCCAATCATGCATCACCCAAATATAGGTGTCAAACACCAAATTAGACACACCTACACATTCTATCTTTTCAAATAAACCACTGGACTAATCGGTTGAACAGCCATGAAAACTCAATCAAGTCTGCCTTCGCCAACATCTTGTCATCTGGCAGGACGAAGCCAAAAGGGACAGAAGCTACTCACTTTGGAAAGAACTGCTGAAGCTCAATCTTGTCTACTGGCAGACTTGTGGCAATGTCATCAATCTGATCACTTCTGCTCCATCATCCCACAGATGTCACCCTGTCGGTATCTTACTTGCAGTGCACAACACTAGCTTACTGATTACATCTCCGTAATGAAACGACATCTCTCTGCCATCTTATGTAACTTGATGAGAAGGCAGTTAGAATTATATTTCCAGTAGTAGATGAGAATGCAGTCAGGATATATTTCAATCTGCTACTGGCAACAGGGAGGAGGGGCTGGTGTCTTACGTGAAAGTCTTCATGGAATTAGACTGGCTCATTTCGGTTCGTATCCGTGCCAGCTCTGCTTTGATGTTGGCTCCCAGTGTCTGTGCAACCATGACATGAGAATCTGTCAAACACCTTTGACATACTTACGATATAGCAAGTGAACAATCAGTCAGCGATGATTTGAAAATCTCGGAGCAGGTTGATCATTCTCCTCTTTGTTTGCATACCTTGTCAACGAAGAGATTAGTAGGAGTGCCCCTTGCATTGCTATTCTTAAGTGTCGTGGTATTCTCATCCTGCCCACTGGTCCCTTCTCTCAGAATTCTCGGTGAAGGGACCTCATCGCGTTCATATCGGTGGTCTAGAGCGCCATGATCTTCAGTGTTGAGTGGCAGATATGACTCGTTCTCGGACTCCCCTTGGAATTTTCTCACAAGTCCTGAGAGCAGACTTCCCATCCTCCTGCACTCATCGACGCAAGATTGCCATGTAAATAGCCATATCAACTCTATCAACTCTGCAGTACCTGAACGATGAGGAAGGGACCGGTCATAGCAAGTTTTGCAATCATCCACTTGTTCGATTCTCCGGAAATGATCAACATTCTTCGCCATCCCAGACTTGTGGCTAACATCATTAGCATGCTTGTGAAATGCACATTCAGGAACCCATCAGCTCTGAAGAAGGCGTTCTGGTATTGCTATTCAGCAGGCATGTTGTACAGACAGGTTCCATCATACGATCAGTTGAAGTTGGTTGTTTTACAGAATTGTTTTGTTTTCCCCTTCAAAATCCTTCTCAACTTCAAGAGCTCCAAGGATGGGTTTTGGGATTGCTATCCAGGAGGCATGTTGTACAGACGGGCTTCATCATGTCATTAGTTAAAGTTGGTGCTTTTACAGAACTGTTCTGTTTTCCCTTCAAAAACCCTCACTCACACCTGAGGCTCAAGCTCTCGGAGATGATCAAACGCACGCTTTTTGGCTAACATCACTCACATGTTTTTAATTTGCAAGCACACTCAAGATGAACCCCATGTACTCCGAAGATGTGTTCTGATATTACTATCCGGCAGGCATTATTGTACAGACAGGTTTCATCATCATGTGCTCAGTTTGAGTTGGTTCTTCCCCAGAATAATTTTGTTTCGTTTCCATTCAAAATTCTCCCCTCACCTGTGGCTCATGCTCTCAGAGATGGTCAACGACGCCTTTCTTGTGGGAGGGGGTGATGCATAAAGCGCAGTCAGACTCTCGGTGTCATCCGAATCCTCATGCTCATCCGGAATCTCCCTCCCTACCATTCTCCGGCCGGCTGCTGGGCGATTGGGAGCTTCTCGAGTGGGTCCATCAGGTCCCCTGTACCAAAAACATTGGTAAAATAGAAACGAATGTCAAATTCGTCACAACCTCGTGTTGCACAAAGTATTCCTTAAATTCACTTGATTTTCACATGGTAAAATACATAGTTCATTTGCTTTAAAAATGAAGGTTACAAGCTAGAAAGTGAATGCAGAGATAAATTCCTTAAACAAGAGTCACAAGATCAGAGATTAATTTCTCAAAAAAGAGTCACAAAATCGAAGGAGCGACTCACGCACCAAGTTGGCTTGAGGATGGACATGGCCTCCAACATCTTTTTAATCGGCGCTTTCTTAACCACATTGACATGGGGTGAGGACCCATCGCCATTCGCAGTGGCTCCAAATTTGTCAGTCACTGCATCATCTATTATGTTCGGAGGCGCAGTGGAGGTTGAATTATTATAATCCGCAGCTCCAGGCCCCCTGCCCGGTGGGGCTCTCAAAAGCATGACAAAATCCTCCGAATCAATGAGGGCGCCTTGCTTGGCAAGTCGCTGTATGATGGGGCTCTTTGATGCATGGTACTCATCTTCCGATATGCACCCTGCCTGAAACAAGTCCTGCGAAAACAATAAAACACATCGGCATAAATGTTTAGAACAATGATAGAATTTGACACAAAAATATATTTTCTTGGGCTTGAATTCAGCTCCGAGGTTTCTTGTCATTTGTCTGAAGTCAGTTACTGAGAGAACAACCCAAAGTAAGAGGCACCATGACTGTGTCGACCTTTGTGGCAATATGCTCGATGCAGTAAAACCACCATCGACATACTTAAGTTCCTATGGAATCCATGCGAAGCTACTGTACATGTCAATTGCAGGCGTCTTAGTTTGCAATGAAAACCAAGGCGGACCGATGTTTCGATGGACACAGCAGATTTCATTAAAACAATTGTTTATGTGATGATAGAAACAAAGTGTCAGCTACGAGGATTCTTGTTCAAGCGGTGGCTTGAACCCAGTTTGGTGAAGGAAAACGCAAAACAAGAGGTACCACAACTATGTCGAACTTTTTGTAACAATAAATTGGGCTCGATGCAACATAACGACATTTGACATACTCAGGTAACTCGTAGAAATCGAAGAGCTGACTAACCTTTTGACTTGTCGATTTAACTTAATGGGACTTTTCGTTGGGAGTTGGTGCCCCTATGATATTCCATTGGTTGGTTTGCATAGAATTTATTAGTGGTTTCTTTCCACCTGTGGTGCACGCTCGGAGGTAGTGCTTAAACGTGAATGCAGAGCAACCTACCGAGGGCCAAACACATTTTAGCATCTTCATGTGGAGGCTCACACCTGTTCGAAAACTCTAGTTTCAACTAATAGAATTTTGACCTTGACATGTGCCTAATCTTGGGGAGCTTGGTTTCAAGGTCAGTCCCTCTTTTATTTGGGTATAATCAATTCGGATCCAACATGGCGGTTCTTGAATGCTTTCCTATCGGAGTTGAAAACGGACAGTATTGAGCCAAAAAATGGCGACCCTGACACCAATCTCCCCGAGAGTAGGCACATGTCAAGGCCAAAGTTTTTCAACTTGGCCCACCAATCTCTTATTCAAAACCGGTGTTTTGTGTGGCCTCCCCTCCCACTCAATGAACCGATATAGAAAGTTCTTCTTTGTGCAATTTTCCACATGACCTCCAAGCATGCACCGAAAACCTTACCGCACACGAAAAGTCTTGTATTCAAAAAAACCAAAGAACCAACTCCCTTCCGACCACTGCAAAAGTCACGATGTCGAGTTAAGGGACTTCAAGGGATACAACATCACACAAATAATCTCACCTGTAGGAAGAGCAATTTGTCACGGGTAAAATCGGTCCACTCGCCGTTGGAGTGCTCTGCGGCCACGCCAGTGAGGATTTCCTTCCGGCAATGACGAAGCTCCATGTCCTGCAACAGGCCTTCTCGAACCAGACCCTGCAGCTTGAGCAACCGGTGGAACATCTCCTGCTGCCACACCAGGTTGTCCACCTGCTGCCCCGCCTGACTGTTTAGCAACGCCGAGCTGCTAGTTGTGCGACCTAGAATGTATTTCTGCACCAGTGGTGTCATCTGCTTATTCGCTTGGTTGCACATGTCCTTTATCTCCTTTGCACTCTCCTGCAATGGGCCGGATGACATTATTAAGCAAATGTGATATAAGTTAAGCTGTGGGATCATTCTGAGGTTGCATGTACTTCGTGATTGTTTCTCGTCTGCAAGTCAGAAACCAACCCACAGCTCCGAACCAATCCAAAACTGCTGCACGATGAGTGAGTTATACTCCAGTACTAACATTCAGAAACCCTCAGCTCAAAACCAATAGAAAATTAAACTGGAAGTACAGTGAGTCATTCTTCGCGATCATTCAGGGAACCTACAAATCCCATCCAAAACTGCAGCAAGCAGAGTGAATCATACTCCAGTACTAACATTCAGGAGCCCTCAGCTCAAAACCAATAGAAAATTAAACTGGAAGAATAGTCTATCTCCACCAACGTTCAGAAACCTACAAAACCAATCAAAAGCTGCAAGAACAGTAAGTCATTCTCCACCAACATTCAAGTACCCACAGCGCAGAACAAATGAACACCTGCCAGAACAGTACGAGTCATTCTTCACCAACATCTCCCAAACAGAAGACTGGAGAAAGGTTAACGTCGATCATCGGTCCCCCATACATTACCTGGAAGAATTTATGCGGAGACGAAAATTCAGCGAAGGCTGCCATCTTTATTCCTTCGCTCTCCTGCACTCAACTCTTTCACAAATTAGAAGAACATTACGCACGGCCTAAGTCAAAACTATATCAAAACAATTTTCAAAAACTCAACAGTGTCTAAAACCAAGAGCTGATGAATCCCGATTCCCAACCAGCTCACCAATGTGCTTAAACAAACAAGTCGATGAAAAAATATAACAGCAGATTACACAGACACTAGCTCCACTTGATCAGCAGCAACGCATGCGCCTCGTCGGCAGCATCGAGGTCGGGTCGATGCAAAAATTGTGAGAGAAAATTGTTGAGAATTGGCGATGGGTGGTTGATGAGTGGAAGGAGCGGCGGCACATGGCGTCAGGGGGCGACAACGCTAACGGTCGGAAACGACACTGACCTGCACGGCCGGCGCAGGTTTGAACATCAGCGGGATACAGCCGGTCACCACCGCCATCAACGGCTTGGAGTCAGGGCCTCTGACCGCCTGGGCCCTGGGCCTAAGGAACACCAACAGTAAAGTTGCCCAGTTTAAGGTAGAGGGTCCTTAGGGTGAGTTTCCATGTAGGCCGCTTGCCCACCATATTCTAGTGTGACTAAGGACAAACCCACCCAAATGTGGAGGGCATTTGGTGGGAGAGGATTCATGTGTCAACTTAGCTACACCCTAAACTCCGTAATATCAACCTTCATAATGTCACTCACTCTCTAATATCCGGAAACCCTAGGGAATGGATGTTCGTAGTTCAAATCTCACTTCTTATTGTCACATTTCTCTCCCTTATAACACAAATTTTGTCATTAATGCAAACCACCAAAGAAGTCGACCCACATCCTCGCATTGCACCATGTGTCAATATGTGGAGTGTCACCTTCTTATTCTTATTCTTCTTCTTTTTCTTATGCCACTTGTTGAATGTTGGTGCATGCATATGCCACTTTGCTTGGGAAGGGCAAGTGGAGTGGACCACACCACATCATTAAAATGTTGCACTTTGTGTTATTCCATAGTGACACATGCTACATTGATTCTATAGTATCACACATCCATGTTAATACTACAAAACTCTGTAATATCATGTGCACTTTGGTTCACATTTGAGTTAGCATATTTGAGTATGCAATGGGTCGTACTCCTTCAACGACTGGCACTTGTACATCAAAGATTCTTTAGTTGGCACTTGAAAGTCTAGTGGCCCGTGTCCATGGCCCTCCACATTCTAGCAGACCACCAAAACGTGGGTGGATGGTGGCTTGTGCTTAACTACATGCGAACACCTTCAACCCATTATTATCTAGAATCTAGTGGACAAGTGGCCTACATGGAAACTCACCCTTAAACCAACACTTTTAAGCTATCACACATGCATATGGCTACGTGGTTGATATAAAAATATATATTCATGTTAGCCTTTGGGCTAAAATAGGTATAAATGAAATATATATATTTTTAGCCTCACTTGAATATTTGATAAATAATCAAAGTCAAAACCACTAGCTTCCTTAAACTGATCCCTAAGCCCTATGTATATGATGAAGACCCCCACCTTCATGGCCTAGAACCAACACAACATAGTTGGGTACTAGACCCACAAAGCCAACATGGCCACCTCCACAATCCCACCTGGTTCGGTTGTAGAACCATCCCTTTACATCCCAGGTACTGACCCCCATGCTTCCCTTAACCAACCCCAAAACCAACCTCCTTTGTGCCCATAACCGATCCCCCTTTGTACCCATAACCGACCCCATTGGCTTTGTGGGCTTGAACCGTTCCCCCCCTCCCCGGTGAATAGAATGGCTAGAATAGGCAGTGAAAAGCCACCCTAAAGCTACCTTGAACAAACCCGAGATAGAGTGGAGCACATTACCTACCCTACATGAAGGTAATGGAGGCTAGTATGCAGCAACGACACTAATGGCACCTAAAGCCATCACTCCCTGGGTCCATGCACTCCTATTCCATGGGGAATGGTTCAAAGTAGTAGAGTCTTGCTAATCAGGAGGCATTTATAGCTGTTGCTTTTCGGTGGGGTGTTGGTTTTAGAACCCTCTACCTTAAGATTTTTTAAGAGCGGCGTGAGACTGACTTTGAGAATGAAAATATGTATTAATTATAGTGTTTAGGAATACCTAGGTCAACGGCCTCCACAACTTGTTGGAGGTTAATAGATGGATCAATGGTTTGTTCAAGGTGGGATATTCAAATCACAAAGGCTTGATACAAGTCATCGCTTGTTATATTGAATTACGATTTTCAAATTTTGATAGCCCCAACTTTCCTCTACTCACGGCCAAATCACAAGGGGTCCCAAGTCCCAAGTCACTTGATATCAATATGTGGAATCTCAACCACTAAGAGCATGTAAGTTGGTACTTCCCACTTCATATGGGGACCCAAGTCCTAAGTCCCAAGTATACCATGGATGTCTACATGGCAGCATTTTTTGGACATGAGGCTTGCGACTTGTGTTGAGAGTTGGGTCGAGCAAAAAGCTAGGCCCAACTCTCAACACAAGTCCCGCAAATATTTTTGCATAAAATAATCCAAATCCAACTTTAATGATGATTAATCATAGTCTAATGGTTTCTTGAGGCTCAAAAGGTGGGACTTGCATCATGGGTGGGATTTGGGACCCAATGTGAACTCGCCCTAAGTGAGGTATGTCTTCTTAATTGGACAACTATGTTCACGTAATGTTTGGGAAGGTTTGTAGCTAAGAACAAATGCTACAAAGACATGTGTCTCGATAAAATTGGGCTATATGTTCAAAATGCAGTGTCAATCAATAACAATATTATTGAGAGGGTCTATGTGATCATTTAAGGAGTAAGAGATGATTAGTTCATTCAAACTCTTCTGATTTTAGCATCTCCATTATGATTCTCAAACTTGAAATGACAAACTTTATGATTGGCTACTACTAATTGGAGAGCCTATTGCCAATCCATCCCAATACCCATAAACATATATGACATTGGAAGTGCCCACAATAGGGCCATATACCATAATTAAGGCTACACACAACCACAAATGGATGTTGTATTTAATTTTTAGGTTTTAAGCCTTGCATGATTCTTGCCATACTTGGATATGCATGCTAGATATAATGTGTTAAAAGGTGTGAAGGTATGAGGTTTTGAGAAAGTGGCTATCTAGTTGTTTAGGCACTTTGATTATGCTCTTTCATGCCTTACAACCATGTACTTGAAGGAGTTGTTGGCGTCTTGTCACTAAGGCATGTGCTCTAGGTTCATGGTTTTTCATGATTTGTAATTGGCAATGCATCAAAGCATATATATATATATATACACACACACATTATGGTCTTTGTATGGGTTCTTTCTCCTTGCCCCTCTCCCAAACCTGATTCAAGGTCACTGAGGTATTTTGAGGTGCATTTTTACCTATCAATGGATTTGGGGAGGAAAATAACGAATTGAATTAGGAATGAACACAACATATTATATGGGTTATTCTTGAGAAATTTATAATAATATATAATGAAATAAACACAAAATATTTTGCAGCAACTTAACCTTATTGTCTAATGAAGCATCAACTCTTTAAGCTTTGAATTATGGCAACCGGAAAACAATGTTTTTTTTGTAACAATTATGAAGTTTTCAAGCAGTTTTGGTTTTGGTGCGACATGTAGTTTAATATTGTTTCTGCTATAACATGCTCATCGCTACGTCACTAAGTGTGTATAGAAGCATGTTGTAGGACAAACAACATGTAAATGCCAAAATCAAAGCCACATGAAAACCTCCTAGATTCACTTAAAAACATGTTTCTTACAACTACATGTACTGCCAAAACGTGCTTATTTGTATGTAATCTCTTATAACCTCACAATGGTCTTATGTTTTGAAGTGAATAATTTTTGTGTTACAAATACTTTGCTAGTCTTGTTCCCTAGCTAGAGGCGCTAGTTTCTTGTCTTGTTCCCTAGCTAGGTTGAATTGACACCTCACAATCACATGTTGCTACCTAATTTGCCCCAATTGCCACCTCTTAATTTTCCAAGGGGTGCACTCCATTGTCAAGTTGAACACCACGTGCGATTTTTTTTAATAATTTAATAATTTAATTAAAAAATAAACATAAAGCATCACCAAAATGAGTCAAAATTTTATCAATTTTTTTGAGAAAACATACCATTTCTAACTAGAATGACGCAACATTGAACTAAAACAATTACTATAAAAATGAAGATGACTAAAAATTTCAAAAAAATATATAAAAAGATATCATCAATGGTTATGTATATGTAGAAAAAATACTATAATTTTTAAAATTATCTATGGCATATAATATGGGGTAGCAAACTTTTATCGCATGTGGTTATGAAACGTAAGGGGGTGTGATCACCCCGAGCTAAATTTGCCCACCTCGGGCACACTAACAATCAAGCGTGTCATAGCTTGGTAGATAGCACTCCTCATTATGGAGGATGGTGGGTGTAGTTTGACTTTTGCGAAGGTGACTAACCCAAATATCATCAAGGCGGCGGCTAAATCACCGTGTATTACTCACCTACCAAATTAAGGCAATTGTACCACCAATTAGGAGCCAAAAATAGGTGTCCAACGAAGGAAGCTAACTGAATTAGCCTCATCTACCTTAGATCTTGTGCAATAGTCTCTCTCTCTCTCTCTCTCTCTCTCTCTCTCTCTATACTTAGTTCTTGGCTTGCCATTAAGAGATCTTAACACTTTGAATAAAGACCCTATGTAAGGTTCCACCCTAGGGATCCAACAAAGGGAGATTAAAAAAGGCTCAGCCGTAGATTCAGAACTTGCATCTACGGTCATAGAAGTTTACCTAATCGTATAATAAGAGGAAGCCATCCTCAGTACTTCCTTTCCAAGTGTAAACAGTATTAGCAGTTTACACTTAGTAACTTCTGGGATTAGGGTAAACGTGATGTGAGTTTGGAGGAAGTGGAAGTGACTGACTTCAAGCTTTGAATGTCAAAGGAAGCAAATGGCTAAAGAACAGGTAAAATACTCATTGAAAGTACTGAGTATTGTGTATGATGGGGATACCAAATGTATGTTTATGCTGTATAAGTTTGTGTGACATAGATAACAATTGGGTTCTGCTGTAATTCACCTCGTGTACGTTACTAACCCTCTCCGTGGATTTGGTTGGTGGCATGGGCACAGGTGAGGCAGACCCTTCACAAATATGACGGCTACATTAGGTTTTGTATACCATCGAATTGCAAAATAGTGTGTGTAGATGAAGATTATCTAAAACATATGCAATGAACAGTTTTATTCTACATTGCAAGTTATTGAGCATATGATTGGTGTTACAAGTTTACATTTGATTTACCGGAGTTAAGTTGTAAGGAGTCTTTGATAGGGTTTACATTGGAAAACCTTAGTATCATGGAATACTCCAAGGTTTTATGTGTAACAAAAAATCTTTGTATGAAACTCTAAAAGTGTTATGTTTTAACATTTGTATTGCAATGGGATGAGGGAATGATCCCACCCACCCTCCCTGGTTTTGATAGATACATAGATATATGGAAGAATGGTATGGCCTCTTGCTAAGAGGATGTTATTTGAAAAAAGAACTATGCTTGAAAGTAAGCTTAGCTTCTCTCAAGAAATGCCCAACTCTCCACATTCACATTGAGGGATTCCAAACAATGAGGCACATTTGCTCCTCCATCTTTGGTATCCGCAACATGATAATACATGAAGCAAACCAACCCAATGTCACAAGCACAAACCGGAGAAGTAGTGCCGATCAAAAGTGTATACCTATAGCCTCATACCACATCTAGGTTCTTACATCGGATGTGATGAACATAATCATGTCACTATGACGCTCATTCAATCATTAGTGTTAAGCTAGTTGTTAGTTAGATACTCATCCATGATACTTCTAGAGGAAGTAGGTTGAAACTAAGATACATGCGGCACAAGCATCTCTCTAAGCTTCTTGTGCATGTAGTATACCAAGGGTAGGAAGTTGTCAGAGCCACCTTCTCAAAGGTATGGTAATGCGTATCTTCGTGATCTGAGTATCAGGCGTAGGAATGTAGAACTTGTATATGTTGTAGGAGACTCATTGTTGTACCACTTAAAAGCACATCGGTATAACTTCGATTCAAGCAAAGCTACTCTATCTCACAGATACTTGTGACACCCACATTACTCTACATTAGTATATAGTCATGGTGAAATTGTTCTATCTATGAAATGATTCTTAATGCTTGTGTCAGTGCATCGTGTGGTTGCCTAAGATGTAGCTCGTGTGTTTTTGATGAATGCCTTACATATCCTTGAAAGCCGAAATGCTATTGATTGTGAAGAAAAGAAAAGAAAAATTACGCCTGTATCTAAATACCGGTGTGAAATTGAGCCCGTTGGTCTTATGCTGATCACTGTATCCCGTGATGCAGCAAGAGATTTATGCCTCCGTTAGGAGATGGGCTCTTGGGATTGATTGTGAATGAAAAGGCGCTACTGACTAATGCAATTTTGTAGAAACACAACAACATAGATACTTAGAAACTTGGAAACTTAGATACATATTGGCGGACATTTCCAGCCTGAGAAGGATCTTGCAAGTTCTAGTAGATAAATGTCCAAGGTAAGTCATTGTATTCTGTACAAGCATACTTACATCTTTATTGTCCATTTGTCATCTACCAACTATACATGTTAACTTGCAACTCAAAGCTAAAATGTTTGGAAGTTACAGGACCTCGATTGCATTTTCTTCAAGCGCTTGTGTACTTGGACAAGAAGGTGTCAGGCAGTTTGAAGAAATTACATTTTTAGCATGCCGGGTGCTCAACACCCTGCACTATTCTTGGAACCAACTACTGTTCTCCCTCCTTAGTATGACACATTTGGGAAACACAAAAAAAAGTCGTATTATCGAGGTGTTGTCTTCTCATTAACATGACAAATGGCGCAAAGTTGTTGTATTATTGAGGGATTACGAGAACATAAGTAAATGTGAGCTCAAAATATATATACAACAAGTTTAAGCAATATAGGTGGTATGAAATAATAACTTATAACTCCAAATAAATACAATTTTTTTTCAAGAACTCTTGAAATAGGAGTTCGTAGATCTATGGTGTTGCCTACCCAAGTTAGCAACTATCATCTTATCTAGATTCCCTACTAACTTTTGAAAATTAATAATTTCGTTAACACCAAAATATGAAGAGTTCTCTAAGAAGAAACTAGACAACAACGATGCATGACGTTTAGCATCAAGATACTGGTGATACTATATCACCCGTGTACAAGGCAACATACTAGGTAGGAGGCCACTCTAACCCTAACCATGTCCATTCTACACTAGTAACCCTTAGCATCAAGATATTGGTGATACTATATCACCCGTGTACAAGGCAACATACTAGGCAAGAGGCCACTCTAACCCTAACTATGTCCATTCTACACTAGTAACCCTTAGCATCAAGATATTGGTGATACTATATCACCCGTATACAAGGCAACATACTAGGCAAGAGGCCACTCTAACCCTAACCATGTCCATTCTACACTAGTAACCCTTAGCATCAAGATATTGGTGATACTATATCACCCGTGTACAAGGCAACATACTAGGCAAGAGGCCACTCTAACCCTAACCATGTCCATTCTACACTAGTAACCCTTAGCATCAAGATATTGGTGATACTATATCACCCGTGTACAAGGCAACATACTAGGTAGGAGGCCACTCTAACCCTAACCATGTCCATTCTACACTAGTAACCCTTAGCATCAAGATATTGGTGATACTATATCACCCGTATACAAGGCAACATACTAGGCAAGAGGCCACTCTAACCCTAACCATGTCCATTCTACACTAGTAACCCTTAGCATCAAGATATTGGTGATACTATATCACCCGTGTACAAGGCAACATACTAGGCAAGAGGCCACTCTAACCCTAACCATGTCCATTCTACACTAGTAACCCTGATCACCATGAAGCTCCCAATGATAATTGAAGTTCCCAAGTAGTTCCCAAGTGAGAATGGATGCATTTTAGATGTACATAACATAGATGAAAGAAAATTTAGCAGTAACGACCTCTTTAATATGACAAAATGGAGACTCTAAAGGTCGCATTATCGAGTGTGGTAGTCATATAAAAGAGGGAGTTTTGAACTAAAAAGTTTGGTCGCACAACAATGTGTCGTGATATCGAGGGTGTCGTATAAACGAGTGTCATATTAACGAGGTTAGATAGTATATCCTCCGGAGCTTCAAACTCGACCTCAATTTGAGAGGTAGTAGTATCCGTATGGCATTGTCCGTGAACAAAATGAAAGCGATTCTCGGCCCATGGAAATCCTATACACAGCTGAATTACGTTATAAGCTTCGTCAATTGATGCACAAGGTGTTACCAAGCTTCGCTTCTCTAGAAGCATTGACACACTACGACATGAGGCTCCTCTCAAACAGTTTTAGGGCCAAGTTCCATGTGCTGGTCCCGGTCCGATTTTTAAATGGGTGAGAAACGGGTGACATCATCTAAAAAATGGGTGATGTCACCCATTTTATGAAGGGGTACTTCTCTGTGGGGTGCCGGTTTATTTCGATTTCTACTTTCTAACTAAATTTGTTGAGTGATAAGACATCACACTTTATGAAGGTCACCGGCAATGGAGGTCATCATCATTTAACATTTCATATTTGGTTTGCACATCAATTTCCATACATTTATTGAATGAATTCCAAATTATGTCTTGTTGATATGCGTAGGTTGGTACTACTATCATCTATGGAAATATGTAAATATTAATATATATTGTTTTTTAGTTGAAATCGTCATTGTACATTGTTTATAAGTGATTTTAACTATGACACCTAAATGATACCAAAATAGTCTTTTAAATATTTCATGAGTGTTTCCTTTGGTTTGTTTGCCTTATATATATATATATATATAAGGATAAGGAAATATATATAGTTAAGATCTAGATTCTAAAAATAACATAAAATACACGTTCCCTAAGAGTACTCCTCAAAAGAAAGGACTTGAAGAACAAAGTGGCCTTTAGTATCCAAGGATGTACCATAGGTGACCGGCCGATCCGGTCACCGGAGCTTTCTAACCGGCACATGTCCTTCTTGTGACCGTTAGGACCGCCGGTCCTTTGGCACCCGTTCTTGCACAACACAAATTGTGGGACACCCATCCATGGGGGGTACCGGTCCTTGGGTGAGAGGGATGGGCACATGGCACCACCCTCATTTCACCGGCCCACCCATTTATTTTTTTTTTAAAAACGGACCGGGACCGGCACATGGAACTTGGCCCTTAGTCTGCACGGAATGCTCAAAATTCAACATGGTAGAGCTTTAAGAAAGACAGGTGGGATATCTCCAAGCTCCCAATGCACCGCATCCACTTGTTGAATGTTATGTAAAAACCTCAAACTACAACTACTTCTCGAATCTCTTTCTCTTGCACATGCATGTTGAAACTACACTAAATGTGATGTTTAGTGTCACCAATTCTAATTGTCTGGCTCAAGACTAATTGTAAACCGCGGTGTAGTGACACCAACACTAGATGTTAACCCAACATTATTTGTCATTCCTTGTAATAAAATTCAGGGGATCATAGATTTACAGTGTTGCAATTACCATCAATTACCATGTGGTTTATCATCCAAATCTCAATCGTCCGTGACATTAATTCATCACAAGTTGTTGACAAGTGAAGGTAGGGTTTCGGCTGATGGATGAACTCATCCATCATCCATGGCAATATCTGTTCACTTATTCATAATAGATGTCATCCCAAAAGTTACCATAGTGACATAAAATACCATATGACACTAAATACCATAGTTAGTGTAGTGGTCTATGCAATTAACTACACATCTCGAGACAATTCTATTGCTTATATCATAATTTTGCCCAAAAAAAACCAAGGTACGTAAGTCACATGTTGCGAATTGATGCACATGGTATTACATAGTGTTGTTTCTTGAGGAAACTTGACACACTAAGATGTCATGCACTGAATGCTCAAACCTTAACATGGCAAACCTTCAAAAAAGCATCCTTAGTGGGCTTGGTGGTGAAATTTTTGCAAGCTCCGGATCCACCGCTCTCGCTAATGAATGTTGTTGATGCTACACGCATTTCTATGCCTTACAACCGTGTACTTAAAGTTGTTGGCTTCTTGTCACTTAGGCATGTGTTGTTGGTTCACGGTTTCTCATGGCCTTTGATCAGTAGTTCATCAAGGTTTGGTTGGTCTAGAAAAGAAAGAAAAGGAAAGAAAACTCTAGCGTCGGGTAATCCGACGTGAATTTAAGTCGTTGTCTTACCCTGCTCAAAATTCCCCTTGATATGGGTGGGGTAAGCTGCCTACCTTGCAATGGGTGGGCTCTTGTTCTAAAATATATTAAAAACAAAGAAAAACATAAACATAAATATTGTGATATTCATTTACTATGTGGGGTAGTATGGGTTCTTGTTTATTGTCGAGCTTTCTCTCTTTAAGTACAAGGTAGGTGAGGTATTTGATGGCTATTTGGTGGATAGTTTTCATTGTTTCTTTGATTAGTGATGTGGGATTATGTAGGTTTTCAAGGAGTTCCCTGCTTCTTGTATGTATGGCTCCCCTTACTCTTGTGGTGATAACTATGAGGGGTTTGACTTTCCAACCTTGTGATCTTCTTGCCTCTATTAATGGGTTGTACTTGTCTTCTTTCGTTTGCATGGCTTGGTCAAGAAATCCATCATGTTGTGAAGGTCAATTAATGATTTGGATGATTAGGTCCAATGTAGGTATTAGCAGGCCATTTTGTTTGTGTGTGGCGCCTTGCATGTATGCACTATACAATCTTAGTATTGCAAGGCATTCACGTTGTGTCGTGTTGAATATGCAACACGATATCCCACCATGGATATCGATGGTGTTGTCTCTTGGTGGTTGCCATGTTGATTAACGGCATTAATGAGTGTGAGGTGTCTAGTGTGTACACTTAATTCTAGTAAGTTGGTGAGTTGGTGGGCAACGGCATTCTATCTTTCAATTCTTAGGGCTTCAAGGTATTTATAGTTGCATAGAGTGAGTAGGTGTGGCCAAGTATCTCTATAGTTATTCTGGCATAATGTGCAATTTGGGTTGGTGTGTGTGCATGGCCAAAGGAGGTTTTGACTATAGTTGCCCATGTATCAGGTGGTACGGAACTTGAGGAATTGTAAGATTTGTGTGGTCATAGTTTGTGGGATTTTTCACAAGTGGTTACAAAGTTTGTAATGAATTTCCTTGATATCTAGCCATTTCTTTGCATATATAAATTTTCTAACTTTTCTTTTGTATGCCTATTGGGTATTGTTTTTATGGATGTTCGTAGGTTCCTTACTATGCATGTTAGGTTGGTGCTTGAGGGAGGTTTGGCTAATCTATATGGCATGGTGTGGGCTACGTGTATGCACAGTATGGGTATCATGGTGTCTTTTGCACTACAGTCAATTGTTTGGTGAGTCGGCCATATCGTTTCCCTTAATTTATTTGTGAGCAAAATATTTTTGGAATGTACTTTGTGTCAAAACCATGTTGTGTGTTGGTATATGGATGGTATTAGTAGTCACATCCGGGCCTGGGGGTGGCCTCTTCACTAGAAACCTAAATGATGTGCATGGGTGACTATGAAATAAAACCCCTTATATACAAAAAAAATTATAAAGAAAAAAAATGTATACGTACTAAAAATAAGATAGAAAATAAACTCATGTATTTATACCAAGCTTTTTAATTTAATGTGATAAATGCCTCCACTACATACACAAATATATAAATCATGAAACAATTAGGCCTTTATTACATATACAAGGCATTATAACTATCACCATACGACAACAATGGATGGAAATGTAAATTGGATGAAACTGACACATCTATTGTCAATTATTTCTCTAAACCTTAGAGCTCCCTTTTATGAATTTATATTTACTTCAAAATAATGAATAGCCTTTTTAAATATACACACTAGAGAAAAAAATACCTCTCCCTTATGTATACTATGTACGGTAATGCCTTAATTAATACCCCTTATTACACTCACATTAGTTCGTAGGTGGTATGAAGAGTCCACCCCCTAGGTGTCATACATGGTTGTTTATGAGGTAGATGCTATTGAGGCAATTCGCAAAAATATGTATGTCATGATTGACTTCTTGTGTGTTGGCAAATGCTAGCCAAATAGCATATAGTTCTACTCTAAGAATGTTTTGAAATCCTAAGAGTCTTTTCTATTGTTTGTATGTTATTGAGTTGGTCGTATGCTCTTGCACCTGCAAGATTTTTGTTTTCTTTCATGTTTGATGGGATAAAGGACCCATCCATATAGATCCTTTGGGATGGTTGTATTCTAGTAGTTTGTGACTTATAGAGCTCGTTTAGTATTTGGTGAGTTTGTGTTAGAGGTGGTGTGGGTAGTGGTAAGGTGTTTCAAAAGAATTTGTCCATTTCTGTGATATGTTGAGTTTGTATGGCTTAATGGTAAGTGTGGGGTTATGTTTAGGTATGTGCAAGTTATGATCTTTTTTGGATGATTTGTTGGAGTCAGGGGGCGAAGGTGTATTGTTTGCGTGAGGAGTCTTGACTATGTATGCATATAATTGTTGTGAGTGATGTTTCCAGTTGGTTGTAGTAGGAGGAACATTGGGGTGCGGACGGATATCAAACATTGTTTGGTGGGATGGTGGCTATGGTATGAATGTATCGGTGCTTTGCCATGTCTAGTTGTTGTGGGTCCAATCTTTATGGTTTAGGATCATAATGGTGATATGACATGGGCTTACTTTGGGATGCTCATTCTAGCTAATGTATGGATTTTGTTGTTGTGCGGTGATCTATCGGGTGTGCATAGTCTACTCCATTTCATTATGAGGAACTACATTACCTTGTGAGCTGGTATCTTTTGAGTTGTAGTGGGCATGTGAGGGAAGACAAGCAGTATGAGTGGGTGAGTTGGAAGGTGGTTATTAGAAGAGTTGTGATCGAGGGGGGGTATCCTTGGTGTTGATTAATAGGTAGGATGCTTTTGGGTTTGTTTCTTAGTTGTATGGTTACATATTTATTGAGGAGCCATGCAATTTCAAAGACGAAGTCTTGTGGGGGAGGATAGGATGGCTAGTAGTGAGTTGGTTCAATTTTCCATGGAACATTTCCATAGCCATTTGAGTCATTCTAGGGATTGTAGATATGTATGTTCCAAGTATGGTCGATATCCTTGCTTCTTGTTGTTGTATTTGTAATGTGAATTGTAAAGCTATTTGTCTTTGTCCAAGTTACATTCTTATATAACGAAGGTGAGGTGTGGGGTTTTAATTGGGAGGGGAGGGGAGGGGAGGGGAGGGGAGGGGAGGGGAGGGCGGGGGGGGGGAGGGGTTTGGCGGACAAAGCAGGAGACTCTACTTTGTGGGATGTGGAAATTGTTGAGATATTGATGAAGTTTGTGGTTGTTGGACTTGTCCCTAAAGAAAGTGTTGGCTAGTGATAGGTTGTGTTCATAGGTTAGGTTATCTATGTTTGGTATGTGTTGTACACCAGTCCATTTTTCTATGGGTCCGTCGAGGATGTGCCATTGGCAGAATAATTATTGGTGTGTGACTTATGCTCCTCATTGGTCTTTTCTAAGTTGAACTCCAATCAATTTTCTATGATTTTAGGTCATCACACTTTGGGTGGTCATACTTTCACTTACTGCTCTCGTTTTTCTAGTATTTCATACCATAATTGAATGAATAAGTTCTTGTAGATTGCATATCATCGCATCATATTTGAGCCAAAGACCTGATTATATTCATCATGGTTTGCACTGTTCTTGAAAATTACCCAAAAGTAGTTCTCATTTCCACAAAAGACAACCCTTGAACTACTCAATGAACACAAAGGCTGCTCTTCTTGTCCACATTGTTAAAGTACTAAGCTACTGTTGTGTCAGATTTATACGATTGTTTGGATGAAGAGCAAATTATTGTACTACTGAGCATTCTCTCGACTAAAGGACTGATCTTCATTTCAGCACTTCAGATTTGCATGTGAGAATCCTGAGAATTATGATTTGAACATATGTTTTTCTGAAAGAATCTTGTGAAGAGCTGTACATAACTTCAAGAGTACTAGCTTTCTACAGCATCCTGTTTCTAGCCGCACTAATTGAAGAAAGCAGTATTAAGTTCCTCACAGTACTTCGCAATTTTTGAACTTCTGCAGCACTGGTTACTCGCCTTGTAAACAAGCTGGTACATCTCCTGGTCAACAAGTTTTCATAAGACAACTTTGCGGGCATGTTGGCACATGAGCTTGATTAAAATACCATCCCAAACTGTAACTGGGAAGGGTCAAATTCAATGATAGAAACTCCTCTACATCAATTCAGAGAGAAGGGTTTTCAAATACTTATGGGAATGTCCCTACACGCTTCTCAATTTTGTTAACCTATCTGTATTTCCGGATTGGAATAGCATTGCCAAACAACTTTTCAATATCAGAAGCCCCCATCTGCAAGTCTGTGAGAAGTTGTCTCTCTTCATCACCTAGTTCTCGCAAAAACTGCTCCTCATCACGCTTCAACTCTTGAGCACCTAAGCCAAGGCGACTTAGCAAGAACTGCTCTGCTTTCTGTATTCTTCCACCAACCGTTTCAATGTTTCGTTCAGCTTCTTCCACCTCCTTCTCAACGAACTCTTCACCCTGCTCCACCTATACAACATCCAGGATAAGGCTTGTCACTTCTTCAATAATATACTTAAGACTTGAGATCTTCAATGTGTATAATCTGGAGGTTGAGCATAAGGCAAGCAAGACACTTGCAGTATGCAGGGCTAAAAGAAGATAATAACAGATTCGAATTCCCATTCAGGAATTATGGCAATCACAGAAACTAAGTTCAGCATGATTTCAATATATTTCCGCTTGGATATTGCACATGGTCCTGACAGTGCTCACCTTCTGCTCACAAGAAACTCTGAAACAAGTAAAATAACTAAGAAACTGCCTCTCATTTAAACACACGGCCTCCAATTGGACAAGCTGCTTCATATTCTAGATGTCTAGGTCAGGTAACAGAAAGTTTGAGTAAGTCAACACCTTCTTTTCCAGTCTGGCGAACAAAGGTGCCTCTGGCCCACAAGTATTATCTGTTGCTGTGAATTTATTGAAATCCAAATTCACTCGCTTTGCTGCAGCCTGTAGCTCAGGTACAATGCTAGGTGGTAATGTCCTGCTTCGAGTGTACACCACTGCACCTCCGTAACCATCCCACGCATCATTTTTCCCTCGATAGTAGATGAAAACGTAGTCAGTTGGCTTCTTTTCTATCTTTGATGATAGAACGTACCTGATCCAGCAGAACACACTTTCAGGATCACAATTTCTCAGAACCTCCTACTTCATAGCACAGCAAGATGAACATCCTGTAGAATGCAGGACAACCAACATCAGACTTCACCTGTAGAACTAAGATGTACCATAATCTGCGCTTTCTTACAAACTACCCAAAAGCTATCGACATATTTCTTGACTCCATCAGAAACAGTGTTATCACGTCAATACCGAATCACTGGCAGTCGATTCCTATCAACCATGAAGAACAGACCAAAACATTATCCATAGTTGCAAGGCAAGGCAGTCAAAAAGGCCTCACAATGAGGACCAATCCAACAGTCAACCTTTCATCGATTACCTAGAAAGAGAATTAAAAACCAGATGAGGACACAGGCAAATGTGAAGCAAACAAGAGGAGGAAGATACTTGGAAATGACAAATAATGGACCATTCCTATGTCACCTAAAGTATAGCGCTTATCAAGGTTCAGGGACTCCCAAGCAAGGCATTGCATATGCATCTCTAGGTTTTGTTACCCAAAAAGATCAAAACTATACTCCCGGAATCTAGACATCAAAGGTTAAGAACAAGAGAAGAGACCAGTCATCCTGATAGTGGAGAAACTCATTGCCATGGTTGTAAAGGATGCCGGGTTGCTGGGGATCCTGTACAAAATTCTGAACTGTGCTACGTGTAAAAAACCCACCATCAGGGGTAGCAATTCGCCAATTTAGATTCCCTGTGTCCAAAAATGATCACGTTTCCTTATCAGGCCATTTGACGTATTTCAAAATTCAACTACAAATATCACTATTAGATAATGAGGTTCAATGTATCCAACAACAATCCAAGCCCAACTACTGATCACACTACTACAGGAAAGCCCCATCACGATAACACTCTTATACAGCATGGCAATATACGTATCAAAGAAGACCACACTCAAGCCTTCTAAATGGAAGGTGAGTAATACACGAAGAGTAAGTGACGCTCACAGGCTCTGCCTATACTGCAACTGTGATTTTCAAGGTGGCCTGTCTTGCCCAAAAAAGCACAGGTTTTGGCTGTAGATAATAATGCTAAGATTGAGGTATCCAAAACAATGTTCTCCACAACATGTGATTACCGAACACATGTAGCAGCCACAATCCACTAATGTTTGCTAGTTAATGATTACTAGAACAGGTAAATAGAGCCCCATTCTTCAACAAACCTGATAGTTTGCTGGGCTCGGCTGAAAATTGATGTTCTTGACAGTCAAAAGTATCAAAAGTTTTGTTTAATCCACTGCTAATGTACCAGGTCCCTGTAAAGTCTGTGGTCTTGAATTCAGGCACCAAAGCTGCAGGTGGAGGTACTGGAAATCGGCCTTCATCGGCCTTTTGAGGCACACATCCTTTCCTTGTCACAGCACAGTCGTTGAACTCATCAACTACCTTGTTCTCGAATAAGTCACCACATCCAATCTGCAATGACATCCAGAATCCAATTTATTTACTGCTGATCAACGCCTCGTAAGATATTGTGAAACCTCGAAATCTGTTCAATCAAATGGACGAAATCCACATAAAACTACTTGACGATCCTTCAAGAGTAGGGCACCTTCATTCACCCCTTATAAAGTCACAACAAATTCAGGGAATTGTATTTTTGAACAAATGCATTATCGGCAACTAGGGAGGCATCTACCATAGTAATCGACCACTCAGACCTCTTCTTTCTAAAATTTCACTTGACGCATAAAAGCCGCCATTTTATAACTTTTATCTAAATATCTTCCCCATTGTTGTCCTGTGGTAGAAGTACAAAAATCCCATCATCTATCTTGATAATCTGATCTTCCCTGGAGCTGTTCTTAATCCTCGTCCAACCCTCCTAGTAGCTGCTTCCGCAAACATAAAGTAGGCTCAAGATATTCCTCTCCGTTAAGCTTTACACATATGATTCATTCCATCTCACTCATCTCAATGGCATTGACCTACTGCTTGAATTCTGTCGTACCAAAACCAAGGGTTAAACAACTCTTGCATATTGTTACCAAAGTACGTTTAGTGACAGGACGAAGATAATTTTTGATGAGGCTCACAGTTGTCTAGTTGAGTAAAGATATCAACAAAAGCCTCCATATTCAATTTTGAGACACCGCTAAGCTCCATCTAACGCCAAAACTCTGTCACTCAACCTCGAACAGAACCGTAACATTCCCCCTGATGAAGTAGATGTCTTCGCGTTCAACTTATGCCTTAGGAAAGTGAAGAGTATCGAACAATCACCCGAGGTGCAGAGAGGTGAGAAAAAGAGACAGACCTGGCACTCAGTCTCATCAGGCCGACCATTACAGGTCTGCAGGCATGCTACATTCGCTCCACATTTAGGGTCTGCAATGCACTTTGCTAACTCCACCCTGCACGACTGACATAATTACCCACCAACAATCGGAGGCACAAACAATACTCACTAAGATATATTCACAAACTCTTGAATTTTTGCATGCTGCACTGACAAGACAAAACCTTCCTCCCAAAGACCATGCCTCTCATATCCATCACTGAACCTTCCTATTAGCAAGAAATCTCTGGAAAATCTATCAGCTCTCTTATGAACTGGCGCTGAACTTGATGAAAACGTTCCAAAGAAACATCTGATCCTACCGGCATTCTTTAAGGAGGCAACCACACGTCTTCAACGCGTCAACTGCCAACGCATTTGATCCACCCCACAGAAACAGTCCCGTTGCAATCGCTGCCACAACGGTTAACGAAATTTCCTGGTCCAAAACAACAGCAGAGTTTGAATTAGATGTCCCATACAGCGAGCACAGCAAGGCAGAGACAAATAATATCATTCTCCCAAGGTCAGCAGTTGCTGGTGCAGCATGGCAGCATGACAGCTGCACAAAAGAGATATTTCCTAAAGCATTGCACCAACCTGGCCAACATCTCCCGACTGCGTCTTCGATCTAGTCCACGCAGACTCCGTCTCACCAGTAGCTTGTGTCCACTCCCTGTGAACCCTGCGCACGATTGATGACAGGCCCCAATCCTTCTGCCGCAATTCGAAGTCACTGGATCCTCTACTCCTCTCTACACGTGATGTCGAAGGCCCATCTTCGCTCTCATGTCTACTACCCCCTGCCCTTACTTTAATGAATTGCGAGCGGGACCCAACAGCTCGTGTTGACCTGCTCCTCGGGCTCGCCAATTCACATCCATGTTGGCAATTTGCTGCGAGCAAATACACACCTCCATTAGCAATCTGCTCCGGAAAGTGGGCCTTACTCGGACATTTTTTCTAATGAGACACCTATATTTGAGTGATGTGTCTGGTGTGTGGTTAGGTGTGGATCTAAGAACGGACGCCAAAAAGACACGTGTCTACGAACTAAAATTTGTTAATCTAAGGTCAACAGTCAACATTAAAGAGCTCGAGAGTCTTCATTTTGATAATGAAGGATATTATAAGGAGAATGCCTACAGGCACGATTCGGAATTGACAATCATCTCGCACTAATTGCGTGTTTCGCTCCGAGAAGTGCGTGTAAATCTGTGCATTTAAGGCCCTCTCACCCCCGTCTCTCTCTCTCTCTCTCTCTCTCTCTCTCTCTCTCCAATTCCAAATTGGAGGAATTCGAGTGGATGAAGGGCAGGAACGAATAGTTCACAATGACCTGCTCCCCACGGTGGCCATTAACACCTATCTTTGGCAAATGTGCTGCAACCTACTGTAGGTACAAATCTACTCTCTTAGAAACAGTTAATGGAGAAAATTGAGTGGCAGAAGAAGAGTTAGAGCAGGAACAAACAGTTCGCATTCGCCTGCTGGCCAAAACGTTAACTTATCGTGGCACCTTGCCGGAAATGTCACAAATCTGTTCTCCCTGTAATCTGTATGGCCAATTAGAGGAATTCAAGTGGAGGGAGAGCATGAACAATTGCTCGCGATGACCATCTACTCATTTTGCCATGTTCGCACCATTCTTTTGCACTCTGCTGCAACTTCGTGCAGCGAGTTACAATCTTCTCGCTCTACGAAAACAGCTACTCCCTTGCAGGCTCCCAAAAGAGGATTGGCAAGATTAAAGGCGATAATGCAACTATAGTACACTGCAGAAAATAATAGATGGAGATGGAGATGGCAATCTTCTCTCTCAGCAAGAACAACTACACCCTCGCTTCCGAGAGAGGATTGGCAAAAATGAAGGCGAATATGCAACAACAGTGCTGTGCAGCAAATGATAGATGAAGATGGCAATGTTTTCTCTCTGCGAAAACAGTTGATCCCTCGCAAATTTCACACTTCTAATAGAGTATTGGAGTATTGAAAGGCGAAAATGCCACAATAGAACAGTGCAGCAAATGATAGATGGAGATGGCGATGGCGATGGCAATCTTCTCTATCAGCAAAAACAGCTACACCCTCGCAAATTTCAAACTTCCAAGAGAGGATTGGACGAAAATGTCACAATAGAACAGTGCAGCAAATGATAGATGGAGATGGAGATGGCGATGGCAATCTTCTCTATCAAAAGCAGCTACACACTCGTTAATTTCACACTTCCAAAAGAGGATTGGCAGGCGGGTGGAAATTGAAGCGCCAAAATGCAACAATAGAGCAGTGCAGAAAATGAGGGATGGAGCTGAGGATGGACATGGCAATCTTTTCTCTCAGCAAGAACAGCTACACCCTCGTAAATTTCACGCTTCCAATAGAGGATTGGCAGCCGGGCGGAAATTGAAGCGCCAAAATGCAATAATAGAGCAGTGCAGCGAATGAGGGAGGGGGACGAAGATGGAGATGGCAATCTTCCCTCTCAGAAAGAACAGCTACACCCTCACAAATTCCAGGTTACCAATAGAGGATTGGCAGGCGGGTGGAAATTGAAGCGCCAAAATGCAGTAATAGAGCAGTGCGGCAAATGAGGGATAAAGCCGGAGATGGAGATGGCAATCTTCTCTCTCAGCAAGAACAGGCTACACCCTCGTAAATTCCACGCTACCAATGGAGGATTGGCAGGCGGGTGGAAATTGAAGCGCCAAAATGCAACAATAGAGCGGTGCAGCAAATGAGGGATGGAGCTGAAGATGGAGATGGCAAGTACCAGGGGCGAGGAGCGGAGGAGAGAGGAGAGCGTGCACCACCACCGCCATAGCTGCTGCTGCTGCAATAATCAATTGGAATGCTGGTGAAGGACAGATCAGTTGCCTACCTCCTCCATCCCTAACTTAGACGGAACGCGACATACATCGAAGCATTAAGTTTTCGGGTGGATAGATAAGTCGTCGAAACCCAGCAACGCTCATCTGTGCGAGATGAGGAAACAAAAAAGCATGGCGCCCACGTGGCACCTGTCTACGTCACCAATGTTTCATGCCCTGTGCCACCTCAAATCCACCTAGATTTCTATTCTAGTGAGGTGGTCGCACCTACCAACGCATGACACGTTGACAAGTTCGGGTGTTTTGGGTGATTGGATTTAATGCCTCAATTATCTCAATGGATGCCCTAAGATGTGGGAGTCATGAAACTCAAAATATTTGAGTGGTTTCGCAAAAAAATAACATAGAACTTCTAAGTCAGAATCATTTTTTTAAGTTCATCTTGGTCATATAGGGGCATTTGTTTGTGCTGCTCATCTTGGTCATGTTGCACTTCTTACATGGGATAAAGTGCCTCTTATATAAACCTACTAGGACTTTGTCTAAACCCTCATCATTGTGCAAATGTGAGATTGCACGTAACATGTCATACATGCCATGTTATGCGTTATATATTATGCATCAACGTGTAACATCTACAAATCCATGATACCTATGTTGGATCTTCCCCTCACTTATTGATGACATGGTGAGCTATGTGGTGATCTTGCCATATGTGTACATGGGTCATGTAATGCTTCACTTGGTTTTTAGTTTTAGGAACCATGGAACATATACCATGTGACTACCATGCTTTTAATTTTAGTTGTTGAGAGTAGGTCACAAACCAGATTAGGTGCACCCATCTTAGTACATTTCAAAATACATAACAACCCATGATGAGAGTACTCGAGCATTTATACACACTATTATTTGCCCCTAAGCAAATTCCATTGTACTTGGAATATTTAATACCACCCTTGATGTCAAGAGCATGTAAGAAGTGGATAGAGTTCATCGAATAGATGGTGTGTCTCTCGTATGGAACTCAAATGCCATCTTTCAAGCATGCTCGGTTTGGGATGTTGCCCAAATTGCTTAAAACAGTGGATGCTTCTGATGGACAAAACCCATGCGCAAGAAATTTCACCTCTTTGCCTAAGTCTTCCATAAGCATCAAATGCACTTGAGAGAACCATTCCTCTTCAAATGAAAGAGGAATCTAACAGAACTTGCACCTATATATTCTTCAGGAATATGCATTGTCCATGCCGTTGTGACATGTCAAGTTACCAAGAGCTATTAAGGGTTCATAGACATTGAAAAAAGTTATGCAATTTACCACTTTACAAATCACAGTTGTCAATCTTCAATTCTCTAAACTTGCATAGCCACATATAGCCATTCACAATCGCATGCATGACCTTCTTCCACTACCAATATGTGAATCCTATGCAAATCATGATGCGTCATTGGAAGAAATATGCAATTCTACCGCAGTGGTAGATTTGCAAATTTTCCAGTGACGCAAGTCAGTCACCCAAGTCTCAATGCTGGTAGTGTTCATCTCATCAATAGGATATTGTTTAACTTCACTCAAAACTGATGCCAGCTGTGGCATGATAGCAGAAAAGCTTCCAGAATGTCATACTCTAACTCAGCAGTTGTTTCCTTTTAGCCTCACATGGAATTCCTGGCCGCCCTCACTGCCCTCAAACAGTGAGGAATCCCCAAACAGAGTGTTCCAGGCATACAAGACATACCCTGTTGCACGCACTTCCACCTCCACACAGATAATTTGGGTCAATGGATCGGATTGGAACTTGGCTCGTCTTGTTAGCATTTGCAAATCACGCAGATTGTCATTTCAAATTTCAGAATCTGAAGAGATACAAAAGTTATCGAAGTGTAGATTATCTTGCTCTTTACGTTACATAGATCCTCTCTGTGTCTATTCTCTGATTGCTGAACCTAGAAGGGTTACTGTATTCTCCAATCTTCTCGTGAGATGTGGTCTTTCCCTATACACATACTTAACTACAAGCCTTGCCATATATACAACTCAAATTTAGGTGTCCAGTTAGGGAGAGTGACGCCCAAACCTGATTACAACTCCTGGTGTACAACTCAGACCTTCTGGTTCCAGTGGTATCTGAGCAATTTTCAACGAGCTCCACCAGAGAAGGCTTTCACGCGAGCAATTCCAGTTGTATTAGTGTCGAGCAGCTGAGTAACCCAAGCTGCAATTAAATTGCATCACTGAATTTAAATGATTCTCATGGCATTGGCTTCCTAGTGCACTTCCCAACCACCAAGCAAACTCTCAAGTTCCAGATCCATGTGGAGGTAGGATCAAAGCTGGATGTTTTTATTCTGAATCACCCAACTACATCTGGTATTGTACACAGGTGGTTGACCTACAATTGTGATTCAAACTTGATACTTCTGATTTCAAGACCTTACACCATGGCCAGTCACCCGCTTCTTGTATTCTCATCTTTGACATCCAGTAAAGCAATCAAAACGGTTAGTTTTCACTTTCACATCTAGGATTTGTTATTTTAAAACGACAAGCAACACACCATGCAGTGTTACACAAAATCCAGTGTCAAAGAGAGAACATCCGGTCCATGCCCAAGTCAAAAAGAAAATCTTCTGATCCAAATACAAATATATAAGCTCTGGGCAACTATGCCACAATGACAAAAAGCTACTAAGTTAATTAATATTGGAATCCCCATCCATACCAACCTTTTTGAGGCCAGATTTCACTGTCACTGAACTTGGGCAACTCTCACAAGACTTCATTCCAACCCATGTTCAGATTTGTAAGAAAAACTGACGTCTGTAATGATTAACACTGGACAGCTACCTCCCAAGATAGGACCCTGAACCACACCTCCTGGAGGTAGGATTCTGACCTGCACAATCATAATATATCCATGACTACAATATTTGCTTCTATATCCAGTTGTTGTGCTGTTATTCCTGTCACCAGATTTCCTCCCACAAGTTTCAGCCCACATCACCACAAGGAAAGCACAGGTCCAAGTGAATGAACTTGCTTCAGCCAGTAAATCGTCCACTTGCTATGCTTATCCACAAGCAAAAGAATTAGGATGAAGAGCCCATGAGATCCTTTGCCACAGGACAACACACCAAGTCATGCAACTGAAGGTCAAACAAGGTAAGATCTCCCAAAAGGACAGACCTGCACAAAAAGCCATGACCACAAGTAGAGAAAGGCCCACAGTAGCAACAAAGTGAGAAAGAGAGATTTGATGTCATGTAAATGCCGTGCTTGTAGTGTTTAATTAGTGAATGTCTAAAGGCTACCTTCTCAAGTAACAGGGACCAATACAAAAAGAACAAATAGTTAACATAGCATATTGTTAGAAAATACCTCACTTGAGAGTGCATCACAAGCAGAGGCCATCCTAATACGATGGATTCCTACAATACAATGGCCCGTTGTGATAGACTGTAAGCCAGCACTTCCCCAACGTGCATCAATCGAGCTATAACCAAAAGGTTTTAGTCCCAAAGGGATCCGAATGTGTGATTACTTTTGGTGCACAACCCAGGCAGAGAACTCTGGCAAGAGTTAGTTCTCAGGAAGGGTGGCAAAGATCAGCATACAGGAAAGCCATGCATAACTAAGCATAATTGCTACGAACTGAGACATCCAGAGTCCTCCATTAAAGGAAGAAATCTTGGACGTGCTTCAACTCAACAAGCCTGTGAAAATTGTCCACCACATCTTGACGTCTCTAATACAACCCTTGCTGCCAAGGTAGAGACTTTGAATCAGTAGTTGCAACCATCTTGCTTCCAATCACTTCCCTGAGCTGTGACCCAACCCATTGCCAGCCTCCACAATTTCTGAGACATCTGCTTTTCTTCTCCTGTACTCTACATGCTTTGGGTCGCTTTGGCCTACTGATGGATTACGGGTCCCCTTCGCATGCTCTTGTGCCCGTTGTGCTGCTTGTTGAATTTGACGACCATGATCTTCCAAAAATTCCTCAAAATCTACAGCCCCAGCTCCTGAGTAACCTGGATGAAGCAGAGGTCCTGAATGATACATCCGCTCTTGTTGACTCTGATATCCCTGCACTCAATGAGCTCAGAGTTCTAGAGTGCCTCACAATCTCCGGACCATAAATGTTACAGATCCTTTACAATTCTAGTTTTGCAGAAACCGCACACCCTAACCTATTTAGGCATGACCATTTCAATAACAGTTCTCTGGCTCTTGAGAAATTCACTACCTCTAAATAGGTCAATTGCCTAGTGCCTGTGCACTTCAAAAATGACACAGAAGGTCCTTTTTTAATAAATATTATTCAATATTCATTACCCTAACTCATCAAATGTCTATTTTGTTTTTGTGAGCTCAAAAAGAGGCCACCTTGACTCGGCCCTAGGTGATGTTCAGAAACACCAAAGTTGGTGTCAAACAGAGACGCACTTCAAAGTTGAAGCTGTCTGATATAAAGACATTTGCACAAGTTGACACTCGGCCTTTGGACTCTAGCTATCAGAACGCTCGTGCAGGTAGGCCATTGTTCTAGAGTGAAATCTGGTCTAATGACTTGGACCGCATCTGGCCATTGTAGAGGGTAAGTTATAGGACTTTTTCAGACCCAGGACTTTGAAAATTGCTTACATGTGAACCCCTTCATTGAGTTACGTGGGCCACTACAACTGCCAGATTACATATTACTTTCAACCTGACAACGCCTTTCCATGCATAGGAAAAAGTCACCGCGGCCCAGTAGTTGGCTTAGAAAAATTTACCGAAATTGGAACCTTGGACTGAGAGTCCCTTTGATGTGAATCAACTGCGGAAAGGTCCCGTCTATAGGGCCCATCTGTAGCAATCATAAAAGCTTGATCATGCTTATAACTTGGCTCCCGCTTGGAAGATAAATCAGTCTTGTGGTTGCCTTCAAATCTGTCACTTCTTCTATTGTGCAGCTCCCCATCATTATGTCCTACATCACTATCTCGCGTCCTTCCACTAGCCCTCTCTCTGTAATGATTGCCACCTGCCCCATTTCTGGCACCCACTGAATTGCTCGACAAATCACCTTGTTGCTGAGGATAATTTCCTTGATTAAAATCAGAAACAGACATTGATTTAGTAGATCGAGAACTGACTCGCAGTGGAGCCGTTCTTACTTCCTCCTCTTTCTGCTTCTTACTCCATGAGCTTCCAGCAATGCTTGCATTAAGAGGCAGCTGAGGCCCTGATTGAGTTGAAATGTTAGGGACTGCATAAGGTCGGGTCAGTCCAACAGGTGATGTGCCTTGCACTTCCATAAACCGTGGCCGTGCTTGTGGGGGATGCATAGGGAATGCTACAGCTGAGTCCTCATGAAGAGGAGCAAACTTCTCACTCTTGCTTTTCACACCTCCTTGAGGATTACGTCGCTTCTGCATTCCAATATAGTAGGAGGTTTCATGAGACACACATAATCCACAATGGCAATGCAATCCACAATTCAAGCTCCACTGAAGCATTACATTACAAACTTTAATCTTTCACCAACAGGGTAGGCCAGATAAATCAAAATAACCAGCATCCATACATGTAAAGATATGGCTAGTTCAGCATTGGCATCTGGAGCACCAACACCCCGACTTGGACGTTCTCGTGGGGCCCCTGGGCGTTTTGAAACTTCAGGACGACCTCTTGGACCGCCAGCTGCTCTTTGCCTGCCACATATCACAAGCTTATGAGCATTCCCAATACATAAGAAAACAACATGAATGAATACCAAGCTCAGTGTAATGATCCACATTCATCAAATATAAAGAACAGGCTTCTAAGGTTGGCAACACCATCATTCTAATACACATGTCCCTGCACCAGGCGGTAATGAAGGCCCTATGATAGTGGCGGCAGATCTGTAGCGAGACTCCAAGACCATCTGCTACTTTTTAGAGATGCACCACAACCCCCTACAGAATTGTTGTACAAAACCTTTGTAGAACAGTAAAATAAAAGGTACCTGCGGGCCTCATCATCACGAATCTTGGCATCGAACTCTTTACTCGGAGGGTACTGTGGCAAGCTTGAGGGGTCACAAGCCAATGGCTTGGTAGTGAAAAACTGAAACAAAACCATTACCACAGACAAGCTCAATTAATGGAATGCAGATGATTAAAGATATTCGATTTTGTACGTCACTGCAAGATCAAGACCAGGTAATAATTCCACACACTTGATGGAACTTTGTTTACCTCACTAGCTAAAGCTTGGGCTGCACTGCCACGATCTGCTGGCTCAATTGCTAGGAGAGTGTCAAGCAATGCTAAAGATGAGGCAGGAAACTCTTTGAAAGTTTCATGAATACAACGCTTATATGGTTGTTGGGGCTTGAAGATGGTTGCGTGTGGCAATTTTGACTTCCTCCAGTACTCTTCAGAAGGAGATCCACATAACTTAAAGATCTTGTGAAGTTGTTCCACCTGCGACCATGCATCCAAACCAAATTCTAGTTATGTTTGGTGTTGAATGTTATTCATCATGGACCACGAAACACCCTTCCTTTCATGAAAAATTAGAGAGCATCTAAATTCCCTCCATGTAACTGTAGAAATCAAACTGAGTGAATACAAGGAGATTCAAGTTGCTCTATCCTGCAGCACCAGAGTACTACACTAGAGCAGAATATCACTTGATCATTGCTACTGCAATTGTTGCAGAGTAGAGCTCAGTCCATTATCAGGACCCAAATGGCACTCTGTCACGAAACACTGATAACATCACAGTGCAAGGGGAATAATTCACACACCTCAGTACGTCCTGGCATGATGGGCTTCCCTGCCAGCAGTTCAGCCAAAATGCAACCAGTACTCCACAGATCCACAGCCACACCATACTCTGTAGCTCCTAGTAGCAGCTCAGGTGGCCGGTACCAGAGAGTCACTACACGGCTGGTCAATGGCTGCTTTTGATCTGGATTGAAAAAGGTGGCAAGACCAAAATCTGCAATTTTCAGGATTCCCCCGTTGTCTAACAACAGATTGGACCCCTTTATGTCACGATGAAGCACACCCTGTCGATGACAATGCTCCAACCCTCGCAGCAACTGCTGTAGATAACACTTCACCTGCACAGAGGAAGCACCAGAATCAAACGTTTGTGAGACAACTTGCACCAGCTGCAGCTCAGACAGCTATTTCAAATTCAGGTATGACCCACCAGGATTGTGGCACTGCAGATAAATCTTACTCCTTAGGGTGGGAGTGGAGAGATCAACAAAGAACATGAAGGATTCAGATTAGAAAATTAGAATGTAAGTATATTATTCGATCCTCCCTAACAAATTTGCACGGGAGGAACTCCAGGCAAGACAATTTGCTGCATACCCCTCTGCCAAAAACTGTCGAACTGTGCGTGCGCTACCTGTTATCCTCCAGAATGTCATCTATCAAGCAGGACAATGTGCCAGAACCCTACCCCAATACGTTGTAGCAGGGCCGAGGCACATTGCATCCTTGTGCCAAAGAACACCTGCTCCTTGATAAACCAGTAAATCACATTGTAGAAACAATATACCAAACTTCCTATACTTTCCCATGATGCCTGTGCATCGTTATGATGATTGTGCACCTGCTCCGATATTGAAACCTGAGACATAGAGCTTGAAGCACAATTCCGAGGGCATAGGATGGAGAAACCAGATGTCTGGTCCTTGTCGGACACTTTGACGAGAGGAAATATGTCAATTTCTGTATCCATATTACGTCAGGGTCTTGAATATAGTTGCACATGATTTGTGTCAGTGACCTGTGCTCCAGATTAACCAAGTTCCTGTGGAACTCGTAAATGTATTGTCCACCATTGCTCTTGAATCTGGACTAAACCTCTTTATAAGATCAAGAGTCCCCATTGCCAAACAGTTCAAAATTGTTAAAGCCAACACTATCATGTTGGGACACAAGTCCATACCTGAGCTTCTGTAAACATGATACCCGGGCATGCAGCAAGCCCAGCAAGGTCGTGCTCCATGTATTCAAAAACAAGATAGAGACTGCACGACATTCGAGAAGTCACCAATCCCTCCAACTTCACCACATTCGGATGATCCAAGCGTCGTAACACCTGAATCTCTCGTGCCATGAACCGCACACTCTCTGGTTCCAGATTATCAAACCGAACCTTCTTAAGGGCAACAATCTTCCCAGTTTCAAGATCCCGAGCTTTGTACACATTGCTATAAGTCCCCTGCCCAATCTGCCAATGAACATCGGTCGTGGGTTAGCACTCACAGGATATACCACCTTTCCATTACATACAAATGATAAGTGTAACGAACATCCCCCAAAGATAGCAGTTTTATATGCCCAACAACAAGCCAAATAAGTGAGGACCCAATATCACCACTTACTTTGTCCAGCTTCTCAAATGAGGCAGCGTGGCGTGGTATCCAACCCTTAATGGCCTCCCCTGCCACGGCGGACAGCCAACCAGGCCATCCCGCGGCAACTTGCTCGCCCTCCAAGTTCTTAGGAGGATTACTGCTCAATCTTGGGTGGTGCAACTGGTCGAGCTGCTGGGAGCTTCGGTCACGCCTCCGATTGCTTTCCACAGCTGTTGTGTCATCCTGCTGTTTAGACGACGGCTGCAAGGACGACGACTGCGTGTTCCCATTCTGTTTGCTGCTCCCCCGGTGATGAGCTTTCACACGATCTTTCTCCTTGTCAATGTTGTACACAGGGTTGTCCGCGGTCTCGACCTTGGCCGTCGCGCTAGGTCGGCGCACCGCAGAGGGCCGTGTAGTAGTGCCGGTGGCGCTGCCGAGGGTGGTCGTCTTCTCTTTGGGGCTGTCCGAGTCCTCATGTGGTACCCTAGCCTTCGCGCACACACAGCCCATCCCTGTGCACTGCCCTGCCCTCTCTTCAAGGCCCTCTGATCCCGCGGCCGGACCTCCTCCGGCCTCTTACCACAAGCAACACAAATCCTCCCCCTAAGCCACCCCGGACCTCCTCCTGTCTCCTCTACCACAAGCGGCCCACATCGTCCTCTACGTCACAGCATGTGCGTCTCATGGCCATCCACTTCTACATCCAATGTGCCCCTGTACACATGCCGCGCTCCACACCATCGCCACCTCCTGCTGCTGCTGCTCCCCCTCCTCTTCCTCCTCCTCCGCCTCCTCCACCTCCCCCTTGCACCACCACTACCGCAGCCCCTGGCCTCCCTACGGCGTCGCCATTCCCTCCCGCCATTCCCTTTCCCCCTCACTCAATGCCGCATCCTTCCCTCTCCCCCAACCTTCGCAAGATCGGCAGCAACAACACCAACAACACCACCAACATGTCCCTCCTCTCTCTCTACCTCTACCTCTCTCTCTCCCCTGTCTGACCCTCACCCCTCCTCCACTTCCCTTCCGCCATCCCCCCGCCCCGCCCTCCCCTCACCCCTAGGCCAAACCCTACCTCCCCTCGCCTCGGGCAATGTGTGCTCCCCTGTCTGTCTCTCTGTGTTTCCGTGTCAGTCAGCAACCACCTCCCTCCTGCACCATATTTCGCCCCCCGCTAAGTTACGCTCCTAACGACCGCCTCGCCTCGCCTCATCCCCCTACTCAAGCAAGCCTCCTCCTTCTCCCCCTCGAGCCCTGCGCCATGGCCGCAGATTTCCTCCCTCCCTCCCCCGCTCGCTGCACTGCACTTCCCTTCTTGCACCTCCTAGGGTACTAGTCTTGCCCTGCTTCCTTCGCTCGCTTGCTTTGCTTTGCTTTGCTCTCTCTCCCTCCTCCCTCCTCCCTCTCTCCCCCTCTCTCTCTCTCTCCTCCTTTCAGTACACTGCCCTGCCTGCCTGCCCGCCTGCCTGCCTCAGGACGGAGGCCCGTTCCATACCCGCCCGGCCCGGCCCGTCTCGGCTCGGCTCGGCTCTCCCACCTCACCCCCTGCGTCTGCCACGGCCGGATCGGGCATCTAGCGTGGGTCCCGCCCCCGCATTGGCCCGGCCCGGCCTGGCGAGCGGGTGCATTCTCGGACGCCCCAACGGCTTCAGTGCGCAGGGCGGAGGCCCGTTCCGCACCCACCCGGCCGGTTCCAGTGACTGCCACGGCTGGAACGGGCGCCCTATCTGTGCCCCTCCCAACGGCTTCAGGGGCCTGGAATGAGGACGGGCCGGGTTATTGGGGGATGGGTACGACCCCCGGTTCAGGGGTGGGTTAAATAAATACATTACATGATAGCTCACCTGGCCCCCCCCCCCACCCCCTCCCCGTCTATTAAGCTTATACTCCACTGCTTTTTCCTGAACAAAGCAAGAGATCAGCATCTCCAGCATCCCCCCAAATATTATTCCCAGCCAAAGAGTCGATTGGCTTGCTTAAATGTCACATCTTGTTGTTCTTCTTCTTCTTCCTTGAATGTCCCAAGTGGGGTGTGTGGGTGTTATTTGGTTTGTTTTTCTCATGTCCTCCCACTTTTATGGGGTTAGATTTACACAACGAATCTCGGGTTGCAATGGCCACTCTAAGAATAAAAGCATTGGCAAAAATCAGTTTGCAAATCGGGTCTCGTGGTATTTAGTTATGGTTATCGGAAGTGAGTGTATGTTTGATTCCTTGATTGAGTTACACAGGTGGACTCCCAATATGTGTTTTGGCGTTGTTGAGTGTGGAGTAGTTAACAAAACTTGAAGGTGTAGTTCGATCCCTTTTTAACACATGTCACATCTTGATGGTGTTTGTTCTTCGATCCTCGCATGGGCCACAAACTTGTCGGATATAGGTGCTTGTTTAAGAAAAGTAACCGAATAACATCCACATACCTTAATACTCGAATTCCAACCCCTTTGGAATCCTCCGGTTTTTCAAAAAGTTGTTTGCAACTCCTCCGTTTGGTTACATACATACGGCATTTATTGGCCCCATCTGCGCTTCTTCATTGCAAAGTCACTTTCATCCAAGACCCTTCATCCACACCTAAAGCTTTCTTTCATCCTTGCCTTCCCATCGATTGTTGTGTCTCGTAGTATTCCCCTTCCAAGACACGAGGTTAGGTCTCGACTCGATCGTTTCATTCCACGTGCCTTGAACAAATTCTAACATGAATACGTTGGCCTAGGCTCCTCCGACTGCGGCTAGTCAACTAGGGTTTGGAGAAAATCGTGTAGTTATGTGTTTCTATTTAAGTTGTTATTGGCTTCATATCGAAAAACTCGGTGATTCCTAGGTTGCCCCGAACCTAGGCTTTGACTTCCTTTGGCCACAATGGAGCGAGAGCCATGACGACCACACTAAGCTCCCTTTCCCTCCCCGGTGTAGGATCCCCTTTCCAACCACATCTCCCAAAGTTGTAGAAATGTAACCTTAAATACTAACCTAGTACCCACCACGAGAATTCAATCCCTTTGACTCAAACTTGCCTAGTGGGAATGGTCGTGAGGTAGAGAGATAAGAAGATGAATCCCACCTCTTTGTGGATGGAGAGAGAGAGAGAGAGAAGAGGCCAAGCGAGGAAGAGGGAGAGAGAGAGAGAGAAAGAGACCAAACGTGTCGATTCGGAGTACTTTAGACGTGATGTGTACAAAGGTCCTTTTATCCCCTTATCGTCATTTGAATTCACTAGCTTTTAACCCTAGCTTTTGGGCTCCGAAACCTCTCCCATTCGTATTTCTCATCATTCCTTTTACATCTCAATATCAATGGCCGGAGGAGGAGGAGAGCGGCTCGTTTCCCTTCAAATTCTACTCCCCGTGTTGAGCACAAGCATCTCTCCATGTCCACCGCTCATTTAGGGCTCAAAAGCTTGGTCTTAGGCACGAAATCCAATTGGATTCTCAATCCGTAGTTTGTTAACCATAACCTCTTTTTGGTGGCCTTATTGTGTGTGGGGGGGAGGGGGGAACTTCCAACTCTACACCACGTGAGGTAGATGGGTTTTAAGTGGCTCGTCTTCTTCATTGGACCCTTACATTTGATTGGTACGCAGTTCAATGAGGATCAAAGAGTGAGCATCGTGATGACACATGTTTAAAAGAGATTGGACTGCATCTTTAGATAATACTAATTGCTCTACACTAAGTAGTGGACACAATTGGGAGGACTTGTGTAACCAATCAAGATATCAACAAACACGCATTTTCTGGTAGCATAACTAAATAAGGGGAGGTCTAGTTTTTAGTCCAGTTTTTGCATATGTTTCATCGTAGATTTGCTAATGCAGCATGAGTTTTATTCGGTGTAAATCTAATTGGTAAAAGTTGGAGAAACACGAAACACACAATATCACCCACACACCTTATTTGTGGTTGTTGGACCAGTTTGTGAATTGAATTGTCTCATCTACTTATCAGTTTTGAATCACAAAGATGGTCATTTCAAGTTTCACAACCAAAACATAGATGCAAAAAAAATCGAGAATTCAAAGTGACCAATCTCGTGTTCTTTGAACGATTGCAATTATGTTAATTCTTTAACATGTAACAATGTCTATATTTGGAGCACGTCGTTTATTCTTATCATGATACGTCAACAAACGTTCAATCCCCCCCTACAAACTTTTAGGGGGAGGGGTCTAGGTCGGGTTAAGGGTTGGGGCCCGCAACCCACAACCCATTGGCCAACCCCCAACAGAAAGTTATATAATTTTTGAACCCAACCGAAAAAATGTTGCCCGCCCCGCCTGACTTTAAAAAGAACTTGCCCTTGCATTCTTGAAGGTTGCGTGTCCACATAACCCATACTCAGTGCACCTCACCTTTAATGTCCAAAATCCAATGTATATGTTCACTTCCACTCAGTAAATAAGCAATTGACAAGATTTCATTTCCAAACAGAAACCGTCAATCAAACATGCAATTCACTTGGAAGCTACAAAATATTGAGAAATTCTCATTAACATTGAGGGTTATAAGTTTTGTGATAAAGCCTTTGTTAATTAAGTATTGAACTTAGAATAATGTGCTGATTTTAGCTTATCCAATTTTATAGTATTTTAATTAATGTCTTCTGCTTTATACAAGTATTCATACATTAAAATTAATTAAACCCAGATAAAAGGTATTGAGCAGTAATTGAGGGCAACCAAATGTAATCAAATGCAAGGCCTAAATTTCTACAAGCATTCGTACTCATCCAGACTAATTAAGCCTGGTTAAGTGCAAGTAAGCACATTAAACCTGATTAAGCACGATGAAACCTAAACAAGTGTGATTAAGTGAATCAATGCCAGTTTCTCAATTACATCACCATTAATTTAAGTGGAAAAAAATATCATTTAATTAGATTAATTAGTCAATGCCTTAATCACACTTTAATAAGTTTAATTCGTAAGTGTAATTTCTGATTTAAGTAGGCTTGGTTAGGATAAACTGGTTTGATTAGTTTGATACAATTCTCAGACTTGCCACATTAGGCTTAGGCCTTGCACTTGACTAAGCTCAATTACTTTTGATTGGGTTTAATTAGTATGAATACTTGTAAAAGTATAAAACATTAATTAAAATATTATAATTTGGACTACCAGTTGCACGTATACTTCAGTAAGTATTTCTTAACTTCCAAGATTCAGAGAAGAAATGAGTTTGCAAGTAAAATCTTGGACATCCTCTAGTTGTTTCATATGATTTGGGGATTCATCTTTCTCCACATTTGAGAGCACCACATAATAACATGCCTTACATTAGACACTATGTTCCTCAAGTCCCAATGAGTAGTAGAAGAATCAAGCTGAGAGAGAACCTATTCCAAAAGTTTTTTCCTAAACTGAATTTTGAATGAATCAATCATTCCCTAATCCAAGGGTTGTACCACACTTGCAACATCAGGTGATTAAAAGAGAAGCAATAATAATATTGTTCAACTACAAGGTTGAAAACCAAATGATTCACCCCTACCAACATGCTCAATGAAATGAGTAACATATATGTTCATAATAAAAAGTACCTTCCGCTTTTGAGATTTGAAATGTGCATCGAGGCTCATCATTTAACCCTCCGATACATATGATGTCATTCATGCCATTTGGTTTGCAAACCACCACACATAATTTGTTGGCAACCACCTTCCAAAGCATCTTGCGGATAGAGATTTGTAAATAATCTAAGGTTTCAACTCGTTAGTGTGTGTCGTGTTTACAAACATGGCAAGAGTGAGATGGTCCTTATGAATTTTGCGCCCACGAACTTGTCCTCGCGCTAGTGTCTTGTTTGGTTGGGCACGACAAAAAAATTAAAAAAAATTAAAATAAAAATAAAAATCATCCATATTTAAACATCTTTCAGTGCCATAACCAATGCAGAGGAGGTCAATGCTTACCACATTGTGTGCAAGTTGATTTGTTTGGAGACATGGAGACGTGGTCATCAAAACCAAACTTTTTGAAAATATAACTGAAATGAAAAGCATCCGCCACTCAAGACTACTATCACCTCCAAAGCCAAGAAATTGAAGAGTGACGTGGGCAAATCTAGGAGTATAAGTTAGCAAGGGTGGATATTTCCAATCTAAAGAGATGTGAGATATAGGTGTGGGGACAAATTCAAATCAATAAGAGAAATCAACAACTTTAGAAGTTTAATATGCACATCCAACAATCCCAAAACCCTTCAACCAAACTCAGAGACTCAAAAGTGTAATGTATGTTTTGGAACCAAGGGTTAGAAGAACTCACTCAAGTCAGCTTAAGTTACCTCGTTGATGATTCACCATATACTCCCGATCCCAAGACAAATCCTAATGTGGGCCCATCACATACACACATTGATTACCTCTATTATATGACAAAGCATGCCTTTAAAATGTTATATTACAAGCGTCATAATCGTATTATCAAGGTAAATTAGCACTACAAATTTTGGTTGATGGAAAATGCATCATATAATTGAGGTGTTGTCTCATCGAGTGTCATATTATCGGGGTTTAGGGCCACTTCACACATGAGACTGAAGGCACGTGACCATTACACTTCAAGCACTCTCATCGGTGGAAAAGGCAGAGCCGGTCCATGTTCGCTTCACACTACGCTTGAGGGACCAACAAAGTATGTGAATGCAAGATGACGGTGAAGTCTACATGGCATCGAATGGATCCTGTTTCATGCTCACTTGGACTATTTTCATCAACCGCCTATTGGAGGTAGGCTGAACACAAAAGTGGGAGACCATGGCACTCCAGACACTCACAACCGTCGGTTTATTCTATTTTATCGTGTGCGAGGACCCGCATGAATAGAAATTCATTGTAATAGCATTTGGTTGAGAGCCCGGTCACATATGACTTCACACTACACTCGAGGGTCTGTGACCACACTACATGATGTTGGAGGTGTGTTAGGACGGCCTTTGGACACTTTCTTTTGGGCTCTCACAATTTCATGGTCACGGCTCTTGGCTCGTACAAGCTTTGCAATATACACTCAAATATAGGTGCCCAATTAAGCAGGCCGAGATCTTGTAAGCCTGACGACGTTGCATCATTAGCTCGTCTAAATGCCTAATATAAGCTCATGACATCACATGGCATGGTGTTGATTTGTAGATCCACTTTCACAGCTCAACACAAGGGCCTACAAGTTTTCATCCTAAAAACCATCTCTATTGGTGATTGGTGATCATCGGTTTAGATCTTGATGCTTGTGAGTATCTTTGGTTATGGAGGAACAAGAAATGATGAGACGATATCCACAAATTGAACCTAATGAAGGGGTCTTGGAATGGCTAAAGGGCCACTTCGCACACGAGCCAAGAGCCGTGACCGTGTAATTGTGAAGGCCCTTGATTCTCATCCAAAGGTTGTGTCATTGGCACGGTCTGTTGGACTTAGCATACGGCCTACTTCTTGGAGGTGGGTTTGATGTAAATTCCAACAAATTGTGACACGTTATTCATAGTTTGTCATGTGGAAATTCATGTAGATTTTTTTTTATCTATGATGATTTCTTTGGGTCCTCAGGAACTCATCTCCTAGTGTGAGGTGAGGTTGGATAGTTTTGCCTTTCCGACCAGTGAGAGATCTTTACAATGCAGCGGTCACCGGCATGCAAGTCTCGAGTTCTAAGTCCCAAGTATGACATGAATGCTTACCTGGAATCACTTTTCGGAGGCTAGGCTTGGAACTTGTGTTGAGAGTTGGGTCTAGCAAAAAGCTAGACCCAACTTTCAACACAAGCCCATGCGAATATTTTTGACATAAAATAATCAAGATCCAACATTAATGACGATTAACCATATTTTACTAGTTTGTTTAGCTTTGAAAGTTGGGAACTTTGCCTGCATGTTGAGATTTGCAAGCACGAGCAAGACTTGGGCCTTGGGACCCCATGTGAACATGCCCTAAGGTTGGGTCTAAGCTATGTCGCATTATTGGGGGCCCTTCTAATTCCACATGCAACTTTGGCCGCTCGATCATATCAGGAATAATTTCATCCATTTAACAACTGCATATCACAAAGAATGTCATTTCAAATTCCAAAATCAAAATTGAGATGCAAAAGTTAACGAAAACCAAAAAGAATATTCTCTTTATCTTCAAGTGATCTTATAGGCCCTCTCAATTGTGTGAGATTTTGAATCTAATAGAATGATGTCAATGTCAAGAGCACGTAGTCAAATTTCATCGTAACACGTTGTGTTCTTTTTTATTTGGGGAGGGGGGGGTGTGTTATTAACTACAAGCTTGCCATATTCCACTCACGTTTAGGTAGCCTATTGAGAATAGTGGATATGTAAGATCCGCATACCTTGTGTCTATATTCAATATTTGTATGTTCCTTGACACCATTCGAATATGTGCATTTCGAGGGAAGTAGCTTTTGTGCTATCGGATGGGTCTATGCACTTTACAATGACCTCGAAACTCATGCCATATCACATGTATCAATATGTTATTGACTCTATTTTTGTAGTTGGTATAAGAACATTCTTTCAATCTTATGATGACATATGCGCATGAACATGTTATTCTCCATTCCCCATACCATTGCACCATAGATTGTAAATGCACGCACAACATTGATATCTATCTTGAATCTCCCCTAGGTTTTCTCATTATTGGCTTGTTGTGATTACAAAGTATGAAGTTACGTAAAGATGCAATAGTTGGTGAGTCATGGTGTGGTCCGATAACACTAGAAGAAACTTGTCCATTACACCCATCCATAAAAACCATGCATGACATCTATTCATTACAATCACCCATTGCAACTCGGGGCAAGAATATATTATATAAATAAAGCTCGTTGGTTGGAATCCAAAGGACTTCAATCAATGAGTGAGGAAAACCGACGGCTAGTTACAAATGAACTGGTGGAGTTTGAAAAATAGCTGGTTGAAGTTAGGACTTCATGGAAATCACTAATCTTTTAGAGGAATCTATAGAATACACCCTAAATCAATAACGAAACTAAAAGATCACAACATGTAGCCATTTGGACTTGGAAACAATAAGATTTTGACAGTTTATGTCCAAAAATCTCCCAAGACGTTGATTTCAATTCCCATATGTCCAAAAATCACAACCAAAAACTTCCGGTTGACAACCAAATCTATCTATCTGTGCATTTTCTCATCGTGAATTGCAATGAACAAGTTGCAGCAGATAGTTGTAATGGACAAGTTTTCTTTATTGTTGTAATCTTTCCCATGCTTTTGATATACAAAAATATGGATGATTTAAGTTCGATGTAAAATTGATTTCCCTATGGCACCGGCACATCTTCCATGGTTAGCATGCCACGTCATCGGATGGATGTCCTTTGGCTAAAGAAGTGGTGTCATAGGCACAATAGTTGTATCCGGAGAGTTGCTTATGATCAGCTAACAAAAGCTTAGTACCTTCCAAGTACCAAAGAAAACTCTATGTCTCACAACATATAATTAGCATCACCTTACTCCTTTGCCAGGTGCCATTCCTACAATGGTTGGGACCCAATTTAAGCCTAGATGCTCAAGTGTTCACATTCCATTTTCAAGCAAGTCCATAATTAATGTTTGTGTTGTATAGCAAAATGGAAGTTGTTTCTTCTCAATTCCAACTGTACAAATGTGAACTACACTAACATAAATGTTTGATGTGAAAATTTGGAGTCAATCAGACCATGTATTTTAGGTCTAATCGACATGTGAGTAGGATCCTCATTAGGGGGGCAATTCCAAAAAATATGTAAAAATTTATGTTTGATATTCATTTTGGGTCACGGCGTAATTTTCACAAGTTGGAAATTTGGCCATAATATAATATATGGATGTCAAGTGAGCTCCTCCCAAATTTTGGATCTTTTTAATGAACTATATATCAAGTCAGTCACCCTCAAAGGTAAAGGGCCAAATCAATACATTTTTGGGGATTTACCTTTGAATGAGGTCTTTGACATGTACACTCAAAATTTGTCAAATTTGTATGGTGGGGTCATGCACAACTAATCTTGTCCAGTGGGTAAGAAACTCACACAATTTGGACATGCTACTTAAAATACATGGGCTACAAAATAGAAGTGTCACATGTTAATATATTTGCACCTGACACACATTGAGTAGCTCACTTCTCCTAGGATATGAACTCCACAATCAGAGTTGGTTTACACTAGTGACCAATGACCGTGACCACCTCTTTCTAAAATTACTCATTGGTTGAGAAATGAGTGGTAGTCCCAATTTGTTTAAAACAAGGTCACCTTAACTAGAAGGGACCATGGGTGAGCATGTCAAACAATGATTGAGAAAGCGATATGGAAATAACGTGGAATCCTTCATGTCGTGTAGTTATCTATTTGTAGGGATTATATATTTGGTGGATATATAGTATTAGTAAATTTAACTTGTTTTTTTAATATAGTCTTATTTCTCTTATTTATTTTCGTTCAAAACACTACATCCCAATTTAAGTCCACTTTACACTATGGCCCAAGACTAACGCTTTCCAAATGTGACATGGAATTCTCTTGGTCATGGTCTACAGATAGCCAATCATGACCAACATAAGTCATATATCAATTTTCTCGTTGTCGTTGGTCACACATGTGAAATGACTTTTAGGAGGAGATGGTTAACAAATCCAATTTGAGGCCATAACCATTTCTTCATTAGTTTTGGAGCTCATTATTCATTACCAAAGTGACATTTACTCCCATGATGCTCATGAAATGGTCACATATGCCCCCCACACTTACGTTGACATTCGAACCTAAAATGCCTATCATATCTTAACACGCAATCCAATATCTTTCAAACACATGTGTTTGTGATATCCGTTCCTGAAGCCACACCAAAACCCACATACCACTCAAACAGAAGTGCCTTATTACGACATGTAACCAGATTAGGCACATCTACCTCAATAAAGTGGTCGCATGCGTAGAATTGGGGGGGGGGGGGCGTGACTTATGATCGACCAACGAGCTTAGCCCCTAGGACAATGCCATATTTTCAAACTTCGCCACATGTCATTCCCACATTGGTTGAGACCACTTGACTCATACGTGGAAACGGCGGTAATTCCATAGGAGAGTTGAAATGGACGCCTTCTATGAAAGTAGTCGTGAACCAAACTTGGGTCAATGGAAGTTCAAGCGAGTGGCATTTGGACCCACCACACAAAAGGCTCGGACATTCATGGAGATAGTTTTGGAAGGAGCTTGAGCTGTCAAAGGAGAGGCGATTGGATTGGATCGATCCATGTCACCCCCCCCCCACCCAATACCAACTTCGAGGGGCATGTGGACAAAAGGTCCCATAGGCTTGGGAACCCTAAAGTCAACCTCTCGCTCTCTCTAAGGTTTGTGTGTGAAGTTGAATTCGGATCAAGCGAAGATTCTCAATATAAACTATACATATACATATATATATATATACATAGGTGCACAAATTCACACATATATATGCACGTATATGATTTAGTATGGCACCCACACACGCTAACTACTACAAGCTCCGAATTGTTCCCATTCTCTCGTCGATCCATGGTGCGACGTCCGATGCAAATGGGTGACACTACGTTACCCATGTGCGAGTGTCGACTAGAAACACACGAGAATGTCCACGCTATCTTTGTATCCGCGATAAATTGCATGTTCAAGTCAACAAGTCGTTGTAGTATATCGCTTGTCGACATGTGTTTAGAAAACTCAAAGGTATGGAGTTTGGAGGATTTTAGACCTTCGTAGCATTATTAAGTAGTATGTGTTTCGTCATGTGGCTCTTGAGAATATAACCATGGGATTTGCCCCAACCTGATGCATATTCATACTTGATTTGAGTCTCCTTGGACTTAGTTGGGGCATCCCATGGTTATATTCTCAGGGCTCACATGAACGAACCCGCATTGCTTTATAATGTTATGGTCCCGGTCTTGTGAAAATAGAAGAATGTACTTTGTGGTGATTGCGAGAACCGAGCATTGGAGTGTCAAACCTCATATTGTTGAGACCATTTTGTGCCCACTTTAAGGGGGCCGTGACGTTGGACCTCAAAGGATACTATGATAGTTTAATGTGTAGGATATCCGGGCAAGATTTGCGAGGGGGTCACAAGAGCCAAGTCTAATAGCGGGGCCTTTCTAGGCTTTTGAAGGCGACTCTATGTTGTATGTATGGGTTTTGGTGTTGGTATTCAAATGGAGGGTTTGATAAGGAGAGATGTGACTCCAACATAAAGTTGGCTTGAATGAAAGATGTCTCACCATTGGGTATAGATTGAGCTCGTATGTAAATCCGACACGTGTTTACGGAAGCTAGGTCGAGGGGTTGTTTTTAAGAATCAAATGTACAAGGGTTCAATGATTGGCCCACATGCACCGTTTCTAGGAGCATGTATACACTATAACCAAGTTGTGTGTCCTAATGCAAGTATGTTGGTGTGTGAAAATAGTATAATTGATACAATATGTATACAAACACAATGACCCCACAATGATTGTGCATTGTATTTATGTATGGGCACATATGGTACAAGATCATAGAGTGAAGAAGAAGTCTTTTATATTATGATAGTTATGTTTTGTTTACTGTCAAGAGTGTTTGAAGTAACAATGACAAACGTAACATTCATGATAGAAAAAGGTTGGTTCCCTCGTTATCACTTGCATGTGCTACAAGCACTTTGTAAATACATCTAGATGTCATTGGCAATAGTTGCCTCCAAATACCAATTCCAACTAACCTTCCTTATATTCAAGAAAATGGCATTTGTGACCATTTTGTGTGCCATGTGACAGTTTCACGAATACCATGTTCATCTTTCTAAACTCCATTTGACACTCATACCTAGATGGATAAGCTTCTTAATCTTCCGCCGACAAGACGTCTTATCAATATACGAGCCAATACCTCCAATTAAATTTTGTTGTGTTTGGTATGGAAAAACTCATAACACTAAGCAAGTACACATTGGTCTCTTTCCAAAGAAAATGGTTGTCACTAAGAAACAAAAAAACAAAAAACACTTATAATTGATTAATTGCTTATCGAAAAGTTCATAGTACATAGCATGAGTGGTCCTCATACACGGGGTAGGGTTTGATGCCGCGGCCTCAAAGGAAGACAAGTGGTGCTCGCCGTCCAAGACAACGCATGGGATCGCTCTAATATCCGGGGGGGGGGGGGGGGGTTGGGCATAGTTGGTCAAAATGCAACACTAATATGGTATTTGGTGTCACCAATTCTTAATTGTCTTGCAAAATACTACTTGTAAACCATGGTATAGTGTCACCAACATCAATTGTTAACCCAACATTATTTGTCATTCCTTATATATATATATATATTGGCATTATAGATTTACAGTGATGCAATTACAGTCACTTACCAAGTGCTTTTTCATCCAAATTGCAATCATCCATGACAACATTTCATCACAAGTTGCTGACAAGAGAAGGCAAGGTTTTGGCTGATGGATGAACTCATCCATCATCCATGACAATATTTGTCCACTTATTCATAAGAAGTGTCATCCGAAAAAACTACCTTAGTGACATTAAATACCTTGTGACACTAACTATCATATTTAGCATAGTATTTCCAAGTCCACCCTATTACATGTTGTGATACTTCCGTTTTTTCTTTATTAATTTGAGATATGTTCCATAGATTCTTCTAAAATGACTGGTAATTTTCTTGAAGTCTTGAACATCAACCGACTATACCTCAAACTCAACCAGTTCATCTGTAACTACACTAAACAATCCTATTAGTATGGGCCACATTAATCCTCAACCCAAGCTAAATTTCTAGTAAACAATTAGTGTGGGCCACATTAGTATTTTTCCATAAAACTAATACGGACGATTATTTTATTTCGTGCTACTTGTGTCTCATAACTATTATTCAATATGTTGGGTAGTAGTCTTCGTGAAGACTTAGAGGAAGACTTGGGTCCACTTTGACTAGGAAATTAGTGTGGACCACACTAGTACGACTATTTAGTGTAGAAGTCGGTCTCCCCATTCATCCGATCATTCTCAAGTCCTCAAATCACATGGTATCATGGTCTAGAATAATGTAACACACTTATTATTATGTTCATTGGCATTTACTATTTGGTTGTCAAATTAGGGAAGCTGGCAACCTTTCATAGTCCTAGAGTACTATAACATTCAGTGGGTTTATTTTGATGTGCTTTTATACGGAGGGGTCAGGACCAATGGGCAATCGTCTACGTGTAAATGTTGTGTTCTGAGAGACCTCTGCATATTTTATTTAGTAGTGGGCTCTCTATTCCAACCAAATAATTAAAGTGTATTTCCCTCGAGTTTTGCCACGTGTCAATCCTACATAAGTTGAGACCCTCCTGCATCTCACATGGAAACTGCGTTCCAACACTAGTAAGGATGAAAGAGGTATTATGCACACACCATGGGAATTTGGAATGAACGTTGTGTGGCGTGTAAGTATGTGTTGTTCTGACCATGAATCCGTATGTGATATTGTAGTGATTAATTTGTTATATGGAGAATAAAATAACATACATATATGTATATGTTTGTTGGCCATGCCATGTTGGAAGATATGTATTGATGGTATTTGAAACGCGCCAAAAGTTTCGTAACCTGTCATAACCAACCACGTATGTGATGTGATTTGGAAGTGTTAGGGTTAGCAACCTATTAGTCAAGTGGACTCCAGTTTGGAAGTAACTGGTAAGGTAGATATACCCAAAACCGTCACTGAACCTAAAACCACCAGTATGTACCACATGCATGCATGTGGAAGCAACAAATGTACGCATTTGGTACATAGTGGTAGTTTTAGGTTCGGTGATGGTTTTGGGTATACCTACCTTAATTCCAAGTGGTCGAAAAAATGAGCTAAAGTTTAGCCCTTGTCAAACCACCATGTCAAAACTAGCCTATGCGTATTAGTTGGAAGATCCCATGGACATCTTAAAATTAGAGCATAAAGCCATGTTTTGACAAGCAAAATGTTTGATTGTCATTGAGAGAGAGAGAGAGAGAGAGAGAGAGAGAGAGACCACTATGTGTGAATGGACTTCTATATGATTTTTCAACAAGTAATTGATTTAATTAAGAACGAGTACGTTGTATGTACCACATACTAGTGTGTGTACTACATACTAGTGTGTGTACTGGTATGTCCAACTCGGTTGTTGGGCCCAACAAGTAGGGCCATGTGTAGGTGAAAAGAATGTCAGGTATGGTCAAACTTGGGTATTAGTGTTGTTCTTTGGGACACAACCTTTGACCCTGAGGATGGGTGAGTTCAAAATTCAAAAGATAGATTGAGATAACATGTGCATTGATATGGGTATGTTGAACACTCTTCATATTGAATGAAAACAACAAACAAAAACCGCTTACAAAATTGGATGAATATAAATTACGATCAATTGCAAAGAAATAATTAATCAAAACACGTGTTATGGAAAACTATGCCACCTTTTTTTAATTATGTTTAGGATAATTTTATTACTCCGACTGCCCGTGGAAAATTGCAGCGAAGATGTATTTTATATGCACATTGTTACACATGACAAAAATGACTAATACTATACATTGTATTTAGCGTCACCAATTCTATATATATATTGCTCAATATTACTAAGTGAAAATTGCATGTGCAGTGTCACCAACACTAAAACGTAAACCTAACATTATTTGTCATTATTCGTACAAACAATTTGGGCATTGTAGATTTGCAGCATTGCAATTATGGTCACTTTCTAAGAGATTTTCCTTCCAAATTTCAATCACTCATGACAACATTTCATTACACAAATGTTAGGATGCAAAATATGCCAAAAGTGGATGAATTAAAAGTAAGTTCGGATGACAATCTTTGTAAAGTTATTCATGAGAAGTGACATTGGGAAAATTACCGCAATCACATCAAATAGCACATGATATTGATTATAACATTTAGTGTGTTGTCATAAAAACAAAAAAGGTTCACACAACTTTCTTTAACTTCCCACACCATTATTACACCTACCCATCCCATCGCTCTCATCTCCTCCTAGTACTAGAGAGTGGTATGGTATGCCCTAAGTTCATCCATCTCCTTCAAACCCTAGGTGTATGTCGGCCTTGACACACCAAATGGGTATGTTCTCTTGTACTCATACACATTTGTATGGCACATACCAATACAACATTGGTACATACCATAATACTCTAAAGTGTGTGTAGAGTATAATAAAGCGTTTAAAGCCCTTCGATCCCAATTGCCAAGGTAGTGATGTACAATGATTATAAACACCCAAAATAGACAATTGTACTAGAAATGTTTTTTACATTTTTTATATCTAAAAGGAAACATTGCAATAGAGCACATGCACCAAATGCAACTCATACTAAGGGCCACTTGGCACACGAGTCAAGGGTTGTGACCATATAATTGTGAGGGCCCTCAACTCTTATCTAAAGGCCGTACTAGTTGTTTGAGGCCCTTGACTCTGAGGTGGTCTGCCATGTAGAAACCCATGTAGACTTTTCACACATGATAATTTGTTTGGGCATTTAAGCCTTCATCTTCTAGTATGAAATGAACTTGGACGGTCTTGGCATTGTTGACCAATGAGAGATCTTAGAGTGCAATCGTCACGGGCCTTCAGTCTCGTGTGTGAAGTGGCCCTCGAGCACCAAGATCTCGAACATTGTTCATTTAATTTTGATGCCGGAAAAGTCCCTTAGGACAAGAATGTCTTGATGGATCGGGTGTAGTTTAGTTTCTTGGAACCCATCGCAACCCACGGTCGCAATTATTGCACCGATTTCTATAACCGCAATCGATATCGAATTTGAAATGTAAAGAATCGGGAGGATCAATGCAATAACAATATTGTACAATTGCTTCATTTATGTAAACATTAAGTATTGCATATAGTGGAATCATAAATGTGTGTAAATATTCTAGAGGTGGGGGTACTGGCAAAAATGTAGAAAACCACGTGCAAGAGAATGTACAGTGAATTTTATTCAAGATACATAATTTTTACATTTTTTTTAGATGTACAATAGCGTCCTCCAAATGTGAATTTGGGAATTATGTATAATGTAAAGTGTGGTCTAATTTACGATATTTATTTCTTTATTTAGATGTAAAGTAACATAAATATAATTAAGTTTAGATTTTTTTTATAGGTTCAATATAAATCATTTTCCATTAGTGGCATTGGATGAGAAATAACCAAAATGTATGCAGACACGTGGATGGATTTGTTGAAACGATTGCCTTTGGATGAAAAGTACCATCATGTGGCGATGGAAGGGTTGGCTGGCTTATTTAGGGTTTGTTGGGGGGGGGGTTCAAGAATCATACTCAATATGCTAAAAGCTTATAGTAGGATGATTGTGTGTGTGTGTGTGTGTGTGTGTGTAATGTGTAGAGTAATATATGTGCAATGTAATGTATGCATAGTGTATTGTATGTGTAATGTACGTGCAGATTGTTCACATGAAATTTATACCAAATAAGATAGGGTGTATAATTATGTGACTCTAAAATTTATATGTAATGATAGGGTGTTAGAAAATACTATTCAGTATAAATTTAGCTACTTATAGGATGAAAAATATTCAATGAAGGAAGGTAAATAACCCCCTTTATTAATCAGGGGGATTCTCGCATGTGTATACATAAATCAAGTGTAAGTGCATCCCTTGTGCAAAAATTACAGTAGAAGGATCGTCTCATGCAAACTCCAAGAATTTTGATTTTACATCCATTACATTTTTACAGATTAATCATGAAGATTTATTGTCAAAGCAAGGTTGTTTTGTGCCGAGGAAAAATCCATAGGGTTTCCAACCTCACACCAACATAGGTCATCAATAAACCAAAATGTTGTAGCAAACTTAGACACGGAGTCTAATCTACCAATTATGGCCAATCTTGGATGAATTTAAGGGCCACTTTACACACGAGCCAAGGCCCGTGACCATGTAAATGTGAGAGTCCTTGACTCTTATCCAAAGGCCATACTAGTTGTCTAAGGTCCTTCACTATGATTATGATATGGTTTTCTAGAATTTGCGTCAACCTTATCTCTTGGAGGTGGGCCTAATGTAATTTCCAGCATGTTTCAGAACTTCGTCCATATGTAGGAATTCATGTAGACTTTTCATCCATGATAATTTCTTTGGGTCCTTAGGCCATTCACCTTCTAATGTGAGGTGAACTTGAACGGTCTTGACCTTTTTGACCAATTAGAGATCTCGAAATACAATGGTCACGGGCCTTCAAACTTGTGTGTGAAGTGGCCCTAACTTTGTACTTCATTGGATAGATGTTGCAGTAAAATGGAGTGCACAAAAACTCATAGGGATCCCGGAGATTTGTCTCAAAACCCTATTTCCCAATTGTATGTAACAAATTACGTAAACAAATTATTTGAAAACTAAGCTTTCTAGAGCCCAATATTATTGCAAGCTTGGAAGAAAAATATGTTGCTAATAATTTGAAGATCACATCGATATGGTAGCAACATTTTGTATTTTCATGATTTGTAATTAATTAATCTAGAAGCAATAAAATTCAAAAATATATGTATTAATATTACAATCAAAATCTTAATATTATATCATATATAGCTTTACACTTCGAGGTAAGAAAAAAGAGTTCATAGAAATTTGGAATTTTCAATCAAAACAATATGAAGTTACTATATATAACAATGTATCAAACATAGGGAAAAGTTATTTCATCCTTGACTTTAAAAGAATCTTGTGAACAACCCAACTTTTTTATATTGGAAGGGGTTTAGCACCAATGACAAGAAAAAGCTCATAAGGAACACAATGAGACCTATTGTGGCCTTCCTGGCACCTTCCTTTTGGATTTACCTATGAGTGTCATTCATAAGCCCAAAACGGGCCTCTCAAGAAGTTAAGGGCTGAAGGTATGTCATGGGAAGCATTGCCATCTCAGTACCTTGATGCTACAAACCAACGACGTAGGAGCTTAGCAAATAGTCGGGCACCTTTTAATTTACCCCCTTTGCGTAATAGTTGTAAGAGACCATTGCAGTATGGTCCGAAATGACCCTAAACTACCAGATGACAGTGGACATGTACCCAAACTGAACGTAGTGGTTGGTGGCTTGATTTTTGGCCATGAAATCATCTCTCTTCTTGACGAAAAAACTAGCCAGGTGGTCAAGTGCCTCATGTGTTCCAAAATAAAATAAAATCCCATTGAAGTTTTCAAATTAGAGCCTAAGGATACACTTTCAAAGGGAGAGAGAGAGAAAGCTCGTTGTTTCACCCTTGGGCATTGATTCGGCCTCCTATGAAAATATGATACGGAGTCGTGCAGAAACTATTGAAGTTTGATATCCCTAGTAGAAAAGATCTTGGTCGGGCACTCAATTGTGTGTAAGATTGTCGCCCTCCCAATGCAATCGGATAGTTGATGACCAACTCTACTATTATCATAGAGTGCGTAATGTTGTTTTGAAATCCCACAAAGTAAATGTATAAATAGACATTAAAACATGTTTTAATACAAATTTTCAAACACAACGATCTATCCCCGACCATTTGTCAATATTTATAGTAATTTGGACGGTGAATTCCCCCCCCCCCCACTTACATTGGTGATTGATTAGTTATTATGTTCTTAACATAATTGACAACACTCTACACGAGAACAAGTTTAGCACGCATTAATCACCTTTGAAATTTGAGCGAAATAGCATGCATCTTTTTTTGGTTGCCTCTATGGGCTACTTCTTAGAGATAGTATTTTGGATGCAAGTAGAAATAAACTACTATGTCTACATATAGTTATATATTTTAATCTTTCAAAACCATGTTGTACTTGAGTTAGTTTAGGGTTTCATCCATGAATTGATTAGATAATACCTTCCTAAGGATTGCATATGAAGAATTTCAATTGAAATACCACAGGTTGATAGCATGTTGGGCACAAAATTTCTTTAATATAATAAAGTTTACTTTTGGAGGAAATCGTTGGGTTAGATGGCCTAAACAAAAGTAAAACCAATCATCAAAGAAATTTTATATTATGAAATTTGGTGGGTTGGAACAACTCGCGTGCATTGACAACACACCATGTCAGGTGTTAGGCAGCGAGCCTCTCAAATTCAAGAATGTAAGAAAGGCTTGAGAGCAACTAGACTCACACTATTCACAACCTAATTAGCACACTAAGACAGCTGAACCTAAACCCTAAAAGTGAAGATTGTGTACTTAGCCACAATGATTGAATGAAAAATAAGTTATAGTACATTGGATTTGCATGTATGTATGTCACGTGCCTCTATGTATGTACACACACCTAATTTTTCACAAACGTTTTTACAAACAGCCTAAACCAACTAGCTATTAGCCTCTGGTACTTCATATGTACACTAAATTGTTTAATGAATGTGGGTAATTATTCGAAGTTATGTGTTGCTATGACTTTTAATCGAGACAATCAGGTTTTACCCAAAATAGCACAAGTAGTAGATATGCGCACCAAAGAATGTGATGTAATTTAGTTGGCAAAAGTTATAATGTCAGTCAAAGTTATAGCAACGTGTAACTCCAAATGGTTATATATCATGGGGTGTTTCAAAACAATAGTCTCGTTGCTCTTTAGGAATTACAATTACAATTTTAAAGTGTGTTGCTACCTTGAAGGCATGCAATGTTGTTATTGGACCCAATCCGAGGTACTATAGCCAACACAATTTATTTTTCCGGTGAAGGTATTCCATCGTCAAATAAATATGTTAAATAATGCAAGTTTCGGAGCCTTGAAGTTGTATACAATTTGTAGAGTTGCATATAAGAAATTTAAGTGATGTTGCACCAAAAAAACGAGTTGAAACGAGCCGATGCTAACATAGCACAAATCAAATCATCTATGGTAGCATGCTCTCTTTTGAGGTTTGAGTACCACTCATAGGTTATTAAATGGGATCATGAGTTTTCATCCTAAGGGTCACTTCACACACGAGACTGAGAGCCCGTGACCGTTACACTTCAAGCACTCTCATTGGTGGAAAAGGTGGTGCCGGTCTAAGTTTGCTTCAGACTATGCTTAGGGACCAACAGAGTATGTGAATGCAAGATGGACGTAAAAACCACGTTGATTCCTACATGGCATCGAATGGACCATGTTTCATGGTCACTTGGACTATTTTCAAAAACCACGAGACCATGGCACTCTGAACATTCACAACCGTTGATTTATAATATTTTATCATGCGTGAGGGTCCGCATGAATAGAAATTCATTGAAATAGCATTTGGTTGAGGGCCTGGTCACATACGACTTCACACTACACTCGAGGGTCCGTGACCACACTGCATGATTGTGGAGGTGTCTTGGGATGACCTTTGGACACTCTTCTTTTGGGCTCTCACAATTAATTGGTCACGGCTCTTGGCTCGTGTGTGAAGTGGCCCTAAGTCTTGAAAGATAGCTATTGCGTAGAAAATCTATGGAGTTCAAGGAAGGATCAACGAGGAGTATTACTTGAACACTAAAGCGCCACAATGTTTGGAGTGTTGTACTAGGATTAGAAATGGGAATTAACAATATTTTCATGAAAGTGTTTTATGGCTTCCGAAAATCCATCGAGATTGAAATTGTCTACCAAGTTTTTAGGTTAAAGCAATAAGTTTCCATTGTTTATTACATATTGATGTAGAAACATACTCCTTATCTTGGGAATACGTCAAAGCATATGATTTGGATTTCAGTTGATTGAACCTTTAGAAGACCGTGATAAATTTATCGATCTCCAAGTCAAACACTCTATGTTTGGTTCCACCTATAGAGCACTCCCATGCTCTTGAAAAACGATTGCATCGTAGTATACAACACACCACAAGACTTGAACGCGACAAATTTGGCATTCCGACCAACACCGATGCTTAAGAAAAATGATATTGACTTTGAGTAGGAATCCGAACATAAAAAGCATCATTAACTAACTCGTATAGAGTGAAATAACATTCATGTAGTAGGAGTTATGATGAATTGGGTTCACATGTGAGCTTGCAACTATGATCAAGGTGAAGTGTCTCTCAATCACACCAACATTGGTCTCTCTCTCTCTCTCTCTCTCTAGGTGAGCACAGTTGATCTTATTATTTTGATAAATGATAAAAGAGGTTGTGTGGTGTCCATTCAACACCTTATAGTGTATGTACGCGATTTGTTCCAATACAAATATGCCCTACAATAGTTTTTTTGAATTCACATTGGCTCTTAATCCCTTCATTTACATGTATGGACCAATAACATAACAATGCTTGTTCTTATTTCAATTTGGAAACTACTCACACATTTTGATGTAGTTGCTATTGTAGTTGTCGCGATTATAGATCATGCGATAGAGAACGAGTGTGAGATGTACTAGATCTTGTCAAAAATCCTCCTTTATGCATTTGGATTCAAACTTGAAAGTGTTACGATTCCAAACAAGATCTAAAAGAGTTACTTGTATTATCCTTTGATTCACAAGCACACAAAGCAATAGATCATTGCCCCATCATTGCTAAGTAAATTTATGGGGTATCAACAAATAGGACATGTGTAGTGCCAAACAAAACAATCCAATTACTTCATGTGTGTTTGGCCCACAACATGGAAGGAGTTAAATGGTTGCTCTCTATACGTTAACATGACATTATTAAGCAGTGTGTGTTTGTTCATGTGGACCCCGAGAATATAACCATGGGATGTCGCAGCTAGTGCACGTTTAGATTGAATTTACACTAGCTACTACATCCCATGGTTATATTCTGAGGGTCCACATGAACGAATGCACATTGTTTAATAATGTCATGAATAATAATTATTTTCATCCTCTAACTAGGACACTTAGCTAAACTTTAATGTCATGATAAGACCCAACGTTCAAAATTTATGGAAATCTTTAGTGTGTGTGCACAATAATGTGAAAGTATGCTACAATAATCATGACATAATACTAAGGGCATGTTTATACTAAAGGCATTAGGCCAAGGCTATTAAATGACCAAGCGTGTATTCCACATTTTGGATGAGATTACAGAGAAGTCCACGGACTACACCCCAAAAGTCTTTTGGAGGTCACAAGCCCTTATTGTAAACCCAAATGGGATCATAAAAAAAACCTCACAATATTTTAATTAGACATGAGAATGCATCATGGAGGAGAGAAGAACGCATGTTTTGGTAGCTTTGTTTATGTATTAGTGTTTTGTGTATAGTAATTCTACAAGATTTGAGCATTCGCTAGCTAATTACAGGGTATAAATTACAAAATGCAACATTTTTTACTACAAAAAACATTATACAATAAAAATATTGCACATTGGAAAATTTATTGCACAATCTTTACACATAGAGCAACTTTATGTAGCAGCTCTAGCAATCACGTTCGGATTAAACATGAATAGTGTTAGAATGTGTATTTTTTACAAGTTGTCATGGGTTGTCCCATGGGGCCCGCTGCACGTTCCACCTGGCCTACCTTTATGAAGTTGTCCCGGAAAATTCCCTACAATCCCAACCAACATTATTCATACTTGACATGTGGGATTCCGTGTAGGATTTCCATCCATTGGAAATGTTATGGGTTGTGATGCAAATGTACCCTCATGTAAACCTACATGACATTGTCAACCAATGAAATTTCAAGGATTCTCAAGAGCCACGACCTAATGGTTTTTGTGTAAACATACCATAAAGTGCAAATTGACACGAATAGTTCATTTCAAAATACATGCAAACCACATGTGCTCGATGTTTCACAAGTTTCTATATAGAGAGAAACAACGCCAACTTGAGGTTGTGGTGAATGACATACACCTCATCCTTGAGCATATGCGTGACACAAGTTTATGGAACTATATTAATTACGTACCAAATGCTATTGCCTCTTTTTGGAGAACCATTTGACTTTGGGAGAAGGGGGGGGGGGGGGTTGTCAACAATTTCTTAGACGATTTGATTCAATACATATAAAATACCATGGCCCTCAATTGTAGGCATCATTATGTGCAATCTTTCGTAAAGTGAACCGGTTTCAAAGTGTAATATGTCATTTTGGTGCATCTATAAATCGGGTAGTTTATTGAGACCCAACTCATAGAATTTGTAAGAGACCAAATGGCACTTGTAAGCAAAAAGAAGACGAAGTGCATTAAATTTAACACGAGAAAATGGTACCACGCACTATATAGGATGTCCAAAGAACATAACATGCTCCTATGGAATGATGCAATGGTCTATGTGCAAATGTCAAGTGGGTATCGATAATGGCATCAAAGGATGCTATAGCAATTGGATGGGACATTCCATTTTACTTGAACATACCCCGATTGATACCCATTCATGTTGAACCTAAATCCCCGCACGACAATGGTTTGGACCATTAGTGCATTGATACCATGTTTCTCATACCACTCGGGTTATCTATAATTAGGATTTTATATCATTCTTGATACCAATAGGGTGTGAATATTTGAGGATGGTTTGTTTTCAATTTCATTTGAATCTACATACCTTCCAAGAACCTTCATACACAGGTGAAATTGTCGTAGTATCAACGTGATTCATAATGGTATCGACTTGAATAATGACCCGGGTACCCAAATATTCTCTCACTTTAAGATGCCTACCAAAGATCAAGATTTGGCTGGTATTTGGATATTGTTAACAGTCTAGTAACTTTATGAAGTCGTTATTAATAATATTGATTATTGACACCGTGCAGTAACCTATGTATCCACGTAGTATTTATTTGCACACCTTATTCTTGAACGTAGTTTGCTTCGCATGGATGACAACCTCATGAACATATGATGTACATTTCCATCAGCTAGCAAGTTACAAGCTTGTGTTGTCCCAACCCTTCACACCCGTGCATATGATACATCATTTCAACGTTTTTTTTATCCCACACTTTTCCAAGACGATGGGGGAATGGCAGGCAACGGCCACTGCCACCACCGTCAACACGTATTATGTTGTGTAGTGGAAAACTTCCAAGCCACCGTTGTTCAAACTTCTCAGCTTGCTAGTGTATATATTTTTGGGACAAAACACTCTTGTGAAGAACAAAGTCCACCACTAAATTATGGCAAGCGTCGTCCTAGCACTTTGCACATATGCATACGACACATCAGTTGAACATTTGTTTTCCCACACCTTTCCTGAAGAATGGGAAACGGTGGGGAACAACGGTCACCACCACCACCACGTCTTTTGTTGTATAGTAGAACACTTCCAAACGACCATGATTCAAACATCCTCGGTTGCCTACATTTAATTTTAGGAGTAAACACTCCTATGAACGACAAAGCCATGCGGTTATGTGGTTAAAAACCTCACATCAAATATGCCCAAAATCACGATGTTTTGATATTTTACATATATTAAACTCTACGAAAATATTCCCTACGAGATTTAGGTCAATTTTTGCATTTGCTCCAAATTGCTTGAGACTTGGATGTGGTTTGATTGGTCGAGAAGAAGTCTATGGGCGATGAAAGCAACTTATGGCTTTTGGTGAGGCCACGTTGCATGTGCTTTCTCGACCGTCGGATTTGACCAATATAACCCTCTTCCCATGATCTCCTCCGTTCCTGCCACCACTCATCCACTGCTTGAAACTATAAGTTGTAGAATATGATGGAGAATAGGAAGAATGGTCAACTAAATATAGTTATGATCATCTTTATGCAATTTAAAGGCCATAAAGGTTCAGTAGTAGATTCCGGGGAGATTTTGACAATGCATTTGACAAAGGTGGATGTAGAACTTTAATACGCACGTGTGTGAAGCAACTTGAACTCACTCACTCCAAAAAACGGATTTTCTAAAGTGACATTAGAAATATGGGAAATTTTCTTATCGATCTACTTAGATGATTCCGGCAACATTAGACCAAGGCCCAATTCATAACAACAACATATATGTGGGATAGTCCAATGGAGTACATACACATGGTTTGTATAAATAAGACAACACTTGCTTTTATCATATTCTCCTATCATCAATTGCTTACAAATGTTTCACGTTGGACTCCAGACATTGGTAATAAGTTCGGGCCAACTTTTGGCTTCAAAAACTCCACAGTAATCTCAATTCAAGGAATAAAATTACCACAAAATTTTCAGTCTTCCCGATCTCTATCTTCCTACATGGGAAATGTTTTGCACCTCCGTGTCCTTCTCCAAACACGGGCGATCGGTTATGGGTGCCTCTAGTCTCCCTTACGAACTTATCGGGGGAGATTTTGAAAAAAACAACAACACTGATGATGAGCACATACTAAACTTAGGTTTGTGTGGAAAAGGCTTGATTGAAACAATCTGGATGAATGAAAAGTGGGAAAATATCTTGGACAGAAAGCGGCTGAGTCACGGGGCTCGGGCTCGCCTGGGACTCCGCATCAACGCCCCGCCCGCCCGCCCGCCCAGCTTACTTCCTTCCTTCCTTGCGTAGAAATGGAGCGCAAGGGGGGACTCCAGAGACGCGACGGGGTCCGTCGGATTGGCCCCCCCACGTGCTCCCAGCCGTCGGATACGGTCGCGGCAGGATCCCAGTGCTCGTGAGGGTACCGAACACACGGAACACAATACAACACCAACCAGAACACAACCACAACACAACAGGAACAAGGGCTCTCGCATGCCATTTTCCCTCTTCCGCTCTTCCGCTCCTTCTGTCTGTTTGGCCTCGCACTAGACCTGCATTCCATTGGCTAGGGTTTCACCTCCATCGCCATCGCCAACGCCATTCCTTCGTCGTCGTCGTCGTCGCCATCGCAGCATCATCGCCATGCCCGGCCCTGTCTGGGGGGGCCGCTGCGCCACCTAAGTCCGCGCACTCCGACATGCAGGGAGGCGGGATCGATTGGCAGGGGAATGTCCGTGGGATCAAGGAATTGAGGCGAGGGGAGTAGGGCGGAGGGGGTGCGGGATTGGTGAGCAAGGTGGGAGGCAGGCAAGGGAGGGAGGAATTGGGTTGGTTGTGGAGGGAGCGGAGGTGAATGTGTGTTTGGGATTAGGGAATTGGAGTGGAGTGGCGAGGGCCGTGGAGCTGGCTAGGGTTTGGTTTTGGTGAGTTAAGGAGGGGGAGATAAGGAGAGGAGAGGGGGGGGGGGTTGAGGGTTGAGGGTTGAGGGTTGAGGGTTGAGGGTGGGGAGGAATTGGTTTGGTGTGGGAGGTGAACAAGATGAATAGGAAACGGGAGAGGGAGAATCCGTGTTTCGTGTGTGGCCATTACCACAAGTTCGAGGACGGGGAGGTCTGTGGGATCTGCGGGCACCGCCTGCAAGAGCCGACGGAGAAGATACCGGCGACAAGTGCTTTCTCGACGGAGATTTTGCCGCAGTTTTTGTATCTCGGCAGCTATGACAACGCGTCCCGTGCTGAGCTTCTCAAAGCGCAGGGCATCACTCGCATCCTCAATGTACGTCTCATGTTGTAATCCAGGTTACCAGTGGCAATAAGTATAACCAATCGATCTTTCCTGCTGAAAAGATGATATTGACATTTTAATCGCTGTGTGTGTGTGGGGAAGGTGGGTGACATAGAGTTGAGATCATTAGGAGTTGATGATTTGTTGATCTGGTTTCAGGAGGCTGAGACCTCCGTAAGATTATTATAGCTCTGATTTGCAGGGGGCTGGAATTAGCTGGATGTACAAGCTTATAGCCATTGCATAAGCTTCGTCCTTCTTAATTGGTAATCGGAACCCTTAAAGACTGCTTCAACTTCCTCAGAAAGGGGAAGTCCCACCTCATGATTCGGATTCTTATTTGGATTCCGTTCACAGGCGGGAGCTATTTAGAGGCACACGATGATAGGAAGGGGGGCACTGGGAGCAATTGGTGGAGGAGGTCTTAAGATTCAGGAAGGGTCTATAAGTTATACCGATTTCCCCAACTTGAGTGTAGTTGTCAGTGATGACGAACGATTGCCTTGGTTATCGTCCAAATACCTCGAGAGTCGTAGGTCGGCTTTTAGCCAATCCCACAGTTGAGTGCGTCACGTAATTGGCCGTGACGTCACCGCAAAACCTGATCGTTGTACTAATACTTGAGTTACCGAGACCTCATCCTTCATTGGGATCCGGGTAAGCTTTTGCCAGTTGGTCCATTCCACAAGGATGTCGTTTCTGGACTCCAACTTTAGGGTTTTGTAGTCTGAAGGCGTCGCGATACTTGGAAAGTCGACTTTAGGTCGAAATGAACAGTAATTGGACAAAACAGGACAAGCACCGATACTCGGTCAAAAGATTATTCACAATTTCAGTGATTTTACTTTTTATCTATCTTGTTCTTGCAGACTGTGCCAGCATGCCAGAATCTCTACAAGAATTCATTCACCTATCACTCGCTTAAAGAAGACAAGACTTTGCCATTTGCGGAATGCCTTGAGTTTATTGGTAAGGGCTTAACTGTATCTGATCAAGGAGTTGTTCTGTTTAGTGTTTTATATATATGTGTGTGTGTGTATATATATAGAGGTGGAATTCAACAAAATTTGTGATGCCCCAAAACAGGCTCTGAACCTCTCTCAGCTCACTTATTCGACACTCACCACATTTAATATCCTTATATCAGCCACAAGATACTCTGCAATATCTGATCAAAAAATGTTTTGCTACAGAACAAACTAGGTTAGAAAAAGCTCGGGTGCTGGTGCATTGCATGTCAGGCCAAAACAGGTCAGGCTCTCTTCTCGGTTATATTTATAACTTGTAGGAGTAGAGGTTTGGTGTTTGTCGATGTATTAATAATGAGGAGTATAAGAATCTGCTGCAGGAAATGGCAACCAACTTGGAATGGCAATCAACAACCCCAAGTTTCAAAGAAGCTTATTTGATGGTGATCAATTTGACTACCATCGACCAAAAACAACAAGACACAAATATCAATTATGTGTTGGTTGCCATTTCTAGTTGGCAAGTTTATTTGAATGTGGAGGCAACCAACTTGAAATGGTCACCATCTGCTAAAACAAGAAGATACTAACATCAAGTATGTGGTTTGCCATTTTGAGTTGGCAAGCCCTTCTGTGCGAGTGGTGTATTACCCACTCAATACACTTCAGAGATTTTAACCTAAATTTACTTTCAATTTGTAATGAGAAATATCTGTATGGGTTCTTTATTTGTCAAGAAGTAGCCACTCTTTGAAGTTGATGGCTCTAGTCTGAAGTATGCATGCTGCAGGTCTCCTGCTGTAGTCATTGCCTATCTGATGCGGTATAAAGGGTGGAGATTACCACAATGCTATCAGTGGGTGAAAGACCGGAGGCCTTCCATCAACCTTAGTGAAGGTGCACTTGTGAACCTATTTGATTTCTCTCATAGGATCATCTCTGTGTATAGTAATTTCTAGGACTGAAGTACTATACACCTTGTTTACAGTGGACAAGGTATTAGTAAAAAGTGTTACTGGGAAGTCAAGTATGAGTGGTGATTAATTTGCATTCTAATACACCAGATTGAGTCTTTTTTGCATTACTATTTGTTTATGATATACACGACACAAATTGGTTCCAGGCTTTTCAATCCTAGTGTTTGGGTTGCACATGTCACTAGGGGCAGTTCAAATTTAGGGACATGTGTTACTTGACATTGACCAAATCTCTTGCATCTAAATATTCCTTGCAGCTTGGAGTCTTATATAATAATTCCCTACTGCTATGTTTTGTTTACTTTTAGTGGTGTTCACTTTGTTTTTGATACTTTAATGTATGCAAACACCATCTTTGAGGTAATGCAAACCACATTTTCCTATTTTGTTTGATTCTGATTTTAACGGAGTCAAAAATTAGTCTAGTTGAAATGGGACTTTTCATTCTTATGGAGGCCATGTTCTACCTTATTCTAAGGTTCACTCTCATCCGTATTCTGCAGTGCTATCCTAAAAATTATGGATGCTAGAGAATCTCGTATTGATCACTTTGTGGTCTGTGTGTGGTGTGTAGCGGTTGCGCTTCAACTTCAGCAGTTTGAGCTCGAAGTGTTTGGCAACGTCGGGATTAGCACTCCAATCATCAACACAGGAAGAGGTGTCACCTTTGGGTTTGGTGGCTACCCATCTCTCCCTTTGGAAGCAGCTATCCCAACATTTGCACCACCTCCAGGTTCAAGTTCTCCTATTCCAGCACCAATTGCTTTTGGTCCTGGTGGAGGCATTTCTTACAGCTCAAATACTAATTTTGTATTTGGTGCTGTCAGACAAGAGCAGCCGGTAGCAAGAGCAGCAATGGATCACAGCATGGACAGCTCCTGACACTCTTCTTCTTTATATTTGTGAAAAAGAAAAACTTTGTTTAGATTGTACATTCCAAATTGCACTCACTTGGTTCTGTGTACCTCTAGCGCTGCTATCTCTTTAAGAGGATTGGCTGTCGTGTAGTAAATGAAGGATAGAGTATTATATGATGCGCTAGTTCCTTCCTACAAGGTCCTAGCTCGACTGCTTTTGGGTCTTCAGAGACCTATGTAACTTCTCTGTCCCAATGAAATAGTTCTGTGTGTGCTCAGCATGTCAGTTATTGTCAATGTTGCTGTTCAGCCAGGTCATTGTGTCAAGCGCTTATGTCTGACGTTGCTGTTGCAGTCAGATCAGGATTCACATCAGATCAGTAGACAAACATACTTATTGGTACTATTCAAGCTACATTTGACCTGTGTAACTGTACTCTTTTCACAGTTTCAATGTCCTTTCTCTTCCAGACCTGCAATTTTACATGGCTTTGTGTTTTTTCCTCAAAGATGTCTTTACAATACATTCAAAATTGGTATGGAAGTTTGTTCATGACATTGCTGTGCCTGGAAGACTTTCAATACTGTAATTGGTGAGATGTCCTTTCACCTCTTTGAGAGCAAACAAGGTTATCCGCCTATGTGGTAGAATGTGACATGAAGGTACCAGGTTGGCCTAGCTCAGGCCAGTCTTGCTGCTCACTTGGGTCCCATTTTTATTTGGTTGGAACTAAACCAAATTCATAGCATATAGAAAACTTCTTGTAGGGTGGCTTACAATGTTGAAAAAAAGGACAACAATCTACAACCAAGCGCACCTCAACATATTTATGTAAGGGAGATTATGATCTATTGAAAATCAAAGGCTATAGGTCTTCAATGCTGCCCTGGGAGGAACAAAATTGTTACTGGGGATAAGCTGAGACATAATTTATGACCTCAATGTGGGAGTAGCCACCTCTCCATATCCTAGTGACACCTATTTCATTTGTTGGCAAGGGGGTTTCCATATTTCCACACACCTGCTGCCTAGCATGCGAAACCCTAAATTTCCTGGAGAATATTGTGGTTTAATTAGATCATCTAAAAAATAAGCTTTTTGGAGCTCAAGGTAGTTGGGCTCCACTCCCTTCATATCATGAACCATGTGCCATGGCCTCCCAATCTGCTTAGTGCCATGTTATCCCATGGTCATATGAAATATGGAAAGAGAACAACCCCTCAAAGGTTGAAGAATGATATGGTTGTTGACTACATGACTCATTGATACAATTGGATCTTCAATGTCATTCTAAGGTTGCATCTCATAAACATCTAGACTCAATCCTCATTTTTCATGGCATTGGAGTGAGTTGGGCTTGGACATCTTAGGGTTGAATTCTATTCCAACAAGATTCTCAAACGAGATGTAATGGGAAAAAAACCAAACTCTATACAAGACTTAAACATATAGGAAGATTGTTGCTATAATTATAAATCGATTATCATTCAAAAAAATTGTTACACATTATATCTGTTCCTTTGTTCGAAGACATGGTATATGAAAAGGTTCTTGGTGTGGATTTTTGCATCTTATTGAAAACATTGAAATGAATGAGCCAATTACTAATATTTCAATATGAAAATCAAGTTCAACAATTCTTGAGCAGGATCCACTTCATAACATTATTATGGATCTAAATAATGTTATGTTGATCTAATGCTTCAAAGTTATATTATTCTACAATCATGAAGCCTCCAACCTACCTCAAATCCCTAGATTTCTTGCATTACCACTTCATGTGAGAATTCTCGACCTTGTTCTTTGGCATAGAACTATACCAAATCTTGCAAGTGATTCTTGATCTACGCTTGACGGGACATTATACATGTCTCCTTCTTGACCTTTGCTCGTCTCTTATGTATCTTGGTTGTCTTTGTATTCTTATTATGCTATGTGGAAGATGGGCACTCTCGTTGTTTCCCGGTTGCCACATCTCCTCGGACAAGGAAGATGGGTCTTAAATGGTTACTTCTTTTTCCCGACTAGCTCACGTCTCCTAGGATATGAAACGCATATTTAGTAAACTTGATGGTTAGCAAATCCAAATGAAGGCCGTAGCCACTTTCCTCGTATTTTTTGGAGCCATATAAATGTAGACAAACCTATTTTCGTTAACTTAAGCAATTTTGTGTAAGTGTACTACAAGTGTGATATTGGGATGGGTTTTAATAGGTCAGGAAATTGTTATCACAACATTCAACAAAAGAAAATCCACAATATATTTCTAAGTTTTGAGATTATTGGAAAATTTCAAAGGCAAGATTCTCTCCCAAACCCTATCTCCAATAACGGGGAGATGAAAACTTGAGTACAGCAAGTGTCCTTGTAACTTACTTTTTTTGGTACTTTCCATCATGCCAAATGTGACGGCTACATGTGTGATGCTTCATGACTTTTTCCACCGCATTAGAAAATGAAGGCTACATGTGTGAAACTTCACAACTTTAGGGGACTCTATGTATTAAGATTGGTGGGTGGGGTATTGGAAAATGGGTCTGTCTACTCTAGGTTCCTCCCTATTGTGTTGACTGTTGAACCTAGAATGGTTATCATCTTTTGAGCATGCAATCCAATCTCTTGTAAACACATGTTATCTTTTTGGTATATGTTTGGTAGGCTAGGGCGAACCAACCCGTACACTGGTTCCTTGGAGGCAAGGGTTTAGGCATCTAACAAGGAACGAGTGTATGGGTTGGTTCGCCCAAATATGTTTGGTATCTGTTCCTGGAACCACACCAATCCACATACCACTCAAATATAAGTGTCCGATTAAGATACGTAACCGAATTAGGCATGTCTACCTTAACACCAACACTAAACCAATGACCACACACATGAAAGGGAGACTCCCATTTAGTATCCAAATCTTGCATGTGCGTAGATTTTTTGTTCTTATGAGAGCTCATAACAAAAGGGAGGAAGAAGAAGCAGAGAGTAAGGTCGGAGACGAAGTGTGAAGTGTGTGCGGGTGTGGTGCTCGGTTGTTGCAACGATTTGTGTGGCTATGGCGGCCCAAGCTCAGCTGGTACTGGGCTCTTCGATTGCGCTGCCCCTCCTCCTCGACGAGCATCATCATTGCAGCTCCGCTGCTTCCCTGCGCTTGGGATGCACACAGGGACTTCACCGCTACTCGTTGAGCTGCCAAAGCTCAACGAAGGCGAAGAAGAGAAACGGGAATGGATTGCAGCGGAGGGAGCGGAAGGGCACGGTGCGTATGGCTCTCGGGGACAATAATCCCTCACCCGCCCAGCCGCAGGTTTACCAGGGCATCTATGGGCCCTGGTCTGTGGATTCCCTCGACATTCGCGAGGTGGGTTCTGTCAAGAATTCGGTGTTTGGCCAAAGAGTTCATGATTCCTGTGCCTTTCTCACTATTCGATTTAATTGTTGTGGATATGAAACGAGTTTGACTGGAGGGAATTTCAAATTTCAAGGCAGTTATTGTGCGAGAATGTATTTATCTGGGTTACATCTGGCCATTACTTAACGTAAATTTTTTCCAACGGGAAGAGATTATGCACATCATTAGAGAAATTTGCCAACAAATTGTTGGACCATATGACATATTCTAAATGAGGTGGATGTGTTTGAATGTGCGGTTCGCCCTAAGAAACTGGGGGTGGAGGGCATAATCTTTCTGTTTTCGATGGAAATTACGTGGTGTGGTGTGAATGTGGATGTTCGGCCGGTCTCGAGGTTTATATATATATATATATATATATATATATATATCTAATGTCACTACTTGGGGGTTGCTAAGTAGTGTGGCTCTCCACTCGGCAATTCTTGTAGATATGATAGGAGTGTGAGAGGAGGGAAATTCAATCCAATTATTGTAGTGAGGATGTCTTTATTTGGGTTGCATTTTGTGGTGTGAATGTCTAGAGGCTTTTGTATATGTTTAGTGTCTCTACTTTGGGGTTGTTTACCAGGGCAATTCATGTGGCTCTCCACTTGGTAATTGTTTTGGATATGAGATGAGTATGAGAAGGGTGATTTTCAACTCATTTTTTGTGTGAGGATGTCTTTATCTGGGTTGCATTCACATTGGGCAAGAGGCATTTATACGTATCTATTGTCCGTACCTTGGGACTGTTTACGAGAGCATCTATGGATTTTGTTCCGTGGATTTTCTTGAGATTCATGAGGTGGGTTTTGGGAAGAATTCGGTGTTTGGTTTTAAATTTTTTCGTGGTTGGGCAATTCTTGTGTGGATATGATGCGAGGGTGAGAGGAGGAAGTCAATCTCTATATTTGTGCGAGTATGTCTTTGACTGGGTTGCACTCTCTGGTGCGGATGTGGATGTGGGGTATGTCTAAGGGTCTTTGTATATACCTTGTGTCCCTACTTTGGGGTTGTTTACCGAGGCATCTATGGGGCCTTGGTTTGTGGATTCCTTTGACATTCGTGCGGTGGGTTTTGTGAAGAATTCAGTGTTTGGGATTTGAAGTTTTCGTGGTTGGCGTAATTTTTGTGGATATGATATGAGGATGAGGGAGGAGGAATTCATACTTTGCTTTTGTGTGAGGATGTCTTTTATCTGAATTGCATTTTGTGGCGCGGACATGGATGTTGGGCAAGTCTAGGGTTTTTGTATATATCTAGTGGTCCTACTTTGGGGGGGTTAACCAGGGCCTCTATGGGCTTTGGTTTGTGGATTTCCTCGACACTCGGGAAGTGGGCTTTGGGAAGAAGTCAGTGTTTGGGTTTTGAGAATTTTGTGATTGGGCAGTTCTTGTGGATATAATATGACGGTGAGAAGAGGGCGTTCAAACTTATTTGCGTTTTGTGGCGTGGATGTGAATCTAGGGGTTTTTGTATATGTCTACTGTCCTGACTTTGAGGTTGTGTGAGGTTGTTTGTCGTGGATGTTTTGGAGCTGAACATGTGAGATTTCTTTTACTGTTCCGTTTTAGGAAGGCCATTTTCAGAATCAAAGTTTTACCTACTCAGCGGTGTAGTATTGTCCACCCTTGTATGAAATATTGGTGCATTATTCATACACAAATTGAAATAACCAATTTGTGATCAGAGCGATCTTCTGATGAGACGCCTAATTTTTCAATGTAACCACTGACAGAGGGGTTCTGACAAGACCCAAGCACTTCATTTTTGGAAGAGGTTCTGTGCTTCTGTGATCTTTCAGCGCTTGCCCTACATGTGGATCTGAAGATTAAATGATTAGTCTGAGGCTTTGTCCTCATATGACTTGAACTCATGTATTCAGTGGGGATGTCGTTGAAAGAGGCTTCTTCCATGAAGTTGGTTGTGAATGGCTTGGGGTTTAATGGCTTGCCACCATTTTGCTATTGGTGCATATATGATTTGTTTCCTGTTTCATTCTAGTTTTGATTGCTTCGTATTGCCTATGTAAGGTAAGCAGGTCTTTCGTGGTCATTTTACTAATTGGACAGCTGCATTTGAGTGGTGTGGATGTAAGAACAGACACCAAATGGGCATCATGTGTTTTAAAGAGATTGGACTACGTGCTCAAAATACGTTAAACCACTCTAGGTGCAATAGTCAACATAATTGGGGGTACCTAAGTGACCTTTCAATGTCCACAAGACTCTTCACTTTGACAATGAATAATAAGATATTCACATGAGCTCTGAAAATATGAGTAAAATGGCTACGGTGGTGACTTGGAATTGGCAACCATCTCGCACTAATTGTGTGTTTCATATTCTACGAGAAGTGTCCGTTTGAGGCATGCTGACGTTAATCCTAGATGCTTGGAATAATTTATCCCTCTTGATTCTTATTTTTAGGGTTTACTGGTTACCTTTATCTGTGAGTTTTGCTTGAACATCAACACTTACACGCATATGTTGTTGTGTTGGGAAATTCCAGGTGGTGCTTTACCGCACGGGTTTGGTAACAGCAGCTACGACATTCATCGCTGCAGGCCTGACCGCATTTCTACCCGATGACAATGCTCTGAAGAGCTTGTTACAAGGTTTATACGATCCATTGTACGTTGTTGGGGCTGGAGGGCTTGGGACAGCATTGTTCCTCATCCATATCTATGTCACTCCTATCAAGAGGACATTGCAGGCTCTCTGGGCAGTAGGGGTTTTGGGTTCATTGGGCGTTGCAGTAAACTTTGCGGCCCCGGAAAATCAAGGGTTGGTGACGTATGTGGTGGAGCATCCAGCAGCCATCTGGGCTGTTGGGCCCCTCTTCGCATCACTGACCGGCCTCGTTTTTAAGGAGGGTAAGAAGTGCTTATCTCTTGTTGCAATTTCATCTGCATGTTGGTTCCAGTTTTGACGATGGGTAGACTTGCTGGGCTTCCTCTAACGGAGACAGGTCTTAAATGGCTCTTTTTTTCCGATTGGCCCACTTCTCCTAGAATATGAAACATGCAACTAGTATGATACGATTAGCAAACTATATCAAGGCTGGCGCCATTTTTCTCATAATTCTGGTCTTCATATGAACATCTTATTCATTTTCAAGGTATAGAGTCTCTTGGATGATCATATGCAGATGAACAAACTTTGAGGATAATGTCTGATCTCTTTTCAGCACATGCCTTTTGGGTCTCCGTTCTTAGGTCCACATTAACCACAAACCACTCAAATATATGTGTCTGTTCAAGATAAGTAACTGAATTAGGCCACTTACCCCAAGCTAAACTGAGTATATCATTTTGATCCCAAAAGATGTGGCTACACCATCTTGATGATCGGTAGACTGCTGCCAGTTTTCTCTTAAACTCAGAGCAACATATCTAATGATTTGAAGATGTGTAAGGTATGTAGCCCTATTGCGGGCACTTCTAACTCCACAGAGAAATTTGGTTGTTAGATTGGCTCGGGGATAGTCCCATCAAGTTAGTGATTGTGAATCAAACAGATTTTCTTTTCAAGTTTCATCATCAGATGCAAAATACATTCTCTTTTTCTTTTCAAGTGATGACATAGGCCCTCCCAATTGTGTTGAAAATTGGACCTTGCATTGTGTTTATATTCTAAGCATGTTGTCCAATCTCATTGTAACATGTGTCTTTTTAGTATCTGTTCTTTACTTGTACCCTTCCCATATACCACTCAATTATAGGTGTCTAATTACAAAGAGTGACCACATAAGGTGCACACACCTCACACCTGAAATCACATGTGCCATGAAGTAGATTCTTCAGGTACCAGTGGGATAAGGAGTTGAACTGGAAGCTTTGAATATCAATTTTTCTTGTCAGGAAGTCATTCTACTTTGAATGTTATTATGCTGCAGATTTACTTTACCAGCCTTCTGCTTAACAATACCTCCTAAATGGATGCATATTACAGGACTTTGCTATGGCAAGCTGGAGGCTGCTGCTTTATTCTTTGTCATACCATCAGTGTTGCTTGGGCGCCTGGTAAATTTCTTGAACTTCTTTGATGTGTGTTGGGAAGAGTGCTTAGGATTTTTGAAGTCAAGAATTACTTTATATTGTTGATGCACACACCCACGTTGGCCTGTTGGAAATTGAGATTGAGGTATTTTGTAATAAGGAAGGTTATAAGCATACTTTTCTTCCTGGAAGCCTGGTTGAGACGCAAAAAATTCAACCTTTCTTTTCATCTTGAAGGTGAATTGTGGGTAATGTGCCTCCAAATGTAACTTTGAACTTTGAAACGTTGAACAAGTTTAGTCTTGATCAAGTCTTTGGAACTTTGAACTCTTATGAAGTTATAGTATCTGTGAAACCTTCAAGGATGATTGTACTTCTAATTGTGAAAGAACAATATCTTTCTCTAGTTAATCATCATGTAGGGATGCCGTAGGGAAGCTTGCAACCCAAACTGCTTGGTCTTGAAGTTTCCGAAGTAAGGTTGGAACTGCACCAATTTATGTTAGTTCTATTGTAGTTGAATAAATTACTTGCAAGTCAAATTTGCATGCATTCAATTACCCCAATAGGTACTATTTCTCACAAGTGGCATACAAATCTGGCAGTCAGGATTGATGGATGAGAAGGTCCAACTTGGGCTCCTAGTTGCGTGGATGGCTTTATTTGCACTTTTCGCATCTCGAAAGTTTACACAACCTATCAAGGTGTGTATTCTCTTTCTTCTGTTTTGTTGAGACCCTCTACACTACATTGGCTTTGGATTTGTATCTATGTGAGATCAACTAGTTCATTAGATAAGATACTTGATATTCTAGGGTTCTTCAAACCTTTTTGCATCATTTTGTACTTTAAGCATGTCAAACCTACTTTGCTACTTGGTCTAGAAAGTCCCACATGGAGCTCATGTTATATACTCGGGCTAAAGTTGTCATGGCACATCAACTCCTATAACTAAGATGCTACAAAAGAATCATATAATGTAGTTAACCTTAAAGTCACCAAAAGTGGGGACCAACTCAAGGAATCTCCCATATTTGCCACTTCCAACACTTGTGATAGTGACCCCCAAAAAAATATAGGGAGGGAATTTCTTTGCTCTATTCCGAGGCAACAATATTTTGAGAAAATTTTGAGTTTGATTCTATTTGGGAGTACTCAAGTGGTGAGAGAAGCAAAGAGATGCATGTGCACACATGTGCTCATAAGAAAAGATTCCTAGTTAGATAAAGATAAAACATGTCTGCGCCAAACCCAAAGAAGCCCTCCAAGACTGTCACCCTCCAACCTCAACAAAGGACCATTAGGTGATTTTGACCCCAGTTCATCCCCAAATTTTACAGTTTAATGAGTGAAATTTTTATTTCTTGTGTTGCAGGATGATATTGGTGACAAGTCTGTGTTCATATTCAATGCGTTGCCTGAGGACTCGAAACAAGCATTGTTGTCACGATTACAACAGCAAGAACAACCAGAACAAAGGGACCAGACACTTGGTTGAGTTTCTTTGTTTTGTTTTTTTTTAAACCTTGATTTGAGTCGACTTCACTTTGAGCATGTAGAGTTTTTCCACAGCAATGTGCGTTGTATATAACAAGTCGAAATTTTGTAAAAGCTAAGATTTCCAAAATCCCCAGTACAAGTGTTATGATTTCTGTTCCTCACACTTCATGAATTCCTAATTTGTCTAACTTCGAAGGAATCATGGATCTGCATCCCATGGTGGCGACAAGGAACTGATCAAACTACCAATCCCATCTTGGTCGTTCCAAAAGGCTTTGTCGTCCCAAAAGGCTGTGTCATCAATATTCTCTTTTGGTAGTTCCTCTTCTTTGGTCGATGATTCGATAAGAAACTCTAGTGAACTCGATAGCAACTCTAGAGATTCAAATTCCATGGGATTTGTCTCTTCTGCTTGATTCTCGCTCTTCAACATTTGGACATCGGGCTCCTCCTCTTTTGATATTGAGTTATTCAAGTCACTTAAACCATCCTCGCTCTTTGCAGTCTCCTCTCTCTCAGGCCCATTTTCCACATGATTTATGTTGTCAGAACCTCCTGAGCTGATCTGTGAGTACCACATGAGTTTCTTATACTTCTTACCATCATATGTGAAATCCTTCTTACAATTGCTGCAACGGTATCGTGGTTGATTTGGGTTTTTGTTTGAGAAGTACTTGAAACTCGTATCCACCGACTGACAATGTTGGCACGGCTTCTCTTTGCCAACCAAGTGAGCTGGTTCTTGTGGTCGTGTCGAGGTCCCGAGTTTACTCCCAACCTCATATTTCAAAGCTTCTGCCATTCTTTGTTGTGCAAGTGTTGGTTCTATTTCATTTTGTGCTCGTTTGTTGATGATGCCTTGCAAATTATTGTTATATTTATACGTGCTGTTATTCCCCAAGCTTGGCAAGTACGGTTGTCTCGAAAAGAGCTGCAGATTGGGTGTTGCATTTAGAATCTTCGGCATGTGTTGTGGATCGAAAACATTTGGAAGTTTTTCGAGTTGTTGACCACGATGTTCATAATCGTAGTTGGAACCAGATCCATTGTGATGAAAAGGATTCACAACTGGATGGGTGCGCAACAAACCTGGGATAGAACATTGATGATCGAGGCGGAGATTTTTTTGCCAAGGTTCGTGGGAGTGATTCACATTTGGATATGTGTTGAATGCATGATCATTTCCACTTTGGTGAGGTTGGTGGTAATACTCTTTGATGTTCTGAACTGGAATTTTTGCCCCTTGTTCCACCAAAACTCCTCCCAGATTGGAATTCTGATGATCATAATGAATGCCTTGAAATCGATCTCCTACATTCTGATGATGATGAGAAGAAGGAAAACTGGTGGTGTCACCATTGCCATTGTCCGCATGGGATGGGTTCTCCCAACCGGGAGAGTGAACCAGGCCGCCCCTGGACATAGATAGATTGTACTCCATATCATGCAAAAAAAATGAGCATCTGGCTAGCTTTCAAGAAATATAAAATGATCTTTTTGAATTGTCCCCACTAAATTTAACAGGGACTTTATAGATAGGAAACTTTTACTTGCGTCATAAAAAGGGACTTGAGCAGAGTTGAGGTTCGAAATCTACTGTGAAATCTCCTCTCTACTTGACAGAAAACTTGCCAGGTGGTCAACTGCCTCTTGTGCTTTGGCGTTGGCCTGTTGGCCTTTTGTCTCAAAAAAAAAGAAAAAAAAGAAAAAGAAAAAAGAAAAAAGAAAGGTTCGAAATCTACTCCTCTCAAGTCTCCTCAAGCACAGGTAGGTTTTTGTTAGCTTTTCCTCAAATTAACCTCTTTTTTTGGTCTCCTAGGGGTGCATTTCATTGAGGAAGGAACTTTAGAGCAACATTGATTTTGAGGGCATCTTGTTGGATTTACTATGATAGTGTGTTTGATTGCCCACTTGCAATATTGCGAATAACTTCAACACACATCTATGAGTAAACGAACTTCACAATTTTGAGAAAAGGCAATGGTCTCAAAGTAAAAGTTTCATGTGGGGGCAACTAGAGTGGTGAAAGTGAAGTTATTGTTAATTTAAGACAACAAGATGGAATATGCTTTTCTTCCAAAAAAAACCATACAAGAAATTTAAAAACACATACATGAGAATCTAACTTTCTAAAATTGGAGCTCATATCCCTATTATACAAGGGTCAAAATTCATTGATTGGGTGGTTCTCATATTGGGCTTGAGTGCCAAGTCTGGATTGGGGTGTTGCTCTCCACCATCAAGCTTTGGTGATGATCTATGAGGACCAACCACACGAAGGAGGATAGTTCTCTTCAAATTCAATCTCAAATCACATGAAACTCTTTCATGAATCTATTGTTGAAACTCAAAGGAATATATATTTGAGAAGGGCACCACCTTGAGTACATGATGAGGCCATGAGCTGGATAGTCAAAGAAGGAAAAGGGCTACAACACTATCACTTGCATTGAGATGATGCCAACTACTAGTGATGGCATGAATAATGGACGCTTCACCTTGATCATAACACTACCGGAATCCAGTGGATTCAATGTCATATTTGTTTGTACACTTTGTGAAATTCTTAGTTTCCATTGAGAGAAAGTGTCATATTTGTGACATTCTTGTCCTCAATGTGTTGATATTAACACAAAAAAATGCATTAGTATAATGGAGAGCTCGTATGTGAACTTGACATGGGTTTATTGAGCAGGGTTATAGGAAAAGTGCTTCTCCCTCGGAGGTGGTGTCCATGGTTAATCAAAGACAAGAGGGGAGGAGGGGGGGGGGGCACCGTTTATTGGCAGGTTTTTGTACATGAGTTTTTGTGTATCATTGTGAGTATCTCAAGAGTGGGTGTTATGAAAGAGGGTGTTTGTACTTCTTATAACATGTGTTGGGTTTGAATCCCGAGGCTGACCTCGGGGGGTTGTCTATCCTCTTTTTTGACCTAATTAAGTAGGCATCATGTTGTACAATTCATTCTTAAGGCTTTGGTGCCCATGTGGGGATTTGGTAGTTGCTTAGGTGGGGATTATTGGTTCTTGGTGGTTTTCTAGCGTTCGTTTGTTGAGCATGAGTAAGGTGATATCTGATGATTATTAAGTGAGTTTATTGCATGCATGCAATATGTAGCATAAGGGGGATGTAGCATTGTTTGCATAGGTTGGCGTGTGGAGGCCTCCTCGGAAACCTTTTGTGAGGATAGTGAGTGTGGCATACCATATGATGCCTTCTAGAGTGTCCACTAGTGTTTAATATTTGAGTTTTTCCCTTTGGGTTGCAATGATGAGGTTGTGATATTGACATAAGGTAAATTCAATGACTTGAAGGCTTGAGTTTTGGGTGGTATCCCGGGTATGCAACTCCCATATTATACGCAGGGGGCATCGTACTTAAAACGGCTTAGAGGATGGTTTTTGTAAAAATTATATCAAATTAAAATGATAAAAAAGTTGGGTGAAGACCAAATTAAATAAATGAGATGAAAAAAAAGTTGGGTTGCATATTTATTAAGCCTCCCATTAAAATTATAAGCCACGAATAGTTGCCTCCCATTAAAATTATAATTCATTCACAATGTTAAAATTTTATTAAAAAGTCCAAAAAGTTGGGTAGTTTGACCTATGGTATATGTATTAAAAAAAATCATATAATTAGGTTTTTAATGCAATTATATGCTTCAAAATATATTCATTTCCTACATATAATTACATTTTTGGATTCCTTGTTAGAAGGGCTACAAGGGTTTCCTACATTAAAACAAATTGTATCACTCAATATTGGACTAAAACGCATTATAAGTGATTATAATCAGGACCATATAATACGGGAGTTGTGTACCCGGGGGTGGTATATTGTGTGGTTTTCTCAAGGGAGGTCGTGGTAATGATTAGGATGTCAAGAGTGAGTTTGGTGAGGCATTTGCACGGCCTTTGGTATAGCCATGTAGGGATAATATTCTCTAGGTGGAAGGGCCGGGGGGGGGGGGCTCCAAGATGGGTGCATGCATTCATTAGTGTAGAATTATACCAATTGTGATTGTGACATACCAATCTTTACCAAAATGTAGACCCTAGAGAGTATTAATGCTAATAAGTCCTTGCATAAGTGTGCTTGCAAGAGCATAAGCACATGGGTGCAAGCATGGTCAAGCGGACCAAAACCTCAGGTAGGTTACTCTATATAGTTTTCTTTTAGCGCCATGTGCAGTTGATGGCTATTTGTGAGAGGACTATTTACCACCACGGCATGCTATACAAGCTCCCTAAAATTTCTTATTTTCTAAAATAAACTATTTTATTCCACACTACCATTAGTTATTATATTGCCAATGTTATCGCATTTTTTGGTGTATGATCAAAACATTATATAAAAATTTTACACATTGGGAAAATGGTGCAAAAAATTAAAATGGTAGTTAGCCTACATAGCAATGGCAGGGCAATTTCGAATGAAAAGGTTAAACCCTAGACATGATAATGACAAGGATTGATATATTCTCCTTGGGGTCAGAAACTCAAAACCACACAAGGAATTTGCCAAAGCGTAAGGGAAATGTTTGTTTGAGATCTTTGCTTCTTTGACTCCACTCTCCTTTATCTGCTTCATTTTTATTATTATTATAAACCCTAAACAAACAACCCAAAAACCAAAAACCATAAGTCTCGACAAAGTGGAACTGAAACCCTAGGTGTTGGCAAAAGGAAGTCTAGAATGAGCAAGATCAACAATAACAAATGATGGGAATTTCCTTCCTTTTTGGGCATATAATCCCAGGGAGTGCACTGTTCAAGTACTGTATTTATACATGTGGGTGCACAAAAGGGGTATTATTTAAAACAAGCATGTACAAAATGTACGTACAAGAGACATATTGCTATTAAGCAAGAAGTAGATATACATGAGGCTATAGAAAAATATATGTAAAGTACGCATTGACGCGTTTACGCGTTCAAGTTAGACCTGGACCAAGAATCATGTGTTTTTTCATCCACTAAGTAACGACTTTATAACTAAAAATCCATGATTTGATATTATACATATAATAGGGCCATATTTTTGCATTTCCAAACATTTGTACACATGTTATATACAATTTTTGTATTTGTTTTTGGACCCTTGTGTATGTATGGAAATGTATTTTGAAGCAATGAGATTTGTAAGTATATTGCTTGATTTTAGCAAAAATAAAATGTATACATGGGTATTTTAATAAGGGGCATGCACGCACGTGATGCTTGGTTTTAATGAATAGTGCACACCCTGGGCATATAATGTTGCAATTTACATTCAATACACCCAAACCATAATTGTTTTGGTCAAACACCTAAAAGTATTAGCAAGGTGTTGTTTAAATTTGGTTTTGTGTATGGTGCCTTCTATTGTTGTGTTAAGTACTCAAATATAAAATATCATATGACTAAATATGGTTTTAGCCATAAATTTCATGACCTTAGATTTTGTAAATTTGGGATTTCCTTGGATTTGTTTTAAAGTTGAAGGCATCATCAAAAAAATTGTACACAATCATTAGTACTACTTGTTCATTATCACCTAATTGCACACCACTTGCACCATATTCTAAAATATGTATAATTTTTTTTATATAATTTATGTTGACATAAATTGATTGACTTCATAAATAAGCGTGTTTCTTAAATGTTTATGTTCTCCCCCACAAATTCATACTTAGTATGTAGTTTTGAACCACTATAACTTGAACCTTTATAGAAACCCACAATTGTCCACTTTATTGTGATTGCACCCACATCAAATATGAGTAGGTTTGATGTTCGTGTGAATGATGTATCATTTGTGCATATGCAATATGCATTTCAATTATATTTTTGAATGTTTCTTTCCTTTTACATACTTGTGTTATGTTTAAGGGCCATTTGTGAACATGACTTTATGCTTCTGTGTACCACCAACTGGCCTCAAACAATATTGCATCAAGTATTATATGACATTCTTATATCTTGGCTTAGTAATCTTTCATTAAAAATATAAGGTAAAAAACTCAAAACCATTTTAACCTACATAGTAACCATCCATTCCACCTCATCACACACTTTATAAAAATGGAATGGTGCTCAAAATTCATGAACGAACCCCCCCCAAACAACAACATGTCATTTATCACACACAAATACCAACAAATACACTAGGTGCGGCCCCGAGAAGTGGAAAGAGCTTTTCAAAACCTTTCAAATTACGTGAGATCACAATCTTGCTCACAACGTTTACACCCGATTTGGCCTCTCAAAGATACATTGTTTGACATTGGGGTTTATGATGAGTTCGGACTCTTTGAAAATTTTCTTTTGAAAGCTCCGAAAAGCTTAGGCGTGCATGGAAACCGCAAGACTTGACATTGACCTGGGGTGGCAACTAGCGCAAAATAATTTGTAACAAATAATCCATCCATATCATTCTTGTACATTCGTAGTAAAGAAAAATTTCACAAAATTTAGAATGGAGTGATGTATTGCACATTGAGATTGTGTGTAATACATAATAATATCTTGATTTGAACATGTCTATGTATTATAATACATGAACAATTTGAAAATAATTTGGAATTAAAAATAATAACACTTATATAAATAAAGGATGCAAATACATGAGATATGAATGCCATCATACATCTAAGCATATTGGAAGATCAAATCTAAAGTAGTTCGATGAGATTCTTGTGCACGCCAAGATCTTGTTTCCTTTCGAAGTGTTCGAAAGCTCTAGATGCAAGGTGTAACATCAATAGGTCTTTGTTCCAAATTTTGTTTCAAGGTCATCAATGCACATTCAACATCCTTGAATCCTACTCTATCTACCACATCACCAATTGCACATTGTCAAATTCTTCAATGGGTTCATTGTCAATTACATCATCTCTTTCATCAAGCATACTTATAATTTCCACCTCAATATGTATGTAGGACTTGTTTAGATCAAATTATGGTTCATAAATGATGAACTCATGTCCATTCAGAGTGAGTCCAACTTCACTCTCTACAGATAGCAATGCTAGTTGTTCCAACAAGGTAGTAGGGTCTAGGATCTAGGGTTTCTATCAATTTCATCCAAGTTGATAAAATTTCTTAGCCTCACTTTCATCCAAATTAACACTTATCGAGGTGAATTCATTGAAGAGGGGAGCATAGTTTTTTTATAAATTCTCTTAACAATGAACATTTAACACTTACTAATGTATATTTTAGATTTAACACTTACAAAGGTAACACATATCGAGGGTGGATTGTAGCCTCATCTAATCACACTACAAGGCTAGTTTTGTGATATTTCTCACCTAACAATCCAACAATAACAACCCCCCCCCCCCCGCCGAAAAAAGTAGATGACAAAAGGCTCATTTTCTAAAACAACTTTGTGAATTTATGTAGGTCACATAAGTATTTTGTATTTATGATTGACTCAACTTTTAATATTGATTGTAGACTCGTATAGGTTTGCTTTCAAATTAGAAAGTCAATGCCAACCGGACACTATTGAAAACACGGGTGAAATTGAGGAGATCGAGTAGATGCTCACTTGTTGTATAATATGGGGATGTTTTTGAGTTTTGTTTAAGTTGCATAGAGAAGTTCGGAGAGATGAAAAGGCCCTTCATTTTGGTAAGGTATTCACAATGTCGAATACTTTGTGGAACTCGAGCTAATTTATCAAAGTGCACACACTTTGAGTTGGTTCTCGGAGAAATTTGATGTGTTTATAACTATGTTGTGTGGCCTTATTGTGGGCACTTCCAACTCCACAGATAATTTTGGCCATAGGATTGATTGGAAAATTGTCTAGTCTAATTAGTAATAGTGAACCTTAAAGATTGTCATTTCAAATTTTAGAATCAAAGTTGTTCATATGCAAAAGATATAACATGTCAAAGTGGAGATTTTCTTTTGTTTTAAATGACCACATACACCCTCTCAAAATGTGTCAATTATTGAGTCTGAAATGATTATCATATTTTGAGCACATATTCCAATCTAATTTTTTTTTGGGTGTCCGTTCTTAACTTTTAAGACTCGTTGTTGAGATGTGGCCCCAAAATGGACACTTGAAGCTCTGCACTTATGTTTCCTAACAAATTAAGCACACAATGAACATGAGATGCTTAGCAACTCCAAATTGGGGTTGCAAATTTTATTTCATTCTTTTTGGAGCTCGTACAATTGTTAAAGTGATCATATAAAGTCCTCCCCCCGCCCCCTCCCATTTATATTAACTATTGAATCTACAACAACCAACAAAATTTGAGCATGTAATCCAATCACATGTAAACACATGTATATTCGGACTCCAATTCTACCTTAGGGGTGGACTCTTCATTTGAAACCTAAATGACCTGCATGGTGACTATGAATTAAAACCCCCTATATACGGGAAATTCATAAAGAAAAATAAATATATACATACCCTAGGGCTAATTTTTAGTATGACTTACGGGAACCACGTGTGGCAAGGGTATAACTGTTTGTTGGGCATTGTCTTGGCAACAAGCAATTAAATAACCCATTCAATTAGGTGGTTTCTAGTTGTCCATTTTCTTTATAATACCTTTCAATTACTTTGAAAGACTGGGGTGGGTTGTTTTCATGAACCATATGTTTATTATAAATCAACATGCGGGTCGTTACAAGAGTGCTATGCCATATGATTATCCTCCACACATGCCCAATTCTAGTTGGTTGTTTGACAGAAGCCAAACTTTGGTTTATTTCAAAAATTATCTCAAAATGCAGAGCCAATAATTCATTGCAATGTGGTTTAGCCTCAAAGAAATCTTAGAAATCCACAATACAAAAAAAAAAACACATGCAAAATTGATATGCAATCAAGAACAACATGAATTGCTTTTTCTAACAAATCAACAGACATGTGATATATAATTTATACCATGGTATCTTAGAAATATTATACAATTAAAAATCATGAAATTCATAACGGCCTACATTATTTTGAACTCAAAATCACATATTGTGTGGGGCCTATTTTATTTTGAAACAACTTCACCTTTTTTGATGCCACCAATAAAAGAAAGACCCCATCTTTGGTTGCACATAGTTTCTAATTTTTAGGGAGTGTTGGCCCTAGGATATGTACTAACAGTAGGCTAGAAAATAAGCTCATGTATATATATTAACTTCTCAATGTAATGTGAAAAACGCCTTCACTACATACACGAAACGTAAGTCATGAAATATGCATACCCTTATGACATATACAAAACCCTATCAGAATGGACAGGGTAGTCATTGAGGGCCATCACCATATGACACAATGGATGAAATCGTACAGATTGAGTGAAACTAGCACATTAAAATGTCAATTTTTTTCTTCAAACCTCAAGGCCCCCTTTTCTACATTTACTTTTTCTTCAAAACTCTTTATAGCCTTTCTATATGTATACATGAGAGGAAAACAATACCTCTCCTTGACATATAATATGCATGCTAGTGCCGCAAATAATACCTCTTTCTACTATCATGCTAGTTTGTACATGGTGTGAAGAGTCCACCCTCTGCATTTCTAGATCCACACTTAACCATACGCCACTCAAATACATGTGTCCAATTAAGATACGTGATCAATTTAGACCTGCTTGTTTCATAACGTAGTTGAGTTTGGTTGAGGACCAACGTTCTTGGGACATCATGGATGAATTACTATCATTGAAACAATAAAGTCATTGTAAAAATCCACTCAAAAGTATGTTGAGATACTATTCTTTGCCGGAAAATTGATGTCACACATTTAGTACTTTACATAGGTCACAAAAGAAAAGAAAAATCAGTTGGATATATGAACCAAGAACACATGATACGGAGAGAGGGAAGTGTACCTCTCATCCATCCAACATAAAAACATGACCCCCTATAAGTTTGTTGCCTATTTATCTCAAATGACCCCAAGTAAACTAATTTGTATAGGAGTCCAGACTATTGTTGTGTTCCATTTGATAGAGACTCTCATTAGGCAAACAACATAAGGTCTAGTAAGCAACAATTTGGCCTTTCTTAGCATTATTCAAAAAAATAATTCAATAAGCTTTTGATTATTCTCCTGGAATATTTGTTCATGTCTATTACATTTTCTTTTAAATCACCTAATCACTAGCAAGCTAAGTTTTGTTAACCTAGGCATTAGCTATAAAGGCCATCATTTGTTAATTGTAACATTGTTAGTTTTTACTACTGAAAAATAAATGCCACAATATGTTATATTCCACCCCCTTTTGGAAATTATTGGAAGTGTGTCCCCCCAAGAAGCTATATCAAAGAATCATGGCTCCCTGTCTTCTTACAAAAAATTCAGGGATGCCAAACTTCATTGGAAACATGAATGATGTGTGTGGGTCATTCTGACATTAAACCCTCTATATACGTAAAGTATATATAGAGAAAATAATGTATAAGTACTAACTACAAGCTATAAAATGGACTCATGTATTTATACTAGGTTTTTCAGTTTAGTGTGATAAATGCCTCCACTACATATATAAGATGTAAACCATGATCTAAATACCCCTTTATTACATATAAAGTCCACTTCATTTTCCAATGAGAAAATCATTGACCAATTTTTCATCTATAACATGTAACTCAATGATTATAAACTTTTTTTTTTAATTTAATGAGAATTTGGCCACAATATGAAGAGCAAAACTCAAGGGAGCTTATGAGCACTCCAAGAGCCTCCAATCCGTAAACACCTAGAAACCAAAATGCAATCCCTAACAAGAATGGACAAGGTAGTCATTGAGGATTATTACTATATGACAACAATGTCTGACAACTTAAATTGGATGAAACTAACACGTCTATTGTCAAGTTTTTCCTTAAATCTTAGGGCCCCTTTTTGTACATCTACTTTTACTTCAGATTTGTTTATAGCCTTTTAGAATGTACACACTAGAGAATAATAATACCTCTCCCTTATGTATATTATGCACGCTATTGCTTTGAAAAATACCCCTTTTTATACTCACATTAGTTTGTACGTAGTATGAAGAGTCCACCCTCCACGGCCACATTAAATACAATAAAAGCATTACAGATTATATACAAATAATGCAACCAGATATTTCATCAAAGTCTTCAAAAATAGATCATAAATAAGAGCTTTCATAAACCGAAAGCCTTAATTCCCAAAATGTACAAAACATTCGAGTTCATCAACTTCAAGCTAACCAATGTACAAAAACATTGTTGCTAAGGGTGGGTGGTATCACTTAAGTGTTGGTCTACTTGTAATTCTAAAACTCTAACCCAACCTATCTACACCTATGAGCTTATGTCCTAATCTTGATACAATGTGGTATATACTTGTACGACTACAAAGTTTGGAACGTCGGCACAACAACCTTTCTTACTTCTTCTAGCACGTGTTGAGTGTTCACATCGCCATGACGATGAACTTCAAATGCAAGTTTTTGGAGGACATTTGGGTGCCAAAGTCGCAAAGTTTCACGAGCTTTGGTATCATTACAAAGGCCGACATAGCAACGGAGAATGTAGTTGAGGAGTTGTGGATCAAATGGTTTGGTTGAGTGCTCAACGAGCATCAAATGCAAGATGTTGGCAATCACTTCTGGATTTGCATCATGAAATTCTTCATTTGATTTTGCACAAATGTATGCTAAACCCACGTTGCTTAGAATGATCTTCATCAGCACATAAGTGGCCAATCGCTTCGAAAGCATACCGCCAATCGTCATAATTCTTAGACAAGGAGGGATGATATCCATGCGATTGGCATGCATGCCCACAAGAAACTTGACTCCTTCCACATTATTTCCATGGACCAGGGCTTTTAAAACTCCAAGGCTCGAAAGTCGAAGGTACTCGAATGGTGGTGTCTTGTTTCTTGTGTTGAGAAATGGGAACAAATAGCAAGGCATTTGAGCACGTAAGAAAAAAACTCGAGTGTATGGACATGAAACCACGCATTGGAACAAATTCAAGATGTTGCAAACTTGAGTCGAGGTAGACTGGGTGAGTGTGGGTGGAGATAACATGCCATAAATCAATTGAATTTTGGTGATGAGAGTTGTTACAGTGGTTGGTGAACGCCATAGATGAAGAGCTATTTTTTGATAGTCATTTTTTCTTTTGAAAAGCTCTCGAGCAGCATTATCGCATTTCTCTGGTAGGATGAGCTCTGACACCAAGTGTTCAATAGTCGACATTGTTTTCCTACTTGCTGCTTCAATACCCCAAATCAACCCTTTGTTGTTGTAAACCTCATGTAAATTTCGCAACAAAATCTCAATTGTAACCCACTTTTTACCCTTGATGAAGGTTATGAAGTTAAGACTTATATGTATTTATATACCCTTTAAAATTCCTCTCCAACTTTTATATTTTGATTTAAATCCTTATATAAAAAATACTTTTATAATAATTTTTCTTTTTCTTTTTTCTTTTTATGGTGTATTTATTTTCATTCACTTGATTTCCAATTTTTCTTAACTATCAAAAATTAAAAGTTGAACTGAAGTAGTAAAAATGGTAAATCAATACTTTGACAGTTTGAACTTCTAACAAATGTCATGGATTATTCAATGAATTTCAAATATTCAATTTTTTACAACTGTAATCTTCTTTTGACAAGGGGGCTAGTCCATAATTTGGTTTCCATCATACCTAATTATAATTTATATAATCAACAAAAAAATTTGACGATAATATAGATTATTTTGGCTTGTAAGCCCTAACCCTAACTCTCTTTTCGACTTCACTCGGTGGCTTCTCTCCCACTTCTCTTCTGAAGTTCTTCAACCCCCTTTCAATACTTGAAACTTATAGATTATTTGAAACATAATCTAGATTATATGTACAGTTATGTGTACATAATCTATGCCTTTGTGAAATTTTTGGACGAGCCCCCTATAATTATTTGTTTGAGTTACCACACTTGGGACATTGAAATACTTGTATGAAGATTCCGATTGATGTTTTGAAGTTACGACATTCCCTTCTATACCTTTGAGGCGTGGACCTCCAAGGTTCTCTTCATAGAATGCGTTTCATTTTGAATTCCATAAATTAAAGTGGATAAATTGAATTCAGAGTAAGGGCCACTTCACATACAAGACTCTCGGGGGGTGCGCTGTACTAAACATGTACGAGTATACGTGAGTGCACAGGAGGGGTATTGATTTGGACCTTGTCGTATTACATATACATATGATATACATGTTATAATTTATAGTTACGTACATATATGGAAGGCCTTTAAAAAGTATACAATAATTGTACTTGTATGGTACTGTTACTATACTACATATCATAAGTTTTCATATTGGATGAAATCGTTTGGAAATCGTTTGGTAATCGTTGGGTGGAGTATAGGGATCCAATTGACTTGATGGACCGTCCATCAAACGTGGAGATTGGTTTATGTTGGTATCAAAAAGGGGCTAACAACAAGTGGACATATGATCTTACTGATCATTTGATGGTAGACTTAGAGACAATAATTGCATTGGCTACAATGACATATATTGGTGAATCAAATGTTTATGAGTTACATCCGGGAGATGAAAAAGTTTTCAACGACTTTGTTGATGAAAGCTAGGATATTTTGTTATACATATTATAGGGGTTGATTATTGTTCAAAAGTATATTTTTATACTTATGTGAATGACTATATATGAATGGATGTTTTTTTTGTGTATACATATTGTTACTTGTATATTTATTGTTGCAATTGTATGTGTATTACTTCATTTCACAAAAAATAACTTGTACATAGGGGGTTTTTAGAGTATGCAGTGAACGCACGTGATTCTAGGTTTTAATGAAAGGTGCACCCTCCGAGACAAGACTGAGAGCCCGTGACCATTACACTTCAAGCACTCTCATTGGTGGAAAAGGCGGAGCCGGTCCAAGTTTGCTTCACACTACGCTTGAGGGACCAACGGAGTATGTGAATGCAAGATGGATGTAAAGTCTACATGGATTCCTACATGGTGTCGAATGAATCATGTTTCATGGTCACTTGGATTATTTTCAAAAATCACCTCCTGGAGATAGGCCTAACACAAAACCGAGAGACTATGGCACTGTGAATGCTCACAACCGTTGGTTTATTTTACTTTATCATATGTGAGGACTTGCATGAATATAAATTCATTGAAATAGCATTTGGTTGAGGGTCCAGTCACATATGGCTTCACACTACACTCGAAGATCCGTAATCAGACTACATGATTTTGGAGGTGTCATGAGATAGCCTTTGGACACTTTCTTTTGGGCTCTCACAATTTCATTGTCACGGCTATTGGCTCCTGTATGAAGTGGCCCTAAGAGATAAAACCTTTAATTTATCTAGGACTTCATTACACCAGGCCCAACGACACTGTTTATGGTATTTGGTGTCATGTGCATTATTTGCGAAGGGCCTAAACTAGATGCTTAGAGGTTTCAAAGTGTCATGTACGCTAATTGCCAACGTGATACTATGTGCCGACAAAAGTAACTCTTTAAAGTGAAGTTATTTGCAATGTGACTTTTAGCCGAGCACATTGGGATACTTGAGATGATAGCTTTTGTGATTCAATATTCAAGGGGAAGATAGTACTAAGCATGTCAATGGGGAAGTGTCATGTATTTACAATTTAGTATGCAAGTGGAAGATATTATTGAGCATACTAATGCCAAGTGTCATTTGTGTACATTTTAGTCAATTTTGTAAATTATTGTGTAATACAGGCATACACCTCATAACATTATTGAACATACTCATGCCAAGATGTCAGTAAGCACACTTGAACGCCAAAAGTCATGAAGAGACACTACTCATGAAGTTGTTGATCATTAGTGTAACCTAGCATACGCCTCGAAATAGGGTACGTGACACTAAATAGCATAAATGGTGTGATGACAACACACCTTTCAACTAGAGAAAGATTGGATGTGCATATTGTTTATGGTCAACCACATGGAAATAAGCTCATGAACTAAAGGGCTAAATAGAAAGGGAATATTCTCTTTATACTCCTATACATTTTGCATCTCTATTCTGATTATGAAACTTGAAGTGATGAATTTTATGATTCGCAATTGCTAATCGGATGAGATAATACTCGAGCTGATGCAACGGTCGAAAATGTTTGTGAAGTTGGAATTGTCCACCAAGTGGGTTATGGGGTCCAATTGTGGACACCCTATTCCAACTTCCTATACAATTTGACTGTTGGATTGGGTTACAATTTGTTCTATTAGACCAACAACAATAAATCACATAATCCTCATTTCGAGTTTCTTAATCGAAACAGAGATGCAAAGCTTACAAAAAATGAAGAATTTTTTCTCTCTAGAAGTGGTCACATACTAGACCCTCCCAAAGGAGCGTGTTAACCATTCAACCTAAGTTAAATAACACAGAGTCCAATCTCATTGTAACATGTGTCTTACGTTTTGGTATTTGGATTTTGTCCTTACACACATAACTAAAGGTTCGTGACCATTGCATTCTAAGATCTCTCATTGGTCAGAAAGGTCAAGACCTTCCAAGCTCACTTTACACTAGAAGGTGAAGGCCTAAGGGCCCAAAGAAATTATCGTGGCTAAAAGTCTACATGAATCCTATATGGCAAACTATAACTATGATGTTTTATGGTTTTGCCGGAATTTGCGTTAGGGATCTGCAAATTCCAACATACAATGTCAATCAAACAATTGGTATTGGTTGTGGATGAGAGTGGAGGGCCCTCACAATCACATGGTCCGGCCCTTGGCTTGTGTGCAAAGTAGCCCTTAGTAATAATACTTGCCATAAGCTTATACCATACCACAGAACTATAGGTATACAATTACAAAGAGTGACCACAAAAAACATAACATTAGTCAACACAAGAGCTCACTTCCAAGCCTTGGCTAAAATCATACTAACATTGTTCATGTTTATAAGGTAAGTAATGTTATATTCTTGGCATCTTAGATGGAGGGTTCTTGGCCCACCCAATCACCAAGGTTATAACCCCCTACATACATGGCGCATACTTTATAATCATGATTATTAATACCTTAGATATAAATACTAACATAACATTAATCATATGGTGATGATGTCTTTGTGGGGCCAAAAATATGGGCCGTTTATTTGCGTATCGTAAGACTTGGATTCCACCAATGTCTTAAGTTTAGCTTGGCATGTTGGCTAGCTACCACCCCCAACCATTAGCCTCACAAGGTGGGCAACATGTGTTGTCACCTAATCCATCTCCTACTGTTGGTATCTACCCACCTTTCCTGGGTTTAGGACTTGCATGTTTCCATTATCTACCTACATGTTGCAACCACGCGGGCTGCACCCTAAACCCCCCTCTTACCTTCCCAACGGCTCATGGCCCCCCCCTGGGCTCCCTTCTTTCTTGAAGTGAGGAGTAACATGCACAACCCTAAGAACATCTATTGTCTCTATAAGCATGTATGCTTGTCCAATTTGTGACCATCTAAGCTCTGGGCGCTCAAGCAATTGATGAAATCTAATTTCTTGATACATTCTTGCAAAGGCTAACTCCTTTGTGATTTTAAGGTTCCCTATCAACACATACATGTTGCACTTGAAAGAAGACAAATTTGTCCAAAACAAGTTTTATCCAAATCCCCTATTGGCAACACTACTAAACTACTCATCACCATTGAAATTGCTAGAAGCTTGAGCATACATTGGTTGGTCGCCGAATCTTGAACCCGTACTAGTAGATATGGCCAAAGAGGAAAATATTTGCAATACCTACCAAACAAATGGATGCAAGTTGGTTTAGAATTCGGCTAAAACATTCAAACATGTTTGCACAACCTGTTCACGAAGGTTTCAAAATGCTTTAACTTTCATCAAGAATTGAATTGAAAGTTAATACTAATGCATTCAAATTTATGCCATTTGTACAAGTTTATGATAACATGTCAACATTTTAAATTTAAATATATACTAGATATGAGGCTATTGTTTTCACAACCGGTTGTGGGAAACCTTCTCTCTATTGAGCATGTTTCCTTAGTGCCTAAAGTGTATTGGTTGTGCTTCACAATGTAACTAGAGTAGTTTCTTCAGCCATTGCTTCTTGTAGTTAAGGTTTTTGCTAGGGCTCAAACTGACCCAAAGAAGACAACCCAGGGAACTAGGTCTCAAGAAAGACTGAGCTCCGCCTATGCCACTGGACCTTGCATTGGAGCATTCGGTCATATTCTAAACCCTCTCAATTAAGGTGGAAATACCATACCCCGTTAACCACCCTCTAGCCGTGCACCAGACCGCCGTCATAACGGTGAAGTGCCATTTCTAAAACGGATCATGGCTCGGCGGCAACTTCAATGCATGCACACTTAGTGCAACCAATGGGAGTCAAGTGTTAATGTACTCATGAGGTAACCGATTTAGGCGATGTTCTGTACAAAAATGCTGATTACCGTGTTCGGTGTAGGGAGAATCTAGTGAACGAGTAGGGGGTTGGACAACTTTCCACTTTGAAAAATTGTAGCATTTTTTGTATAAGGCAGGAGAATATGAAACAACTTGCATTCTTCATGAATCCTTTTCGTCTATCTTGGAAAATTATCTCATGATTGTTAGACCAGATCTTCAATGCGAATCGCCTTATTTTCACGGGTTATGGTATTTCTATGTTACCGGATGGTAGAGGCTTGGGACCCAGTTACGAATGTCATGCATTCTTGGGATTTTTTAAATCAGAAGTGCATATATGGAAATAGGTGCAAGCTAACAAAGCTGATCAATGTTGTGAAGTTATGAGGATGAATTAAATTCGGAAGTGAATGTTATCCTATGTGGCAAGCTTGTGTTTCTTTCTGTCTACGCTTCTTCCAGCTGGAGCTTGCTAAGCTTCTCTTTCGCTCCTGTCATTCTGTCTACTTTTGTTTTAGGCTTTCCACTCTCCTGCCTGTTGATCGCAACAGAATGATGTAGAAGCTGCTCTCCATAGCCATGGAGTTGAGAGACGCCGCAAAGGCGGTGCTAGAAAGTGTACACAAGCCAGGTAAAGTCACACTATGTATGCAAACGGCGCTGTAAGCTTCTTTGAAGTCAGTGCATGCCACGATGACGTCGATTGAGGATAGGCCGGTGAGGCAGGAATTAGAGAACGGGGTGTTGGAGGGCGGAAGAATTTGAAGGATGGGAGGAGTGAAATCCCCCGAGGTGAAGCGGGCGTTGTTGCATCCAGATGCACCGGGTGACACTCGGTGCACGAAGAATGACAGAAGGAGGTGGAGGTGTAGTGGAACCAAGGTAGAAGGCTCCAGGTTCTGTTCCCGTCATGGGAAGCAGCGGGCTGGGAATGAGAAAGTCCATTCTATGAAGAAGTCGCTTGGAGGAACAGATGGAGATGCAAATGGAAACGGAAATGGTGCACCTCCTGACAAGGAGGGAAGTGGTAGTGGTAATGGTGATTCTCTGAAGAAGAAGAAGTTGGATGGAGACCCAGATGCAAAAGCAAATGTCGCAATTCTTGATGCGGGGGTAGGGGGTAGTGGTAGTGGTGATTCTCTGAAGAAGTTGCTTGGAGGAGGAGGAGGAGGAGGAGCAGATGCAAATGCAAATGGTGCAGTTCCTGATGCGGGGGGAAGTGGTATTGGTCGTGGAGGTGGTGGTGGAACAGGGGAAATGCGTGTTGCATGTCCGGATGGGGTTGCAGGCCCTGGGGATGACAAAACCGCCGTAGGACCAGCTACTTTGCCTTCGAGTACTGGTCATGCAGCTCCAGAGTTGGATCTCCGGGAATTGAAACGGATGTTGCAATTGAAGTTGGCCGAGTCCACGGCCCGAGTGGATGAGGTGAACATTTCCTACATTATATGTTTCTCTGTTTGTTTGTTTGTTTGTTTGGCCTGCATCACCAAGTTAGTATGAAGAGGTGACTGAATTTTCTAAACTAGTACGTGGATGTGGATGTCGATCACATTCTTTCCTTGCCGGTGACTTGCAGGTTTTACAAAGTTTAGTGAGTGTGGACCAGCTATAGACATCTCTAAAATGGTCTGGCTGCTGGCTTAACAATGCATCAGTTTATGCTGTGATTTTCTGTCTTTTTGGCGTGCTTCACCAAGTTAGTATGAATAGGTGACTAGTTTTTGTCCTGCTAATTATCTGCATACCGAATCTGACGAATGAGAGACTTATATCTAGTTATTATCTGCAACATCTGTGGATTTGCTGGGTTGAAGTCCAGTGCACGTATTGGAAAATTTGAGAATGAGCATTGATGTGGGAGCAGATGGAGAAGCAGATGGAGCAGCAGAGGGCTCAACTGGAAGCTGCACTCGAGAGGGACAATTGTACTAGCCAAAGCAAGGACATTGTTCCAAAGGCCCACAAGCAAGGGGCAGTAATTAAATTGGACATGGCTCAAGTACAAAAGCGCAACCAGACCTTAATGCGGCAATTCGGTGTCATCTTCAACAAGGTTTATAATATCAAATCTTATGATGTTTGCCACACTTGCTTTTTGCAGACTCTCATGTGTTCCTGCTTCACACTGCATGCTGATACATTTCTCATCATCATTTCTTATTAAATGACTGATTATTGCTAGGTGTTTTACAGATCTGCAAACATGAATGGGCCTGGCCATTTATGGCACCAGTTGATACAGTGGGATTAGGACTATATGATTACTTTGATGTGAGTTTTTTTTCTACTTTGTGAGCCTTTTCAATATTCACTTTTGGACGTCATTTTATGATCAGACACAGCTCCAACAGATCTTTACACAAAATGTTGGAATACCATAACATGCAGGTCATAAAGCATCCAATGGACCTGGGAACGATCAAGAAGCGCATCGATGAAGGATTCTACTGCAATGTGAAGGAAATGTGCAAGGATATGAGGCTAGTTTTTGCAAACGCCATAAAGTATAATGAAGCAGGCACAGACATCTATCTAATGGCTATCAAGTTGTTGTCTAAGTTTGAAGATTGGTGGTTCCCTCTTGCCTCTAAAGTTCAAGAGCCTGAACAGGTATGCTCTGCTTGAGTCTCTAATTGCAGGAGTCTTGGTGAAGGTTTTTTGTAATTACAAGAGATCTCCTTTGTCATAAATGGGCTCAATTAAAGTAGTGGATGTGCATGATAAATGTGCATTGCGAATTTGCATGAGGAGGTGAATGAGACAAGTAATTGTTGTGTCACCTATTTGGCAAGTAGGTCATCCAACAATTGGAGGGTGTGCAGTCAGCAAAGGGTGCAATGGCAATTGCAGAGAAACTTTCAAACTCTGTACTTTCTCAGGTCAATCTTTCTCTGAATCTTGAATCTCCATAGCTATTGGGAGTTGGATTCTCTTGTATACATGACTGCAAAAGGTGGACTTGTTTGCCTTGAAAGGTTGGATTTCAACATCTCTGCGTGCATGACATGCATCTGAAACCTTTAATTTTGGTGTTGCAGATTGAGGACCTGGAGAAAGAGTTGGTTCATCTACAACAACAAGCGCTCTCTAGGAAAAGGTCAAACCAGATTTACCTCTTCTTTCTATAGTTTTGGAGATGCGCTGAACCAAGTTGTGTCAGTTGGGTGCCAGGAGAATGCATTCTGGTTGTTTTTGTGCCCATTGGTTGTTGAGAATGTTGTGGGAGCTTGAGTCTTCCAATTTTTTCAATTTGAGGTCAGATTAGCATTTGTACCATCCTCATTTGATCAAGAGTAAGTGAGGTACTTAGGTGCCTTGAAATCCCTCATTTGTGTTTCATCTTTTACAAGCTTCCTTTATTGTAATGATTAGTACAGGCCCATGGACTTATCAGAGAAGCAGCAGCTGGGGCAGAGACTGCAGCACCTACCCCCCCAAATATATGAACGAGCTTTGAGAATTATTGAAAAGCAAGTTCCTGCTGCAGTCAAAACCCGGGGTGATGAAGTAGACGTTGATTTCACGGCATTGGTGAGTGTGCTGGTTTTGGTTTTTTTTTCTACTCTTGTGATATCAAGCTAGTGCGTAAATGACTATTCTGGGTAGAGATTCGAGTTGTGACATAGAAAATTAAAGAGTTTCACTCCTTTTTTGCCTAGGCGGGTAAATCCACATATTGAGGTGTATCACAGAAACTAGGTTCTTACTGGCTCTGTTTGACTTATATTGCCTTCTACTCTTATGTTGTCTGTCTGGAAGAGTTTTTTCCAACTCCAACAAACTGTTTTAGCTGGTTTGCAAGCTGTCAAGTAATATGCAGGATTTAGTACATTCCAGATCTTTTTGCATCATGTCCATAGGCTATACATATCTTGCCAAAGTCATTGTTACGGGTCTCTTAAAGAAGTTGTGTGGTTGCAGGACTTAACAACTTTGTGGAGGCTACATTATTTTGTTCGTGTGAACTCTACTCCTGATCCCCACAATTCTGGGGATGCAGCTCAAAACCAATGCAACTGATTTTTATCCTGTGGATTCTCACACTTTTGCCGACGAAAGCTTAATTCAGATATTAGATTCTGATGGAAATCAGGTCAGTCTTGTTGAGATTGAATTTAAAATCGAAGATTTAGGAATGCACCTCAAATTTTGACACCAAACCTAGCATTTGACTTGACAATGGAATATGTCAAGTTCTAGATATATCTGGAATCTTGTGGAAAAGCTATCTGTGTAAATATGTGTAACTATATACCCTAGATCTCAATGGTTCCAATGCCAATGTGAGGGTGGGGTTGGAAATTAATGGTTGCCTGGGGGGATTCACCTGGAAAACTCAAGATTGTCATGAGTACAAACAAATCTAGATCCCTACACTCAAATCTAGAGCTTTATCGTCGGTTATGGGTGTCAAGTATGTATTTTTATTCTGCTTTTATATGTATTCTCTCTAGTGATCTTTCCCTCTGCAGGCTATAATGACAGCATGTTTATAACAAATTTTCTTCAAACCTACTACACTTTATTTATTTATTTTAAACTTGTTGAAATTTGTTCACATCTCTTGCACAAGGACTTCAAGTTAAAAGGTTCTATGTAGATGGTAGTACTTCTTTGACTTCCTACCTTTCCTTAATTGGACACAATCCCAAATAAGTTCATTGTCTATGTGGAGTTGAGGTCTGATAGATTGTTGAGGATAGAGCAACATAGTCTTGCAATTTCATGTCAACCCATTTGTTTTTGTGGTGAGTTAGGATGAACTTGAGTACAAGGTGAACCTCAACTCTACCTAACATTCTACAATGAATTACCAACAAACATCTACAAAGTCTAGTGTACAGTGAGAAGTTTGCCACATTTCAACAATTATGCAAGGTACATAAATAAATTTGACAAATTATGTTTATATGTCCCAAAATATATTGGCGTTATTTTCAAAATAGGTTATGGCAGACCAACTATTAACAAGGTTTCTTCAAAAAGTCCTTTACCTAACAAAGTACCTTTTTTTTTTTTGTTATAACATTTATGAGCAATGTGTATTACTATGTGAATAACGCTTGACCCTTTAGAGGTTAAACTTCATGAGTTTATCATTCCAAATCTTTGTAACGTTTATATATTAAGTACATGTTGCACAACCATGTGCAAACACCAAGACAAACCCAACAAAATTAAAAATCTAGTTTCCTTTCTCATGTTGATCCACAATGGTCCCTCAACATGGTACATTCTCACATTACACTAAGCTTGCGGGCCCATCAATTGCTAATTGGGATTCCTACTTCCCTGGGTACAGCCTTCAAATGAGTTTTCAAGGGCCCTTAGAATTTCTTGGTCCGTGTGCAAAAGCGGCCCTCATGACAAGAGCTAAATGAAGCCCGGGAGCTAAGCTATGGGCCAAAGCTAATCTTGTGCCGAGAAACCCTGTCAAAACCCTTTAGTTTCACACCAACAGAGCCATGATTCCACTATTTGTTCTTTGTTAAAAGAGACGATTTTCTCACGCTGTTCTGTATATATAAATTCCATATTCGCCAATCCAACCCACAGCGAAATCGTGTTCTTGTCACACAGAACATGCTGGGGATGAAAATCTTGGACTACGAGAGAGTTAACAGAGCTTCGTTTCCTAAGTGTTGATGTTGATGTTGTTGTTGTAGTAGAATTACACTCCAATTTTACAGATTGCAACGTGCCTGCTCACACACTCTACGACCTAACCTTATCATGGATGTTCTTCACACAACTCTGCTAGCTTGAGAGTGTCTCCATTTGTGCTATTATGTTCACAAAACCTCGATCCTTTTCAATTCTTTTCCCAACGTCTCGACCCTCGATCCTCTTCAACTCTTTTCCCAACTTCTCGACCCTCGATCCTTTTCAATTCTTTTCCCAACTTCTTGACCCTCGATCCTCTTCAATTCTTTTCCCAACTTCTCGACCCATTTCTACTTCGTCAGCTGCCGGCTGCACTCTTGGGCTCATCAGCGCTTACTCCCAATTTCCATGTGATATCCTTCAACTGCTCGCAGAAGTTTTGATAAAACTGCACACGCACACACCATCACAATAGTAAGGATTTGTAGGTCCTCTATCATTGGATTCTTCAGCAACCCAAGTGCTCACCCTATTCCATTGTCAGCTTAGCGTGGCTCACAGTATGGTTTTGCTAGACAAGAAGCCATGTAGTCTCCAAATTCAGGTTGAACATCTGTGATGTGGGAATCCTGGTGGTTTTATGCTAAGATCGATCTTTGGTAGTTTGATTCTCAAGTCTAGGTTGATGTTACTGAAGAATGTTACGATCAGAAACTTTGTTCATTAGCACTAGACTTATCTTGTTCCTATGCCAACCATAATAAAAAGAAGAAGAAATAAAAACAAACCAAGAGATCCACCTCATGATGAATGTGAAGATTTGGCCGGCCACATGGTTGAAGTGCAAGCTTGTTATTGCATTCGTGCAAAGGAGAGGAAAAACCCTTATAAAGAAGCATGGTCTTTGATATGTGTCCATTCTCAAGCATCTAAGTCATGCGGTGGCTACCCTATTTGGGTGTCATTCCTTCTACTTGCACTGCAAGCAACTATCTATATGTTGGTCCGAGCCACCACCTATGAGTGGCTCTTCCTTCCCGTTGTACACATGGTCAGATGAATCGATCAAATTCTCTGCTCTGCTTCTAGTGCCCACATCTTATAAACCCCAATCTCACTTTGGAAGCCCCCCTATGATCTTGTAGTTTTTCCTTACACACACTTCCAAATTTATACATTGGCCCTAGTTGTCTATTGCAACAAATGTGTGTTCAACACATGAGGGGCCATGCACCAAATTGATAATAATGATCTCTAACAAATAAAACAGTGTTTCCATGTTTAGAATGCACAAATTATGTCTCTATGTGTGAGGAATTAGTAGGATCGTTATGAAAGGGTTACATATAACTTTAAGGTTGTACATGCTCAAAGGAACGATTATTAAGGTAGAAGCAACTACACTATACAATTGATGTAGTGTGGCTCCCCACCCACCATTCATTGTCAACCCACAAAAATGATCTTACAATCATTGGTGGTAGCCAAAAAAGATGGCATGGGACACTTGTTGCTACATGATAAGTCATGTAAACCACTATAATCAACACAACACATCAAACTTACATTATAATAAGTTCATCATGTAATGAAGGCAAAGGTAACTTGGGCTGAAGGCAAAACACCAAAGTGAATGCAATGATTTGGCATAAAGCATGGCCCAACAAATACCTTCCTATTGCAAAGGTGCAAAACATCGTACCTTATGGTATACTGAAGCATCACCCACAGCCTTTCGCACCTCCACCATATACAAGGAAGGTGCAACCTCAAACACCTGAAATTCAATATATCATTATCAAGAACCTCACCAACCATGTTATGGCACAATAACTATCATCAAGGAAAGGGGTTTGCCAAGGCTTCAAACCTTGCCATATAAGTAACTCCAACAACATCAGCAAACCTTTTCAATGATAAATATTAAGAGCAACAGTTTCCACAAATATGAATAGTTGATATGCCCAACTTCCAGAGATTTCAACTATTCTCATGCTGTGGGAGTGCATAATAGGAGGTTTTTTTTAAACACCTCAATGGCCACAGCCAACTGCTGGCCTTTCCTCCATGCAGGGATTCCTTCAAGCCTCATCTGCCCAAATCAAGTCCATAGGTGCACTTATCAGTATTTCTCAAGACTAGATAGAGAGGTATCTACATATAGAAGGACACATATAAACGTCGGCTCCTTATGGAGCAAGCATGAATGAAGAGCCTCCTCGTCCGCACATTGCTACCCCTTTCGTGGGTGGTTCTATTCTAGGCGCTAACAAACAAATATGAACCTTCTTAAACCTAATAAAAGCATAGCGCATTTAGAACCGGGATGTTTACACGAGAGCTCGACCTTGCAATCTTTCAAAAGCTTGATACGTGGATTTGGCAAGCTTTAAACCAAAGCTGAAACTAATGAGAGGTTGACCAATCCTCTACCTCCTCTCAATAGTTTGAGTAGGTGTAAAGTGGTTGGCAGTTCAAAGTGAGATATCAAGGGAGAATGGCACTACACAAAGGAGAATTTGTGACAAGCCAATCGGTTTGGGGCCCACTAAACTAGAACCCCGACTCTCAACAAAGTTTAAGTGACCTTCATGAGGTAGTTCAAGACTTTGAGTGAGAGCTTGTTGTAGTAGTCGCTCCATATGGTTCCATACGGTTCCATACGGAACAAGTACTACTACGACAAGCTTTTGCGCAAAGTCCACCATCCAAGTGTTGTACGCTCACCAAAAACGTGGGGTTCAAGTGTGAAGGGGACTTGAGTGAACGAACGTGAGTAAGAGGCTCCTTGTTCCAAAGAGAAGGCTCTTGTCTCCAAGCTCTCAACCTCCCTCTGGTGTAAAAAGGGGGTCTAAGTTACGCGACTTTCCTCAATCATGTTTTGACACGAATGCTATGACTTGAAGAAGTCGTTGTATAGTTTGATAATTTAGGACAAGTACCTGGTAATTGCGCGTTTCAACACTAAATTCCATTGACTTGGCAGTGGCTTCCATTCGGGACACAATTTCTCTAGCTGGCCTTTTTGAGGTGAAGCGTGTTTGACTCTTGCCGTTGTCCTGCACAAATTGTGTGTTTGAGATACCAAAGGGTCAAGAACACTAATAACATTACGCAAACCTATCAACCTCGTTCTCTTTCTAAACCTAGTAAAAACCCATTCCTTCACTTCCATCCATGTGAGATTCATGTGAAATTGAATCAAGATTTCGCAACTTACACTTCTATGGCCAGGGCTAACGTCCACCTCTTTGAGTTGAGCCCCTACCGCTATTACCCAAAGTGGAAATGCAAACAACTCTATTATAACATGTATATTTCTATATTTTGACACGTAAACCCTAAAATTAGCATCAAAAGACCTATTCAATATAGAAGAACTAACTTGAAATACATAAACCACAAACCTACATGGGCTTGTTTTTTTACTAGACCTCTCCCCCCCCCAATTACCTTGGTAGTCGTGGTGGGGACCCAACTCAAAGAGGTGGGTGTCTAACCTGGCCCACTTCCATGATGAAACCCAAAGTGCAACCAACTAAGATTATTCATTTTCAGGAAAGAAAACATGCTCTCTCCACTTGATAATGTTAATAGTAGGATGATATAACACACCTGCCGTCTATCAAAGAGAGGAGAGAGGTTGAGTCCTTGAGAAAGGGTGATAAGTTCGAACGCATTCATCATGGATGGGCATTTGTCTTGGACCTGTTCTCGCTCTTTCAGAAGTTGTTCCTGCATGCATTTCCTCGTAAAAGTAAGCAGGAAAGAAAGAGTTTAGAGTGTCACATAACTTACTCAGCTGCATCTACTGATGTGTTTCTCACTCTCAAGCATTGGACGAGGAAATAAGAGTGATCAATGGTTGGTTGGCAGCAATCATCCTCTCGGAAATTCTCAAGAGCGTGATCGCGCGTTTGGCAGCAAAAGGTATTGAATTTTGTGCTGCCAAATGCATGATCTCCATCCTTCTCTACAGAACCGGTGTGTGGAGGAATCTGAATGATGTGGCATCTTTCTCGTGGCTATGAAGAGGACGTTTATAACCCTTAGCCATTCCCCACCGCAACTGGTAAACTAGAAACTAATAATCGATAAGAAATTTTGGGTTCTCGTTTGGCTTGATTCCTCCTCACATTAGTTATATATGTTAATCGATATGTGTCACCCGACTATGGATTATATACACTAGTAGAAAACTATGCAAAAAAGAACAGAGTCGTTCTTCTATTGCGGTTCTTTTGACCACCCTGCTATGCAGTCATTAAACGACTGTATATATATTTTTTGGTTTACCAGCTGAATATTTGAAAATTTAGGGGCTTTTGATATACCGTTGGAAAGGTCTTGAAAATATCTTTCCAACGGTATATTACTCGCCCCCAAATTAATAAAATTACCGTCGAAAAAAGAGAAAGAAAAATAGCAGAGCAGGGTGGTCAAAAGAACCCCAATGGAAAAATGACTCCGGTTGTTTTTCGCATAGTTTTCTACTAGTGATAGTTGTGCCCACTCAGCGCTCTCGCGGCTCGTGAAGGTGATTGGCTAGAACTTATAATCAGTCCCTCATCCAAGTGAAAGACACTTCCAACAATTCCCCTACACTTTTCCACCCACATATAACTCATTTTCCTTCATAATCTCCAGATTTTGTCCACGAGCAGACTAATTTTGTCCCATAAACAACTTGAGTAGGCGGGTGTCTCATTGCTCCCACAACTCGTCCTCCGCTCTTCTCTTGCCGGTTTTGTAGTCCATAATCCGCTTGGGATTGTATCTCGCTTACATATTGCTCTCAGTGGCTCCAAGGAGGCCATAAATCTGACGATAATCACTACTAGAAGTAGTTTGACTCCTCGTGTCGGTTATCCTACAGTTGTAGTTTCCTGTTTTTGAATCAAAGATGGTAAAGTGAGCAACATATGAATCACTGACCTCTGATTCGAAGAGAGCCTCAATATTGTCGATCTTAATGTCGTTGTCCAAGTACATTTGTGTGGGTTTATAGTGCTTCCGGAACCATTCGTGTTGCAGAATTCCCTCCACCCTGATGCGCTGCAGTGCAATTTATTATCTCCTGATTTTCTCCACTGGAAGACTTTGATTCGGTCTTCATGACATGACTCAAATCAACCAAAATTGTCCTCGAGTGATATTGCTCTATTTGAAATTCATGGCTCTTAATGTACTGGATATTAATTGTATGTGAAGAGATCTGCTACAACTTGTAGCAGGTGACATTGTGTACGATGTTAAGCATGGCGTTCACCATGTCGCCAGGGTCGTTTGTTACGGTCCATATTCATTGTGTTTGTGTCCAATGTAGACATGACATGTCAGTGAGATTTGAGAGAGTGAACGCTACATGATCACTTTTTGATTGGACGCTTGGTATATGACAAGGCTTATGGTTAAGAACAGACACTAGAATGACACAGGTTACGGTGAGACTAGACTATATGTTTCAAATATATGCATCATTCTAGGTTCAATAGTTAACACAATTGGGAGAACCTAATGTGACCAGTTCAAGAAAGAGAAGCTCTTCGTTTTGACCTCCAATAAAATATGCATCTCAACTATGAATCCCAAGCTTGAAATATCTTTGTAATTTGCAATTGCTAACTTAATAGACAATTCCCAATCCATGCTCCGACCACCAACATTCTTTGTGGACCATAGGGACACAAACCTTACATCCCTTACAGTTTCTTAACAACACAAATAAGAGGTCCCACATCGAGATAAACTTACAGTGCTAGGATCTGGATCCAGAATGCTCGAAATGAGTGACCGAGCACCCGACGAAAACCAAGGTGGGTATGTAAACTTTGCCTCCCGAATCTGGTGACCACCATGAAGTAGGAAAAGTTAGTTACAGTCTTAATATCTTACCAATTGGGCACAAAAAAATAGTTTCTTGAGTGTGCCACATTTCATGCAATGGTTAGTGGAACGGTGAAAAAGATGACATAGCTTGAACATACATTCAATTTTGACAAGCAAAGTGCCTAGATTGATAAGGTACTACAGGTAGTCAGTCAATCAATCAATCAATCAATCAATCAATCAATCAAACAAGAAATACTTTCTTTAGCTTATCTGTCTACTTCTCTTACATCTTTCAGTAGGTGCATATTATAGAAAAAAACCACTTCTTCATGCATTTTTTCCATACATAACCATTTGGTGACTGAGGTGGCATTCCATGATATCCATAGAGGGTGATTTCCATAGAGCATATCCCTCGTCCTTCCCACATTCAATCTAAGCCATAGATCTCCATGATTAAAGGGTCTACAAGAGATGGGTCCCAAATGGTTATGTCCAGTACACCCCTCAAGGGTTACCTTGTCCATCCAAGTCACAAAAATTGCATCAATACTTTGAGGACGAAGAGGCTCTTCATTCATACTTGCTCCTCCTTGAACCTACATATCTATCTATCTATCTATGACACAAAGATGATGAAGATCATCAGGTTGCAAGTAATCAACAACACACCTTGTTATAGAGACTGTTGAGATCTGATTCATTGAACGGAAGATATCCAGCCATTAAAATGAAGAGGATGACTCCACATGACCAGACATCGGCCACTTGACCATCATAACCCTTGTCATCGAGAACCTGTCCACAGCCATTGCACAACCCTTCAAGTTTCATAAAGTATACTATTAGAAGCACTGAAATGACTTGAGTGGACTGTGGCCTTAATCTTGTAGGTGACCAACATTATACACAAGCCAGTTTCTTTTGGTCAAGTGTACTGACGAGACTTAAAAGCAAAGCCAAACCATTGGCGATGCTGTTTATATTGGACATAATTACACTCTGAATTACCTCGGGTGCGACGTAGTTGGGGGTGCCGCAAGTTGTGTATAGAAGGCCGTCCGCCTGTATTTCAAAGCTACAATAATTAATCCCAAAAGAAAATTTATGAGATGCTTTACAGACAGCCATGTGAGGAAAGGATTGTTTCATACTAGTAATGGAAAACAAAATAAATTGCAAGCAAGCAAACAGCAAGAGGCTGGAGTTGCCGTACCCTCACTTGCTGAGGAAGTGCACTTAGCCCAAAATCTGAGATTTTTAAATTTCCCCTCGAGTCCAAGAGCAGATTCTCTGGCTGTGAATGGAAGGGCACAGAAGAAAATTCAGTAAAAGTTTCTCCAAGGACAGAAATATCATACCTTCCTGGATTGGCAAACATGCAAGGTTCAGCTTCTTTAGGGTGGGTTTCAACGTATGTTGTTCACCCACCATACCCTGGTGGGAATAAGGACAAATGTAGATGAAAATATGGTGGGCTATATGGTTCATATGTGTCAATCTATCATTGTTATTTTATGTGTTTAGTTGGCGCATGAAAGTCTAGTGACTCATGGTTACGGCCCTCCACATTCTAAAAGGCAACCAAAATGTGGTTGTTTGGTTGCTTCTGATATCTTCACGAAAACACACCCAACCCATTATTATCTAGAATCTAGTGGGTCAATGACGGACATGCAAACCCACCCGTACAACATGATTTGCAGTTGATAAACTCATTTTTGAGAAGCATTACTTCACAATTTCTTTCGTTAAGAAAAGTGCTTTTAATTGGTTATTATAAGGTAGACATTTGAAAATGTAAACCTTTTATAATCCATACATATGTGGTATCAATGTATTCCTTTGGATTCCAACTTAACAATCTTTGGCATGTGTACAAATGTTCTCTTCCTATTCTAGCTTCAAACATACATCTCCAAGAACTGAGGTCCTTGAGTACATGCATTCACTGCATGGTGAGCATAGGCAAGTGGCAAGCTCTCATTAGTCAAGACCTCATTGTTGCCTATCTTCTGACACAAAGCCTCCCCTCATCTACCCAGACTCAACTTAAAGACCTTGACAAAATGAACCTCATCAAGTATATATTTTCCAAGATGCTCTCCAAGAAAGCAACTCACTATAACATCATCATTTAAAAAAAGTCATTTGAAGGATGTTGCTCTTCTTTGTGACTAAAAAACCAACAATTCACTACAAGGACATTTCAGAACTAGACTAGGTAGTCCTATTAGTGTGGGCCAGAGAATTTCTTTAGAGCCCACGCTAAATCTCATCATGAGAAAATGTGGGTGATGCTTTTGTTTTTGTGCTACTTTTGATGTAAGGCAACTATTTTATTTTACATTTGGTGTTGGCCGGAAGTCTTCATGACGACTTAGGGAAAGACCCTAAGTTTTGAACACATGTTAACTTTCATCTTGACTAGAAAAGTAGTGTGACCACATTGATTATTTCCACACTAATTTTCCACTCACACTAATAGGACTATTTAATGTATTGATCAATATTCTAAACTTAAGGAAAGTTCAAATCGCACCTTCAAGTCTCGATGAGTGACACCTTTGCTGTGGCAATAAGCAACTCCATCTATGAGCTGATGGAAGTACAAGCGAGCTTGGCTCTCCGAAAGCCTTCCTTGATGGACCTGCCAAACTTTCGATTACAGGAATCACAAACCATAATTCTACCTCTTGAAAATCTATCCACACAGCTCCAAATGTCGAATTCAAGTAGTATCAGGTGATCTTCAAAACCTGGGGTTAACTTACAATTTTATCGAACAACTCGCCACCCGTCACGAATTCCATGACCATGTAGATCTTCACACCACTGGCCAGGACCTGCAGAGAAGAGATTTGAGCGGGATCATGATGATTAAAATTGAATCGATGTGTCCGATTGCAACAAAATTCTGCTAAGTTACAAAAGAATTTAATGGTAGAAAGAGATGATACTGCATCTGCATACATACATACATACATATATACCTCGTGCAAGCGGACCACATTCGGATGTCTGACGAGCTTCATGATGGAAATCTCGCGCTTAATCTGCCATTACCAAAAGCATCATTGTGTAAGCCAAGATATCCTGTCAATTTGCATCCCCCTCCTCCACCGCTCTAATCCCAGACGGCCGATGTACTGCGACACCGAGAGTCCATGGCTTAAGAATGGTCTAAGAGTTCACTGCAATTCGGTTAACAATCGAGTTCTACCCTCAATCTTCCACTAGAGGCTAGAACTCGACAGAAAATGAGACAACCCAGGAAACTCAAAGATTGAAGATCGCAGACATAAGGCTCATCATGTTCATCATCGGTCCTAAATGACTGAATCTCTGACCTACTGCAACGACCTGTGAAGCAGATTTGTGTTCCTGGAGTTTGAAGGCATGGAAATGTGTCTTAATAAGCAACATCTGCTCCACCATCTTGTGTTTGAGAATGGTCTCTCTTACCCAACACCCAGAGTCCGTGGCTTAAGAGTGGGCCCAAAACGGATTAAGAATTCTCTGCAATTCAGGTGACAATCGAGTTCCAGCCTCAATCTTCCACTAGAGGCTAGAAATCGGCAGAAAATGAACAACCCAGGAAACTCAAAGATTGAAAATCGCAAACTTAAGGCTCTTCATGTTGATGATCGGTTCTGAAGAACTGAATCTCTGAACTATTGCAATGAACTATCAGGAAAATTTGTGCTCCTGGAGTTCTAAGCCACTGATGATCCATGAAAATGTTATTGAGCACCTCCACCATCTTGTGTTTGAGAATGGACTCTCTCACAACACGTTCACCGCCTCCGAGACCAAGAGTCCGAGGCTTAAGAATGGCTTAAGAATCCTCCACAATCGAGTTAACAATCGAGTTCTAGCCGGTTGGTCGGAGTTCTAGCCGGTTGGTCGGAGTTCTACCCTCAATCTTCCAGTGGAGGTTAGAACTCGAAAGAAAATGGAACAACCCAGGAAACTCAAAGATTGGACATGGCAAACTCAAGGCTCATCATGTTGGTGATTGGTCCTGAATGTCTGAATTTCTGAACTACTGCAGCAATGGACTGTGAAGCAGATTTGTGTTCCTGGAGCTTGAAGGCAGACTTCATGATCCATGAAAATGTGCTATTGAGCCATCACCTGCTCCACCATCTTGTGTTTGATGATTGTTTCTCTATCCAACACCTTCACCGCCACGCTCTCCCCTGTCTCCGAATTTTGTGCATACTTCACCTTAGCGAAGGAGCCTTCGCCTATGGTTCGCCCCAATTCATACTTCCCCACTTTCCTAGTCGGTATCACCATAGCGTCAGCTCCTCGAATTCCACTCTCTCATCTGCTACACTAACTAAACCCCCAGAATTGGTACAAATAGAGATCCAACAGCCGCTAGTGATATAACTACAAGTTTCTCCGAGTGGTTGTTGAACCTCAAATCTAACTCACTCCCTCAACTAAGTTAACTCGCCCCTTGACCTCTACAAAATGTTTCAACAAGAAAAAGAACAAAAACAGTTGAAGACAAGCTCAATGAACTTCTGGGGCTTTTTGGAGCTGCACTGCGTCTTGTTGCAAATCTTCAGTGTAAGATTTGCTATAAGTAGAGCTGCAATGCGAAGTTCGGAGACGGTGAAGGAGGGAGCAACAGGAATAGTAAGAATGGAGGGAGGCTTTTGGCCAGGCCGGGCGGGTGAGCGGGCCCGGCCCGGTGCGGTCCCTTGTTGCTGGGGCTTTGGGAGTAGTGTAGGTGTTATGTGGATAGCTAAGGTAAGGTAGGTAAGGTAAGGTAGATGCGTTCTTAAGTCCCTCAAATTCTTAATCGGACCCGTAACTTTAGATTTGATTGGTATGTGGTTTAGTGAGGATCAAAGAGTACACATCATATAGACACATGTTTAAAAGAGATTGGACTGCATCTTCAAATATAGTCCTAGTACCCCTTTAATATGACACATTTGGGAAACAAGAAAACCGTTGTATTAGTGAGGTGTCAGATACTCAGCAATGACAAATTGGACCTCTTTGTCTTAATAATGAGGTACTTCATGAAAACACATATTGGATATTTTCCCACTTCTACAAAATATGTTTTTCTTTTTCTTTTTTTCTTTTCAAATGTTTTTACAAATATGCAAATTTCTCTCGTGAGATCTTTGTGGACTTGAAGAAAGAACCAATAGTTTGTTGATGTTGTCACTTTAAATTAGCAACATACATCTTATTGAGCTTCTTTGATATGGCATGCGGTTTCATTATGTCTCCAAGAGTAAAGCCTAATGGGTTGGCCATCAAGAATGTAGCTAACAATTGAACATGATGTTGAGCATCTACTAGTTTCACAACATGTGGAGATCTCTCATCAACATAACAACTTGGAATTGGACAAATTCGCCATAAAAAAAGAAGTGATATTTTAAGAGCATTTCAACAATATGCAAATCAAAGCATTATGATAAATACTCGAAAACAAATTGTGCACCTTGGTGAAGGTGAAAAACTGCTTCGAAAGAGACGAAAGCTAACGAGTCTCTTTATTAGGTTTTGAGATGGAGAACCTACTTCCCTTAATTCCCATGTTTAAGCATCATTTTACATTAAAATTTCTCTTATCCACATTTCAAATGTGAACATTACATAAATTTAATATTAACTATATACTTATGCATGAGTGGGACCCATCATATATACATTTATTACCTCTATGATATCAATTTTGGGGGTCCAAGAGTGTCGTATTAACAATGTCACAATCATATCATAGAGGTATATTTTAACTAGAAAGTTTGGTTTACAAAATTTATGTCACTATATTGAGGTTGTCATATTATCAAGTGTCGTATTAAAGAGGTTGGACTGCATTATAAGTACTCTACACTCAATAGTGAACACAATTGGGAGGACCTATGTATCAAGTTAAGAAATCAACAAACATGCACTTCCAATAATCAAACTAAATAAGGGGGGTCCAACTTTCAATGCAACTTTTGCATATATTTCATTATATATTTGCTAATACAACACAAGGTTTTTTGTGTAAATCTAATCAATAGAAGTTGAAGAGCATGAAAAACAAACCAAATAACACCCACATACCTTATGCGGGGGTTGTATGGTTCCTTTTCTTAATCGGATGTGTATATTTGATCAGTGTGTGGTTAGGTGAGGATCCAAGAACAAACTCCATAAGGGTACTCGTTTGAAAGAGATTGGACTACACTTTCATATTTTATTAATTACTTCTACATCAATAATGAACGTAATTGAGAGGATCTGCATATTCAGTTAAGGAACCAACAAACATGCACTTCTCATAAGCATGAATAAATGAGAAAAGATCCAATTTTCAATCTGGTTTTTGTTGATGTTTCATCATAAAAGTTACTAATGCAACACAAATTTGAAGACTCAAATGCGACCGATAGAAGACCAAGTACAAGAAGTTGGAGACACTTAGGTACACACCTTAATGTTTGGCAGTTCTCCCTCATCTGCTAAACTATATCACTTATGGTATTTAGTGTCAAGTCTTACTATTTGGAATCACGCAATACTTTAAGTTCTTGCTATAGATTTCAAGTTTTACTAACAAAGGTCAAGAAGATGGTCTGGTTGTGGTATCATGTGTGAACAATTTAAACAACTTCACTCAGGAGAAACTTACAATCTAGGTGAACATTTATAGCTCAATATGTAACCTTGTATAGTAAGTGACATTAAATACCATACATAGTGTAACTAATGTATGTGGGTGCTATTAGGTGAGTTTCTAAAATTATTCATCTTCTTCTACTCAAATGGAAGGTAAGCAAGGCCTAATTCCATTACTAACGTTAAGTGGATACCCATATTTGAATGCCCTAGGCCAGATCACATCTTCATTCAGCTAGGGCCCGCCCCTTCCAAGCCTTTTTCACTACTCGGTCTTCCTAGATAGATAGATAGATAGAAACTCCGGTCCCAATTTAAGGGGCCGGCGTGAATGAAGTGTCCGTTCGTATTGTCAAATGACCTGATGCCCGCCAGACAAGGGGAAATTTGGTATTCCTACCTACACTTGTGTGAGAAGTTGGGAACTCTTCCGCATTGGGAATCAATGTGCCAATGTCTTCTCCATGTAGAATAAACTTTTGCATCTAAACTTGACGAGGAGAAAACATGGAGGTTGTTGGTCCTTGTTTGGAAGGAACAATTTTGGCCATGTACAGCTTAGTTTCTATCCTTGCTTGTCTTTGCATTTTGTTTTAGTGTATCTTCAAAGTTGTGGGCAATGCTCTTGCATCCCTCTCTTTGTATTTGAGGAGAACACCTCACATGTATAGGTTGTAGCCATTCCCGAGCACTTTTGTCATGGGCATCTATCCTCTTTGCGGTGTGCAACGCTCTCACCCCATTCCTTTGTTTTAATGAGGTATTTGTTAGGAAGTTTGTCTTGCTAGTTGATGCATCTTTAGGTGCATGTCTTGCTAGTTGCAACCTTAGGTGCTTTGAATTGTGGATAGTGTTCATTTTGTGTGTTTGTCTTTGTAGTTTGAAGTGTTTAGGTTGTTGTTGTTGTGTGTGTGTGTGTGTGTGTTTAAGTTTAGGAAAATTTTCTCTAGGCCCAATGGTGCTAGTTCTAATGCCATGCCCTCGTCTAATGTGGTCATTCATATATTTGCTAATGGTAATATACAACCAACAACTCCGTCGGTAGAGTCTAGTGTCAAGAAAAAATCCTATGAAAAATCCCATCAATTTCAACTCTTGTGGTTGCAAATTTTCCTTTGAGTTGAATCCATCTACAAAAATGGTGAGGTTACAAAGGTTATTTCCAAAGTTTGCTCCAAAATCTAAGGAAAGTCTATAGTTTTATGTATGAAGAGTGAACACATGTGAAAACACCAAGGGAGAAAAACTGCTAAGAGACTTGGTCATGGGGGTCTTGTGGGGGGGAAGTATATGGATTACAACTCCACTCATCTCAAAAATGAGAGACTCTTTGCAACTATCCCCACATACACGATTGTTGCCCAAGTGGAAGAGAATACTATCAAAAATAGAAAGAAAAATGGGTACAATTTGCTACCATGTTACACTTACTCCAGAGAGGTAGACCCATCATGGATTACGAACAAATGTATGTCTAGTTTGAAATCCTTAAAGTAAAGTACAGTCCACATCACCATTGGAGTGATAATAGTGGGTGGGCAATGGCAGAGGCTATAGAACTTGATGAGTTAAAGAGAACTAAAGAGGTTATGCAATCCGTTATTTTTTTCAATTTTTCTTCTGATGAAGATACATTGGTAGACTTTCAATCTTGGATTAGTGTCCACAATTATGTTGTGGTAATTTGGAAGTGTATACCTATACTCCTCACCTTGGAGAGAATTATAGAGGGAGGGATAACATATTACCTCACGTCGTGGTTGTGAGTGCGACTAATTCTTATGGGGGTTTGTAAGAGCAAAAGGTGAGGGAAACCCTAATCGCATATGGGGCAGATGGAATGTCCTACATGTTTCCTCGCAAATACACAGATATGCGAGGGTGACTCTATGTAGATCCCACCTTTGCTTTCCACGAAGAGAATTTAGCACCTTTTGTTTGTTGGCTGATGATACCTTCATGGTCATTGAACAAGATTATTTATTATGTTACAATTGTGAGAAGGACCATCTGGTTTTCAAGGTTGTAGGTGTGTCCCATATGGCAACAATGAGATCAACATCCTTACCAAAGCAATGAGAAGAGGCAGACAAAACTGACTTGTGAGGTGATTCTTGGTGAGGTACAACGATAGTGCAACAAAACAACTTATAGAAGACTTAGAGAACTTGTTTCCTCATCAAGAAGTGATGTGCGCCTTGGGCATATGTTACCCCCAATATTGGTTGATTGATACATTTGAGGCCACGTATCTAGGGCATATTGCAACACTAAAATCATTCTATGGGACACCGAAAAAATTGTGGGTACCTATGGATGTTGAGACTGAGGATGTTGAGGAGTGGGTGTCTCCATACTTAAATTTCCTAAGACATCTAGTCACATATGCCATATTTCAATGGATCCCACATGGCCAACTAGGGGCTCTTGAAGCCCACTCAAAATGCCTAAAACGCTAGCCAATGGATGGGCCAAGAGCCAATGAAGAGAGCCATTTCCTTTCGAATTAAAAAGAAGCACTAGTTTGGTGGGGCCGGCACCTAGAGGAGAAGATTCTTAGTACTTTGCTCAAAAAATGCGCGTCTCTTTTATATAAAACCATGCTAATTTAACCTGGGCTAGGTTCTATGGTTGACTGGGTAAAAAGGTAAGCATGCTTTGGCAAAGTACAAGATGAGGGTCACCTTCCCAAGGTAGGGTACATACGTGGAATGTCAAGCTGGCGTCACCTCATGCCCCGATCACACCTTCCGTCCACTTCCAGCCGTGAAATTGTTGGGGATTATGTTGAGAGATAGATGTTGGCCCACCACTTTTTCACACTATTACAGCCGGAGATGCCTACGGATGGTGTCAAAAGTGGTTGGCGTAATTAGCCTCTCAGTGGTCACAAGTTAGTCACCAAGAATCTAGCATCCTATATGTAATCTGGGTGAAGAGGAGGCCACACACACGTTCGAAAACGCCGGTTTCAAAACAGAGTTTGGTAAGCCAAGGTGAAAATGGTATTGGCCCACCACTTTTTCACATTATTACAACCGGAGATGCCTACGGATGGTGTCAAAAGTGGCCGGCGTAATTAGCCTCTTAGTGGTCACAAGTTAGTCACCAAGAATCTAGCATCCTATATGTATTTTGGGTGAAGAGGAGGCCACACACGCGCTCGAAAACGCTGGTTTCAAAACGAAGTTTGGTAAGCCAAGGTGAAAACGGTTTTGGCCCACCACTTTTTCACACTATTACAGCCGGAGATGTCTACGGATGGTGTCAAAAGTGGCTAGTGTAATTAGCCTCTCAGTGGTCACAAGTTAGTTACCAAGAATCTAGCATCCTATATGTATTCTGGGTGAAGAGGAGGCCACACACACGCTCGAAAACGCCGGTGTACAAAACAGAGTTTGGTAAGCCAAGGTGAAAACGGTTTTGGCCTTGACATGTGCCTAACTTCAAGCAGCTAGGTTAAAACCGTCCGTTTCCAACTCCGATCGGAACCGCAAGTTTTAAACCTTGCAATGGAGTTGCAAACATACCATTTTCAACCCAGAAAAAAAAGGATTGGCCTTGAAACCCAGCTCCTTGAAATTAGGCACATGTCAAGACCGAAATTGTTTTTACCTTGGCTTACCAAGCTCCGTTTCGAATCCGACGTTTTTGAAAGTGTGGCCTCCCCTTGAGACAGAGTGGCCGGGGGGCTGCCACTTTTGGTCAACTAACGGCAGGCCTCTCCTATAAATTGTTAAGAATTCTTCCTTTTCGAAAGCTCAAACCACACCAATCAATAGTGTAATTCTCAAACTTATGTGCAAAGTGCAGAGCCGGTGAAGAAGAAACAATCCTAGGAGTGATGGGGGAGATTTTTTGGCATACTAATCGGTTGAGATCCTAGTGTTTGCAAGTCCAACCGGTTACATGTTGTTTACATCCTCCGGTTCTCCTTTATTAAATTAGGGTATATTTTATAGATTCCTCTAAAATGATCGGTAAATTTCCTGCAGTCTTGAACTTCAACCGGTTATTATTTCTCAAACTCAACTGGTTCATCTGTAACTAACTGCCGGTTCTCCCCGATCATTGAATCCTCGTGAAGAAAGCCAAAGAAACGATGACGACTTGGAGTCAGTGATCGGGGAGATTGTTTGGGCATACTAATCGGTTGAGACCCTAGTGCTTGCAAATCCAACCGGTTACATGTTGATGACATCCTTGGGTTTTCTTTTACGAAATTGGGGTATATTCTTCTATAGATTCCTCTAAAACGATCGGTAATTTTCCTGCAATCTTGAACTTCAACCGGTTATTTCTCAAACTCAACCGGTTCATTTGTAACTAACTGCCGGTTCTCCCCGATCATAGCTTGGAGTAGTCTTGCCAACACCAAAGTTTCCTAGCTAGCATCAAGGTGCTGTCTACCCCTAAAAAACAAATTAAAACATTTTTTATTTTTTAAGTTCTTTATTAAAAAAACAGGCTTTGCCCAGGGCTAGTGGGGGGGGAGGCCCAGCCTCTTTGTTTAGGAATTGTGTGGCATGCAACCAAGGGGTGCCAGCTGGGCTCCACCTGGCGCACACGGGAAGTTTTTAATCCTATGTGGCGACACTGTTAGCCTTTGCCGGACCATCCGACAAAGGTGGCTTATTAAACGAGCCACTAAAACAATTGCTACGAAATGTGGGCACGCTTGCCAATGCCAACCCACCTCACCTTGCTTAGCGTCGGAAATTGGGCCCCCCGAGTCAAACGCACATAGCTCCCAATTTAATGTGGCCAATCGTGTTGTCCTAGGTGGTGTGCCCGGTTGTTTACATGTGACTCAAAACCTCAATCATGGAGTGCCAATGAAGACTACACATGTCAAAACCTCGGGTTGAGGCATCGAAAACCCGATCAAAATAAGAGAGCTTGCATCGGTTTAGGAGGAGTGTGGTGATAGTGGGGGGTTGTTTTTCTTGCAAAGAGAAACGAATTCTAAGGAGAATGCGAAATAATAATAGAATCCCAAACATGGAAATTGCTCTAAATTTTGAAGCAATAATGTTTATTGGAACACACAGTGAATCTATAGGTTAACTCATAACTGCTCATCTAAATTTTGATTCTTGGCTACACCATTCGTCAAAACTCTTAAGAGGGGTAATCAATCACAAGCCACCACTGCATAAACTTTGACTTTGTGTACCTAAAAAATATAGGTCTCGTCCATGTCGGCATTCTAGGTAACCTAGTAAGTAAGCAGTGAAATGGACATGGTCCAACTATGAATGCCGTAACCTTATAGGCTATTGAAAACAATAACTTGAGCTTGCTCGTGCCTTGTCTTAATTTTTTTAAGGTAAGTTAGACAGTGCTCAAACCCACACTTCAAGAGACTTAGCCTATTTATGGAGTCCATTTGGATTGGTAGTATGCATGATTGGGTTGGCAAATTGGTTTAGACATAGTAGAAACAAAAAAATAAAGTAAATTGCACATCATATGAATACACTACAAATTTTGAAGTCGCTCACCCCTAGCTCCTAATTCCCTCTCTAGACCCACACATTTTATTAATGCAAATGGTTTCCAAAACCACCCTTGCATTGAAATCAACACTCCACCCAATTAAAATAAATAAACAAAGCCCTTATCACTTTTACATGTGGGATCTTAATAAATATATATAAGCAACCCACCCCTACCTATGCTCCGGTGCTTGCCCAAATTCAATGTCATTTTTGTCCAACACCAACCCCGCATTCTCATGGAACCGCCCCTCTTGTCACTTGAATCCATCGTTGCTTTGCATTGGAGACATTCAGATGGTTTAAGGTGTGTTCCAAGTACAAGGTTAGAAGGCTTGTATAGGTGTTTGGGTGGATTGGTGCATATAGCACCCTCTGTGTCACTATGTCACTATGCAAGAATGCGTTGCATGCAGTGGACTCCATATCAACATTTTTACTTTATTATAAATCCACTAGGTAGACAGACCCATTCTTGTTACCTATAAACAATTTCACATAAGTGTAGTATAGGTGTGATACTAGGGTGGTTTTTCACATGTTTAGAACTTGATATCACAACATTTAACAAAAAACCGCACTTTATTTTCAACTTCTGAAAAAACTGTAAATCTCCAAAGGCAAGATTCTCTCCCGCCCTATTTGCAACATAGGTCAACTTTTTTGCAATGATTGGGAGATGAAACTTTAGTACAATCAGTGCCCTTTTCAAGGAACCCAAATCCACGCCCTGTTAATTTACTTTTCCCATCACGCCAATAGTGAAAGCTACATGTGTGATTCTTCATGATTTTGCCCATCATGCTAGAAAACGACAGCTACATGTGTGGACCTCCATGGCTTTAGGGGACTCTATTTATTAAGATTGAGAGGGGGGGTTATCATAATTGAATTTGTCTACCATAATTCTATACGTCTGTAAGCATGTCATTGGGTTTCATAATATTTCTTGGTAGCTAGAGTAACAAACCCATTTCCGATCCCGTCCCCCCCCCCCCCACACACACACACCAATCTTATTATATAGAGTCATTTAAAGTCGTGAAGTTCTAGACATGTAGCCATCATTTTCAATCGTGATGGGAAAGGTCATGAAGAATCACATATATAGCCTTTGCATTCAATGTGATGGGAAAAAGTAAGTTAGAGTAGAGGCGCCTATAACCAATCACTTAAGAGATTTTGTGCCAAATATGGAGAAGTATAAGGTGGTGCAAAATTTTCCCATGTAGGAAGGCAACAACACGGAGGATTGCAATTGCTTTTGGTAATTTGATTCCTTGAATTGAAATCACTGTGAATCTTGCAAGTCAAAAGTTGGCCCAAACATATTACCAATGTCTAGGGTCTACCTTAACCGCTCATTCCTCCTCACTTTATCACTGAAAACCATGACATGTGTCATGGGACTATTGGTTCCAGCCATATCAAAATTCAATCAATGCTTGATCAAATTTCATGTACCCTATAGATTGCCGACGTGGTCATAATTGGGAATAGGTGCCTCTACTATAAAAGGCTGCAGATTTGGGTTCCTTGAAAAGGGCACTAATTGTACTCAAGTTTTTGTCTCCCAATTATTGGAAATAGGTCAACCTATGTTGTGAACATGGGTTGGGAGAGAATCCTACCTTTGAGAATTTTCAATAATTTTAAATTTTGGAAATAAATTGTGATTTTGTGGTTAAATATTGTGATATCAATTTCCAAACCTATGAAAAATCACCCCAACATCACACATGTACTACACTCATGCAAATTTGCTTAAGTTATTGGAAATAGGTATGTCTACTCTAGACAGCGGGCCTTATCTCTTTGAAAGGGAATGGTCCTTGAATCCTTTACACAACATTTCAGCTTGAGTTCGAAATTATCGCCAACCATGAATCATGCACATGTTGCTAATCAATGAATGGGGGAGGACTAACAACTACACTAAATAGTCCCATCAATGTGGGCCACAATCGTTTTCTAGAGCTCACGCTATTTCTCATAATGGGAAACAACATAGGCCACATTAATTTTCAGCCCACACTAGATTTCCAGTCGAAAATTAGCATGGGCCATGTTCAATGTTTTCCTAAAAAAATAAATGCATGCGAATAACTCATTTCGTGCTACTCTTGTTCTAAAACCAATAATCAATACGTTGATCAGAAGTCATCATAAAGACTCAAGGAAAATCCCGGAGTCTTGGACCCACAAAAAATTCCACCTTGACTAGAAAATTAGTGTGACCCACACTAATTATTACCACGCTAATCTCCCACCCACACTACTACGACTATTTAGTGTAGTTCTAGATGAACCGGTTAAGGTTGAGACCTAACCGGTTGAAGCTCAAGACTTCACGAAAACTACCCTTCGTCTTAAAGAAATCTAATTCATTAGCAAAGATTAGCAGAGACAAACCGAAAGATGTCAACATGTATCCAAGTTAAGATCTCGACCGATTATGCCCAAAAACCTCCTCGGACACTGTTTTTGATCCACAATACGGATGCATATATTATAACACTTTTCGGCAGCTACCTTAGATGGTGGGCATGCATGCATTTATTATCTCGTGGAAAGGGAACGATCTCAGAAACTCTCCCAAACATAAGTTATTCCTGACACGGAGATTTTTTTGCCGCTTGAATCTGAAATTATGAATGTCATCGAACCGCTCAGTGCGTGCATAGGCTAGATTCTAACTTACCGAATGGGAATCTACTACAAACACAAACACACACACACACACACACTATATATATATGCATGCGTCTCCAGGTAGCATCTGAAACGCGACTCTAATTTAGGGCCACTTTACACACGAGCCAAGAGCCGTGACCATGAAATTGTGAGAGCCCCAAAGAAACTGTCCAAAGGCCGTCCCAACACACCTCCAACATCATGTAGTGTGGTCACGGACCCTCAAGTGTAGTGTGAAGTCATATGTGACCGGGCCCTCAACCAAATGCTATTTCAATGAATTTTTTTTCATGTGGGTTCTCACACATGATAGAATAGAATAAACCAACGGCTGTGAGCGTTCGGAGTGCCATGGTCTCCTGGTTTTGTGTCAGGCCTACCTACACACACACACACACACACACACACCATGCATGCGTCTCCAGGTAGCATCTGAAATGCGACTCTAACTTAGGGCCGCTTTACACACGAGCCAAGAGATGTGACCATGAAATTGTGAGAGCCCAAAAGAAAGTGTCCAAGGCTGTCCCAACACACCTCCAACATCATGTAGTAGTGTGGTCACGGATCCTCAAGTGTAGTGTGAAGTTATATGTGACCGAGTCCTCAACCAAATGCTACTTCAATGAATTTGTTTTCACGTGGGTCCTCACACATGATAGAATAGAATAAACCAATGGTTGTGAGCGTTCGGAGTGCCATAGTCTCCCGGTTTTGTGTCAGGCCTACCTCCAAGAGGTGGTTTTTGAAAATAGTCCCAGTGACCATGAAACATGATCCATTCGATGCCGTGTAGGAATCCATGTGGACTTTACGTCCATCTTGCATTCACATACTCCGTTGGTCCCTCAAGCGTAGTGTGAAGCAGCAAACTTGGACCGGCTCCGCCTTTTCCACCAATGAGAGTGCTTGGAGTGTGATGGTCACGGGCTCTCGGTCTCGTGTGTGAAGTGGCCCTTAGAGAGTGTTGCACAATAAGTTAATTCTTGTTGTCGTGTCAACTTCACTTTACAGTGATCTAATCTACTTTGCCGGCCGGCCACGCTTGCTTCTCGAAAACTTGAAAGACGACAATGAGATTGTGGATGTTTTTTGGTAGCAAAAGAAACCCTCATCTCGTGGTCGTAATTGAAACCGTTTGTGGATTACTACACTAAAAATGATATGTAGTGTTGGATTGTATTTAATGTTGTTACCATCCTACCCTGTTCAACACTAATTTTCAATTCTTTGATAATTAGTGTTAGAAGATATGCTAGAAAATATGTTGGTATTCTCCTTTTATCATTGTTGTTTTCTTTTTTCCATAATCTTTCTAACACTAAATTGAACACATGTAACTTCCACATATTATTATAGTTGGTATTTAGTGTTTGAGTTTACATTTAATGTTACTTACTTTCATAGGGTTATTGACATTTAGTGTATGCGTTCGTATTTAGTGTACTGTTCTCTTGCCTTTGTTATAGGTGGATAAGAATAGTCTTGTTTGTTACTACGTCTTCACTCCAAAGTGATCTACTTCGCCAACCTCACGGTTGCTTCTTGGAACCTTGAAACTTCAAGAAAAAGAACAAGAAAGTCACCATGTTGTGGATTGTGTTTTGGCATTACAATTTTTTAAAAAAAAAAAAAAACCCTATCTTGTGGTTATAATTGAACGCTTTCGGTCATGATTGAGCCATTTGCGGATCAACCTTTCCCTTGTCTTCGTAAAGGGAAAGACATGTGCACCTATTTTGGTTTGTGACCTATATATTATGGATACCTAATATTTAGGGCATAGTGGACACGAAGCATATGTTAAATGGTTCAAAATATTTAAGAAAACCAAGCAGAGGTTTTGCCAATTTTACACTTTAATTAGCTATATATGAGGCAATGGAAGCAAGCGTGGCATGTAACTTGTGGTCCCACATTCTCACAATCATGAGGTGTCAGGCCACGTCATAACATGAACTTACTCAAAAGCATATTCTCCCATGCAAAAGGTGGGGCATGATCAAAATGGGTAGCACATATGAATATCTTGTGATACCACAATGGATCATGGAGTCTTTTCGCCTTTGAAGCTCCAAAAGAAGTTGAATTTGCTTGAACTATTTTGAGTTGCATAGCTCCTATATCCACTTTGAATTGCTATTCCCAAGTGTTAATCGGCATGTAAATCGGATCATTGGAAGCATCCAAATCCTCAGCCTACCCTAACAAAAAAAACTTGTGTGTGTGTGTGTGTGTGGAGGGGGGGGGGGTGACTTAGAAAATTTAAGCTAGAATGGTGCAACCAAAGATATGATGTATTTTGTTATTTGTATCTAAAATTTTGAGAATTTTAAGAGGTAATATATATATTGGTTTATAACTAATATAAAGTCCTATATGACATATTCAACTTAGTTATTTCTTATATAATATACCGTGTGAGATAAAGGGTTCGGTTGAAGATTAAAATAAAGTTTGTACAATGCCAGTCAAATCATGGAGGAAAGTTGGCCTTTTACGTGGGTTGTGCTAGCGGATGGATTAAATACTAGTTAAGAGGAGGAAATGAGAAAAAAATGAAGAATAATTCTAGGTGGATATGGATTAAATGTAAATTACCTTACTACCCCATCATCATTTCTACCACGAGTTCCATGTGCATGAGAACATTTTAGGTTTATTTTGCAAACAAACATTGTAGCTCTACTTGCTTCTGGAGTTTGAATAAGTTTGGCACTCAAACTGTTAGAAACATCTATGTCTTCAATCTTTGGATTTCATTGTTCTAATTTATTCTAATAAATCAAGGGGTTGAGAAAATAGCCCCTCCACAATTTGCAAGTAAGTATGTGGACCCTTAAGACACCATGAATTAGATAATTAGGTAACTAAATGGTTCGTTTAGTGACTCCGTGCCATTACAATAATACCCCTCGGTCGCATGTGATATACAAGTGTCCCCAAAGAGTTACACCCCCCCCCCCAAAAAGAACAATAAAAAAATGTCCACAATAGATACGACGGACTTGTACATTTGTATGGATGTACTTGGCATCTTTTTCACTCCAAAGTAGTCAACTTCACCAGTGTCATGAATGCTCTTTAGAGGAGAGAAATTTTTAACATAGAAATGTACTTCTCATTCATCCAACATAAGAAACTTGGAATAATATGCATCCCATATATTATTATTCTTAGCTGATGTGACACCGATATTAGCTTTAAAAACCCCAACTTGATCCTGTCCAAATCATTTGAAATGAATCAGCCACAAACCTATAGGGTCAAGTTTTCATGTTGAATGAATGAGATGTACGGTCGTTTGCAATAATTCCGTCTCTCCCTCTTTAAAAAAACGCATCTTGTGGCCGTAATTGACCGTATTATTGGGGCCACTCGTAAACCGGGGGCCATGGGGTTAATGTACCAATTGCTTCTTGGGTTGCTCAAAAGCGTTGGAGACCCATGAAACCCAAAGCCCGTTAATTGGACACACTAATTCCACACATGAAAGCCGACAAAGTCTTTTGGGCCAAGCCTGCTTTTCTCAAGCACTTGGAGGGTCCAACTCTCTACTATACTCCCAACTAAGTGTGGGTGTTAAGATTCCAAATGTTGGGCAAAGCGAGAGGTAAGAACATGGGACAACTAACTCATATTGCCTAAATTGTGGTACTACTTTTGTCGGGATGGGATTAGGAAACTAGGTATAAACTAGCACTATATTTATGCATGAATTTTGGACCTAATGAAATTTTGTACATTTGATTCTCTTAGCATATTTTATGAGGGAGATAGAACACAACTTTTGATGTGGATCGCATCTCTTGTTATATGTGAATTTTAGTTGCATGTGCACTGTGTCTTCAATGATACACACACATTTAAAGTGGTATTTTGAACATGTTGCTCCTCCAAGCATGTATGTAGAATTAGGGGTTACATCACTTTTTTGAAAAGTTTTTCTCTTAAAAAAGATTGTTCTGCAAGGTGCACATGTTAACGATCCCCTCAAAAGTTTTCTTTTTGGGAAAGTTGTTTTGATCATAATTACCTAAACTACAGTTGTAATGTGAATGCTAGATAACATGGAATGTTTAAAAAAAAACTAGAATAAATGCATTTAGAATCCATGGAAAATGAAACCCTTGATAAGTGTCCACTTTTCTCCAAGACCTTTTTGTCATGACACATCTTAGATTGTACTTTTGATCATGTGTGAGAGTGAATTATTGCATATGAATGTACCTCTCATATTCATCCAACATAAAAACTAGGCCCCCTCAAGTTTGTGGCCAATTCATTTCAAATGACTTGGACCAAACAGATTTTGGGGTCTTGAAAGTTGATTCAAGTTTCAAATCAACCAAAGAAAGCCACCTCTGGGTTGGTTACTATTACATGGTTGTTGTGTTGGATGAATAAGAGATATGCTTGCATGCGACAAGGTAAGTCAATGTTTATTAGACACTTTAAGTCCTACTCCCACTTCTCGTAGGTTGGGAAACACGCATTTAGTGTGAGACGATTGCTGATTCTAAAGGATGTTTGTAGTCATTTGCCTCATAAAATCTGGGATCAACTTATATGATTATCTTATTCGGTTTCAAAGTGGAGAGTCTTGGTGTGATTAAACGGTCATATAGGACCTCCCCAACTATCTTGACCACACTAAGTATTTTATTTAGTGTCACTTACTATTTGGAATTACGTGATGCTATATCTATTTACTCTATATCTCATAGTTTTCCAACAAACATCAAATTGGTCGTTTGGATAATACATATTATTAACAATTCTACTTGATAGAAAATTATATCAATAGTAGAATAAATAAAAAATAGGACTTTGTCACTCCAAATATTAAGTGACACTAAATCTCATATTGAGTGGATTAAGACAAATTTTTTTAACACATGGTCCAATCTCTTTTAAACACATGTCTTTAAGGTGTGCGTTCTTTTACATCCACACCAAGGGCCCAACACCATTCAAAATTAGTTGTCCCGACTAAGAAAAGTAACCATGAAAAGCACGCTTCCCTTACTTCCCTCTTACCTTGATCCCATAGTCCCACTGCGGTGCGCCGGTGGCTAATTCTTATAGTAAGAACTTAGAGTGGTCCAATAGTCCCCGCTAGTTATACATTTTAAGAGTACAAGACCTATTTATCTAGTCCTTTGTACTTACTTCCCGAACCCAATCGCTTGGAGGGAGTTGAACGTTTGGGTTTTTGGCCACATGTCAAATAGCATTGTTGGGAGAAAAGTCATTCCTCCATGCAATATTAGGAAAAATCATGTCCAAATGAACCCTGCATTGTGCTGGTGGTTACTTCTCAGTTCATAGCCACTCTGATTGTCACTTTCAATTCCATTGCTACCTTGACTACATATTGAGTGCCATTGGGTTAACACTTTTGTATATTTAAACCTTATGTGTTATGGTACACACTGGCACCCAGCATGGGCAACCATCACCACTTTAGTGACAAGTCAGTAGGCACTGGGTGCATGTGTTTCATGTTGTGCAAGAGTACATTGGTTCAAAATAATTGGTCACATTGCCAAATATTACACAACCTATAGGTTCCAGTCTCTTTTTAACTGTAGAAGCTTCATGTAAGCTTAATTAGTTGGCATTCAATCATGGTTGGAGACCCTCAATCCAGTTTGTCACGTGAGGTGACATTGGGGGCTAAGTCACGTCAATTTAGGAGTAAATGGACTCCACTAGGAGTCCATGTGTGTTGGGATGAGTAACGGACTCCATTGGGAATCCTAGTTAGTTGTTCATCCACTCCATGGATGAACTCCACATAGGATTGGGGTTGTATGGAGAGGAAGGCCTCTTGACTTGCCATTGTTGTCAAGTCAAGTCTTGTGAGTGTGTTTTGAGAGAGAGAGAGAGAGAGAGAGAGAGCTTGTTGTTGCTTTCTCATGGCTATGGTGTAGTAGATTATGAGTAAAGCCTTTGCATTCTTTCTCCACCACTTGCACTCTTGGATTCTCCCTTCGTGGAGTGAGAGATAGCTTGACTCTTGTGTGTGAATTTTAGAGTTTCTTAAGCTTTGTAAGGAGACATTTTAGTTTCTTAAGTTTGGAGAGAGAAACCCTCATACTTGAAGAGGTGGTTGTTTAGCATTTTAGTTTGCTATTTTATTTTGCTAATTGATGTTGACGCCGACACTCGATCTGTTGTGTTTAACGATCTTAGTTTACACGACAAGTTGTCTTGGGTTTTGTAGTCAGTTGCCGCACTGGTGTCGGGTCCCATGTGGCACTCATATAATTGGTTTACTTATGTAACCGTGGTACCGTCTCAGTATGGGAAGCTTGGAGTAGAATTAGTTGTTGATTTGCCTTCACATAGTGAACAATACTTGTGTTGTAAATTGTTCAATTTATGAGGATGCACCAACGTAAATGTGGCATGCGGCTTCCAAAATTTCCAGCACTTGGATGCAACACCTTAATGTTGAGTAGCGTGATGTTGGTGTGGAAGTATTCATAACACTTTATCAATTCTTTGGTGTTTCAACATACTCAAAGTAATTGAAGTAGGATAACTCAATTAGGGCTTGCCAACCCAAAAATTGATCGTTGTTTCTTTGCACAAAGTTACTACATAAATGTAGAGGTGGACACTTTGTAATGGCCGTAACCAGACAAGGGGAATTGGATTGTCCTATTTTCAAGGTCATTGGTGTCCATAGTTTTCAAATAGAATGAAATAGAAGGAAATTGATTTCAAAGCTTGTGAAGCTAAAAGGCTAATGGGACTGAAAGTACAACAAGATGGTTTCAAACCGGCTACTTTCCTCGAGGGATGGAGTGCGGTAACCTTTGTGAGATAGAGGCTGATATCAACTTGTTGGTCCGATCAAAAGAAAGACTTTGAAGCTCTTTTATACTACATTCTCAAAATATGGGGCAAAATATGCTCCACACAAATAATATATTCCCACACTTGTAACACATGGTGCACATAAGAAGTATTTTGAGTGACTTTCAAGTTACATATTGTACATATGCCAAGGTTCACTTTTATTATTAGTAGTAATGAAGGTATATTTTGCCATATTAAACATCATAGAAACCCGTACATAAATTTACAACAAAGACATACATATGTTGGAGATTTCATAAAGTTGGGATAATGTTAAATAATGTTAAATATTTTTATCCACAAACGTACGTCAAGTGATGTTCTTGCATGCATAATCCTCCACCCAAAAACTAATATACATGGGTATTAATTTGAAGATGGCTCACTCATGCATGTGACGTATGTTTTCAATCAACGAAGGTTGCACTCCCTAGGTCACATGTATGTTGTAGGATAGACTTTGAGCATAAGTTAATAAACATTGGAAACATCAAAGATCCTCGATTATCAACATCCTAACTACGGGACTTGCGGTTCCTCGCCACCGGTCCCCTTCCACTAGACGGGTTTAAAATCTACGAATATGAAGTAGAAATCTACTACGCTAGTAGATCGTGGAACCCTCAAGTGGAAGAGGACAAGTGGTGAGGAACCACGATTCCCCTAGTGAGAGTACGATAAATTTGTCGAGTTCGGAGATGAACCATTTACAAGGACCCAAGTAGGACCTTGAATTGAAGTATAGTGAACACAAACACTACTTAAAGAATAGTATGAACTCTTTAGAATCACTAACTGATTTAGACTTCACACTTCGTGTGAGCTTATTGTGTAGTCAAAATTTTTGAACACGGTTTTACAATTTTTGTGTTTTCACATGTTCACTACTCCAATCTTGTTAATGCATGTCAAATAGTGGGGAAGAGTGCTCTTTTGGCTCACAAACAAACCCCAAATAAATCATTCACATAATGGATATAATATTAGGGTGTTGCACCCCTGGTGCCGGAATTGTTGGTAGCACCATGTCCCACTTATGTCGGGTCACCCTTGCAAAATAAACGATACTCAACCTGAACATTTTTCACTTTGCAAAAGCAAATCGGTGGCTGGCATATATTTGGGTTTGAGTGCCAAATTAAAATATAATTATTGTATTTTTTTATGTGACAACAGTGTGTGGCTACAGAGTGGGGCCCACATGGGATTGTGGACATGTTGCTTACTTGCTGAAAACATGTGAGATATACTAGCCCATAAATTCATCCCTAGATCCACACTTTTTATTAAGTACCCTCGTGTGTGAGGTATAATGCCTACCCCTCCCACTTTTGAAAGGGTGCAGAAGGTGTAGGTTGGATAATGTTATGGATTATCGTATTCCACATTATTGTTAAGATAGATGAAAATTCATGCTTTTCAATGTAGACATGAAAAAGATTTTAAATGAACAAAGTACAAGTTGTGTTTCCAAGATTCATTCTTTAACTCTTATTCTTGAAAATGAGACCCGTCAAAAGGGTCCCCTCCCCTTGAAGCTTCACAACTTGCTTATGTCGTGATGCAATGTCAAATAAAGCTTAATTTATATGTCATACACTACTAACGTACATATTTATCATAAAAATGCACATAGGTCTTTTTAATTGTCAAGTGCGAGTCTAAGAGACGGGAATCTATTAGAAGACGTACACCCACTAAAAGAGAGGACGATTGTACCAAAGTAGTAAGCATGTAGTTCCACTTTCTACATGTTGGGATCACCACAAATAGTGTAGGTGCCACATCATGAAAGTGCACCTCAAACTCATCATTGTTTCTTCTTAGATGTGATCTTTAGTTACCAACCTTCGACTATGGACATGGACACGGAGATCTCGAGAAGAAAAGTTGCACAATTGGATGGGTATCTTTATACACTTCAAGTTATATGTATATGGTAAGCTAGCAAATAGAGTGCAAGCCTAAAATTGCACTTTATACCAAGCATTGAACATAGGATTGATCTCGAGAAGAAAAGTTGCGCAATCGGATGGGTGTCTTTATACACTTTCACTTTAAATGTTTATGGTAAGCTAGCAACAAAGTACAAGTGTGAAATTGCACTTTATACCAAGGATTGAACTTAGGATATGTGAGAAAATTTGGCAACTAGGAACACTAGAACATAGGAATGGATGCTCGAGGAAGAAACCTATGGTGTGCACAAGGGAAGCTATCAAAACAATCCATTATTTATGCAAACTTGAATTCTTATCATATGACTTCTCGGGAACCTTTCACCAACTAGAATAGTGTAGATTATATAACAATCTTGCAACAATGCCTACAACTTTTAAGAATTCTTACACATTTTTCTACAACATATTTATGAAATGTCTTTCATAGATACAAATGTCCAACATTCTTGAATGCAGTAGTATTATCTTATGGTATTGTAATATTAACAATCAAGTTGACATGTATCCAACATCCTATCATAACATCGTTATTTAGTTGATTTGCCAAAATGCATGATAATATGGTACCAACCTCAAATTCTAACTCCAACCACGTTGCCTTTGATATCATATGTGTATGCCTTGTCATTCATCTACATACATGGCTACATGAGCTCCAATCTACATATGAAATTTGTTACATTCATGGACAAGGGATGAAGTGTCTCTCCATTCACGCTAAGGTATAGTTGACAGTTAACAACTGACAATGAATATCATATACACCATATGAATCATGGATCATTGCCACTAGTTCCCAGCTATTATAAGGCATAACTAGGTATTCAAATCTATTAATAATGTAATAGATATGAATACCCAAAATGTTTATCTTATAGTGACCAAAAACCAGTGACAATTTAGACCCGTGATTCCTATAACAATAGTTGTATATGGTTGCATGCAAATTCAACGTCTTAACACACCATTTACCATAAGCAATACAATTGTTATTGCAAAAGGACACCATTTCACTCGAGAAGTCTTTCTTTGTCTTTCCAAATCGACAACATTGCCGTTACAACTATTGCCCTTTTAGAAGTTGAGGGTTTGCAAGTCTTCCTTGGTGGTGTAGGTGTTTGTCAAAGAAAAAGTCTACTCCCGACCGTAAGGAAACATCCGATTGGACCTAGTCCCTCTCGCCACAAGCTTCAATGTTAATAAACTAGCTCTTCCTCGGGTCTCTTCTCGAATGAAAGATTCATTGAAATCCATGGGCCGGGTCTCCTCAATTGTATTTGTGAGTGACGACATTGTCAACCAATTACACATATCACATCACTTCCAAACCAACTTATGTTACGATTCGCATGGAAATTTTCATATGAACCCTATGGCGGGACACCGGTGTCCCAAACAAATCAGAGCTTTCTTAATGATTGGTTTTATGGTTGTAAGTGATTGAAAACAAAAACCAACTTTGAACATCAGACCGTGTACAAGATGTCGAGATAGTCTCAACGCCGCTTCAATCGCCTACAACTGACCATTTTTTACGTCGACACGGGCTTTAAGGTTTAACCGGCATATTATGGGACATTGGTGTCCCGCCATAAGGCTCTCTCTCTCTCTCTCTCAACTTGATGTTACGATTTGCATGGAAACCTTCATATGAACCTTATGGCGGGACACTACCGTAGGTTCATAGCTGGGTCGACAGAAAATAATTCTAAAAATAGACGTCGAAAATTTTGGAATATTATTGGCATTTTTTGCCGAATATAAAATTTATTATTTTTCAAAATTGCCGAAAAGTAAGAAATTTTTACTTCTCACTAGAGTTTTACTTGCAGTGGAAGCATATGTCAATTTTGAAAGAGAGAAGGTGCTCCTTTTGTAATCAAGCTCACTTACATTAGTCCACAAAGAATATGGGTTAAGATGTAGCAAGACTCTAGGTGAGGCTTTTCAAATGTGTTGTACACAAATTTTTGGAGTCCAATTGAGCATAGAAGATGAAGTTTTATAGAATTTTGTCCATCTAACAAAAGTTGAGAAATCAATCCTTCTTCCACCTCCAACAAGTTTTGTGTCAAAATAAGTCTTTATGCAAAAGATATGGACAAAACATTGCAGCCGTGTAAAGATCAAAAAATTAAAATGCGTTCATAACAGTTTTTCGGAGCTCATTTGTGCATAGAAGATCAACTTTTTTGAAATTTTGTTGGTCTAAGAAAAGTTTACAAATCAGTAATCTTTCACCTTCAACAAATTTTATGTCATTTGAAGACTCTATGCAAAAGTTATGCGTGTTATAAAAATGAAGTCTAACGCGGTGCTTCACCTCAAAGTTTACATATCCCATATGCATTGTTGAACACAACTCCACTCTACTTGCATAAAGCACAGCGCATTCTCAACTCTTCACTCACATCTTCCTTGTCATTCAATGCAAGAGAGATGTACAAGATATAAGCTTAAATAGAAAGTTGAAAATGAATTTAAGCCAAATTTTTAAAAATTAAAAGAGAAATTGCTGAAAAATATGAATATACTATTTTTAGGTGCCGAACTACTTTTTGAACTTTAATTAATTATTCGGCTAACATGTGTCGAACCAGCTATGAACCTACGGTAGTATCCCAAATAAATTGGAGCCTCCTTGATGATTGTTTTTGTCGTTGTAAGTGATAAAAAATAGAAACCAACTTCGAACATCAGAGCAAGTACAAGACATTGAGATAATCTCAACGCCGCTTTGATCGCCTACAACTGACCACTTTTGACATCGACACGGACTTTATAATGGGACATTGCCACATTGGTGTCGTGCCATAAGGTTCTATCCATCTATCTATCTATACACATGAGTGATGTTTATTGGCTGTGTATGTAGGACAAAGACTATGCATCAACTTCTTTGTTTCAAGAGCAAATTTCCTAACCACTTTGCATTCACACTTGGAGGTTACTTGTTCATGCTATTTTTGATCCAAATTATTTAATGTGGATGCTAACTATAGTTATATATATCTAGTTAACTATAGTTGCTCCCTAAAATGTATGGAAAAAATCTAGTTAACTATAGTTATTTTGGTAGCTGTTAATTATTTATCTGAAAATTTTCGAATGAGTAGCTTCAATCCTTGACCCGCATTTGAGAAGAAGGTACACAAAATCCAAGAAAAGTTTGGTTATAGGTATAATAAATAACCATGAACTGGCATGAGCAAAGTGGACAACTACAATTGTAGTCTTTCATAATAAAGAACAAAGCCTCACGGTTCCACCGTTTTCATGTTGGATATGTAGACTCAAAGTGGACATGATAGAACTTATATGGGGTTTGACAAAAATATTTCAAACAAGTTGTTGGTGAAGCACAACAATGTATAGGTGTAGGTGTCCGAATTTAAAACAATCCACATTATTCAAATTTGGGGCTAGCTCAATAAGTGTGGTCCTTGTTATTTGCGACTCATGTACATTAACTACATCATTCAAGTCATATATTTCTCAATATTTCAAGTGTTTTTTAAACAAGAGTAGTGCGAATCTGTCCAGATTCTCTCCTTTCTCAAGGACGATCCTTATCCTCGTGCCATGTTTCTCGATGATAACACAACATGCACGGTATTAAAAATTGTGTTTATTTTTGTATTTTTTTTTATGAAAGGGTAAAAGAAAGTACGTGCTCACTATCGGTTGACCCAATCATAATATAGTCCACCCTCTATAAGTGTTAACAATTGGGAGTGGTAATATTGTTTAACACTTATAGAGTGTTAACACTTATAGAAATATAGAGTTTAACAAATCAAAACATAACACGTATAAATGTAACACAAGTAAAATATTGTTATAATACCAAATGAAGTTCCAAAATACAATTGAGGAGTCTCACTCTTCCATTTCCACTCCTCTAGGATGGAAGAAGGCATCTATAGAGGTCTGAACTCTGAAGCCTGAACTCTGAAGCCTTCCCCATCTCTACTGTCCTAGATTAAATTGAAAGACAGATGCAAACTGACTCTAAACCACAAGGACACAAACCCTATTCACAAAAAATAATACAGCACCCTCAAAATTAATCAGACAAAACTCGCCGCCGCTGCCGCGGGAGACTTGGAAGGCAGATTTTGGCCAACCATAACTCACTCGTTAGAAGTCGGAATTCGACAAAACTACTACCATTGGAATCGTCTCCTCAATAGCTTTCTAATGGTATGTGATTCGCCCTACAAGTCTGAAATTTGAAAACAACATTCTCAGAATTTCGAACTCTGGTAGACTGGCTCAACCTGCTAGGGTAAACTGAGTTGACGAGGGAGGGATTTGCAGTCAATATCCTAAACCCTAATAATTTCTAAATGGGGGGTATGTTACAGTATGTTACAGTATATTACATGTGCTATGTTATAGTATATTGTATTGTATGGTATTATATAGTATAATAATAAGTTAACAGATATAGAGGGCAAAATTACAAAGAGGGGAGTAGCCAATCAGTTAACACTTAACACTTAACGTTATTGTAGTCTCCCCAAGTAGGGAGTAGAAAAAATGCTAACACTTATGGAATTTTAACACTTATAGAGGTAACACTTATAGAGGGTGGACTGTAAATAACATAGGTGGAAGTAGAGTGGTTCTCGGAACTTATTGAGATACACTATGATTAGGTTCTAACAAGTTATGAGATTCTTGCTCCATGGTTGTCATGTTTAGTGTCACGCACACTATTGGTAAACATTCTAAACTAGATGCCTAGAGGTTTTAAAGTGTCACATCCACTAATTATCAACATGATATTGTTCGTCAACATAAGTAACTTTTTGGAGCAAAATTTTTTTTAAAAAAAAATTCTGACATTCAGCATAGCACATCGAGATGATAGTTTTATGTTTCAGCACACAAAAGAGAGATATTTTTGAGCATACTATTGGCAAGTGTCAGAACATTTTAATATGCATGAGGGAATTTTTCCTTAAAGCATACTAATGTCAAGTGTTATTTGTGTACACTTTCAATCAACTTGTAGACCATAGTGCCACATAGGCATACACATCATAACATCACTGAACATACTCATGTCAAGGTAATAGTAAATGCACTTGAACTTCAAGTTTCATTAGTTGACACTAATGGTGTAATTCTTGATCATTAAAGTGACCTAACATACGCCTCAAAATAGGGTAATATGTGACATTAAATACCCTAAACGGTGTACTTATTGTACCTCAAAATTGTAGTTGTTGAAGTTTAGTGGGTGAATGCCTAGTACACTTCAAGGTTTGTTGAAGACAAGGAGAAGGCTTATTGTATTCTTATTGAGGTTATCTTCAAATTCATATATTGTCATTATAAAATGCGAGGCTCATTGAGTGGTGACATCTCTACCATGCGATTTGTCCCTTAGATGCTCAAGGTGCTCTTGGTGACCTCCCGAAGTCAAAGTTGATGATTAGGAATGCATATCTATTCCAGAAAATTATCGCAAAACCATTGGAGGGATTTTTACAATAGGGGGGATTCCAAGTCTCATGGTGCACCATAATATCTCATGTTGTGGAGAACGTGTCTCATTACTTTATGATAATATACTTGGAATCAATATTGACACATGTTGCTTTGAAAGTAATACCGCCATATACAAAGTTCTACTAATTTAGAAGTAAGAAAACAATCTCAAGTATTTACACAAGTTGGAAATTGGTAGATAACGAAATATCTAAGATACATACATATAAATCTCAAAAGTTGGTATGTTGCCTAAAATTGTTAATGTAGGTTTACAACTCTTATTGCGTTAGAAAAAGTCTAGTATAGCTACAACATGAAGAAATTTACTACCCCAAAACTTTTTGTAATTTTCATCCCCTAGTACTCTTAAGTATTACCCCTTCTATGCTTCCACGTGGGCATGTACAGTCTTGGGGGTGGATTACTTTGTTCGAAATCTAAATGATGTGCATGGGTTTCTACGAAATTAAACTGAGTATATATGAGAAGTTTGTAAAGAAAAAACAAATAGTAAGTACTAATAGTAGGCTAGGAAATGGACTCATGTATTTATCCGAAGCTTTTCAATTTAATGTGGTAAATGTCTCCACTACATATACAAAACATAAATCATGAATGAAGTAGGCCTTTATTGCCTTTAAAATCCACTTTCAATTTCTAATTAAAATGTCATTAAACAATGTTTTTCATACATAGCATGTAACTCAACGATTGCATCAAACAAACAAAGTCAAAAGCATAGTACCGCCTTGATCCATATAGCAAAACTCAAAGAAGCCCACAAACGCTCAAAGATCCTCCACTTGTAAATACCTAGAACCCTAATGCAAACCCTACCAAGAGATAGGGTAGTTATTAAGGATTATTACCATATGATAATAATGAATGAAAACGTGAATTGGATAAAACTAACACATGTATCAATTGTTCATATTCTCTCTAAACCTTAAGAGCCCCCCTTTTGTACATCTACCTTTACGTTCTAAAAATTAATAGTCTTCTTAATTGTACACACTAGAGAGAAATGACATCTCTCCCTTGTGTATACTATACACGCTACTGCCTCAAACAATACTCCTTCTTACACTCACGTTGGTTCATACATGGTGCAAAGAATCCACCCCATGGGGGTTGGGCCAATATTGTGTACACCCCCTCGATAACCAAGTCCATTATTTAACCATCAATATTTTCTTAAGCTATGATCATAACATTGTCAAGCTCCTTATGAGACCATCCTTTGAGGGACAATCAAAAGCCTTGCAGCAATTGGCCGATTGCATACTCTTTAGGGTTGAATCAAGTTTAGGGTGTGTGGATGCGTTAAGTGGTTCCTTCTCCAAAATCACATGTACTTGTAACCATTGGATTTGAGTGCAAATTATATCACTAAGAAATTAACAAATCTAAGGTGAATCTAATGACACTCTTGGATCAAACTTCCGATGCTTCTTGATTTATTTATCTATTTGTTTAGATTTATCACAGTGTAAGTTATGCGATTCTTTTAATGTGTGCGGTAGGGGGCTCGATCTCATGGTAAGACAATTACATTGCAAAGTGGGAACAATTTGTAAGTGGACCAGTGGAAGATGCAACTGGGTTTAGGGTTGGTATTGCTCTTGTTTAGGGTTTAGGGTTCAAGAACAATACACCCTAAACTCCGTAATATCAACCTCCATAATGTCACACACTCTTTAATATCCCGAAACCCTAGGGAACATATGTTTGTAGTTCAAATCTCACTCCTCATTGTCACATTTCTCTCCCTTATGTCACGAATTTTGTCTTTAATGCAAACCACCAAAGAAGTCAGCCCACACCCTCGCATCGCACCATGTGTCAATATGTGGAGTGCCACCTCCTCCTCCTTCTTCTTCTGCTGCTGCTGCTTATGCCACTTGTTGAATGTTGATGCATGCATATGCTACATCACCTGGGAAGGCCAAGTGGAGGGGACCACACCACACCATCAAAACGTTGCACTTTGTGTTATTCCATAGTGTCACATGCTACACTAATTCTATAGTATCACGCATTCATGTTAACACTACATACGTGCACTTTGGTTGCCATGGGTGTGATACTATGGAGTTTAGAGTGTACCAACAACTTTAAGAACAATGAAATAGTGGAATTCCACCCTACATTGCAGTCCCATTGGATAATAAGAAGGCACAAAACATGTGGTTAATATGGTCAATCCAAAGATAAGTCTGCCACCTATCCTAGTCTAAGAAGTCTAGGAAAAACAGTAGCAATTGCGGCAGTCGGCGGCACTGTACTGCCGCTGGACCGGAGGCTTTACAAAGCTTGCATGAATCTGACTGCAGCCAAGGTGCTCAATGGCAACTTCATACCTTCAAGGTTGTGGGGTTTAATGCCAGGGTCCCCCGCTTTGGTTCATGAGGAATTGATAATCTCCGGAATCCTAGTTATGCATCTCCCAGTAACTCATCAGCATCCAAACATATGATTCAGTGTAGGAGGGAACTACGTATACAATTAAGAATTCATATACCTGTCGCTGTAAATCCCCTTGTCATGAGAGTTCAGAATCGATCATGATTCCCTCTTTCTCACTCCTTGTTACGATCTATGCATGTGACGTGGGATTTTGGGAGCTCATGGATCAATGAATCAATTGCCAAGACTTGATGTTTAACAACGTGTCATGAGTATGTAAAACTACTACAGAATGCACGGCGAATCTAAGAAATCTGCATGAGGATAAGAAACAACTTAACTACGACCTCGAAGTCTAGGATGAGCCTCGCTCCACATATCGGCACTGCTGCAACCGTCTGCCATCAGACAATACTTGAATCTGCCACTGGACACCGAGGGCTCGGAAGATTGCCAAGTGGGTTGTGACTACGTGAAACGTCGTTCTCGGCAGCTGCTTAATTAAATGGTTTCGGCGCCATTGTCAATGGAATCTCTCTTAATGGCACTCTAGCATTCATTCCACCCACGATGTGGACTCAAAGACACCTAATTCGCATATTGTGCACACCCACAATCTGAAATTGGAGGCATCGTAGTGTAGTTCTTTGAGGTTTCGGTCCAAAAGCGAGCCGAAGAGGCTGGAAGACGGCAACCTCATACACTCTCGTCATCTGGCAACTGAAGTCGCCTCCATAAATGAGGTAGACGAGGCTAATGTGGAATCACCGAACCGATGGATTCGAGCATTAGAAGCTTGAGCAGGTTGGCAATTGCAATTAGGGACAAAAGAATTTGAAATTGTGGAATTCGGAGTTGGGGAAGATGTCGATCTAGGCTCCGCAAACGAAGATTCTTTGCCTTTCAATGTGGTGTGGTGTTTTAGGAGGGAACTCTTTTATTGTGCAATGTTGTGTAAGTGGACAACATCATTAGAGGATTTTAACATGGGCCATTTGCCAATGAAAGTCAAGTTTAATGTCAACATTGGATGTGTCATGTCGCTAAAGTGGTCACATGTAAGATAAAATGTTGTCGAGTTATTCTTTCATTCTAGAATACCCAGAATACAAGTTGATCGACACCTCACAACCACATGCCACCTTCTAATTTGCCCAAGTTGTTGCCTCCTACTTTGCTCACCTCGGGCGCAAAATCAAGCATGTCATACCTCGGTGGATAGCACTCCTCATTATGGAGGATGGTGGGTATAGTTTGACTTTTGCGAAGGTGACTAACCCACATATCATCAATTGAGAAAAGTAACCACTTAACACCCACATACCTTAGTGCGGTTTTGCTTACCCTAGGTTACCTAGGATGTCCGTTTCGACAAAACAATTAGCATACCTGACTTTTAACAATGTTATGACATTGGGGTCTTGGTACATATGTCGAACTAGGCCTTGGCATATTTCCTACACATGCTCAAAAATGAAATTGAAAACTATTATTTTTGGGTGGAACCCTTTGAAGTTTCCTATTCATCTCATTTCCCCATACTACATTCCAAGATGAAGGGCCTAAAGTTGTTGATTCCTACTCAAAGCTACAAGTGTGCTCCCACCCATTGTTCAATAATAGCATGCCACCTGGCTTGCATCGGGTGTTTGAAGGTCTCAATTATATCTCCTCTTACCAAAAAAGAATCCATGGCGCCCTTTGCCAATGATATATACTCGAAGAGATAACCACATAGACTTGTGCAACCTTTTAAACGAAGTAAGGCTCGCTCCTTGTGTTGGTTGTTTTTCAATGACCTCTTGTCATTGCAAGGTACAAAATTTGAATTGGTTCCAATGGTTTTGCGTATATGAAAACATATGTGTACTTGAAATTACTCAAATAGCTTGTTTTAATTTCTACACATAGTAAGACCTACTCCCTCTCTTTCATGCACTTAAGATTTACCCTAAAAATCAATCAATATTTTGTAGGTTGCATTTTGTTATTTGGAACCATAGCACAACCAACAAATTTACATATGTGTAAATTAACATGGTGTTGTGAGGCACATATAAAGAGGCTCATTAGGATTTTCACTGTAGCATCCACAATTTGTAACTATTCAAAATGTTCACTTTAGTGGTAATATTAACTATAGTATTTGAACCAAATTTTGTTTAAGAAGAAAATATCCTACAATAAATTAGTGTGAAGACAAACTCACGCACACTCACATGCCTCCATGTGTCATAAAGAAAAAATTGACTTTACCTTGGTAACTTGGAACCCCAAGTCAACACAATTAGTCACAACATTTAAAAGTTCACTATATGAGCTTAATGTAGAACATAGAGCCTATAGTCGTCTAGCTCCCTACCCAAAGTTGCCCTAGGATAATTCTATCACAATCTGCATGAGGCTATAAAAATAATCGTCCTTAACCTCATCCACATGGCAACTTGGGTTAAGTTTTTCTAAACTTTGTCACATGATAGAATTTAATTAAGGAGAGCTTGTTCTCCTTTCTTGTGAATAATCTCATATGCTTGCACTTTGATTTTACAATAAATATGTGGGATGTATTTTGTTTGATTCAGTTTTCATATGAATGTAAAGTGGACAAAATAGACTTTACTAAATTGAGAAGAGAACAAATTTCCAAAAGCTGAATAATGTCATGCAAATGACAAGGCAAAAAATTATGTGGAGTGTCACCGCAAGGTCGTAATAATGGTTATAAGCTTGTTGCTAAAGAGTGTCGCATGTGGCAATTGGGTATAAATATGCCATGTCCATTTAAGCATATAATCTACAAAACGGTATTCTTCAAAGGGGTATACATTACATGTTCTTAAGATGTTCCCATAATCTACAGAATGTCATTGGAATATTTATAAGATATTCTCCAAATGTGAACCAAGACCTCATTTAATTTCAAGAGTTTTAGAATTCCTACCCCAAAACTTTAAAGAATACCCTATATGTGTTTTGACAAATTTCTAAGTTTCACAAGTCCTCCCTCCCCCTTTCCTTGGGGATACACATACTACTTAAGGTAAGTAAGTTACAAACGGTCGCTTTAAACTTTGCATCCACCATTCATAGGTTGCGGAACACGCGAATAGTGTGATGTGATTGCCGATTCCAAATCATGTCAATAGCCATAATTTCCTCTTATAATTTTCCAGAGCTCATGTGAATATCACATCTATTGTCAAAGTATGAGTTCTCAATGACATTAATTAGTCATATAGGCCCCTCCCAATTATGTTCACTAGTGATGATTCACATATTTTGTTCACGTAATCCAACCAAACTTTTAAACACAAGTCATGCAATATAAATAATTAATTTTAAGGGAGTGTGGTCTTTCATGGTGTTTGATTATATTTAGTGTTGTTACCACCCTCGGGGGGTGCACTGTACTAAACATGTACGAGTATACGTGACTGCACAGGAGGGGTATTGATTTGGACCTTGCCGTATTACATATGCATATGGTATACATGTTATAATTTATAGTTACGTACATATATGGAAGGCCTTTTAAAAGTATACAATAATTGTACTTGTATGGTACTGTTACTATACTACATGTCATAAGTTTTCATATTGGATGAAATTAGGATTAACTAGGATTAACGATTTTCGTTAGCAACCTTATAGGGTAGTATGAACCATGTACAAGGTGTCAAGGTAATATCGGGGAAAGAGGCAGTATTAGGGTTTTGAAATGATTCGTTCAGCTCAAAGTAACAAGGACCCTTTTCCCCTCCCATCCCTAGGTTTTTGTTTTCTCTTTTTGTCAGGTGCTGAAGGTTTTTGTTTTCTCTTCTAGTTGGGCGCCGAAGGTTTTTGTTTTCTCTTCTCATATAGCCTGCTTCTTTTGCCGACAATTGCTTCACTTTTCCTTCTTTCACCTGTTGCTTCCAACGCTTCTCAACGTCCCTGCGGTTACTGCTGCCGTGGGAATCACCGAAAGTCTTGACATTGTCATGGCCTCGTTCTGAAATTCCCTCTCTATCAAATGCAAAGTCACCTATGGCTTATGTAATGGCAGGGGAGTCTAGAATTTTTAAAAGTACACTTGTTAGTCAATTGAATGGCAATCCTTCTTTGTCTAAAGATCGGTTGACTCGAATTAGAGCTGGCATATTATATATGAAGCCTAAACTCTTGAGTGCTGGAAACCATGACACTTTGTTAAAGCTTGGTTGTGACTGTGGTGTGTGTTTTTTGAACACATATGAAGCTAAAATTGTGAAAAAACGAGGTAGGCCAAAAAAATCTACTCGAGTTAAGGTTTGGTTTGTTGGGAGAGTTTATAAGATGCGGAGGAAGTTTGGTAATCGTTGGGTGGAGTATAGGGATCCAATTGACTTGATGGACCGTCCATCAAACGTGGAGATTGGTTTATGTTGGTATCAAAAAGGGGCTAACAACAAGTGGACATATGATCTTACTGATCATTTGATGGTAGACTTAGAGACAATAATTGCATTGGCTATAATGACATATATTGGTGAATCAAATGTTTATGAGTTACATCCGGGAGATGAAAAAGTTTTCAACGACTTTGTTGATGAAAGCTAGGATATTTTGTTATACATATTATAGGGGTTGATTATTGTTCAAAAGTATATTTGTATACTTATGTTAATGACTATATATGAATGGATGTTTTTTGTGTATACATATTGTCACTTGTATATTTATTGTTACAATTGTATGTGTATTACTTCATTTCACAAAAAATAACTTGTATATAGGGGGTTTTTAGAGTATGCAGTGAACGCACGTGATTCTAGGTTTTAATGAAAGGTGCACCCCCGAGTTACCACCCTATCCTGCTCAACACTAATTTTCAATTCTTTGATAATTAGTGTTAGACATAAATGCGCCGCCACCTCCCTTCTCCTCTTATCATTGTTAAATTTTTTTTTAATATCCTTACTAACACTAAATTCGTGCATGTAACTTCCACATATTACCATAGTTGAATTTTAGTGTTTGAGTTTACATTGAATGTTACTTACTTTCATAGGGTTAGTGATATTTAGTGTATGCGATCGTATTTAGTGTATCAAACACTAAATATCATATTTAGTGTAGTGATGATTCACATAGTTTGTTCACATAATCCAACCAAACTTTTAAACACATGTCTTTTTGGTGTCCATACATGACCACACACCACACAAATGTAGATGTCCAAGTAGAAGAAAGGGGGGGGAAAAAAAAAAAAAAAAAAAAAAAAAAAAACCATGAAAGGGCATGCTTAGTGCCTTCCACTCTTCTCATTGTCTCGATGGTGTGCCCACTAAATTGGCGATTCAGAGAATTTTACACAGAATACTTCCAGAAAATTGCACACAGAAATTGAGATGATTCATTCGAAGGAAGAAACCTTCCATCGACAACATTCAGATTCGGATGCTCAACTGTCTCCCGTGCATTGACGATTGTCAGGACCTACTACCCAAAATATCTTGCTAGTGGTTTGTTAGAAGCTTCGACGACCTGGTCTCAAATGCTTCCAAGATTATCAATCATTCCTCTTTGAGCCTTTTGACCTCCCAGGCTCTCAGCTGAACAACAATCCACAACTTCACCTTGAACTGAGTTACTAGAACTCAAGAAATACATGTAAGTATTCAGTCAACACCAACATTCTTAAGAGACCCAGTTGTGCTCTCTTTCTAAATTACAGATCGTGACCTTTTGTCTAATCATCAAACTATGTGTGTTCTTATTTCTTCAACTGAGAACTGTGCCTCAGTAGAATCTTGTAGTTTATGTATCTGGATACTTAGATTCTCTCAGGGGGATGCTTATCAGGGTGAGTGTAAGTCATTGTAGAATGATAGTGAATGCTTTAGCATTTGTAAGCATTTTACATGATAGATGCAAGTCTAAAATCTAACTTCAAACATTATAATGAGCATCTTTTAAACTGTTAAGATTACACCAGTATTGGTCACTCACCAAATTCCTATACTAATCATGGATATAGATTGATGAAAGTTTTGGTGAATTGAATGATACCACGTTGTGAATTTTGTTAGACACTCATCTATGGTCAAGTAAAATAAAAATGCAACTAAAAATTTGTATATGCTAAACCTCGCATGGTAGGAAAATTTGTATATTGATGAGTTGCAGTTTGGTTTCTAAAGAAACAAATGTGATATTCGGTTCAACCTTCTAAATGAGGACCTTGTTACAAAGGTTGCTTTCCTCAATTCAAGAACCTAGGAGGCATTCTTCCTCATTCAAAATTGCTAGTAGAACAACTTCATCAAAGAGGGCTTCCACACATTAAGTGAAGGGGAAATTGCAGATTTGATTGAAATAAATTTTATACGGGATTATGGAAAGGAAACTTTGACACGTTCATCAAAGAGGATTTCCACGTATTAAAATGGAGGGGAGATTGCAATTCAAATTCAACTCTCATCCCTCAACCCTACAATTACTAATGACATTGCTTGCCTGACATGGTGAGCTGGGCAAGAGATTGAACTTTGGCAAGGACTCGTGACAACTCGGGCACTAACTCATGTTTAAGTTTGTGAATATGCCGAAGGTTAGAAGCAAGTCCCTCTTGTAGGCAGGAGTGGGAAATTCATTGCTTGTAGAGAGCTCAAAGAAATATTCATGTATTTGATGATTTGCCTCAAAATTAGCATCAGATTGACTGTTAACAGCTCAAGTAGGGCCATGTAAAGACGACATGGATAAGATCTATATTTTTTAGGTGTACAAAGTGGTGGCAGCTTGTGGTGGCAGCTTGTGATTGTTACCCTCATAAGAGTTTTAACAACTGTCATAGCCAAGCATTAGCATTTACATGAGCGGTTATGGGTTAGCCTATAGATCAACTGTGTTACCCTAACCTTTACTGCTTCGAAATTTGTAGCAATTTCTGTATTTTTTTTCTAAAAATTGCATTCTCCTTAGAATCTGTTTCTCTCTGCAAGAAACATAATTCCCCGCTATTACTCCTCCTAAACATATGCAAACTCTGTTATTCATCAGTTATAGATGCCTTAACCTTAGGGGCAGGTTTTCATCAGACCCCTAACATGGCTCCCACAAATCCTTGAGGCACTATGAGGCAATACAGAATTCCAACCAATATTCAGTTTCAGAATTCGCAATCACCTTAGTGTCAAATGGGACTCTGTAAACAGTTTGAAAAAATGTGAACTTCTGAGCCTCTCTAAAAAGGCCATGGAATCTTTATTCCAAAAAATGCAAATTACAAGCAGTGAAGTTTCCCGCTCCTGCCTACAAGAGGGGCCTTCTTCCCTTCGGCATATTCACAAACTTGGAGAATACAATCTAAACTTCTGCTCATAAAATTGATGTGAAATGAGCCCAGATACAGGAACTATGAATCCTCTCATCTATATATACAGCCGTATCATCTTTGTGGGGACACCAGTGCTTCAAAACCAGTAACTGCTGAATCAATTGTGGACATAATTTATCCGGTACAACTACTTACAGTTCAATTTTCTCTGCCCACATTGCCAGGATTCGCATTGCAATGGCACTTGCCGACCACTGATGGAGGCCCCAGATGCAACCACTGCTGCTCCGAATCCTTGTTTTTTTAAATTGCAATCTGCACAGTGAAACTGAGTAGAAAAAACTGCGGTTGCAGTGAACCCCACCCTCATTTATCAACCCATCACACCATAGACTTCCGAAAACATTAATCTGCAGTTGATCTTCATCTCGCAATGGCACTTGGGGGCACTCTCACACAAGCTCTGGATTGGATCTAGACGGTGTCGCTCAATCGGACATAATGTACAAGCACACCATCCAATCACATCACAATGGGCTGACATGCCTTCTTTATGACCTAAAGAGACAACTGCATGATATACATAACATCTGAATTTACTTGAGAAGACACAGAATGACAAACGTTAGTAAAGGCGTATCCTGGTTGTGATTGGCTGCCGACAAATTGGACAATTTGCAAGGCTTTCACTACACTGCCGACACGTCTGATGCCCACAATTGAATGCCATATCCTTCTTGTCTGTCAAACACACAGGGCATTCCAATACTTCAGTGTCATTCATTGGCAATGACCGGTCGGCAGCGTACGTGGGGGCAGAGGGGGGGTGAGTAGGACCAGAGGGCGGGTAATTGTAACCATAGCCATCAGAATTGTAGGCTGATGAGACTGGTGGCTGATAAAGAGGTTGCTGCCTACTTGGCCTTTGTTGGTTATATTCAGGTGCTTGCGGTCCGAAACTTGGACTCTGGGAGTACCCATAACCTGCTGGTGGTGGTCGCATTTGGGGGGCAGGAGTAGAATCAGCTCGTAATACTCCGGGCGGTGGTGGAAGTGGCTTGTTACCTGGCATGCTTCCTCTTGTTTGTCCCAGCATGCCCAGCTCCAGAGTTGCCTTGTACTGTAGAGGAATTTCCATAAGTGCGGCAAGTGCGAATTGGGCCTCCTTCTGGTGTGGAGGTACGCGCCTTGCCATGATCTCAGCAAAGTTGACGAATTGGAAGTTGTCGAAACTGCGAGCGGGCAGGTTATCATCAAACGCCCGCATCATATCCCAAGGCCCATCACCCACTCCCACCAGCACAATGGACAAAGGGTACGCGCTCGCATTCACGATTGCATCGATTGTCTCCCTTTCTTGTGGGCTGTGTTGCCCCACATTCGTGTCAATGCTCCTGGTCACCTGCCCATCTATAGCATCATCACAAGAGAAAATCCCATCAGTACGGGAGCAAGATTCCCACACAAGAAAGTAAGATAGCCAAGCTGACAAAACGTCTGGCTCTAGTTTCATGTTTCATGAATTTCTTTGAAGTGAAAATAAATGCGTAGGGGATCTGGATGGTGACTCCTGCTTTAGAAATGTTACGTCTAATTAATTCTAAAAACGGCCTTTCAGAGTGTGATCTCTTTTTAATGTAGAGAGAAATGGTTTCATTAGCGATGCTCTCCTTCCAAGAAGATTGCTCCAGGTTGTGAAATCAAAAATCAACTGTTCCTTAGAAGCATTTCAATTAAAAAACAATTTGTTCTGAAGGGGAGAATTACCTCCCCGGGATTGTACACAACACGAGAGAAGGCAGTAAATTGGAAAGGTGAGACAAACCTGCGATGATGATCAAAACATGATACTGGCCTCCACTTTGCTCAACGATGTCAACGGCTGCATTTATAATGGGGGCAAAGGAAGTTGGTCCAGCAAGCCTGACGTGTGGGACAATTGTTCGATACCGCATGAGCGCCTCTTCAAAACCTTCGCAAGGCCTGTTATCCGGGAAGAAACTGAATACATGTTTGTCATGAGTGGAAGAGTCACCAAAACCAAAGCAGGGTATCAAGTTGTCTTCGTCGAAGGGCGTCAACGTCTCCCCCACAATACTGATGGCCTTCTCGTACGGGTTCAGTTCGTTTCCAATTGCATGCAAGCTTCTGCCACCGAAAGATATCTTTCCTGTCCACTCGTTGCTTTTGGTGAAATCGATACCCACAATAAGGTTAGAGGATTCCAGCCCCGCTTGCCCAAGAGCTCGTTGGACCTCCTCGAGGGAATTATAATTATCGTTGATATGAGAATATTTTTGGGAGTACCTTCGCGCAAAGGCCGCTTTAGACTGCGGCTTGCTTAACGGTGGTGGCGGAGAGGCAAAAGCAGGAATCGATGTCTCTTGATCGTACACATTCATAGAGGGTGGTGTTTCTTGATACCATGAAGATGGCTGCCTGTCGTAACGTGAATTCAGTCGTGGGGGGGGCCGTGATGACGACCCACTATTTCCCATCGCAACTTTCAGATGAGAACACCTCTTCTCAACAAGGACCCTTGTTTATTATAACCTTAGTGAATAGATTGCACCTGCCTTAAAAATACCTCTTTGATGGTAAAATTATCTCTCGCGAAGCTCTGTGCAAAACCCAGAGAGATTTATCAGAACCAAGTTTTAAACAAAACTATAGGTGGACTTGAAAAAAGTGTAGCATGCACTTCAGGCTCCCGTTCTAACTTGAAAGCATAAATCGCAACTCTTGTACTCCTGATCAAAATTTCCTCACAGAATAACAACCTCTACAACGAGCAACACAGCCAAACATAACCAAACATAAACAATACCTGGAACTCGGTCAAAGACACAAATCTGCTTCACCCAGTTTTTGGCACAGAGGTTTCTCTTGCATCGAGGAGCCTTGCCTTCTTTTCTACCAGTGGCTACCTATCAAATCTGGTCAAATCTTTCCTCTTGAGTATATTAGTAATCTATACAAAGGCGTGTTTTCCCATGACAAATTTCTTGGAACTAATGAAGAACAGGTGAAGCTACTCTAAACGCAGACAAAAAGCACCCACCTGAAAACCCTTACACCGTGACTGACTCTCTGCACAACGCTCCTTAGTCTGGATAACAATCCAAACGCCTACCATCACACAAGCGGGACTACTGCACCCCGCCGGCTGTCTTCAGAAGGGTCCTCGAACCTGAGACGAACTCCGTAGGGAAGATCACACAAACCGCTCATCTAGGGTATCAGGAATTGCAAGTGAGAAAACTCCTGAAAGAGAGACACCTTGCTTCTCACGCTGGCAACGTTGCCTGAGGTTTCCCGTCACATGCCGTGACTGTGACTCGAAAGAAAGGCGGCTAAGAAGCTGCTTTACAGGACGAATCGGCTGACTGGTTTGCAAGCTACGTCATCGACAAACTGCACAAAGTGGATCTCTATTAGCTGACACGGCAGCATTGAGAAAGCTTTTCCGTGTTGGAACTCCAGTTGCCTGCCTGTAGAGACGAAAGATTAGGGTTCAAAACAGGGATCGCTTCTCAAATAAAACGCTTAAGATATAGTCAACACACTAAACTGCCCTGTTACTTTAGCTTTGGAAGCTTCGCGAAGAACAGAATTATGAAAGGGTCGTTTCCACTGGCCCGGTGGTTGTGGCCACCGTGGTCATGGTTGTGATTTAATTTTTGGTTCTATTTCCATGAAAAAGGCATGGTAAATGCTAAACATAACAACAACCATGCTCTACCTCATCAAGCCCACATTCACCATGGTTAACGTGCCTTGCAATGTTGTTCATGCTTATGTGGCATCCCTAGATAGAGAATTTCAAGGCCAAGGTCCGAGGAGAAAGTTGAGGAAGCAACCAGTTGTGGTTGATAATTGTGATTAACCACAGCTACCGTTTTAGTGTAAACGATCCTTCAAACGAGACAAGGATAACCACACTAAATTGGCCTGTCAATTAAGCTTTGGAAGCTTCCCGAAGGACAGAATTAAATCATGAGAGTAAAACTGTTTTGGAAGTTGCCAAGAAACAGCGTGGTGCTCTTAGCATCTCTGCCATCTCCTACTTAATTCCTACATACCTACTGTAGGGGAGTCAATGCTCCATTCTCCCCGACAAGCATAGGTAGGCGAGGAAGCGAGCCTCGAAAGTGCTGCAGAACCTCAAAGAATTCCCAAATTTGGCGGCATCTTGATTCTTAACGGCAATGACTTGCTTAAGTTCGCCGACTGTTCATTTTATTCTACCTTATTAACGCGTGATGGCAGCTCGGTAGCGACAAACTACAAGCATGACGACAAGATCCGACACCTAAAATTGAGGGGGTGCCAATTCACGACTGCACTTCGATCAATTGCTTATGAAAGCATCATTTCTGGATTATGCAACGGAGTAAGACTTCTTACTTGAATCTCCGAATAGAGAACAAAATGTCTGCTCCGAAATGTCTGCCAATACTTCATTTACTTGCAGGCATTCAAAATCATCTTCTACAGCTTCCAAATCTTTAGATGAAACTGCATGTAGAGCAACCAGGTTACTTAACCTAACTTCCTGTGCTGCCATGCAAGTTGATCAACGACTACACTTAAATAGGCAGCAGATCAAAGGCCAATCGCATTTCTGGCACCTACGGAGCAGGACATCTCACTATATTAAAAGCAAATAGGTAGAAAAATGTCGGATTCAATTCCTTTTTCAACTACTGCTGCCTTCATTTAATATGCAATCTGCGGTCCATTCATCTACAATCTTCCCAAGGTTCCGAAACGAAAGCAAAACGTCAATTCCAAAATGAGGGGTCTAATTATCTGCCGACGCCTTCAGTTAATCATCACTTGCAAGCCGCAGCGGTTGTTCCAATCCCCTCCATACCTTCCAAATCCTACCGATATAGCATGCAGGCAACAAGAGACCAGACCTACCTAATTTCAACCGACGCCAATGCCAATGCAGACTACGCCCCGACGGACATGAAAACTACTAAGTTGTTAGTAAGCTTGAAAGCGCAAATCGGTGGCGAAATGTCGGATTAATTGGAGTCGGTTTCGTCTGCCATACCTGCAACGTAGATGCAAGCAGCAGCCGTTGAAACTCTCCACAAAATTGCTGTAGCTCGGCAGACCGCCGCCTGCGCATTCGAACTTACAGAAGTTCCGAAATCACACCCTATTGCAATTCCGTAGTGGCCTGGCCAGGCCGGCCGGCCTGCCGATGAAATGGTTTTGGCTGACGTGTCTACTCCTGATTGGAAATGTGGAGGCACACTCTCCCATAATCGATGACCCAGCCATGGCTTGATCAATGGGACACGTGTCGCCTTTGCCACCTCTGTAGTAGGCACCTAGTAACTTACATGTCTTAATTGTTGCTATGTCCATTAGTGATCGGGGAGATTTTTGGGCATAATCGGTTGAGATCCTAGTGTTTGCAAGTCCTACCGGTTACATGTTGACATCCTCCGGTTTTCCTTTATTAAATTGGGGTACATTCTATAAATTCCTCTAAAATGATTGGTAATTTTCCTGCAGTTTTGAACTTCAACCGGTTATTTCTCAAACTCAACCGGTCCATTTGTAACTAACTACCGGTTCTTCCCGATCATTGATGTCCATACATACATACATGGCTACTAAAGCCCACGGCAAAGGCTCCTCGCATTCATTAAGGTTGAGGGGTCGATCACACCAGCCACTTCTAGCACCATCCGTCAGCATCTCGGGTTGTTTGAAAGGGAAAAAGTGGTGGACCAACATCTATTTCTGACCATAATCCCCAACGGTTTCACGGCTAGAACTGGACGGAAACGTTGGTGTGATTGGGACATGAGACATCTATAACCAATAGAATAAGAGAGTTTGCATCTGTTTAGGAGGAGTGATAGTGAGGAATCACACTTCTTGCAAAGAGAAACATAGTCTAAGGAGAATGCAATGATTTTTTAGGAATTGATAGAACATACCCAATTATTGATAAGAAATTTTAAAAAAAATTAAAAAAAACTGGAAGACGTCAGCATGTAACCAAGTGGACTTGGAAACAGCTGGATTTCAACCAATTATGTTTAAAAATCTACCCAAACACCTTGAGGCAGGAGTCTAAACAGCCCAGGTTTTCTACATCATCCCAGAGCTTCGGAGAAGGAGATATTGCTATATCTTTTTACCACTGATGTAATTTCTTACCAAGTAAAGAGGTTCGTGTTCTGTGATGTCCAAACTGTAGAAACCGAGACAGATAGCACTGTCTGGAACTAACTATTCGAGGATGAGCAGGGGGCTCACCGGTTAATATACAAGTTGTTGACCTAGTTTACAGATCTAATTACAGAGACCTAATTTACTGGGAAAACCCTAATGTAAGACAAAGTAAAAGAGGAGGAAGAAGAGGGCATGTGGGCAGAAGGTTCAACACCCCCTCTTGCACACAGCCCTGAATTGCTTCCGACTCAGGAGCAAGGTAAACTGATAGTGATGGATTTGAGACTGAGAGAGGTCACTTGGGTCCGTCTGTTGTCATTGTTGGCGTGGACGATTCTGATGATGATAAAGCGAGGAATAACCTAGTTGATAGAAATAATCAAAAGCCGGGTTTTCGATGTGAGCGAGCAAACTCCAAGGAAGAAAGAGCAGAAGCAAAGGGTCGAAGAGAAGAAGAAGAAAAACTTCGGTCTCCGGAGGAGACCGACATGAATGAAGTGTCTGTTCGATCCTCCTCCAATCCGATGCCCACAGGACAAAGATATGGAGGTAAAGATCTACTCCTCCCTTTCGAGAGTAGACACTATAGTCACCAGTCACTAGTAACAAGAACCAAAATGGTTAGTTTTAGGGGGGATTGTTAGTATGGTTTGGGTCGCCAAGTCTCTAGTGCATTTGTTAGTGGATGGAGTAGAGTGGCTTAGTTACTAAAGTTTTATGGCTTTATCTATGGGGGGTTTGGTGTTTGGGGCAGGGGTTGGTGGTTTTCTATTCTTCTTTTATGTAGGAGGATAGACATGGCATATTTAATAGCGATAGTATTGATGTTTTTAAAAGTATTTTTAATGATAGGCATAGGTATTTTAAATTTATTTTCGAGTGATTTCATTGAAAGAATGTGTGTAGTGGCTCTAGTGCCTGCGGTGATTATAATAAGGGGGTCAACTTTCCATCCTCTAGCAGCAATACTATCGATTAATGGTTTATATTTGTTATTTTTTGCTTCGAGTGTTTCTGTAGAGAATCTATCATTACAGTATGTGAATTCGATGAATTGTATGGTGAGGTTGGGGTCCATGTCTGTGGGGGGGTCATTTTGGTACGGTAATCCTCTAACACAAAGGATGTCAGGTTTAAATCTGGAGTTACAATGGCATCTTTGTGTACCGCATGTCCAAGGGAGTAGCCAATTGGGAACCCCTAACATTACCCAACCCAAAGGTCTTAACTCCGGCGCGGAGTTCGATGCAGCTCCGATGCGGCTCAGGGAGGTTCGGATGCCAGCTCCGGTGGGTCCATTTTTCTGGCCCTCCCCGTTTTGGCCCCTTGATGACTTCTTTTGGTTTTTTTTTTGCTAAATTTGGGTTCTACGGCCCCAAATTACTCTAGGAGGCCCCTTATGAGATCAAGTAAGGCCCCACCCAATCAAAAAAATAGGGGGCAATTTTTGCCCCAACCCACCCGAACCCACCGGAGCTGGCATCCGAACCTCCCCGGAGCCGCATCGAACTCTGCGCCGGAGTTAAGACCTTTGGGTTGGGTAATGTTATCCATTGGGAACGGTGTTTTCCTGGGATGTATTATTGTAGGTGCCAGCGTTCATGAGAATATAACATCGAGATTTTTCAGATGAGATTAGTAATTTCCTAATTTCCCATACAGCTTTGTTGTGTCTTTTGACGTGAAGTGAATGTATATGTTGTTGTTTGCACGTAAGTAGCACATGTAACCACGTGTCCGGTTCGTATGAGTTGCAAATGGGGCATGTAATAGAGGGATATGATTGTCTACCGAAGAACAATTGTTTTCGAGCATTGCCCATAGAGGTTCCTGTTCGGAATTTGATGAGGCATGATTTTTGTTTATCCGTGATTTCCGGGTTTTCCTAGAATTCGTTAGAAAGTTCTTTGTCTATATCTGCATTTCCTATCCATTTGTAAGTGTTGGGGGTTTGTGTGGCCATGTTTTCCAAGTTGTTTTCCCTATCGTATTTAATAATTTTTTTTCTAAGAATCTAACAGGGCCTTTATTAGGAACGTCCATCATTGAGGCCCAAACGTCCTTTTGGTAGTAATATGGGGTGGCATGGGCATGTTCATATGGGTGAATGGCAATTCTGTGCTCTAGTTCTAGCCCTTCTTTTGCCAATTTGTCTGCTTGTTCGTTGCCGTTAATGTTGACGTGTGCTCTGACTTTGTATAGTGTGATTGGTTGTGTTCGGTTTTGAAGTAGTTATACCATGGTGGCGAAGGTGATTTGGTCAGGGTGGCTATTGTGAAGTGTGGGGTGTTTAATTTGTGTGTTGACTAAGTATAATACATTGAGACTGTCGGTAAATATGTATGCGGGTTCGTTTGGATATAGTGTATTAATGATTGTTAGTGTTTCATGTATGACTATCATTTATGCTCGTAGTATGTTTTGGAGTCCATGTAGTCTTTTGGAGATGTTAAGGCCCTTTGGGCTATAGATTCTATAGCCAGCTCTTTCTCTTCTCCATACTCCAGGGTTAATTTCTTTGGGTTTCATAAAAGAACCGTCTGTATAGTAGCTGAATTGTGGATGGAATTTTAATGGTAAGTTGGTTTGGTAATTAGGGAATTGTGGAATAAGTATGTTATTATTATTGGGTGTGTTTGGATAATTAGATTTAGCCCATTTTTTGCTAGGATTAACGGCGGTATTTAAGGGGGTGGGTGGTGCAATTTGTGTGTGAATTTGTAATATTTGGAGGTTGTTTGCTATGTTGCTGAGTTGATACATTTGTTCGTAGGTACCGATGTGATTGTTTTGGTGGTGGATACAGAATATTCGTAGTGTTAATAATTCTTTTCTCGTGATATTGAGTTCGGGGGGAATTGTGGGTTCTTCGTATATGATGGTGTCTGCTGCAAAGTGGACAATGATGTGTGTGTACAAGAATGGGCCAGTGTATGGGTTAAAGTTATGGTACCAATCCATATCTTTTGAGATAAGTATAATGATTGTGTTTGGGTCGTTTTTGGCCGCAATGCGGGCCCAATGGATGGCTTGTTGTAAGTCTGTTGCGTTATGGGGGTGGGCGTAACCAATTCCTTTCCATTTTTGGTCAAATATTTTTCCTAGGGATCCAAATATTCTATCCCTAGAGAATGGTGAATGGAATTGGGTGAATTGTGTGGGACAAGTAACTGGGGATGAGAAGTATGAATGGTTGATATTAAATGATGTTATTAGGAAATCTAGTATTGGAGTTGGTATAGTATATTGGGCACGTTTAAGTGGGTCATTTTTTGGAATACGGTATTTATACCTTTGGTATAGCCACACGATTTCAGTTTCAAATGATTGGGTAGGTGGTTCTAGACTATGTGGGGTATCTTTAGCTTGATGGTATTGTTTCCATAGCCACAGTAATCTAGTTTTTGGGATGGTAATGAGGTGCCGACTATTGTCTTCATATATGTGAGCGACGTCGAATTGTGTTTGAATAATGTTAGTATTTGTTTCGATGTCACTCTCTGGGTTGCATTCATTAATGGAGATATGTGCCAATGGAATTATTGTGGCAGGGATAACGTATCTAGTATCTCTTAGTTGTTCCGTGGAGAAGTATGCGTTGACGATATTTATGAAGTATTTGTGTTGCCTTTTCGTATAATATTGGGTAAGTAGTTCGGTGTTGTAGCAACTAGTATAGGCATCACAATAGGGAAATAACTCTCTTTGGGTGCGCCATTTGTTGTATCTGGTATTATTTGTTGTAGTCCATTGGCATAGGTATGATGTGTCATTTCTTTTAATCCCGTTAGAATCTATGAGTTGTCGTTGTTTGTGATCTAGTATTGTGTGTATAGGAAATTGACGGGGGTTGTTAAGCATATTGTTAGGAGGCGGGGGTAGGTGGGGGATAGGGGAGGTTGGGTGTTGAGGGAGGATGGTATGATTTATTATTGTATAATCATTCTTTAAGGTTCGTGGGGGGTAATGGTGTGGGCATGGTAGGTGGCAGGAAGGGTGGCAAAATAGTTGATTCGCGATGTTTAATGCACTCTTGATGAGTTTTGTAGGATTGGAGTGGTATATTTTAAAGTCGTCTGGGTTCATTAAGGTTGTGCCATTGGGCATGATTATTTGTTCTAATTTTATTATATTGTGCAATAGAAGTTTTTGTAATAATTTAAGTGAAGTGTTGGGGTTTAGGCCCTGTAGGTTTTGAGCTTCTTTCAACCATGTGGTTTTCAAGTGTGGATGGGTTTAATAAGAAGCTATTTATTGTACGTTTTAGGTGGACTCCGGCTTCATGTTTAAGCACGGGGAGGTCACTTCATTGTCAAGTTGACACCACGTGCGGACAAAGTTTGCTACCCCTATATTACATGCCATATATAATTTTAAAATTTATGATATTTTTTCTACATATACATAACCATTGATAGTATATTTTGTATACTTTTTTGAAATTTTTAGTCATCTTTATGTTTTTTAGTAATTGTTTTAGTTCAATTCTATGTCATTCTAGTTAGAAATGGTATGTTTTATGAAAAAAACAAATCATCAAATTTAGTTATCACTTTTGACTATGTCATATGTACTGTGTATATCTACTCGTGAAAAAAATTGATAAAATTTTGACCCATTTTGGTGGTGCAACTTACCAAAAGAAGATTTTTTTTTGTCGCACGTGGTGTTCAACTTGACAATGGAGTGATCTACCCGTGTGTTTAAGTAGGAATAGCGTTCTAGTGATAGGTGATCTAACACAATGATGGTATTTAATGCGGGTTATTTCTTTGGAACCTCCAAATTTTGCAAGTATAAATTGTATTAAGCCATGATAGATTTTACCGAGTCTACCTTTGTCATTGAGGGCATTTTGTAGTTGTTCTCCAATACAACGCAAGTAGGCATTTTGTAGAGAGAATGCTTCAATTCGGAATAGATCGTGCGGGAGTTGTGTAGCGATATTAGATGTGCTTTTTGGTAATCCGCATATTATTTTATGAAGTGCTATAATCTTCTTATCGAGTTTTTTGATAGCCGGAATAGAGTATGGTACTGCGTAAAAGCTGTAGGCTATACCAACACGTATGACTATATCTGTCATGTTGATTTTTTGTTTCATGGTGGCTGGGTATGCTACAAGGGTTTGGCATTGTTTAATAACTTTAGCTGTAGTGGTATTAATTTTTGGTTTCCATTTAAGAGATGGTGCGAGATTGATTCCCAGATAGGTGTATGGTTCGTGTTGATCTAAGACTGGTAATGGTTGGTTTCTATGATTTATATTAGTGGATTGAATCAGGGCTTTAAATGTTATGGGGTTCATTTTAGATTTATTAGGGCATCCGGTCACTGCATACTTGGGTATTCCAAGGTCCATTCCCGCCCATTCGCAGAATTTGTCTAATTTGTTTAGTTGTATTTGTAATGATTTTAATTTGTTGGCAATCGCTACTAGATCATCGGCATATGTTGCAGATGTGATTTTAATTTTGGAAGTTCCAAAGGTATATCCATTGTCACCTTGTTGTAACCATCTAAGGAGGGGTTCTAAGAATATTAAAAATAAGTAAGGGCTGAGAGTGTCTCTTTGTATTGTACCTCTTTGAATGGGGATGGGTAGGGTTTTGCCGAAGTATTCTCCAAGATATATAGTAGTGGATTGTGAGTATATATTTCCGATGAGGTTTATTGCGTCTATTGGGTATCCAAGGTCTTTCATTATGGCTAAAAGTCTTGCATGATCAATGGAACCGAAAGCGTTTTTGAAATCAATGTAGAGGATATATATATATTTTGGTTCATAAATCTTGCATCTTCTAATGCTGCAATGAGGAGTTGAAGTTGTCTGGATGTTCCTCGTTCTGCTCTGAATCCTTCTTGACTATCATGCAGTATTTGGTATTTTTCACCGTGATGGAGTCGAGGGGTGAGGTTTCGGAGTGCTTAAAGACTTTCCTATTTATTTTTTGGGGATTTTTTTCATACATTTGGCGGTATTTTGATACGGCTTTTAAAATACAGTGTTTGGTGTATTTTGTAGTGATTTTTCTGGCTTCTTTATTAGAGGTTTTGGCGATAGCGGCTATGATGTCAATCCCTTCATTTGGGGGAGTGGTTGTTGTAGGTGGATGTGGAATTTGCACATGTTGGTGGTTATGGATTTCATTTAAAATGGGGTGAGTTTGCCAGTGTGGGTTGTTTCTTGCAATGTATATTGTTTTCTAATAAGATGGTATGTGTCGAGGTGTTGTTTCCATTCTTTGGATAGTTTTCGTGGTAGGAAGCCACCTTGCTGAGCTGTTCTATTTGTAAGGGTTGATATTGGGGCTGCTTAGCAGGTTTTTTCAATGGTTACTGAATTTTTTTCTACAATGTTGTCTAATGCTGTACAAACTTCTTGCCATTGATCAGGGGTGAGGTTGTTGTGATTTTCTAGTAGGATGGTTAGTTCGTTTACTTGCGTGGTATTTGCTTCAAAAAATTCTATATTAAATTTCTCTAAGTTTTCCGGCGGGATTGGATTTAGTATTCTAGTTGGTGTAATATTTGTTGGGGGTGGTGGTCTAGCTATAAGTAAGTTTTGGGGTATGTGTAAGGTGATTGGATAGTGGTCTGATTTTAGATTTATGTTTGTGTTTGTTGTAGAGGCGAATCTGTTGTTATCTGGTGAGTTGATATAGAAACCGTCTATAAGGCTGGTTGACGTGTAATTATAACCTCCTTGTCTTGAAAAGTTAGTGTTTGTTGGAATATATTCTAGATTTAGGGTTGTAGTGAAATTTTTCCATTGGATGTTGTCCTCTTGTGGTGGCGTGTGATTGTTGTTATTTTGTCTTCCGGTGAGTGTAATATTTTTATTAAAATCTCCACATAAAATGTGTGTGTGGTTTGGGTGCGCAGTTATTTGGTTGGTGATTGTAGTTTTGAGGTAGGGAATGAGGTGGATGTCATCTACATGTGTGGGCATATACATGTGTATGATTAGCCATGGCAGGAGTGGATGGTTGTGTATTTTTGTTATTTGTAGATAAGGGGAGATGTTTGCTGGTGTGGGTATCTTGGTAACGTTTCCAGGAAATGCGTATTTGTTATGAATAAGTGTGAGAAGACCACCTCTACTGGGGGTGTAAGGCATTCTTTGTTGTATGCATCTTGTGAGGGCGTGTGTATTGTTAAAAATGAGCTTATATTCAGGGAATTGGTTCTAAATGTATTTTGTGGATTTAGTTGCTGTGAGTTTGGTTTCTTGGATATTTATAATCGCTATGTTGCTAAATGAATGGTTTATTAAGCTTTGTAGGTTTGGTAAAGTTGTGTTAAGTGACGAGGCATTCCATGTTATTATATTTGTTTCGTGGTTAGTGTTTATAATTGTTCTTGGGACTGGTGTGGGGATTTTTGGGAGTAGAGGTGAATGTGAGTATTCATCTATGTTTTCTGAGCACCGGAGTGACTCGGTAATCAGTTTTACAGGGAGAAAGGAAAATTTTCTTTGGAGTGTGGTTAGTGTAGGTGGAGTCTCTTGGTTGTGGATAAATTTATATAACTCGGTATGTATAGAATTTTTGGGGTGTATTATATCTTGGTTATTTTTAACAAATATTGTATATGGGTGTTGTGTTAGAATGTGTCGGTCGGGAGGGTTATTAAGGATGGCTAGTCTAATGATTAGTGTGTTGGTCCATATGTCGTTAAAGTGGTAAATGCGGGGTTGGGCTAATATGTTGTTGCATGTGTCTATTGAGGGGTTTATCGTAATAACTAAAGCATATAGTATATGAGTTGATTGGGAATGACTTTGTGTTAGGATGTATTGATGTAAGTGTGGATACATGATGGTTGTTTGGTGATGTAGTGGGTGATTATGTTTTAGTATGGGAGCGAACGTGTTTGCTATATGTTGGTACTCTGGTTGTAGTTTTATCGTGTTTGGGATAAAATATGTTTTGGCTATCTTTTTATGTGTAGCGGGGTGTGTGCGTAGGATATCAAGCATTGGTCCGGGGTTAGGTTCTATATCTCCACATTGTAATAATGTTAATTTATTGATGAAGTAGTATCCGTGGAGTTGAAGTAATTTTGGTTTTTTCTTATGTATTTTTTTATATTTATTGAGTATGAACTTAGTTGTAGTAAATAGGTTAGGTAAGGCGGGTATTATGTTTACTAGTTGTTTAGTTGAAAAGTGTGTACTTGTGTTGCTTTTAGGTTCGTGATTTGTTATTGTGTTGGATGTCCAGATGTTTGTGAATTCGTATTTGTTTTTAGTTTTGTGGCGAGGCTGGGAGGCCGAGGCCGTTTTATTATTTGTAAGTGTGAGCAATCCGCCTTTCCCAAGTGTATAAGGCACTTGTTGGTGCTATTTTGTAGGTTTATTACTGGTTGTGTTGTTTGTTTGGTTATTACTTTTAACGTGTTTGGTAAGTGATTTTGTTTTGGTTTTTGTTTTAGTTGGAGTATTATTGAATATTGTGTTTATATGTATTTTTGTATGGTATTTAGTATTACTTTGTAATATTTTATTATAGCGTTGTTGTTGATGAAGTAGTGTTCGTGGTATTGTTTAACTTTTGAGTCGGTCATTTTGTGATTTTGTATAAGTGTGTATTTGATTGTGAAAAATAAGTTAGGTAATATTGGATGGTAGTTGTATGGCACAGGGAGTTTTGTTGTTAGTTTTAGGTTTTGGGTTTGGTGTTGTTCTTGATATTGGTTTTGGTGATGGTTTTGATGGTGGTTTTGGTGTTGGTGGTGGTTTTGATGCTGGTATAGTTGCGGGTGTTGGTGGTTGTATTGATATCTGGTTGGGTATTGGTTTAGATATTGGTATTGGATTTGGTATTTAGTTTGGTATATGTTTTGGTATTTGTTTTGGTGTTGATACTTGGTTTTGTATTTGATTTGGAGTAGGTATTTGATTTGGTATTTGGTTTGGTTTTGGTGTTTGATTTGGTATTGGTATTTGAAAAGATGTAGGTATTTGGTTTGGTATTTGATTTGGTGTTGTTGTTTGGTTGGATTTTGGTATTTGATTTGGTATATAGTTGTTTTGGTATATAGTTTTAAGGGGTTTTGTTCAGAGTTGAGATATATAGTTTAACAAGGTTAGGGGTAAGTATTTTATGTGTTGTGATATATATTGGTTTTATATATTTATGTGTATGATTAATTTTGTTTCTATTTTTGGATTTTTGGATAAGTGTTTCTTGTTTGAGGGGGGTATTTATAAATACCTTTTTATTTTATTTTTGTTGGTATCTTTTTGGTATTGAAGTGTTGAGCTTATTTAGTTTATCGCCATTAAATCTTCCTTGTCGCTTGATGAATCTTCTTTGTCGAGCATTTCCGCGGAGTCCAAGGCTGCCATGGTTTTGGTGAGGGCTTGTCAGAGTGTGGCCATCTCTTTTTTGAGTGCCCTAACTGCCTTTTCTGCCGCGTACGTTGCAAAGTTTTTCGCTTGGCTTGTTAAGCGAGTCTCCATGATTTGCATCTCATCTCTCACTATAGCGGTCCCTTTGGCCACAGCTTCCTCAACCATTTGGTGTATGTCTTTCTTTCTTAGTCCATTGGATGGGGCATTTTCCATGGCTTCTACGGTGTTTGCTAGCGCTGTATTCATATCATTAAAGCCTCGTCGTGTAAGCTCCTCTCCTGAAGGTTTAGATATTCCATCTAAGTTTTTTGGGTGAGGAGCAAATTCGACATATTTGTTACATATTTTATGATTATTTTTTACAAATTTTTTATAGACAGCCGCATTTAAGCATTGCACATTGCATACACCGGTGAGTTTGCCTTTGTCATCCATTTTAAAGAAGATGTTTAAGACATTTTTGTCACCCATGCATGTCCTTATTTCGGTTTCAAGGACCTCTTTAGGCTTTAATTTATTTAATTTTTTTGCAATGATGATGAGTGCATTCTTTTTAGCTAAGTCGTCGCCCGAGGGTTTTCCTATCGTGATATCAATGCTTTCATGCCCGAATGTTATTTTGTTCTTTCTTATATTTTCTACTTGTTCCAGGCTAGTTGCAACGATCCAAACAAAGTTGTGACTTTCCCCTTTTCGCATATGAATAATTTCAAAATTGTGCCCTCTATGAAATCCTTCATTTACCACTTCATCTAATATTTTGTACCATGTCGCATCTTTAATGCTATCAGTGGTGATTTTGACTGATAGCATCTCGCTTGAGGCAATGGTGTCGTAAAACTTACAAATTTTACCTCTATGCAATTTATTATCCGGGAGCCGGATAATAAATGGCCTAAGTCCTTGAAGCATGGGAATACTGTCTTCTTGTATATTTTTTAAATATATTTTAGCGTGTCCCGACCATTACTTGCCTCCATGTGTGCACATTATAGCGATTGGGTCACTTATATCATCACCTAGAAGGATTCTCATTTCATCCATCCTCTTGGTGATGCTTATAAGTGCTTCCTCTTTAGGAATAATCATCTCATCTAACTCAAAGAATAAAGCTACGTGATAATCCATTGCAAAGCCATCACAAGTTTCTATTTCTGAAGGAATTTGTATGTGATGATAGTTTTGTTTACCTAGGTTGTTCTTACTAGGCCATAATTCTTGAGGTACATACGGATATGAGACAATACTATCCTGGCATTCTAATGCTTCTCCTTCATATATGCCCATTTTTACTAACTCACTTATATTCTTATGTTTTTCTTTTGCTAGTTTGTTGCTTGTATTCAAAGCATTCATTGCTTTGAATCCAAGCCATAACGGGAGGGTTTTTTCTTGTGAGCTAGACCGATTTTTAGTTTTATCCACAATAGTTAGGCCTGCATTACTTGATGTCCTCTTTTTTGTTTGAGTTACTTCCATATCTTTTACCCCATCCAATGACTTTTAAAGACTACGAGCATATGCCATTCTGCAAAAGTAAAGTATGTTGTTATTGTATGTTTTCGATATATTTTCTTTGCTCCTTAACCCATTCCCTTTCCACTTATGAATAAGTGGGCTTTGTAGGGGGGTATTAGGAAGGTGTTATTATTTATGTGTGTGTGTTGTTTACTAACATTCACATAACACCATGTAGTTCGGTTACATGTTCCTTTAAATGTAGCTATAGTAGTAAGACATGCTTGTGCATAACAATCCCATAGAGTGTGAGAGATGACGCTGTGAGAGTTGTTCCAATATAGGGTAGCTGTGAGCAGCCACATGAGAACAAAGCAGGTTGCGGTTGCAACCTTCATTTTTAATCTACCCCAATAATGACAACAATTCTATGTGTCTAATACTGTGTTTGTGTGTGCCTATGAAGCATGAAAATGAAACCTATCTCTATATACAAACTTACATGGTTTGTTAGTGAGGTAGCTGCTGCGGCAGGAAAAAAACCTCTTGGTTCTAGCAGCTCCGAGTTTTCTTGCAGCTTCCCGACAGCTTCTCGCCTAGTCCTCCTTCAGTTGTCTAGCTTGTCGTTCGGTGAGTGTGACAAACTGCTGCGGCAGTTAGTTTACAGGCAGCAACTTATCTTGGCCGAGGCAAAACCCCTTATTTTGTTGCGGCAAACCAACGTTTAACTTAGTTACAGTTGAACCGGTTGACTTTGAAATAAGTCCGACAGACAGCAACTGATTTGCTGTGGCAGACCGGTGGTTTAGTTACAGCTAAACCGGTTGAGTTTGAGACAAGTTCGGCAGACAACAACTAGTTTGCTGTCGTAGACCCATGGTTTAGTTACAGCTGAACCGGTTGAGTTTGAGATAAGTCATACAACAGCTAGTTTACTGCGGTATAAGCCCAAAATGGGCCCACATGTTTGTTTTAACTCTTGTAAACCATTATAAGTGATGTTTTAGTGTTTTATGATTATTTACAAGAATATAAAAAGAGTGAAGCTTGAAAGAAGCTAGGTTTAAGCATTAGACTCATTTGGAGCGGGTTAATTAAAAGTGTAGTAGTAAAAGGAAGCTCCGTAGTTGGTGAGCGTAGTAGGTAGAGACCCAATGGTAGTTAAATGATTGAATTAGGACCTTTGATGTTTGTTTTAGGAAAATGGCTCAAGAGATAAGATGAGAGCCTACAAAGTAGGAGGAGATTTCGAAGGCTTATCGTGAGCCTTGAGGGTGCTCACCTCCTCAAACTCACTATTTAAGACCTCGTTCCTCCCTCACTCCTCCTTTCTTTCCTTCGTGCTCCTTGGCACCCCACGTGTTATAAGTGTGGGTGCGTGGGAAGCAAGATAAGAGCACGTGTGTGTGCATGGGTGTAAGGTTAGGAGCCAATGCTAGTTGGCCTTGAAGAGGGCTTGACCTCTTGTTAGTAATAGTTGGACGTGAACGATTTAAAGTTCAATTTATGGCTTTGTTTGAATATTTGGATTTACATTGATTAGCCTTATATTTATGCGGATGTGCAAAGTTTCTTATGGGAACATTTAGTTTTGTTGAACTTACAAAATTACCTTATTGAAGTAGGTGAGCTTGTGTGTGTGTGGAGTAAGAGAGAGGGAACAGCGTAGAATTGCGACCATATATTTTTTGGCAGTAGAATTATTATTGCATATTCATGTAGAGGACTTCATTACCTATCCATGAATACCAAGAACTCATTTTTTGGACTTCATATGAATTTTTGAGAGCCAAAAAACCGAGACTATGTCCAAACTTCCAAAAAAATAGTGACATACTCTTATAGTTTTTGACTTATGATGTTTAAACTTAAAGTATTGGATTCATTAGGAAGAAAGGGGTGTGTGTAACTTTTGAATGTATTGGTGATTGACCATTGAGGTAAGTGTTTTAAACACCTGCACTTTTTTGGTTGAAATAATTATACATTGAAATATCAAGAAGGAGTTACTACGTGTCATTCCAACATTTTACACTCGGGTTAGGACGAAATTAAGGGTGGCGAACTTTTGGTGACATGCGGAGACAACAACTAACTTGCTGCAACAGACCGTAACTTAACTTGCTGCGGGGGATTAAGTTACAGCCTAGCCGGTTGAGTTTGAGATAAATTCGGCCAGGAACTTAGTTACAGCCTAACCGATTGAGTTTGAGATATATTCGGTTGACTTACAAGCTGTTTTTTCTGGTGAGTGCCTAGAAGATCTTTATTGCAGGCCTAGGACTTAGAAGTACTAAGGACCTGGGTTGTTGAAGTCTCTACACCGATTACTGATGAAGGCTCTATGGACCAACCTTGGAAAACTTCTAGAACAACAGGTTTCTCAAGTTATATATTTGTTCATTGCTGATGAATCCCTGGAATGAAAGAAAACTAGGAGATCTAGTTTAGCGTTTGCAAGCTTATAAAAAGCTGATCTCTCAAACTATAAAGCTTCTCATCTATTAAGGCGTTTGTATATTAGCTCTCAAGTTGAACAGAAATTCCAGGGGGAGAATCAAGATGTATCCTAGCCAAACCTGGGAGCACTAAGATTTTGACCGATTATGTATATGAGCATATAAATATACTGGGGTTCTTCAGACGTAACTGTTGCGACGTTTTCTGGGTGTGATGTATTTTGACAACAAATCTAAGCAGGTAGGACAATATATCACTCAATCAACAGGAAGTTCACACTTGTAGTCGATGACGGCAAAGCTTCGGAGGTCGGGTTGACTACTACGGAGATCGGGGCGGACTGCTTCAACTTTGGCCTGTACTCCAACCTTTAGCTTCAGTGTTATTCTGTGTGCTCAGAGATGCAGTTTCGCCACAGCTACAGTGATGTCGATGCGGCAGTGGACAACGATGTAAGGGCGAAAATGACAGTGCAGGGGTGAGAACGGGGATGTAGATCTCTTGATGCTGGGAGAATCACTTCTTTGTTCCTATCGCTGATCTACTGGTTTCTCTCAAATAACACCACTTTGGCTACCTCTCATGAATGTGTCTAGTCTTTCGAGATCTGCACATCAAACTGTCTAGAGTATCACCTGGAACTCACACACCTCGAATCTGGTTCTGAGAACTATCTTTGCGGCCGGCTATCTTTCAGCTTCTAAACTTCATCATTCACTCAAACTGTCTCTAGATCTGGGCTACCTCTATTTGGATCTTTGAACTCAAACTTCACTACAACTTCGAATGCTACTGTGCTATACTCAATCACAAGAGCGATCTAAGTTGCTTGGTGTGGGATGCTTTGCGGAGCTCTCGGAGGAAGCGGACTGAGAAGTGGGGCATGCTAGTTGAAGTGTTCTGCTCTATACTTGGTGTGGTGGCCGGACGTTTGGCTTTTCTGTTCACCAAGGGTCAGTGGTATCGGGAGATGCGGTGACCCGGTGGCTCTTGGGCGGAGGAGCATCATGCACACAGCATGTCGCTTCCACTCCGCCCTCGTGCCTCCTAGGGCCTACGGCCGTTCTCCACCCTCACAGACCTCCGGTGTTCACCTTGGTGCCATAGCTTCGCCGCTCCTCTTGACCTTGAATTACATTAGTGAGATTGATCCGGGTCGAAGAGAGAACACTACTGCCCCCTCTTAGTGATGAGCTTGTGCTTAGCCGAATTTGGCCACTACTTCACAAAAGGGTGAATGTATCCCTCTTGTGGCGGCTCAGAAGAGTAAACAGAGTGTGGAAGGAGAAAGTGGGGACGACAGTAGAATGGGCGGCGTTGGAGATGGTGCGAGTCGATTCGCCGGGCTTTCTGCAATTCCTAGCAGCTCGCCGTGAGCCTCGTCCTTCGTTACGTGAGAGGGTTGAGAGTGACATGACAACGTTCACGGTCCTGCTTGCGGAGCATCTTGTGAGTTTTTCATATCACTCTGAATCTATCCAATCGGGGATTGGCAGTCTTGGTCCTGATGAAGACGGAAGAAGGTGGCATCCAACGGGAATAGTTTCAAGAGAGTTAGAGAGTGAGGGAGCAAGTAGTCAGTGTTACCCTAGTGGAGCAACAAGGTTTGCATATACTGAGAGGTTTTCTGACATAGGTACGTAGTAGTGATGTTGACCAAAGTGAGGAGGAGGAGATCGAAGCATATGCTTCGTCTATGGATAGTTCGATGAGGGTCTATTATCCTCGACATTTGGTGAGGGTCAGATGAGTTAGCTGCGAAGGTAAAGTTTCTGTCTGCAGATTTCAAACTTGATTCTCCCAAGTGGTTTTGTGAGAATGTCCGCTGGTTGTTCCTGGGATGAAATAAATTTGACCTTGATTGTGTTGTCTTCGACCTTCTGACGGGTGAAGTGGTAGTCAATTTGGAAGTGTTTTGATTTTTCGTGAAAGACTGGGTTGTAACTAAGTTTAATGTTGCTCTGGTTATCACAGTAGATGTTTGTAGGCTTGTCGTCCAATATTCTAAATTCATCCAGCAATCTCCGAATCCAAATAGCTTCACAAGAACATTGGGCAAGGGCTCTATATTCAGATTCGCATGAGGACCTAGAAGTACTGGATTGCTTCTTGGAATTCCACGAAATAGGAGAATTGCCAAGGAAGAAGATGTAAGCTCCCACTGAAACCCTATCATCAATATCCTGAGCATAATCAACGTCGGTGTATCCATTCATGCAATTTTCCTCCCCTTGTTGAAAAAACAAGCCTAGGTCTGGATGGCGACGAATGTAGCGCAGGATATGTTTAGCAGCTTGAAGATGAGCTTCTTGCGGATTTTGCATAAATCTACTTACAACACTAACATCATGTGTAATATCGGGACGGGTTTTGGTGAGAAAAAGGAGCTTACCTACAAGCATCCTGTAGAGGGTAGCATCAACAGGAGAGGTAGCAGAATCTTTGGAGAGCGTTGTTCCTTCAGGAAAGGGGGTCTGGGATGGAGCACAATGTTCCATGCCAAATTGTTGAAGGATGTTGATTGCGTACTCCGTTTGGTGCATTCGAAGGCTGGTGGAGTTGCGTTCGAACTGTACGCCGAGGTACCTTCGAATGGGGCCGAGATCGTTGGTTCGGAAGGTTTTATGCAGATGGCCATTGAGTTGGGTAATCAACTGATTGTTACTGCCTGTAAGAAGAATATCATCAACGTACACTAGGAGGGCAATGGTATCAGTACCGACATGAGCGAAATAGAGATTTGGGTCTGAGTGAGATTGAGTGAGCTTCCAGGCAAGGAGGGCAGCATGAAGCCGAGCATACCAGGCTCGGGGACTCTGTTTGAGTCCGTAGAGAGATTTGTGGAGTTTGCATACTAAATGTTCCGCTCCGGGTTTGATAAAAACTGGAGGTTGGAGCATATAGACGTCCTCTTTTAGAATCCCGTTGAGAAAGGCTGTGAGTACGTCCAATTGGTGAATTGACCAGTTTAGATGTACTGCGATGGTGATGAGGATTCGAATGGTCTCCCAGCGTACTACAGGTGCGAAGGTGTCGAGAAAATCCACTCCATCTGTTTGTTCGAATCCTCGTGCGACCAGACGGGCTTTGAATTTTGTTTGATTGTTGTTGATGCCTGGTTTGACTTTAAATACCCAACGTGAGGTAATGATTTTTTTGTTGGGGGGGAGTGGAACCAGAGACCATGTGTGATTGTTGTAGATCGAATCGATCTCTTCTTGCATGGCAGTTCTCCATTTCGGGTTGAGATGAGCCTGCTTAAAGGTGAGGTTTTCGGTGAAGTACTCTGAAGTAGGATCTTGAGGGTGGAGTTCTAAATGGGCTGCGAAATCGTGAAGGTGTTTGGAGAAGCGGCGAATTCGTTCTGAGCGCCGAGGGTGGTTCGCTGGAGAAGGGACGGTGGGTTCTTCATTCTCCATAAAGGGGTTCGCAGGTGGGAGAAGAGTGTTCGGTTCTAACAAGGTAGTTTCGATTACAGGGTCTAGTTGTTCTGAGTCATTCCGTGACGGCCGAGGTAGAAGTTCCTCAGTCAGGGAAGATAGTTGTGGCTGCTGAGTGAGGTTGCCGTCGCCGTGTGAGTCTGAGATGGACTGCATGCAGTGGTCCAAACGAGACCGTGAATTTTCTGTTGTCGTCGGTGCTGAAGTGCAGTCAGCTCGGATCTCCAGCTTGGTTGCTGGAATTTGATGGGACTCAGAAGGAGCAGTTTCATCAATGAACAAATCCCGCGATATGAACACTTTTCTGGTTGAGGGTCTGTAACACCTATAGGCTTTGGCAGCCTTGTCGAAACTTAGAAACACACATTGTTCAGAACGCGGGTCTAGTTTTGATCGAGAATTTTTTTTTGGGACATGCGCAAAAGCTGGTGATCCAAAGACTCTCAAATGGCTAATGAAAGGTTTCTTACCATTAAAAAAGTTCGTCTGGAGTCTTGTATGGGTGTTGTTTGGTGGAGCGAAGATTTAGAATGTCTCCGGCATCTTTAACTGCCTCCCCCCACAAGTGCCCGGGTAAGGATTTGTCGATTAAGAGACACCTGGTAATGTATAATAGTGAGCGATTCCTCCGCTCAGCAACTCCATTGCGCTCAGGTGTGTAGGGTGGCGTCAATTCTCGCGAGATGCCTTTTGAGGAACAAAAATTAGAGAAGTGCTTCGATGTGTACTCCCCTCCGTTGTCCGTCCGAAGGGTCTTGACAACCTGTCATGTGGTTGTCTTCATGAGGTGGACGAAGTGTTGAAATTTTGATAACACTTGGTTCTTGTTGGTGAGAAAATAGATCCACATTTTCTTTGAGAAGTCATCAATGAAAGTGACAAAGTATCTGCAGCCACCAAGAGAATTTACCTTGAAGGGTCCACATACATCAGAGTGGACAAGCTCTAAGATTTTTGAGGCGTGATGTGTGGCTTGCTTGGGCATTTTTGTCCTGGCGTGTTTTCCGAGTTGACAGCCGCTACAGGTCTGGTTTGCAAAATGTAGGTGAGGCAGCCCTTTCACTGCTTCGAAATGAATCATCCTCTGTATTCCTTTGGTGTGGAAATGGCCGAGACATTTGTGCCACAGCGTGGCTGGCAAGTTGGGGTAAAGTAGGTTGACTTCAGATTCTACAGATTTTTGTGTTCCTAACAGTCTGTAGAGCCCCTTGCTGGTTTCTCTCGGGGCGAAGATTTCTACCTTAAGGGTAGTATTATCTAGCACAAAACATCCATTTGACCTAAAAACTAGGGCTTTGTGTTGGTTAGCCAACGTCCCTATGCTCAACAGATTTTTTGTGATTCTTGGGGTGTAAAGCACAAAAGGAGCAGTCTTTATTTCTCCTGATGAGAGCTGAATGTCGACATTCCCGACACCAGTAACATGGTGACTCTGACCTCCTGCTGATCTAACATGTGTCCCACTAGTTGGGCGAATAGATGAAAAAGCTGAGGAGTCCCCAGAGACATGGTGGGTGGCTCCAGAGTCTAGATACCAGGAAGAAGTCTCTGAAGGTGTTTCCAGTAGGTTGAGTTCTACGAGGCATGCGTCTACAACTTGATCAGCTAGATTGAAGTCGTGTGGATCTTGGTCCTCACTGAAGGGCTCAGCTGGTCGTTCAAGATGGTGTACCTGGCCGCTCAAATTTTGATCTCGGCGTTGTAGAAGACGATGCTCATAGTCTTTCATCCGGTCCAGAATAGAGCGAAGGTCACATTCTCTTTCAAAGTGGCCATCTAAGCCGCAAAAATTACATTTGTCATTCCTTGGTTTGTCCGGTCCTCTTGGTCGATATCGTGGCTGATAGCTTGCTTGGTTACTGCTTCTCTGTCACGCACCTCTCCATGAGGAGTGCCCAAAACACCATGGGCACAAGGGGGACCCCGGAGTGACACCCGGGACTTGTGGCGCCGTTGGTGAGAGGGCCCAAGTGATCCTAGTGTGGGTGAGGGCCCCGGGCGTTGGGAACGCCTCCCACCCACGGAGACTAGGAGGCACAAGGGTAAGGCCATGAGCTATGCGTAGCTCATGGCGTGGTGATTCTAGAATGCTCAAGAACACCTCAATCGGAGGTGTGAGCTAGGAGTTATGGCCATTTGAGTGGGGCGCTGTCCCGGGACAGCGCCCTGGTGCAGCAGTGCCTGGGAGTGACTCCCGGGACTGCCAAGGTTCAAAGAGGCATAACGTCCTCATAACTTGCCCAAACGGGGCAAGTGAGGAGTCCATCAGCATCTATGTGAAACGTAGATGAGGATGGAGTGGTTGGTTGCTAGCATCAGACATCATACAAGGAAGTTATGATGGTCTAAAGCTGCTAGAGGCTTCTTAGCCCAGCGGCTAAGGGAGAATGTCCACTTGGCCCCAACTCTTGGTGGAGAGACAAGAGGTTGGTTGACGGTGGGGTAGGGGCCCCATGTAAAGTCCTAGAGGCTTATATGGGTGAGGTGGTGTGGCCTCACCCACCCGAGGCCGAACGGCACGGCCTCCATGGGCATTGGCCCAATGTGAGGCCATAGTTGCCTAGTATGGTTCGGGTTGTTGTAGTGTTGCTCCAGCAACACGATGATCAACATGGGATTGGACTTCCATGGATGGAAGTCCACATCTAGGAATGGGCTACCGATTAAGGGGTGAGTCCCGAAAGCAAAGTAGGAGGGTTGGTTCCCTCCTATGAGCTATGTGGTCCGGGGTAGGAGGAGCTAACCATTAGCATGGCGGAATGCGAATGGTTAGCGCTCGTAACCTTTGCTAGAATTGAAAATTGGCAAGATTGTCAAGGGGGGCTAGCAAGGGTTGCGACATTCTCTGTATAGATCCAGGGTAGTTTTGGTGTTGAGACCTTGGTGCGGTCGATCCGCCAGTCTCTGTTCGGTACGGGAATCGGGCCGTTGACGATCCTCTCGAGTCGGAAAAACGTCTGTTGTGGTAGGAGTTTCTCGAGTGATGTGCGGTAGGTGGGTGATTATAACGTGAGGTATTTTGCAGTCTTCTGGATCGGTCGTACTGGGAGAAGAACGCCTCGCCGTCCTCCTTTTGTTGATTCTCTAGCTTGATGGAGGTCTCCTCCGAGATAAACTTGGCTTCGAGTTGTTCGTAGGTAGGCAGAGATTGCGCTGCAATTTGCATGGGTTTGAAGATCTCATATTCTTTTGGCAGATTCTTTAGTGTATAATACACTATGATGTCCTCTGGAATGTTGACTTCAACCTCTTCCAGGAGGTTCGCAACCTCTTTCATTTCGGTGAGATGGGCGTCCATTGAGATTGACTCTGTCTTCCGTAGGGCAAAGAATTTGTCAATCAACATTACTCTGCGGGGGCCACTGTCGGACTCGTACCTCGTCTTCAATCCGTTCCAGCATTCGTGTGGATCGTCGTATCGACGGAGAAGCTTAAGAGCACTGTTCTTTGCATTGCTGTTGATGATGCTCATGACTTGTTGTCGTGCCATCTTCTCTTCTTCACCCATGATCTTGCTTGGTGGTGTAAGACAGTAGTGAAATCTTCCATCCTTTTGCAGAAGGTTCTTCATTCTGTAGGCCCATACTCCGAAGTTGCTTCCACCTTCGAGATGATACGCCTCAGGCAGTCCGCTATCTCCAACCATTGTGATGTGTTGAAAGTTGTTGGTCTGTAGAGTACTCTCTATGTCCCTCTCTATAGTTGACATGGGAAGAAGGGAGAGAACTACTTCGGCTAGACTACTTCGCAATCTCCTGCTCTGATACCATGTAGAAACCGAGACAGATAGCACTGTCTGGAACTAACTGTTCGAGGATGAGCAGGGGGCTCACCGGTTAATATACAAGTTGTTGACCTAGTTTACAGATCTAATTACAGAGACCTAATTTACTGGGAAAACCCTAATGTAAGACAAAGTAAAAGAGGAGGAAGAAGAGGGCATGTGGGCAGAAGGTTCAACACAAACAACTAATTTGGCTTTTGTTGGCACAAAATGAGATTTACACTAAACACTTATTTCAGTGCGCAATTCCAAATAATAAGTGACACGAATCACCATGTTCAGTGCAGTGTATATGGCTGCAGGATGTTCTATCAGTCAAATGCAAGCACACCCGAATCCAAATCGATCCTGGTCTGATTTGAATTCAACTCACATAACTAAGTTATGGTGATGAAAAATCTCATCGCACAGTGTTGAGGTGATCCGGGATTGCCAATCTATGCGAATGCTGCATTCATTAATTCAACGAATTAATGGCGGTGACAACTGAGGTGTGAAATGAGACATTCAGTGTATCAGTGCTGGAAACTTGCCCTGGGATATAACTTATATATATATTGATTGCCGAGGTGTGCATTCAGTTCAGAGGGAACTCCAGCTGACGACCAGGACTTGGCATTCGAGGTAGATGTATGGAAAACAGTGCAAAAGAAGTTGATTCAGTCAGAAAGAGTGGCTTGATGTTTGTGAGATTTGTGCAACATTTCTTGGAGATGGAGTAGAGGGAAATGATGAGGAAATGCAAGTTGTTTCGTAGTTTTATTCCTTGTGAATAAGTAGCACTAGTAGAAAAACTATGTCAAGAGGAACCGGCTGCAGAAAAGATCGGTTGCGGTTCTTTTGACGAGCCTGATCTGCATATTTGTTTTTTTGGTATAGCGACTGGAATGTTAGGAATGTGGGGACGTGTAAAATACCGTTGGGAAGGTCTTGAAAATACCTTTCCAACGGTACATTACACGCCCCCAAATCCCTAAAAATTTTAGTCGCTAAACTAGAAAGAAAAATCTATACTCGTTGAGCGACTGCAGATCAGGATGGTCAACAATCGGTTGCGGTTCTTTTTGGCATAGTTTTCTTCCTACTAGTGTAATTACAATTTCCCAAAGAGGCAAGTAAGTCGAACCCCCTACTTGTACACTACACAAAATATGATATTTAGCGTTTGATTATATTTAGTGTTGTTACCACCCTACCATGCTCAACACTAATTTTAAATTCTTTGACAATTAAGTTTAGTGTTAGACATAAGTGTGCCGCGACCTTCCCTACTGCCACCTCCCTTCTTATATATATTTATTTGTTTTTTTCATATCCTTACTAACACTAAATTCAAACATGTAACTTTCACATATTACCATAGTTGATATTAAGTGCTTGAGTTTATATTTAATATTACTTACTTTCATAAGGTTAGTGATATTTAGTGTATGCATTCCTATTTAATGTATCAAACACTAAATATCATATTTAGTGTAGTGTGTTATTTGTGTTGGTGGTGTACATGGAGGTTGTTCCGGAGCCCAACATTGTGAGTGATTGTATAAAGGCCTTTCTTGATGATCCTCAGTGGCCCGAGCATATTAGAGACCCTCAACTGAAGCAAATCAAGAGGCGAACTTCTTCGAATATATAAAAATACTTGGAATTTTCTTGTTAACTATAGTTGTTCTGGAATCTGGTCTTAAATTTTTCTAGTTAACGATAGTTGTTCTTCAAATCGGTTTGAAATTTTCCTAATTAATTATAGTTGTTCCCTAAATTGTATTGAAAAAAATCTAGTTAACTATAGTTATTTTGGCAGTTGTCCAAGGTCTGAAAGTTTCAGGCCTTGTACAACTAACCAACTAATTCAACTATTACTTAACCTAGATGCCTTTCGTAACTATAGTTGTTTGCAATGTGACCTGCCAAGAAACGTATTTAACTATAGTTATATTGTTAACTAAAGTTGAGCGTAGCTTGTTCATGGAATTATGTTGTAGTGTTGTAGTGTCACTAGTGTGTTATTTGTGTTGGTGTTGATGTACATGGAGGTTGTTCCGGAGCCCAACATTGTGAGTGATTGTATAAAGGCGTTTCTTGATGATATTAACGTAGTGGCCTGAGCATATTAAAGACCCTTAACTGAAGTAAATCAAGAGACAAACTTCTTCGAATAAATGATAATACTTGGACTTTTTTCTAGTTAACTATAGTTGTTCTTGAATATGGTCTTAAATTTTCCTAGTTAACTATAGTTGTTCCCTAAAATGTATTGAAAAAAATCTAGTTAACTATGGTTATTTTGGCGGTTGTCCAAGGTTTGAAAAGCGTTTAAAGGTTCTATGGCACTCGAAGTGGCCGTTGGCAGTTGGAGTTGCCAAGGCCGCATGAATGTGGCAGTTGCAAGCTAAAATTGAGGAAGGGCCTCTGGTTTTTGGTTAATGAAGTTGTTGGTGCCCAAATAGCAAAGACTTTTGTTGGCCAATTAGGTGCCTTTGCGAGGCTGTACTTATAGTGAGTTTCCATGTAGGCCCCTCATCCACTAGATTCTAGATAGTAGTGGGTCGGAGGTGTTCGCATGTAGTTAAGCACAAGATGTCTTTCAACCACATTATGGCGGTCCACTAGAATGTGGAGGGCCATGGACATATACCGCTAGACTTTCATGTGCCCATTAAAGAATCTTTGACTTACAAATGTGGGTCACTAAAGGATTAAGACCGTTTGAAGATTCAAGAGAACCAATGTTGGTTTAGAACTCCGTCCTTGGTAATCAGGAGGAGGAGGAGATTAGTAAGTGAACTTGGATTTGAGAAGATGGGTGTAGCTAGTTGGCACATACGAACTGTACCCCACCAGATTCCCTCTACATTTGGGTAAGTTTGTCCTTATTCGCACTAGAATCTCATAGGCAATTGGCCTACATGGAAACTCACCCTTAGCGCCCCCTCATAGCATGCCACATTCCTAGGTAGAATTGTTAGGGCCACTTCACACATGAGATTGAGGGCCCGTGACCATTACACTTCAAGCACTCTCATTGGTTCATTGGTCTCATTGGTTCTCATTGGTGGAAAAGGCAGAGCCAGTCCAAGTTCGCTTCACACTACGCTTGAGGGACCAACAGAGTATGTGAATGAAAGATGGTTGTAAAGTCTACATGGATTCCTACATGGCATCAAATGGATTGTGTTTCGTGGTCACTTGGATTAGTTTCAAAAATCACCTCTTGAAGATAGGCCTAACACAAAACCGGGAGACCCTGGCACTCTGGAATCTCACAACCGTTGATTTATTCTATTCTATCATGCATGAGAACCCACATGAATAAAAATTCATTGAAATAGCATTTGGTTGAGGGCCCGGTCACATATGACTTCCCACTACACTTGAGGATCTGTGACCACACTACATGATGATTTTGGAGGTGTCTTGGGAGGGCCTTTGGACACTTTCTTTTGGGCTCTCATAATTTCATGGTCACGGCTCTTGGCTCGTGTGTGAAGTGGCCCTTAAGCTCGGGTAGTGTCAGTTAGAAATGGGAGTTTTAGGGGGGCCAGCTAGGATTGCCACCTAGGCTGGGGGCTAGAAAGAACCAGTGGTGAAGAAGTTGGGTAAAAGGGTGCTTATCTTAGGCTGAAACTAGTGAAGGTAAAGTCGAGTGGGGAGGGGGCATAAGATGTATTATTAGAATTGTCAAAGAGGGGGTAAAGATAAATAATAATATTTTTATTTTTATTTTTATTTTTAACTTGTTGGAGATGGAATCACATATATAAGCAATGGCTAAAGATCCATGTTGTGAAACAACATGCATTTAGAAAATATGGAGGAGAAAAAGAGGGGTACATCAAAAAAAATCTTAAATAAGTAGGTAGAAAAATATGTGTAGATTAAAATAGGATATTAGATAATATCGGAGTCATGGAACATCCATATTCCACTTATTGACAACAATACTCTATCATCATGAAGTTCAACTAAAGATGATGTTGTTTAGCCTCCTCAACCAAGGGGCATGGTTTGTCAAGCCCCTATTTGGAGTGACATGATACCCATCCAATCCTAGTGGAGCCATTTGGCCTCCTTAGCTACTAGTGTGATTAACGATAGTGATGTTGGGCAACTCCATCGATAATTTTTGAGAGCTTAATACAAGGTCATGGCTTCAAATGTCAACCACTTTTAGTGGTGAAGGTGTTATCTCTTGATTAGAGCAAGCCCAGTGACTTCATGCACCTACATCTGCATCCGGGAACGGAAAGTGGGCTCCATCCAAGATGCAAAAGCAGATGCAGGTAAGTCGGCCAATCATGCTTGCATACAAGCAAAAGTTGCTCCAATGCAAGGGAAGGGCAGGCACTACGAAGTCGGCAGTTGGCTTGTCTTATCTGACAAGTACCGCGTCTTATTCAAATAGCATACTCCCTGCATAAGTCGACGTTATGCAGGGAGGGCGTCAGTTCCTGCTTTAGTTTTCATCCGTCCTTACAGTTAACAGGGACCACTGGGCCACATTCCTGGATCTGCATCTACATCGCGGATGAAAAAATGCAGATGCAGATGCGGATCTAGGACCACTAGGCATGTAGCACAATGACTTGTATTTGTAAGGTGCCAAAAATATGTTAATCTTTACAAAAGAATTTGTAAAGTATTATACGATAAATGTCTAAATCCACCATTTCTATTTGCAACCATAAGCTTGTATTTCACAACTATTTTTATTACCCTTCTAGCTACAGTGACAATTACATCTAAGATGGCACAAGTACAATTTTGTGGGGGGGGGGGGATAGGCAAATTTGATAGAATTGGTATAATTGAATATGGGCATCAACTTAGGAACACACATAAAATTGGAAGAGAGGGAAGTGGTAGACTTAGGCAAGATGATAACATGTATATCGCCTTTCTCAAAATTCCTCTTTCATTTTATATGTGATTAGATTCTTGTACAACTCTATCTATATAGGGAGATTTCATTCACATGGTAATTATACACAAGGTTGTGTTGTCCTACAGATTACGATATGAATACAAGTAACATGAGTCCTTCATTGATTTCTTTGCAACCGGCATGTATTATCGTGTTGCTTCATTTTCAAGTTGGTCTAATCTTATATGTAATCCCGAAACAACCAGTCTGAGAATTAGAGGACCCCCAACAACTACTGCCTCCTTTTGAAGGTGAACACCTTGAACATGCACATACATGATGCCGGACACATCCCACATGGTTGGTTGAAAATATCTAGATTGTGTGGATCATAGGTGGTAGTAGAATGCACCAGAAGTCAAGTGCTAGGAAGGTCACCCATCCAAGTACTATTATGGCCTTTCCAAATATATCCATGTATCTCATCATGACAATAAATATTCCTACCTTAATTTGCAATAGTATGCATTGCGAAAGACAAAGTATATGAATTTGAAGTGTGAAAAAAGACCAGTATTAGAAAAAGAAACATTGCAGAATAGTGAATAAAAAGGACACATTTATGAGAAAAAATGCAACTTGGCTTTATGGAAGTGAAGGTGATTGCGCATACACAATGAGTAATGAGATTGGAATTGCCATTCAAATTGGTGGTGATGAGATTGAATTTATAAGATCTATTTTAACCCATGCAACTTTTTTTAGTTTGGAGATATATTATATAATTAACTCAAATTGTACATCTAACATAGCTTTTGGCACACAAGTGCATACATTGGACTGTCTAATTGTCTCCTTCATATCAAATTTATTTTTTCTTTTTATTTTCTTTCCTGAATTCGTACAATCCTTCAATTGAAACACCTCAAAACCCTACTTTTGGAAACCGAGATAAGCATGTACGCCATTTTGTAACGATTCTGCAAGAAAAATTATTCAAAAGAATCAGAGTTTGTGATCATTCTTTTCACTAGCCTCCAATAGTTTTCCCACAACGGTAGTTTTCTCCTTGTCCTCTTCTCCTTGGTTTGAGCAATAAATGTGCTACAATGTGCGAGTATTGCTAGCTAGCTACTAGTATGTTGTGAAATCTATAACACGAATACACTATTGTATATAGGAAGTCCAATGTAAATTGTGATTTTGCCTTTGATCTCCTTGAACATTGTGTTAACAAATCCAAAAGCTCTTTTGTCACGTTCCTCTTCTACACAAGAATAGCACAAACATGAATGCACACGAGACACCAACATTGAGAACTTTCAAGCTATGTACGTTACATAATGATTTACAACTTAATCACAATATTGTGATTGCTATGAGCTCAAACCACCTGATCATAGGAGAGACACAAGACGATCCTCTCTCCTCCCTTGACCAATCTCTTACACCCCAAAGACACTTCCAATGTTATTCATCTTTATCTATAATATCTACAAGACACTTCTAGAAATCTCAAATCATACTAAATTTAGATTGATCCAGCAATCCTGTGTTCATAGAGGTATTGAAACATTTTCCATCCACAACCGCTTGTAACAAAATAAAAAAGATGGTTGCATTTGTTTTAATGATGAATTACGACTATGACAATAAACATGTTTTTGAGCAATGGGCATAGTATTGATGGCCTCAACATGTACCAAAAGTGTTGGTGGTGGTGGAGGCTAGAGAAGATTGGAAGCCACATTTAGAAGGCTCTGAGGGCTGGCATGGATGGAGAGACAATGACATCAAGAGGGGTTGTTGATAAAGAAGGAACTCGCAAACATCATGGACGTTGTAACATACTCCAAGTTGGATTGAGGGGACGTTGTGATAGATGCATGAGTGTGGGATTGTTGCATGCATACAACTCAAATTCTTAGAAGCATAGAGCATGTGATGTCATGTTTTGATACATTATAAACCTATGTTTGCTCAAAATATTACTATGTTAATATCATAGTAATAAATATCAATATAGAAATGTGAAATAATAAATGAAAACCACACTAATTATCAACAAGTTTGAAATGAGTGTGGTCCACTAAACATGGCAAGCATTTTTAATCCCCCTCTCTCATGCTAATGATGACTTTACTTGATGTACTTCACAATAATAATATAATATGATACACTTATAATACAGTTGCGTTGCTCCAAAACATAAACATAACATGATTCAAATCCATAATAGTGTTTTGTGGGATTGACAATATTATGTGGAATATTCCTACATTTCCGTTTGAATGTGGGAATATTCTGCATAATACTGTCAATCCCATAGAACATTGTTATGGATTTGAATAATGTTATGAAGACATGTTGTATTTGTTTTCCTTTGTTTTAATACGGTCATTATACAATGGAAAATCTAAATTTCTCGTTAGATGCCATTATGCCAAAGCAAAATTAGAGTGCCCCCCTCCCCCCCCCCCAAAGCAAAATGCCCTTTGTACCAAACATCTAGAAGGTTCTTTACATAGGGGAATGCCCCCACATGTCGTGCACTATGGAATTTGTTGGGCACTACACCCTATAGTTGTATTAGTGCTAATGGAAAATTAGCATGGAAATATTTAACACGGGGCCCTATTAATTTTCTAGTGAGAGTGGAAATAGCATGGGTCCAGGATCCCAGGCTTTCCCCTGAGTCTTCATGAAGACTTCCAGCCAACACATCGAATATTAGTTACATGACAAAGTAGCACAAAATGAAATAATCACCAACATTAATTTCTTAAGCAAAACAAATGATGTGGACCATGCTAATTTTCTATTAGTACGGTTTGAAAATTGATGTGGCCCAAATTAGTTCTCAGGATAGGAATTAGCATGGACTCTAGAAAATGATTTGTGGCCCACAATAATAGAACTATATTGTTAATGTACCTTTTGAGCAATGCCCTCTAGTCCCACAAATGCACTCCTTTGGAGACTTTTTGCTATGCCTAAGTTTGTCAACATTCAAGTAAAAATATGAAAGTTAGCCCCAAGGTTTTTGGACTTGGTCCCTAACTGCAACATTTGCAAGAATCATGGCCATGACCATAGCCATAGCCATACCACAAGCATGCAATATCAGTGGACTAATCATGTATGAGGAGATTTTTGGGCATAATTGGTTGAGATCCTAGTGTTTCCAAGACCAACCTGTCACATGTTGACATCTTTCAGTTTTTCTTTAACAATATGAAGATTATGTTGGAAACTCCTCTAAATGGATCAGTGATTACACTACAAGAAAATCGACAAAAAACGACTTTGTTTATGATTGTTTTTTGAGTCGTTGAGGACAGAAATGACTATTATTTTTTGTGTTATTACGGACGAGTTGTAACGGACAGTCAGTCGTTTTGGACGTGACGTCGGAACGCGGATGATATAGTCATTTAGGCTAGTCGTAAACATGGATGAATGACGTGGCTGACCGTCTATGATGTATGCATTGCGTGGCGTTACGTTATGTCCACGTCGACGTCCTCGTTGGCACAGGTGCCATGTCACCGACCACGTGGCGTTACGTTGTGTCCACGTCGACATCCTAGTTGGCACGTGTGCCATGTCACCGAACACGTGGCGTTACGTGGAATCCACGTCGACATCCTAGTTGGCACGGGTGCCATGTCACCGAACACGCGGCTTCCAGGTCAATTGGCCACGTCATCCAGCCACGTGGCATGAATGGTATATGTTGGTGCGCGGGTTCACATGTGGTCAAGTAATATATCCCATGTGTCCATTATGCAGTTGTTTTGTAGTTGTTTTGTAGTTCTTATGTAGTCGTTTTGAAGTTCTTATTTTGTCATTTTGTAGTTATTATGTGGTCATTATTTAATCGTTTCATAGTTCTTCTTTAATCATTTTCTAGTTCTTATGTAGTCGTTTTCTAGTTCTTAGTTAGTACTTGTGTAGTCATTCTTTGGGTGTTGAACAGTACATGCCGCAAACGTAAGTTGAATGGCGTGGCCTTCTGTGTTCTAAATGACTAAGAAGTCACTATTGAACAACTACATTCTACTTATTAGAGCTCGTGTTAATGCCATCTGTGAACACATTCAGCCATTGTTTACTCTTTTCTTAGTTGTGCATATCATTGCGTAAGCCGAGGTGAGAGGGGTAGCATTGTGAATGCATGCAACCCCCATTCAAACATTGGGATGCAACCTCAATATGAAAGCATGAATCATACATGAAACACTACACATCTTTGAATTTGATTGTGGGGTTCCCAACAAAATCTGTAAGAGTGTTCATATGTGGGTTCACAGTGTTTAGTGTAGGGAAGACCTTTATCTACTCCCTGCTAAGTACGTATAAGGAAATTCACGCTGCTCTCAAACTCCTCTCATTCCAAAGTGTGCTGCCTCCCACTACGTCTTTAACTACCCACTGGTCTCCATCCTCGTGTGGGTAGGCAAGCTTCACATCACCTATGTGAGCAGTTGTCACATCAACTTTATAGCAAAATTGCGGAATCACCTTGAAGTGGAACTTGTCCACACCCCCTACGCCGCTGATTTTACCGGTTGCAACCTTGCGTCTCTTGTTTTTCGGACTCATGAGGTGCACACATTGCCCAACTTTAAATTGTACCTACACACCATCCTTACAACAATCAAATGCACACCCAATGAACTGTAGTGATCATTACAACAATGTTTCAGCAATGGATGCGGTGCAAGTAAAAATACAACTTCTAAGGGGCAAACCAATGAGGACGCAATAACAAGATCAAATGTGTCCACACCCAATATGGCTGCCTAAAATTGCGTAATTGGAATAAGAGTTTAGGGAAGTATTGGTGGAACCTGTTGTGTAGGCATCGAAGTATTGCCGGATGTACTATCCAGTGCCCTCACACTCCTTCGTCGTAATTCGATGGCCGGAACCACCTACACATGCAATCACAACCCAATTTGAATTAGTACTTACGGACACATGGTAGGAGGTGGGAAAAAATTCCATTGTGAACTTCAAGTTCACAACGATCCCTCACCTCCTGGATACTTCCCAGTTGACTCTGCCATAGGAGTGCATGAGCCAGGCACTGCCATGTTCCTTGAAAAAGACTTCAGTTGACACATCTCTGGTTGCCTTAGTGACACATTAACAGCGGACCAGAAACTCGCAACGTCTTTGTGCGCATAGAGGCGTTGAAGAGCTGGCCATAAGTTTTCCTTTAAATAAAAATTGTCCTCAGATAAGTCCTTCACATGAGCAACATAGAAAGGGGGGGGGGGGCAATCACATTCCAAGGTGCATTGCAGTCCACCCTAGGGACATGGTGGTCTATCATAATTGTGTTGTTGCCATCCCAAGATGGCCACTTCTCCCAAACCTTGGTCAAGGGTTTCCCCCACAATGGCCCCTCGTCACTCTTTTGTATTACCTCGCAATCCTTTGTTGCCCACACAAAAATTGGCTTATGGCCTTCCAAATGAGAAAACACGGGTAGGATCTCCTGTAGGACCTCTTCCATGTACTGTATACTCTTCCTACCCCAAAATGCTACTTTGAAAAATTTAAAACACATGCCCAGGAACTCCATCATCCATGGCCGATACACCAACCTACGTGTCGTTGTTTTATTGCTCACCCGAATGTTGGGATTTGGATTCGGTTGAGTCAATAGAGTGGTGTCCAGAAGAGTACCATGCACATTGAGTATCAATAATTTGGTGAGATTGGGAGGGTCCGCTATCGATGACATGTTCAAACTAGTCGTGAGGCTCACCTGACCAACGTGCGCATTGTCATCAGCACAAGTGTCACCTATCTTGCTTGGTGACGTGGTTTTCGGGCTTTTGGGACATGAAATTGACGATACTCCCTTCCCCGGAGACGTAACAAGGGTTGCAACCTCAGCAAGAACCGCTACATCCCCGCCCTCTACACCCACACTCCCACCCACCCCACTTACGTCCTGGCCACTAATCAGGCCGACCTTATTCCCCCCTTGGACCCCCCCCCTCCCCACTACCTTCCACGCCAATGGCTGCCACCGCAACCTCTGGAGGTCCAAAGCCAACATCTGCACACCCACCATCGACCACCCCATCCCCCTGGCTCGCATTAGCTGGTGGTTTAGGTTGCCCAATAGCAACCTCTGCTGGAGCTCGCTTCTTGGCACCGCCCTTTGCCACCCTCCCTTTTTTCAATGCCTTCTCGCTTCCCCTAACTTTGACTCCCTCCTTACTATTCTCTTGTGATGCGGAGACTGCCTTTAGCTTCGCATCCTTGCTCCTGGTCAACCTAGTGTAGGTTATGGGTTGGCCTTCACCTTCACTACGAATTGATGTGTTATCCACCACATCCACTGGCAGCGTATTGGAGGTTCCCACGCGATCCGTGGGGGACTGATCTTGGAGGTCGCACGGAGATTTGGGGAGACTACAATGCACGTCCTGGTTGTTCGCCGTCGTCTTGGGTTTGCTCACGCTCATCTTGGACTCTAGTTTATTCATGATGGAGGTCACCATGGCTGCTAAGGTACTCAACGTTACGTTCACATCTTTTAACGCTTGCTCGTTGTTTTGGCCAGTCATTACCATGCTGGCCATTTGCCGCCTGAATTCAGTCTGGTTGTGCTCCACAGCGGAGAGGCGGGCTGACACTCTCCCATAAATTGCTTGCTGTGCAATAAACACACAACCCACTTCAATAAATAAACATGCTCTAGTTGAAACCTGCCCATCCTCTCCCAGATATGTTGTGCATTGTGAGGATTGTTGCATATAGATTGTTGCTGCAACTACATTATGACACATATACTTGTCACTACAAGTACAGCCTGAGAAAAAAATGACTGTATCTATCAAGCATCACTTTCAGGTTCACATTTCGGTTACAGTAGTATACAACAGATTTCTACACATTTGATACTTGCAACTGATCACTTTTTATCCACTAATTGATGAGGCCCTCACTATTCATGACTCTCATATGAGATTAACAAAGCAATTAACATAAACAAATGCCGCGCTTGACTGTTTCAATTGTCACAAACTGCAGTCAACTTTGTTGCTAAGTGTTTTGAGGCCATTCATGCATGTTTCTTGATATGTACATAGTAGCAGCATGAGATACTATGATGTTTAACATATCAGGTTCCCAAACCAAATTGAAAATAATATAACATATGGACCCCTGTATTGCAATGCTTTGTGGTGAGGTGTGGATCTATGAACAGACACATGAAAACCATGTGTATAAAAGACACCGAACTATTGAGGATAAAATTTGCTAGCCATTCTTAGCTTACTAATAAACAAGACTTGGGGGGAAATGGAGGGCTACATGACCACTTAACTAGCACAACCATCTTGACTTTCAAAACGAATGACACATTCGTACGAGCTTCAAACATTGTGGGGCAAATGGTACACCCATGATTTACTGTTGCTAGTCACCTCACATTTATCCTTCTTTCACATCCTATAACACATGGGTGCAGAGAGGGTAGTTGCGTAGTCAATGTGTCTAAGCAATTACATAAAATCCCACATACAGCTTTTCAGCCTTGAAGAATTGGAGAGTGACATGGAGTTCACTTATGACCCATAACCTAAATCCTCCTAACTGACATTGGTTAAGTTATCTTCACGCCGCCCCTCCACACACCTCTTTCAAACCTATCCTCACATCACCCTTAATGAATATTTACAAAACAACATTGAGCAATTCGACATGAAATTGAGCCCGTTGGCCATACCCCGCTCAAGAATCAATTGTTTGCATGTCAATCTCTCACATGCAAGATTAATTCCACAAAGTTTGCAAGTATAAATATTTCATGCATTCATCAAAAGCAGTTTGGCCTTTAACCCCTAACCGCATACCACATTACACTCGATTGGCCCTCCATGTTCCATACTAGATGTACATATAATACCGTGTCTTAGTTTACACCCATTTCAATATGTGCTAACTTGCTACTACATGTTACTACTACATATTGTATAATTGATTCAATCTTCAAATACTTCAAGCTATAGGTACTTTAACCGCTTTTAATATGTATTATTGGGTTCAATTTGGAGATGTTGGAGCTATCGTATGGCACTCTCACCCACACTAGTCAACGTGTATCCAACCATTAGTTATGTGGGTACATTCAAAACTACAAAAACCTTTGAATGTACCTAACATGGTGTATACCTAATATCCCCAACAAGTAGGACAGTCAAATTTGACTTGGTTCAGGGGATTGAGACTATATCTAGCATCACTTAACACAAAGAGGATTGATAATATACAATATGTCACAATGGTGATGAGATTTCAATGGCATGTTTTTGACTCTAGATCAGTTAACACAAGCCCAAATATTTTCTTCTTCTTTAATTGGTTTTTTTAGCATTTATGTTGTTCCAATTGGCAATTCATGAATGAGTTTATTTTAGGTGGGTTTACTCTTAAACTTTGAATTTAGAAGAGGAAAAAGTACCTTAAACAACTCCCTGCAATGTCCTTATGCCCATGATAGGCCTCTTTGACCCATAAGGATTAACAATGAAACTCTTCATACATGGGAGAGAGGGAATTATTGTTTATGACTGTACCTTTCATTCATCCAACATAAAAGTTATGATATACTTGGTATTACTTTTAAATGTGATGTGACAACACCATTAGCCTCAAATGACCCAAGTTAATAGAGACATACAGACTTAAGATGCTTTAGCCACAAACTTATAGATGGTCAAGATTTTAACTGGACAAATAAGAGGTACACTCGTATGCAACAAATCCCTCTTGGTTGTTAAGGAGACACGCCTAACTCCAACACAACAATATTTAATCACCTGTATTTGAGTGGTATGTGGTTATGTGGTTACAAATAAAATGTTCGACACACTTTATACCATCACATGAGACTTTCAACTTTCAACTTTCCTGGTTCCAAGTTAGAGTTGCACGAAATTATGACCAGACCATTGCGTCATTAGCGACCTAGGGTGTCCAAGTAATCGAGTCACCGGCAAATTAGAAGATCCCCACTTACTTCCTTATCAACGAAAGTCTAAGTCATCACTGGCTACATTCAATTGGTTATGGGACAATTAATTTTACATTACCGAAGCACAAATTCCTAAGGACTAGGGTCCAAAAGCATGCTGATCCGAAGTATAATTTGATGTCCTCTCATTTATAACACACCACTTAAAGAATCAATTTGCATTCTATATAAAGTCAGAGATTATTCCACCGGATTATGTGTTTGCATCCCCATGATGTACCTCCCACGAATCTACATTAGGACACAACAATGACTGCAAGGACCTACACAAACTGAAAGGCTTATGCCTGAAAGCTCTCTACATTGGGAAGACTCCACGTCAACTGCTAGTACCCTCAGACACCAAAAACCACACATTTCAAGTACACATGGACACAGGTGCATAAGTATACAAACTCTAACACATTTAATTAGAAGGTGGATTACTCACAGAGGTGCATGCCCCTGTCTGCTCCGATTCTTGCAAGTCCTCGGCTATCTCGGTGATCCCGGGACTCCTCTGTCTTTTCTTCTTCTGGAATCAATAGCATGCGGACGTTCATTAGGAAGCTTTTCAGTCATAACAACCTGAACTGAACAATGACTGGAATGAATGTATGAAGTTACAAGTGCACGTAAGTTCAGGACGACACTCACCAACAAGGCTTCTTTACCGGCTTTGCCAGCCCTCCCAACGTTGGACTGATTCTTTACGGCCTTCCTCGCGTTCGCCATTCTCAAAGCCTTTTGCTCGGTTTCGGGATTCGACCAATACTCGCAGAGACGTGCCCATTGATCCGGCTCAATGAAAACCGGGCACTCTTTCTTGCCACCCAGATACCATGCCTTCATTTTTGACCTCTCGGTCTTCATCTGCCTTTTCACTGCATTCTTGAAACCCATGTCGGATAGGGGGTTCCCCACATATTCAAACTCCTTGTCCAGTGCACCCCTTAGTCTCTCAATGCTGGAGGGAGATTGGTCCTTCCACGAAACGCAGCTCACGTCTAGTATCCTAGGTACCAGGCTCCGTAGTGCTTCGTCAAACTCATTCTTGCCTTCGCAACCTCCATCTATTCCTCCACCCGCCTTGACCCTCACCTTCTGCGGTTTCTGTCCAACGGCACGCCTTGCATCCACGGCTTCCTCCACTTCTTTCTTGTGCGCTCTCCTTGCTGCCCTGGCCTCGCTCTCCGGCTTCACCGTGGGCCCTTCATGTTGTGGAGCCGCTGTCGCTTGGGGAGGCTGCATCCACGGACCGGGGTATTGTTGTGGCTGCATCCACAGACCGGGGTATTGTTGTGGCGGCATCCACGGGTTGGGTTGTCCCATCATCCACTGCTGCTGCTGTGTAGTCTGGGGCGGCATCCATGGTTGTTGCATCCACGGTGGATTGTTCAACGGAGCAACTTCTGGTTGCGGAGGGGCCATGGTTTTCGTCGGAGATACGTGTGCCTTCTGACCAAACACAAGCACGATGACAACAACACATTTGGGCTAATGTCAGATCTAGTAAAACCAGATAAAATTGATCATTAGTGACTCTGCCTGCACCAATCTTTTAGAGCATTCAAAAGAAGGTCAGAAGTTGGATAAGATTGTGATGAAGGAACACTAAAACCATGGTTTGATTTAAAAGGAGCTGAACCCATATCAAATGTAGGTCAACATTTGGCTTTAAAATGGAGAAAGTGGTTGCAAACTGAGAAGTAGAAATACTAAGACCAACGTGTGCTCTTAATAGAGCTAAACCCAGTACTAAGACCAGAAAACCGGTTTAGCTAACTCCAAATCTCAGCCTGCATCAACACTTTAGATCATTCAAATGAAGGTCAGAACTTGAGCTCGTCATATATTTATATACTCAACAGAGCAAGCTATGCTATATATATAAAGGGGCTAGCCATTGCATGCTCACATGGCCAAATTTGGACAGAATCCTGCCAGGACTCTTCAAAGAGGTCATGCACAACAATGTTACATGAAAATCAAACAAGGAATACACAAACGTGACAGAATAAAAGATTTTTTTCTACCTGCTTCATGAGCTTTGCAAGAAGAAATGGAGAGAGGGCTTTATCGCATAGGAGTGTACCTCTGATTCATCAAACATAAAAACTTGACCCCTATAAGTTTGTGGGCAATTCACCTGAAATGACTTCAACTTGAACAACTTGGGGAGGGGGAAAGGAGGAGCTATTTCCAGTTTCAAATTTTGTAAATGTAATATTAACCCCCGGCTGCATACTCTTTCAGGGCTTTAATGTTGAATGATTGAGAGGTATAAGTGACATTTTCTTCCTATTATCTAAGAACATGGAATTTACCTTCTTAGGCGGGCTCTTAAATATTTGTCGGGACCGCCTTTTTGTCGCACTTGACCTGAGCCGATCCCCAGATCTGTGTCGCAGCGAATGAACATCTTCGTCTTCTTCCTCGTCTGCAATCAAATTTACATCCACACAGTCAGTTGCGTGCGGATGGGTGTGGTGTCAATCAATGTAGACCAATTTAGAGCTCGAAATTATGAGCATAAGACCATCAGAAAAGTACCGAAATTGGAGCCACTAGAATCCCCCATTCATGTTCAATCAGAAATTGCAACGTGGTTTAGGGTAGTCGTTCCAATCAGAACAGCTTTAGTGCCTAGCCAAAGAAAAAATGTTAGTCTTAGGTCACTTTTCCTCTGCCATCTTTCTTTGTATTTTGCTTCAAACGAATACGTAATTCACCTATATAACAAATATTCAGATTAACTATATTAAGTAGGTACAGCTGAAGCAACTGTGGAAATACTCCACATGAAAATGAACACCAACTAATCATTCAATTGATGTCTACTTGATACAACAAGAGGACAATGCATTAAACGTATTCAACATCACACTCATTGACATGGGCCATGTGAACTTACATATCATACTAATCCAGGAGTTTTGGGTTGCTGCAAACTGATGATTAGAGACCAGAGTGCTACCTTACTTGCTGGTGATGGTGCTTTTAATATGATCTTGAATAAAAAGGACTGTAGGCCCTTGTGTGGTCTCTACTCAATTAACCACCTATATTAGAGTGGTATGTGGCAAAGCTAAAAATGAGAATAAAGAACAAGTACACACGTGCCTACTTATAATGTGCACAACTATCAGCTAGGAATCTGCAAGACTAACCAACTCCATCACAAGGCTTTTTTAGGCTTTTAAGGCTTTTAACAAGCACAACCTGACTAACCTTTAAGGGATGCACACACCATTTTATTCTACCAGGATGATTATTATTTAATCACACAAGACCCAGATTCAAAATCACACATGATTTTTTACCATGTGTATTTTAGGTTTACCTAGATAGTTTAGGGATGGTTGTGTATTCAGGGGCCAACTTAAAGACATGTTTACAGAGCAAAACTTTGTCAGCATAAGGGGCACCCAAACAACCTTTAGATCCATTGGTTTAGGGTGCATCGCACTGGTTGTTGCAATTAGTCGACATAATGTTGTAATACAAGCACACAATGACTGGTAAAGGACTGAAAGTTCTACACATTCAACTACACAATGACTGGTAAGGTCCTGGACATAAGTACACAATGACACAATAAGTGGAGATGGTTTGGGAAGCTCACCTGGGCTGGACACAAGTACACCAGATACGTAGAAGGTTGAGAACGCTCACCTGGGCTGTACTCGTCATAAGTCTTTGTGGTTGCCGATTCTTCCTCCCCGTCCATGTCACGGAGATCTCTCCGCTCGTCCACTGTTGCGGGTTTAGCCAATGTTCTTTGGCTGCGGCGTCTAGGCAAAGATGGGCCATCCTTCATAGAGATCGAAGATGACTTCAGCGTGCTGAAGTTGTCACGTCTGTAGCAGTAAACAAGAGATTACAACAGTCAACCTTCATCCCTCAATTACACTCGTCATCTTGAGATCTTCACTCATTTAAGTTACCTATAGAAGCTCTAATGCATTAACATGATCCATCGAGAACTTAACCACAAAAAGCGTTGTATTTGCAATATGATCCACACACCTAAAGTTCCAGAACATTTTTGACTGGTTCCAAAATTGTAACAACAGTCAAATACTGATATTAGATGGGTATCTCAGATGGAGTAATCTTAACGTATCCAAGTTATCATTTGGATGAAGACCCTTCTAAACCATATTCATACTAGGGAGAATTTAGCTATGTGTGAAGATTCTTGTATGGTACATAGTGTCAAGAGACATAGATGATCCAAAGCTTTCAGACATTCAAAGATATTTGTATGATGGTCTGGGCACTGTTTGGCTTGGAAGTGTGAGAAGGGCCACATCAGGTACAATGTGTCCTAATCAGTTGCAGGGCTCACAGTAGGTTCATTATTGCATGTGCCTCCAGTCCTTGGCTTCTGACAACACCAATAATGTACGATCCTGTGCACAGCAAAAACCTCTCACCCAAGGTGGCAAACTTGGGTGCAGAATCTTCCGCAAAGTTTTTAAGGTAGATGGGTCTTAAAAGGTTACATTCTCCAACTAGCCCACTTCTTGTAGGATATGAAACACATTGTTAGTACAAGTTAGCAAATGCAAATCAAGGTCATAGCCAACCTCCTCATAATTTTCAGTGCTCATTGGGCTAAGTTTCCATCCAATATCTCAATATTTCTTTCATTTGGACCATCAAGTCCACATTAGCCTCTACCTTGCGGAGGCTACCACACTCCGCCACCACTCTAGAGAATTAGTTGCTATGAATCCATCCTCATGTAATTTCAGTCCCATTAGCCTTTTTGGCTTCCCAGATATTTAAAATTAATTTCTACAGTCATACAGGTTGTCATACACGTCCTCCCCCCCCCCCAATTAATATATATATATACATATTGTTCCGATAATGGTTATCATCTCATTCAGAAAGATATATATACCACTCAAGTTTAGGTGTCCTAATAAGAACAGTAACCAAATAAGGGTTTTGTGCCTTATTTCCAACAAACGGGAGCTTAACCCTGTCACCCATACACTGTACACCCAGTGCACTCTCATGAACAGATTCTAGAACACAAACATGGAACCAAACACATAACCTGAAACAAACACCATATATTCTGGTCGTACATTTACCCCCCCCCCCCAAAAAAAAAAAAAAAGATAAACTGTTGCCATGTGCCTTGTGAGTAAATAGCTGCAACAACACATTTGGCTTGCACAACGAGATCATAGTATTAAAAGACGAGATAGGTCATCTCGCTGTCCTCTGAACATGGAACCCTCAGCTTCATTTCTTGTCTATCTCCATTACAAGATGAGAGTGAGGGTTGATAAATGAATAGCTGACCGATTTCAGCACTGTAAACTAATCAATTCCTAAGAAAGTGATGATAAAGCTCCAAAGCTAAGCATCAATCACCCCTGTTGATACCAAAATGTTATAGCTCACTACCAGATTACCCCTAAACTCTAACCAACCCTCACTAACCCTAACCCTCATCCCCCAAGCTCACCCACATGTCGCCCTCAACCCTCACCACATCCCCAAACCAGATCCTCCTCAAAACCCACACATCAAGGCACCAGATTACCCCTAAACTCTAACCAACCCTCACTAACCCTAACCCTCATCCCCCAAGCTCACCCACATGTCGCCCTCAACCCTCTACCACATCCCCAAACCAAATCCTCCTCAAAACCCACACATCAAGGCACCAGATTACCCCTAAACTCTAACCAACCCTCACTAACCCTAACCCTCATCCCCCAAGCTCACCCACATTTCGCCCTCAACCCTCACCACATCCCCAAACCAGATCCTCCTCAAAACCCACACATCAAGGCACCAGATTCCCCCTAAACTCTAACCAACCCTCACTAACCCTAACCCTCATCCCCCTTCAAGTACACATTTCGCCCTCAACCCTCACCACATCCCCAAACCAGATCCTCCTCAAAACCCACACATCAAGGCACCAGATTCCCCCTAAACTCTAACCAACCCTCACTAACCCTAACCCTCATCCCCCTTCAAGTACACATTTCGCCCTCAACCCTCACAACATCCTCAAACCAAATCCGAATCCAAACCCACCCATTGCAGTACCAGATTACCCCTAAACTCTAACCAACCCTTACTAACATCGAATCCCATCGCTCAAGAAGACCACATTTCGCCCTCAACCCTCACCACATCCCTCAACAAAATGGGAATCAAACCCTCACCCATTAAGGTACCAGATTTGACTCAAAACCAACCACACAAACACACCCCTTTACCTCACCCTAAATCCTTGCACACAAACCACATCGAACTACACAAGAACACATTGAGCAGCAACAAACCCAAACCAAGAAATCATCAAGAGTACTTACCAGCCAGTCTCGGATCATGAATCCACACTCACGGTGCTGGAAAGAGGTTTCGAAACCCTACCCCAAACCATCCGGGGAGGACACCATCCCCTCTACAATGTCTCAGATGAGTTGACCACATCTGAGCCGCTGGTTCCAACGGCTGCGATAGCGCCACGTGCCGGCAAGTGGCCCACACGCCAGTTCCAGCCATGCGAGTATGGCTTGGACCTTCCCCGACATTCGCGGAGGTCGGAGATGAGCAAGTGCATGGAGGCCGACACGATTTACCAACGGATTTTACCCCCCCCCCCCCCCGCCACCGATTTTACCAACCGGTATTACCCTCCGATTTTACTGACGGAATTTACCCCGGAGCAAGACGACAAGACTCCCATCCCTCAAGAAAAATCAGGCTTCAAAGACAAAGGTAAGAGACACTCACAAACTCATTGATGCTTGTTCCATTGGCCTCATCAGCTGCCTAAGTTTGGCGACGCGTTTGTCACGCTCCAGTTTGTAGGAGCACTTGTCCACGTCGCCATTGCCGTCTTCAGCAGGGATCATGCCATCCTTGGTACATTGCATCGTCGAAGGTGACGGTGTAGGTACCATGGTATTCTTTACTCAAAACTGAGGACCGTATTGGAGCCTCGTGCCTTCATCCCAATGCTGCAATACGCCAGACCGATGGAGTGCATGCTATTTAGGGGCGGGGCTCTAACGGATACATGGACTCAAGCTAGGGTTTCCTTACGCAGAGCTGCCAAATTTGAAGAACGACTAAGTAATGACTAGTGAGTCACTGTTTAACGACTTAGAAGTTGCTGTTGATTGACTAGGGAATGACTGCTGAATGACTTTCTTACGACCAATTTCTGATTATTGAAAGACTAGTGATAATCGAACCCCTGACGAGACGCCACAACCCTATAAGCTCACAAAATGTGTTCATTCTGTTGCGTCAACCCTCTGGGCTAAGTCATGTGCATCGCCATCTTTATTACGTGGAGGATAATTTCGCCAGGTTGGAGCTAGGAGTGTTACCCCAAAGCATGGTTAAAACATATCAATCTGTGTGCTGAAAAGATACCAACTTCCCAACAACATGCTCGTCCCCACAAACGTCTACTCCGCATTGAATGGAGGGACCAAAGATCGGCGCATTCTCAATAATCACAATCAGATACATGTTGCCATGCTCCAGGTTTCTTTTATTCAAATGGGGTCTACTCTATAATATTCCTTAGCATGATTGGCAAATCACCTGTAGTTTAGAACTTCAGCATGTGAAATCTCAAACTCAACCGCTGCATATGTTACTAGATGATGGTCCCCCCCCCTTACATTAGTGAACAAGGTTGCCGACTAGTGAATGACTAGTAAATGACACGGGGATGACTAGTGCATGATTGCACAGACGTGAACGACTAGTGTGTGAGTAGTCTAAGACCAGTTTATGACAGATGAACAACGACTCAATGGGTGGACACAGCCATGTTTAGGGGTCTGATATTAAAGCAGCTCATATGTGCATAGTGGCAAGCCTGCAGGTTACATGGACCATCGAAGACTCCCTCTTAGTGACAGGAGACGGCAACAACTTCGAGACGACCATTTGTGGAGGAGGGAGCAAGAGAGGGCCAGATTGTATGGCTTGAGACGAATTCATTGCCCATGCTCCAAATGCAAGGGACGGGTTCAATGCTCTATTGCAAAAGTGAAGGACCATCTAATCCGAAATGGGAGGGAACCCAGCTTCAGAGTGTGGAGGGGGCTTGGAGAGAGGGACGGATCCGATGAGGAGTGGGAACAGGAGCTTAGGAGACCCCCATGAGCACATGACGGACACATTGACGAAGGGTTGGATATGCACGCGATGGTTGAGGACGCATTCACAGAAATAGATGAGGCACCAGCCCCCCCCCCCACTACATTGGAAGATCAGTTGGAGGACATAGTAATGGGTGCCTTCACAGTTGTCGATGAGCTGGCCCATGATGACCACGAATTTTCTGACGATGAGTTAGAGGACGAGGTTTTGGGGGAAATTGGAGGTGGCATTGCAGAGGAAGACAATTATGGTGATCCGCACGAGTTGGAAACGGCAATTGAGGAGTTGTACCATGGCGCAAAGTCTTCGGTGTTGGCCGCAACGATATTAATAATGACATTGTGTACGGTCCACGGTGTGAGCAACAAGTTTGCGGACCAGCTATTCACCCTCTTCCGCGAACACCTACTACCCAGTGAGAATATGCTACCGAAAAACCTTCATGCTGCAAAAGGCTTGATTTCAAAATTAGGATTGAACTACAATACAATTCATGCATGCCAAGGAGGATGTGTATTATTTAGAGGGCAATATGAAGGTGCAACTCATTGTCCAAAGTGTAAGAAACCACGTTACAAAGACGAGGCCAATAAACGGAGGCCTTGGAAAGTACTTAGATACTTTCCCCTAATTCCAAGACTAAGGCGTATGTTCCGTACACCCACAATATCTGAACTCATGGTGTGGCATGCAAAGAACACAAGCAGTGATGGATTGGTAAGACATCCTTGTGATTCAAAGGCATGGAAGCACGTACATGAAAATGTAGATTATAGTTTTGGCCAGGAAGACCGCAACATTCACTTAGGAATGGCGGCCGATGGAGTAAACCCTTTCAAGTTGCAACGTACCAGTTGGAGTACATGGCCGGTAATGTTGCTAAATTACAACATACCTTCATGGCTGACTACGAAGAAATTTTTCATAATGTTGGCGTTGCTAATCCCAGGAAAACAGTCTGTGACATCTCAATTCTTCGATGTGTACTTGGAACCTTTGGTGGAGGAGTTGATCCAACTATGGAAGGGTGTGGATGCTTATGATGTGCTCAAAGAGGTGGGGTCAAGGGCCTTCAAACTTAGAGCAATTTTGTTGTGGACCATACACGATTTTCCCGGTTATGGAACAGTTGCAGGTGTTGCACATCAGGGCTATGCGGCATGTCATGTGTGTGGGCCTCATTTTAAAGGTGAACATTCTATCGAACTTGGAAAGCAAACCTATACAGACACAAGGAGGTGGCTTGCCCATGACGATCCGTGGAGATCACCGGAAATGAAAGACCACTTCAATGGACGTATAGAAGTTCGCGGTAAGCCCAATGTGGTTAATGCAAATGAGCAAGTACAGCGAGCCACCGAGTATCAAACCTGGTTGGATGCAGGCAACAAAGAGGGCGCCGCTGGAGACCTTTCCAAAATACACGGCGTGAAAAGGAGGAACATCTTACACAACCTGCCTTATTGGAAGGTATATGTTCCAACTGCTTTGACTCAATTGTTGTATGCATCCTCACAGGGAACGACATGTCCAACTTAAAAAAGACTAAAAAACGACTGAAGCTGTTCATAGATGGCATAGACAAGTGCACGTGTCAGAAGCATTTAGTTGTTGAGTAGTAGCAGAATAGTCGTTTACCATACACATGGACACATGTCCATTAACATAGTCGTTTGAAAGTCGTTTACAGTACATATGTTCAACCAATGGAAATGACTACAGGTCTGGAAACGTGGCAACATAGACGAGAGTATATGCTCCCACGACCCATCCATTAGTACAGTCGGTGCGTTACAATACGTCCACAATGACACAAAATTAGTAGTCGTTGTAGACATCAACGACGTAAACGCCAGTCGTAATCGTAGTCGTTATCGGACGAGTTTCCGCAGGGTCCTTTCACTAACTAGTATATGACTATATTGCCAGGATCTGCTCATACGATACACTCTGGATGTTATGCATTGTGAGGCAAACTTTTTGAAGAACATATTGAAGACCGTCACAGGACACAAAGACACAGTAAAGGTCCGCCGGGACCTGCAACGCAGAGGCATCAGGCCGCATTTGTGGCTCATTCCCCACCCAAGGAAAAATGGGAAAATGTTGAAACCGGCGGCCCCGTATGTGTTGACAAGCGAAGAGTTCGAAGTATTTGCCAGTGTTATCGAGAACCTGAAGACACCATCAGGACATGTTTCCAACATGGCGCAGTACGTACGGAAGAGGACGTTCGGGGGTTTAAAGTCGCATGACTACCATGTGCTTATGCAGCAAATCATGCCACTAGCACTACGAGGTCTTTTACAACCTGGTCCACGAATGGCGGTGATGAGGATTTCGAAAGTGTTCCGAAGGATATGTGGGAGTGTTTGGAACCCATTGGAGTTTGAAGCTCTTCAGGCGGACGTCGCACGGAGCATGGCACTTATGGAGATTCATTTCCCTCCCTCATTTTTTGACATTATGACGCATTTATTGTATCACCTTGTCGATGAATTGGACATGTGTGGTCCCGTCTCCACAAGGTGGATGTATCCTATTGAAAGATACATGAAAACCCTAAAGCATTATGTTCGGAACATGGCAACACCGGAGGCATGCATGGCGGAGGGTTACGCGAGGGATGAATGCCTAGGTTTCATCACGGAATACCTACACAAGTTTGAAGTGGTTGACCGTCAAGTATGGGATGCGGATGAGGAGTACGTGGATGCAGAGGAGGTGCTAGAAGGGGCAGGAACAAAGTACTTGATGACACCAACATTGAGAGATGTAGCCCACCAATATGCTTTGACGAATTTATCCCTCATGACACCTTTGCATAGGTGAGTGTGACCGTGTTTTTTCTGATTGCACATTCTTGTGTCAATGTGCCCTGTTATTTTGCAAAACATGAACGCCTCTGTAAACCCCTACTGCCTGAGCGGACGGATGAGTCCGTCATGAATAATGACTGACTAGTGAATGACTAATGAGCGACTAGTGAGCGACTCGTGAATGACTATTGAATGACTTATGAGCGACTAGTTAGCGACTGGTGAAGGACTAGTGAATGACTTATGAACGACTATTCAGCGACTGGTGTATGACTATTGAATGACTGGTTGGATGTACAGGCAATGGAAAGTGGAACAGGAGGCGAATCCCAACATCTCGGCTTTTGAAAACTGGATTAAAGACGTAGTACGCAATCACCCTGTTGACCCGAACGATGAGGATGACATGGATAGGGTTCTGATGTGCAGCAAACCGTCACAGTTAGCCACACGATATACGAGGATGAAGGCATATGGAAACCACTTTCGGGTGGAGGACCAACAGTCCAGGACATTAAAAACCTACGATAGCGGAGTTGCCTCTGTGTTTCACATGCCCTCCGAGGGTTCGGAGGAGGTGACATTGAATTATGTGGGAGTACTAAAGGATATACTAAAATTGAACTATAGGCCAATTCGTACACCTGTCATACTTCTTAGGTGCGAGTGGATGAAGCAATTTGACAATCGGGGCAACCCAACGTATGTAAGAGATGAGGCTGGATTCATGGTCGTGAATTTCCGCCACAGGGTTCCTCAGATGTTGGATCTGTTCATATTTCCCAGCCAAGCGACTCAAGTATTTTGGTCAGAAAGTGCGGAAACCGGGGTGGAAAGTAGTTTTGGCAAAGGAGGCACGCTCCCAAAGACATGAACAGAGCACACAAGATGTCTTCATGACCACCACCGAAGAAACGGATGGCATGCAGTTGGCAAACCATGTGCCTCCCCCGCCCACCACAGCCTCATTGGTGGGAGCCATAGAACTATCAGATTCCGATAACTCATTAGCACTAGCTAAATTTTAGGTGTTTGTTTTTACAGAAACCTAGTTGGGGTCACAAATGTCCTTAGTGGTTGTATTTAACAATATTGTGACTGAACTACAACTCCGCTATAACTCAGACGTCCACGTCATCGAGTACGTGACATGATAAATAAAAATTATTGTTGTTGCCCAGTGCCCTCCATTGAACACATGATTTCAGACCTGCATCATATGTGCACATTGGCAATGTATATCTTCCATATATGTACTTGCAATATGTTGGAGAGTCATAGTTAAGTATGGGTTGGTGAAGGGCAACACAGAAATGACTGCACAGTTGCTATGTGAGAGTTGTCTTGGCACGTCACACCGGCATGGATGAGTTGGACGATGAATAACTAACCGTAAACCAAAAGTTGCACATGTCATCCACGAGTCATTTCAGTAACTGAACAATGACTAAACGCTTGTACACGTCATCCCAATTTTGGCGGGCGTGTGAGTCAGTCAGTGAGCTCGAAATTCGTAGTCATTCTTTTGATAGGTCACTATTATCGAGCATAATTTTCACTCAATTAATCCCTAATTTCCACGTCATTAGAGGGATGTAAGTGCCACATCACATATTTGTGTTATTTTTAAATAATAGTAAACACGTAGTCGTTAAATCACGACCAGACAATGACTAACAGTCAGCCACGTCAAGATATTCTATCCACGTCATACACGAATGGATGTAGTGGATGAAATTTGTTAGACATAAAATGAGTATGTTGTGCGGTCGTCAACAGAGTTCATCTTTAGTCATTTAAATGACTAAACAATGACTCACATGTTAGCCACGTCACACAAGGTGACTTCATCAGGCATCACAGTCGTTTAATGAGTTGTTTAGGACACTGAGTCATTGATACCCTGGTTGGAATGGACAAGGTTTGTTGTAGTGTTATCTTGAAGTATTGAAAGTGACAAAACAATGTAGTTATTTATCTATAACTACATTGTTTTGTCTAACTAGTGTGGGTTACCATTATGAGTTACATGTTGTTGCTATATTGTTTCATTGAGGGTATCATTTTTTACCAACTAAGTTATATCACGTTCTTTGGTGTGCATACTAACTACACTACATATGGTATTTGGTGTCACTATGGTAACTTTTTGGATGACACTTCGTATGAATAATTGACCAGATGTTGTCATGGATGATGGATGAGTTCATCCACCGGCCCAAAACCCTACTTTCTCTTGTCAGCAACTAGTGATGAGATATCGTCATGGATGATTGAAATTTGGATGAAAAACCGCTTGGTATGTGACAACAATTGCAACACTGTAAAAGCATAATCCCCCCAAAAATTCACAAGGAATGACAAACGATGTTGTGTTAACATTTAGTGTTGGTGACACTACACCGTGGTTTACAATCAGTATTGAGGAAGACGATTAATTTAGTGTGGGTGCCACTAAATATGATATTTAGTGTACTTATGTTATTCGGGTTAAAAAATGATACTTTCAGTAAATGTTATGGCAATGCACAACTCCAAATGATGACCCACACTAATTATAGAAAAAGTGTAATCAGTATGCGCACCGAAGAATATGATATATGTATAATTTAGTTGGTAAAAGAGGATGCTTTCAGTAAACCGGTAACTCCGAATGGGTAACCCACACTAATTAGACAAAATATTAATGCAGCGGTCCGTTCTCCACGTTCATTGCACCGGATTTCCGGATAAACGCCCCAATTCCCGGCTTGTGCTTGGAATGAGGGCCCTGGCGTGCCTCAATGGAAAATGAAACCCAATAAAGCAGAAGAAGCAGAAATTTAAAAAGAAGTATCTGGGAAGGTTATGTCAAAAAATTAGGGTTTATGATCATCAATTAGTGCAAGACTTCGTTAGCTCACAAATGATAGTGCGTGTGCAACTTTCAAGAATTGGGTGTCTGGGTTCAGGTTTTAGCCAACAATTTGCATCCTGGAGAGCTCAGGGATCATACAGTTGCGGTGTTTGGTTGGGCTTTAAGACGCTGGTTGAGCTTGAGGTCAAACATCAAGTAAGTTGACTGCACAAACTGACTCATTATGTCGGTTTTTGTTTCCTTGGATCTATTCTCATCGAGGAACCACCTCGTTGTATGTATCACATGGAGGATCTGCGTTGTAAGGATCTATGTAAGAATCACGTGAAATTGACGCTTTCCTCGTTGTGATTCTTGCATGTTAGCCCCAGGTGCTCACAATTCAAAGGATTATCTGCAGAATGTCCAATTGCTCCATTTGTCTCTCCCACCCATTTTTCTTCTCTTGATGTGCATGTCAAAATTTATGCAAAAATGTTTGAGGGATGTGTGTGTTTCACGGTACGAGGTGCGTTCTTAGTCTCAGAAGCTGGTGGGGAGCTGAGAAATTGTGGAACTGATCAAAACTCACCATTTGTTTTTGTTCCTGCGTAAAATTTGGTCAAATACGCTTTTCTTTTGCCTGGGCGATCTCTGGCGATTTTGAAAGTTTAGGTTGCACTCTCTCAGTAGTATGTCACAAGCCAATGTTTCTATTTGTAGTGTCTGTGTCTGACAGACTTTGGTTCTCATTGAAGAGTTTCATAGCTCTTCAATTGTTCTCAGTGTCCTCAGACGACATCTGGTCAAACTGTAGCGACACTCGCCTCAGTCAAATTTTGGTCGATTCGTTGTTGCTCAGCAAGCCATTGTCTACTATCAAGCTGCTGGTGTAGATGTTTTTAGCTGTTACTGGGTTTGTGCACAAATCTCACAATACAAAGTCTTCAATTATGTCCTTTGTGCAAATTTCCCCAACTTAAGATTCTTTCCCTTTCTATTCCAGCTTCAAGAATAAATTTCTAAGAATCAAGGTCTGCGATTACATGCATGAATGCCGAGCTTAGTCAAGTGGCAAGCCCTCATTAGTCAACATAACCTCATTGTTGTCTTTCTTCGCATACGAAGCCTTCTCCCATTCTACTGAATTGGTGCACCCCGAATGAAATTATTCTTAGGTTGTCTGGATAACCTAAGAATTAGTCCATTGCTCCGGGAGACTACATAGGCTACTCAAGAATATTATCAGATACTGTAGAGGAAAGGGATATATGGGTGTATGGGCACGATTCGAAGCTGTTGATATAGTATAAATTTGTCTCCCTTTGCACTGAAAAATGTGCCACTGTTGGAACTCGTACTTGGATTGCAAAACTGTGAGTTTAATTTTGTGATTTAGAGACTAAACTGCATTGCTGGGTTTTTACCTCTGGAGATCAGTAGCAGAATCCACTTTCGAGACAAGAATCCACTTTTGGGAACTGATGAAGTCAGTGGGGATGTCATAGAAGATGGCTTCTTCCATGCGGATTGATTGTTGTGGATGGTCGTTAGTTAAATGGCTCGCTGCCATTTGGCTATTGCCACATCTGTGATTTGTATTCTATTTTATTGTAGTTTCCGATTGATTCCTTTCAATTGCTTTGTATTGAATACACAACTCTAAAAGCTCTAGATAAACTATATCCCTTGATTCTTAATTTTTGGTTCACTACAATAAACATCTGATATAGTGTGGCCCCATTTATTCATTATCGACTCACATTAATTGTCTTGAAATCACTGGGTGGCAACTAGAGAGGGTGTCACAGAACACTTGGTCCTCACTTGGTGCCACATGACTAGTCACAAAGACCACTCTAAGTAACATGGCACAACAAATCTAATTCCAAACTACATGTACCTTTATCTTGGAATTGTTGTTGAATGTCAATATTTACAAGGATATTCATTGCTGGGTTGTCTAATATCAGGATTCCTGAATGCTCATGAATGTTATTTAAACAAAGGGGTTGACTACACCGAAAGGGGTGAACATGAGGACACATTGGTACCTCTTCTTCTTCCTTGTTATTTTGGCTACATTTGGACGCACTCATGCTACCAACAAACATGTGTGCATTGTGGGGAGTGGGATGGGGGGAGCATCTGCATCATATTTTTTGAAGGAATATGCAGGCTTCCCTCTCGACGTTTCAATTTTTGAGGAGAGGGATCGGGTGGGTGGACGCATGGCGGTGGTGGACCTGGAAGGGGACACGTTTGAAGCTGGGGCTTCAATCATCCACCCGAAGAACCTCCACTGTGTGAACTTCACCAAGCTTTTGGGACTGAAGCAGATCACGGACACAGACGATGAGAGCTTTGGGATTTGGGATGGGAAACAGTTTGTGTTCCAGACTGCCCGTGCGGGAGACAATATTTTCTCCAAGGCCATTGCGCAGATTATGAATACCCTGTCTACCTTGTGGAGGTATGGCACCAGCTTGTGGAGGATGCAAACCTACGTCTCTGTAAGTATGTGTTCCAAAGTTGCAAATCTTTCTCTCGTGTCACGCAGATGATCTGCTGTAATGGGTAGGATTGATTTTGGGTTTTGACTGGAGATGTGGTGTCACATAGAGCATTTCACTAAGCTATGGTTTGCAACCATGGTTCCTCATAACCCAGTTTAGGTGGTCACTGTCTATAGGCAGGGCTTCTTACAGGGAATCATTAGGTTAAAGAGATGGTGAGACACCATGTATGTGGAATATTTGCAATTGCAACTGTAACATGGCATCACATAGAGCATTCCACTAACCTATGGTTTTGTAACCATAGTTCCTCATAACCAGTTTAGGACTTCTTCCAGGGAATCATTATTTTTTAGGAGATGATGAGACATCATGATGTGCAACGTTTTGCAATTGTAACATTCGCAATTGCAATTGCAATGTTTCTCTGCACCGGCATGCTGTAAACACAACTGCACAGTCTAATAATTGTTTGCAGCAGGAATTGCTGTCCAGGTTCTTGGAGTTGTACAAGGAGGATCGTCCTGCCTTTGACACAGTAGAAGGGCTACTCCAATCCGTGGACCTTTTCAACAGCACCCAATATACCTTGGAGGAGTTATTGCTCAACAAGGGATTGTCTAGGCTCATCATTGATGAGCTTGTGACGGTGAGATATCCCTCTCTGAAAGTGGATGTAGGGTGGTTGTTTTGGTGTTCCCAGATCTTTACTTCACATTTTTTAGCTTCTAAATGCAACACATTTGATGCATTAATTAGCTTCTATGCAGCAAACTTGATACTGGTAATGCTTTGATAGGTCATGAGGATGTGTAAGGATTGGGTGTTTAATTTCCCGATCTTGTCTATGGTATTGTGCATTTGGACCATAAAGGTCACATATCAGGTGGTGACTTTTGGGACATGTTGTTCTCAGTTTGTATATTTCCATCCAGATGCCAGGCGAGTTAATTTTGATAGAAGATTTTCAATTTTATGTGACCTATTTTTTATCATCTTATTTCCATGTGGCAATACATCCCAGTCTTGCCTCATAAGGAGGTTTAAGCAGGATGCTCACCAGAAAATAAATGGCTGCAATGTATTTCTAAATGTGCTGTTGCAGATTTATTCAGGTTGCAACTATCTAACTCATGCTGCTTGCAACTGCAAGATTTAGTGTCATGGATTATAGTGTAGCTAATGCAGGTGTGCTTGCCATCCTCTGCAGTTTATAATGCGAATCAATTACGGTCAAAGTGTGAGCATCAGTGGAATGGCGGGAGGTGTGTCACTTTGTGGCTCTGGAGGTGATCTTTGGGCTGTTGAGGGTGGAAATTGGCAAATACCAGAAGGTCTGATTCGCTATACCAATGCGTCTCTCTACTTGAACCAAAAAGTGTTGACTGTCACAGCTCTGGAGGGAAAGTATGAAGTTGGCTTGAGTACAGGAGGATCAACAACCTGTGATGCTGTTGTTCTAGCAACTCCTTTGGATGAAACGGAAATTGTATTCTCACCAACAGTTGACATTCCCAAACGAGAGATGCAGCACACGTATACTACTTTTATCCGTGGATTTCTTAATGTGGTATGACCTCATTCCACTATCTTGTAGTTCAGGAGATACTGTTCAATCTTGTTGAAGAGATCATGAAGTAATTGAGTTTTTTTTAGATATATTATAATATAGTCTCTAGTTTGTATTCTTTGTTAACCACTTGATACACTTTGGAAACATTTTAGTTTGTGATTGGAATGTCTAGAGTTTCTGATGTTCAAAACTCTCTTTAAACAGTGTAACCAAAAGATTTGCCATGTTTGATTGAATAGGACTACTTCGGCTGTACAAATGACACCATTCCGGAACTGATTGGAACGAAGGAAGACTCCAATATCCCCTTTTCATCAATTAACATCCTGAAGGAGTACAATGCAACTGACAAAGCTTACAAGATGTTTTCTCGAGCTTCACCACCAGATGAACTTCTGGATCAACTCTTCAGGTACGAGCACAGATAAAACTCTTGTTCTGCTCCTCATCAAAAGTCAATTGGAAGAAATACAATCTGCACTCTACAGATTTTTAGATAACTCTATGCACATTTAATGGTTGAAGGAATTGTAGTATTTACTAGACCAGTAAGTCCCAATCAGAGAATTGCGAAATCTAATTGTTTGTGGTGAGAAATTTGTCCCAGCCACTGTGCAATCATCTCCACAAAAGACTCAGGCTCTGAGGCATAAAGTTATTGGGTTCAAGGATAGCCTAAATCCAAGGCATTAACCTGGATCCCATGGGAACTTCGAGGTTAAGCTGCATAAGGCCAGAATAATGCTAGGATGGGTGACCTTCCTAACATTTGATTTCCGGTGCACCCTACCACTATGGCCCACCCAATCATAGTGGGGGTATCGAGGTGAACCGGATGTTTTCAACCGGCCATGTGTGGGAACCCAGGGGGTTGTGCCTAGGGGAGATAGAAGCAGGCAGGCTTGTCTGGGTCCAATCGAAGTGTTCACCTTTGAAAGAAGGCATCACAGTCTTCAATGGCCCCTCTGATGCTAGTTATGGGATTATCTATAGTCTTAGACCAACTCAAAGATGGAGGAACATAATAATTCATGCCGGTGGCAACAGTAGAGTCGTCTCTTCTCATTACGACAAAGGCTTGTTGTATGCCATTGACCAATTCCTGGATTTGTTAATGTGAGGGTGTGCATCTGTGATAAAAGGTTGTCTCATGTTCATTCCGTTTTTTTTTGCCCCTGTACATCACAAACTTCCAAAATAACAAAAGTAATGTAATTATCACATCATCAACTGAATTTTATGATGTTATATCAATGTTTTATCATTTTTATGTAATAATTGGGCCTCTGGAAGTACCTGATATACGATTGAGTGCTATCGGATGCAGCATCCGCTCCAGCACCATCTGCATCAACTGGGCTGCATACCCACATTACAGTGCACCTGAGAAGTTTGCGCCTTACATTCTTGATGGGAACCATCTCTATTACATCAACACCTTTGAGAATGCTGCAAGCAGCATTGAGACGAGTGCAGTTTCAGCCCAAAACGTAGTGCGCCTGCTCCTCTCCCGTATATCTCCTGGTGTTATAAAGACGCCAATCGAAAAGGATGGAAATCAACAGTCTGAAGTTGAAGACCTTGAGCTCTGAGCAGTTGGTCTGCATATTTTGTCGGTTCTCTGTGATTAGCCAATATCTGTCCATAGACAACTTGTATAGTCAGGATACTTTTGCTTACATGATTAAGGATGTCGAACAAGTGCAGGAGCTTGCACTGAGAAAGCTCAGAGCGTGATGATGAGAACTTTGTGTTGTTTCAACAGTTTGAAACTGGACTATATTATGAATCAGGAATGAAGACTTCTTTGAAATTGTCGAATGAACTTGCCATCTGCACAAAAAGGTTGATGCATACAGTAAGTTCTCCTTTCCTTGATCTGTGAATAGATGCAAATCATTTTTGGGTGAAGAAAAGTATATGCAACATGATTGAAAACCAGAAGAGTACATAGCTGCTTCATTGATTGATATGTTGTCACTTGTATCAACACTGAAGCTCACACATATCATTAAATCTTGGTAGGCAGGGAATGAAGCATCTTGTTGTGTGGATCTCCCTCTGCATTTCCATCTCAACCAGTAGCTTCATTGTTTAATTCACAGATATATTGGGCATTTCATTTACAACTCGTGTGTAGGTAAGTTACCCACGCTAGGGATAAGGTTAGTAGAATTGGGGTAGATGACCTATTAGGTCATGTTTTCATTCCTTAAACATCATGACCATCAATTCTAAATTGAAGGATGCATTGGCCAATTAAGGTTGCTTATATAATATATATAGTGTAAACTAAGGAAGTGCATTCTTTACTTCGAAATCCTTGATTGGCCAATCAAGGATTTTATTGCTTCTCACATGCATTGGAGTATTTTATTCCTATTGCTATTTTTAAAATTACATCCTTGGAGCATATCACTACAGTAGTCATAATCTTTGAAGTTACTGGACCACAATGTTCATGAGGGCATGGGATGACTTAAGAAGTGCATAAGGTAGGAAGGAAGGAAGAGAAAAGAGGAGAGCATTTGGTACAATGAGGTAGAGGAGGGAGGGATAAGGTTCTAAAGTTCAATAAAGCTACTCATGCAATGTTACTCAAAATGGATAAATGTGATGACGTCCACAATCCCAAGTTGCATGTTTGACAATAGCCAAGTTTTCTCTCATATGTTGATCCCCCTCCTCCCAACAAAGCCCTTGCCCAATAAAAAATGTTAGGGAGGTTGTTTCCCACTAAAGCCCCTTCATCCACAATGGATGAGTTTATGTAGACACCATGAAGTTTGTGGAAGTTGATAAGGATATACAAAATGTGCACTATTGTTTAGTAGTACACTTGCAATGGACTTCATTAGATTGTGAGACTTTATATTTAATGTGACATTATGCCCAACCTCACCTCCCCAATGCCAACTAGACTCCGATCATGGATCATTGTCAACATGTGCACCCCCCCCCCTTTTCGGGTCTTGCATGGTATATAGATCCGAATGGCATCAAAAACAAAAACACAATCAAAAGTCCATACCCTATTCGTATCAAGAAAATGTCATGGCATCTATGTACACTAATCTATCGTGGATGAAGGGGCTCTAATAAAAACAAGTCTGCCTATAAGGTTGAGGGCCGATTCATTCCAGCTAGACTTTGCTACACTAGCTTGGGGTCTCTAATGTTGTTTCCAGAGTTAAATAGTCTAAAAAGAATCAATCACATGTTGCAATATACATAATACACTATCTTTTCACTACGCAACGAATGAGTTTACGTAGACACCACGAATCCTTAGCCCAACCCTTATTCTAGCTACCTAAATGGTCATAATAAAAATTGAAAAATACCATACCAATATTGTGTGAGTGGTGGGTACTATGTTGGGCTGGACACTAAAGCACCCCTAACAAGTTTTTTTAAGGAAGGGGTCACGTGATAGGACAAGGGTTGGGGATATGGACCTGCAATCCTCAGGCAACCCAAGAAAAACTTTTTACGAACTCGACCAGAAAACGTTACTTGCCCCATCTGACTCTGAAAACAAGTTTTCCTTGCATTCTTGAAAGCTACCTAGCCCACCAAACCCAAGTTGAGTGCACCTCAACTTCAAGGCCCAAAATACAGTACACATATGTTCACTTCCACCTAGTAAATAAATAATTGATTCGGATTTCATTTGCGAAGTGAAATCATAGATAAAGTATGCAATTAACTTGGAAGTTAAAAATATGAAAAACTCCTCATTAGCATCGAGGTCGGGTTCGTAAAAAAACATTTCTTGGGATGCTCAAGGGTTGTGGGCCCCGGTCCTTATCCTATCATGGGGTCCCTTCCTTAAGAAGCTTGTTCGGGATGCTTTTAGCGTCTGGCCTAACATAAGTTAACATACTCTAGTTGTTGGTGGTGTACTTTCATGGACTAATCTGACTGTAAGACTGGACATTTATTATAGCTGGCACTGTGCTGAGCCTCATCTCTAGACCCTCCCCCTGCCAACTAGACTCCCATCCCTTGGCCCCTGCACTGTCAGCATGCGGGACCCATTCCTGCCCACAACGCCCAGGCGCCTGCCACGTCAGCCCTCCAGGGCGGACTTAGGGCACGAAGCAGTAAGTTCTAGAACCAGGCAGACGCTCTAAGAGCATCGTCACGAACTCCTTCCTTCCTCCGTAGCAGCTCCTTCTTACTAGTGAAGCGAAACGCACAGACAGGCATTGATTGTGAAGCACAGCATTGCAGACAAGAAGGGAAGAGGAGGAGGAGGAGGAAGAAGAAGGCAAGGCAAGGCAAGGAGGGAGGATTCCTGGAGGGACAGGAGCAATCGGCCATGGACGCGGGGAAGTTGAAAGAGCTGAAGCTGTTCGTGCAGCAGGTGGAAGCCAACCCGGCCCTGCTGCAGGATGCGGAGCTTCGTTTCTTCCGCAACTACCTGGAAAAGTAAGTGGTCAATAACCAACCAAAACGCTCTGTTGGTTGATCGAATGGCTGAGAGTGCAACATAGTATGTGTCATCATGCACGAGGGAGCCTACTGCCGTCGTCAGTTTCTTCTGGACCTTCTGTAACAGGGGAAAATCAATTTGGTGATGTACGATCCTGTTTGTGAAAGTATCGGAACCCTAGCTTGATCGGGTGACAGGATGCTAGATATTGGCTATGGCATGCAGCACTTAGCTCATTGTTTCGTAGTCAGCAGTGGACGTTGCGGCCTGCAATGGCTTTGTTACCTATCGAGGGAGGGGGGATCTTGCGTATTGGATCCGCTCTGGAGTGTGTATCTGATGTTGAACGCAGATATATATATATTTTTGGAACTTATCTTGTATTGACAAAATCTTTCTTGAGACGGAGAAAATTAGGTAGGTAACATGCAAATTGTGTGCAAGTTGCGAAACCCTAGCTCGATCGGGTGACAGAGGATGCGAGATTGGCATGCAGACGTTGGCTAATTGCTGCGTGGCCAGCACTGGACGTTGCAGCCTGCTCTAATGGCTTGTGATCAAGGATGTGGGAATATTTTACATTGGATCTGTTTAGGAGCGTGTATCCTATGTTGAAATGTATAACCTTCTTTGAAGTTACCACGTACGGACAGAACCTTTCTTGAGAAAGATCGATGCAATCGTCGGATCGGGTGGGGGATCCGCTTTCTTTGCCAACGAAGTCTGGCAGATTGTCATGCAGGTTGATGCAACATGCCAGCGTTGCTGAAGAGATTTCAAGCATTTTATTTTATTACAACGACAAATCGGGGCTCGTGAATCAACTGCCGGATAGACTAGCGTGTAGAGGGACGTGTGGACCTATCAGTGTAGGATCATGTCGGTGAATGAAATTAGGTTTGAATCAGCCAAAATGGGGTAATGGTGTTATACCAGCGGGCCAGTTGGAAAGCGGGTTGCAAGGGATTTCAGCTTCTTCAAAAAGCAATGTGCCTGAGGCAATGGAAGTTAATAAGAATTTTATTTTAAGCTGTGTCTAAAGAAAGATTACAAGGAATCTTGAACATGAAGTATGCCAGTCTGTTGAACTTTGTCGTACGTTGGTCTGTGCATTTTCGGAACCAGTTTTAGTCATATTAAACGTATGCAAATTTTGGGGAGGATGTGAATAGGCTTGGAGCAAATCTTCCATCGGTCGCATATGGCAAGGAGAGCGCACCCAAGGCATCGTTCGCGGTAAGTCAGTGAAGAGTTTGAACTTTTTCTTCAATTATGTTGACAATTTCTTAGGGCTCGTCAAGGCAGCAGTATCTTCAGTTGCAAAATGAGCACAAGAGTGGCACTTTTCCAATGAGGATTATTCCAGTGGGTCGTTGCCGTTTCTTAAGAAATGTTCCCGTGAAAATGCTGTGAGAAAGTGTATTATTTGTCTGTTAAATAAGTAAATGTCCCTGGAGTTTTTGTTGTCTGGTGTTCTCACTAGCAATTGTTGACAGGATGATGAGGACAGTGAGGACGACGTGCCAGACCTGGAGGAGAAACCAGTGCCAATGCCTAAGCCATTTGAAGGTGGAAATGTGACAGATGATGAATCAGATGTTGAGTTGGACAATGAGGGTGTTGTGCAACCTGACCATGAGGCCCCGCAAAAGGCAATTTTCCCCTCCCCTTGACTTGCTTGTAGATATCATTGATTGAAGAATGTTACTGGTGATCACAAGTAACATGGTGTTGGTTCTATGTCTTGCTGAAGATCTGAACTCTGATCCTGTAGAAAAGGCGCCTATCTATACCCCAACCTCGATTTCTTAATAAACGAAAATGAAGATGTCATGTACACTAACCTGGTATCTGACTCTAAGTTTTGGATTCCTTTATATGCTGCATTTGAACATGAAGTCCTCAATTAGCATAAATGGAGTCTAAGGGGAAGACATTTCTCTGAAACTACTTCATAAAGTGCACAAACTCTGAAGTGAGATGTAGTTGGTCATTCCAGTTAACTGTTCATGGGTAGCTACTTGATGCATTTTGACTGTGACTATCAAAGTTGTGAAGTTTACTTGTGCCATGTGAATGCATACTTCAGTTCATGAGAATTGATGGGGGTACATGATTGTGTTGCAGATGGGAGATCAAAGTGTTGAGATGACAGAAGAGAAGCAAGATGAAGCGCAAATTGCCAAAGGCAAAGCTGTTGAGGCCATGGCTGATGGTAAACTCCTGTTGGCCAGTGGATTTTGAAGTAGAGGAACCAATCTGGCTTTTTGCCACAAGTGGTGCAATTGTCTTGATTTGTAAATAGACACTGTACATTAGCATGAAAGAACAAACTCCTGTGAGATTAGTATCTCCATCAAATTTGATTGATTACTATGTAATGTACATACAACTGAGATTAGGAAGTTCCATTCGGAAAATTTTAAGACTATCAGACACCCTATTTCTACATTCAGAGAACCATCCTCACAACAAATTTAATCACTAACAAATTACTTTTGAGCATTCTAACCTCTTCCTCCTATCAATCTAGCCTTTAAATAAGATGAACTGTGCACTAGTCGGAACAACGTGTCACATTATTTTCTGATGAAAATGAAGTTTCTTATGGAGTTATGAAGTCAGGCTCACCCTTGTCCCGCCTAGATATTGTGAAGTAAATTGTATCCAAAAATCCTTCTGTTTTCATTCCCATTCACTTGTCCAATGTTAACCCTGTGGACAAAAGTGTGCACAAACGTTCAGGTTGGAATTGATGACTGTATGTTGTTGATTTTCTGCTCTAACAGGAAAATTGGAGGAATCTTTAGAACTTTTCACTGAAGCCATTGTCTGCAATCCCCACTCCGCCATCCTATTTGCAAACCGAGGTATGATCTGCCAGTTCCAACCTGGGATGTGTATTCTTGACACCGCTCTTTACTTGGTTGGGCATTCACAAGTGCACACCTATATTTCCTGTCTTTTGATTAATGGTCACCCTCCATAAAATCTGAAAGGCAATAATAAATCTCATGTAATTACCTTGTGCTGTCAACAGCTGGTGTATATGTGAAGATGAAAAAGCCAAATGCTGCAATCAGGGATGCAGATGCTGCCATCAAGGTGACTTTAAATGCACTTCTATCTTCTATCCGTGTCTTTTCTAGGATGTTATTCTCATCTCTAGTAGGTGGGTCTATCATATTAGTTATGTTCTTTTTTAGCTTCATTTCCTATATTTGTTTTTTCTCTCTTTCAGCTAAAGTGCAATGTGTAATGTGCAATATGCTGTGGTTTCTTGTGGCAAATCCACTATCAGAGGCTGAATATGGTGTCTGAAAATGACAGATCAACCCAGATTCTGCAAGGGGTTATAAGTGGAGGGGGGAAGCACATGCATTGCTGGGGAACTGGGAACAAGCTGCAAAGGATTTACATTTGGCATCTCAACTTGACTATGATGAGGAGATTGCTGCAGCACTGAAGAAAGTAAGAGTTTTATGTCCACTGATCTTACTGTAAAACAGGAGGTGGCTGTTCATCATGCACATAGTTCTATGGTGGAGGGTGATCTTTAGCATTTGTTTTATCTTACATCTTCTGGAAAAGTATAAGATAATTACTCGGTATTTGCTACTTTTCAACTCAAACACAGGCATCTTCCTGTTCACTGTTTGTAGGTGGAGCTTAATGTGCACAAGATTGAAGAGCATCGGAGGAAGTATACTCGCTTGCGTAAGGAGCGTGATGAGAAGAAAGCAGCCTATGAGAGGGAAGTTCGGCGAGCTGAAGCTCAGGTTACCTATTCTTTCAACTAAATATGCAATTGTTGTTAATCCTTGTAGCTCTGCATTTCAATCACTTCTAGTAGGTCTATGCCTATTGGTATCTACATAATCGTGTCTGGAGACTGAATTGTATCTAGTTTTACATGATTCAATTCAATTACAGCCTCCATATACTTATGATGTCATCTATATATGGAGACTGTAATAACTGATTGATTAAGAAACTAACATTAGGATAATTCTCATATTTTGTTGCTGTGTGCTCAGGCTGCCTATGATAGGGCGAAAAAGAAAGAGCAGGAGAAGGCTCCCCCACGTGGTGCACCGAGACCTGGTGGCATGCCTGGATTCCCAGGGGGTATGCCTGCTGGTATGGGAGGTGGGTTCCCAGGAGGGGCACCTGCTGGTATGGGAGGTATGCCAGGCATGGGAGGAATGCCTGGTATGGGAGGAATGCCAGGAGGCATGGGAGGCGGTTTTCCAGGAAGTGGACCGGGGGGAGCACCAGGGGGTATTGACATGAGCAAGATTCTGAGCGTAAGTTATCTACCTATATTTGTAATGAAAACGATTAGTCTTCTATTGTAAATCTTTCTTTCAACATTTACACTAACAATGGTGGCTCGCTAGTTGCAGTATCGGTATGTCAATCCTAAATTGTTAATTGCAAGCAACTGTTGATGCTTCAGTTGTATGTAATATCTACTTACATTGGAAGCCTCATATGGTCATGTGTACAGGACCCAGACCTGATGAGTGCATTGTCAGACCCGGAGGTGATGGCGGCTTTGCAAGACGGTATGTCCTACTCGCACATGTTGCCTTCTTTATGTTGTTTCAGAGTTTTCTATTGGCCGTAAGTTTTATTGGTTTATTTGTTCAGTTTGGAACTGCTGGAAGAGTCATGCAGAGTCTTCTAGATAACAGATTAAAGTCCTGAAGCCAGTCAACCATTCATACAGAAGGCGAAATATAGAATCTAATTTTGTGTCTCCAAGCTCAGTTTTTGTCTTGTTTAGTACTGACGATTTATGCTCATGCTGCAGTGATGAAGAATCCTGCTAACTTGTCCAAGCATCAGAGCAACCCAAAGGTAGCCCCTGTGATAGCTAAAATGTTCAGCAAATTTGGAGGTGGAGCTGCAATGTAAATGCTGAAGATCTGCCCAAGATTAGAGCAACACATGTCAAGGCCCACAGAGCACTCCAACAACTGAAACTTTTGGCCTGTGTATGCAATGAAACATAGTTTCTGTATCTATTTAGGTGCCAAATCAAGTTAGATTCCGTAAATTTTATAAGTGTTTCGCTTGGTCTGGTAGTACAAATGTCTTCTGTAGACTACAAGAAATGTGTACTGGAGCTACTTCATGTGCATGGGCGGTTGGGAAATAGGCGGGTAGGAAATAGGCTTGGATCCTGAGGCTGGAAGTCAGCTCATGAAATTAAGATCTGTCAGCCTTTCAGCATTCATCTATGTCGTTGTCATATTCTCATCTTTTTGAATGTATGTTCTCACTGTGTGCTTCTCATCTGTCAACCAGGATCTTGTTCAGTCTGGATTTCATGTTAACCCTTCATCTCATGCGTATATTGTTTTGTGGGTTGATTTTTCATGCTAACCCTATGTTATCATGTAAGATCAGTGACCAATACCTAACAGTGACCTACACATAATCAGGGATACATAGATATGGGTCAAACCTCTTGGCTCTTGACCAACATAATCACTTGATCTTTGGGTATTGGATCTTGACAGTTACCCATCCTGATTGAGCCCTAACTATCCAATTGGATGGATTTACATTGAGATCCAAGACAATGTACTATGGTACGTGTCCGAAAATCCTCAATGAACTGCAATTTTAGACTTTTGCAAATGGATTCTTAAGTTCAGGTTCACAAGATTGGGCAAGAGAATGTTGTCATTTTCATTTTTTTCATCAGGTATCTATGTCAATGAATGGGGAGAAAGAACTGATTCAAATTCAAGACTTCAGGAAAATTACTGATCGATTTTGGAGGAATCTATAGAATATTCTTCCTTTTAATAAAGAATACGCAAAAGATGTCAACATGGACACTCTAAGCTCTGTAATATCATGCTTGTACGTATGCGGTCCTTTTATGGTTGCTCTTTTTAATTGGACACCTATACGTTTGAGTGGTATATGGCAACACTTGTAGTTAAGAACAAACACTAAAGGGACATGATGAGACCTATGCAGTTGTCACTCTAGGTTCAACAGTAGCCAATACAATGGGGATGGCCTATGTGATCTCTTTAAATAGAGAAAGAGAACAATTCTTTTTGACCTCTTGTAACTCCAATTCCAAAACTTGAACCTAAACCTTAGTGGTTTGCAATTGCTAACCAGATGAGGCAATCCCCGTTCCATCCAACTGCTATAGATGTCCGTATAGTTGTGATACCTAGGCATTGAATTCGGGTGGACCCCTTGTGATATTCGACCCCGATCCAATACCTTGCGCCAACTTTTGTCTTAGAGTTTGGACCTTGAAGCAAACCCAGAAAAGTTTTGACCGGAAAAGTTACCCGGCATGGACTTCCCTCCTCGTTTTTTCCTTCCCGGGCAGAGGATCTGGGCAGTGTCTCTCTCCCTTTCCGTCCTTCTTGTTCCTCTGGTGGTGTTGCAATGGTTTTGCACTCCGGTTCCATGTTTTCGGTTGATCTTTCATCTGCTTCTCCATTATTGGCTCTGTATGTAGGACTATGCATCAACTTCTTTGTTTCAAGAGCAAATTTCCTAACTACTTTGCGTTCACACTTGGACGTTACTTGTTCTTGTTATTTTTGGTCCAGTTTATTTAATGTGGATGTTAGTTATAGTTATATATATATATATATAATTTAATTAGCTATAGTTGCTCCCTAAAATTCATTGAAAGAAATCTAGATAATTATAGTTATTTTGGCAGTTCTTAATTATTTATTTTTAAAATTTCGGGTGATAAATGAGTAGCTTCAGTTCTTGACCCGCATTTGAGAAGAAGGGGCACAAAATCCAAGAAAGGTTTGGTATAGTAAATAGCCATGAACTGGCATGAGCAAAGTGGACAACTACAATTGTAGTCTTTCATAGTAAAGGGCATAGCCTCACAGTTTTACCGTTTTCTTGTTACACTTTTGTGCATTCACACGTCAACTTTGATTTTGGGACTTGAAATGACAAATCTCGTGATTCGCAATTGCCAATCGCACAAGGCGATTTTCAATACCAATAAAGTCCATGGAGTTGGAAGTGTCCACAATAGGTGCATGAGATTTGGCTTGTTGTGACTTTGGTTTTGGAGTTTGGACCCATGTCGGATTTATATCGTCTTTCTTTGATGCCGTTTGGGTATCTTTAATGAGGACTTCACATTTTTGATACTAGTATGATGTGGGTATTTGAGGATATCTTTGTTTTTGATACTATTCAAGTCTACATACTATGTAAGAACCTTCATACATAGGTTAAATCATTCTAGTTTCAATATTGGTTAGAACGGTATCGACCCAAATAATAACTCATGTACACTCTAAACTCCATAATATCAACCCCCTGAATGTCACTCCTCCTCTTATATCGTGAAACCTAGGGAACATATGTTCTTAATTGAAATCTCACTCATTGTTCTCACATTTCCCTCCCATATATCATAGGTTTTGACATTAACTCACCTTGAGATACCCACCATATATCAATATTTGACTTGTATAAGAATTTATACCCATGGGAAGGTTCTTGGATACCTTAATTGATATTTGATACCATGTACTGTATTCACTTAGAATATATATACCGGTCCAAGATTGGTGTAGACCCTAAGCAAATCCACAAGGTTTGACCGGGAAAATAACCCAGCCCGGACTTCCCTCCTTGTTTTTTCCCTTCTCGGGCAGAGAATCCGGGCAGCGTCTCTCTCCCTTTCCTTACTACCTTCCTTCCTCCTCTTGCTCCTCCGGTGGTGTTGCAATGCTTTTGCAGTCCGGTTGCATATTTTCGGTCAATCTTTCATCCGCCTCTGGTTTAATATGCTTTTTGGGCCCATGCATTGGAAAGCTGCACAAACGGCCGCTTGACCTGCTGCTTAACTACTGAAGTGCGAGTCACGTGTGGTCGTTTGGTCGTTTCGTGGCGCAAGAGAGAGACAGAGAGAGAGAGAGAGAGAGAGAGGTGTTCGGAGAAGGTAGGAAGGAAGGAATTAGGGTTTGGGGAGCAAAGAAAGGGAGAGGGAGGGAGGGTTTGGGTCGGGGGTTTTGGGGCGCCATGACGAAGGCGCAGCTGAAGACAAAGTTTGACCACGCGAACAACGCAGCGACGGCCACATTGGCTGTGGGCTTGGGGGACCTCAAGGTGAAGGCATCGTGCACCGATCAGACATTCGATGGCGAGCTTAACCTACGAGGCGTCTCCTTAGGCGCTGAGAAACCCGGCTCCTTCTTAATTGACTATGACGTTCAATCCCAGGTTGGCTCAATTGGAAGCAATCCCTATCCTTAACCTTACGGAATTTCATTGCATCGGAGTTCAATGGCCGATTGAGGGGCTATATTATTCGTGACCATGATCACACATTTCGATCCTTATTATTATTTTCAAGCATTCTTGCGTCTAGTATACTTCTCAGAAGTAGGAAGAGGAGATGCTACCTGTGCTCTTTCAGGGATTCAAGCATCTTGCTACGAATGATGTTCTGAGGATTTGCCATCAATCACTCTTGTGAATGCTTTCCGAAATTTTGTTGCTTCTTATAAATATTAGTCCGTTTCTCTCAATGGACTCTGCCTTGTCTCCAATGTTGATGAATTTTGTATTGAACTTGTGGACAAAGAGGGGTTCGTTTTAAAAGCAGATGATTGTTTTAATTTCTGGAAGGAACAATGGCTGGTTTATTGACTTGCGAACAGAATGTTTGCGAACGGTGGCCATAAGTCTGCAACCTGTGGAAACACAAAATGAAGAGGATTCGAGTTAACAGAAAATAGGGAGATAATGTTGTGTGGATTATGACAAGGTTTAAGAGAATGTCCAAGGTTGTGGATTTTTGTTGGCGTGAATGTGCGGGAAATATGTTAGATCAACGTGAGAAGCATCAAGCTTTTCAAGCTTGGGGAATTTAAGTCTCTTTTGTGAAGTAAGCTGCTGTGTGGCTTTCTAAACGTGTTTGGGAATATTTATTGTGTTACTGAAGGCACGCATGTCACAGAAGAATCAGAAGTGGAGGAAGTAACAGTTTGAGATATGGCTTGGGAGGAATCTGAGTCCAAGGCTCAAGTTTTGTAGGCATGCTAAAAATGGGCACTCAAACTTTTGTTGTTCAAAGGAGGATTGTGCTTGTGTTACATTGCAAACTAACATGTTCACCATTCCACTAGCTTCACCTTCTTCCTTCTGTCATGCTCTTGATAATACTTGGGAATTCTTAGCAAACTATGTTTGTAGTGCAGGCTCCAAGGTTTCAGTTTATGACTTCAGCAAGTGTGTGGGGGAAGCCATTGAAGTTGACGTACATTCATGCTCAAAAGCGCAACGCGACAATGTTGGAAGGAAATGTAGCCCTAGATTCACGAAACAAGGTGACAGGGAAGTACAGCTTCGCCACAGAGAGGGGACAATTAAAGTATACATATGTTCATAGCAGTGGCACCACATTGGAGCCATCATTCGACTTCCATACCGATAGTTGGCACTTCGCTGCGGCTCGTAAGGTTGGCCCTCATGATAATGCACGTGTTTGTTTCGATGGCCACCACAAGACTTTGGGTCTGGAATGGACACGAGATTCCAAGGAGTATGGTGCTTTCAAGGTACACACACAATCTTTTCTCAAACCTCTCGTTTAAGTTTTCCATTCCCTACTTTAGTTAAGTGTGCTTAGAACGTACACTTTCAGGTCTGCACCAATTCTCCTAAGTTGTTAAATGTGCAATCAGGATGAGATGATTAGCAAATCCAAATTGTGGCTGTAGCCATTTTGTTTGTAATTTTGGAGCTTCTATGACTATATTATTCAATATCAAAATGAAGATTCCCTTTCATATATGTAAATGATTATATAGGCCCTCCAATTACATTGACTTTTGAGCCTAAAATAGTTAATAATTTAAACACATAGAACAACGACTGTTCCTTGAAAAACATGACGTCTTAGATCCGTACCTAACTACACACCACTCAAATGTTGCGTGCTGCAGGTGACAGCGACAGTCCACGCCGATCCTGCCAAGATGCCGAAGGTGGTGGCCGAAAAGACTTGGAGTTGTGATTTTTAGTTTTAGGAGGATATGATAATGGCAGCTATTTGACACTACATTATCAACTGCAAGTTCTTCTGGATCAGACCACAACATTCTTTAGAGTGTCCAGGTGAATGTGCATAGCCATCTTTTGAGTGATAAAATTATTTGTACCCAACTTTCAAGTTGATTTTCTCTAGTATAGAGTGGTGGCTCACCTTTTCTGTTAACAATGCTTAGTTGCACTGGTGTACACTAGAACCTGAAATGATGTTGTCAAAGTTCTTGCAACTTCAGCAAGGGATCACAAAGTACAAACATTTTTGTTGCTCAGCGTCTGCTAGCATATGTTGGCAAGACAAATAATGCCAGGAAGCCTTTTGGATAAAAGACTTTGGTACTGGATTTGGTGGATGGACTCGGCCTTCAGTAATTCTCCATGGGTTATTTCTCCACGTGTCTTAGTGCAATTTTTCTTGCAATTTGCTATGCAGTAATCAAGCAAATGTGACGACTTTTTTAATCCTGAAAGTTCTTGGGAAGGCAGGGTTTGATCTGATGCGATTCTCAGCAAGAACTGACACTTGATATGCAATCAAATCATACTTGTTGGCATGACTTTGAAGTCAGTCTTTCAGTGTTCACATCTCTGCAAAATGAGGGGAGCAGAGGCAATGTGGTGAATCTGGCAATTTGCGTACAGATTGCTTGTGTAAAAAACACAATTCCACTGAGAAAATGTCTCATGGATAAAACTACTTTTTGCACTACATTCAAAATTGTGCTTCCTTTCGCCATGTGCAATTGTGTTGTGTACTTCACCATAAGGCAGATGGGTCTTAAATGGTTACATTTTCTGACTAGCCCAATTCTCCTAGGATATGAAACACACAATTAGTACGAGATGGTTAGCAAATCCACATCAAGGCTGTAACCACTTTCCTCATAATTTTCAGAGCCCATATGAATATCTTAGTCATAATCAAAGTGAGGATTCTTATGATCATTGAATGGTCATAAAGGCCTCCCCTAATTATGTTAACTATTGAGCTTAGAATGGTTATTAGAATTTGAACACGTAGTCCAATCCCTTTTAAACACATTTTTGGTGTCCATTCTTGAATCCGCATCTAATCATGGACAACTCAAATATAAGTGTTTAATTTAGCTAACCAAATTAGGCACATCTACCTCATCCTTCGCATGCCTGCATCTAGAGGTGTACATAATGAACAATGAAATATGCACACAATTGCTGACCAAGGAGAAAAAACACGAGTGCTTCACACTAAAAAGAGAGCACTGCTCTCGCATCAATCATATACGACCATCTCTCCAACTCTCCATTGTCTCTGCAATGTATCCAAAAAAATGGCAGAGAGTAAGTGAGTGAGGAGCAGAATGAGGTCCAAAATTCACATTTCGTTTTCTTAGACACAAGGTGCTCTGCGAAAAGTCTACTCCACAACATTTACAATTGGTGGTAATCCACCATTATGCCATCTCATCCTGTATACTGGGATTTTCCCACTGCCCATTTAAGTCCAAAACTGAATATACAAGTTCCCGTGATGTCTATGTATGGAATTCGTATACTATACAAGCGACAAACCCTAATACTTCAGATGCTGGGGGTTGAGTATCTCAATTTGCAATTTGCAAAGAAATTGAGGGAAAAGAGATGGCGAGTATCAACTTCTCTATCAATTTATGGCCTCACTCCTAAGTTCGGATCATATGGTAAAGAGGCCAGCTACCATGAGTGGTTCTGAATCATGTGCGTCCTTCGGTCACTGATCTTGTTGTACTTCTCAATTGGTGCTAAACCACCATTCTGTTCTCATCCTGTGTACTGAGATTTTCTCACTATATATTTACATACAAAATTGAGCATACAAGTTCTTTCATGTCGGTGTATGGTATCCGTATGCTATGCAAGGGTAAAACCCTAATTTTTAACACCCCGCATGCCGGGGATTGAGTATCTCAATTCCCAATTTGCAAAGAAATTCAGGGAAACCAATATAATCCATTGAAAATTTGGATTCCCTCTATCAATTTAAGGGTTCGCTCTGAAACTCGGCTCGAATGGGAAAGAACCACGCTCACAAGAGTGCTTCTGAACCACGCTCTTCCATGATTCCCTGATCACATCATACTGTATCAAATGACACTTACAAGCCAACCAGATCACATTTTGGTTGGAATTGCAGCTGTACCAATTATGAGGAGCTAAACCTGCCCAATCGCGACGCGCAGGCGCTTCCACTCGCGTTTCGGTTGGGAACTTCGACTGAAACTTGAACGATCCGGTCTGCTTCTGAAGCTTGAATATGTGGAATCCCACAGTGGTCAAGAAAAATGGACGATGTTTCCCATCGTGCTCAAACTCGACCTCCACGGGAACGACTGCGTAGATTGCACCCAAGCACACAACCAAACTGGGAGCAAATGTTTCATTGCCCTCAAAAATCCGGTCATGCATCCGCTGGTCAAACAATGTGTAAATCATGTCCGACCGCCATAATTTGGCGTGAATGTCAAACACCTCAACAACAGAATGTCGGTATCCAGCTTCCTCCAATGAATACACAAATCCCTCCGAAATAAGACTTGAGTATACATACCTGGAGGTTTTTGGTCTATCGAACCACCACACATCACTCCATTTTTCATCTGCAGATGTGTACTCACATACATAGTCTCCGGAAATGATGTATGCTTTGTAGGAATTTGAGTTTTCATCTATAAGCATGTGCTCGAGAATCCTGGGAAACATCACCCTTGGAGCTGGACATGGAGGCAGTTGCTTCCACTTCCTTGTCAGGGGATTACACACGATGTAAGTGTTGGAATCCACTTCACCTTGTTGAAGCCAAAGTAAACCTCCCGCGCTGGAAACAGTGTGGTAAAATTCCGGAGGTGCCGGTACAAAGGTTATGTCGGGAAGCTTATGGACTTGCAACTCTGTGGAGTGATGCACTCCGAACCATTGCAGAGTTGGTGGTTTGATTCTTATGCGAGTGCAGAGGGTGGTGGGGAAGTACCAATCCTGTAACACGGAATAGCTGGGTCGAAACCCTCTCGGGAAGTAATTCTCGTCGGTGAGAATTAATCTTTGCCAATTGTGCCATTGCTTGCACACAATCCCCATTCGAACCAGGACCCTGGCTGGTAGCCATGTTTGGACTCGGAGCATAAGGTCTTCTGATGAGCCCAATGATTCCTTCATCGTTTGGTTGTCGCTATGCGTCATTGGTGATTCTGCGTTGATGTCCATGTTGAATATGTCTGGTTGCTGGTCGCCCATAGCATGGGCTGCATCATGTTGAATGCCATCCATTCTTACAAACTAACTTTAGAGATTCCAAGCAGTTGATTGAAAACCTCTCAAAAATTAATATCTGGAGCAAGATTTCTGCAAGTGGAAGCGTTTCTTGAGGTGCCTACAAATTTGTGCTCTTGCTGTTGTGCTTGCAACATAAATTAGATGCGGCACATTGACAACCAGTAGCATTGAAGAGATGACGAGTGTCAGAAGTACAATCTTGACGATTAGGAGGGAGCTGAGAGGAATTTATTCCAATGAGAAACGGAAATGGAGAGAAGCGGTGGAGATATTCAGTTCTCAATTGTTTTGTATAGAGAAGGAACCTCTGCCATCCGTTTTGAGCACCCTCTAAAATCCCAGCTTAGGACATTCCACTACGATCGCCGAGACATGATGAGAAGGAAAGAACAAAAGCCCCGGGAGACAGACAGTTGAGGGTGAAGCAGAAGACAAGATGGAGGTTAAGGGGAAGCGAAGGATCAAGATGTGCCACAATCCCAAAACAGAGAAGATGTCGAGGAGTGCGTGAGGTGGTTTTTGAAGGAATTCTGTGGAAGAAAAACTACACTTACCAAGAATGACCGAAAAATGTTATGTACGATGAAACAACTGCCCAACAGAATACATCACCTTGCAAGGGGACATTCTCAAGAGGTTTGACAACAAGATAGAACGACAGTACTGAACAACCACCCACAAGTACTGAAACAAAAATTCCTACACTTCACAAATCCACGAAGCTGCTAAGCCCAACCTCCGTGGTTCGTCCTTCCACGAAGAACCCACCCACGCGACCAACCAATTGCGCTACATTTTCAGTCCAAGCTCACAAAACCTCCCCTAAACCCCTCCACAGGCGCATTCCTGGAATTTGAGCTCCACGCCTAACGAAAAAGTAGTTTGTCTGTACCGACAATCGCCGACACCTGCGACTCGGTCAAGTGCTTCATTCCAGCAACAACAGTGGTGTCTGCAAAAAACTAAAGAAAACCCAAAAAATCGAAAACAGATAGGAGACTTCCACTTCCAATCGACAACACTTCCCAGCTCCGAAGAGTCACAACACGCGTGCCCAATTTTCTATCAATCACTCAAGTCGAACACTCAAACCACCGTCGACCCACCACATCTTCTGCTCACCCGCACAAAGCCCAACACGCAAACCTCCCATGGCAACGAACAACCTTCGACCCACCACCCATCTCTCTCTCCCTCCCTCCCTCCCTCTCTCAAAAACCCAGCAGCCAAGCAAACCCCAGTAGTTTCCGAGACCCAAGCTTAATTACACAGAAATTTTTGAAGGCGAGATGGTGGATACGAAAATCGGTCTGCGTGTTGTGAGTGATGAGAGGCAATAAGACAACGACTCAGTCAGGCTGCGAGCCGACACAATGGAGACAAAGGAGCTCTTCGGAGCGGCAAACATAGGCTCAATGATGTGGCATTGTTTAAGAGCCGAGGTTTTAAGCCTCAAGCACTAAACCCTCACAAAGATGAGGCAAGAATGTAGGAACCTTCAAAAATTGTTGATTCCGGCCCTTGTGATTGGTTGCTTTTTATTCTGAGCAATGAGGACACAAGGAACTTCATTAACAAGAAAACGGTAGAACCGTGAGCGAGGCTCTGTCCTTTCTTATGAAAGACTATACTTGTAGCTATACACTTTGCTCATGCCAGTTCATGGCTATTTATTATATCTATAATCAACTACAATCAATTAGATGTTTTTCAATGCATTTTAGGGAACAACTATAGTTAACTACATTTTTGTCAAATCACGAACAACTATACCTACGAAAGGCAACTAGTTAACCACTAGTTGAGTTGGTTGGTTAGTTGTCCAAGGTATGCAAGCCTTCACCATCCACGTTAAAGAAATTGGACCAAAAATAACAGGAACGAGTAACATCCAAGTGTGAACGCAAAGTGGTTAGGAAATTTGCTCTTGAAACATAGAAGTCGATGCATAGTCTCTGTCCTATAGATAGAGCCAACAAAGACTAATGGTAAGATAGATGAGTGGTAAGGCATTTGGGGATGGGACAAAGACTATCTAACATTCATTGCTTTGGTAGATAAAACAACAAACATGTGTGAAAGCTGCTTAACTAAAACCTACTTGAAAATCTTCGGAGTAGGTTCTTGTACGTGCATCGGAATAGTCGGGTGGGAAGGGGCATTATTAGGTTTCAAAAACGAGATCATTGAAGTTACTAGGTAAACTTCATGGGATGTAATCTAGTGTGGCCCATGGTGATTGTAGAGCAATCACTAGGTGGCAATTAGAGAGGGTGTCATATGGCACCAAGTGTTGCAATTTGACAAGTCTTGAAGACCACTTGAATTAACATAGTACATTAAAATTGGATATTAAGTGAATTACTACACTAGACTTTTGAGTGAGTGAGTGTGGCCCATGAAACTATTCATCATCGCCCCAAATTTGTTAATACAACATGTATGTTATTAAGTAATCATCAAATAGTGGACCTTTTAGAGGAAATCACTAAAAGTGTGTTATAGATTGAAGAAAACCAATTTTATAGATAAGAAAAAACCAAAGAAGACACAAGATTCTTCCCATCTCTCACCTTTGGCCATTGCTAATTCAATCTCCATTTGAGTGCAAGATTGTACACAAGATTGGCAACCCAACTACAACCAAGTAAATGTAACAAAACCAAAGTAATTAATCCTCCCTCTCCTCCTATTTTCTCCTCTCGCCCCTTTCCTTCCCACCTTATGACTTCTTTGGGTCTTCCTTACCCTCATAGAGTAGTTGTGTTCATTACAACTATAGTAACTAGATGTATGCAAGAAGTGATGAAGGAGAAAGAAAAAGAACGATGGTGAAGGCCGTTGTGAAGGTGGACCATTAACCATCCTCGTACCCATACTCTAAGGAAAAGGAAGCGGGGGAGGGGTTGGGATGTAATGCGTGTCTATCGATAGGTGGACCCCAGAGTGAACTAGAAGCCAAAGCATTGTAAATTGAGAGGGATTGGTGCTTGGCGTTTTTCAAGTTTGTGTTTATTAAGAACCCTATGCGTGAGGTATTTGATAGCATTCAATGAGGTAGTTTCCATAAGAGTTTTAAGCTTAGAGTTGGGGATGTCAAGGTTGTGGAGTGTGGTCATAAATAACTAATACATGGCGTTGCGGATCTAGATGTAAGGATGAGTGGGGGATAAGTTTGCCAGCTTAGTTGTTGAAGATGTGGAATTAGGACATCGTATTTGGTATGTTTCCAAGCCAAGAAACAATGATATCACCAAGGGGTATAGAACTCAAATTAAGGGCATGTTTACACATAATAAACTCCTTGAGTTGAGGTCCATGGTATGAAGAGTGCACCCCTCAGATTGAGGTCCAAGGGGACTACAAATCCATGCCCAACATTTATCTTATTGAGGTTGGGGTGGGATATGTTAAATTATCATATGATGGATACTTTCAAGGGTTTTGGCTCTTCTGATGCGCAATAAATCTAGGAAAATAACATGATTAATTAGTAGATCTCGTATAAATTAATTGAATTAAGAATGGGATTGAAGTGATTGAGCCCCAACTTGTGATGAATGTATAAAAACCGTATTCGCCATCTTCCCAAGTGGTTACATGTCGATCACATAGGTGGACCGATTTGACTATTGAACCAACGAGCCATCATATTAATCTTTCAAATATATTCAAAAAAAGTTCGATATAAGAGAATATTGAACCATTTTGCACCCAAAACTAGGTGTTTGGATAAGACATGCCTATCCTACAGTCATCCAACATTGAGGTGTTGGGTTGGGGTTGACTAAGTTGAGGAATGGTGTAATGATAAACTAACATAGCTCAAAATCATGGCGAGTTGAAATCGGTCCGGTTTGAACCGAGTAAACATTACCACCAAAACACACAAGAGCTACCACCAAAACATAAGATCTATATACCACCAAAAGTTACTAGCTTAGATAAGTTCCCGTTTATGTGCAAATCCCGTCGGCCTTGATTTGGAAGGCATTGGAGGCATTGAAGCGTTGGCAATGAGAAACAAAGAGGGGCACACAAGCAGAACACACAAAACAATTAAGAGGATAATTTAGGTAAGTCACAATATAAATATATCCGACTAATTTATCGTAATCAATGCAGTGAATCGTGCTTTAAAGAGGAAATTTGTAAGTTATGACTTAAGGCCGCTTTATACCTAGAGGCCGGGCCAATTCCCCTTGAGGCCGATTGCATAAAATTTCAGCCCCTTTTGGGTTGGAGGCCGGCCTCAACTACACATTATAATAAGATTATAATGGGGGCCAATTTTCCCATATGTAAAGGCCTTAGGGCCAAGAAGCTAGGCCGATTCAATAAATCTAGCATAATCCAACGGATCTAGGATACTCTAGCATAGAGCCATTCATATTTCCACATAAGCCAATGGATATGGTTCGCTAAAAAAATCAAATTTTATTAAAAAAAACGTTTATTTTATTGACATTGACATTGGCCCCGGGGCCAAAAATTGGCCTCCCATTTTGGGTGCACCCAATTCAATGAGCTTGGGCCATGTCATACCTTGCATTTTTTGATTAAAAAATTCATACCACCAAATCGGCCCAGCCTCTAGGTGTAAAGGGGTTGGGGCCGATTTCAGCCTTTTGGCCAATCACAAGTGAGGTTTTCAAGCCTCTTACACAACGAATTGGCCCGGCCTCTAGGTGTAAAGCGGCCTTACTACATTCTAGGTTGGGTTGAGGGTAGTTAAGTTTCCTCACTCGGCTTGGGATTCGTGGCGTCTATGTAAACTCATTCATTGTGGATAAAGGCGCTCTAAGGTAGAAATACCATAACCCATTAACCACCGTCTAGCCGTGCACTAGACCGCCGTCATAATGGTGAAGTGCCATTCCCAAAATTGATCATGGATCAGCGGCAACTTCAATGCGTGTACACTTAGTGTAGCCAATGGGAGTCAAGTGGTGATGTACTCATGAGGTAACCGATTTAGGCGATGTTCTATATGGAAATGCGAATTACCGTGTTCCGTGTTGGGGGAATCTAGTGAACGAGTAGGGGTTTGGACAACTTTCCACTTTGAAAAATTGTAGCATTTTTTGCATAGGGTAGGAAAATACGAAACAACTTGCATTCTTCATGAATCCTTCATGTCTATCTTGGAAAATTATCTCATGATTGTCAGACCAGACCTTCAATGCGAATCACCTTATTTTCACAGGTTACGGTACTTCTACCTCAGTAAGAACAAGTTTCTTACAAGACTGATGGTCAATTCATTTCAATTGTAGTTCAATAGACGAAGTCGGGGTCATTTATGCCATTTCTCGAGTCAAATGATCTCAAACTACACTAAATACGATATTTAGTATCACTTACTATTTGGATTTACACTATGCTATATCTTTATACTAAATATCTTATATTTTACCAACAAATGTTAAATTAGCTAATTAGACATTACAGAATTAGTTGTACTATCAAATTTACTTGTTGAAAATTTACATCAATCATAAAGGGATTGCGTAATTCCAAAAAGTAAATGACAATATACTATATATCATATTTAGTGTAGTTGTTTTCACACTATAAAATGGTTCGTTGCATGTTCACCTTGGATGAGTTTATGTAGACACCACGAATACCTAGCCCGCCTCACCCCATGTCCTAAGTTACCAATGATGGTATGTTAGAGCAATCGGGTAATATGGTTAACACATGTGGATATCTTTGCTTAAGTTTGTCCGTAACTATACCCCACCTTCCACTTGTGTTGTGGTTAGTGTAACATAATGTTATATTAACATCACAAATTATACTTTTGCACGCTAATGGCAAAATGAGGCTCGTTCTTGTGGTTAAATTACCCACATGCTCTTTAGGAGGGTTGAGGCCATGGTTAGATTAACGTTCTTGTTAGTTTATCTACAAGGCGTGAACACAAATGTGGTCAAGCTATCTCTCCACCAATTGTTGGACTAGTACAATTTTGTTTTTGTACCATTCGGGTATCTATAATCCCAAGGGATGGACTTTTCATTGGAAACCTAAATGACGTGCATGGGTGACTATGAAGAAAACCCCCCTATACATCAATAATGGTATCAAAAAACCTACCCATGGGTATCAAAATTTTAATACCGGTCAAATATTGATATTTGGTGGATATGTCAAGGTGAGAGAATTTGTGTATGCTCGAGCTGTTATTTGGGTCAATACCATTCTAAACCACATTGATACTAGGGTGATTTTACCTAGGTATGAAAGTTCTTGCATGGTATAAGACCTGAACAGTACTGAAAACAAAAAATACCATCAAATACCCATACCAATACTTGTCAAAAAAGTATGAAAAAAAATCCTCATTATAGATACCCGAATGGTATAAAAAAAAGAAGACAATATGAGTCCAACATTGGTGTGAACCCACCCTCAGCAATGTCTAGGGAAATTTTTGGGCATAATTGGTCAAAACCCTAGTGCTTCCAAGTCCAACCGTTTACATGCATGTTGTGATCTTTCGGTTTTCCTCCACTAATTAGAGGCATTATATTCTTTAGATTCCTCATTATTGTCGGTATTTTTTCTGAAGTCTTGAACTCTAACCGGTTATTTCTCCAAGTCAACCGGTTCATCTGTAACTATCGATCGATTCTCCCCGTTCACTGACCCTAAGTTACCACCATGTGCAAACCCGGCCTGATTGTGGAAGGTGCTAGAGGCATCGAAGCGTTGGCAATGAGGAAGAAGAAGGGGCGCATCATCCACAGAAGCCTCAGAACACAAATTGGGTTGTGGGATTCCCACGCGGCTCATTCTTGATTACCCTGGTGGGAATATGGGGAACGCCATGAAAGATGCTCAGGTACGAAGTTCTAAATGCTTCACGAAATGAGGATCAAGATTTAGCACTCTAAGGTATCAGTTATAGGAAGGTTGACATACGATTATTGCCAGTTTCAGCTACTTCCAAGATCGATGGAGGGGCAAATCGAGTGGAACTGAATGTACAGGAGGCGATTTGGTAATATGCCTCCACGATGCTCAATGTGGGATGTCACATTGTGCAGATTGTGCTGGCGAAGATGGCGTATGCACAATGGTTGAAGGTGCATGGGAAGCTGAAGAGGCCCGAGATGAGCAAGAAACAAGAACTGGAACTCAAAGAGTGCTTTGAACTCATCGACGCCGGAGGCTCTGGTACCTTCGATCAAGGCTTCTCTTCATGATTCTACTTAACATTGCTAACAGGGAGATTTACTTTAAATCCTTTGTAAGGTAGATGTGTGTTATTCGGATACTTTTCTCTCTGCAACCCACTTCTCGTAGGAGATGAAACACACAACTAGTGCGAGATGATCAGCAAATTCAAATCCTGCCTGTAGCCATTTGCTTCATAGTTTCCGGAGATCATATGAATATATTATTCATAACAAAAATGAAGATTCTTGTGCTTATTAACTGGTCATATCCTTTCAATCATGCTGATGATCAAGTCTAGAATAGTTAACATATTTTGAGCACATAGTCCGACCTCTTTTAAACATATGTATTTTTGGTGTCCATTCTTAGATCTACACCTAACCACATTCCACTCAAATATAGGTGTCCAGATTATTGCTATGTGGAAATTAGGCACGCCTACCTTATATATGCACCATGCCCTCATGGGTGGGTTTAAGTCTCATGTCATCAAGAGTTTACTCTTTAGCTTCACATGCAACTTCAATTTACTCTTTTGTTTGGATTGGGCATTGTCTCATCCGGTTAGCAATCACAAATCTTGGAGATTGTCATTTCATCATAATCCAAATCAAGTTGCAGAAGTTATAAGAGGGCAATGGGACGATTTTCTTTCTCTTTACAATGTCACATAGGCCATATCTATATTCTGAGCACATAGTCCAATCTTCATTGCACACATGTCTTTTGGTGTTTGTTCGCAATTACAGGCCTTGCCATATGTTACTTAAATACAAGTGTATGATGAAGAACCACATATGGCACACATGTACATTGAGTTTAAGTCTTGTCTTGTCAAGATATTTTGGTTTCGCATATAACGTATGCTTGAATTGGGCATTGTCTCATCTAGTTAGCAATCACAAATCATGAAGATTGTCATTTCTCATCAAGTTTTATCAAAATGAGAATCGAGATGTAAAAGTTATAAGAGGTCAATGGGAATATTCTCTTGGAATTCTTGACACCATCACAAAGGCCTTCCCATCCCAATCGTGGGGCTAACTATTAAACCTAGAATTGTGTCTATGTTTTGAGCATATAGTCCAATGATCTCATCACTACACATATCTTTTTGGTGTTTGTTCTTAACTACAAGCCTTGCCACAAATCACTCAAAATGTAGGTGTCTGATTAAGAAGAGAGAGTAACAGGTGATGTGAAAAGGGTTGGTGGGATGGCAGGTGTGATAGCTCTGCACGATGTGCCATTAGCCTTCACTGTCTTGGGAATGGATATGAAACGGCCAGAGATTGATGCTGTGTTGGCTGAAGTGAATGATCGCAGCGTAATCGACTCCTTTTCCCCCTCCCCTCAAATTTCATAGCTATTAGGAGTTATCAAGGTGCATAGATAGTGGAATTTCAATCCTCACAATGACGGACAATCATCACAATTTTGCTTATTTTGGAGGAAATTAGTAAAGACGTGACAGTAGTTTGAGTAAATGGAGATGATTTTCAGCTACCACGGTGATGTTGGCCATGGCAGATTGCGTATCCCCAATTCATGCAGATCATGATGGCGAAGTTGGACAAGCTGCCCCAAGACTCGTACGCTCCAAGAGACGATGGTATGCACAGCAGCTTCTATTTGTTGTACCTCGGAAGATACCTAACTTTGAACAAACAGAAGAGTTTGAATCTCAATGTTTCCTCCTTTTGAAATGGGAGTCGGTGGGAAAGTTGGAATTATCTGCAGGAAAGGATCCCAGTACTCAGTATTCGCTTCCCTTCAGCCTCTTAGCTCAAGCTTACAGGAGGAAGAAGGTAGGGTGAATCCATTCCAACATTCATTCCTCAGTGTTAAAGGTCACGTTGATGAGTCTTTTAAAGTTGGGTTTTTTGTGAGACAGAGAATTCACACTGGATAGCCGATACCAAACCATCACCTGCTCACAACAGACATAATGTGCACAGATTTACTGGAAGACCATTTGAACTTGGCATTAAATGTTCCTGACAAAGTGCTTGAGGATGTTGCATGTTCAAGGGTTTGAACGTTGATGAGATGCAGGAACAATAAGAGGCGTTGTTGGACACATACTGGATTCACAACAATAAACAATTTCTTGAGTGTCAGTCAGTTGAATTTGTACTTTCAAAGTTGGGTTGCTTGTGTGGGCAGCGAATCCATACACAGAGCAGATAGAAAACCATCACCTGTGCACAAAAGACACAATGTGCCCAAAACTGGAAGATTCAATTGAACTCGGTATTAGATGTTCCTGACAAGAGCCTGAGTGCATGTTCAATGGTTTGAATCTTGAACTGATGAGATGCAAGGACAATATGAGGAGATGTTAGACACATACTGGATTCATAACCGATTATAATGTCCTGGGTGTCAGGCAGTTGATAGAGGCGGTCATGGGAGGGGACCGACCATTGCAAGACCGGATGAACTACAGATCTGGTCAGGTTGCTAAAGACCGCCAGGAGCTCCGGGATGCAGCGGCTGGAAAACCTAAGAAGGTTCCTACCATATTCATGAAAAATTTATAGTCGGTCACAAATAAAAGAAAAGCAAACACAAACATTGGTATTGTCACTGACGTGAATGGGAGCCTGCTAATCCTATTATGTTCAAGATTTGGCCCTTGTTACAGGTAGGATGTAGTGTTCGGAGGGTGGGCTCAAAGATCGCATATAAGGTTCAATGCTGTGAAACTGTAGATCTCCAATCAAGGCATGTATGTATGTGGTTTCTTTAAGCTGATGAGTTTTTGGCAGCTCCTCAGATATGTCAACAAGAACAAAAATGCTTGGGGGTAGAAACCCTAAAATGTTTGCACTTGGTAAGAGTGTTCGTAGGTCAAAACTTCAGATGGAGCACGTTTTAAACTTAGGATTTTATCGTGTTCAGGTACCAAAGAAGAGTTGGCCAATGACCCTATCGCAAAGTCAGGTCCAACTCAACATCCTTCTCACACCTAATGCATATGTAGTTTTTTGCAGATAAGATACCCTTTAAATGCATTGGGTATACAAGATGCTAGGACTATGAGATGGGCAGATGATGCCTATTTTATATGTGACCCTTCAAAGTTTTGGAAGGCACAACTCTAATCACACTGTGTTCCTTTATGCTAATTGCAGCACGAAAAACGGAGGGCAAGGGCTGCAAAATTAAAGAAAATTGAAAACAAAGACAAAACTCCTGGTCGATATCCCATTACTTTATCATCTATACGTTCAATGCAACTGGCAAATTTCTTCAGAAAACAAATGCGAGACACAAGTGTTGTAGCTAAAACTTAATCTGTGAGCACTGATTTGGAGGTTTCAAAAAGCAATTTGAAACTCAAGGAAGGCTAATAGAATATGTTATGAATACCTGCAGAGCTAATCCATATTCCACATTACCTTCTGGACACAATGAGTGCTGATGTGAAGGAGGTTCTACTAAGCAACAAATCAACAAGTTCAAAAAGTGTTGGAACCGTGCCAGAGACAAAGATTATGCCTTCAGGAGACAATATGAGTGACGAGATCAGGCCATGGACAGTAGGCGGAGGTACCAGAAACTCAGGGTTGCTGCTTCTTGAATCAATGCAGTAACAATCCATTTTTTGAGTTTCTGAATTAATAGGTGTGATTCATATCCTTTAGTTACCCGGGCACAATTACAATGATCTCTCTTCTATTCCATAATATCAATGTGATTGGTTCTATTTCTATCTCCTCACTACAAAAGAACTTATTGTAAGACTCTGGAGCCGCTAAATGTAAGTTACCATGTTGCAGACAACAAAGTCAATGGTGCTTACATGCAAGAAAAGCTGAAAACGTTCCGTTCCTTGGTACAGTTCTTGATATATTTCGTGCACCTTATTATCTGGTGTCGTGAGGCTTAGTCTGAACTTCTGCACATGCTGTATGGGTGAGCTCTACACAGCTACCGTAGTACTCTATCAGTTTAGGCACTTTGCTTGCCGCAATTGAATTTATTTTCAAGCAACACCAACTTTTCAGATGTTTCAACCAACCTTTTTTTTTTTTAACATGGCACTTCTTTAAGAAATTAATTATTTTGCAACGAACTACTGCAATGGACTTGGTGTGCACAGATCCGACACAAGCCGACTCTCAAACAGCAGGTAGTACATACACAAGCAACAAGGACTTTGCGGAGCTTTTTCAACCATGGGTTTTGGGAGACAAGTGGCAGCCCTCTTGCCTTCCCAGCATCCCGATGCTCCACAATTGGATAAATTATAGACCTACAATCCTTCACTTACTGTTTGAAGTAGTAACATACTGGACATCATCATAAACCCCACGCAGGTGCAAAAATGTGAAATGTGGGTTTAATTACACATCGACTATGACAATATGCTGAGCGTTATAAACTCCTATTTCTTCTTTGACTTGCCATGGAAGGGCACAATAATTTTCAACTCGACAATGTGCAAGTTTCATGGAATTCCATGCTACCCATGTATACAGGCTTGCACTTTTCTCAGGTCCCTATCATTGAAGATCTGTACGATAGGATCTGTACATTGCGAGATTAACGAAGTGGAGATGGTGGTGTCAGAAAGATTTTTTTCCATATTCCAAATAGGAGGAAGAGACTAAAAGGAACAAACTAGACCTACAAACATAACCAAGGACACAGCGGTCCAACAGCAAACATCACCTTCTCGGAAGTTTGGAAATTTTAAATTGTTGGCTGACCATCAAAGAAGGCTCAGAAAGGCTCACAGAAAAGAAACCTTGAGACGACAAAAACTGGAGAGAGAGAGATGATCCAGCTCAGCTGTAGATTACAATAACCTACCAAATCCTCTGCCGACAAGTTAAATATATACAACTGTTGAGGATGGCTATAACAACTATGACTGGAAGGATCTGACAAGATATAGGTATGCCCTGAATTTACAGTCAGATGTCGAGTGGCTCAAGGTTGAGGCATTCATATACTGCACCGAGGTTAAATTCGCAATCAATTCTGATATCCAGTCAGCAGAACTTTGTAATGATCTGTAACTATGACGAAGGCTAAGATGACAGTAAACATTGCCTGAGCTATTTGCACAGGTTCTTAGGTCAACTGCTTTCTACTTTTAGTCAAGATTGTTCGTCTCAATTGTTGACATCTACGTCCCTGCATTAGAGAATATTTTCAAAGGTCCAATAGAGATAGACTGCGTGTCAACCCAGGTGTAATGTCTGACTAAACCTGCAAACAGATACTATAGTAGTAGTAGTCGAGTGGAAAATAACCTATAACCTTTACTCAAACGTCTTCGAAAGACGAGTCTCAGATATGTTTCAGAGGAAAAAATTGTAGTAATCCAAAACAGTACTTCAACGCCCTATTACGGCTGCTCTCTCACTCTATCTCAAGATGCACGTTGCGAAATCCAACCAATATATCGACGTGCGAAATGTGCGAAATGCTGACGGAAATCAAATATGCAGTCCTCTTCAACCCTTTAGAACTTACTTAAGTGCAGTCAGCCGGACCTAAAATGCTACTTAGTCTACCTCTCTTTAAGGATATTGGAAATACTAATGCGTTTTGACTGCGTTAATGTTAAACTTATTGAGCACAATAATGTCAAAATATGACACTTTCGTTTAGTGTAAACTAAGAATGTCACAAAGTTGACAAACGAATGACATTAAATCCACTGAATTCCAGTAGTGAAAGTTTCAAAGGGTGTCTCTCCACTTGTCCATTGTTCTCTCTCTCTCTCTCTCTCTCTCTCTCTCTCTCTCCAAATGTGGGTTCTCGGAAGCTTGACTTTTGCAGCCAGATTTCAGGCAACCTTAATCCTACATAAGAGTTCGCAATACAGCAATATGAAACTTTTGCGTCCTTGTGCAGTCAAGACATGGGGCCAAAATCCTCCACTCGAGTTAATAGTCAAGCTCCAAGGATATTGCAGAGTTTCAAACTGTGGGCTCTCGAGAGTCTGCCAACCTTTTGCAGCCAGGTCATTGAAGGCATGGAAAATCCTTAAACCTACATAAGAGTTCGCATTAAGAAGATCCACAATAACACAAGCCTACCTACATGAAGAGGTTACCTAGCTCCGGAGGCCGAGCTGTGCTACATACCTTACATCATGCTGATGACATCCCACTCTATGTACCTCTATTTCTTCCCCCTCTACTCTCATACCTCTCTATATCCTACAGACTGCGATGTTGAAGCATACCAATAACTCGAAGGCAGCTGCTTCACCAGCAAAAGCAAAGGGTATCGACAAAGAGCAGAGCAGAGAGAATCGACGACCTGGCGATGAAGATGATGATCATCCGCGAGAACAGCGAGCGATGGCGGTGCAGCCACGAGAGTAAGGCTTGACAACACTCCCGCTGGACGAAGCGCAGTTAGGCGTGTAGTAGGAGCGGCCGGCAGATGTCGCGGGACACGGAGACCGGTTGGCCGTGAGAGCGCCATAGCCAATGTAGTACGAGGAGCTCGCCAGCATCCGCCCTCGAATCATCATCTCCTCCTGCACCATCGACTCCCCCGCAGATCCAACTCCAATCCCCAAACCCCAACCTCCCATCGCCATGTCCTCCATTCCCTGGCCTCCTCCCGCATGGACCTCCTGTGCCACCATCACCACCCCAACCAATGCCACCATCGCCACCCACACCTTCACCCCCCGCCCCGCCATCCCCATCCCCATACCTCCGGTGCTAACGACTCACCCAGCTGCAAATCTCCTCCCACTTTGAGCTCAGGATTCCTCTGTAACTTTGCTGACAGAAGCTGGCGATGCCTACGCTTGGTTAGGATGGTTGGTCCGAAGATGCGAGAAGGGCAAGAGGTGGTTGCTGCAGCTGCAGTTGGTGAGAGTGTCGACCACAAGTGTGGGAAGCGCGGTAAGCTTTGTAGTTTACAAGCCTGCGGCGGCTGCGACGAAGTTAAATTTAGCTTAGCGAAGAATATGGGTGCAGGTGCTTGTGTTCATTTGCCACAGTAACTTAATACTGGAAGAGTCAGTGATGAAGGATGGTGACAATGTGAATGGCAGTACTCCACATTCGATCGCAAGAGACAACGACGACAAGGAAAGTGGAATTGAATCATTTCGGAGAAGTGACCTGAGCTGTTCCGATCGATCGATACATCGATCAACGGTACCTAGTGATGTGGCTTCAAGCTGTGTTGGTGTCAGGCTGGATTATGTCTGCCACGATAATGTTGTCAGATAAACCCACCATTTCAGAAAGTGTGGCAGCTTGCAATCAACGCCGCCTCCTGTCACCGACCGAGGTGGCCTACCGAAATCATAATCAATGAAAGCCTCACAACTTCATTTTGAGGGCTGCTTCACACCATGGACCATGCAGTCGGACCATGGAAGATGGCCATTTTTTCCATGGTTCGATTTCTTTGAAAAAATATATTTACAAAGCCTTAGGCCCCCCACTAGGTGTAAACCGAATGTGGATCAAGAGGAATGACCATGCACCAAAAAGTGAATGTGCTGATTTTTTTAATGTAGTCTAAAAAGGGCAGTTTTAAAAGAAAAGAAAAGAAAAAAACATCAATTTTGATCATTCTCTTGTTTTCTCTTGTCTTCATCTTCTCTTCCCCCCAAAAAATATCTCATTAAAAATTTACATAACAATATTCTCTACCATGAGCCCCTTGCCTTTTTCTACCAGAGCACCTCTTTTGCCTCTCCTATTGTTGGACCATGTCAGTGAAGAATGTAGGCTTTAAATATGTCTTTTGGGGACCTCGAACTCCATGGTCACTCTAACATTCTTTCCTTGGTGTAAACCGAAGTGATTCCAAGACAAGTTCAACATCCAATCACAAATCTTACAAGGCCTTGGGACGACTTCATGGTCCATGGTGTAAACAGCCCCTGAATCTCATCATGGTTTGTGGTGCTAAAACCCTCACTTTTAGCGGTAAGGATTGTAGATACTATTACCATGTAAGAAATTCATGTTGATTCTCTTAAGTTAGCAATGGAGTGACGGGCGAATAAATCGAAGGAAATCTTGTTTGCAAGTTCAAGCCACACGAATGGAAACGTCATCATTGAAATGTCCGGTGAACACACGCTTTTTCGAAAAGACCACGATACAGCGGTCATTAATTAGACAAAAGCTCGTGGATATATGAATAGTCAAGATTTTGTTGATTTTGACAATTTTGACACGTGAATGTATATGACTCATATTTTACACTTGTGGTTGATCATATTGATCATTCTAGAATTTGAATTTGACAATTTGAGTGGGGGTCACAATTCACGAGTTTTGCTAGGAATGTGATTATGGTGTATTATGTAGGTGCACCATATAGAAAACACACATCACAAAGCCCTTGGGCACTTGAGGGTTAAGAAGGTATATGGGCCTAACTTGGTCACTCTCTCATTTCATTAGATGCATATAGTTGAGTGGGAGGTGATTGATATTTGGCATGACATGTAGTTAAGAGTAGACACCAAAAAATTATGTTACGAAGAGATGTTATGTGCTCAAAATATAAACACGATTCTAGTAGGTGAAAAAATAAACGGAGTTAGGAGGGCCACTGTGGTCACTTGAAGAGAAAGAGAATTCTCACTTTGACTTCTTCTGACTTCTCATCTCAACCCTGATTTCACAACAACTAAGGTTAAAACTTGAAACAACATCCTTCATGATTCACAATTGTTGACTCGATGAGACAATTCTCAAGCCAATCCAATGCCCATAAAATATTTGTGGGGTTGGAAGAGCTCACAATAGAGCCACACATCTTAGTATCCTTGTACACGGTTTTCAACAAGGTGGTCCATAGTATCATTAAACGGAAACTTTTGAAAGTTTGGGTTTCATCTCACGCTTTGGTTTGTTGTTCAAAATGACTACACGGCTTCAAAATGCTCCTTGGAACATTATTAGGGCCCTAGTTCATGTTCTCTTTCTATCTAGAGGAGTCGGTTAGGGGTCTTAGATTAGGCACAAATCAAATAAAACTATCCCACCTCGGCTACTTTCACCTTCAACTAAATTGACCACCCCTAGTTACAAAGACAGCATGCAGCTATAGAGCCATAGCACATGATAGGCTTGAGGGAGGCTCCATGTGGAATTACTACACTAAATATGATATTTAGTGTCAATTGCTATTTGGAATTATGCAACGCTATAATTGTTTACTGTACATCTCATTTGCTGCCAACAAAGATTAAATTGAGTGTTTGGACATCATAGAACATTAACATCTTTGCTTGGTAAAAATTATATATAAATAATAAGAAGATTTAAGAATGTGTAACTCCGAATAGTAAGTGACACTAAATATCATAGTTAGTGTACTCCTTTGCCTCCATTTATGGTCAAGTAGATGGCTGGAGCGAACCAACCTGTACATTGGTACCTTTGGAGGTCCAACAAGGAACGAGTGTATGGGTTGGTTTGCCCAAATCTCAAGTAGATGAACCTTAGGAATGAGTTACTAATGCAAGGTTTGCAGATACTACAATAAGTATGATAATTAGTGTCACTTACTATTTGGAATTACACAATGCTGATCTATTTATTATATATCTCACATGTTATCAACAAATGTTAAATTGGTAGTTTGGGCATTATAGAACTTTACCTGATAAATATTTACATCAGTAGTAAAAAGATGTAGCACTTTGTAAATCCACGTGGTTTATGACACTAAATATCATAATTAGTGTAGTGGTGCATCTTTACTTTGTTGGTACATCAAAATGCATTAACATGGGACCTATTTTAAAGTACTATAGTGCTAACCTACCATTAATATTAACACAATGTTAAGTCACCATTACACATTACTTATTTTTATGTGTTACTTGGTTGTACCATCATGGTACTAAGTAGTAAAATAAGACATGGGGGTGAGGAGAGTTCATTTTGTTACCCGAGATGTAGTAAACTAGAACTTGCTCATTCTCTTTTCAAAGGCATGACTCCTTTCACCATAAAACTGATTTATTATGATCCACATTATTCATCTTTGACCCATGTATATGATCTTGCAATCACTAGGTGACAACCATAGACGGTGACATGGAAGACTTGCTACTATAAGACAAATCATAAAAATCACTCCAATGAGCACAAGTCATCAATGTCAATACCACACTAATTCATATATTCAATGTACGTTTTTTAACTAGTTGACTTTTCTTTTTATTGATCTTGTGTGAATGCATAGAACCTAGATTATTGTTGACATGCACATGTTACTAGCTTGCCTTTTAGTGTGAATACTTTGCATAATGACGACTTAACTTCAATACTGATAAACATACAACAAAATTTTACCTATGCACTTTATTTTGTTAAAGCTCAGTCAAACATTGTATAAGTCCAAACCTCTTTCAATTAGGTGGCCATTTTGAGGATGGTGTATCTAGTCTCCTACACCCAGCCTGGACCTTTGTCTACAAGGGGGGGTCTTTTGTTGAAAACGTTGAAGCTTTTTTAAGAATAACTTGAGATCATGAAGTCCCTTATGTCATGCTTAGGGGGCTCAATGTCCATGGTAAATTTTGGGCATGATCGGTCAAAATCCTAGTTTTTCCAAGGCCAACAAGTTACATGTTGTGATTTTTCAGTTTTTTTTTAATTAATGTGAGGTATATTCCACTGAAGTAAATAATAAATTTTCTAAAGTCTTGAACTTCAACATTTTATTTCTGAAACTTAACTAGCTCATATGAGACTAGTGATTGTTTCTCCCCGTTCATGGAAGGGGAGGGGAGGCCACACATGTTCAAAAACCCGGGTTTTGGAACAGAGTTTGGTAAGCAAAGGTGAAAAGAATGTTGGCCTTGACATGTGCCTAACTGCAAGGAACTGGGTTTCGAGGTTGGTCCCTCTTCTATTGACTAAAACTGTTTGTTTTCAACTCCAATCCAAGAGAGCGGACTTGCAAAGGCTTAAAAACTCTATTTTTTTTATTGAAGTTGAAAACAAACAGTTTTAACCAATAAAAGAGGGAGCAACCTAGAAACCCAGCTCCTTGAAGTTAGGCACATGTCAAGGCCAACATTCTTTTTACCTTGGCTTACCAAACTCCTTTTTCAAAAGTGTGTGGCAGTGATATTTTTTGGACAAAATTTCGCACATAACTTAACTCAAATCTCAAAAAGATTATTTTATTTTTCGCCAATTTTTCCAAACTTTTTTGTCCAAAAAATTGGATAAAATTGCCCTTAAAGTGCTATTCTTTAGGATTTTTACCCCCGAAAAAAGGTAATATTTCTATGAATGTGATCGCCACTCTGGCTCCTACAACAAAATGAAAAAACATACACTGTGTGGCCTCCCCTTGACTCGAGGGGCTTACAGCAGGTTTTACAAGAGCTCTGTGGGTACTCCCAAAATGACATTATCCACTGCATGCTATGGGTAGGCTAAGCTCATTATGTAGTTGGAAACAGTGTGCAGTAGTAACATAGAACTCTGTCAGTGACCCAATTCGGACACCTTATTTTTGGTCATACTGAATTAATGGTATTCTTTGAAAGACGAACCTCAGCTCCTTGATTGAGAAAACAAAAGAATCAATACTCAACACTATCTGGTCTAGGTGGACCTTATGTAACCATTTAAGATTGCAAAGAAACCTTGGCTTTCGTAAATCATAACTAAATCACCTAATGTCATAATTTCATAAACTCCATTAACCTGTTCATAAATTTGCTAATTTTCTGAAAAGTGTCTTGCCGCGTGTTAAGTGTCCATTATGGCGCTTCTACCTTTGGAAGAGAGGACTCGACTGTAATAACCAAAAGAATGGGTTTAGTTTGAGAGAATGCTTCCTTGTGAATGACCTCTTGTGATTTACAAGTTCTAGTATCGGTGAGCCGCTCAGCTACAATCGGGAGAAAGATAAGCCTAGATCTCAAGTTGCTGACCCCTTAATTCAAATGAACGTTCTGTAAGAATGATCTCCATAAGCTATGCTATGTGATCTGCTGGCTAGTGATGTGCCCTTTGTGTAAACTGCCTTCCGTCCCAGTTGGGGATTGAAGCTAATGTCCACCTGGGGCTTAAATCCTGAACAACTTGTGTTTGATTACTTCATGTAGGAGTGATGCTACAGAGGGCTCTCTTACATTGGCTAAGACACATTTGTATCCCATGTGGAAACTAGATTCCCGCACTAGTAAGATGAAATAGAGCCCTCTATGGTGGTATTCCTCGGAAAGCATCTTCCACACTGTGCAACCCTACAATGCAGCCATGTTGGCCATCATCAAAAGCTTTGAGAACAGGAAGACCTTTCCATTTGGCTGTTGTAATGACTTTGACTGCTTTAGACTGCAGAGGAAGAAGACTGGTGAACAGGTTCAGCAGGATCATCTTGCTGAACCACAGTAACAGCTGCCAAGTCGTGAGCAGCCATGACGGATTGCTTTCCAAACCTTCTCTTAGCAGCCCATACAAGTTCTGCGATTGTCCCTTTCTCCTGCAAAAGCAAATAGAGAACATAGTTGGAAATTGCATAGGCATGAGGTTAATCACCTGTCAACGCACCGAACATTGTTTGCATCTTTTCATAAGACCCTCCCCTTCAGATTGCAATATTAATCATTTTGGATGTAGAACACACGCCAACACAAGGTAGAGTCCTCATAACTATTGGAGATTCCACTATGCACAAGGAAGTATTTCGAAGTGACAAAAGAAAGTGCTGCAGGTAGCACTGAACAGGATACCGGCAATGTGAAAGATAAATCTTACAGAAGTTCCGTAGAGGGCGCCTTCCAATTTGCCACTGAAATGGGTGAGCACAAGTGTATTGGCATCAACATTTCGAGCAAATCTTCCAGCCATTGCTGTCATTACAACATTTTCCACTTTTCAGCTTCAGAGTGATAGGAGCACAGGCAAGTAGTTCTCTAAGATAAACAATGATTCTGATTAAGAAGGTGTCCAATACCAACTTCTGAACGGTTTCCAACAACACACATCGTCAAAAGGACCACTATGATTTTGGAAAAACTTAACTTTTATTCAACAATATAAAAATCTGATACAGTGAGCCAGCTTACGATGGAATCAAAGGTGTGAAACTTAGCTCAGGTCAAGATGAGATGAAATGCAACACCAAGTACACAAATGTTGTGGGTATTGCAAAAAGAGTATGCAGAAGAAATTGTTCAGGGAAACTTACAAGCAGTTGAATGGCCACGAGCAGCAGCAAGCTCAGCCTCCTGTTCTACCACAGTAGCCTCATGGACTAATATATCTGCTCCCTTTGCTGCAATGAGAAGTGATCTTGAGTCACATGTGTCTCCCAGAATCACTGCTCAACAAATCAGCCCCACAGAAACATCTCATAAGATCCCTTTACTACAGAAATTAGACAGACTAAAACACCTTTTAAGTAAAATTTAGTAACAATTGGAGCAGAAGAGAGTTATCCTTTAGCTCGATAGAACTTTTCGTCGGGAGTCCATCCCCTAGGATTTTCCATTGGAAGTTCCTATACAACTCTACACTTTATTTTCACTTGTAATGGTACATGCTCGGAGGTAGTATTGAATTTGAATGAAGAACAATCTATTTCGATTCATTTGAGTGCCAGACTCATTTTAGCACCTCTTGCCATGCCATTATAAGTTTGATCTTCAATGAACCAATACAGAAGGCTCTTCATTCACACCTCCAAACCACCTCCAAGCATGCACCAGAAACTTACCGAACATGGAAAGTGTTGTATGCAAAACAACCCGCTCCCGACTAATACTCAAGTTGAGTTAGAGGATAATATGGGCATATGAGAAATTATGAATTTTATCTGAAGCCACGTACCAACTTTTCTTCCTTTCCGTGGAGGCCCAAGCACATCTGTTGGTTCCACCTGATCAAGGATACAAAATAGATTAGCTTGCCATTAAGCTTAATCTGTTGCAACCTGTACAAGAGAAAGCAAACTCAAGGTACAAATTCAAATCTCCATTTATCTTGGGTATTACAATTTAGTGCTGCCTAACTAGAATTCAGGGTTTAAATCAACACTGAAACTGACATAAGTGTCCTTCGCTACCTAAATTTATAAGCATCAAGCAGGTTTGGGAGTGGGGATCTTCCATTTCTCCAGTTCCGTGTGTAACGTAGGTATTTTATCACTAAGAATTTGAAGGTGTATTGATCTAATAATCACTTAAGACAAAAGACTGGCTCCAAATTATTTGTGGTTGCAGGATACGGCGTTCTCAGCACCATGTCCAAATAGATCAGATTTAACAGGTCTCTGTCTCAGATTTAGCAGACTTTAACAGATTTAACAGAATGGGCTCAAGATGTCATACAGAGGGGTTCTCAGCACCATGGTATTTTTAGTTTAGACCGCCAAAAGTCACCCTCTCTAAAGGTGGCCTATTTATCATAGGCATTCTTCCAATGGGAGCACAAAATTATGTGGATGAATTATAGGGAGATTGTAGCGCGTATAGATGACTTAGACACAAATACATACCACGCATATCACTGTCACATATGACTTTATTTTCACTTCCTCTTTTAATAGGTTGTGCAAAATATGGATTCAAAACCATAGACCAAATAAAAGATTACTTCCATACTACTAGGGGATTTGAGGGTTCATAGAAATTGTCACGTATCCTGTATAACACAACCCCGGATCTTTAAGGGTTAAGTCCTGCAACTGAGATGAACTGCGTGGCTAAGAAGAAGGGACTTACCGTCTTCCCATTGGTAAGAGTAACTGCGTTGCCATGTTGCAGCTTGGCATACATGGGACCCGGTTGTACTCCAGCCTCCATGGCCCGCTCTACACTAAATCTGTTTTCGACACCATAGGTACTTTAATGGCAAGTAGTAATTGTCTAGACATTTGATATATTTCTAAATAGTTCATGGTAGTAACAGATACTTCATAGAGCAACTCCAACACAAGCCTCAAATGATCTGCGGTAGATGTACAAAACAAAGTGCTCAAAAGTTTCCGTCAACAGTGCAGTCTATTAATAAACCTGCCAGGTCGCAGCCTTTCTTCAACCACATAACCCCAACAGGGAATAGAATGCTTCAGCAAGCCAGCAACTACAATATATTTGTCGTCCTCATGTCTGCAACCACCAGCAATGCTTGTCAAACTTCGATCATTAGCTACTTGGAATGAAAGTATCTCTGATAATTGGGAGAATATGATTGTGGCCACACCCTCAAACACCTACACTAGGAAAGATTATCAATCCTAAAGACAATAAAACAAAATGCACATAGTTCAATGCTTGGATTAAGCATGAAAGACTGTTGGTAGCCATTGATCTCACTTGTCAGAAGTACATGCAAATTATAACTTACACATTCCATAACCCTTCTTTAGAGCAAAATATGTCCTTCCCAGGCAACTCATCATCATGCAACTCGTCTTCAGCATTCCACTTGACTGTTTTTCTTCTAGTTGATTCCTGATATTCCTCATCAAGCAACATAATCAGTGGACCCCAAGCTTGATACGAGTTACCAAACCCAAAAATAACACCAATAAATGTGGCCAACCCCATTTGACAATATCCCTTCTTAAAGCTCATGTTATTCATGGTCGCATATGAGGGGTTGAGCAATAGGATTAAGGTCTAATTGGTGCCACCTTGTCCTCTGTGTTCCCTCCTCATCCACCCCCTTCATTTTGGGAAGATTCTTAATTTGATCCTGTCCCCTCCATTTAGCTTATTAATTGACTTTTAACCAAGAGTATGAGGTGAATGTTCAGTTAGCTAGAGGTGTAAGATAGGTCCTTTAAGACATAGCTCGAGGGGAAACATGTTTAGAGTCTAGACCTTGTCACCTGAACCTTGCTACTCCTAGAACAGTAAACCCCTCACTAGCTGTGGGTTGTGCGACATGGCCTGTACTAAATTTAAGGCCAAAACAAAGGCAAGGGCCATTCTAGTGCAAAGTCCATAGAGGCACTCTGTAGCAAGACATTCAGAAGACAAGGAGAGAATAGCAGCCACTTACTAGTTCTCGCCTAAAAACAGATGATTTGATGCAAGTACCTCTGCTAACGAAAACATAATTCATGCTCCACAGTGCAGACATGAAAAGCAACAAATATATCTACAAAGTCATGACAATTCAATATAATAAAAAGATTTTCTAAGGATGATGAAAGCACACCTCCTGCAAAACTAGTTCATGCACTGCATATTTGATGGGCACCCGGGCGTGGCATAGCTTCAAAGTGGTACGTATCCACTGTCGCAAACCCTGTGGACCAAAAATTTCAATGGGCTGCTTTGTTGCTGGAGCTGTCATGCCTATCATGCAGAGAAGGCCTTTCTACATCCGCCCAGCATACCCTCCTTATGTTTAAATCCTCAGCAATATGTAATTACCATGCTCTATACCATCCTTAACCCAACAAATATTGAAACAATGATTTATTTGATCTTTGATGTTGAATCCATATTTAGCACAACCTTATAGAAAAAGTGAAAAATGTAAGAATAGATTTTAGGCAGATTTGAGCTCATATAAATAACCTAGACTCAAACACATACAACGTATAACTAGTCACTGTTGTCACATATGACTCCATTTTCACTCGACACTTTTAGCACAAATATCAAGAAGTAGTCTTAAATTAGTCTGTATGACACCTTGAGTCTCAAAATGGGCCTCTCTAACTTTTACAGGTTAAGTACATGCTGAACCTCTCTGTGTGTATCCTATACCCTCTGTATGAACTGTGCAGGATTAAGAAACAAACTATCATTTATTGACATCCTGAATGCAGTGAGCATACCTGGAAGCCCAAATATCTTTCAGCAAAAAATCCTTCAGTCAAGGAGCCATAGCCAGAAATGCGGCTACTTAGAAGTTGACGAGGAATAATTCCAGCAAACAAGTCAGATATACCAGCTTGAAATTCACTAGTGCTTTCATTCAACCATAAACTCAAAGATATTCGATGATACTTAAGATTTTTACCAGCTACTTAGAATGCAGTAATGGAGGATACATGATCACCGTGCATATGGGTGATAAAGATGCTGTCTATGGTTCTGTGCCGGAAAGGGGTCCTATTCAACTGCTTTTGCACACCTTCCCCGCAATCAAACAAAAAGATTCTGCCATCTGCATCACCCGTTCAGTAGCCCAAACTTACAATCTCATGTCAAGATATTTGGTCAATTTGAATAAATCAATATTCTGCGAATTGCACCACCTGTACTCTACAATCAACAAGAATTCTCAGATCACCTGGATCAGGCTCCTGCTTGCAGGTAACTTCTCGTACTCTACTTGAACATAGCATGACTTTTATGCATAAACATGATGATCAGACACACAAAATTTCTTGCTATGACATAAATGTACAAAGATTGAAGAGTAGATGTTTCAAGAGAGTATTACAGACCTAGTCGCAGAGCAATACACGATGTATTCCGGGTCAAGGTTGGCATAGAAGACGACGTGCCCAAGAACACCAGCTGCATTCCTCGGTGGTCGCAAAAGTCTGAGCTCATAAACACATGTTGCTTTGATTCACCTGCATTCAAATTTCTGACATCTGTCCACACATCCAAGTATAGCCACACCACCCACAAATTGAATCAGAAGCTTACAGCTGATAAAATTCCTCTCTCTAAAAAATCATCTAAGAGACAAAGCTAAACCTTATCGGAAGCATGACAGAACTCAATCTGTAGTTACAACATGATTTACATGCTGAATTTCACGATAAATTAAGCACGGGTAATGTGGAATTGAGTTTGTTGCATTCAGATTGTGAGAGACCAACTAACTCCTTCAGCATCTTTAAACCCTAAGAAACACCTCCTCACCCATGTGGGCTAACTTGTCCATACAGGAAAGGAGGTTGGAATTCTTCTCATGTCACAGGACAGGAAAGTTATTAAGAAAATAATGCTTTGATTGACCTGCATTTGGAGTCACGTCCTTGTAAGAATTCTGACATCTATCCATACATCCACACCACCCACACATTGAATCCGAAGCTTACAGCTGATAAATTTCCTGTCTCTCTACAAATCATGTAAGAGACAAAGAGAACCTTATCAGAGATATGACAGTAACTTAGAACTATAGTTACGACATGATTTACATGCTAAACTTCACAACGAATTAGAGCACAGGCACTGTGGAAGTGAGTTTGTTGCATTCAGATTGTTCAAGGCGAACTAACTGTCTTCACCATCTTCAAACCTTAAGAAAAACCTCATTACCCATGTGAGCAAATTTGTCCACACGGGTAAGGAGGGTGGACTTCTCATGTTTCAGGAAAGAAGAGCCATTTAATCCATATTGGTTTGATTCATTTAGTACGTCATAATTTACATACGACAGTCATATTAAACATAGGTTGCTTACATTCATAGCACGACATGATTTACGCACTGAATTAGAGCAGAAGCAATGTGGAAGTGAGTTTGTTGCATTCAGATTGTTACAGGCGAACTAACTGCCTCCAGCATCTTTAAACCCTAAGAAACACCTCCTTACCCATGTGGGCAAATTTGTCCACAGGTAAGGATGTTGATATTCTTTTCCTGTCTCAGGAGAGGAGAGTGGTTACTTGGGCTATCAGGGGCAGCCGATTTGTAGCCATTGTCTTCGAGGCGAGGAGTAGAACGCTGCATTCTTGGCCTCTCATTGTAACCATGTCCCCCAGGTTGCACCCTGCGTGGGGGACGACTACGACTTACATTTGGATGGGCACCTTCCCCATCTGCTCTCCCTGCTTTACTTCCTGCTGAGAACACATCCCAAACGAGTAACAGATAAGGGAAACTAAACCCCTCAATTTCTTCACCAAACTCCATCAATTCTTGAGGTTCAAGTTATGCAATGGCGACACTGACATTCACTACTGCCGGCGAGAAGAAAATGAGATACATCCCATACCATAAGGTTTTCGGGCAGTGGAGGAGTCCGAGGCGAATCCAGCATTGGCTCCAGCTGCACCGAGCCCTAAATACGGTTGCGACAGCCAGGAGGATTCAAACGGTTGGTGGCTGCAGACAGGATCGTGATGGAAGCGACCGAGAACACGCGTAAGTCGTTCTTGTAGGCATCGACGCATCGCCATTTCTCCCTCAATTGCCAAAGTTGGTTGCAAGAGAGAAAATTCAATCACAGGAACAATGACCTAGACATTTTTTTTCAGTGTGTAAGATCTGTGAGTTGAATGTTGTGGAGGCAGACATCGGACTCTCAGAACTCAAAACCAGTCTGTAATATTGTCTAAACCCTGCATCAATACAGTTTAATGCAGGGTGGAATGCAGGGTTTAAGCGTCAAACCCTGAGTGCGCCTGCACAGGGAGGATTTGAGCATTCCACCCATCCCCGCCATAAGGACCTCTACTTCTGAGGCCCATTCACACTGCAAGGGTTTATACATACTCGCCTGAACAGGGCTCGCATATTAGAGAGGTTGAGAGTTGAGAGCTCGAAGAAAGGAGCCTTCTTCAGGCCGTTTCACACTATGGCTGTCCAAGTCGAGAGGCCATGGGATTGAATGGTCAAACTTTGTTGAGAGTCCAAAGAAATGGGTTGAAAATAGATAGTCAACAAGCGGCTAGTCACGTGGTCTTTGCCTTAGTATTTGAGCAAAAAATTTAATAAACATGACAATATTGTGCAATGAGTAACTAAAGAATGCCAAAATAAAATATTGAATACGATGATATGAATACGATGGTATAAATATGATGATATGTTGTTGTTTTTACAATCGTAGATGTTGTCGTTTTTGGGCAAAATGCCAAAGTCAATACACATATGTAAAATTTAAAGTTCAAATCAATTTTGAACTTGCTATATAGTATAACACACTATAACACCCTAAAACACACTAGAACACACTATGACATATGTATCAAGGCAAATTTTTGTAAACTATATCAAATAGAAGAAGATGCTATGATCACACCAAGATTATCATTGGATTCATTGAATCCAATAAGCTCACCCAAAGCACTCAAATAAAATTCAGCTCTTGCAACTAGGGATCCTAGTGCTTCAATTGCTGCAATGCGGTCGGTCACATAAAAATCAAGGAAATCATATTCAGACTTGTGCAACAGGGCCTAAATCCATGTGGCGCTCACAAATGCAGCAACAGAGGGTGCATCCTCGACGACAATAATAGCATTGATGTGAATCATAAAAGAACACGGAACATCCAGCTTGCAAAGGTTGCAATGGTAATTACCGGATTGTTGATGATAGATATTCTTGAGCTTACAATTACCACACACCCGCTTGTATGGTAATGTGGATGGGTTGACCACAGTCATACACCCCGTAATTTGCAATAATCCAACAAGAAATGCACGTTTATATTTGTACATAATTTATAAAAATGAATGAAAGAAGAATACCAATCAAATAGAATAGTGTCATTACCTTCCGAGCAACAACTTGGCCCTGATTTTTTATGTGTGTGTTGAAAACAACGGTAAGCTTGGATTTCAATGTGTTAGAGTGAACTGGTGTTAGAATAGATGATCCAATTGTAAGAAGCCGAACATCTCCTTTGTTGGAGCATGCTATTTTTTTTATGATGATATGAGTAGGTTCACCTTTGTGGAATTGTTCCGCAAGTGAATGAAAATCACTTTGAAAAGCTGGTAAAAAAACTCACCTACATATGCAAACTAAAATTAGAAAAAATGAAGGTGATTTTCAAAATAACAATAATCAAAATGAGGTACTGGAAGTACCTACAACTTAAATGTCTTCAGCATCATGTTCGTCAGCAACTAGGAGCTCAAATTTTTGATCGACTTATCCTCTCACGCCAATGACAGTATCAGCACGTGTGGAAGTGGCAAACAGTTGGAGCATTTGCCGTGCAAAAGAACGGATCGTATTTGATACGTGGAATAAAAATTTAATTGGAGGATCAAATGGCAGAATCTCAGAGACCTTTGTGACAGTAGAGATATCTATTGTCCAGTCCGAATCTCCCTTGTCATAATCTGACCGGCCTTTCACACTAAAATTCTCCAACCACAAAAACTTCTCCCCTTCAGTTTATCCACGTGAGTTTTCACCAAATTTTCCTTCACATTTACGATTATAGTCGTTGTACCAACTGTGTCCGTAACATCTGCGTGGAAAAACCAGTGAGTTGGAGATTTTGATGGTGGTATGGTGCTCCCATAACAAGACAGTACAAAACACTCAAAACCCACATCCCGAATAGCATTATCTATCTCTTCCCACAATACAGTGGGGCGCTTAGCTCGTTTCGTCATGATACCTCCAAAAGAACGATGATACACAAGGTAGCAACAAGCAGAGGAAAACAAAACCCATGATAAAACCAGAGAGAGCTCTCATGAAAGAATGAGAAACTCGAAGAAGAATGGGGAAGAAGATGAAGGACGAGATTCGCATTGAAGCTCTTAGGAGACGGCTCTACAGTTCTAGTCAGAGTTTTTACTATTTTTAGTTATAGTTACTAGTTCTAGTCAGAGTTTTTACTAGTTCTAGTTCTAGTTACTAGTTCTAATCAAAGTTTTTACTAGTTCTAGTTCTAGTTACTAATTCTAGTTCTACAATTCTAGTCAAAGTTTTTACTAGTACTACAGTTCTAGTCAGTTTACTTTTTACTTTTTTACATTTACGCCATAGTTTCACTGTTCAACATCGTAACTCCTGAAAACGCAACGTTTTCGTGGTCTCTCCCCTTTAGGGCCATAGACAATAAAATATAGGACTTGGAGCCTTCTGCTGGGCATAGTGAGAAGCCTCCAAAGGCCAAGCCCAAAGTCCAAACCCAAAGGAGCATCCCATTTTATTCCTTGTCCAAAACAACCCCTCCAATCTAACGGCCAAGATTTTGTCAATGAATATTTTTTTATGAAAAAAAACCAACAACCTCTCGACCATAGTTTGGGTTTCCATTCCCATCTGACCCAAACTTCCTTCGAGAGTCCGTCGCCTTCGTCAAAAAGTAAGCATTTTAAATTGCGACGGCCTTTGGACTTTGGCCTCTAGTGTGAAGGGTCAAGAGTCCGAATTCTTGGTTTCTTGCAACATGGTTGGTGGAAATTGACAGCCTCTTGACCTTCGGCCATAGTGTGAAGTGGCTCTTATTAGAGGGGGAGCCTCTTATCCATGGTTGTTCTTCAGGTTCACCTCATAACATTAATCAGCATAAGAAATCACTTCTAAGCCTATGTCTAAGATGAGGTTGACATTGTTCATGTTTATGAGGTAATTAATGTTATATTCCTAGCATGTCAAATCAGTGTTTGGGGAGATTTTTGGACATAGCCAATTGAGATCCTAGTGTTTCAAAGTCCAACCAGTTATATGTTGACATCTAATTCATGTTACATGGTCCACCCAACTCGTCAAGGGGGGTTGGGTAATGTTATGTTGCCACTTGAGCTTTCAACTTGATAGCTTAACTCCGAAAGGTCAAAGCAAAATCTACCTAAAATCATTCAATACATTTCAATTCAATCCATAAGCTTTTCTTTTTAAAAAACAGACAACTCTCATAAAAGAGTTGACCATACGGATGGAAGCTTTGTAATTAAAGCTAAGATTGTTCACACAAATATCTAACCGTTTATGTATCCATAATTTAATAGTTATAACATAAACGTGTACAATGGTATTGTTGGGCATATGTGACTTCCCAAACAAAAATGTTCGCCTTGGTTGTTTGGAATTAAGTATTTTTACTAGGTTTGTGATCTTAGATGGTGCCTTGGTGGATCTGATGTGGAGCAATTGCAGTAAGTTCTTAATCAGAGTTATGAGTCATCTCGTAATGGTCACTTAGGAATGTCGAGGGGTAAATGTTCACAATGCTTACCATTGGGGAGGATGAAAAGGTTGTATGTTATGTGGATCCTAAAGGATCTCTTTTAGCCGAATTAATACTTGAATCAGGTTACAAAACCTAAATTTGTCTATCGAGGTAACTATAGTATGCACCAACATTACATCTTTAGGGGCAAAATTTATATATACTCATTATGGTAGGTGTTGGGACATGAGATATGAAGATCGTGACATCATAACAATTTCCACCACAAATCAAGATTAGGTATTGTAGCTCATTATCTTGGTCTTGCTCACATCAAGGCTATTTTGGATATTATAGTCTTGGTCTCCACCTCTTGTCTTGGAGTTAGAGAGAGAATCTCATCTTGAATGAATATGAGGCTCACATACCTTAGAAAGAAATGAATGAATATAATAATATGCATGTATGTTTCTCTTTGTAGTCATGTGAATAGATGGAAGCATGGGGACTAAAGTGATGTGGAAAGAAACTTATTGTAAATTGGTCGGAAATAAAGGTGTGTCACCACATCAAGTCATGCCACCAAAATGGTGGAATTAACAAACAAACCACATTAATTTAGAGATACAAATTGTGAATTAGAAAATTCAATCAATATAATATTATAGTAATATAAGTGTTACGTCCACTACGTAGAAAGATGATGAAACAAATGAATATAGTTTGGTGATTCAAAAATTTAAAAATTTGTTCATAGTCAATCCAATAGGCTTTAGTTACACCAAATACCCATATATTTTATATTTGCATTTGCCCATACATGATCCAATTGAGAATCATAAAGTGTAGGTTTGTGTTTGACCCCGAGATTGAAATGTTGAGATTTTATAAACTCCTCAAGTTCCAAAAATTGTGATGTCCTTTGTAATGGCATTTATGTTCAATACCATATTTACAGTCTTTTGGGTTTTTCAACGGGGATTTGAAGCTCTTCATTGGGATAATAAAATTTGCAACCGTGAAAAACAAACTTGTATGAAGATAGAAAGAAAGAAAGAAAAATACCTGTAAAATTACCAACATCATTTGGCTATTCAATAAAGTAAAGTGTCTTATATTGTTAATATTCTTAGGCATCATCAAAAACTGTTGTCAAAATTTGTTGTCATATATTTTGTGCGAACAATGAAAATATTGAAATTGATATTTAAGTATATTTGACAAAATCAATTGTCCAAAAATAATAAGGGATGTGCACTTGTAGGGACGACAACAACAACAACAACAACAACAAATGCAACAACATAACAACCACAACTTTGAGTGTGTTGTATTGTTCAGTAACCACCATATTTGTATGGTTTTGCGATCTAGTGTATGTCATATCGGCGATTGGAACTGTCCAAAATTCATGCATGAATCCAAATATTGTAGAGGACTCTGTATTCCGACACAAAATCATGATATTCCCTTCAAAAACTTGCCACATGTCATGCTCGCATTCGCCACAACCCACTTGCATCCCACGTGGAAACTACATTCCGACACACGGAAAGATAAAATAAGGCGCCCTCTACGATATACTTGAAATCCTAGTTTTGTAAATCCACACCGAACCAAATAACACACACACATACCTCATGCAAGAGAAAAGGTGTTGCAGAATACCTCTGACGCCTTCACGCTGGCTCTAATGAGGATACATATCACATTTCAAACGTGCGATACTTCAGAGGCAAATCCTAGCCTTGCATTCAATGCTGATAATAACTAAGGGCCAGGAAGATGAGACAAATTCATGAGTGCGGACAAAAATCCACAAAGAATGGCCCGGAGCTGTTGGATTAGAATGGCTTTGAATCCGAGGGTCCACGATGTAGTTCACCACAACCCACAAATGTATTGAGATTAAGGCTAGTGGGGAGGGCCTTGTATTCCACTGAAAAGATGAATGTTTCTTCCGCAATTCCCTTGCTAATCTCATTTGTATTCCTCTAGGTGCTTGGTGCAGTGCAACTAGTGAATCGAGCACTTTGATACAACAAACTTCAAATCTTAATTATGTAGTGTTTAAATCTAACCTGCAATATATTGATGACGATAACTACAATAAGTTGAGTTATGATATTGAAGAGGCCCTCAAGCATTAACACATAAAACACCCACAACTGAAATAAAGGCCCAATTTTGCGACTCACCTGAGGCATGGCACCTCGAGTGAAGGTTGTTGTTAAATACTAGTCCACATGGAAAACATGAGCCACCTGAAAATATTGGGAAGCTCCCCACAGCCGCACACACATTTTCTTCTAGTGCTTATGGAAGTGATAATATGACGTAGGATAAACTTGAGTGTTAGAATTATGAGTGAGTGATAGTGTGATGTAGGGTAGACTTGAGTGTTAGGGTTATGAGTAGAGTTTGTATTAAGACCTCGGCCTTGAGGATTTAACAAGGGTGAGAACTACATCTTTTCAAAATCTTTAAACTGTGATTCTCTCTCTCTTTACACCATTCGCTACATATGTGTCTATCAATCCCTTTGACAGACACATATATTTGTGGTGTATGACAAAACTTGTATTTAAAAACGAAAACTAACATCACACTTGTTAAAATAAAATAAGACTACACTCATAATGTAGACACCATTCTAGGTTCAATAATTAGCACAATTAGGAGAGTCTATGTGAGATTGTGAATCGTCACATGGACATCTAAAACTTTGGCGTCTCAACTTCAATCATGAAATTTGAATTGACGATATGCGTGATTTGTTATTGCTAACCAAATGAGGCAATTCCCAATTGAATGCAACGGTGAAATTTGTTTGTAGGAATGGAAGTGCCCACAATAGGGCCACAAACTGCTATTCGTATTAGCCGAGAGAGGAGGCTTGCAGATGTATGAATAGCTAGAACGTTGTATAATGACTGACACGTTAATAGATTCAAATGAACCAGTCATGATCCAACGAAGCTTTTATGAAGTTGGTGAATCCAGTACCAACAGATTCGAAATCTGTATTTTAGAAACTCACTATATGTCACAAAAGAATCACATCGTGCACACATCCGTGCTGCTACCTCCTGATTCTTGTTATGTGCAGATACCTCAAAGTATATCTCAAATCAGATACCGAAACATGGTCCTGAAGGAACCCTAAACCCTACACCCTAAACCCTATCTCCCCACTGAATTGAGCAAAGTGATCTCCTCGGCTTCATGCTGCAGACCTGTAATGTTCTGAAGGTGGTGACAGACTGGTCTTGAGTATGAGGGCAGAACCGATCATGGAGAATGCGTGCCGCACGAGACCGAATGATCTTTCTTCTGACGTGGTGCACAGATCCCCACTCGTTCACCACATGGAAACTTCGCATTGTGATCATGCTGAAACCTTGATGAGCAAATAAACCACTTAAGTTTGCAATGCTGCTGCTGCTGTGTTCAATATCCGTGCACAGCGGAAGTAATGGAATCAATGAGCTGGCTGATCAACTCTTATATCCACCTCTGTGCTGAGGTATGCTACTTCTGTAGACACCAGAACCACGTGTGATGGGTGATCACAGAATTTGGTCACTAGAAACTTTCAAATGCTCAATAACATTTAACTGTCAGGTTTACTGTTTCTTTTGGGAGATGTTTTCCCACAGTTAGTGATCTTTTTAATGATTTTCACGAAATCCCCTGTTCGATCGTATGGAGGAGTCCTTGGGCGAGTTTGCGGCGGGGATGGCTCTCTCTTCTCCTGCAAAGAACCACCAGGTAATGCTTGCAAATTAAATTATCTGGGTTACTATTTGCTCATGACAATTCAATAGGAAACATACGAAAATCTCCCTCCAAAGAATCCTCTAGTCTATTTGAATTGACGGGAAGGCATTTACTGTTGAAAATATCCGCTCGGCCGAGAGCATTGCCAAGAAACTGCGTGGCATGACTCCAGTGGGTACATATGGGCCCCGAGTCGAATTGAGCTTCTCCAAGTCGTGATTACAAGACCTGCACTCTTACCCAGCACACTTGCACTTTAGTTTCCTTACTGAAAACACATACTAGAATGTCACTTCTTTTGACCAGAAAATCAATGAAGAAGAATGGGGAACGGTAGCGTCATTGAAAAATGAAAAGTGAAGCATACATGCACTTGAACCCCAGCAGAGGTTTTCCTGAAAGCATAGCATTATCCATGGCCTTCAGCTCCTTTACAATCTTTGCAAGTACCTGCATTGTCATTTAACCCGCAGGTCTTTGAGATTAGCCGAGCTGATAAAATTTGCAGGACAATAGACTTTCTTGGTCTTTCTCCTTTGAGGCTCAACCAAGAAACCCACAGTAGTAGGGGAAACTTGCAAGAAAAAGAAGAGAAGAGATGGCTCTGATGTTGCCAGCGGTGTAGATTATGATGTTGCTTCAATTTTGTGTTGGTCTACCTCTATACGTAATTCCGAAATTGGCATCCAAGCATTACAGGCCCCTCGAAGATTGCTGCCTCTTTTAAAAGGTGAGCACTTTGAACAATTGCCAACAAGCCGGTCTGCACCCATCACCCGAAGGGCAATCCCCTAGGCTCCACCTAATTGCTTGAAAACATTCAATTTCAGCCGGATACCCTTACTGGGATTATTAGGTGGGCCACTGTCATAGTGGTAGGGTGCACCAGAAAATCAAGCGTCAGGGAGGTCACCCATCCTAGTACTATTCCGGCCTTAGGGAGGTTAATGTGGGAGTTCCAATCTAGATTAAGGCCTTGGGTTTAAGTCACCCTTAAACCCTAAACTTGCAAGATTGAATGTTGGAGCAAGCGGGTGATTGTTATATATGAATTCCACCATCAATGATGTTGTACCTGTAAATCAAGTTTGTCAGCCTTATTTTCCTCCAAGGTGTCCAAAAGTTCAAGACTGTGGTCGACCTCCTGAGACAATTTCTCCACTGCTATCATGAGTCTCTTTAGCACTCCTTGACTCTCTTTGGGCTCAATTTTCTTTTCCTTCAACGCTTCCTGCACCACCACTTTCCAAGACCTGAATGTTAAACAGGGGGTGCAAAAGACCTAAGGAGGAAAACTATCACGATGACTGAAAAGTTTAGCACCGGATGCTTTCACCAGGAATGCAAATAAATTGGCATTGCTACAGCATTCTTAAGAAGTGGCCCACCTAGGTTCCGGTGCAAATGGAATAATTCTTAGGCACTCCAAAGTAGAAAATGTGACATCCGAAGATAGGCAACACAGAGTGTTGACTAAAGAGAGCTTGCCACTTGAAGATGCTCGGCAATCATACATGCACTCAAGGACCTTGATTTTAGACTATATTCTTAAAGCTAGAATAGAAAGAGAGCGTCATATATACAAATAGATAGATAGCTCCGACTCTTGACAAAGCAAGCATGAATGAAGAGCTTCTTCACCCATAGGCTACCGCAACCTTTTCACGGTGGACTCTACATGTACACTACAATACATAGACAGCAAGAAGTTGTTGGAGAAATTCTTAGAGCTTACCTCAAGTACTCCGAGACTTTCGCGGTATTTGGATTGGGCAACAGCCTGAGTTGCCTCTTGAACATTTTTAATACGAATGGAAGAAGCCCTCTGTGGGGTACCAATTTGACGACGACTTGGTGAACGTGGTGTTTGCACTGTGGAATGCACTGCTGCTTCCTTCGAAGGAGAAGCTGGTTGGCTTGGAGGAGAAGCAGCTGACTGATATTGAGGTGAAGCTGGTTGATTTCGAGGAGTAGTTGGGTAACTCGGTGGAGTTGGTTGAGCACTAAAAGCAGGTGAAGTTGGACCTCCTGTTGTAGCTTCAGCTGACACTGCTGGAGGAGCTGCTTTCTGAGATACAGGAGGTGCTGCTGTGGCACCTAAGCAAATGACCGGGAAATAGACAATCAAATTGTATTGTGAAAAAGAGACGATGGCGCCTCTGTTTGCCAACACTAGCATGTAGGATATGAAACATGCAATTACTGAGAGATGATAACCAAATCCAAATCGGGTCTCTAACCAATTTCCTCATAAGTTTTGGAGCTCATTCAAATATTGTTTTCACAGCATGAAGATTCTCTTTCTTCTTAAATGATCATATTGCTCCGCCAACTATGTTGATTATTGAGTCTAGAATGATAAGCAAAAACTTTGAGCATGTAGTCCATCCTCTTTTGAACACATGTTCTTGTGGTGTTCATTATTAGAGCCACACCGAACCACATACCACTTAAACATACGTGTTCTATTAAGATAAGTAATTGAATTAGGCTTACTTATCTTATAGAGTATCTTCGCATGCATGCTAGTGCCTCAATTAAGAGATGGACTCTTTCTTTCTAACAACCGTACTGGGGCAACTTGATTGTTCCTCCCCTACTAAGCTCACCAAGCCCTTCAATAACCCAAACTTTTAAGATGACTAGTTGACCCATTGGGTGGAGAAAGAAACCCATATCACTTGCGAGGTGGAGATGAGTCTCAACCTCTCAAGCTATTGGCTTGATGCTAAATTCTACTGTCAAGATGAACTCCAATCGCCAGTGAGGAACCACGAAGGTGGGGAGTATTGATTCAAAACATGATCTTTAAAAGGATAGGACATGGCTTACATCGCAGGACAATGCCTGGTTACCCTTTAGACATAAATTATGAATTGCAACAGAGAAGATTGGACTTAATGTCAAGGGTAAAAACTATATTGTCTGATGTGTTAGAAGCCACTGAAAGAAGATATGATTGCATCGCCAACACTTAAATTACAAAATTTCCAATGAGGTCTAGCACAAGGATGACTGTTGGAAGCTGAAAAAGCCAAAGATTGTCACCAAGAATGCTGAAAAGAAAGATGGCTCCAATGTTGCCACTGCCATGAATTATGGTGTTGCTTCATCTTCATGTTTGTCTAAGTCTAAATGTAATCCTAAAAAGGGCATCATGAGAATTGGAACCCTCCAAAGACTACTCCTTTTCATAGGTGAACCACTTTGAATGAACATGCACTAGCCAACCTACAACTATCTCCCCAAGGACAAATCCCTAAGTTCTCACATGGTTGAATGAAATTATATGGGTCATCCGGATACCCTCACCATGATTGGGTGGATCATAAGTGATAGAGTGCATTAGAACTAAAATGCTAGGGAAGGTCACCCATCCAAGCACTATTTCGCCCTTAGAAGGCTTAGCCTCAAAGTTCTCATGGGATCCAGGGTAGCCACCCAAGGTAGTCAGCCATAAGGTAGAAATACCATAACCCTTGAAAACAAGGTGATTTGCATTGAAGATCTGGTCTGACAATCATGAGATAATTTTCCAACATATTCAAGAAGGATTCATGAAGAATGCAAGTTGTTTCATATTTTTCTATCCTATACAAAAAATGCTACAATTTTTCAAAGTGAAAAGTTGTCCAGACCCCTACTCATTCACTAGATTCTCCCTACACCGAACACAATAATCCGCATTTCCATATAGAACATCCCCTAAATTGGTTACCTCATGAGTACATTAACACGTGACTCCCATTGGCTACACTAAGTGTACACGCATTGAAGTTGCCGCCGAACCATGATCGGTTTTAGAAATGGCACTTCACCATTATGATGGCGGTCTAGTGCACGGCTAGAGGGTGGTTAAAGAGTTATGGTATTTCTACCTTACTTACGTGATGTTTAAAGGTAACATGTGAGAGCTAGCATACCTGCAGGCGGTGCAAATGTAACTGATGGAGGGGTCGAGGTTTCGGATGCTGAAGCTGGAGGTGACGATGATGGTGATGTTAGTGCAGGTTGTGTTGAATATGCACCATCACCTTCACCCACGACTGGAGATGGTGGGATAGATGCCAGTTGATATTCATCATCATGGCCAGACATAATGAGCACACCTTTCCCAATGACACCTATGTCTTCCAATAGCTGCACCAACTCAACCACACACTTCTCAGCTTAAGAAGTGGAAAGGCAAAACTGCTTATTAAATTTGACCCAACTTGTGCAGGATAAGTATAGGTGACATCAGCAAAAGATATCTGGTATGTGTTGCAATACAAAATACTTGTTCATAGATCTTGCTGCTCCAATAGAAACACAGAAATGCTAATGACAATGCAGAACATCTAGATGTGAATGACGTATCATGGTATCTTGACTTTAAGATACGTATTCAATGCCATCCTTACACAAAATCCTAGAACACACCTCTGCTAATGAAGTGGAAAAGAATACGTTCTTTTTTTATTTGACCACTGTGGGCAGGATAGTACAAGTGACATCAGCAGAAGACATACCTAGTATGTATTGCATTATGAATATTTGTTGATACATGTTGCTGCTCCAATAGAAATGCAAAAACGTTAATGACAATGTAGAAAATCTAGATGTGAATGATGTATTTTGGATATCTCAATTTTAAGACATGTGTTCGATGCCATCCTCACACAAAATTCTAGCACACACCTTTGCTGAAGAAGTGGAATGGAACAAATGCTTATTTGATGTGACCCACCTTGTGCAGGGTAATGTAGGTGACATCAGCAGAAGAAGTTAACCTTGGATGCATATCGCATTACAAGTATCTGTTGATAGGTGTTGCTGATCCAGTAAAAATGCAATTTTCTTGATAACAATGCAAAAAGTACAGCTCCGTAAATGATGAAATATGGGAGTCTTAACTTTAAGACCCGTGGTTAAATGCCACACTTACACTAAAATCCTAGCACAATCCATGTATATTCCTATTTTTTGGTCCAATAATTTTTGAGTTACCTTCATCAGCATCTTCTCGTGGCTCTTAACAGTCTCTTTCATCTGACTTGCAGCTTCCCAAGCCACCTGGTTCTTTGCAGCCATCTCCTTCATTGCATCCATGGCGGCTGAAGCATCCTGAGGTTTGAACGAACACATTCATGTAATGCAAAGAGGAATGCCAATGATAGTGCAGAGAGAACATATATACATGCAAGAAATGTTGGCCACATTTCTGCGATATAAGTTTAGATAAAACTACAAACATTGGATTGACATGTTGTGGAATCCTGGTTCTTGATCTAGGCAAAGGAAGAAAGACAACACTGCAATTAGTCCATTTGATTTCGGCCAGTGGAGTTTGTAACATTAGTATACCTTGCCATTGTCACCCCCTAATCCTCCCCCTGACTTCTCTATAAGCTCCCGCAAGGCAGCTAAGGCTGTATTATCAGCCTTGTTGGCCAATGCAACCTGCATACATACAAATTCACCATTAACACACTTAACAAGAAAAGTCACAAGGTCATCAACTAAAATAAGTTCCTTCAGGATCACAACATCTAGAGCAAGTTTAAAAAGTGGCAAGCTCATGAGAGACACTTGTAACTGACTGGACTTTTGGTAAGGTGCAACATTATCTTCACCAAATGGAAAGGCCATGCATCAAATGCTTTTGGTTGGTATCATGGGGACTTTGATCATGAAGTCTTGAAGGGGATATTGCCTATGTTTGCCAACACTAACATGAACTATAGCCACAAACTATCCAACTCCTCTTGGAAGTGACAACAAACTATAAATGCCCAAATCACTCAAATCTTAAAATTCAAAGTTGCGCAATATATGGGTAACCATAGAAAAAACCTCTTCTGGCCCTTCGAATTCATCAACCCCAACTGCCCACTATACCCAAATAACGACAAAGACGGCCACACCTGCTATCTACATGCAACTACAAATTCCTCAAAGGCCTCATAATAACAAGACACAATGCCGCAACCAATCTACTGGCTAACCTACTTAAATCATGTATCCACACAAGACACCATACACTCACAAACGTTGGCAAAATCGACAACCAACCACATGACAACACCATCCCGCCATGGATACTCCCATGTTCATACCTAACAACTAAATGCACATGCCTAGCAAGGCTAAGACCAAACATCATATACATCCAAGGAGCACCATACAAACAACCTGTGCCACATCCCAACCCCCCACCTAACCATCTAAATAATAGATTTCACATTCACACACGACAGATCCACATCCCTAACCATTGAAACCAAAGAGCCAAATACAACCCCTCATAGAAGCCATCAAAACACAAGGATGGCAAGTCAAGCCCCTCATGGTCATCACTACATGAGTTCATGGCTCCATACACACAAGAAGTATTGAACTACTAGAAAGCTTACACATCCCCGCTAACGCCATCAAGAAATCAATGAAAACCATTCACCACATTGCAATCAAATACCTCACATATCTAGTACTCAATAAAAGAAAACTAGATAATAAACAAAGCCTCATACAACCTCCCACATAAGAGCCACTCCCCCACATACATGCACCCAACTCCTAAAACAAAATAACCAAATAATAAAAACAAACTTAACAACAATAAACATATATTCACACACACACACACACACACTATATGCAAGTGCGTATACAAATAGTCAAAATGAGCCCACCTACCGTAAGAATAGGTAGTAAATCCTACCGTAAGGATAGGTAGTAAATCCTACCACTATAACAAGGGGGCTCTTGAAAAGAGTAGGGCCAACATGCTCAAATTCACGTTGATGGAAACATAGATGTTAAATTTTCTTTTCTTTCTTTTTTGAACTATAAAGTCTCTTGAACCACAAGATACTAGAGTTAACTATATATATAGTCACCAAAAGCGGGGAACAAAACTTTGAAAAACTTTGAGTTCATTACTTGAATTTGATTCTATTTCGGGAATACACAAGTGGCGAGAGGAGCAAAGAGATGCATGTACACATAGGTGGCAAAGATAATGAGAAGATTCTTAGTAATAAAAAGATAAAACATGTCGGCACCTAAAACTCAAAGCCACCCTCCAAGACTTTCTAATTGCATTCAAACAAGGGACGTTTAGGGCATTTCGACCCCAATTCATCTCCATACTTTACAGTTAAGTTTGTTGCCTCAATTAATAGGTGTACTCTTTCTAATGGCTGTAACTAGAGCAACTTGATCGCCCAATGTCCCTCCCCTACTAAGTTCGTTGAACCCTTCTGTACCCACAAAATATAAAGGTGACCAATTGACCTTATGATCCCCACATATTTGGGTGGACCATAGTTGATAAGACTAGCAGGCTTGGTGGAGAGTGGAACAAGGTGGAGATGAGTGCCAACCACTTAAGATATTGGCTCCATGGTTGAAGCCACGAATGGTTCATCCATAAACATTGAAGTTTTCCTTAAAAGGTCGGGAACAACCATCCAATATCTAGAGGTGCATATTGTCTTTGGTGTGTTGGTTGGAAAGTCTCTAGTTGGAACACATACTCTAAATATAGACATCCTAGGCCCAACAACCTCGCGGCTCCCAAGAAGTTCCCAAGCTCAATTTGTATGTTCCCAAGAGAAAATTGATCAAAACTGGGGACTAAACTCCGGTGAGGCCGAGCATAGGAGGAAAAACTCTTTGGCCATGTGTTAATAAATAGGTCTTGCTACAGGAAAAGCAAACTATACGAAAATACAAATTCTATGAAACTCGGGATTTCTTTCTTGTGTTTCACCCTGCATCCCGACCTTTTGAGGATAGGTTTGCTGGAGGCCAGAAATTTTTTCATCTAACCTGTAACTGCAGAAGCATGTCCGAGTAGACCATAATGCGGTTAGCATGCTCATTAACCACAAACTGAATCTCCTCATCATCTGTGGTCGATCCTCTTTGTAATGAGGCCACCGGGTGGGCAATCAACTCTGCTCGTTTTGCAAGCAACACTGCCAGATCGCTCCTCTCTGTCTGTACCATCCCAATTTTGTGTCACTTGTAAACTTTTGAGTAAACTACACTAAATATCTTATTTGGCGTGACATTCAAATTGGTGTGCCATGTTAATTAGAGTGGTCTTCATAACTTGTCATGTAGCACCCAATGTCATATGAAACCCTTGACTGCTGTCCACCTAATGCTTGCAAGACAATCAATGTGTATTGATGATGAATAGTGTGGGCCAAACTTACTCAGATGTATAGTGTTACAGTGATCACCTGGAATTCTATCGCCTTGGTATTACAAAGTGGTTCTGATATTTACCAGAGCTGTGACAGAGCTTCCCAAATTAGTCAGCTTCTCCTTCAATTCTTTGCACAAGTCGCCCAGAGACTGTCATGGAAACAGCATGGTGACGAGAGATGTGAAATTCCTTGGGACAACCAATAGTTCACGAATGCAGGAAGATGAATAAAGTAGCCCCTTCACCATACAAAATGCTTTGGAGAAGTTGTCTTCAAGAAAATAAACTAAAAAATCGACCATCACCTGCACTTGGGCAGCATTGGAGCGTGCATTACTCATCAACTCAGATAACTCAGCACGGTCTGCTTTCTGGGCTATCAAATCCTGCCCTCGGTCCACATTGGCATTCATTTTTCAATTTCATTAGCACATTCATGTGTAGAACTCTTCTAACAGGTTGTTAGGAAAATGAACTCTGTGCTCTCAAAATTTTGCCCTAGTCTTAGTTCTCTCCACATTTGCGAGGGAAGTGCAGGATGTTTGGAGTTATAAGTATTCACAAAAGTGGAGGAAATGCAATCTCCAACAAAATACATTGTAATTCGGAATATTTACATCTGTTTTGTAAGAAGAGGTTTGGATTGAAATGAACTCCACCTTTATGGCACTGTCCCCCCCTGTACCATCTCCATTGCTACCTCCTGAAGCCAACTTAAAGTGCATCTCATCCACCGCAACACGGTCAGCCTTCGCTGATAGCTTGTTTGCCTACCACAACAAAATGCATCAATTCAACAAGATGTCCAATATGGGGTTTTCTGGAGTACCAAATGCAAGCATATCGTGATTCTGAACATAACAATCCTGAAGTATGAAAACCTTGAAATAAACTAGCCCAACTTAAAGGTAATAGAATAACATCTTGATGTTCTGACATTCTTGCTAGAGGTAAATAAGTGCAAGGAAATCCACCCGAATTGAATGTAGCAGCTGCTTTGCATTGAAATGCCTTTACAATTGACCAAATGAACTTATAGCATGGGATGTGAAGGTTCAAAGCATTTACTAGCACAGCCAACTCCTCTTCTAGTTTCTTGCAGCGCCCTTCACAAACTCCTGCATCTGTGGGCTTAGTCGTGATGTCCCCACTCTGTGTCAAAGATGATTACCATTGTCATTTTCTCAACGGGTTCATTTGTAACCAAGAAGCTTTGATGTCCTTGATTGTTGCCACAAAGTGTCTTGCTATTATGCTTTCTTCAGAAAATTATAGATCCGAAACTAAAAAGGCCAAAACCCTTGAAGCGAAGGATGTGTTAAGAAATCAGTACTGAGATCGCAGTACCTGCAACTCTACGTTGCCGCCTTCAGATTTGCCAAATGGTTTCACCTCGAGGTCGGCTCGCAGTACCTGCCATTCACGCTTTGGGGTTCAACTGACCAAAATGACATTTTGGAAGTTGAATAACTAAAGGCAATCTAAGCAAATGGGTAATTCATGCCATCCAGGATGCTCCAGGACAGAGGAGTGAAATCTTAAGTTTAGGGATAGTAGGGGAATTTGGCGTTGCAGACCGTACTCTTTGTGTAATCTGAATGGCTTCCAGATCTGCGGTATGAGCCTTCATCACCTGCTGCATCAGTGCCTTAAACTCTTCTGCCTGCACCATTCCAGAAGAAGTTCTTAACCCCATAAAACATATGTCCTTGGAGGTTTCGATATTTAAACGACACTTAATATAAAGGTAACCAGTAACCCCTAAAACAAGAATCAAGAGAGGTAGTTGATCCAAAGCTTTTAGAGTTGCATACTCAATACAAAGCAGTCAAAAGGAAGCCATCAGAATCTATGATGAAATAGAAAACAAAATCACACATGAAGCAATAGCCAAATGGCGGCAAGCCATTTGACCAGGAGCCATGCACAACAAGCTATATGTATGGTTACAGTAGAAGCCACCTTCCACGACATCCCCACTGTCTTCATCATCAGCTCCCAACTGTTCGATATATATCCTTCTCTTGAGATTTCTCTACTGACCTCCAGAGGTAACAGGAAAACTCAAGCAACTTTCTGTATAGCATGTGTACTAGGACCTTATAAACCCATAACATGCTACATGATGACAATCCCAGAAATTAAAAAATCACATGATGTCGTCTCTCGACCCCTTTTGTGCAAATTTAACCAATAAACCATAAAGTAAGAACCAAGAGAGATAGTTAATTCAAATCTAGAAGAGTTACACACTCAATACGAAGCAGTCAAAAGGATCCGATCGAAACCTACAATGAAGTAGAGAACAAAATCATACATGCGGCAATAGCCAAATGTTGGCAAGCCATTTGACCAAGAGCCATCCACAACAATCTATCTACATGGAAGAAGCCACCTTCCACGACATACTTCCCCATTGAGTGGGTGTATCCTTGTCTTGATGAGTTTCAACTCCTGATCTCTAGAGGCAACGGGAAGACTCAACCAAATTGTGGTTTAACATATGTACTAAAACCTCATACAAACCTATAAATCGCAACATGATGACATCCCAGGAACTCAAAATCACAGGATGTCGTTCTCATGATCTCCTTAAAACTAAATCAGCTCTAATTTTGGAGGTCCATGGGCTTTACTTGCGCTTCCAACTGCTTGATCTTCTCAGCGAGCTCCTCATTGCTGAAGTCAAAACCACCATCCCCAGATGCGCCCTTCCGCCCAACTTGCCCATCGAACTGTGTACCTAAATCTTCTTTAGAACTACTCATTCCATCAGACATACCTCCTCCTCCTCCTCCTCCTCCTCCCAGCAATTCGAGAGCCTTCAACCTCTCAAGCTCATCCCAATTCTTCCCCTGCTGCTGCTGCTGCTGGTTCCCACCCTCAATCTCCTTCAACCTCTTCTCATAATCCTCCCAATTCTTCCCCTGCTTCGACTTCTCTGCCTCGAGCTCCTTCAACCTCTTCTCAAAATCCTCCCAATTCTTCCCCTGCATCGATTTCTCTGCCTCAAGCTCCTTCAACCTCTTTTCAAGAGCTTCCAAGCTCTCTTTACCCTGCCTCTCTGCCTCCAGCGCCTTCAACCGGGACTCGAGAAGCTCCAACCCCTTCGCCTGCTTCTCGGCCTCAGCTGCTTTGTCGACGTTCAGAGATGCCGATGTATTTTGGCTGCAATCACCCATACGCATCCTCACTGACCTAACCTAAACTCGTCCTTATGTAATTGCCAAATAAGAAAAGAAAAAGAAAACATGAATCAACTCACAAAATGAAATAGGTTGCACCATGCATTCATACAATCATACATACATACCAAATAAGATCGAGCTCCTCTTTCAGGCTGGCCACGCTCTTGTTATTCTCCTCTGCCTTATCAAGACGTTTAGCCTACACAAAATTGCACAAATACCCCAAGTCACTCAGTGAACGTCCAGAAACCACAAAAAGCTCGTCTCACTTCAGCATTCGTCCATGTTCACCGAAAGCCTTTGCGGGGAGAAGAAAGCGGCTGTCGCACCACATACATCATTTGATTTTAGCACAAAACTTGCTGCAGCCACATGGAGCTGGAGCACCCCTACCTTCATGTTGCCGTCCTGGGTGGTAGGTTAGAATTTTATGCATGCACAATTGCCTCGTCATGACATACAGCCTACGCAAAGTTGCACAAAAACCCCAAATCACTCAATGAACGTCCAAAGCCCACAAAAACTCGTCCCGACTCAATATTCCCCTATGTTCACCGAAAGTTTTTGCAGGATAAAGGAATCGGCTATGGCACCACATACATCATTTGGTTCCACCACAAAAATTTCTGCAGCTACATGGAACTGGAGCACCCCTACCTTAGTGTTGCCGACCTGGGTGGGTGGGTAAGGAATTCATGCATGCCCCATTGGCCAGTAATTGCACAAACACCTCAAATAACTCAATGAACTTCCAGAACCCACAAAAACTCACGCCAGCTCAGAATTACGTCCATGTTCACCGAAATCCTTTGGGGAATGAAGAAATTGGCTATAGCACCACACACATCATCGAGGTTCCACCATAAAATTTGCTGCAGCTACATAGAGGAGCAGTACTCCTACCTGAATGTTGCGGATCTGGGCGGGTGGGTTGGAAATCATGCATGACCTATTGGTGAGTAATTGCTCAAAGACCTCCTCAACAAATGTCCAAAATCCAAAAAACTCATCCCAACTTAAAAGTCCTCCATGTTCGTCGAAATTCTTTGCGGAATGAAGAAATTGGCTACACACATTATTTGGTTCCACCACCATATTTTCTGCAGCCACATGGAGCTGGAGCACCCCTACCTTAATGCACCGTTAATGTTGCCGACCTGTGTGGGTAGGTTAGAAATTCATGCATGCGACATTCGCAAGTAGCTGCAGGAGCACCAATTGATGACTCTAGTACAAGTTGACAATGCAGGTGGAATTAGGGAATTAGGGAATTAAGAAGAACATGAGGCAACACTTGCTGCAGCTGCGCGGAGCTGGAGAACCCCTACCTTGATGTTTTCGACTTGGGGATCAGGTGGGTTAGGAATTCGTGCGTGTCCCAAATTCCAATGGCGGGCAACTGCAAGAGCACCAATCGATGACTCGAGTGGATTTAGGAAATTATGAAGAAGATTTAGAAGAAAAATATCTGCAGCTACATGGAGAAACCCCTACCTTAATGTTGCCGGCCTGGGTGGGTGGTTTAGGACTTCATGCGTGCCACATTGGCAAGTATTCCACTAAAACCCCAAAAAAAAATCACTCAATAAACGTCCAAGACCCACAAAAACTCGTCCCAGCTCAAATTTCCTCCATGTTCACCGAAATCCTTTGCGGAATGAAGAAATTGGCTAGTGTAGCATCACACATGAAGAAATATTTGGCAGCTACAATCTAGAGCTGGAGCACCCAGCCTACGTTAATGCCCCCTTAATGTTGCCGACCTGTGAGTGGGTGGGTTAAGAAATGCATGCATGCCCCATTGCCAAGCCTGTATTGCAGGAGGACCATTTGATGACCAAATCAAGTAGAAATTGACAATGCAGGTGGAATTAGGGAAGTATGGAATTAGGAAGAAGAAGAAGAAGAAGAAGAAGAAGATGAGATGGCATTTGGCATGTTGTAGGCGCCATACCTGTGAGGCGATTCGGTCGCAAAGCGAGTGCAGGAGGAACTGGAGCTTGTCGAGGGTGACACTACCGACGACGGGCACATGTTGCAGCACCAGCACGTTGGAAATCATATCCCCATCACTGTCCGCCCCCGCCATCGCCAACCTTCAATCTGGCCACCACCTCCAACCAAGTCTGTTTGCTGTAACTAACTTAGTCGGTGATGGTGCTGTGTGTATGTTGTCAAGCTAATTCTGATGAATTCGGATTAATCAATCATCTGGTGGGCCTTCGTTAACACTTGTAACAACGATAATTTACAGTAATTCAGGTAGTAGGAGGATCCAGGAACGATTGAGCGAAGCCAAAGGTTGGAGTCTGATGGTATCTCCCGTGAGGCGGCGTGGCGGTTGCTGCAATCTAATGTCCAGTCTCGCTTCACCTTCCACCATCCTCCTTTGAACTTAAGGTCAACGTGCCTAATTCGGTTACTGTACTTATCTTAATTGGACACCTAGATCTGAGTGGTATGCGGTTGGGTGAGCCTCCAAGAACGGAGACCAAAACAAATGTGTTTAAAGATTGGACTAATGTCATGCTCAAAATATGTTAATTATTTTAGGTTCAATAGTCAACATGATTTGAGGCAGCCAAATGTAATATATATTTCATTATATAAGATATTTTATTGATATTAATACATGTTCATGGCTTACACATTATGGGATTACAATTTACATCTAGAGTAGCAAATCAGGGGTCTATAATGGGGCAAAGTGAATATATATGTAGAGTCAAACTACCTATTCCCAATCATGACCCCATTGGGAATCTATAGGGTGCCATAATTTCGATCAGGCTAGGACTGATTTCAGTAATTTCTTTTGGTGGGTGGTTAATATAATGTTTCATAGTTTCTAAGGGTTCGTTTTCATGAAGGCCACCTGCCCACCAAATTTTAGTGGAAACGTTGATGCCACCAGGTGGAATCTACATTTCCACAAGAATTTGGTGGGCAAAGCGGCCTACATGGAAACTAACCCTAAGTCTCCGACTTTGGTCACGCTATCAACAAGGAATCGATAAGGCCATGACACATGCCCCTGGTTTTGAGTGCTAAAGTGAGAAGGAATTCGTCTCAAAATGAGCAATTATGGTAGACTCTAGACATTGGTAATGTGTTTGGGCCAGCTTTAATTTTGGGTTAAAAAAATCACTTTGTTCTCTTGTAACTCTCTTGTAACTTTTGCATCTCAACCTTGATTCACGAACTTGAAATGAAAATCGTTGTGAATTACAATGGCTACATGGATGGAACAATTCCAATTCAACCCAATGGCAAAATAAAGTTATGGAGTATGTGACCCTATCGGGAGGTATACACATGACACTTAAGTGCTCTCTTTTTCTTAATAATTTCTAGGTTAAATGACATTACATTCGAAAATATAAATTTGATCACACAATGGGTAGCATGAATGCGATTCACCTGCTTGTTGACGGCTCTTACCGCTTTAGTGATATATTTATTAGGAATTAGGAGATTAACATACTTTAGCTGAGACACAATCTTAGGGACACTCTACCAGGTAAAAGGGAATCAAATGCAATAATCATCTACTTCAACCATGATTAGTTGCATGTTCATTCCAATTTTGTGGTCATTACTCCAATCACTTGATTGCATTTAGTTGAAATAAATATTCCTCTATAGAAGATTGCCACAACCCAAAAACATGATGAAAAATATTAACAAATGCAATATGATTATGGTCTACAAAACCACATGTTCCTCTAGGAGGATTTCTCTAAAGATATCAAGAAAATTAGGTCAGATCCACTGCACTCAACAAATCAACTTAGAGTGCATTCATTAAGATTATTAGCGGTTGTCAAGGCAAATGGTCCAAAACCCCAAGGTTTCGAAAACCCAGGTTTCTTCGTAAAACCCAGGGTTCCTAATTCCCAGGTTTCTTGAAGTCTGATGCGAAGGACAGTGGAAACCAAGTGCCACATTTGTCTTCGATTAAAGGATGCACCATTTGTAGTCTACTCGAAAATTGCGGTGCGATTTCTCTTAATGCCAATGGGAGGGCATTGCAGAATGATTTAAGGTCACCGAATTTCCTTCACTTGATTCCTGCGAATGCTACCACAAGGAAACCAACCTAGTTACACATTGTCAAAAATTGTTGAGCTCTTTCATGCACATTGATTTTGGATTTGAGGTTTTGCAATCTTTGGGATGCCTTTTCGTTGATTTTTTTTTTATCATAGTACTTTCCACCCGGGAATGGAATTTGTATTGTCATTTGGTTGCGGTTTGTTGTCTTAAACACCAAGTCTGTGTGGGCATTGTATGGAGAATTCCATTGCCTTTTGCTCTTGAATTGAGCACAAGCAGAATACTATGAGCAGATGAGGTGCCTGCCAAACGATTAAATATAATTTGTGTACTTTCGCTTACTTATGAAGGATTTGCCCTTTTTATAAGGGAATCGCAATTGCTTAATTCTCTTAGGTTTGAGACATTCCAATTGGCGACTTCTTCAGAAATTCTAGAACTCACATTGAACTGAGCGCAGGGTAGCCCAAAGGTCCTTAGGCTATTTTCAGGTTCTATTAATTTATCATGGAGTTGGTGGATTCCAGACAAAATTGAATCAACATGTCACCTGCACTTAAGTTGAGCACAAGCAGAATACCCTGAGCAGATTAGGTTTCATCCAATCGACTAAACATGATTCATGTAGTTCCGCTTACTACAGTGTGTATGAAGGATTTTCCCCTCTTTGTGAAGGAATTGCAATTGCTTAATTCGCATAGTTTTGAGACATTACAATTGGCGACTGCATCAGAAACTTTAGAACTCACATTGAACGGAGCGCAGGATAGCCAAAAGTTCTTAGGCTATTTTCATATCCTATTTATCAACATGGAGTTGGTGGATCGTAGACAAAATTGGATTAACATGTCACCTGCTGGCATGCTTTGCAGAGCTCTCATTGCAGAACGAAAACAAGAGTTCACAATGATGTGGGTTTGAGTTTAAGGTACAAGGATTATCGACATAAGCCTCATGGGATTTTTGAAGGGGAATCACAGTGATCAAGATGGGGGTTATAGCTCCACTACCAGGTGGAGTGGTGAGCCATTTACGGTCGTCTACCATCCTCTCAGACTTTGAACAAGCGGTGGAGGAATTGGTGTGCAACAGCTTGGATGCAGGCGCTACTGAGGTACATCTCTTTCCTTATTCCCCAACATCTACTCATACTCTTGTGCCTACAGTTTTACTGGTTGTAGATTTTAGTTGCAAAGTACTACTCCTCATCAAAACAGTGGACTGAAATGTGCTGGGTTACAGGTGCGAATTCAGTTGGACGAAAGTGGTGCAACTGTGATCGTGGAAGATGATGGTCACTTCTTCTGTTACCTATAACTTGTCTCTTTTGCAGTTCAAAATTATTCTTGATGAATTGGGAGGATTTTAGCACTTGGTTGGTTTGGTTGCCATGTTTTAGGCTACTTGTGATGAATTAGGAGTTACTTGAAAGGTACCACTTTATTTAGGTTTCTACTATCTTTGGATTTCTGATGGAAAAGCAGGTGTGATGTTTTACAGGGCACGGTATATCACGAGATGATTTCACACTTTTGGGTGTAAGACATGGTAATGGCTACTCTTAACCTGTTGCAATTTCATGTGCTCAAAGTAACAAAGTATTAGAGTTGTCCTTTATCTTAATGGGTCTTTTAGGCAGGAGTTGTTGGTCCCCTATTATTTTTTATTGGTTGTTTGGCATACAAAATCAATAACTTCTTTCCACTTGTGGTGCATGTTCAGAAGTAGTATTGGGATTTGAATAAGAGCAACTTGATTCGGTTCATTTGTAGGCCAAAATCATTTTAGCACCTCTTGGCATGCCAAAATGACTTTGACTCTCCAAGAACTGGTATAAAATGTTCTTCATTCAAACCTCTACACTACCTCCAAGCATGCACCAAAAACTTACCAAACATGACAGGTATTCTATGCAAAGCACAGCTTGCGACCAAAAGTCATTTTGAGTTAGATCTATTATTGTCTAAAATCCTGAAAGCTTCAAGAAAAGGAAAGAGGTGATAGTTAATAGCTGTTTGTTGAATTCGTGATTTCAGCAACATCGAAACTGCACACTGTGGAGGAACTGGAAGCAGGGCTTCGAACATTGGGATTCCGTGGCGAGGCCCTTAGTTCAATGTCGGACATATCTCTTGTGGAAATCACATCCAGAGCACAAGGTTGTCCTCACACGTACCGCAAAATCATGAAGGCAAGTATTTGATAATGTCAATAAGTCCAACAATAGAAAATTTGCAGGACGAATACAGGAGTTTCAGATCCATGATTCTTGTGAGATCCCCAAGACATATGGAAGGCAACAGATGTTGATAGATACTTTTAAGTTGGGTTTGGCATTTCAATTTAGTCTTATAAGCTTGTAGTGATATTCCTTGGCAAAGCTGTCACTGATTTCATTTTGTTGTAAATTGGGACAGGGTGGGAAGACCATATCCCTGGGGCTTTGCAGCCAGCAAAGAACACGGGGGACAACAGGTTCAAAAACTACCTCCCTTCTGTACTGAACCTATGGATTTTACTTCCTTTGTTGGGAATTGGGAATTTACTGAAGACAGTGGACAACTAATTACTGGCAAGGAAAGTACACGTTTGGTTTTACTCCATATTGATTACTTCTGATTGTCAATCACTACTGGTCATAATTTTGTTTGCAGTAGTCTTGCGGGATATTTTCTACAATCAACCTGTACGAAGAAGGCTGTTCAATCCCAGGTCAGTTTTGGCTACTACTGTTCCCAGTATAGAATCTTGTTGGCAAAACAATAGTATACCTCTATATTTCTACGGTATTTCTAGATCTATTTGTGTCCATTGGATTGGAGAGATCAAATTGTGTAAGAGACAGTGCATTGAGCCATCTATTGATGTAATGAGTGTGCTGCAGAAAGTCACTGCAGGCTGTGAAGGAGCGGGTTTTACGCCTAGCTTTGGCTCATCCTTACATTTCATATATAGTAGCCGACTCTTCAAGGTATGTTGGCATAGCATAGGTCATGCATTATAAGTTCAGACTTGGTTGAATAAATACAAACTCTTATTTCTTATGCTTACTAAATAGGGAGAAGGCTGTCTGCATGGACTGACTACATGAAGACTACCAATGCATGGTAGTTATGCTTAGTTATGCATGAGATTGCCAACTCTTTGACGATTATTTCAACTCTTAAGTTATACATTTTACCCCAATCTAAGTCATTGACAATGTTGAATTTTCTGGCTGGCTGGAAATTCAGAGAAGAGAAAGTGCTACACATCCGTAGACAAACATCCTTGTATGGCACTCTCCAGGAGGCCTTTGGTCGGGAGCTCTGTAGTGGCCTTCAAGAAGTTGATTTTGCACAAGGAAAACTAAGGCTTTCTGGCTTTCTATCCAAAACATTCTCACATACCTCCTCTAAGGTTGCCTTCTGAACGCTTACCAATCTTCTCCAGGTTTCACAGACTATAGAGCTAATAAAAGTCTTGTTGAATCACTTGACACTTGCTTACGCGAAGTTCCTCTCTTGCAGGCTATCCAATATTTATGTATCCTTGAATGTCACCAATTTTTTGTGATGTCATCTCAAGCTTGTATAGACATTATGGGTAGTCTGAAGCCCAGTCCTTAAAAATGGTCTTTCTTTTGATACTTGTTGATGTAACATCTCTCTGGTTTGTAAGTCCTTCCTCATTATAGAGAGATTTGTGGTTAGATTCCATGGTTGTCATCTTCAACTCCTATCACAGATATTAATCATCGATTTGTTCATAAAACGCCTCTACATAAAATGCTGAATGCTTGGGGAAGGAGAAGAGATCACCGTCCAAGCAGTGCAAGTCAAAGTAGGAATGTAGAAATGGACATTTGCACATGGAGACAAGCGTATCCTGCGTATGTGCTGAATTTGAGCTGTCCACCATCCAAGTACGACATTACATTTGAATCCACTAAGACTTATGTGGAATTTGAGGTTGTCCTCCCCTCTACTACACACATCTTTATTGGCTATGGAGAGTTTTTCTCACTTATTAACCCTTAGGTGCTTCCTAGTTCATCTTTTTTGATTCCAAATTACAATATCCATGTGGGATTATAGTGGGGTCTCAAGCAATATAAGGATGCCATGCAGTATTATTTCAAGAATAATTATTTATCAAAAGCTGGACAGGATGCACTCTACAGTAGTATGTGCAATTTATGGTCTAGGTCCCAGATTCTGTGGAATTTTATCTTGCATCTGTGATGTGCAGGACTGGACTTCTGTGCTGTCATTCCTTGAAAATGTGCTCATCACAAGGTGGGGGAAGGTGGCAGGCAGGAAAGAAGGTAACAACAGCTGTTGTGTTTATCCTTTTCTGTTTATTGTCAATATAAGTTTAGAACAATGATTTTGGGTTCATTCTATTGCTGATCCTCTTGACTGATGGTGGAATCAGATGTCTCTGAGGCAGAAGCCTTGACACTAGGGAAGCATAAACTTTGGTGTCGAAGCGACTACTCCAACAAATCTATCCTGGAAAGGAATGTTAAGAGTAAGCAGATGCAGATGATGAGCAAGAACGTCCAGAATAATGATTTTTCTTCTTTGCCAAGGTTAACCAGCAGTACTTTCAACAAGAAGATTATGGAGGCAGATGTGATTCAGTATCCAGACAACCAGCTTCTTGTTAAGGACCTCCAAAGTAGGATTCTCTCACCATTAATCAAACCTGAATTTTCAAAAGAGGACTGCCTGGATCTTGAGATGAAATCTCCTTCATTTTCGATGCCGCTATCTCCCGTGGTGAGTGATGGAAGTTGGGAATGTGAGTTTCAATCTCATGAGGATGACCATATTGAATTGCGAGAATTGAACAACACTTCAGATTGGTTCAGTATGGATGAAGAAATCAAACCAGCCCAATTGTTTTCCAAGTTTCATGGGTCATCAAGTGCAAAACACCCTTGTGATTCTCGTTTTGCTGTTAAAGAAAAGTCTCTCACTATGGGGATACTAGAAGATGAGTGGATGATACCGGAAGCTACACTTCCCTGTGACATGTTTGTACTGCCCCTCAATGCTTGGAAAGCTCCAGATTGTGAGGAACAACAGCAAGAGGCATCATTTAGTATCGATGCAGTGGCACAAAATTCTGGCCCAGATATGGAGGAGGTATCCATTGATCTCAATTTGACAAGATCCCACACGCATAGACTTCACATGAGCCCTGTGCATTCTCCAAGACTATTGCTCACTCTTGATGCAGAGGATCGCAGTGCATCAATGTCATCACCACAACGATATCAACCTACAAACCTTGCAGGTAGGCCTTCTAAATATCGTGTTGGGTGTCTATGTTTGTGGCTGATAAGATAAATCATCACTGGCAGCCAAGGTAAGCGGGGTCTTAAACAGACACTTTTGGCTCTGCACCCACTTCTTGTAGGATGTAAACCATGAGATTAGTGCAAGATGATTAGCAACCCTAAATTGTGCTGGTAGCCATTTTCCTCATAATTTTCAGAGCTCATATGACTATCTTGGTCATTGTCAAAGTGAAGAATTTCTTTCTCAATAAATGATCATATAGGTTCCCCCAATTATGTTGACTATTGAGCCTAGAACAGATAACAAATTTTGAGCACGTAGTCTAATCTCTTTTAAATACTTGTCTTTTTGGTGTTCATTCTTAGATCCACACATATTCACACACAATACAGGTATCTGTTTAAGATGAGTAACTCGAATGAGGGCCACTTACCTATCATCAAAATTGAAACCACAGTTTGCAAAAAGAATATACAGATCTTGCCGATGGTAGTACACAGCAATACATTTCCTTACTAATTCTGATGGAGTCGGGGTGTCTTTGGCCTGGAGTCTTTCTGAAATACCAGCTTGATCAAAAAATTCCTATTTGAATTTTGGCTGCTTTTACTTCGTCTTCTTCTTTACAGAGGGTCAAGGTTGGAATTCAACCCCAGAATCACCCACACATGATCCTCTCCTATCCAAGTGGCGCTCTATGGATAAAGGAATAGTACACTCTGGTGATGGAGACGTATCACAACATGCAGTGGCTTCCATGTACAAGGTATGCTGCAAAGTGGAAGTTATCATTTTGTGCAAAGATTCATGTACATTTGTAAAACAATGTGAAGCGGTTTCAGCTCTAGGAGGCTGCAGTGATGAAAGGCTCAAGAGTCTCTCACCTTTAATGGGCACAAAGAATAAAATGTTTTAATGAAGATGGTCATTAGAGGTATCCTGTAACTCAATAGGACTTTCTGTCGGGAGTTGGTCCCCTATGATTTCCCATTGGTTGGATTGCATTCAATATCAATAATGTGTTTCCACTTGTGGTGCATGCTTGGAGTTAGTGTTTGAATATGAGCAAAGAGCAACCTCCCCCAATTTATTGAGGGCTAGAAATTGATTTAAGTACCTCTTGGCATGTCAGAAAGAGTTTGACCCTTAATGAACCAATATAGGATGCCCTTTGTTCAAACCTCCACACTACCTCCAAGCATGCACCAAAAACTTACTGAACATGGAAGATGTTGTATGCAATACAAGCAACTCCTGACCAAGAGTCATGTTGACTTAGAGGATAACTATATTAATTATCATACATTATGAATTTACTTTGTGTAAATTCACGAATAAAAAATAATCTACGGGCTTCATAATGTGGGTGGAAGATAATTTTGTATCTAATTATGCGCAAAGTTTGCCAACAGCCTAATGACTCTTGGATTTTAATTTATTTTGTGATAATTTCCACAGATCTGGCTAAATCCATGCATGCGTGCCACTCCAAACGATGTTCTTGAGTTGTCTTCTGGCATACTGGGGTCCAACAGCAGCTCTCTTTTACCACATGCAGTCACCAAGGAGAGCCTGCAATATGCCCGTGTTTTGCAGCAAGTTGACACAAAGTTTATTGCAGTTGTTGCACAAAATGTTTTGCTCTTGGTGGACCAAGTGAGTGTTTTTTGCATTGCTTTAGCATTTTGGGACACCTCTTTGGCACATAATACCTATATTTTGTGGATTCCTCTAAGGTGCTACAACTTCGTTATGAAACCAACACAATTCTGAGCTCCAACTCTAACGTGAGCTAAAGCTCAATAGCAATGCAAGTATATCTCTGATCATATGACTTGATTCGATCAATACTTTGGATTCAAATTGGGTTGCACCTTGTTCAATGCTTGGAAAATTAACTAGATGCCGAATGCATTTTGTATTGACACCAGCTAATCATTTGAAGTTAACCAAGTATACCGTCCAACTTAAATTCCTATCAAAGGATTCAGAATGAATCATCTTAGAAGCACACTTACAAGCTCAAATGTGAAACTGAAGTGGATCAAAAGCAGAGTCACTTGTTTGACTGAATCTCCTTATTAGTGATCTTCATTTGTATACAATCATGTATATTGTGCCCTGTTGTAGGACACAAGTTGAATGAAATTCAAAACTTTGGATTGTGTAACGAAACTTTTGAAGTGTCAGATTTATCTTCAGAGAATCTAATTAAAGTAATATATTGGTGGATTTTATCGTCAGCATGCTGCAGATGAGCGTGTGCGGCTTGAAGAATTCCGTGCACAGGTACTTTCGTACCCTTCACTTGCAGATTAGTTAGAATTCTGTTTGTTTGTTGTTGTTCTGTTTGTTTCCTTTTCTGGGAACGACCCCAACTTTGTACGGACAATCATGTCGCACTCGTACTCTGAATGTGATTGGCATGTCTAGGTCCTATCAGCAGACAAAAAGCAATGCAGCACGCTTTTGGAAGAAAACATTCAACTGGTAAGCTTCGAAATTTTTGTAGCTGTCAAGTTTTGTTCAATTTCTTGATGGTTCTCTCACCTATAAATTCAGAACCCATGTGATGACATGATGTTTGCGACAGATTTTGGGCCTCGCAGAGCAGCAGACATTGTACACTTATCAGAAACAAATTGAGGATTGGGGCTGGCAGTTTCAAGCTGCTCCTATCTCAAAGGAGCTAAGCAAGGACAGGTGAGCCCACCTTGAAGGATTATTTTTGAGTCGCTTCACAAGTCAGGAGGTGGCTTGGATTAGGTCATAACTCTGCTTCAAGAATTACGAGAAGGTTCTTCCACTTTCATGATGTTCTGTGTGGTATGGTTTGCATGATAAAGCCAAAGAGATGGGGGAGGATGCAAGTTCCACCTGAATTCTGTATGTTCCATCTTAACCCTTACTAGAATGGGAGTTTGTTTATATGGGATACGACGAACTGTATGAACCTCCAACAAGTATTGAATCTATATTTTATGCAGTCTTTGATATATTGAATCCATATTTAGCACAACCTTCAAAATAAGAGGAAGTGAAAATAATGGCATATGTGATAACGGTGATAAATAAACATGATATATTATTTGAGTCTAGTATTAGAGTATTCTAGTCATTTATGTATGCTTTGATTGGAACAATGTGTATGACAATGGGCTAATTTAAGGAGGGTCACTTTTGATACTTTTAGCTAAAACTGTCAAGAAGTCATCTTAAACCTCTCTGTATGACACCTCCAGGCCCAGAATGGCCTTTTGGACCTTTAAGGTTAAAATTCCCTCCATTCCATTAATGGTACTGCAGGTACCATGCATTTTGGGTGTAAATCTCACTGCGGCGGATCTTGAAGAGTACCTTCACCAGGTTTGATTTGAACATTTCGAGGATATTTTCTGATTCAGATTGGGCTTCAAGTGAATGTCATTCTCATGATTGTGGCTTGGAGCTAAAATCCTCACATGTCGATCTGGCTTGCAGCTTGGAGCAACAGAAGGCGCTTCTGTACCTCCCCCAGCTGTAATGAGGCTGCTGAATTTCAAGTCTTGTCGAGGTGTGTCACCTGAAATCTTTTGTTCCTCTCTACATCAGTATTAAAATCATTTGGTTCCTAATGAAATAGACCTCAAGTCTTGGAACCTCAATTTAGACTCGCACACAAGTGCCAACTAACAAAATTAATGTGGAGGGTTACTCACATCATAGATAGAGGAAACTGTTTATGAGATATTCTTCCAACTCAATGGGACTTTTCTTCCAGAGTTGGTCCCCTATGATTTTTCATTAGTTGCTTTGCATACATACATAATAGTTTCTTTCCACTTGTGGTGGATGCTCGGAGGTAGTGTTTGAAATTGAATGAAGAGCAACCTTCTCCAATTCATTGAGGGTCAAAAACTTATTTGAGCACCTCTTGGCATGCTAAGATGAGTTTGACCCTCAATGTACCAATACAGAATGTTCTTCATTCAAATTCAAACACTACCTCCAAGCATGCACCCCAGGTTTAGTGAACATGGAAGGTGTCGTATGCAAAACAACCAACTCCTGACCAAAAGTCTATTGTCTTTGATATTTTTAATCCCTATTTGGCATTCTCTTCAAGAGCTTTTTGGAATTCTCTGAGTGGTTTCCTCAGGTGCTATCATGTTTGGAGACTCATTACTACCTGGGGAATGTCGGCAACTTGTTAATCACCTCAAACACACATCTCTGTGCTTTCAGGTATAATAATTTATGCCCGTGATGTACACTCCATTCATCATGTCCACATTGCACATTTTCTAAGGCCCAAGGCAATGGAGTTATTCTTTAATCCAACTGGAGTTTTGGTCAGGAGTTGGTTGTTTTGCATGAAAAAAACTTTCTATGTTCAGTAAGTTTTCGGTGCATGTTTGGAGTCGGCGTGGAGGTTTGCAAGAAGAACATCCTATATCGGTTCATGGAGTCTGTGTGGATGTTCAAACGGATATAGAATGTTCTTCGTTCAAACCTCCACATTGACTCCAAGCACGTACCAAAACTTACCATACATGGAAAGGTTTATATCCAAGACAACCCATTCCTAACCAAAACTTCCAATAAATAATGGATATCTCTAATGTATACCCAAAAGGAACACTTACCCTAAAACTGACGCTTTGTACTACAGTAGCACAATTGCTGGCTTCAAGTCTATGATTATAGTACAAAGTGTATGTTTAGGTTTTGGGTATGCCTACCCTAGTGGGTACTGGATACATTCTACATCTTTGAAACCTCAACCACATTCAGGTAATTTTATTAACAATGCCTTGTGTGCAGTGCGCACATGGTCGTCCCACAATGGTTCCCCTTGTTAATCTTCGAAGCTTGCGCCGCCAATTTAAACCTAGCCCAGTATTATCAAACCAAGCACAGCTCGAAATGCAATTTAATAGCGAGGCAGGATGGCATAAATTGAAAGGCCATTCTGTTTCCTTGCTGCGAGCACGTGAGCGACTCCTTCACACAAAGCCATCTACTTGATGTCTCACTGTATATTGCATTGCCAAATTGGGGCAAACTTCAAAGGAAGAATCTATTTGTTATGATATGCACATTGATTAAGGCAAACTGTCTAGTGTTTGACTTCTGCGAAATTTTACTGGAGAATTGGAGGACTAGTTGATTTATTACATGACCACATTCCTTCCTAATAATATGAAATGGTATAACTTGAAATTGGTTATTTTGAGAACCAAGCAGGTTCACTCTGATTTCCGAATTCAATGATTTTGATTTATGGTAGTGCTCTATGAGTCTGCGAATGTTTTATTCAGTTCCTTTTCTAGTAAGGTAGATTGGTTTTTTGGCTTCCCAATTTACCCTCTTGGTTATTGAAGATGTGACCAGTACAAGGTGATTAGCAAATCCAAATCAAGGCTGGAGCCATTCTCCTCTCAATTTCTTGAGGTCTAATGGATATTTTAACATTATCAAAGTGAAAACTTTCTTTCTTACATGATTATATTGGTCCCTCCAATTATGTTGACTTTTGAACCTACAATAGTTTGAAATTTTTGAGCACATACATTAAACTCTTCTTAAGACATGTCTTTGTTATGTTTGTTCTTAGATCAGTAGCTTAGTTCATCTTTATTCTATTTCATATATGTCCGAGGATCTGCACAGCCCTAGATTTATGTGCTATTTATCTATTTTTATTCTTTATACTATTTTTAGTTACTGGAGAATATTTTTATCCAAGATTTTTAGGACAGGAAGGAGTAAGTCTCGCTGCACTAAGTAACCACCCACCACTTAAATATAGGTGTCTGAATAAGACTAGAGACCGAATTAGGCCTGCTTAAGGTAGATGAGGCTAATGTTGAAACCTCCAGCTTTGAAATCATCCAGCTGATGGGTTTGATCATTAGAAGCTTGAGCAGGTTAGCAATGTTTCGACAATTTGACAATCAGGACATTCAAATTTCAAGTGATGGAGTATCTACTGTACATTTTGGAACTTTGGATTGACAATGTCGCTGCATGGATGGTCATACAACCCTGCTCCAGAGTTCCACAAAAGTTGGCAGTCGACGATGGCATGCTGAAGGGACGGTTCAGAATTCGCCCAGGAGATCATGTTAAATTCATTTGCATTGGTGGACCAGGCTGCAACAGAATAAGCCAAAACAAATTTTAAAAAAAAAGTAGCCCTGACCGTTCTTGCTACATTTTGAGGTTGTTATAAGTAGAGGCAAGTTGTCTGAGCGGAAATTGGAGCCTGGCAAAGCGATAGAGCCTTCAATGATATCAGGTTCATCGTTACGTACATGATGGCTTCGTACACTTGAGTCTATGGATCAAATGCACTTGGCTAGCAGCCACACACATGAAAATTTCTTGCAGGCTTTTATTTGTCTCTTGAATGACTCGTACCCCAGGTAGATTTGAACTTTTGCAGACGCATTTAATTTCTCCTGATATGCCATGCCATTGTTACTACTGTTAGGTGCTTCCAGGTTCATCCTCTTATTTATGCCAAACTATAACTTCCACGGCATCGAATTTCAACCAATATGGAATGACAAATGGCTATAATTCAGGAAAATTTACTAACCTCAAACTGAGGCAGAAACCACACTGTACTACGATAATAGGAGTTTTGAGGTTATACAACATATATACAAAAGTCTCCAGCAAGTGTACGTTTAGGGTTTAGTGTCTGCAACAAGTCGTAATTTTGTGACCAAACGACTGTAATGTTGAACTTGTTCAGACAATTGACTCAATAATATAACAACTCCATTGACTAAAAGAGTGCTAGATTTACATATTTGCCTTTGACAAGTCAACTTAGAACACACATCTGTACCATTCAAGACTCCAAAAACCATTGCTAATGTTTGGCTGCTTACTCAACCATATTGATCTTCTAAATGACCTAAGTTAAGGTAGATGAGGCTAATTCGGTTAGCTTCCTTAATTGGACGTCTATTTTTGTCTCTTAATTAATCACTCTAATATGGTGGGTGAGTAATACATGGTGATTTAGCCGCCATCTTGGTGATATTTGGGTTTGTCACCATTGCAAAATTAAACTACACCTAGCATCCTCCATAATAAGGAGTGTTATTCACTGAGTTATGACACACTTGATTTTTATGGAGGAGGTGGGCAAATTAGGAGGCACCATGTGGCTGTGAAGTGCTAACCAACTTGTATTGTGGGTATTCTTACCCGTGACCACTTTAGAGACATGAGACATCCAATATTGACATTAAACTTGGTTTTCATTGGCAAACGATCCATGTGGGATATGCTACTGATGTTGTTCACTTACACAACATTGAATGATAAAAGAATTTCCCTCTATAACACTAGATTGGGAAGCATAAAATCTTTGATTCCGGAGCCTAGATCAACACCTTCCTCGACTCTAATTCCATTGATTTCAATTTTTTTTGGTTCTAATTGCTAACTTGCTCAAGCTCGAATCATGACAACCCGACATTTTGACAAATTCAAACTAGCATATGCATTTGTTAACAAAACCGGTTGCATCAATCCTTAAAGGTTCCAAGCTATCATTCCATGGTCTACATGATTTTTTTTACAAACTATCAACAAGCAATGAAGTTAGTATTGACTCGGTCTGTGAGGTTAAACCTAAATATAACATGACTAGTTATAAAGAGGAATAGAAAATATGGTTATGTGTGACAAAGATACATATCATGATAATAATACATGGTAAGTATTTAAATATAGGTCATTTGTATGGGATTCGTACAAGTCCAAATCTCTTTGTATTGCATATCGGTCATGTTGGGAGAAACTATCACTATATTCGTTAATCGGAGACTTTCGAATGTCTCAAATTAAATGCAAATGATTTAATAAATAGTCCAATTTCTTATTGTGATGACATGTATTTGTGTCAAATTGGTTAATGTTGCCCACGCGAATCTCTTTATTAAGTCACATTGAATATATATTTGTGTTTTCTTTGTTCTTTATTTGAAAACCATGTCCTTAAGTAGTCTCAAAATCATGAAAAAGTCTCCAATTACCGAATTGATTTAGGCCCTATAAGTGAGGTCTGGGGGTGTATGTGAGTGTATCTATGGAATACATACACTTGGAATTTCTATATTCATAAATTATAGCATGAATTATGGACTTGAGTCTTTTAGACATCGAATAACAAGAGGTGACACCAACTCATCCTAATAGAGGAGGGTGATACTACCTTGGCCCAAATCGTGGTCCTTCATTTAGATTTTAAATAACAATAGGTAACACTAACTCATCCAAATAGAGGAGGAGGATGCCTCCTCGACCCACATGGGGCACATGGAGGAGGTCTAATGCCTACTCTGGGAGCCTAGGTGAAAATCCAAAACACAAGATTTGGCCAGAACTCAAAAATTCTCTCTTCTTAAAACCAAATCAAAAGGAGGGGGATTCAAATCATGAGTTCGTTTTAGGAGTGTGATGGAGAACTTAAATAATGATTTTGTGAAAGTTTTCGCAAAACTCACAATTTGAATCCTCCCTCTCGTCTCTTCATGGAAAATTTTGATATCTTAAATAATGCATTGTAGGAAATTGGCTTATAATATTCTTACAATTCCGGAAGTTGAAATTGTAATTTTGATGCCCGTTTGATGTGGATTTAAAAAATAGATCCCCGTCTCCTTTTTTACAAGTTTGATACACGGGCCAATATTTTCTACATTAATAGAAGATTGTGAAAAATGATAGATTTTGATCAAGAAATGTCCAAACCAATAAAAAACTAAACATGGGTTCAGCCAAGAGCCGTGACCACGAAATTGTGAGAGCCCAAAAGAAAGTGTCCAAAGGCCATCCCAACACACCTCCAAAATCATGTAGTGTGGTCATGGACCCTCAAGTGTAGTGTGAAGTCATATGTGGCGGGGCCCTCAATCAAATTCTATTTCAATGAATTTCTATTCATGCAGGTCATCACACATGATAAAATAGAATAAATCAACAGTTGTGAGCGTTCTCCCAGTTTGTGTTAGGCCTACCTCCAAGAGGTGGAGTTTTGAAAATAATCCAAGTAACCGTGAAACATGATCCATTCGACGCCATGTAGGAATCCATGTAGACTTTACCATCCATCTTGCATTCACATACTATGTTGGTCCCTCAAGCGTAGTGTGAAGCGAACTTGGACCGGCTCCGCCTTTTCCACCAATGAGAGTGCTTGAAGTGTAATGGTCATGGGCTCTCAGTCTCGTGTGTGAAGTGGCCCTAAGTACTTGACTCGAATTGATAAGAATCCATGAGTTTTTCTCCTCGCCTTTCCATCCCTTACATCATATCCTATCCTATCTCACTTGGACCTTCCAAAAGTAAATAGAAGTGATATATCGGTAAAAAAAAACTTCTTCCGATGGTTGCCACTAAATACGGATTGTGATTCACATCGATCCAATAAAGTGAACTACTTAATTTCACACCCTAACATTAGGGCTAAAAGGCATTCATAGAGGAGTCCTTCAATTCTAAAGAAGATAGTGTGGCACATAACACATCCATGTTAGAGATGTCCAAGTTATATATTGAACTCCATGGTATAAGCAAATTAAGGTGTTTGCAAACTGATCATGTTAGAGAAATTTTGAAACTAACATACCATAAGGTTTGGTAGGATGGGGGATTAAAATGACATATATCAGGGCCCCATAATATGGATGAGCACCATGGGATGACATCTCATGAATGTCTCTTAATCATTGATGACATTGCTCAATGGATGCAATATGTCAAATTGGATGCGGGAAGGGTTCCTTACAGGTTTGTGCACTATGTTTGACTTTGTGACTTCCCAATGAAGGTTTGCTAGAGCTCTTTGGTGTTTTCCTATCTATGCAAACTCCCACCATCCTGCAAACTTGGCAAATGTTGATGGTTGATTGTTGAAGGTTGGATAGTAGGCGCCAGAGCATAGTTGCACTCCTCCGGTGCGCCCATCATCCCAAGTTTCATCTTTCCTGCTTTCAATCTTTTACTTGCTTGGTATATGGGTAGGGTTTAGGATTTTGAATTCTTGTTGTGATTTCTCAATTTTTTTGGGGAGCATCGTCGAGATGAACATCGGCATGAGGTGATCATGTGAACAATGCCAATTGCGACTCGAGGCACTCACTTCTAGTGAGGTTATTGGTCACAAACCAAATTTGCAATATTCTTGAAGTTGAAATAGTTCTTACTCGTTGATGCCTAAGCTAATCCATAACTTGTTGGATCTTGCGAATGTGCCAAGGGTGGCACATATGCAAAAGTCATACCACTACTTGAAGGTACTTATATCCTAGATTGACCTTTTCATTTCTTTGATATTCATAGTGCATGCAGGATTAATTGCAAGCTTGAGGGGCTCAATATGGAGATTCTTCGAATGTAGATGTTTTGCCACTAGTTGATCCCAACCTTGAATCCAGAGTGTGCATGCATGTTGACCTAGATTTTTTGGATCCCAACAAACTCTAGAGTGCATAGGAGAGGAGATTGAAATCCAAGATCTTACCCCTCTTGATGACTCTGACCAGCCATTGCCTCCACTTGCTAGTTCAAGAAGTGGGAAAACATTGATCATGTGATATCTAACATGAATTCCACATTGGTGAGTGCCGAGGTTAAGGTTAGATACTTGTTGGCCAAAGAGAAACTTAGGAAAGATCTGAAAGTAGTTCCCCTAGACGATTACCAACTTCACTTGAGGTCTTCGCACGGGTAGATCACTTAGTGCATTTTAAAAACGACGTGCGGCATAATATAGAGAGGATTAAAATCATTTGAAATAAAAATTATAAAGGAATTCCAAATAATGAAGGGGCCATTAAATGTAGACAATCCCATTATAAGTAAGTTAGATGGACATAAAACGTGGGCCATTATTTTTTTGTAAAATTAATATAGGGGTTGAAGATAAGGATCCTAGAAGGTATGTTTAGTATGGTATGTAAATGGGTTTAGGACTCACGGGGATGGATGATAATTGGGATTTCCGTCTGTCCAAAATTACTTAAAAGGAATATAGAGTACAAAAAATTGCAGTGACTTGGACAATATAAGTAATGGAAGGGTACAAACAAATGGGTCATTTTTGAAATTTAAGTAATTACAGGGAGGCTTTAATTCAACCCTTGAAGGTAAATAGCCCCAAAACAAAAAACCCCCAGCCGCACGTGGTGTACAAAAATGCCTTAGAGTGATCTACCCGTGGGTCTTCGGACCAAAAGTTTGTGGGTGTAGTAAAGGTGTATTGTGTGGAGTATTGTAAGAATGTGGATCCACCATTGGAGACCATTTCAGGAACACAATCCACAACATGTTTGCCATTTTTTTAAAGTCACCTCATGTCTAGCATAGTACATATTTGAAATTGGTGTTGAAGAAAAAGAGTCTAGTTTAATTATCATACCCATCACCAGACTCTAAAGGGAAGTCTGTTGTTTTGACCGAATCTGACCATCAAGTAGCAATGGCTAAAGGCATTAAGATACTAAGTGCATTGAAAAAAACTAGTGCCAATGGAAAAAAAAAACATTTGTTGTAGTTGGGGATCCTAAATTGAAGGAAGTCAAGTCTTGTTGGGGATCTAATAGATAGCCATCGTGAGTGCTAACAAGTGAGTACATGAGCAAACTTGTATGCGCTAAACGTACATTGGTTCAAGAAGAGCCACAACTTATCAATGCGACTCAAATTGTGGTTGTAGTCTGAGCCATTAGCTCAATTGACTGTCACTGAGTTGAAGTCTCCGGGAAGCCCTATGTGATTCTTACTATGATGTGGAGGTGAACTCCATAATTATTTTCTTTGAGGAAATGTAGGATTACAGACCTCCAACAACTCAGTGAATTGTTTTGGGTAGGTTTTTAGGTAGAGATTGAGGCAATGTTTTTGGCAAATTGTATAGGTTGGAGCGTTGGGGTGAGAGTTAGGGTTTAATCTTTTTGTCTTGAGCATAGAAAGCTGAAGGTTGTGTATTGAGTGGTTTTAACCACTTGAACTTGAACAATGACCAAAATTGATTCATATTTGAATGTGTAATCCTAAACATACATTGTGATTGTTATTGGTTGTTATGTTCTAATGCTACATGTATGTATACAATTGTGTTTTTAAACACAATTTTTTGAAGAATTTGCACATATTTCTAAACACAAGCATTTTATCACCATTTCCATGTGTGTATGTTTTGAATGAATAGAGTGCATACTAGGAAGCTAAATTGTGTGCATGTTGTGTTGATGTGTTGGCGTGTGAACTATGATCTTTTATGTGTAAGTGTTAAGTTTTACAAAAGATTAGCAAAAACCACAATTTGTATCTACTATATGCCCATGCCCATGAAGAATATAGGGTCCTCAAAAACAATGAATGTTAGAAAACTACTTGATAGTGGGGCCCACAAAATTTATCTTCTCCAATATAATACCCCCTTAAAAGCACCTTGTATTTTCACACGTTCCCACTAAATACAAGGGAGTGACCCCCCCCCCATCACAACATTTCTTTTGGTCAAATTTTTTTCCAGCTCCTCCACATCAATCCTATCTAGTGTGTATACTTTGTTGGTAACATTGTAACTTATGGTTTCAATAGAAATAATGCAATCCCCACCAATCCATTTGCTATCGGTGTGATCATATTTGAATTTATTATGGCTTGGATGTTTTCATAAAATATTGCAGCATTATTTCAATAAAAGGATTGTGAAGATTTCCCCTGCCAGATTCTTTGTCTCGGGTCAAGAGTTCAACTTGCTACCTTAGTACCCCAAATGTATGCCCATTACACCGCTTCGTGGCTTGCAACCTCCCAACCCATAATGAACCCTCATCTACTCTAGTCAAAATGTTAGTAGCATTTCCAACTCTTTTGGCACTAGTTGGCTTAGTGAATGCTTACAAACAAATCATACTAAACCTCAACCTCTATAGTAGTACTATTAAAAAGTAATGCACCACATTTAATACCTATCTACTTAACTTATAATTAATGGGATTGTCTACTCTTAATGGGCCTTTCATTATTTGTAATTTCTTTATAAATTTTATTTCAAATGAATTTCATCCTCCCTATATATATATATATATATATTGAACAAACATCAATCTCTAACTGTTGGGGACAAATCACAGCCACGTTAGTAGGCCCAATTGAATCCAATACGTGGAAAGTTATTATTTTCACACATGACATGTTGAACCAAACATCACCCTGCAATGTAATCCAAGATTCATTCTACTAGAATGATGTTCTTGTTAGAACTCGTTGGCATTTGTTGTCTTGATGATGACAAACTCGTTGGTTTTGTATCAAGGAGAGTGCACCTAAGTTAGAGAGCGACACATAATGGTTTCCAAAACTGACATTTAAGTATTATTTGGACAAACCACTTGTTCAAAAATAATAAGGGATGTGCACTTGTCGGGGTATAAACATCAAACAACAATCATAACTTCAAATGTTTATATTCCAAGGAAAGGAGCCCACATGAGACAAACTTGAATTCGGTCCCACGCTCAAAATTGGTTTGTGAAGTTGAAAGTGGCCACAACAACCGGGCCAGTAGGCGTAGGGATTTGGGCCATAGGCAAGATGATTATGGGTCGCACTATCCAATGGATGTGTGCTGTTAGCATGCTATTTAATTTACATGCCATACGTTGTATATTCTATTTGCAATAACACGAGTGTCATACGATTTCCCCTTCAATATGATCTAATGTTTGGATTGTCCTACCTAAACCATCTCGATGTGAGTTCTTTATTGGGTCCTTGATACGAACACCCGCTTCAAAGTATTTGCATCTTACAACAATCTCCAATAACTGTGTCATTTCATCCATGTTCTTCTGTTTGTAAATGTCTCAAAATGCCCAAAAAGTCCCAAATTAACGCACCAAACCCATCATTCAAGTTGGAGTTTAATTAGTCCCGTCTTAGTTTTCTTTGTTATACATGTACCATAGTTTATGAGCCTGCACATGTGGCTAACTTACCAACTTATGTGCATTAATTCCCATATACCGTTTCAAGATCGGAATCAATAATTCCAAAACCACCACCTAAGTACGTCGAAGATGTCTTCCGAATTAAGAGGTACCACTTGTACTAGCTGCCTCTTCCTGTTAGTTCCTGGGTCGAAAGCATTATTAACTTAAGTTAAGCCTGTAAGGATTGATGCTGCATTTGTAATTAACTAACTTTACGTGAGGTACGGTTTTACACATGCATCACATCTCAGGCTCATTAAAGGAGAAGCACGAGCCCTGCAAGTGCTACTCCTCAAACGCACTCAAATCTTCATGATCCACTTGAAGGTAAGTGGCAGGGTTTCGTCTTTCTTACCTGCCCTCTTCCTGCATTCCTTACCGGGCCCTGAGTTTAATATTAAACATCTTCTAGTGGATCTGTGTGCATCGGCCTTGCTTGTTTGTTTCGAAGAGTCAGGCTTCCCATGTGCCGAAGAAAGTAGGGTTTTGCCGCTCTCGGCCCAAGTTTTGGTTGGCATCTTCAAGCATCTTTGTGGTCAAATGTTTCCATGTGGAGTGGAGTGGAGGGGGGGAGAGGAGGAGTTATCGCATAAGATGCATATGCCTCATTTCATCTAGTAACATAAGCCTTGCAATAATTTGCAGGTTGTGTGTTGATATGTTTTTAGTCGATGCAACACGGGGATTACTCTTGAAGACCTTGAATTAGCCAAGTTTAAGTTATTAGCTATGAGTCCGCAACAAACTTATAGGGGTCAGCTCTTGATGTTGGATGGAAGAGAGGTACGTTTGATCTGCTCCCATCCTGAGGGTGGGAAGGGTGGCTTAGATCCAAGGCTTTGACGTGGATCCCATGGGAACTGCAAGGTTAATTTGCCTGAGGTTCGAATAGCACTCGGATTGGTGACCTTCCTAGAACTTGATTTTATGGTGCACCTCTACTACCTATGGTCGACCCAATCATAGTGGCGCTATCTTGGAGAAGCGGACATATTAAACCTAGAGGCTTGCCCTTTGGAGGAGACATGCACATGCCAGGTTATTTGAGCCTATTCAAGGTGTTCACCTTTGAAAGGAGGCAGAATTATGCAGGGGCCATCTAATTCTTGTGGGTGATGCATGTTTTGGGAGTACATATATTAGGCTTAAAGACCAATTCAAGATGAAGCAACATCATAATCCACAACGGTGGCAACATCGGAGTCTTGATATTCCTAGGCCTTGACCAATATGTTTATGCAAATCAAATTAGTTCCGCTCAAAATCTTTGGTTCCGGAAAAGAGAGGCCCTCGAGTCCCCCTCTTCAAACCTTCATATCCCCTCTACCATCAAGTGTCAACTATTGCTTCTCAAGTTTCCGTGGAAAAGTAACACGCATTTCCATATGGACGGGAGGAAGGGGAACGGAGTCCAAATTAGTGTATTTTGTAGTGATTTCTTTTGTCAACTTCGTTGGCACTTCACATCCAAGGCTTCTAAGAATTGACGATTTGTCAATCGATAAAGAGAAGCATCAACACACTTGAAAACTTGAGGGCATTGAGAGGACTCCATTGACGCCATAGACACACGTGTGTCTGAAATAAATTCCAAGGATTGATGTCCAAAGAATCTTTCCAAGTGTAAGGGCTCTCTAGACCCCCTCCCCTCCCCTCTACTAGAGATTGAAACTTAGAATGAAACTCTTCATGATTCACAATCACCAACCGAAATGCAGATGACATGATTCTCCATCCAATCCAACGGTCAAGATTGGGTGTGGAGTTTGGGGAAGCCAAGGTAGCTGCAGTAGAGGCCAAAGATGACGTTACAAGCAGTATGAGACGCCCCTCACCCTCCACCCTTCACCCATAGCCCTTCAACCTTCACCCTCCATCGATCGAATGGCAGGCGGGGTCCTTTGCGCAGGAGGCATTATTGAAGAAACACTGTGACACCCATTCATGAAATCTCACTCCCGGGATGTGTTACCTTACCTTTCGTTTCATGCATGCAGGCCATGGCATGCAAAAAGAAAGAGAGCGAACGAGACTCTCCATGGAAACACGAGTTTGTACGTAGTAGACTTCACTTCATTGCAATGTGTGCATTGATCAGTAGCGCGTCAGCAAACAGGCTACGATTTTAATGCGTATGCGAGTAGCAGATCATCATCTGTCTGTGCAAGGCTCTCATGATCCTTTGTCGTCGTCTTGTTTGCAATTTTAAATACAGTGCAACAATGCTCCTGGTGGTGTGCATGACGAATTAATCCGGTGACAAAATTCTTACAAAACCACGCCATCCCACCGTCTCGATCGCAGGGGAGTGAGCGACGACGAGCGTCCGTGTTTGATTAATCGACCTACTTTCGTGTCGAAGACAAAGGAATTGATGTTTTGTTTCACTGCCGATACCAAAACAAAAAGGGCCACTTGGACCTGAAAAGGGGGAGGGTGGCATCATAGCATCGAGCAATTTGAGGGCGTGAAGGTCGATTTAGGGCTCTGACATGTGTAAATCCTTGTACGTGATTGGTCTAATCCATTGGATGAGCCCCAAGGTCTTTTACATGATGGAGTCGAGGTTGCTTCCTTGGAAGTCATATTGTGATGAGGTAGAGTATATTTCAATGCACTAAAAACAAAACTGAACACGGCCCAAGGGAAGAGCATTGGGTGGGACCAAAATGGAAACCCCAAGTTGATTTGCTTCCTTGGGGCCATGTTAGGGCTTTCTCCCTTCTTGAGCCAAATCAATATTTTGTGTGACTTTTGGCTTCATATTTTGAAGGCCTCGACCCCTCGTGTAGAGCGGACGTAAGTACCAGATACAAGTTGCTCAGCCAAAGACGTTGAAACCTTGGCCGTGCAATCCATACTCACCAACAATTATCTAGCTTTCTTTTAATTTGTGAACCTAGGATAGAAGTTGCTTAAACCAATTGTTTGGCTAGTAATGTAGCCTACCTTTGTCCAGAGTCCATTTGAATTAGTGCTATAATTGACTAGCTTTGCAACTTGGCTAAGACATCGTAGAAACAAAAAAATGAAATAGAATGCACATAAGCTATGATACTATTATGTCATGTCAAGTAGGTGTCAACTTCCATGGAGCTAACCATACACCAAGGTCTTATACTATTTTGGCTCCATGGGTGAGGACATGCTCAATTAAATGTTCAAAGCCTTAAAAGCCTTCTCCACTCCCCTACCCCCTCTGAATACAATGCTTGGTGGCATGGTCAAACCTCATAACACTAAATTAGGTAATCTGAGATTTTTTTTGGCATTTTGAGACATTTGCATTTATAAGAACATTAAAATTTTACATAAATATTAGGGAATGACATGTGAAACTCAAACATGCGAACATTTTAAGAGTGGTGATTTCCATTAATACATGCCCAAACGAAGGGCACAACTCAAATAAGAACTGAACTTAAGATGGTGTCAGTCGGACAACCCAAATAGGAGACAATATTGGAGGAGAAAGGAGGTGTTCATATTAAGGGTAATAAATAAGACAAGGTCTAGTCAACAAAATTAAGTAGCAAACAAACGCTATAGAACCATTATGCCTAGAATAGTGACAGGGACAACGAGGGACAAAAGATTCGTTTGGGTGGAGGACTTTCTACGACACTGGCCTCCAATGGCGATTGTGGTTGCGGCGACATCGTAGAAGAGGTTTTACAAGATTCAAGATTATGTCGTTGATGGCGTGGACTGCGTTCTCGAAGAGCTAGTGGACAAGAAAAAAACCAACATATAGGGAGGAGGGGGAGAGGGGGGATATGTGAAAACCAATATACATTCAAAGGACTGTTACATACAACCAAAAAATTTATCTCAAACAAACTTATTATAGTTTGCATAAATGTGCAACTCTCTTTACATGTAGTCCTTTGGATCCATGCATTTATTGCTATAAGGTTATTCTAGACAAATAGGGGGCGCGGAGAACTTGCTCCCCATGATAACCTGAAAGTATCTGACAAGGTTCATCAGAAATTGATCCTAGACCTTCTTGATTGTCTATATGGTGCACACTATGTAGTTGGAGGTGGGGTTCAAGATATTCTTAGAGGGTTGTCGTCCACCATGAGGGTGTTTTGATAATCAGGCCGCATATCGTAGGAACACCCTATCATGATGGGCTATGGGTCCAAAATATGGGTTTCAACACCTTAAAGTACTAGTTGATGGCGAAGTTTCTCAACTTGCTAACAACTCTCCCATTTGGGGTCATCAATGTTTTGCACGACTCATGCCTTAGGACCATGCAAGGCGGCTCAATCCCCTTGAATGTTCTCCAATTTCATGGAGCTCTAGATGGTTAACCATCATTCAGATTGGGTACTCTAAACAAAATGGCGGAGTCCAAGCTGCACATAGACAAACTATAGATGTACGTCTAGAGCCCAACGTAGTCTATCTTCTCTAGCATAGAGAAGGGACCATGGAGGCCTTGGGACAATGCACAAATTAGACCAACCCCATTGCTGTCCAGAATCAAATATCATTGCTTAACCATAGTGATAAGGGTGGGAGAAATTGGGGCAACAGTAATGTTGTGTTCTATACTTTGGGGAGACAAGTGAGGTGGGAAAACAATGTTATGCTCTATACCTTATGGAAACAAATGAGGGGACAACTATATTATGCTAAGTTCATTTTATAAATTATATATATATATATATTCAGACATGGCAATATATAGGAAAGCCAAAAATATTCTTTCTAAAAATTCTATATACAATTTGTTGAGAATCTGGTTTGAACAACTACTTGAAAACTTCTTCAATCACGATCTAATTAATTGATGTCACACCCTGAAGGTTAAGTCTAGTTGCACGAAGAATATTCGGTGGGCACGAGGAGGCGAGGATGAGCATGGTTAACGAACCATCGCACATTGATAAGACATAAACCAAATTTTAGGTATAAAAGTTAGCTTAGATAGATGAAAGTCCAGACAATGAATACGAAAGAATTATTGATATATTGTTTAGGGAAGACTAAATTAAAGCCAATATATGTCAAAAGATGGTTGAGAGATGGATAAAAGAATAATTTGGTTCAAAGATGATGATATGAGATTCAAAGGCTAACTCTAAGGGATCCAAGGTGACAAAATGCCAAGATAATTGAACAAGTGAAGGCAAATTAATTTCACAAGTTGTTAATTGAATCTAACCTTTAAGTTAGTAGAATTTGCCTCGATGATGTAGGATTCTACAAGACGAGTGTTTTTTGACATTACAAAATTAATAGTGAATAATGACCTATCGAATAAACGATGACAAAACTAAGCCTTTAAAATAAAATCTCAAGCAAATGAATGATAAAGATTGCTATACCGAATCAAACGGATAGGCACTGAGGCGCAAATCAAAGAAGAGACTTATCTCCATTACATGAGGTGATCCTATTAAAAGGAGGGCTCAACTTTGTCTTCAATTAACTCTCATTTTTGACTTCCACCTCTGGGAGATTTAGACCTTTCATTTATCAACATCATCTTATCCCCAACAAACTCTCAACCTTGAGCAAAATATTTAGTTATATAAACTGAAGTCTAATATTATTGAGTGTTATTCTATCTAATAATTCTAGATGTAGTTGGTTTGAAGACTTGAAGTAGTAACATAGTACTATAAAAGACGGTGTTGTAATCTCTCCAACTTCAGTAAAAACTTGTTTAGTTGTGTTGATTTTTACTTATTAAAATTTGATTATCTTAATGACCATTTTATTTAGATGTAAGATGATAACTAGTTCTATAAGGCATTTGAGTGGTGAAATATCTTAAATTAGTACAAAAATCATAGATAATTTTATAATAGTACTATTGATTAATTTGAAGTCCCTTAGTCCGTTACAAACAACGGATTTTAGAGGCTCATCACGTTTATCACAACATTTACTCCTTATAAAACTTATACTAATGAATAGGTTTTGAAGTCCTCTTTCTAATATAAATTTTCATGTAGGAATCTAAAATTTTGTATACAAATTATAGGTGTTTCTATAAGGCATCTTTATGTTTAGAACAACTGGCTTCAGAACCTCATCATGATTTCTCATGTGCGTTGATTTTTATAAATCTTAAGTCCATAGGCAGGTCTTAAGGTCTATGAAGGTATTTCCATGTATTGTGTTGTTACCCCCATGACATGTTCCCTACATAAACTTCATAATAGATGCATATCAATTTGGTGTTCACAACCTCTCTTCCCCCCCCCCTCCCATATTGATAAAATTCTCTACTCTACATGACCTTGAGAGGTGATTTGTCATAAGCCCCTAGAACACACACCTTCACCCAAGCTTGCCACATAGATTTCATAACAAATGCATATCAACTTGATTTCCAAAACTTTATACATACATACATACATATCGACGAAATTCTCTCCTCTATAGGGCTTTGGAATCAAATCTTGGAGGGGGTTGTTGTGCCATATGCCCCTAGAACATGCACCATCACCCAATCGAGTGTTTCATCATTAGGGACTAATTAAAATCTCTCATGTGAAAGGTTATGCAAAAATAGTTACAGTACTGTCTAGTCATGAATGAGTTCCTATGTACAAATACTAACATTGTGACCTGCAAACTCAAATTGTGCTCGAGTCAAAAGCTCATCGATGCTGAAATTCTCTTGATTCTAGTATGAATATTCTCTGATATGCACTGATAATCGTTAACCTTGTGAATCGCAAACTAAGTAAATGTTGTGCTTGAGTCAAGGCCAATATTATGCATTTGGCATACCTGCGAGGTTTAGGATGAGGATTCTGACTTCTTTAATAATTTTCTATGCACTTAACGTTGTAACTCAGTCTAGCTCATTGTGAATTGCCCAATTTGGATTGTGCTCCAAATTCGAAGCTCATTGATGCGGAGATTCACTTGACTTTTCTAGTATGAACGTATAGTTGCTAATATGCACCAATAATTTGACATTGTTCAGTCACGCTCATTGTGAATCGCAAACTATTGTGCTCCAAAAATTCAATGCCCGTTGATGCCAAGATTCTCTTGATCAATTTAGTACGAATAATTTTGTTTGCACCGATATAGCTAACATTGTTCAGCCAAGCTCCTTGTGAATTGGAAATTATTGTGCTTGATTGAAAGCTCATTGACGAGGAATTATGTTAATTTTAATGTGACTGATTTTCTACGCACTAACAATATTGTGTAGCCGAGCCCATTATGAATCGCAAAGTATTATGCTCGAATCAAAACAAAAGCTAGTGACTGAATGATGCCGAGATTCTGTTGAATTTAGTATGAATAATTTCTATGCACTCGACATTGTTTAGTCAAAGTGATTGTAATATCGCAAACTATTGTGTAGAGTGATCATTGATTGTTAGTTCATTATTGATAGCTCGCATTTTGCATTGGGAAGATACCTTGGAAGTTTGGCACATAGGCCAAGGTTAAGGAATTTGGATCTGGTTCACATGTGCCTAATTAAAATGGTGGAGCTTTGGTTCCTGCTTTTTTTGGATTGATTTTCAAAATCAAGCCTGAACTACTCTGGACTCATTGAGCTACATCGAGTTGAAATTCAGGCTTGTAAGCCGCCAAACATGCAAGCTTCAGCTCAAAGTTGTCTGTCCCAAGGGCATGCCACACATTTCTTGAAAAAGTGAGGAATCAATTCAAGTAGAAATACAAAAACGTGTACTTCCACTGCTGACAGTCTCGCTTGGTCAACATTCAACTAGTCATTGGATGCTAGGCAATACTTTTGCATTGTTGGATCACCTGAGAATCTAACAGGAGGCGCTAAGTTGGTTGTGGGATTGAGCTTTTCAAATTTGACTTCATTGTAAAATCGTCACAATCCTCTTACCATCGATCCATATCATATATTAATTAAGTTTCATTTTGTTTGGGCTTGCCGGTGCTCAATAAGCACAGACCACAAAATTTGATAATTGGAACCAAAGCAGGGAGGCCCAAGTACTTCCTAGGAACATCAACATTACATGATGGTGGACCGCACTTTCAAGACTTCAGAAGTACGTGCACTGTCACACAGGTGCTGTAACGAAGTTGTTCCTCTCATTTTGAGATATTATTCTGAAGACACACTGCTCTGACCAGAACAAGTCCATACTCTCGGAAACTATGTGGCAATTTAATTTTGATGAATGAGATGAACACCCTCTCTCAAAGTACTCCATATACAGGTACTACCCAAGTTTTTCCTCTCTAATTCATATGACAATTCTGTGAAGGGTGCATTGCTGTGACCAGATCAAGTCCATATTTACTTTGTGATGACAATATTTGATACTTAGTTTGATGAATGAGAAGTATTGTTATCAGAAAAAACTCGGAGACATTTAAAATGTAATTTGTGGGTGATGACATTAACAGAGTCTTTTCAAACCTCCAGGATGGCTTATCATTCTCTGTTATCGGCCCGAATGCAATGTGAAACTCCATCAGGGATCATAGCTTGAGGCTTGAGCACAAACTATTTCAGAAGCTCCAGGTTCACAGATCGAGTGCGCAACCTGCAAGATGAAATGTGTGCTCCAGATGCAGTTGTTTTGTGTAATGACATCAAGCAAGGCATGTATTGCGACCTTGTTTGTGCACTAGCCCAATCTATATATACCTTCTTCGCTTGTACGTTCGCATTGATTATCTGCATTGTTAAACACGGTCCACTATTCAAAACCTTTGTTACAAAATTTGTTGGACTCTATGCCTTGTTTTGAGTCACTCTTGCTTGGCAACTCTCTCCACAAGAACAACAACTTCACTAGATCACTTTCCCATCACTTGTAATGCTTATGATGAAATGAAGATTTGCTATTTCATAAAGAGTTCACCAACATGCATGGGGAGGAATCCATTGACTCCATTTGTGTCTAAACTAAAACATGACTTATTAGAAGCATGTTTTCTAAAGGAAGGGTGACAACCCATCCCCTTACATATAAATTTTCTCACTTTTAAATTTGATGAAATTTTATTGAATTTTCATAGTACGCTTATACAACAAGAACGACTCTAAAACAATGTTTTTGTAACATATTTAGAAACTCCAAATTAAGCTTTAAAGACTTTAATTGTTGTGGGTGCCAGGGATGTGCAAATGGACATGACGCAATCCTTGGTTGTCATATTGCATCATAGGTGGTGACGTGGCCTTTGGTTGTCACATCGCGTCATATGTTTGGAGGTGGTACTCCTTAATGAGAGTGGAGTTCCTCTTGCAGAGGGTCACCCGCATGATTGTGTTGACCAAAACCTACTTGGCAATGAGGATGTCGGTCTTGTCATCCATGAGTCCCTCGTTTATTCTGAAGTGTATCTCACTCAAAGGTTTTTGCTTCACAGTTGGCCGCTTCAAAATGTCATGCTCAAGGGAGTTAGCTTGCGTGATCATGAGTGACGTCATATGCAAATCCAAGAGGAATTCCAAGCCAACATGATGCCACGCAAAAGCCTATGGAAGTATGATTCATTGGCATGTGTTCCTCACACTACAAATGAGTGTAAATGTCAAAAACTACATACAAAATAGTCCATTAAAGAAGAGGCCACAAATGATTGTTGTATTCCTCGTTGGTGCGGATTATTTCCAAGGGAGAAAATGAAGGCTTTGTGGGAAGAAATGTGGCTTGGAGATTTTTGCCTTAGATCTTCACAAAAAACTTCATGTTCACCAAATCATACATGTGAATGAGACGGGATGCAAGATGATCACGCTTGAAAACATAGATATGTGTTGTGCGATATGGTACATCATTCATGGTGTGTTTAAAGCATAATTTTAAAAACAAGGAGCTTATACCAAAGAAGGTTGTTGGTCTCGTAACCATAGAAATTTGGGTTTACAAAAACCAAGGGAAATAAATGAGGAGCGGCTACACCTCTAGCGACCATCATTATGCCTCTTGTTGATGTGATGTCATATAAAACACTTACATTCCCAATAAGGGAGAAGGTTGTTGAAAAGGTTCTTCCCATGAGAATGAAATGGAAAAACCTCTTGTTGGATGTAAATGCAATTGGTGAGAAGGTTGGTCTGGAGCCAATTTCCTTGTCTAAATTGAGAGCGATTAAGAAAGCAAACCTCAATGACTACATCACAAAAAGACATGGTGACAAGTTCGCTCAGGATTTCAAATACAAGACATTGAAATGTCTTTGGGATGTGCATATGATCGGAACCGAGCCTTATGTTGCACATCCAATGAACTATTTCAAGTATGCAAATATGCAAACGACATATTATAATGATTGTTACAAAACTAGAGCATTGTCCATCGTTGGGCCATTGGAGATCCTCACGGTCATCCTTAATAAAAACATTTTCACCATGTTTTGCGCATCAAATCAAGGTTACCGATGGATTCTTTAAATTATCCATTTCAGTTACATGTAATATGGTTTTCTCCTATGTGTCATAGCCAGTATATCTTTGTTTTGTGGGGTCCCGCAATTCTATTTATTTGTTATAGTTCTTAGGAGCATAGACTAATGGATTTAGATTCCTTACTCAACAACAAATCTATGGATTGTTTATGTAGTGATGATTGCTCATGACCATGGTGATGTCAAGTTTGCCCATTATGCTCTTGATGTGTATCCGGCGCATTGGGTCATTTGCAAAGCTTTTGTGTGATCTTGAGAAACCACTTGCATACTTTTCAAGATTGTTATTTGAGAATGTTGGGTTGACACCTCAATATGAAATGGTGTTGGATAGAAAAGATGTATGATTGGATTCATTGTTAGAACCCTCTAGTGAGCTTGTGATTGAGAACAAATTGTTTCTCACTTTGTGGATCCAAGTAGACAACTGCACCAAGGACAATAAAAACATATTTTAGTTCGTTAGTTACAAAAGGCATTTTCAAATATGTGTTTATATCATTTCTTTTGGTCGGCCACACGTATGATGATATTAAGTTATCTTTTGAACAGTGGAGCATGAAGTTGCATGAGGATTTTCCAACAATCTCACTCTTGTTGAAGTCATACATGGATTTGGACAACATTCTTCTCATCTCACATATGATTGAGGACGTGCCCGACTTGAAAAGTTGTAGCACCATATTTTTGGAGTGGAGCTTACAATTTGATTGGACACATAAAGGCTTAACAATTTCAATTTTACATGCATGATGACAATATTCCAGCCATGTAATAAAAGTTGTTGTACATAACACAAGATTGGAGCCCACCAGAGAGTTTTCTTGTTTGGTGCATTGACAAAGAAAGTAAGACAATGTTACCACATGTGAAATCCAATCCTAGCAAAGCAATACCCATGAAGAATGTGGAGGGTATTATAAAAATATATATCACACTTCATATAATATTGGAAACATTTGCGGGTAGCGGATGTTGGTGGATCATTTCACCACCAATATGGAACTTGGAATGGTTATTGGGCACATGTTCGTTTTGGTTTGGTGGACCTTCATCAAGATAGTCCTCTTACTTTGAGGCATGGTTTTTTTTGCCATAAAGTTGTGTGAATGTTCCAACTTCAGAGGCTAGGCTTTTGGGGAATGGGGAGGTTCTTGAGGGCTTTTAGGTTTACGACGATTATATGTTGGGCTTGCTAGTAATTGTCACCCACTGTCTTTCTATGTTGCAATGGATTATCATGATGATTATATGCGTATTTTGCATCCTGGAGATGAGACATATGCAAAACCAGTTTGGGTGGTAAGAGCTTTGTCTCAACCATATTTTGTGACTTCTAGTCCTCATTTCTTATAGATTTAGGTGGAGTGCTACCAACCAACAATACAGAATGAATATGTGATTCGTCATTACACAAGATGGGATACATATCATAATTTTTGTTGGAAAGTAGATTATGAGCATGGTCCAAGTTTGGTAGACACAAATTCCATATTCATAGCATGGAAACCACGGAAAAATCATAGTGAGTCACTATCCATACCTCAAAAGTACATAACATAATTTGCAAAAGACAACCTTGCTCGCCTCGCAGGTGAATCCCACCAATGAGAATTTGGTAGAAGTTAAGTTGTTTGGTTGTGAACAACCACCAATAATATCTAAGATTTTTGTACTTGATCAAATATTAATTAGCTATTTTATATTATAGTAGACTACTAGTAAGTCTGTGTGGATTGTGGGTTCAATACAATTGGCCTAGGCTTTGGGTTACTTAGGGATCCTATTATTTTTGGATTTGGATGAATATTGGTATATGATATCCAATAAACATAATGCTTATTTTATTGTTTTGTTTGGGACAAAATTCCTATGTGGAATCAATATGCATTTATTACAATGTGGTTTTGTAGGCTAAAGGGTTAAGGTTTTATTCTATATGCTAGAAATAGCCTACATTACTCTAAATTTTATTGATGAAATAAGTTTCAAGTGCTCTATCCAATGTGCTTATATTAGCCAACCATTGGGCTAATAATATTTTTCTTGCCGACATACTGTAGCCTATATTTAGGGTGACTTTATGTTGTTATCATCCATATATTAATTTGAGACAATGAAAAGTTTCAAATTAGACATAAACTTTAAGCTCACGAGCTTGCAAGGCACCATTGTAGTGAGGGTGGGGTGGGAAAGGGCATCCACCATAGAGGGGAGAGATTATGGTCATAAAAATATGCTTGCCATCTTCTTGTATGGATGTTGTCTGTAAGAGGATAAGTTAGTGCACAAATTTATGTCAATTGTTTGACTTGGAAGCTTGTGTACACAAGAGCTCATGTGTCCGAGTCATTAAAATTGACACATTTGAGGATACTTCACCCAAAAAAATAAAAATGCTAGGGTTCACATATGATAGTACCGCCTTTCAACATTGTAGTAGTAGCATCCTTTACTATATTAAGTGTGGTGTTGTAAATAAAATGTTCCCTTAAATTGATGTGGTTTATTGATTGTCACACTTAGTATCAAACCTATTCTAAGTAGTGTGTTTTTAGTTGACCATGGACCTCCAATAACAAATCAATACACCTACCCTACCATTGCCAACCCTAACTTGAGGTGACTATACCGCCCACTCACAAACATTTACCTATGTCCCATCGCACACCCTTCCCACCGCTCACAAGCCTTCTCTCGACTTAGTTTTCTTATGGTCAGTCTAGTCATGGAGTCCATCACCAACATGCGACCTTAGCCTTCAAATGAAAAGACTCTTCATGCATGTTGTACCCTTAAAGAGGCCGGCATATCTATCTATCTATTTGTTTGTAGTTGCGATATAAGACAAATTCATAAACCAAAGATGTAAAATATACTACATGTCATATGTAAACATTCCATAACTAACTCAAACAACCTCGAAAACTTATGACCTCAGTTGCATTGGATTGTTAAAAAAATGTTAATTGCATGAACTCGCTCACCCACTTATCAGTCTGAAGCGTTTGCATCCCTAGAAACATGGCCAAGATAGCTACGTCCAGTGATCGGGGAGATTTTTGGGCATAATCGGTTGAGATCCTCGTGTTTGCAAGTCCAACCGGTTACATGTTGACATCCTTCGCTTTTCCTTTACTAACTTGAGGTATATTCTCTAGATTCCTCTAAAATGATCGGCAATTTTCCTGCAGTCTCGAACGTCAACCGGTTTATTCCTCAAACTCAACCGATCAACCGGTTACTTCTCAAACTCAACCGATCAACCGGTTATTCCTCAAACTCAACCAATCAACCGGTTACTTCTCAAACTCAACCGATCAACCGGTTACTTCTCAAACTCAACTGATCAACCGGTTACTTCTCAAACTCAACCGATCAACCGGTTATTCCTCAAACTCAACCGATCAACCTGTTCCTCCTCAAACTCAACCGATCAACCGGTTATTCCTCAAACTCAACCGATCAACCGGTTACTTCTCAAACTCAACCGATCAACCGGTTACTCCTCAAACTCAACCAATCAACCGGTTATTCCTCAAACTCAACCAATCAACCGGTTACTTCTCAAACTCAACCGATCAACTGGTTATTCCTCAAACTCAACCGATCAACCGGTTACTTCTCAAACTCAACCGATCAACCGGTTATTCCTCAAACTCAACTGGTTCATCTGTAACTAACTGCCGGTTCTCCCCGATCATTGGCTACATCCATCCATCTTAAATGAGCGGAATGGCTGTGACATCTATTGGGTAATCTATCTATCTATCTATCTCTCTATCTCTCTATCTGTCTGTCTGTCTATCTTTCTACCTAACTCTCTATCTTTAGCTAATTGATTGCCAGCTAGCCCCAATCATGTGCTGCTTGTGAAGTAGACTCTCTGTGCAGCTTTGCAGATGTGAAAACTACCCTCCAGGTGTTTGAAAGGGGCTCTCTGTATTAAGCTCGACATGTGGAAATCAACATGGGCCGAATTACATTTCCCTGACAAAATGTGCTGGACGAAGCATAAGCTCAACTGGAGGCAATTCAATGTTACGGCTCTTCGGCCCCTCTTCAGCTCAATGTACGATCCTATCAGCCTGCTTCGACATGGACACAATTGGGTGAACTAAACCCATACACTCGTTCGTTCCTTGTTGGATGCTTAAACCCTTGCCGTTAAGGGATGTTCAGTGTACGGGGGTTGGTTCGCCCCAGTCCTTGGACATCATGGTTGTGAAATAGTTATCTAGTAAGGATGTTAACCTGACATTGTGTTGCACTTGACTTGGCATGTTGAGATCATCATAACATTTTCTGCTCATATGTTTCGAGCATCTCGTGATCTGGGTAATGTTTTTTTAAATCCAACTCCTTTTGATGAAATGGAACCTTTGGATTCAAAGCTATTGGAATTTTTTTGTGGTTGATGGGAGGGGTAATGACTTTTGCAGGCTATTTATTTGTCAGAAGGGTATGTGGAGTTTTGTTTTAGGTGCGTAGTGACAAGTTGAGTAGAAAGTAAGCAAAAAAATTCCCATCAAATTCCCAAATCTCCCAATGTATAAGTTCCTGGTATTGTTGTCCAAGCGAAATCATATTGTTTTTGTTCTCTTCCTTAAAAAATGAAAGTACTACACTCAATATGATATTTCGTGTCACCAATTCTAATTGTCTTGCTCAATACGAATTGTAAACTGTGGTATACTGTCATTGCACTAAATGTTGACCCAACATTGTTTGTCATTCCTTGTAAATTTTTGAAGGGATTATAGATTTACAGTGTTGCAATTACTGCCACTTACCAATTGATTTTTCATCCAAATTTCAATCATCCATGACAATAATTCATCACAAGTTGGTGACAAGGGAAGGTAGGGTTTTGGCCAACGGATGGATTTATTCGTAAGAAGTGTCATCCAAAAAGCTACCACAGTGACATTCAATGCCACATGACACTGAATATCATAATATTCAGTATAGTTGTAGTAGGGATCATTAAAGTTATTGCTCCCTCACCCCTAAAGGTCGAGGTGAGCATTTTTGTCCGTGCAGTCACTATTTCCATAACATGCTGGTGTACAATTCACATTATAATCTTCTGATTGTAATTATGTGAACACTTGAGACCTATCAGAAGGTGTCCATTTCCAATCACTATAAGCTACTAAATCATATTCAATCGTTTTACATAACTTTGGGACGATTTCATTTTAAAGGTCGACCTTTCGACGGACGTTTTTATCCGCCGGGCCATAACCGCAATCCGATAATACCAACATACATGTTCAAGTTAAAATCAACATGATACATGTTCAAATCTTCTGATTTTGAACACGTGAATGGCCAGACATTTGTTTGAACAAACCTACTTTATGAAGCTTCCATCTGTACGGTCGGATCTACCATAACAGATGAATTTAATTTAATTTAATTTAATTATTAAGTAAGCTGCTGAATTGTACTGAACTGTTTTACTAAGGCGATTATGGGGGAGATTTCACTTCGAAGTTCGGCCTTTGGGTGTTAAATGGCCATTTCACATCCCTTTCACATACTGGGAAAGGAAAGATTTCCTGCTGTTGTGTATCTGAGCCACTGAACAAGTACCTAATTGACAGCCCCTTGATAGCATCAGCTAGCTGAGTGGGAGAGCCTTATCAGGGACACTTCACACACGAGACTGCAAGCCCGTGACCATTACACTTCAAGCACTCTCATTGGTGGAAAAGGCGGAGCCGGTCCAAGTTCGCTACTTCACACTACGCTTGAGGGACCAACGGAGTATGTGAATGCAAGATGGATGTAAAGTCTACACGGATTCGTACATGGCATCGAATGGATCATGTTTCACGGTCACTTGGACTATTTTCAAAATACCACCTCTTGGAGGTAGGCTTAACACAAAACCGGGAGACCATGGCACTCCGAATGCTCACAACTGTTGATTTATTCTATTTTACTATATGTGAGGACCTGCATGAATGGAAATTCCTTGAAATAACATTTGGTTGAGGACCTGGTCACATATGACTTCACACTACACTTGAGGATCCGTGACCACACTACATGATGATTTTGGAGGTGTGTTGGGTTGGCCTTTGGACACTTTCTTTTGGGCTCTCACAATTTCATGGTCACGGCTCTTGGCTCGTGTGTGAAGTGTCCCTAACTTAAGTGGCATGTGATGAATCAGGTGGCCATGTATCATGCACAGCAGCTTAATATTATAATCATGAACAAGTAACTACTGGCATGCCTCTGCAATGCAATGAGAAGCGGGAAAAATGTGGCTACAAATATCCGAAAGGATGGCCTCGGTGGGGCAAATTTACAAGTGCTCTTTTTGCAATCTATCAAGCCTCACAACTGCTCCTGCGCCTCATCAGCTTCAAGTCACTGCTAGCTTCCTGCTGTTTGTGAAGTTTAAGCTCGATTGTTGCAGGTTCCAGCTCCATGTTTCGGTTCACTCCAGACAAGGTAACGTACCACCACTATATGTGGAGCTGGTCAAGCTGCAGATTATGGAACTTGTTTTGATAAGTCTGGTGGGACTTTGAGGTGATGATCATAAGGTGACGCTGATTCTTTCAGATTGGAGGACTAATTTCTGTCATGTGTGTTTTGTGATCACTTCCTGAAGACTGCAGGTGGACTGGATAGAATGGCCATAGAATGATGATTAAGAATAACTGGATAAGGCATGCCCGTAGGAGTTCATAGAGTCGAAGCTCTGTTGTAGATTGCAAGTTTGGGGTGGATCATAGAGAAAGCACTACATTGTACCTAGCCGGTCCTGGTACAAGGTGGTAATCAGTTTAATTTGTTACCAACAAGCTGGTGGGGCTGGTTTTGTCCGAGAAAAGTAGACGTGTGGTATCCCAGTACTCTTAAAATTGCACAATTTCCATGTGAGGATGTATGTGTCCATGCAATGTAACTCCAAAACAAAAGTACTAGCTTGACATCATTTGAGGTTATGAGGTGACATTCTTTCAGATTGGGGGACTAATTTCTATCGCGTTGTGGTTCTCTCTTCCTGAAGCCTACAGGTGATTTGGATAGAATGCGCCATTGAATGATGGCGAAGAAGAACCGAAGTTGATGTACTGGGCGTTGGAGCTGCTGCAGTTTGTGGGTAATATTGCAAGTGTAGGAGCTTAAGCCTAAGCTCCGTTTCAGGTTCCATGTTTGGGTTTCATATGGTAAGCACTATGTACCTGGCACCCAAGGTTTGATGGATTTGCCACCATTGGGACTTGTTTTGATGCTTGTTTTGGAAGAAAACGCTAGACCTATGTATGGTAGATAATCCCAACGAGCTTGCACAACGTCCATGTCATCGTGTCTCTCTACATTGTACCTCCGCATCATTATTAATTGGAGCTCGATTGAGGTGGTCATGAGGTGACATTCTTTCAGGTTGAGGGACTAATCCCTATCATGACCTGTGTGTGCAGAATGCCCATAGAATGACAGCAGAGAAGAAATGAAGCTGCTGTTCTGGGGATTGGAGCTGCAGCAGTTTCTGGGAGCTCAAGTCTCGCCTCTGTTACAGGTTGCTGCATATTTCGGGAACTTCATATGGTGAGCACCACTATGTACATGGCACAACTGACGAATACGAGGGCCACTCTGCCATTTATCACTGAATGAAATCTACACATAATCTGAATGAAACACCTCATACCACAGAGGTTTGATCAGTTTGTCACCATTGAGCTGGTGGGACTTGTTTTGAGACTTGTTTATACTTGAAAAGACTAGACCTTATCCCAGTACCCTTGACCCAACGTTGCACAAACTTCATGCGATCATGTGTCTATGCCAATGTAACCTTACAACAAAAGTAAGCTAATCTGAGATGGTCATGAGGTGACGTTCTTTAAGATACGGGGACTAACTTCTATCAACTTATCAAGTGTGTATTCACTTCTCTGTAGAGCTGGCAGGTGATCAGATAGAATGGTGGGACTTATTCTGATACTTGTTTTGTCTTGAAAAGACTAGACTTTTTCCCAGTACTATTAACCCCAACCTTACACAATTTCCATGTGTTGGATCACGTGTCAATGCAATGTAGCTCCAAAACAAAAGCTTTAGCTCATTGAGGTCATGAGGTGACATTCCTTCGGATTGGAAAATAATAATTTCAATCACACGTGTTTTCTTTCTCTTCCTAGCGCTGGCAGGTGATCCAGATAGTGTAATGGCCACAGATAGATGGAACTTGTTTTAATACTTCTTTTGTCTGAAAAACTACACCTCATCCCAGTACCCTTAATCCCAACCTCGTAGAATACTTTCCATGTGATCAAGTGTCTATGCAAGCAACTCCAAAATAAAATTATCAAGAACTGTTGAGGAGGCCATGAAGTTGGGGGACTGATTTTTTTCAGGTGTATTGTTTTCTTTTTTTCCTGAAGATGGCAAAGAAGAGTCATTGAAGCAATTGTAAGAGAGAAGAATCTACATCAGACGGCTTGATTGAGGGCAGTAGTGTTGCCTGAGCAGCCCGCCAACCATGGTGACGAAGGATGAGTGTGGCCTGGAAGCCAAGAGCATTGATTGCACAACTAGAGCTGATGACCACACCATGGGATTCCTGGTGACACAGCTACCTTGGAAACAGCTAGGAGGCTATAGATGTTGGGCTCTCTTTCCTCTTCTCCTAGCAGCCATCATACAGACAAGCTCACCATTCATCCTGTACCCGAACCTTTACCAATTAGCCTGGGACTACATCCTCTTCACACTCCACACCCACGGTGGTTTGATCGCCATTGCCATGGCAGCTGCAGGGTTAACCTGTCTTATCTGCCACTTAGTCTTCACCCCAGGCCCCACGCTCCTCCTGGACTTTGCATGCTTCAAACCCGATGACTCGACAAAAATCACGAAACCCATGTACACCATCAAGGCGAAGAAATCCGGGTTCTTCACTGAGAAGAGCTTGGAGTTTCAGCAGAAGATTTTGGCCATTTCGGGGTTAGGCGACGAGACGTACGTGCCCCCCTCGACCCTGTGCGAGCCTGTGGACCGATCTCTGAAGACGTGCCACATGGAAGCTCAGATCGTCATCTTCGGGGTGCTGGACGAGCTGTTTTCCAAAGGGAGCGTGAAACCCAAGGATGTCGATATTCTAGTGGTGAACTGCAGTCTGTACAGCCCCGTGCCCTCCTTATCCGCCATGATCGTGAACCACTACAAGATGCGAAGTGATATAGAGGTGTTCAACTTGGGCGGGATGGGGTGCAGCGCGGGGCTCATCGCCGTGGACTTGGCGAGAAAGATTATGAGTTTACGGCGGAACGGTGCGTATGCCGCTGTGGTGTCAACAGAGGTGATCAGCGCGCACCTGGGGTACCCGGGTAATGACCGTTCCATGATGGTAGGCCTCTGTATCTTCAGATGGGGTGCTTCGGGCTTGATCCTCTCCAACCGCCGAGGTAAGTTATAGGTCACAGCGCTGACCATCTTGAATCTCGCTGAATGTGTCATGTCCTCGTTGTACACAAGCATGCTGATTGTAATCTGTAGGACCATTACCTTTGCAACATGGTCATCGCTATGTCCGATAATGTACACATCTGTGCCCGGGAAGTTTTTGGGCATAGTCGGTCAAGATCCTAGTGATTCTAAATCCAGCCGGTTACATGTTGACATCTTCCGGTTCTGCTTTCCTTCATTTGAGGTATATTCTATAGATTCCTCTAAAATGATCAATGATTCTCCTGAAGTCTCGAACTTCAACCTGTTATTTCTCAAACTCAACCGCGTCATCTGTAACTAACCGCCGATTCTTCCCGAGCAGTGGTACCCATGTTCTCCTACTACGGGTTGTAGCAGGGCCCCTCCTTGTGGTACTACATCGACTTGGTAGGTACCACAAAGATGCCTTGCTTGTAGCAGGATTCCTCGCGTACAATATTTAGTCTCTTGTAACTTCTCCATTTACCCAGTTGTCCATCACCTTCTAGGCACCAAGGGAATCACCTCCACCACACACAACACTTCCGTAAGGTGATCTTAGCCTCCCAATGGATACAAATTAATCAAATTTTGAGCTCCAGTCGGGCCTTGGCTGTCCCACTAATACCATTGAGCCCATCACCAAAAGGTGGGAGTAGCCTGAGGGGGAAAGAGGCTCGTCATTTATGCTTGCTTTCCTATGGAGGCTGGCGTTATACTACTAGTTGTTCATCATCTTCGCACTAGGAGAAATGTAACTTGTTCATTATAACTGGGTTTGTCTGTTGTTGCAACGTGTCCATTGCGATTGTTGGGCGAGAAAAATGAATATTAAATGAATAAAATTGTTGGTCAACTGGTCCGGAAGTTTCTGGTTGCAGTTTTGGGACAGTTGAAAACCAAATCTGTTCATTTTCTGTTTTTTAATAATCAGAGGTTGCACTGTAATGGACAAGTCAACTACATTTTTTGATACGTACTTCAGGATTTGATACACTCCAATACCATAAGTACCTACGTATTCCCAAAAGCATATTCATCCTTTCGCATCATCAACTTCCACCAGAATGAAGAACTTAATCGTGTCAATTTGATGCCATTTGTCCGTATCCAAATTAGTTGTCAACCAGACCATTCCCGTGTCAAACGAACATGACGATGCACGAACATTAGGCTCATGTTGAGGAGAAAACAGTTTGTACTTATCGATTTTTTTCTGGAGACTTGTAGTGAACCACTTGAAATTCACTGGGAGACAGTGCATCGAAAAAGAGAGAGGGCCAATGCTCTTGGCACTCATGATGGAGCCAACCACTCTCTTGGTTCTTTTTGGTATTAGAAACCATGTGTATAGTGTATTGATGAACGGCAATATAATTTTGGGTTGTAAACTGTTGTTCAGTTGATAGATTGAGGGCAAAGTACGAGTTGCAACATATTGTGCGCACGCACAAAGGTGCCGATGACGTGAGCTACAACGCGGTGCACACCGACCAAGACGAGGAGGGGCACATTGGCATCTCCCTCTCCAAGGACCTCATATCGGCGGCCTCGGGAGCCCTCAAAGACAACATCACCACCCTTGCACCCAAGATCCTCCCATTGTCCGAGAAGCTCAAGTTCATGCTCCACTTCCTCACCGTCAACTTCTTCAACGCGAAGAATACCAAGCCCCCAAAACCGTACGTGCCCGACTTCAAAAAGGCGGTGGACCACTTTGTTGTCCACCCGGGGGGCAAAGCGGTTTTAGATGGCATTGCGCAAAACTTGCAATTGAATGAATGGGACATGGAGCCTTCCCGGATGACGTTACATAGATTTGGCAACACTTCGAGTAGTAGTCTGTGGTATGTCTTGGCCTACATGGAGGCCAAGGGCCGTGTGAAGAAGGGGGATAAGGTGTGGCAAATCGCCTTGGGCTCGGGGTTGAAGTGCAATAGTGCCATTTGGAAGTCCCTCCGAAGCTCCCAAGATGGTCCCTCGAGCAATGTTTGGGCCCACTTCATCCACCAATACCCCATGGAAGTGGTCACCAGTTCACGGCCTCCTCGCAGCACATGAGCAGGATTTTTTTCCTTTCGGAAAACGAATTGATTGCGTTTTCGTAGGAATAGATCACGGACACCTTTGCAACGGAACTTGTTCGCCATTTGGAACATGTCATAGGAATAATATCCATTTGGAAGACACTTCAAAGAGTCCCAAAACCGTTGCAAAATTGCTCAAATTTCGGAGTTGTGTCGTTGGAATATTTGGAGTAGTAGTAGTGACGTTGCTGTGCATAGTGTAGCCACTGTAGCTAGAACTAGAAATCTTGACGGAATGTGATCCACAGATGTATTATGTGCTCACATGACTTTGTTGTAAGATGAGAATCACTTCAAAAGTGTCAAACTAACTTTAGCAGTTGTAAAACTGAACTCATCAGTCCCCTCGAGCAGGCAATGTTCAAGCCATAAGCCTCAGGATTGATGTTATCTCCGAGCCACTTGATTCATCAATAAACACTGCAAGAATATTGATTCTTAATCTTGGGTTCATGCTAGGCTTGTGATAGAAATGCTAGATTAGCATACCTACATTGACACTGTATCTAGAGGGTGGCAAAATCAGTGTCCGGGGAGATTTTTAAGCATAATTGGTTTCCAAAACTCAACTGGTTACGTGTTGACATCTTTCAGTTTTACTTTCTTCAACCGAAGAATGTTCTGTAAATTCCTCTAAATGGATCGGTAATTTTCCTGAAATCTTGAATTTGAACCAGGTATTTCTCAAACTCAACCACTTCAAATGTAACTAGCCGTCGCTTCGCCCCCTTCATCGTGGCAAAATTTTGAAAACCTCTGGAACAAGAGCACGATTTCTAGAGGTCACTGACCGTTCTCCCTCCCTCAGTGACAATTTTCACTTCACTGAGTGTGGCCTGGTGTGCCTAGTATAGACGTATAGACACACAACCCCCTTACTTAACCCTCTACTTCCAATATTGGACTGCCCTCAAAATTGGTCCCAACAATATCTAAAGATTTTTTTATATATAGAGGTGCCATGTCTTTGGAAAGGTGATCATGTGTTCCAAGGAAATAGGAGAGGCATACAAGAAGTGATTAGATAATCAAGAGCACAAGGAATACTAGATAGATAGATAGAAACTCTGGTCCCTATTTAAAGGGGCCGGCGTGAATGAAGTGTCCGTTCGTATTGTCAAATGACCCGATGCCCACCAGACAAGGGGAAATTTGGACAATACTACTCTCCCCTTCCGGGGATGGACACTATAGTAACCGGAAAACAAAATAAAGGTAACCCTCCTTAGTTGATTAGCGCGCAGTTGTGTCAATGTTATAGTATAAGATGTAATTTGTTGTGTTTGGTGAACGCCAAGTCATGTTTCCTTGGCTGGTTGAGGGAGGATGTTTAGCAACATGTAGACGTTCCGGGTTCGACTCCCGTTGAGTACGTCTGAGTGTTTGGTGTGTTATACATGACTTGGTGCTGCTAGTGATTTAAAGGCAGGAAAAATGTACCAACTAGCCGGCTCCTACCCAACTTCATGAGCTATTGGAGTTTACATTGTTTAATAAATAAAGGACTATTTTATGATCATTGTCTTATATTTGTTATTTTGTTTGTTTGTATATTTATTTATTATTCTGTTGGTATTGCTTGGTTGTTTTCAATTCGCCTTTTATGTAGAAGGATTGAACTAGCATATTGTATGGCAATGGTGTTTATTTCTTTGAATGTATGGTTTATAGAATTTTGAGGTAGTTTAAATGTTTGTTCAAGTTGTTTCATTGACGGGGTGTGTGTGGTTCCTCTAGCTCCGGCCGAGATGACTATGAGTGGGTCTACCTTCTAGCCTTGTTGAGTGATGTCATTAATTAGTGGTTGATACTTTTGAATTTTATTGTCAATTGTATCTTGTGGGAATCTGTCGTTTGTGTATGTGAATTCGATAAATTGTACCGTGAGGTTGTCTGTTGGGTGTGGTGGTAGGGTGTTTTGGTGTGGGAGTTCTTTGATACATAGGAGGTTGGGTTTAAATCGAGCGTTGCAGTGGCATCTTTATTGTTCACATGTACATGGTAGGAGCCATGTGGGGACTGTATTCTCTTGTGGGTTGTTGTCGAATGTCCCTGCATTCATAAGGATGTAGCATCTTGATTTTTGCGATGATAGGATTAGTTTTCTTAGTTCCCATACTGCTTTGTTATGTCTTTTGGTTCTTAGGGCATGTATATGGTGTTGATTACATTTTAACAGTACATGTAGCCATGTATCTGCATCAGGGGAGTTACAGATTGGGCATGTGATAGATGGGAATCTTTCTATGCCCAAAAATAGTTGTTTTCTGGCATTACCCATGTATTGTCCAGTTCCGAATTTTAGTATGCATGTTTTTTGTGAGTATGATATTATAGGGTTAGACCAGAAATTATTAGATAATTCATTATCAATGTCAGGGTTCATTGTCCATTTGCTAATGTTGGGGAATTGTTCTGACATGGTTTTTATATTGTTAGCTCGGTCGTGTTTAGTTAGGTATGTATCGAGGCATCTGACAGGGTTTTTGTCAAGTCGCATGTTTGGTCCGGGCCATGTGTCTTTATGGAAATAGTATGGTGTGGTGTGTGCAAATTCGTATGGTTTGGCAGCGAATCTGTATCTTTTTTTGGCGCCTTGCTTTGCTAATTGATCTGCTTGCTCATTTCCATCAATGTTTGTGTGTGTTTTTACCTTATATATCGTAATGGGTTGCGTTCGGCTTTTTAACATTTCTACCATAGATGTTAATATAATTTTGTCCGCATGGTTGTTATGGTGGGTAGGGTGTTTTATTTGTGTGTTAAGTACATATATACAGTTGAGGCAGTCTGTGAATATGTGTGCTGGTTCATTTGTGTATTTGGTAGTAATTAATCTAAGTGTTTTGTGTATGGCCATTAGCTTGGTCCTAAAGCTGGTTTGTAGGCCAGGCAGTCTCTTCGATGTACGTATTTCTGCTTTAGTTGGGTTGTAAATTCCATAGCTAGCTTTTTCTTTCTTCCAATGTCTGTCGTTTGCTTGTGTAGGTGGGACAAACGATCTGTCTGTGTAGTAGCTATATTGTGGTGGTAATTTTAGTATCGTATTTTTTTCGAAGTTTGGTAACGGTGGTATATTTGTGGTTGATGGGTTGATATGGGGTGGGTAGAGTAATTTGTTCCATTTGGCGTTTTTATTTACTAGAGTATTGCGAGGTGTGGGTGGGGCCTTTTGTATGTGGTATTGTGCTATTTGTAGGTTTTCGATTACTGTTTTGATTGTATCTATTTGGTCAGGTGTGCCAATGTTGAGGTTTTGGTGGTGGATACAGAAGATGTGTATTGCTAATGGTTCTATTCGAGGTTTGCTTATGTTTTGTGGGGTTGTTGGTTCGTCATATGTAATGGTGTCTGCATTGAAATGGGCTAACACATGTGTGTCCAGGTATGGTCCGGTGTGTGGTGAATAGTTTTGGTACCAATTAATGTCCGGAGCAACTAATATTGTGATGTTGTTGAGTCAGTTTTAGCTGCTAGTCTTGCCCAGAGTATTGCTTGTTGGGTTGTTTATTCACTATGTGGGTATGCATACCCAATTCCATTTCATTTATATTGGAAGGCAGTATCTTGTAATCCAAAGACTTTGTCTCTTGCAAATGGGGAGTAAAATTTAGTGATATGTGTAGAACATGTTACTGATGAGGAAAAGTATGAGTGTGTGATGTTGAATGTTTTGGTGATGGAGTCAAGGAGATTTTCTAGGAGAGTATGTTGTGATGTTTTTAGTGGGTCTTTTTTTGGTTTTTTAGAGTTATATCTTTGGTAGAGTCATATTACTTTTGTTTCAAATGATTGTGGGGGAGGTACTAAGCCGTGTGTGTTGTATTTATCTTTGTTATATTGTTGCCAGAGCCATTTTAGTCTTGTAGTTGGGATGGTAATGAGGTGTCGTCCGGTGTCTTCGTATATATATGTTAATTCGTTTTGTGTGTGTATGGTGTTTTCTACAGTGGCAATGTTTTTTTCTGGGTTGCATTCTATTACTGATATTTATGTGTATGGTATTATCGTAGGTGATGGTATAAATATTGGATCTTTTGCTTGGATGGGGGCTATGTGTGTTTGTATAATGTTTTTATAGTAGTTGTGTTGGTGTCTTGTGTAGTATTCTTTTAGTAATTTGATGTTGTGTTCGATTACTAGGAGTTGGTTTAGTGGGAAGAATTCGCATTGTGGTAGCCATTTGTTATATGTGGTGTTGTTTTGGAGTGACCATTGGCATAGGTATGTGTTGAATTTTTTTGTTATTTTATACTTATCTTTGGTTTCGTTTGATTTGTTGTTCAGTATACTATGTATGGGGAATCTGAGTGGGTTATTTTTTATGTTGGGGGTGGATTGGGTTGTTGTGGTTGTTGTGGTGGTGGTAGGTGTAATGGATTTTATTGCATGGTGGGTGTTAGTTCATTATTTTCTGATATGTATCTTGTTTTTAATGTACGGGTTTGGGGGTGCCTGTTACATGGATTTGGGCAGTTTTGGTTGCAACTTTGTTGGCAAAAAGTTATTCCGCTATACGTAGTGCAGTTTTTTTGAGTTTTGTTGGTGTTTTATAATATATTTGGAAGTTTTTTGGTGACATTAAATTTGTACCATTGGGGAGGGAGATGTGTTTTACTTTATGTATGTTGTGGGTTAAGAGTTTGTATAGTAGTTTTATGGATAGCTCTGGGTTTAGTTGTGGTAGTTCGGTTGTGGCTTGTGTTCTCCATTCATGTTCTAGTTCTGTTGTGTGGAGTTGAAAGTTTGCTTCTATGCTTTTGAGGTGAGCTCCTCCTTTTTTTTTCATTAGGAATAACGTTCGTGTTGTAGGTGATCTTATACAGTCTTGGTATTTGATTCTTTCTAGGTCATCTGTCCTTCTGTGTTTAGCTAGTATATGTTGTATGAGTCCTTTGTATATTGTTCCTAATCTTCCGGAGTCGTTTAATGCATTTCTAAGTTGTTCGCTAATACATCTTAGGTAAGCGTTTTTTAATGAGAATGTTTCTAGTCCAAATAGGTCATGTGGTAGTTGGGTTATTATGTTTGCTGTACATTTGGGAAGACCACATATTATTTTTTGGATACCAATTATTTTTTGTCTAATTTTTTTATGGTTGGTAATGAATATGGGACTGCGTAGAAGTTGTAGGCTATACCAACTCTGATGACGGTATCCACCATGCTTATTTTTTGTTTGATTGTAGCTGGGCAATTTGTTAGTTCTTTGCATTGGTTTATTATTTTGGCTAACGTGATGTGTGTTTGGAGCTTCCATTTTAGTGACGGTACTAATTGTATGCCTAAGTAGATGTAGGGTTCGTTTTGGTGTAGGATTGGTAGTTGTTGGTTCCTGTAGTTGATGTTTTGGGCTTGGATTTTGGCTTTGAATGTTTCAAGTTTTATTTTTGATTTATTTGGACACCCTGTGATGGCACATTTTGGCACTCCTAAATCCATTCCGGCCCAATCATAGTATTTATCTAATTTGCTTAGTTGTGTTTGTATTGATTGAAGATTGCTTGTGATAGCGGCCAGATCGTCTGTGTATGCTGCCGAGCTGATTGTTAGTTTGGACGTACCAAATGTGTATCCATTCTTTCCTCTTTGTAGCCATCTAAGTAGAGGTTCTAGGAATATTAGGAAGAGGTATGGGCTGAGTGTGTCTCCTTGTATTGCGCCTCTTTGTATTGGTATAGGTTTTGTTTTTCCGAAGTGTTCACCGGTGAATATGGTATTGGAGTTTGAATAAATGTTTCCTATTAGGGTCACCGCATCTTCTAGGTATCCTAAGTCTTTTGTTATTGCTAACAGCCTTGCGTGATCGAGCGAACCGAAGGCATTTTTTAAGTCAATATATAATAGGTATATATCTTGGTTTGTAAATCTTGCATCTTCTAGTGCTGCTATGAGAAGTTGGAGTTGTCTGGACGTGCTTCTTTCTGCTCTAAATCCTTCTTGATTGTCGTGGAGGATTTGGTGTTTTTCCCCGTATGCTAATAATATATATGTTATGGTACTTGTAAAGAATTTGTATATTGTGTTTGCGAGTGCAATTGGTCTATGGTTTGATCATTTTGATGGGTCTCCTTTCTTATATAAAAGTATGGTTAGGCTTATTTTCCATGATGTTGGGATTTGTTTTTGTTTATAACAGTGGGAGAAGAATATGAAGAGTAGTTTGTGGAAGCTTTCGGACATATTCTTTATGATTATATTGGGAATTTTATTGGGACCTGGTGTTTTGTTGTTTGCTAGGTTTTTAAGGCAAATGTCGTATGTTTCTCTGTCAAAGTATTTATGTAGAGGGGTTTGTGGGGTTCTTCTTTTGTCGATTACAAATCCGTCCAGGTCATGCCAAAGGTATTGTCTTACACCGCATGTACAGTATGATGTATGCTCCGGTTGGTGATAACATGTTGGTACTGTGGGTCTGTTGCTAGTGGATTGTTGTTTGTGAATTTCGTTGGCTATATCTACCGGATTCGTAAGTATGTTCTGGTGTTCATTTGTAATGCAGTTGAGTGGGGGTGTTTATTGGTTTTTGAAGACTCTTTTGTTAATTTTCTTTGGACTTTTTTCATATAATTGTCTGTATTTGGTTATGGCTTTTTTGATACATTCTTGGGTGTATTTTGTGGTAATTTTTCGGGCATGTATAATTGCGGTTTTGGTTATTTGGGCTATTGTTTTTATCCATTCTTGTTGGTTAGGTTCTTGATTTGGGGGAGGTGGGATAATGACTTGAGTGTGATTATGTAGTTCTTCTATTATTGGGTGTGTTGACCAGTTAGGTGAGTTCTTTATGCGGTAGATTGCTTTCCTAATTAGATGATAGGTGGAGAGATGTTTTTTCCATTTTGTTTGTAGTTTTCTTGGTAGAAAACTTCCTTGTTGCGATGTTCGGTTTGTGAGGTCTGGGAGGGGTGGTGCGCTACACGTGTTTTGGATTTTTTCATAAATTTGTTGAATTAGATGGTCTAGCTTAGTGTAAGATCTTTGCCATTGTACTGTTGTTATTTGGTTGTTTTTTAATATGTTTGTGAGTTCGATTATTTGTAGTACGTTTTCTTCAACAAATTATGTTTTGAATAATTCGATGTTTGCTTGTGGAATGGGGTTTAGTAGCCTTGGTGATTTGTTTGTGGTTGGTGGCGTACAGCGGGCTAGTAGTGTATTTGGTGGTATATATAGTGTTACTGGGAAGTGGTCTGAGTTTAGGTTATGGTCGTTATCGAGAAGAAGTATATGAGCCCATGGAATGGATTCCAGCCCTCTCGTGAGGCCACGTCACATTTCCATTTATGTCCGTCCGATTCAGAATTTTTTCATGTCTGCCGTCGATTTTGAAGTGAAACTTAACCGGAGTTTTTGGCGATGGTTTCAAGGCGACGTTGAATTCAAGGCATCGTTGCTTTCCTATTTATGTTGCTCTTGGTTTGCCGTTTAGGGTTTGGCGACAACTTGGAACTTCTGACCAAATGTGACGCTCCTTTTCATCAGTCCCGATCGAAGGCCTTCGATCTTAATAAGTTACTCTTGTTTTGAGAAATTTGAATTTGTAATGCTGGTGTCTGTAGCTTGGCAATCAATGTCTAATTGCATGCGATATCTTGTGGAGTCCTGTGGGGTTTGAAGAGACTCTCGAAGAACTCATTTCTCGCTTGTATTTCAATATTATTCTTGCATTGGAGTCTTGTTGCGGCCATATCGAAGTAAAAGATGAGGGATGTTCTAGGGTTTAGGTTGCATCTTGCTGGATGGCCGAACATTGGATTGGGAGCAGTGCTGCAGTGGAGGGAGTGAGAATGAGGTGTATGATGGGAAGATAAGCAAAGTACTTTGAAGTTTGGATGTTGAGCAATTAATGCAAACAGCTTTGTGAGAGAATGTGGATTAGCAGGAGCAAAAGTTGAGATCTGCTTCGGGTTAAGTGTAAGTGCTACAAATGCGAAGTGGTCGTTGTTGCGTTATGATTGCAGGATTGGGTTCAGGTTTTTTCTTGATTAACCAGGCCATGGCGTAGAGATTAAGGCCTTCGGATTGAAGGTCGTTTGTTGAGTTAAATAGAGTCCATTTCTGTGTCTCTGCTTGCGATAATGTCATACACTACATCAGAATGAGTACATTCTAGAGAAGGTTATGGATGCATAAGAATGTAGATTTACATCAGTCTTGCGTTCAGAATGTAATTAGATATCTCAGCGCAGACGTTCAGATTTTCGTCAACACTGGACTTTCAGCATCAAATTTGACAGAAACTTAATTGCGAATTCGTTTCTGCAAGTGAAAGTATATGCACATCAAAGCGTTTAGGGTTTTCACAGAAACTCATGTGCACATCCTTAACGATGTCGGGGTTTCAGATTCTAGTCCTTCAGTACTTCCAAATACCGAATCTTTCGGAGTGCTGGAATCATTCATCTTCTAGGGTTGGGTCTAAGTCAAAAAATTGCTGAGGTAGAGTTGTAGCGTATCCTTCGTCCTGGAACGTCTCCTACTGTGGTCTGATGTGGAACTGAACATGAAATATTGAGCTGCACCAACATGAGTTTTGAAATTGGGAGTCATAATCTGAAAGCCCTTTTTGCAGCGAAGAGTGGAAGCTTCACAAGCTAATTGTTATGTTTCTAAGAATATATGCTGCATTATCTCCCCTTAAGATTTGATTTGGTCTTTTTGGAATAATTTATTGGAAGATGTTGACAGTCTTTAAAGGTCGAATCAAACCAGCAAGGAATGGTAGCAAGGATGTTGAAATGGCAGCCAAGGTTTCCCTCAAAGTTATGTTCTCTCAAAGTTATGTTTCCCTCAAAGTACACATAACTTTCTCACTAGATAATTATAGTACTCCAAATACACAAGATAATTATAGCACTCCAAATACACAGTAGCTTTCTGAGACAGAATATGAAATACACCGTTAGTACAAGATGATTAGCATATCTAAACCAAGGCTGTAGCAACTTTTCATCATAGGTTTTAACGCTCACATGAATATCTTGTTAACTTTCAAAGTGAAAATTCTTGTGCTCATTACATGGTCTTCTACGTCTGCCCCAATTATGTTGACTACTTAGCCTGAAAGTTGCGCGATGGATGGTAGAAGCAATATGTATTGGACCCAGATTAGTACAAGGTATTGATTCACTATAGCATGCAAAATACTAACTGAAATTATTCCACTGTTTCATATTTCCTTAGACGACAAAATGGTGATGGAAGCTCAGGCTTACTCCTTCACTAATTGAATAAAATCGTCAATGGTGCTTACAGTTAAGAGTGCACGTTATGAAGACCTGGTAGTTGCATATTTAGAAATTCAAGTTCCATTGCTCATGAAATAGAGCCAGTACCAAACTGAAATCCAGCATCTGCAGTAGAATTAGTATATGCCAGGCCGTGTCGTACTTTCACCACTTACAATATATAATTAAAAATTCCAAGAAAAGAAATTGGAAAAAGAGCATTTCATGAAGTATATTATAACATAACTTTGAACATAACAAAATTATGTTTCCCTCAAAGTACATGAAGTATGTTATGAAGCATTTCTCTCGACTTCTTCTTTCACCTCTCGTTTGTGGTTGATGAGTATAGAGCATTATTGGGTGTTTTAATGTAATATCCATCTATTAAGCTAGTTTGGTTGTAGTCTTGGCCCCCTTGTCTAGAGTATGAGCTGTTCGTGAGGATATATGTGAGTTCAAGGTTGTTTGTAAATGCATGTCATTCTATATCTTCAACTTGTGGTGGTGTTGTTATGTATCCATTTTGTCGTCCAATTAGGGCTATGTCTCTGTTAAAGTCTCCGCATAAGATGAGTGTGTGATTTGGGTGGTTAGTGTTTTGTTGTGTGATATTTTGTTGTATTATTGATATAAGTCGTATGTCCTCTTCGTGTGACGGCATGTAGATGTGTATTATTAGCCATGGTTGTAGGGGTTGGTTGTTTATTTTTATTATTTGTAAGTATGGTGATATTGCAGCTGGAGTGGGGATTTTGGTGATGTTACCGGGATACGCGTATGATTTGTTTATGAGTGTAAGGAGTCCACCTCTTGCAGGTGTATATGACATTCTTTGTTGTATACATCTTGTTAATGTATGTGTGTTGTTAAATATTAGCTTGTATTGTGGGAATAGGTTTTGTATGTATTTTGTGGATTTTGTTGCGGTTAGTTTGGTTTCTTGTATAGTGATGATTGCGGGATTGTTTGGTATATATGATATAAGTTGGTGGAGGTTTGGTAGGGCTGTATTTAGTGATGAAGCGTTCCATGTAATTAAATGTGTGCTGTGGTTTGTTGTTTGGTTTTCTTGGGGGTGCAACGTGGGTATGTCGGGTAGTGGCGGGGGGTGGGAATATTCATGTAGCGGGTCTTTACATTTTAAAGCTTCTGTAAGTAATTCATTTGGTAGAAAGGGAAATTTGTCTATTATTAGCTGTATATTTAAGGGTGCATTACTTTGTTTAATGAAGTTATATAGCTCTTTGTGGATGGTTCTGGGTGGGTTGATAATGTCTTGATTTGTTTGTAAGAATTGTGTGTATGAGTGCGTGGTTGTGATGTGTCTTTCGGGTGGGTTTTGGAGTGAGGTCATGCGTTCTAGAGCTATGGTTGTCCAATCAGGTTCCGGTGTTTGTATTAATAAATGATTGCATATTTCTATTACTGGGCTAATTGTGGTAATTAGTGCGTATAGTATGCATGGTGGTGGATGATGTTGATTTCTGTAGATGTATCTTGATAGGTGTGGGTAGTTTATAATTGCTTCGTGGTGTTTTGGGTGTGTTAGGTTTATGATAGGGGAGAATTGTTTTGCTAGATGTTGATATTTAGGTTGTAATTTGATTGTGCATTCTATAAAATACCTTTTACATCTATTTTTATGTGTGGTTGGATGTGTTTGTAGGATGTTGGGCATGGGTCCCGGGTTGGTTTCAATGTCCCCACTTTGTAGTATGAGTAAGTGTAAGAAAAATGCTTGCATTGTGAGAAGGTATTTTCGTCTTTTGTGTGTTGTGTACTATTGGTTTTTATTTTTCTTTCTTTTGATGTTTAGGTTTGTTATGTGTCTTGGGTGTTCAGTGGTTCTTTTTCGTGGTTGTTTGGAATATGTAGTTATGTTTTTTTTTGTTTTTTTGTTTTTTTGTTTTTTTTTGTTTTCTTAATTTTGGGCGAGGCCGGTAGGCCGAGTCCGTCTTAGGTGGTTTACGTGGATTTTGTTTTGTGTTTTTTTGTTTTGGTATTTGGGGGGATTTTTTGAGAGGGGTGGGTTGGTGTTGTGGGTTGGTGTTTTTGTAGAGATATGGTGTGCTTTTGTTTGTTTCCTTGTCGTCTTTTGTGTTTGGTATGGTTTTGGTTTTGTATGTGTGTTTTTTGTATTTTGACTGTGTGCTTTGGTTATGTTTGTTTGTTTCTTGTGTTTGTTCGTATGATTTATGTTTGTTTTTGTTAAGGTTTTACGTATATTATTTTGGTTTTGTTTTTTGTTTATTTGTTTTATTTGGTCATTGGTTTGGAGAGGTGTTTTGTTTTTATTGTTGTGTTTATTGTTTATAATATTGGTTGTTTGTATTTGTTTATGGTTTTCATGGATTTTGTTATTTTGTTTTGGGCTATCTATCTTATTTTGTTTATTATATTGTTTTGTTCGTATGAGTTTTGGGTTTGAGGCATAGTTTTCGGTGGGTTTTGAGATTTGGGTGGGGTTTGGGTGTTTTTGGCTTAGTTTTATTTATTTTTTGGTTTTTAATGAGTGCATGTTTGGTTGCGGTGAGAGGGTTGTTTGTGGTGGGTGTTGTGTTTTCTATTTGTTTGGATAAGCAATATGTGTGTTTTGGGTACTCTTTGTATGTTGGGTGGAATCTGTATTTTTGGTGAGGTCTATATTTTGGGTGCAACATGAATTTTGGGTGGGGTTTGCATTTTTGGTGTGTGTAGTATTTCGTTTGAGTATTGTCTTTGTGTGTGTGTAAGGTAAGGTAATTGTACTTGTATTCCATATGGTATTTTGGGCATTGTAGGGTACTATGCTTAGTATGTTGGTAACTGGTATTATAGAGTACGGGTTTTGTTGTAGGTGTGTGTATGGTACTAGGGTGTGGTCGGGTTTCTTTGTTTTTTGATGGTTTGTCTTTTTTTGCATAGGAGGCGTATTGTGGTTGTAGAGTAGCGTAGATGTTTGTATTAGAGAGATACAAAAGAATCTTTAATCTCTTAGGGGATGCAGTAATTAAGTTGATGGGCCTTAGTTGATAGGAAGTGTTAGATGGTCTATGACTTGGTGTGTTAGTTGTGGTTTTGTTTTTTTGGTATGTTTTTGTTTTGTTGTCCTTATCTTTTATCTTTTTTTGTTTTTTGTTTTTTGTATTGGCGAGGCCGGTAAGCCGAGCTCGTTTTAGTTTATTATGGTTTTTGTTAATGATTATCATGGGTTTTGAGTATTTTGCATGGTATTTGTGTTTTGGTTTGTGGAAATTTTTTGGATGGGGTTTATATTTTTGGTGGGGACTATATATATATATTTATTTATTTATTTATTTATTTATTTTTGGGGACTATATTTTGGATGTAATATGTAATTTATGTGGGGTTTGTTTTTTGGGTGTGGATAGTATTTCGTTTGAGGTTTGTCTTTGTGCGCATATAAAGTAAAGCAATTGTACTTATATTTCTTATGGTATTTTGGACATTGTAGGATATTGATGTTAGCATGATGGTATCTAGCATTATAGAGTACGGACTTTGTTGTAGGTGTATAGTATTTGGTTTGAGTATTGTATTTGGCTGGAGTATAGTATTTGGTTTGAGTATTGTATTGGGCTAGAGTATTGTATTTGGATGGAGTATAGTATTTGGTTTGAGTATTGTATTTGGCTAGAGTATTGTATTTGTGCACGTATAAAGTAGAGAAATTGTACTTGTATTCCATATGGTATTTTGGACATTGTAGAGTACCATGACTAATACGATGGTACCTAGTATTTATTCTATGTGTAATACTATATCCAATACTATGTCTAAGTACGTGTATATATCTAAGATAGTATTGAGGTAAATAATTTTTTTTTCCCCGGCGATTTGTGGTCAATCCACATTTGGCAGGTTTTTTATCATAAGATTTGGGTTTACCATCCCAGTAATTTGTTGCATCCCGGTAAGTGCCATGGTTAATGTGTTTTGGATGTCCAACATTTGCTTCTTCAATTTTTCGTTGATGTCATCTACATAGTTGTGGGCCTCTTTGACTATGTCATCCTTCAAGACCTTCATCTCTTCGTGTAGTTCAAGCTTGAGTTTCTTGTTACCTTCTTCAATGGCCTCCTTCATGATGGTAAAAACTTCGTTTTTGGTGGCATTTTTCTCTCCTTGGTTTTGGTTTTGGATTGCTTCAATGGTGTTCACCAAGCAAGTGTTAGTATCTTCAAATCCAAACTTGATCAACAAATATCTAGAAGGTTTGTCAATATCATCAAGACTTCTACGGTGTGGAGTGATTTCCACATGATAAACACCAATTTTTTCCTCTTTTCCTACAAACTTTTTGTATACAAAGGGGTTGAGACATTCTACATTTGTACTACCATTGTGTCTAATTCCATATTGCTTATGGAACCAAATGGAGACAACATTCTTGGTTCCAATTATCTTGCAAATTTCAAGAGATGTGTCATCTATGCTCATCAAGATGGGAAGGTTGTAGAAGGTGAGGGTTAGAGCTTCTTTCCTTTGTTTTTGCTCCAAGGTGAGAGAAGGCCCTTTCTTCACTTACCCTTCCAAAATTTCATGGTGTGTTGCAACTTGGAGGTCTTGAATTTTCTTGGCTTGTGAGGGGGTTGGTGCAACAATGTAAGCATGGTTGTTGGAAGTGCCCTTTTGCACCTCTACAATCTCAAATTCATGACCTCTCCTAAAACTATTCTCTAAAACATCTTTGAAGAGCATGTGTGAAGAGACATCAATCAAAGTTTCACTAGTGATTTTGATTGAAAGGTTGTTGTTCCTAGCTATGGAGTGGTAAGTCTTACATACCTTTCCAAGAGTACCTTGGGTTGATTTGGGGTCCAATTGTAGAATGAATGGTCTAAGTCCTTTCAACTAGGCCACCCCATCAATTTCGGGGTGGAGAAGGTGGAGTTTGGCAATTCCCGCCCAAATTCCTTTCTCCCCACCTCTCTTAACACTCATGCACATGATAGATATGGGCTCAGGTATTTGCATCAATTCAAGTCTTTTCCTTACTAGTTCTTTCACATGGTTATGGAGGAGAGGGGTGTTGGGTAATTGAAATTCAATAGCAACATGGAAGTCCAAAGAGAGACATGTATTGGGATCGATTGGGATATCATATGGGATTTGCGTTAGGTTGAGGTGTTGTCCAAGGACACCATCCTCTCTCTTATCTGGGTAATAGATTTGGGGTATCCTTGGGAAGGATATTGTCACCCCCTCCATTTCTTCCGCTTCCTTCTTTGGTACACCCCTAAGTACCCTATCTTCGATGGATTCACCATCGAAGAGCTCATCCAACCCCTCTTCCATAGCCAATTTCTCCATGTTAGTGAAACCATACCAAAAATTTTGACGGAACCTTCGTTCAGGGAAAATAGAATTTACCTATGTGACTTGTGGGCGTCGTTGTGGGGTTTGGTGTAGAGATTTGCTCGGTGTTGTCTTCTCCCGAGTCCTCTTGGTGCCTATTTCCTTCGCAGCTTGATTCTCCTTTGCCTTCTCTGCTAAGAGCCGCATGAGGTTTTGTGAGGGTGTGTCTACCTCCATGTTGTCCTCGTTGCTTGAGTTGCCTCTATATGCGGAGGGTGACGCCATGTTGGGAATTAGGTGTGTTAAGTGGTGCAGTTGGGCTTCTACTGTCACAATTTTTTTTTGTAGCCCCTTTATGTCACCTCCCGCTTTTTTTCTCGGTGACAGTCAGCAGCTTCTCCTCCTGTCACAGCTACCTACTGTAGCCCCCTTGTGTCTCCTCCCGCTCCCTTCTCGGCGTCTATCAGCAGTAGGTTCTCGTGACTTCCCGCTCTCGTGAACCCCGGTCCTTTCTCGGCGTTCGTCAGCAGTAGCTCTCGTAACTTCCCGTTCACTTCTGTTGTATCTCTGCCCGCTTCTTTCTCGGCGTCTATCACAGTGGCTTCTCGAAACCTCCCGTTTTCTTGTGTCGTCTCCCGCGCCCTTCTTTCAACATCTGCCGATTTCTGCACTCTTTTCTTTTTTGTATGTGTGGCAGCGCAGCTGCTGTTTGACGACCTTTCTTGCCCTTTGGAGAGTTTGTTGCAGCTTCCTACTGTAGCCCCCTTGTGTCTCCTCCCGTTCCCTTCTCAGTTTCTATCAGCAGTAGCTTCTTGTAATCTTCCCGCACTCTTATGTTGTGTCTCCTCCCGTTCCCTTCTCGGCGCCTTATCAGCAGTAGCTTTCGTTACCTCCCGCTCTCTTATGTTGTGTCTCCTGCCGCTCCCTTCTCGGCGTCTAACAACAGTAGTTTCTCGAAACCTCCTGTTTTCTTGTGTCGTCTCCCGCTCCCTTCTTCGGCAATCTGCAAGTTTCTGTGTCTGTGTGGCAGCACAGCTGCTGTTTGACGATCTTACTTGCCCTTTAGAGAGTTAGGCGTGTCTCTGGGTTACAGACGAATCTTAAAGACCTCTGCCCCTTAGTTTTCTGGGCAAAGGTTGTTATCTGTGGGCTTAGGGTGTCCACACTGATTTCCTAGTTTTCAAGAGTTTGGGTTTCGGGTGCTAAGGCTTAGGGTGTCCACACTGATTTCCTAGTCTCAGGAGTTTGGGTTTTAGGTGCTAATTAAGGGTTAGATCAGGTTTACTCTTCTTACACATGTTTCTAAACACATGCTTCTATAGTCTGAATTTTTCTCAAACAAATAGCAGCTAATCTTTTGTTTCAGACTTTGTTGCTTTCCCGAATCTCTAAACTAGTGTGCCAGTTTTTTATTTCTCCTACACAGATCAGGGGTCTGTTATCACAGGTTATTTCGTTCTGCAGATCTCGCTACTGGTTCGCCGATTGAGATTACATGTTTTCTTTTTCTCCGATAGAGCAGCAGTTATGCTGCTCTTTTTGGGTTTGGATTGTCTACTCAGGTTTTCTCGAATGCGAAGTTTGCAGATCCGTTTACACTCTTCTTACCGCACACTCTCAGAGTTGGCTACCTTACAGATCGTAGTTTTTCAAACAAATAGTAGCTAGAGATCTTAGTTTTTCAATCAAATAGTAGCTAGGCTGTTGTTGTAAACTAGTTAACTTCACAGGTTCATTGGATCTCTAAACTTTCGTTCCAGATCTGCTTTCCTCTACTCATACCAGTGGCCTAATCATAGGTTGTTTCGTTTTCACATATCTTGCTTCAAGCATTTGGACTTATACAAATTGGGACTTTGCTAATCTGTCTATGCATTAAACATTCAATGATGTAACCTAATCATCTACTTGTGAGAATGCTTTACAAAACTTTTTTGGTGTATCGCTTGCTCCGCGGTACGGGTTGATGCTGATCGCCGAGGGCTGTGCTTGTTGCGTCTCCTTGTTGAAGCAATGTCGGGGCAGTGTCAGATGTGTTGTATCTTGTTGGTATGTTGTGCAGTTTGGGTCATGTTGCGCTTGGGTATGCTGGTAACCTTAGATCTCATATTCGTGTTGCTGCTTCGCCATTACCCATCGGCACCAACACATGCTCGTACTTGTGGATTTCAGCCCGCTTCAGTACCAATCCACTTTGAGGCAGCTACAACACTTCAATGGGATCTAGGTTGAGATCTAACAATCTACACTTTGTGAATCACGATCTGGGCATCACTCCTCCCGGAACACACAAGTAGCTTAGATGTATGACCTAACACATATTTACACGCAACAATCCTTCCCTGTCTCAGTGCTTTAGCTCCGCTCAGCCATCTCTTCCAAGGAATACTACATTGGTATGGCCTTGATAATTCATAGCATGGGCACATGATCTAATAGGTCTCTTCCCCAATTCTCCTAGCTTCATCTTTAGCTTCCTTTCTTGGTTGTTGCTATATCTATTTTCTGAATGTTTAAGTTGACCGAAAAATGTATTAATGACTCACCCCATTGAATCAAGGCCCACATATGCAATATCCTCACTTGGCCATCTTTTTTGCTGCTTTTCTCCGACATTTGCAATAGTTCTAACTTGTCATCTTATGACTTATCAAAATTTCATCATGTAGAATCCATTATATCTAGGGTACACTCGACTCTCCCTAAAAATTCACACCTACCTTATTAACTTATAGAAAACTAGGTGGAACATTACCTTTCCATATGTATATTTTGTAAGCCAAAACTCTTTTTAAGTTCCCTTTTATACGCCCATGTGGTATTGTACAACCTGTATTGATTGCCTCCCTCGCCCCCCCCCCTTTCCTAAGGTAAACTAACGGATCAAACTTTAAAATAAAACCCTAAAATCTACACATGAGCTGAACACAAAGTCTATTAGGCCGCCCACACATACTGGTGGTGGGCAGCAGTGAACGGGCGAACTCCGTTCATTGCCACCAGTTTGTGTGGGCGAGAACCGGGGAGAGCCGGTAGTTAGTCCACATGAACTGGTTGATTTTGAGAAATTACCCGGTTGCAGTTCAAGACTTCAGGAGAATTTGGTACCTAAAGTTACAAAGATGCACTGATTGATTTTGAGAAATAACCCGGTTGAAGTTCGAGACTTCACGATAACTTGGTACCTTAAGTTACAAAGATGAACCGGTGAGTTTGAGAAATAACCCAGTTGAAGTTCAAGACTTCACGATAATTTTGTACTTTAAGTTACAAATATGAACCGGCGAGTTTGAGAAATAACACGGTTCAAGTTCAAGACTTCATGATAATTTTGTACCTTAAGTTACAAATATGAACCGGTGAATTTGAGAAATAACCCAGTTGAACAAGACCTCACAAAACTTATCAAGTGTTCTAGAGGAATATAGAGAATAAACCTCAAATTAATAAAGAAAAAACTGAAAGTTCACACAACATGTAACCAATCGGACTTGGAAAGAATAGAATTTTAACCGATCATGCCAAAAAAATCTCCATGGACAATTGGTCAAATTTGATAGTTAGTGTGACTTACTATTTGGATTCACAAGGTGCTATATCCTTTTACTAATGAAATAAATTTTTACCAAGTAAAGTTGTCAATGTTTTATAATGTCCAAACTATCAATTTAACATTTGGTAAAATATGAGATGTACAGTTTATAGATATAGCATTGCGTAATTCCACATAGTAAGCTTTGCCTAAATATCATATTCAATTTAGTTATAGAGAGATATGAATTCGTGGCCTCTATGTAGACTCACTCATTGCGAAGGTGAAAACGTAGTGATTTATCTCGCTTGAAATTATCCAGAAGTGAGAAATTATCTCGCTCGAAATTATCTAATAATGCGAAATTATCTCGCTCAAGATTTTCTAATAGTACGAAATTATAAAAGCGTGTAAAATTGCTGATCACAGCAGTGAACGAGCGAGTGGCAGGACCGATGCGACCAGTCGTTGCCATTGCTATAAAGTTATAAAAAAGCTCAACCCTGTTGGTGGGAGTTGTTGATTGGCCTCACCACCAGTAGGTGTGGGGAGGCTATATGCCACCTACCACGACGTAAGCCCGACGTAAGATCAATTGTACATCTCTCAAGAACACAAAACAAAACATCCTAGATATGTACCAATCCTATGGAAATAGTTTGCACTTGAATAAAATGACTCTTCATTTATGCTTGCTTCCACAATATGTCAATTTATAATTTTGTTGGCTCTGTGTGTAGGACAGAGACTATGCATCAACGTCTTCGTTTTAAGAGCAAATTTCCTAACCACTTTGCGTTCACACTTGGACATTATTTGTTCTTGTTATTTTTGGTCCACTTTATTTAATGTGGATGTTAACTATAGTTAACTATAGTTAACTATATATATATATATATATATATATATATATATATAAATATATAAAACTATAACTGCTCCCTAAAATGCATTGAAAGAATCTAGTTAACTATAGTTATTTCGGTAGTTCTTGATTATTTATTTTGAAAATTTCTATTCTGAAAATTTCGGGTGATAAATGAATAGCTTCAATCCTTGTCCCGCATTTGAGATGAAGGTGCACAAAATCCAAGAAAGGTTTGGTATAGTAAGTAACCATGGATTGGCATGAGTAAAATGGACAATTACAATTGTAGTCTTTCATAGTAAAGGACAGAGCCTCACGGTTTTACCGTTTTCTTGTTAATATAGAAGCCTGAGAGTTTAAAAAATAAAGAATTTTAATTTGTTGGAAAAATGGAATAAATTAAGAAATTAAGGAAAAGAAAAAATAATAATAAAAGGTTCAAGGTCTCAAGTTGAGCCATAAGTGTAAAGTGGAGTTGAGCGAACAAGCTTGAGGTTGAAGAGGACTCAGCCACTGTGAAGGTTATTTTCAAGCTCTCAAGCTTCTCTAATGTGCAAAGGGGGTCTCTAAGCAGCTAGTTTTCATCCGTATGACGACGAGTATCCAGCGTAAGTCGCAATTTGTCATCCATTCGGTTGGTGAAAAGTGGATGAATATCATCCTCCGTTTCACCGACGAGAGTTTAGGGTTTGGCGCTCCTGCTCCCCCCGCCCTCTAACTGTGTCTCCCTTGTCTGATTTAGAGCTAGTGTCTACGCGAACAGCATTTTTGTCATTACGAACTGCTTCTCTCGATTGAACTGCGATTTGTTTGTTGAAGAACGGAGAGGTGTTAAAAAATGACGACGGCAGAGGTTGATGCGGTGGATTTCGAGCCAGAGGACGATGACTTGCTGGATGACGATGTGCCAATGGAAGAAGTAATGGACGCGGCTCCTGCTGCGCCTGCGCCGAAGCTGAGGTCTACGATTATTACGAGTGCTGTGGGAGGAGGAGCTTCACAATTGGCTTCTGGTGCTGGTGCTGGTGCTGGTGCTGGTGCTGCAATGGGACGCAAGACGAAAGGGCGAGGGTTTCGAGAGGAAAACGATGTGGACCGCTCCAATCGATATGCGGCGAAGGAATTTGAGTCTCTTGACTCCGAAGGTGGTCCAGGTCCCCAGCGCTGTATCCTCTCAATCTCTTACTCAATCCTTCTCTTGCTGTTCAAATTGCCTTATTAATATGACTGAAACCCTCTGGAATGCCATCAACCATTTATTAACCATTCAATGTTATCAATCATTCATGTGAACCATCCACCATTCAATGTCATCAATTATTCAATGTCGTCAACAATGTCCTCAACTATTCATGAGAACCATCCATGGAACTCAGGTAGGTTATATAACGGGTCGTTTGCTATACAGGGGATTGTGTTTAAGCCGATTAGTCAAACATCCACAGTGACTACAAGTGATCGAGCTAGTTAATTTGTAGTCAACGAGCTTAAAGTGAGAGACCCCTAAGTGAGCTAGTTGTAGTGATTAATGCCCTTACAGCTCAAGCACCATTCCTTCTAACTTTTTGGCGCGGCATGAAAGAACTGCTCTCTCCTCCTATCAACCCTATTAGTGCTCCCAAAATTTTCTACCATTGGATTTTAGAATCATGAAAAGCTTCATTTTGCGAATTAGGGTTTGAATGACTTATCAGAGTTCCCATAGACATCTGGATTCTCACACAATTTTAATTAGCTGGAAGGCGGATTTCTCTGTGTGTAAATGCCATCCTCCATAAATATGGCCAGAGCTGCACCAGTATCAGCAGCAGCATTGAGAGTTAATTTTAGGGTCATAGGTGCAAAATTTTTATTTCTTGAACTTTTCTTGTAGGAGAAATATTCAACGAGAAGAGATTATTTTCGTCTTATCATGGAAGTCAAGTGTGGCTTACCACCTTAGAATCACATGAATTAATGGAATCCCTTGTATGATTTCCCCCAAGGAACTCTGAAATGTCACAGAACACTTGGGTGAGGATGCTTCGAGACAGTCAGAAAGAGTTTCTTTCTGTATACTGTATATAGAGCAGGTGGCTGTAAGGCACAGATTCAAGCTACCATTGACTGGATAGAACATCTCAATCAATCTACTGAGCGTTTGCATTCCTGCCTTGCATTAAAGTTTATTTTACAAATCAATTTATGTACAAAATTTCCCTAATTAATGTGGGTGAAAATACAGTTTAGTAGGAATACAGAGTGGCCTAAAAGCATGTAGGTAGCAATGCCCAAGATCATTTCCCCTAAAATCTCTCCCAATGCTTGTGTGAGGCACTTATAGAATGTTATTGACCTCTTCTAGTCGGACTTCATTGTTGGATCTAGGAAATTTGGGTGGGGCACAATAGTTGGAGAATTTTGTGGAAGGACAGGAGTTTATGGCCCACTTTCTGAGGAATGCACTTAATTATGAAAGTTGAATATGCTATTTCTTTGAGGAGCCAATCTTAATTAAGACAATTCCGCACGCCTCGTGTCCTGTTTCTTGTATCCCCTGAATCTAGTAGTCACAAGTTGAGAAGCGGATCATGAATGTTGTAGTCTAGGCTAAGTGTGTAATTAGTTTACATGGTGTAATTGTTACATGTTGGAATTGGGGGGTTTGCTTCAACCCAGCTTAGTATCTAAGAGCTCTATTGTAGCTATAGTCTGTGCCACATGTAACTGGTCAATTTAAACTTCTAATTAAAATGTTGTAGGGTTTCATATATAAATAGGTATGTGTGTGTGTGTGTGTGTGTGTGTGTGTGTGTGTGTGTTATATGTGTGCTGTCCTTAACATATATGCACCAGCTGTGGAGGGTTGGATCATATTGGTGACCGGTGTACATGAAGAGGCGCAGGAGGATGACTTGCATGAAACTTTTTCTGAGTATGGAGAGATCAAGAACTTGCATCTTAACCTTGATCGTCGAACAGGGTTTGTCAAGGTATGTCACATTCATTAATTACTTTTTGTGCACAAGTGGTGTGTCTTTTTACGGTCACATTGTTCTAGCTGCCAAAGAGGATGAATCTGGACGTTTCTGCAGGTGAGAGTGCTCAAGGGTTCTAGGCATTCTCCTTAAATGAGTAGCCAAAATCCATGAGGCATATCAGTCATAGTCCAGTATGTTCTGCTCTCTGAATTCATAGTTCAGTTACTTTTTATCTTGACCAAATGTAGGGGCATTTTGCTACACCTGCAGGGCTATGCACTGATTGAGTATGAGTCAAAGAAGGAGGCACAGGGAGCAATTGACAATTTGAATGGAAAACAGCTATTAACACAAACAATATCTGTTAATTGGGCATTCAGTAGTGGCCCACTCCATAGGCGCAATGTTCGAAGAAGGTAAGATTTTGCTTGTGTGTGATTGTGCCAGCCAGCATTGCAACTATGATTTTCTTGGGTGCTCTTTGTTTCTCAGAATGGATGAAATTTTATATTTGCCAGAATTATATGTTGACTTCAATTCTGATCTGCAAAATCATGCAGGTCACCACGAGGTGGGCACCGGTCACGGAGTCCTGTCCGAAGACGGTATTAAGAAGATGATAGGATTGTATACAAGCCTGTGGTGAGATTCAGGTTTGAAGTAGAATCAGGAAGATAGCCAGCTGGTCTTCAATGAGATTTAAATCCAGTTGTCTTTCACAGTACATTGTCAAGAACTTCATTAGAATCAGGGTTAAATATCTTTCAACCCACGAAGTGTTAGGGGTACAAGACTCTTGCTCTGCATATGGTAGTTCCTTTCTGTCTCGTGAATACCTGCCTTCCTCTGTCTAAGGCCTCTGTTCATGTTGTAATTTGCTAATTTACTTGCACAATATTTTACCAACATTGGCTTCTGTACTTTGAAGAGGCTTGTTATTTGGATAGTAATCTTACTCAAAACCAAAAGCAATGCCAGTATTCTGCCATGGGCATCTGCAATGTCGAGTTGATGTTACAGATGTGATCATCATTCAATCAAATAAATATCAAGACGTGGTAGACACCCTAACATTACCAAACCCAATGGTGTTAAATGTTGTGTTGAAATCGAGGCACGGCAGTGGGTCAGCCCCTCGGGGGTCGGGTCCTGGCATGCCTGCAACAGAGCCTTTGCTGGCCCGGGCCGTAACGACACCGTGGCACGCCAGGCTGCCCGTGCCCAGCTTCACATCACATCACCTTCCATCATGGCATCCCCATGCCGTGAGGACCATGTGGGGTTCCTAACCTAATCACCCTAACCTAATCACCCTTGGGGACAGTGTTTTGGGGTTCCTCTTTGAAAGACCTCCATCCAGCCATGGCTGTTGAATCATTGTAACTTGCACACTTCGGATTTCTGCCGCAATGACTGTCTTGTATCAAGTGATGCGATTGCAACAATGATGCACTGAAGGGATCAGAGGTGATCAACGTTTGGAGCGCTTCTTCCCAAGCACGTTGGAACCATGCCTCTCATTGATCATAACCTAGGCATTTAGCAAAAAGTGTAGATTTCCGTCATAATGTATTGTCTTCTATGTAGTGAAGTGATTGCAACATCCAAGCACTGAAGTTATACAGAAAAAACATCGTGTCGTGCGCTCAGTGTACAGATAGTGGTTACAATCATCCTCACTGATTGTGTTTTAGGGTTTATTTCCAAATTTGGATTCTAACATCGCTTTTGATTGATGGCATGTATTCGTTTAGGATTTAGTTCGCATTTAAGCCGCAGTCCACTGTCTTCCATAGAACTACAAAGAGCTAAAAACGGATCTAAGGACATTTTGTCGCTTGTATGTGGATGTTGTCACTAGAGATTGAGGTTCTCAATGGTTGACTATGTTACTCACGCCGTTGTTAAATAATATGCTGCACTGCACAGCAACGTACACCTTCTTGCAGATGGACATCCTACCTCCAACCAAGCACATCGCACATTGTGTGGCCTGCAACCCTCTTATGAGTCTACATATCAAGAGGTACACAAGGCAGACTTTGAGCGGCTCCGCAGTTTAGTTCAGACACCCTGAACGACACTTTCATGCACATAGATTTGACGTGGGCAACCCAGATCCGCGCCAAAGGGAGAAGGGACAGTCTAGGATTCATGCTCCAGTTTCAGTACTGTACATACCATGGGCAAAAGTGCATGATTTTGTGAAAGGTGAAGAAGCTCGTACTAATGGTCCCTGCAAGTTTGTTTGTTGGGGCACTCTATCAAACCAACAGGGGAAACTCACGTTCCCCCATTGGAATAGCTATTCCGCCATCATGAGGTGTGTTTGCAACCAATGATCTGAATTCCATTGTGCATGTTGTCATGTCACACATTTCAAAAATAAACATGGCTAGATATATATGACTTGCACATGTTACAAACAGTAACCTGGCGTACAACCACTGCACGTATCACCATACCAGCGACCCATTAGGGTGTATAGGCCAAGTTGGGCACCTTAGTGATTTTAGGGACTCTCTGATGTTAGGGTGTGAACAATGCGACAAAAAAACGCTTCATTTTCCCAATTTTGGGTATTTGTTTTGGTATAGTGTGTGTAATGACAAATTACCTTGATTCACTGGTTACATGACGTTGATTCATTTTTTTGTGGGAATTGAAATTTGCAATGCACCCAAACCATTCTGACAACATTTACATTGTTTCAAACAACTCCTATAAAAAATCCATTTCCAAAACAACCATTCAGGGCCACGGTACTTTCATAAGCAAATGTACTGAAGTCCCATGTTACACTTATTATACATGTTACATATGTAAAAGTTCATCCTTGGGTGTACGTGGAAGTCATAAAAACAATATCTTAGCTACCAAAATGTTTTCCTTCCTATATAACATGTATCCAACTTATAACCTAGCAGTTCTGGAGGTCTGCAACTTAGGCGGTTTAGAATATGTTTTTAGTATAGTGTATGTAATGACAAATTACCTTAATTCCCTGGTTACATGGCATTAATTCATTTTTTTGCGGGGATTAAAATTTGCAATGCACCCAAACCATTCTGATAACACCTGCATTGATTCAAACAACTTCTATAAAAAATTCATTTGTAAAACAACCATTCAGGGCCACGGTACTTCCACAAGCAAATGCACTGAAGTCTCATATTACACTTATTATACACGTTACATATGTCAAAGTTCATCATTGGGCGTACGTGGAAGTCATAAAACAACTTCTTAGCTACCAAAATGTTTTGCTTCCTATGTAACATGTATCCAACTTGTAACCTAGCAATTTAGGCGGTTCTCTAGTGAGTGGCATCCATGACGGCCTCCTCTGCAATTTGGGATATCTCAGCAAATGTGTCGACGACCACGACCACGGGCGCCTCGGCAGTCTGGGATTTGCCAACCACGTCAAGGTCCTTAGCCAAATTTTGTGCTGCATTGAATGAAGAACTCGGTGTAGGAGACACCGAATCTTGCCAGTCTAAATCTATTTGGGTCATGGGAATGTGCCATGTGGGTCCAACATGCACGTCTGCATGCGTGGAGACCGAGTATTCCGCATCCTTATTGGATTGTGGTTCCACCGAGGGCTACATATCCTTTAAAGCATCTGTCTTGCTTAAATTTCTTGTATTGCCAACATTGGTAGTATTGGTGGCCTCCACCTCACAGCAAAGTACATCCGCTTCGTGTTGACTGGGTGTTGGCGGATGCACTTCTGATGTCTTACAACGTTCTCTGACAATATTATTTGCAATAGCTCGAAGCTCGTACAAGTACTCAGCCGGCTCCTGCGGTGGGACCATAACACCTACGAACAAGTATACACATCAACAACGTTATGTTCGTAACCTCAGGAAGGTATGTTAATAACAAATCATTATGTTACAAATTACCTGGGTTGGCAAGGACATATCCGATGTCTATGTCCTGTCGATATTGTAGCCACCGTTCGTAACATGCAAGGGGGGCGAGTACTCAGAGGGACGATCACGAATCATTCAAGCTTTCAACCACAACTTCTTGTCGTGGAAGGCCATGTCTTGAACTGCTCTGAATTGGGTTGACCTGCACCACATCCGCAATTCCGCCCACCATTGAACGCCGGGGTTCCTTAAATCCTTCCAAACACCCTCCACGTCTGCAACCCACTGCTTATGTGAATCCACCGTCCTAGCTCCTGCAAATAAGACGAAACTTTCTTCTTTCAAATACGCCGTTGTCACCTGCCAAGCATGTGAGCTGAATCCACCGACTATTTCCGCGAGCTTCAGCCATTTCGTAACATTCGCATCAGTGAAGTCGTCCCAAGGGTGCGATAGTAGAGGAGGCAATAGGTTGTAAAACTTCAGAAAACAACGAAAAAGAAGAACGGACCAAGGCACATGGTAGACCTTTCTCAGATGAGAATATTGCAAAAGCACAGCATGTACATCCCTACGCTCAGCAATTGAATGTAATAAAGGGTATGCAGGTCTGAAGGTGGCACAGATAGGATTGGCTACAAAGGAGGGATAAAAATGGTGCCAACTCCAAGTAGCTTGCAGCATGCGCGGGTAATTATCGTCATCCCATTGCTTCATGGCCCTGGCAATGGCTTCGCCAACTTTGTTTTGACGGTCGTCCTCACATTATTTTCGTTGTTTCACCACATGCCGCCTCAGAAATATGTCTTAGACGTAAGTGACTAGAACAACAATCTCTGTGGCTACAGTGGGGGCGTCATGAATCTTGCTAACAACATCCGCGACTATCTGCGTGATTGCCGCTGTTACTTCTGATTTGGCCTGCATCAACATGGGCATGTTATGTTACAAGGACATTAACATCTCTGAACATATATTACAAATACATAACATAGACAAAAGATGAACGACATTCCGCGAGCAGTCCCCTAAACCACATGAGCCATTGTTACGAAAAACATAACACTTGTACTTGATGCGAAGGAGAATGAAATCTACTATAGGCCGCAAACAACCTGTCCGTGAATGCGGGGTCATTATTCTATTTTTGCACCTCATCCTCAAAGACCTGTGTGAGCCCAAAAGGGTGCCCACATTTAGTCTTAGACCCTTGAAACGTTAGTTGATGCACTTTGAAGTAGCATGTTACTTCACAAAAATATAAAAAGAGTGAAATGTTAGTCTTAGAAGTACCATGTTGTAAGAGGCTAGGATGTGAGTTGTTATTGTGTTTTTACCTTCGGAAGGATTTGAGTGAATGAGGATAGGTAAGGAGAACTTGGATTGAGTAGTTAGTGAGTAGGCTAGTACAAATGGATGGAGACAACCAAAGTGACTCAAGAGGCAAGTGCATTCGAATTGGGATGAATGGAGGATCACATGGAGCGCACAAGTGGACCACCTCATCATGGCCACTTAATGGGGAAGGCCCAAGGAAGAATGCAAGGTGGAGGATAAGCAAATTCTCAAAGCACCAATCAAATCACGAGTTAAGCATCGTGGTTTGAATTAAGTGGTGAGCGACGATTTGGGAAAGTAAGGGGAGAAAGTTATGGCGGCGGAAAGCGAAGGAGGCTAAGTTTGGGTTGAAGCATCCCAAGTTTGGTAAAGTGTGGTAGGTAGAAAGCCAAGGCTAGTTAAATGTTCGAATTAGGATCATTGTTGATCATTTGAGGGAGGAAGGCTTAGAAGATAGGATTGGCGCCTACTAAGTAGGAGGAAATCTCAAGGGCTTATCGTGAGCCTTGAGGGTGCTCACCCCCTCAAGCTTACTATATAATCCCTCATTCTTCCCTCACTCATCCTCTCTTTCCTTTGTGCTCCAAGGCACCCCACGAGTTATAAGTGTGGGTGTGGGAAGCCATATTGGAGCACATGTGTGTGCTTAGTTTTTAGTTTGAGAGCCAAGGCTTGTTAGCCTTGAAGAGGGCTTGACCTCTTGGTAGAATTAGTGTTGACGTGAAGGATTTTAAAGTTAATTCATGATTCCAATTTGTGGTACTTTAAGTTCATGTTTTGAATACACGTGGTTGCAAGTTCCATGTTTAAGAGTTGAGCACTTGATGTTGTGATGAGTGCAAAAATATACTTGTGTGGATTAGTTAGTCTTAGTGAAGTTAGGAAATTCTCTCTCCCCCTCTCCTCTCTAGGATTTTAGGATTTTAGGATTAGAGAAGAATTGTGTGATTAGAAAGGGGTTGTTAGTAGAATTAGGGAAATTAGGTAGGAAGATTAGTTAAGGGCTTGAATAATTAGTGAGGTAGTTGGGGATTACAACTACAAAGTTGTGGGTTCATGAAGGAGCTGGGTTTATGAAGGAGCTGGGTTTGTTTAGTTAGAAAGTAAAGAGCTGGGTTTATGAAGGACCTGGGTTTGTTTAGTTAGAAGCTAAGAAGCTGGGTTTATGAAGGAGCTGGGTTTATGTAATTAGAAAGTAAAGAGATGGGTTCATGAAGGAGCTTAGTAGATAGCCTACCTAATTAGCTCATAGACAAGTAGTTAGTTACATTATGCTAGTTAGTGTTATGTGTGGCTTTCACAAGTAAATGTATTTGAGATTGACTATAGAGAATAGTGTTTTTTTTAACACTTGCATCCTCTCTTTAAAAATAAACCACGTGTACAACTTAATGGAGAATGTGGAGCACTCTCGCGATGGCAAGACAAAGGAAGCAAAGACCAAAGTTAAATCCAAGACCACTTGAAGGGTGAACCTTGCACTATGGACTCATCCAAGTCCAAATCCAATACCGCGGAGGAATGTGAGTCCAAACCCACTACTCGGACTACGGACGCTTAAGGGTGGGGGGTTTGGCCTCACATAATTGGTGCGTCCGCCGGGAGCGAAGCGGAAGGTAGTTACAAGACTTGGAGGCGACTAGGAGACTTGGAGGCAACTAGGAAAAATTGGAGACACAAACTTGAGAGAAGGGAAGGAGCACCCGAAACTCGGTAAGTATTCTCTCTTTGGGTTACATTTGAATTCATTGTATTTCAACTATTCCTTGGAATGAATTGCATTGTCAATTACGCAAATTCATTTTTGAGGAAGGAGCGCGGCGAAGGTACGTCCTCAACCTTTTTGGGGATTTGCTAAGAACTTAAAAGGAACCTATAACCGAGTAGCTCATTAAAACATTAGAGGGTAAATTCACCTTAGGACATTGAACTTTGACACTCACCTCGGGGTGAGTCTCAAAGTTTTGGGAGTTGTCATTTCATGCTCTAGATTAAATTAATATTTCACAAAGTTTATGGTGTTGTTACATTGAGTCACGATTGAGGGGAGTGCTAACTCACAGGGGGATGCGATTGCTCAAGGTATGTTTATTTCTTCAAAGTGAACTCATTAACTAATTAAGGAATGCCTTTTGTACTCGTGATTGTTGTTATCCGTTGTAGAGGGTAATTCCCGAATTGTGGATGGTGTGAGAAGTTGAAGGGTGAAGCCTCGACTTTTAACATAATCTACTCGGAAGGTCACCCCCTCACAATCGGTATTGTGGTGAGTGTTAATTTGCGGGAAGGTGCGGAGGTGATGCTCCGACTTAACCAAAAAATTAACATGAACATGCCTATCCCCTATTGGGATTCTTTCACCTAAGTGGGCTTGCAGGTTCTTTTCCTCACCTCCTAAAAAAATTATAACCACACCAAGACAAGTGAAAATATTAAGAGGGGAATTGCTAGGATTATGTGTGGTCAAGTGAGGGTCGATCGATTCTTATGGAATGCAAGGTAGGACTCGCTCACAAAAACCAAGTTTGATAGTAGGACTAGAGAAATCTACTCGAAAGAGGCGGTCCTCTAAAATCAGTGATAGATTAGAACAAGATAATGTTAGAATAGAGAGTTGTTTGAACGTCGAACCTAGGACTAGGTCAATTCTAGACACCTTAGAACTTGGAGCTCAACTTGAAGAGGAGATCACTCCCTCCAAATTGAGTGGTGAAACTTCTTCGGAAAATTACACACTTAGAGAAGAATTCCCGGTAGAAGTTGATAGGGGATTGTTGAATAGTTCACCGGTCACCATGGCCGAGGAACGGGGGATGGATCCACCACCCATACCCCCAATTCCGCCCATACCTCCTATACCTCCAATAGACCCATTGGTTAGGCCAAGAGGCCTACCAATTGTGGTTCCACAAAATTTAGCGGCGATGGATATGCCATCTCATCTCCCTAAATTTTATGGGACCAAGGATGAGGACCCCTCTCGGCACATGGAACGGTATATCGAACGGTTGGCTAGCTTCCTCATAACCGACCCGGGTTATTGGTTAGTGTGGTTTCCTACCACTCTAGAGGGGGAAGCCTATGAATGGTATCGAGATCATGCCGAGGGACATTTTAGGGGATGGGAACAATTACAAAGGGAGTTTCTTAACGAATTTAGGCCGGAAGTGGGTCAAAGTACCGCATTAAGGGCATTGTCGTCATTGAAGCAAGGAAGGGAGGAAGAAATTTCGGCTTACATTAGGAGGTTTGATTTAGTGTGCAGGTTGAGGGTTTCGTTTCATGTGGTTTCTATGAAAAACTTGGTGTTCCTCTCATCTCGGCATGAGAACGCTTGTTGGTTCGGGAAGGGGCTGCTTCATGCTCGTCGACGACGTCGTCGTCGTCGTCTTGCAGGTCAACGAAGGCTGGTCGCGTGGGCGCGGCGATATTAGGCCTACGAGGGAGTGATGTCCTTGGTTTAGGGTGCGGCCGACATTCTGTTGTTGGAGCTGGGCAAGCCTTCAAGGTCTCGAGTGTGGGCTTCATAAACCGGCGCTCCTGCACTCTTGCTCCGGGGGGGGAGGGTAAACGACATCTTTCAATTCGGGGTTGAGATCCAACCAGACTGCATTATCGTGGAGGATGTCCCACACTTCACCATTAACAGGTTGCAAAGTAACCTTCAGATCCTTACCTTGTTTCGTGGTCTTTAAATTGGGGTAGACATGGAGCTTCCACCTTGAGCCGTTTGAATCAATGGGTCCACATGCGCAACCTGCGACGCGGTGATCTGTGAGCTGTAACTTGCTGGGAAAAAATCCTCTGCAGTACAAACACAACCAATCATCCCTGGCATTTCCGACATCCCGTGAGCGATTGCGGGTGCATTCCAGCTTTAACTCGATATACACACACCTCCTCACGTGCTGCTCCACCCACCCGACAGAGCCCCTGTTGACGTAGTATGTCACCTCGTCCTCTTCTGGTGCGGGCGCTCGTGGCCGGCGGTCCATATTTTGCAAACGGCAATGCAAATCAATGGCCATAAACAAAGCAGCCATGTCCGCCATAGGCCACAAAGCGATTACACACAAATGCACTCTGCCCTGTCACAAGTAAGGAGGAAATAGAATAAAGATGCAGCAAGAAGATTGTAACATGCGACATGTTACATGCGACACGTTACACTAACACTATATATTTCAAACAAAGACTGAATTTGCCTGTCTCCACATGGCCCTGAATCAATCTGTTCACATTGAGCATAAATATATACAACAACAGCACATGAAGTCATATTTATCTGTTGGCCTACAAACAGTCCAGTAATGGACTATGCCAATACAAGAAAATTGTAACAAGGTACTACAATATACTTTGTATCCATCCAAGGAAATGCAAGTGACACATCTATCCATCTCATTACATTGTAACTTTCATGCACTGCTTGACAACATTAAAATGCTAAGTTGATGCAAATTTGTAATAGATAAACCTAAAATTTTTGAGGAATGATTGAATCAGCTCTATGAGATGTCCAATGGCTAAATCACCATTCTTATGTGCCACAATCTGATGTAATTCCAGCCTGAGGTAACTCAGAACCCTTCAGGGAAAGTTCTCAAGCACGTCATTGATAATTTGTGTACCAGCATTGCCATGCATATATGAATAAAAAATTCAAGCTTCCTGTACTCTTGGATCAAGGAAAGCATGTCAGTCCATAATCATATGTCTTGCAGGAATTTGAACAATTGAATGTTCATGGTTCCTGAAGGAGGACAATGCATGCCAAATGTAGAACATGCTAGAATTTTTTCAAACTAATGAATAAAAGACAAAATAAGTATATAACCTTTTCAACGCAAATTATATAGGGCACAGTATCACTGGCAGAGACACGATGGCCATTCTGCTTCCGCCTCAAAGCAACCTGATTGCAACAAACATAGTCACAACATATTTTAGAGGACCAACCTTCCAGAGTAAGATTGTTGAATAACAAAGGTAAGATATTTCACTCGGTTTGCTCAAGAAGTACCTAAGATGTAACCAGTATAACCCCTTTGTCTTCATCTAATTTGGAGTTGTCTTTTCCACGAAAAAAAGTGAGCTTCAACATGGAAGAGAATATGAGATTATGGGAGAAAACAACCTTTTCAACGCAAATTACCTCTTTATACATTAGAGACTGTATAATCAGGAAGTGACTTACCTTCCATAACTAAGAGTGTATGGCCTCTACCACTTCAAGATTGACTACTTATCAAACTTTCCACCTCAATCAATCATATTAAAAAGTGATACAGAAAAAATGTTCACTTACAGAAAAGAGTCAGTGGATCGAGGTATAAAATCAAGGAAAGCATCCCGATCAGCAATCAATGCATCATCAAATATCTCCTGCAGATTACAAACTTGAGCACACATCCTGTAGATGCCTCTTTGTCTACCAGCACAAACCTACATATGTAGCCTGTCTAGTGTAGAACCTTATATTGAAGAAATTTTGACCTTGTTGATTTCACATAAATTCCGGTAAACCTTACATTTTGTCTCTTGTGATGATTTGAAAGAATGACAGTTGACTTGTTGAGAGAGTGGCTTTCTCAAGGTATGAGAGCAAACAAAAGTCACCTTCATTTTGGTAGGCAAATCAGCTGTTGGATTCCCTGGGCCTCCATCCTGTAGGGCAAACCATGAATGCACAAACCCTAAACCCTAAACCAGCGGATCGCATAAAAACTAGCCGTGTCCACCACATTGAAAATTAGGGCTAATACGGAGGCGATTGCTAAGCGAGACCCTAGCCGACGGGAAGGAGAGCTTTGAGAACAAAAAAGCAAATAAATGAGGTGTACATCCACATTGGAGATAATAAAACTTCCAAATTCATCGCAGCAACCGCGTACCAAACTGATTCGCATCAAAACACAACGACTTAATCACCACACCCGAACCGACCGAGGACTCTAGCTTCTTGAGGATCTTGTCACATGTATAAAATGGGACGCCTAGTGGCTCATGGCAGACATAGAGAAGCAAGCAGATATATGCATCAAGATTGACATTCAAGAAATTACTGCGCAAAATGCACACAGATCGGAGTGGTTCCGCAAAAAGAACTCTCTAGATACCGATGTTCAATAATCTTCTCTACAATGCTCTTCTTTACCCTTACACAGAAACTTCAGCTAAACCAGCAACCCTAAACCAGCAGGCTTGCTGTGACTACTTCTTCTCCATGTGAAGTTGGATTTACATTTAGTAACTTTAGTAACACTACAAATGGCAGCACAACTTGTTACATAGAAGACAGTCCATTTTGGCGGAAATCTACACTCTTTGCTAAATGCCTAGGTTACGATCAATGAGAGGCATGGTTATGATCCCTTTAGCGCATCATTGTTGCAATCGCATCACTTCATGCAAGACAGTCCATTGCGGCAGAAATCCGGAGTGTGCAGGTTACAATGATTCAGCAACCATGGCTGGATGGACGTCTTCCAAAGAGGCACCCCAAAACACAGTCCCCGAGGGTGATTAGGTTACCTTGGTGGGTGGATGCCGGCCATGGTCCTCATGGCATGGGGATGCCATGATGGAAGGTGATGTGATGTGAAGCTGGGCATGGGCAGCCTGGCGTGCCACGGTGTCGTTACGGCTGGGCCAGTAGAGGCTCTGCTGCAGGCAGGCCAGGACCCGACCCCCGAGGGGCTGACCCACTGCCATGCCTCGATTTCAGCACAACATTTAACACCATTGGGTTTGGTAATGTTAGGGTGGTAGACATGGTTATTGTTTATGAAGTTACAGACTTTGTGAAGTGACTTATGTATTCTCAAGCCTGTAGCTTCATAAATTATTACATATGCTGGTACTAAAGATGGTAGCTCACCTTCACAGGAATCACTTCAGAATGAGACTTTGAGAATTACTTTGAAGTCTCCGTTTTTGGCATTTCTCATGCTTGTTGTGCACCCAGATTTGTTTCCTGCATTGTGTCTGAGAAAGATTATTTCAAGGCATTAATATTATGATATGTGGACCTTGTTCGTCATGCAATACCTGTTTCATAATGATTCTATTGAAGTCAGATGCAACCACCAGAACTAATGAGGACTTAAATGTTATTGGATGTTGAGAGCCATGATGATGACTCAAAATGTTATTTGCATGTTATTAGTTTAATGATCAATTAAGGACAAATGAGGGTCACTGCTAATTATCTGCTGTACACGAGGTTATTCCTAACTAGATGGTATGCACTGCCATAGCACAAGGGAATTTTACCAAAAGTTATTAAGGTTAGTTCCCTATTGGGTCTTCATACAGTACCTGTATTAGAAGGTATTGATATCTAAGTATCTGAAAGGAGTTCTAGAAGTATAATGACAGTAACGACACAGACTGATCACTATAAGCAGGCAAGATTTGGAGCTTGAATTATTGTCCTTCAAATGGTGGCAACAAATATTCTGATATACGCACTTATGGAGCCTGCAGATCATGTAAATAGTCTGTTTGTATGACATAAGTGTCTTTGAATTATAAATCGCCACTCTGTTGACTCTGATAAGGTATAAATGATGGCCCTACCTCAGAACACCTTGCAATCTCTTCCTCAAATTCTTTGGTCATTCCAAGTGGAGTTAAGGCAAATGTAGAGAGACAGAGAGTACCTTGTTTTCAAACATTTGATCTAATGTTTGTGAGCCAAAATTGCACATTAATGAGTTGAATTGTGTGCTTGATGTATGCAGGGATTTGTTAGAGTTGGTTTTGAAATTCTGCGCAAGAGGGTCAAGTAGGTTCTTATGATTAGCAATTATCTATGTGAATGCTTCCCAGAATACACTAGACAACAGACCTCAGGACATGGTTCGGTCTACCTAATTGTTGGAGTGCATGAACAGAATTCATTAGTGCCATAGCTATTTGGTATACAATCTTCACATACTTGTGTTAGAAAATGCCACATTTAAGCATCTAGTGTACTGCGTATGCGATGATTGTTCAACTGGTTCTTGTGGTGTCACTCTTTGCAATGGGCCGAAGAACCAAAGCTGAAGCAGCAGCCTTCACTTGTCCAGAGGCTATTTTCTGCTTTGGAGACTCGACAAGCGACACAGGAAATGCTGTGGCTGTAGGTTACGCACATGTGAACTATCCTTATGAGAAAGTTGATCAAAACTTTGACGATCAGCCAGGACGCAACCGCTTCTGTGATGGGCGCTTAATCATTGACTTTGTCGGTAAACTACTTACTTTATTGTTTTCTTATTATAAGTGTGCAACCTTTCTTCATACAACATAGATAGTACTTTTCTCTGTAATCAACTTGTGTACTTGTGTCCTGGTGCACATCTAATTCTTAATCCAAATATTAGGGACTTACATCCACCACCCATGGTTTTACCTGGATATATATATATATATATATAAGTTTGGCCAATCACCCACAACCAGATTAATTGAGTTTTGAAAGTGTGGAAGAGTCGAGGCCATGTGTTTTGTGGCATTCTTTGCATAGTGTGTTATCCGCTGCATTATTCCAAGCTAGAAACGCTGAGTGATTTACATGTGAAACCTCCATGATATTTACCTATTCGGTTTAGTTGCTGAATAATGTTAGAGAGAGAGAGAGAGAGAGAGAGAGAATCCTTTTAAGTCCTTGGTCATTCGATTTTTGAGGGTAGTAAGGGGTTGAGAGGGTTGCATCTTTCTCTCTCAATAATCAATGGGCAACAAGAAGAACTGGATAACATTTGGGTTTTGTGGGTGGGATGAGTCTGGAGCTTTGCTCCATAGAAACCCACAAAGCCAATTATTTAGAGAGTGATTTTATAGTGATAGTTGGAGATGCTCTTAATGCTCTTAATGCTCCACTTACATTCATTGTTCTAACACAGAGAGCCATTTCTAGGACAATGAAAAGTATGTAGCTTGATATACCACCGAATTGGTTGAACCTATCAGTGCTTATCAGGAAGACATTTGTAGAAATCAGTTCATCAAGGTTGTCAATTCCCATGGATGTTTGCACCTAAATTCTGGTGAGCTGAAACACAATTGGATGATGCCCTCCTAATTCATTGTCTTCATGAGCAGCTGAAGCTTTTGGATTCCCATTCCTGTTGCCCTACGCAAGGCACTACAACTTGTCGAGATACGCATATGGTTGCAACTTTGCATATGCATTTGCAACCGCCGCTCTTGTCAATGCTCGGACGCCCTTTTTCCTCCAGCTCGAGGTGGAACAGTTTCTTGAGTTCAAGATGTTGGACAATTGTAAGCACAGCCATCAACCTCCTTCACCATGATGTTGGCATCGATTTTAAGAGATTCATTAGTTTGCAGAGTATGACGTTACTGTAGCCATTATATGATCAGTTATTCCACCTCTCATTCCTTTTACAGTTGCCAGCAACATTGCACTTAATTCTGCTGGTGCCCAGTGTATTATTTGTCAAAATGTGAAATGACTTTTTATGAGTATGTCATATGTCTTCGTCCTGATATTGTTTCCATAACTTTCATCATGTGCTGTCCATGCATCCATGCAGCAACCATAAAGTCTGAAAATGCGCTCTATATCATACCAGAGATTGGTGGGAACGACTTTTTCTATGCTTACCTTGCAGGCATGAGTGTAACTCATGTGATGGCAATCGAAGTACCTGCTGCCATAACTTCCATCCGAGTTAATCTGCAAGTGAGTTGCTAGTAATTCACCATTACTGACTTCACTTGTGCTGTACATATAATTCCTGTTATTAGTTCGTTGCAGTAGACGTGAGAGCAGGTTGCTAACATCGGTAAGCCAAATAAAACTGAACTCTGCAGCAACATGGTGTGTGGGCTGCCTTATGTGGTCACTCTTCTTAACTGAACACCTATATTTGAGTGGTATATGCCAAGGTTTGTACTTAAATAGCAGACACCAAATTGACATGTTTTAAAATAAGATATGAACATTTTGCTCAAAATATAGACATCATTCTAGGTCCAATAGGGAACACAAACAGGGAGGGCCCATGCGAGCACTCGAAGAACAAGAGGATTTTGCTTTGACCTCTTATAAATGTTAACATCCAATTATGAAAACTTGACATGACAGTCGTCGTGATTCTCAATTACTAAGCAGATGAGACAATTACTACATAGTGATCTGATCCGATCCAATGACCAAAGTTACCTGTGGAGTTGGAAGTGCCCACAATAGGGCCACATATCTTACTGATAATCTATTGGCTTACATCATGGGCAGGAGCTGATTGCCCTTGGGGCGAACAATTTTGCGGTGTTCAATGTCCCTCCCCAAGGATGCCATCCGGTTATTTTGACGCTTTTCGAGTGGAGGAGCCCAACGAAGGACGAGTTTGGCTGTTTGACAGAGTACAACAATGTTGTGCAGGCCTTCAATGACGAGCTGACAGCCACAATCTCACTGTTGCAGCAGACATTTCCAACTACAAATTTCCTTATGTTTGATTACTACACAGCCATGATCGAGATACTTACAAACCTCGAAACCTATGGTAAGCAGACCAAATCCACCTGTCTTGACTTGAAATACTTCCATGACATTGTTTAAGTGTTGTGAGCTTGATCCCTTTTGATTCAGACTCAAGGATTCAATCTCCCGTACTCAGGGTCCACATTTCTAGGAATGAATGCTGAGCAACGAGCATAGTCAAGTGGTGAGCTCCTATTAGTCCTCACCCCATTATGAGCTTTTCTCATAATGTAAAGCCTTCACACATTCTCATATTAAAGCTCAAAATTGCACAATACTAGAGTTTTCCTTTGATTCAATCGAAGTTTTGGCTAGGAGTTTACTGTTTTGCATGCAGTACTTTTTCATATACAGTAAATTTTTGGTGCATGCATGGAATCGGTGTGGAGGTTTAAACGGAGAACATTGTATATCAGTTCATCGAAGGCCAAACTCATTTTAGCACCTCTTGGCATGCTAAAATGAGTTCGGCCTTCAGTGAACCAATATAAAATTTTCTTCACTCAAACCTCCACACCGATTCAAAGCATGCACCAAAAACTTACCAAACATGCAAAGTATTGCATGGAAAACATCCAACTCCTGATCAAAACTCTGATTGAATTCTAGGATAACTCTATAATTCTCTTCCACGATGTTCGATGTTTGCATCAAAGTGCCTTTGATTCCAGGTCCTACGGAACACTCTTTACGAACCTTAATATATCGTCAAGAGATAATCAACAATTTTTCGCAGGACCGCATGAAAGACACTAGTATCCATCATTTATTACCTTGCCACTTGATGCCTTCTAGGATTCAACAGAAGCCAAGCGCTGAATGCATGTTGTGGCTATGGAGGAAAATACAACTACAATCCACTGGTGACATGCGGCAACGCAGGACTCGTCTTAGACCCCTTAACATTTTCGGTTGCATTTGTGAACATCTCGGAGCCCTGCTCCCATCCCGAACAATATTTGTCTTGGGATGGCTTCCACACCACACAAGCCTTGCACCAAGTTGTAGCTTCCTTCTTCCTAACAGGCCGGTTTGTGGATGGTCCCATGGGAATCTCAAACTTAACCGCGCTTTGTGGTTTAAATTCTCCTGGCAAAGGAAACTCTCATGAAGTTAGCAACTTTGGGCACCTCAATCCCTACAAGGACTTCTAATTAAAGGAGTAATGTGACCTCTACTAAAGGAGTATTTGAGCACAATCACAAGAACAATGGACCATCCTAGCAATTGTTTAGGCCGATATGATATGCAATGGTATGATATGATATGACCACAAAATATATTATAAATCACACCTTGTCCCAATCCATTGATTTGGTTCTTGGTCAACACCATACAGGCTTAAGCAATGAGTCCGTAACAGGATATTGGTCATTTGAGCATACTTTCTTCCTCAACATTGCAACTTCAAAATTTGAATGATAATACAAGTGCTTCAATGAATGTGAATTTTGATGAATTGCATGTAATCCGAAAGGCACTTCTTATCAATGTGTGAACTTGTTATAGAAGTTTTAAAAGCAACACTTTAATCAAACTTTGACATAATACAATGACATACATATGATAGATTGTGTCACTCTACTTAAGGTTTGCCTCTAGAGATAAAAGCAGGCCTACGATTCTTGGTTGATGATTTTTACCTTATTGACAACCAATTTCACATATTTATCATGTTCCTCTTCAAGTAACCCCAATTGAACCTCATATGATTGCCAACACCAATGAATGTGTTGCCATTGTCACTCGACTAACATCAAGAACAAGAATAGCATTAGTTGGGAACTCGTTCAATGACTATCTTGTTTAAGTAAGGTTGACTCTTGAAATGGGAATGTGGTACAATATACTTTCAAGTTGGTAGAATGAACCAAATTTTGATTATTGTCTCATGTTACATTTGTTAGAAAATTTGATGCCGGAACTAGTTGCAAAGACCTTAAATGAGTTTACCGGACATATTTGAAATGAAATAATCACAAATCCATACAAGGCAAAAATATCTAAGATCAACATCCCTAAGAGGTACAGTTGTATGCTACAATTTCCTCCCATTGTAAGACAATAAAGGGATTTTTTTTTTTCATTAGCATTCAATGTGACACTCTTACCAAACCAAAAAAAACAACGATGACGACGACAACAACAACAACTTGCATAACTTTGTGAAATGATCTAAAAAACTGACCTTATTTGACAACTATTCAGTTCATAACATTATTCATATTTATAACAATGTTATGAGGGACTGATAGTATTCCATGTAGTATTCCTAGATATTCCCCACATTGAATTTGAATGTGGCAATGAAGCTTGCAAAAATAACACAAAGAATAACCAACCATCATTTTAAAATAACGATATTCTTCTACTTTCTTAAAGTTTAGCATCAATCTACCGGTGCTCTCAGAGACTGGCTAACATTGGAGAACTTACGATCTTGACCAGTTGTTACCAGTTCCACTAAGGTAGATGGGTCTCAAATGGTTACTCTTTCCAACTAGCCCACTCATCCTATGATGTGAAACATGACGTTAGTTAGAGACGGTTCGCAAATTCAAATCGAGCTTGTAGCCAATTTTCTCATAAATTTGGAGCTCATATGAATATCTTGTCTATTATCAGTGTGAACATTTTTGTGCTTATTAAATGGTCATACAAGTCCCCCTTCCCCACAATTATGGTGACTATTGAGTATAGAGTGGTTATCATATTTTGAGCATGTAGTCCAATTTCTTTTAAACACATGTCTTTTTGGTGTCCCTATTCTTGGAGCCACACCAAACCACATACCATTCAAATATAGGTGTGTAATTAAGAGAAACAATGAAATTAGGCACTTCTACCTTATCCTATATATTATTGGGGGTGGTTGAGGCAAGGCTAAGGCAAAGCAGAGGTGGAGCAAGGTCACGCACATCGCAAATTGTTGGTGTTGAGGTGGAGGTCTTCGGGAAAGGTCTTCATCTTGGATAACTTAACTTGATAATTAGGAAATTTAGGGTTTCCATCGATGGATTGGACTTGTGATGTATGCTATTTAAATTTGGCTTAAGACCTATCTCTTAGTTGATTCCACTATACACACACTAACACTAGAGTTGTGGCTTGTTGCATTGCAATATGGACTCCTTTATGTCATATGGGATGTGAATTCATAATATTAATAATATATATTAAGGGCTATGCGATGCTCCACCCAACCATTTGTGATGATTGGTATATTTATTCATAATTTAATATTTATATAAAAATATGTATTAATTGAAATATGGGTATTTGAGATTGTTTATAAGTTGTTTATTTCAATATTGACATGTACCAAGGGGGTCAGTGTAAATTATCCCCTACATGTTCACTTGAGGATCATTTACAAAATAATAATAAAATATCATGTAATATTACTTTCTATAAACTCAAATGAAAGAGTTTAGGGGTAAAGAAATTGTTCAAAAGTGTTGGGGTTTCAAGTCAAGTCAAAGATATATTATAAAATACAAGATATAGGGCCTCCTCCTTTAGCTCAAGCAAATGAGTATCTCCAATAGTGTTCACTAACAAAACATGAAGACATCCAACCACTATCTTGCTTGTGGATGCACAAATCCAGAGATACACATTCACGTAATGATGATACAAAGAGGGAGATTTGAAAATTATATCACAATTTGTGATTGCTATTAATTTATCTTGGACACACAAACATAGGCTAAGTCATGACATTAAAATTTGAGATTGCACAAAATGGTCAATTTTCATAGCTTGATGTTGAAACTAATGCTTAACCCTCACTTTAATAACACCAATCTCTAATTTTATCAACGTGTTCAACGCGACAATCAAGAGGAGATACAAACACAATGATAGTTTCTTGACTAGTTGATACTCAAGAACACAAAATTGTTTCATTGCACACATCAAAAACATGGAAAAGACTATCCAACAACAAATTAACTTGGAAAAGACTCTAATTTGGACATGGAATTTGCAAGCTTGCACATTCTTTTGAACAAAGCCTTGAGTAATGTAGGTACAAAAATTGCAACGACACATACAACAAGCATCAATTCACGGTTTTCACCACCATTCTTCTCCATCTTCAAAACAACAACTTTGATTTCATGTTTTTGTTTTCACCACAAACACTAAAAGTTTGAGAAGCATACTCTAATATCATGGTCAACAAAAAGCTCCACCTAGATGGTTGTGGTGTTAATTTTTGAATTTTTATGTTGGAACAATATTTCAGTGTAAATAGTGCCCTTTTTGAACTTCAGAATTGTAAATGATTAAGTGTGAAAGGGGCTATGGACTGGAAGTTCAGAAAGCAACCGTAAAAGGCTATGGTCTGATTCTAGGAGGTGCCATGAGAGAATATAGGCCATTGTTTTCAGAAGGAAGGACACTTCTTTTGGGTGATATAGCCTTGGGGAGAGAAGTGAGTGTGTGGCTGGGAGAGGATAGAAGTCAAGTTTTTAGTGTTGGATATATGTAAGAGAGTTACAGATTTCCGAGGAGGGATTCCTCGGTAATTTCCAGGCTATAATCTGAGTGTTTGATCATACTATAATTTTCTATCCAGGGTGTGTAACTGGATCAGTTTGTGTAATTAATTAGGCCATAGACTGTGCAAGAGAGTTTCACCTGTCGGCCGATAATTGAATATATGAATTTTATTATTCACTGGGTTTTGAATCTGTCTCAGTTGAATCTCTGTAGGTACATGTTATAGTCTGCTGGAATCTTGAGTGCTGAGTGGACAATGAGAGAAAATGTCCTTCCAGTCCATGGTCTGTGTGTATGAAGGCAATCTCCAATGTTTATCTCAGGACAAGAAATTTGTTGTATTTAAATTTGATATCACGAGATGGTGATTTATGAAATTATGGCTTTACTCTATTGACTCATGAGTGTTGAAGAAATGAGTATATTTGGTGCACCGAATGTTGAGATTGTTATCCAAAATTTGGAATGGAAGTTAACTTGAGAGAGAGAGAGATTACGGTTAATATTTTCAGTTAATAGTTTATCTCAAATAATATTTGCTAAACCAAGAGTTCGTGCGGTTCAGCCTGGGAATCACATCTTCGGTACTAGGAGTAATTGCTACAAAAAATTGAGGGATGGCTTGAGTGCAATTGAAACTCTGTGATCTCAGATATGTAGTTGCATTATTGTATTGATTGTTCGTTAAAAATTTATCACAGGGACAATTACCTGAATTGAATAATGTTTATTCCGAGAAAGCATTGAGTTATAAGTTGACGATTGTCTGGAAGATATGTGAGGGAGAGAACATAGCCTGTGTTTGAGGGCCATAGACTGTCTGTAATCACATTTGCAAAACCGAGCGTTTGTGCAGCTTTCATGTTGGTAGCATTGGATTAAATCAAGAATTGTCACTGTGAAGTTTGTAAGAATGGATTATCTGTACACGAATATCTTGATTCCTGGAAATGGAAAGCCCTGATGCAATTGTCTGAGATTTTATGCCTAAGCACAAAGGTCATAATTTGTGTTTAGTAATGTTGACCTTGAAATGGACTTAATACATATTCAGGACATTGTCTGATAAAGAATTCCCTCGGCCAGATATTAACCAATACTATAGCAATTGTCTGCGAAAGAGCAAGGCTCTGATATTCCTTGCAGGGCCGGTTGCGGTCGATCTGAAAGGACCAAGGCTATAGACTTCGTGATATTAAGGAGGGAACTGGGGCGTGTCCAACTGGTGGACAAAAGCTCAGCAGATACTGGGAAGGCCATAGACTTCAAAGGGTAATCTGAAAGTACTTCCAAAGCCGAACAGACCTGACCATTGACAGCATGGCAAGTAAGCTTGATATTCACTTATAATATGAAGAAGTAAAGTGAAATTAATCAGAACCTGAAATAAAATGAACTTAACATACCATTGAGTTAAGTGAATGTGCCGGTTACTCATCTCATGATTGATTAATGGAGTAAAAATATGAATAACATTGGTTGAACTGTAACTTGACTAAATTTAATTCTTAAGCACAACCGTGATAAAGTTATGGCTTGGATAATATAAAAGATTAATATATCTATATATGTGGTTTGGCCTATTGACACAACCCGAGGATGCTCCTGTTAATTTGACTAAGCCTAGGTAAGGATTATTGCCAGACAACCTAATTTAAATGATAAGGTTAATCAAAGAATTTCAACAATCCCGAGGGGATGACAGTACTGACTATTTCAAGTTTCATTAAAAAGGATTAATTAAATATCAGGCTATTGACGATATCAAAGGGCCCTCGACTTTGATAAGTAAGACAAAAATGGGAAACTATTGCAAAAGACTATTGTCGATGGCGAGCCCTATGATTGTGCACCGCACCTGGTCCAATTAAAATGAACTCACTGCCAATCTATTGCCTAGGAAAGTAGAGTGAGGTGTGAGACTGTCACATTTGCATGTACTGACATAGAGTGGTTTTTAGAGTTTTTATCCCTTACCCGTAATCCAATTGTCAGTCCTAATCCAAAGTGAAGTGATATAACCTTGTGTTTTCCCTAATAAATCTTATCTAAGACACCTAGATGCTACATGAATCACCTTTTAAGTCTTCCCTGAGTGTTTCCCTGGGTTTTGTTTGTAACCAAAAAGCTAACTACAATGGCCAATTGATTTCATCAAAGGGAAGAAGACATCCACGCTTCCAGATGTCTAGCATAAGGTAGCTAGATGGGCCTAAATCGAACACAACAATAATTTGGACACCTATTACAAATTCACATCCTAATGACATAAAAGAATCCAAGTTGTAACACAATGAGCCACTCTAATGAACAATAGCACATATATAATGAACAATGCGATGATGATGGTGAGGTTGTCGCCCTACCATTTCGAAAGAAAAGGATCATGCTAAAATGATGTGTCATATGCATGAGTGCAAAGGATTGGGACAACACATGCCCATACCATTGCTCCAACGCTCCCTACCACAAACTTACCTATTGTTACCCATTGTTCTAGAAGGTGGGGGTGGGGGACCACATGTACAAGGGGTTGGGTTAGTATTTCCATTGTTGGTTGTACCAATTATATGCACCACACTTTACACTTAATTCCACATATGGCAATAAACTTGAGGTGGCCAAGTACTAGGTAATGGCCATCAGGAGTGCCATTACATGATGTAATCGGAATTTGCACGGCGAGCCCATTAGGACAAACCACGTGGATTTCATTCACATCTGGTAATGATGCGATTGGCATCCATTACCTCACATCAATAATTTGCATACACAACCAAGTAAATCCAACAACGAACTTACAAACCCCGCATGAACTACAAAAAGTCCTAAAGAAAACAACTAATACACACATAAACACCTACCCCATCAAATCCAGCCCCACTCACTACAACGTTAAATTCTTCAATGCATGGAAAAATGCCCCGAAAATAAACACACACCACCCCCCTCCCAAGAACACCATTACAACACCCCTACCAACCATATACAATCACATTCATCCTCTTAAATTTCATGCACAACAATGCATATACACGGATGGGTCATTTATCCCACCCTCCAAAAACCCAAAAGGCCAAATAAAGGGCAACACCACAAGTTCAATAGTATATAGCCCCAACAACAACACCCAATTATCATAAAGACTACCCGGATACCAAAATATCCTAAGAGTAGAGCTCAACGCAATACTCATTGCTATCAAAACCATACAAACACCCAACTAGATGCACACATATTTACAAACAACCTTAATAACATATTCTTAATCAACAACCACATACAACACCCAACATCCCAACACCACCACCCAGATAAATTACTCATAGCAGCCATTGTACATCAAATACATTGGACCCCACACACAATCCACATATACAAAGTGCAAGCACACTTAGGCATTACTAGAAATAAAACAGCAGACACGCTAGCCAATGAGGGGACACTAAAAGAAAAATCAACCACTACACCGCACATACACATAGCTCACCCTACCCCCTACTGGCTAGTAATTTGCCCAACATTCACACATGACGGAGCCATCTGCAACCTTTGCACATTCATAACAAAAGAACATGGAAACTGTGAAGCTAAATCAACCAAAAGAAAATTCCCATACGTAGACAAATGGTTATCAAACAAACAAATAAATTATAAACTCTCTAACCACTTTTGGAAAAACCACAATGTGTTGGATGCCCAAAATTACCCAAACTCTAAAATTTAGATATGCCGAACACATGGGTGACCATAGGAAAAATATCTTTTGGCCCCTCACATACCAAAATCCCAACTGTACACTATGCCATAACAACGACAGAGACACGTGGCCCCACCTCTTATCAATATGCGAAAATCCGTATCTAAAGGGCTTATGAATTGCACGACATAACAAGGCCGTACACCTCATTATCCAGACATTACAAGCCAACAAAAACACCCAGTTCTTCACATTGACCAACGCATGCAATATGAATAATCAACCTCCAGACCAAACAGTCCTAGAATGGCTCCTTAAATGCACATGCCCACAAAGAACATGTCAATGCTAAGCCAAATTAAGATTGAATATCCTATGCATAATCGGAGCCCCAAACTAAACACAAACACCTATATCACCCTCTCCTAGACACACAATCCAACTCATCGAATTCACATATTGCCACGATAGATTCCTTGAACAAGCCCTCATGCACAAACACACCGAATACGACCCACTAATTAACACCATACAAAACAATGGATGGAAAACCAGCCCCCTCATTACCGTCGCAACCGGGGTAAGAGCTATACACGAACACTCCATAGATCAGCTCAATATACTAAAAATCCCAAAATCCAACATTAAAACCCTCATGAAAAGTATACACCAAAATGCCATCAAATACCTCACACATACCTAGTCCTAAACAAAAGAAAACTAGACAATAAACAAGCCCCCGTCCCCTCGCCCTAATGAAATGGGATAACTAAGGTAGAAATACCATAACCCATGAAAAGAAGGTGATTCGCATTGAAGATCTGGTCTAACCATCATGAGATATTTTTCCAAGATAGACAAGAAGGATTCATGAAGAATGCAAGTTGTTTCATATTTTTCTATCCTATTCAAAAAATGCCACAAAGTGGAAAGTTTGTCCAACCCCCTACTCGTTCACTAGATTCTCCGTACACCGAACATGGTACTCTGCATTTCCATACAAAACATCGCCTAAATTGGTTACCTCATGAGTACATTAACTCTTGACTCCCATTGGCTACACTAAGGGGCTTACCACATTACGGCAATTGGGGTTCCGTGATGTGGACTATAGTTCTGGCAACTTTTCAAAGCAAATGCTTACATCTCATCACTTTGCCAATGGTCATGTACCACACTACCGGCAGTTTAGCGATGAAATGGTGAGCAAGTTTTTCACGTGAAGACAAAACTGAACCTAAATTCTGGAACTTCCAGGGAAAAACCAACGGCAGTTCATCGTGAGGAAGCACTCCACTTTTCAAAGCCACGTTGTTCTTATCTCCCGTCTGTGTGGTACCCATTAGGGCAGCGGCAGTTGCACCCAACCAATCACTGCCACCACCGAAATTTAAGGGCATGTAGTGGGGTAAGCCCCTAAGTGTACACGCATTGAAGTTGCCGCCTAGCTATGATTGGTTTCAGGAATGGCACTTCACCACTATGACGGTGGTCCAATGCACGGCTAGAGGGTGGTTAACGGGGCATGGTATTTCTATCTTAGTACATCACCAGAGCCCACTTCCCAAAGGAGACATAACACCCTATACTGCATCGCATAACACCGTGATCAACACATGGCCAACGAGCTCACATTCATGCCGGTATGTAGATACAGGTGTAATTTTTCATTCTTTCTGACTGTAGGTTGCAGGTATTCATCCAACACGTCATGGTTTCATCCAGTTTCATCCTCCGTGTCAGTGGAATTTCAGGAGCAATATCGGGATGTTGTGATGTACTGTACGTCACAGCATCCATCCACTTGCCACGTGGCTCCAAATAGGCTTGAGCGGGGGACGAACGGTGGGAGAGGCGACGTCCGTTCACGCCCGTCCACTCATCCGTCCGTCGGGGACCAATGAAAGAGCTAGTAAGAATATGCTTACAAGTAGATGCCCGGGTCGTCTCGCAGCTTGAGGTGGATGGAAGTTAACTTAATAACCTGTGGGGTAGGGTTTCAAGCTCGCTGTCGTCTTCTCCTTTGCACCATCGCGGGCATCCACTCTGACGCTGACACCACGCCCCGCAGGTGCCACACATCCGAGGGAGTTGGTGACCATCATTGGCGACTGCCACCGTAGAGTTTGCCCCACATTTCATCGTGTCACTCCAGAGCAATCAGGCTAGGGTTCGCGTGCAAGCTGTGGTTAATTAAGTTAGCGCGCCAACTGCGACCCTTGCTCATCACGGGACTGGCGGTTTGCTTCTTGGAGCCTTCGATCGGCTGGGAAGTAAGGTAGGACGGGCTTGACGGGAGGAAACCGTGTACACCCCGCGTCCCATACTGGAGTTTTGGTCGTGGAATCCTTGAATTGAGTCTGGGAAGGGTGGAGGTGAAGGCTCCTTGGAGGTTACGCGACTGGGATTCGGTTTGGGTGCCCTGAGTTGAGGAGCAGGAGGTGAAGCGGTCTTCAAACCCACGAGCGCTCCGAAGGTGCCTGAGAACCGTCTTGGAGGGGGAAGGGAATTGGGGTTTGCGGGGACGGAGGTTTCTTGACGCAGTAAACCTTTCATGCTTAGGCGGAGATCTGAGTGTGAAGGAAGAATAACCTGACGATAGGCATTTCTTTGTCCGCATCGGTAAATGTCCTGGATCATTTAGCCGTTGCGATTTTTTCTGGATAGCATATCTTTTTAGGATTTCTAAGTTCCATCTTCCTTGAGCAATTTTTTCCTAGGCTGAAGTCGATTGTATCGTTATAGTTTGCCTTGACGTGGACACGCGCACTCTGTACATTTCTTCTTCAAGGTCGTGCCATGCTCTTGCTACATGCTCGATTGCGTAGCGTCCGGAGGGCAGGATCGGTTCCTCTTGATTTTTCAGTTGATGGAATTATCTTGTGGAGGACTTGTAGTGAACGATTCATTGTCACGCAGTTCTAGATTGGTCTACCAAAATGTCTAAGCATCGACTAGCATCACCTCTTTGATGCGATTCGTGGTCACTTTGTCTGATCGTATTACGGTCTTCGAGTCCCGGCTATCTTTCTGTACTAAACTATGCTGGTCGTCGATGCACAGTCTAACTCTGGAATGACTTACATTGTGTATAATACTGTGTATTCAATGTTACAAACAAGGAGATATGAGCATTCTCCTTGTTCTCTCTTAGGCAAACGTCCCTTAGCAAAATCGTCGACATTGAGTGTAGTCTCCCATTTTTAGATTCTGCGCTAACTTTGACTTTGTTGCTGCAGTCTTCGGTAAACTTGGAGGTTTTTTGAATTACATTGGAGAGCTTTTGTGAATTGAATCGCACTCTTATCGACAGAGTGTTGAGTTGACGGAGCAGTGGTTTCTGGAGGCTCTTGGCTGTGCCGCCAGAGCCTAGCTTTCGTCAACTTTAAATTATACTATGAGTAGTTCGGCCATTGTCACATCTGCTCCTGCAAATAGCAGGCCTGGTACGTGGAACTTACTTTGGCGCTGCCTTCCTTTTCACTTCACGTTTGTGACTGGAAGTTGATTGGTTCATGCGTATTCCTTTAAAGCTTATGGCTAATTGAATGTCTCTTCCTTTGGGCAGATTTAGAAGATACAGCAAACAATACAAGGGCCGATAGGAGGGGTGGCAAAGGTATTCTTAGCTTAAATCTTTCTATTAACTTTGTTTCTGTGTCTCTGTATACCTTGCAAATACTACATCATCTGCAAATTTATATGATTGCCCATAGTAGTGATCACCTATGCAAATTGTGAAGCCTGATCAATTCAATTATCTGTTGATATGGCAGGAAGAAGAAGACGTCAAGCAGCAGAGCAAAGATTAATCGAGCAACAGAGATGGGGTCAATACTTAGAGGACGAAGATGGAGACTTCAGTGTTGTAGTTCCTACTACTCTTGTAAATACTCGTCGTCGGGCTAGAAGAACTTCACGGCGAAATTCAGCAAGAGATGACTTAGAGGAGTATTTGAATGGCACAGGGGACAACAAATTTGGCACATCCTTGGCTCATGAGGATGAATTGGATCTTGACGTGGCTTTGGGTAATCCTTAATACAATGACAGAGATCAGAGACCATGGAATGTTTTGGCGACATGCTTGCTTTTGAATTTATTATCTGTTTTTAAATATATGCATGCTTGTATAAGGTAAGGAAGTGTTTCTCTCCATTTTCATCTGGCCTTTGATCTAGAAGAAGTTTCATTGAATACTATATGGAATTTCTGTCTTTTTTTTGCTTGGAAATGTTTCTTGGTTTCCATAGGAGTGGAAATGGAAAGAAGGAGCGTTTTTGTACTTTCTGGAGCCTTTGATTCACCCTTATTCCTTTTGGGTAATATGTCTTTCAGCATTATCACTTTCCCTTGCGGATTCAAGCGCCTTCTCACAATTTGGTAGATCACAAGTCACTATCACTGACATGACATATGAGGTATGAAGTCCATTTTGTTCTTTTGATCCTTATTTGATTGGAACAAGTCCCTTATTTTGAATATTGGGTCTTTGTCTGCTATATACTGGTATGTTATATATAATGCGAGGCAAGAATTTGAAAGGCTAGTCTGAGTATGAATATGGTGTCGGTTGCAGAGTTTAGTGCAGCTTGAGGATGTGCGCTGTGTTACTTCTACTGCAATTGTGTCCGCCCTGCCTGTTTGCTGCACTGTGAAGGAACAGGCACCATTTTCCAACCAGGCACCAGAGTGAGTTATAACCATCTGTTATTGTGTATGGGGATATGTCCCCCAGTTCTGATAGACTCAATTTCTCAACTTACCCATATCAAGCTGCAATCCCAATTTCCCTTGGTAGTCAAATTTTGATAAGGGTGGAATGTATCTTCCCTAGAGTTGGGAGTGTGTCTGATGGCATGTGGTTCCGGGTGCAGTGTGTGTGTGATATGCCAGGTTGAGTATGAGGAAGGTGAGGTGCAGATGAAACTGCCATGTCTCCATAAATTTCATCAAGCTTGTGGAGCTGAGTGGTTATTGAACTACTCCAAGCTCTGCCCGGTGTGCAAGCATGATGTCACAGAGTCTTCAGGACCTTCATCCGTGTAGAACGCTGAATCTGAAATGCTGCTGAAAGCTCCAACCAGTTACATTTGTATATTCCTTTAGGAGGGTTAAGATGTAGATTGTGTACAGATCAGTCATTGGCTGTATTCCAAACCAACATGTCCAACACCTCTCAACACCTTCCAGCCATGTGCAGTCTAGCAGCCATTGCCTGGTCATTGAGATGGGAACTAGGTAGATGACCACTTTAGTAAGATTGCATTGTGCATGACTTGTATCATTGATTCCTTCACACTGTACAGGGAGAGACTTGCAATTAAAATATCTCTAATTTGGGGCTCCAGATTCTGAGTCTCACATTTTTGCAAAAATCTAGTGTAGGATTTTAATTTGTTATCATGTTCGCCAACTGCTTCGCATCATGGCAATGTGGTATTGGCCTACAGCGCTTGTCTTGTCATTAACATCTGCTAAAGTAGGTCACATTAGGTTCGTTGGCTCAGCAATGGTATTGTTGCTTTGCAGTTGATTTGTTGCAAAGAGATTCAAAGCATAGGTTACATGATACCCAGCTTTAGTTACGGAGGGTAGATTATCCTCATGTTGTTCCAACTTCTCCATGGCTCTTTTTCCATCACATGAATTGTTGTCCAACTTTCTGTGTCCAACTGATAAATGAGGTTTTTAGTATATAAAAGACTGACATGCTGAAAGCATGTTCACAAGATTCCCGTCATCTTGGGAGCACACGAACTCTCATGTGCCCTACTTTAAGTTAGATGTGCCAAACGAATGTGGACAGAATTGGTTGCAATTCTAAAAGGCAGAACTTCTGAACCCCATGTGACGACCATTTCTTTCCATTTTAAGAATGCAAACCAGGTAGGCCCAAGTTCCAAAGCTGAAAATACTAGGGTATACTTTGGTTTCCCATCAGTGATCAGGGAGATTTTTGGGCATACTAATCGGCTGAGATCCTAGTGTTTGCAAATCCAACCAGTTACATGTTAACATCCTCTGGTTTTCCTTTATTAAATTGAGGTATATTCTATAAATTCCTCTGAAACGATCAGTATTTTTCCTGCAGTCTTGAACTTCAATCGGTTATTTCTCAAACTCAACTGGTTCATACGTAACTAACTGCCGGTTCTCCCCGATCATTGTTTCTCATTTGATTGATGTGTGGTTGGAGGAGGATCGAAGAACAACCACCATAGACACATGTTTAAAAGAGAGTAGACTACATGTTTGATTTTTCATTAACTACTTCATTGTCAATAGAGTGCACTTTGGTTGTCACAAGCGTGAGATTATTGAGTTTAGAGTGTATTCAATCAAGGAATCAAGAAACATGCGGTTCCGAAAACCATGACTAAAATCAAAGGATGGCTGATTTTTATTTAATTAATTAATTAAAATTTTGGCTGACGCTTCATTATAACTTTGCTATTGCAACACAAGTTTCATTGTGTAAATATTGCTGGGAAAAGTTAGATAACAGGAACGATGTATCAAATGACACCTACATACCTTAGATGTGGGTATTCTGTTCACATTCATTTGGCAAGATAGAATGGAATGCAAGCTAGGTAGGTCCGAGTTCCAAAGCTGAAACTACACTAGGGTAGTGTACTAAGGGCCACTTCACACACAAGACTGAGAGCCCGTGACCATTACACTTCAAGCGCTCTCATTGGTGGAAAAGGCGGAGCCGGTCCAAGTTCGCTTCACGCTACACTTGAAGGACCAACGGAGTCTGTGAATGCAAGATGGATGTAAAGTCTACACGGATTCCTACAATGGCATCGAATGGATCATGTTTCATGGTCACTTGGACTATTTTCAAAAACCACCTCTTGGAGGTAGGCCTAACACAAAACCGGGAGACCATGGCACTCCAAACACTCACAACCATTGGTTTATTCCACTTTGTCATGTGTGAGGACCCGCATGAATGGAGATTCATTGAAATAGCATTTGGTTGAGGACCCGGTCACATATGACTTCACACTACAATTGAGGGTCCGTGACCACACTACATGATTTTGGAAGGGTGTGTTGGGACGGCCTTTGAACACTTTTCTTTTGGGCTCTCACAATGTCATGGTCACGGCTCTTGGCTCGTGTGTGAAGTGGCCCTAGGGCCTAAGCTGAAGGCCATTCCGTGTTCCGTATAGTTTGGCTTTTGGGTTACCCGGTTCGTATCCCCAGGTCCAATCACAGTGGGAGTGTATTCCAAAACGGACCGTGCTTATTTGTTGGCCGAATTCATGGTCGAGGTTGGAAGTTTGTGATCCCGGACACAAATATAGACACAACTTCTTAACAAAACGCTTGACCTTTTCATGTGAATAATAATGGAGTAGACTATAGGCCTTCCTTGTTTCAAGTGGCCGGCTTGGGCATCGGAGCATCACGTGGAATGATACATTTGATGTGCTTTATGTGTTGTGTGTGGCATAGAAGAAAGAACAATTTTTAAGACACGGGTTGGTTGGGCCCACTTTTTATATGCCATTTTGAAAGATGTATAGGGTTATTTTTATCAAATTCACGTAGGTGCTTGCCATGTTAGTCTTTAACGTGTCGACTTTTGATAAGGATGTGGAATTTGAGGGGGTTTTAAGCAATGGAAGACTGCCATGTGGTGATGTATGTATTATATGCCCTGTATTGGGAGTACATTCAAGATGAATCATTTATTGGTTTTTTTCCACTAGGGAAGAGTCTAAGCAATGACACGCCATCGACAATTCAACGAAGGTTCGATGTGTTGATTACAATTTTTCCCATGGTCACACTTTGAAATGGATTCATGTGGGAATTTTAAATCCCTGCATAAGGGAGTCCACCACAAGGGTCTCAAAATTTTGGACTCTTAAATGAATCCACCATGGTATCCACCATTCTGTAGAAAAATCACACCCCCCGTGGAATTCATCAGATGGGGTCTCAAAATTCAAACCCCATGAAAGCATGGGCTTGAAAATTCAAACCCCCATGAAACCTACCGTCATACAAGTGTGAAAAATCAAACCCCATGGCATGTGGAGATTTTGGGACCTCCATGAAGCCACCATCGTAGGGGTTTGAGAATTCAAACCCTATTAATCCACAACTCTTTTAGGTTTGAGAATAAACAGTAAAAGAAAATTATCTCTAGTCTTAGTTTAGGGAGAGGAAATACATCTTTCTACTTTCCTTTGTATGTTGGGAGGATGAGATATAGTTCATTTAAGCTTTAATTAATTGTATATATTTGAGATTTAAATATTTTCCAATTATCTCTAGGTGGTCCATAGCAAAATTTAAACCTAAAAACTCCGACCCCCATGAGACAATATTTAAACCTAAAAACTCCGACCCCCATGAGACAATATTTAAACCCATGGAACCTACAATCATCCTTTAAAAAGAAAAATGAAACCCCATGATACTACATGTATGAATAGTCAAATCCCATGGGCATAGGGGTCAAAAAAGTTCAAACCACATGAACACATGGACCCCATTGCCCTCACCAACCATTGATACCAATCATATGAAATACATGCCCTCATAAAAGCCATGATATAATATCCACCCATGAATCATATTGTAATATGATAATATTTTGATAAATTTTTGTAAATTTTCTCTCTCTCTCTATAGAGAGAGAGAGAGGGGAGATTTTTGGGCATAATTGGTTGAGATCCAAGTGTTTGCAAGTCCAACCGGTTACATGTTGACATCCTTTGGTTTTCCTTTATTAAATTGGGGTATATTCTACACATTCTTCTAAAATGATAGGTAATTTTCTTGCAGTCTTGAACTTCAACTGGTTATTTCTCAAACTCAACTGGTTCATCTGTAACTAACTGCCGGTTCTCCCCGATCATTGGAGAGAGAGAGGGAAACCCTTGAATTCTAATAAACCTAAAATCCTAAACCAACTTTTATGTCAAAAATAGATTTTGTGGACAACACCTTCATTACAAAGTGTTTTCTCAAACATTTTATCAAAGTTCCTCACCACCTAAAATAATCATTTGCAATAAATAAAACGCGTATTTAAGCATAATTGGACATATTTTCAAAATATGGACATTTTGGTTGCTTCAATTTATGGATGGAGTTGTCAATATACTTTGCATATACCTAAATTCATGGGATTTATATCAATCCTTAATGAATACTTTAGAGTACTTTAGAGTCTATTTTTGACATAAAAGTTGCCTAACTTCTATCACATGGATAATATTGTTGAGTTTCCTCAACACTCAAATGAACAATGGGCAAAAGAGCAACAATTGTTGTTTGTGTCATTAGTATTAGAGGCACGGGTAGATCACTCTAAGGCATTTTTGTGCACCACGTGCGGCTGGGGGTTTATTGTTTTGGGGCTATTTACCTTCAAGGGCTAAATTAAAGCCTCCCTATAATTACTTAAATTTCAAAAATGGCCCATTTGTTTGCACCCTTCGATTACTTATATTGTCCAAGTCACTGTAATTTTTTGTACTGTATATTCCTTTTAAGTCATTTTGGACAGACTGAAATTCCAATTATCATCCATCCCCGTGAGTCCTAAACCCATTTACATACCATACTAAACATACCTTCTAGGATCCTTATCTTCAACCCCTATATTAATTTTACAAAAAAATAATGGCCCACGTTTTATGTCCATCTAACTTACTTATAATGGGATTGTCTATATTTAATGCCCCTTCATTATTTGGAATTCCTTTATAATTATTTATTTCAAATGATTTTAATCCTCTCTATATTATGACGCACATCATTTTTATAATGCACTAAGTGATCTACCCGTGATTAGAGGCAAATATCTACGTTTTGAACATTCAACACTAGATGATGAAAACACCAAGAATGAAAAGCACATTATAGGACTTGGTTCTCAAAGTTGCAAAGAATGAAATATGATTGTTGGGGCTTTCAGCACTAGATAATATATCATGGTTTTGTTCAAGAATGTTGGCATAACATAACATAACATACAATAACAACTGATTTTTATGCATTGTAGCAAATACTATCATATCCATGGTAATGGTGATTTTTACCGGTCTCAACTAATGGATGTTATAATAGCAAATTTTATTTTTCAACACCAATTTCTACCAGAGAGGTAATTTTCTTAGCCTACAGTTCAAACGTTGTTTAGCATTTTGTGAATTTAGTGTTTTATCTAATATGTGTTATTGTTCTTATATTTTATGTAGATTTAAAGAACAATGTCAATTGCTAATCGAATGATAACATTTTCTAAACACATTTGCACAAATGTAACTTCTTAACCTCATTTGGTTATAGAAGGTTTCTATTGCAACATGTGTCACAATCCTAAATATGCAATCCAACATGTACATTTTGCACTAAGATTACAACTAATTTGTCTATTGGAATTGTTATGATGTATCTTGAAGAATATTGACTTCACACTTTTATTCAAATGTCAGAGGATTGATTGGTCAATCTATCAAGAGGACAACAAATCTAGATGCTTCATTTGAATCAAAGACATGCATATCTTGGTTAACTTTTATTCTCTTAAATGGACTTGAAGAAAACATGGATGGGTGGATGTAGTGAAATATAATGTAGAACCTACTAGTTGTAATATAGATAGTAATGTTATATTGTGTGCACAAAATTCACTTCCATGTGAAACGGAAGCAAATGCAAGTACTCCACTTAAAAAAATATATAATTTCTCAAATATTTGAAGAAATGTTGCGGGTCTAGCCGAGCCAAAATAAGTTAGAGTTATAGAAAAAAGACTTGACAATGGTAGAATAGAAAAAACTTTGAATAACTTCCACTAGCAAATGTAGAAGAAATTGATGTTCAATTGCTTCAATGTACGAGTAAAATTTTATTCATACATTTTTGAGACTTTATAAGAGACATGCCTCAAACTCTCTAATTGGCTACCTATCTATGCATCCAAGTTTCATCCACAATCTAACATTTACAATCTTACATCCATTTTGTCTTGTTTAATAATCTAGCATATTATACGTGATAAAAAAAAACGTCTAACAGTGATTTTATTTGACAATCTTGCTAAACAACTTGAAAAATATACTCAATGTACTTGGACAGTGTTATTTGATAATATTGCTTGATATTTTCAATCATGGTTTAGTTTTGTACAATCATCAAAGTATTTTTATAAATTTGTAAATTTTCTCTATTCAATAAGTTTTAGAAATAATTTATCACATAGAAGTTTCATTCATAAATGCAATATTGAATGTAATTTACAACATAATACAACATTGTAGGTGGTTGGATATTTGACACAATAACATATCTATTGGTTTATGAATTTTTTTTCCTCACCTTGAAAACATCCAATACATCACTTAATATATTATTTATCATTGAATACACCAAAAGCTAAAAAACGATGGTTAGCTAGAAGTGAATCCAGAAGGATTGCATGATCTACATACAAATATTTTCATTAAATATCACTATATGGAAATAGCTATTACTAATCCACAAAATCGACTTTGTGGATATTTTAATATCATCAATGAATATCCGATTATTTACAAAAACTTCCTTAAGAATGATGACTTATAAGTAGATTGATTATAAAAAAAAATTCCCAAAAGATTGTTACTTCCAATCATGTTTATTAACTATTACATCTAGTTCAAGTCATTTTCTACCAACAGAAAATTAAACTAAACTATGTCATCAACAATTCTCAATAATGAAATGATTACCTTATAACCATTTCTAAAATAGCAAGACAATCATTTAGTTGTTACAAAAACACAAAGATTTCTATGGAAAATGAATAATTATTAATCAACTTAAATAAACTAATCTAAACAACATTGTAATTTTAAATTCAAACAAAAAACTATAAAATACAAAAACAAGAGTATTATTTTGAAGGTAATAGCATAAGTGATAAAAAAATATTGAAGTCGGGGTCTGGGGGATGGCCGTGCTAAGGGCGGGTATCTTAGGTACTTAGTCCCTTTCGCCGGTTTCAGTCCCAGATCAGCACTATCGCCCCTTAGTGCGCGGGTTCTCGTCTCTCGGGCCCCTCCAACGGCTTGCCGAGGCCTCGTTGGATTAGTTCCCTTCAAGTTGATTCTAACGTCACTTCAGCGCTAGATTCTAGGACTTGCCTTGTCCTAGGGGCAAAAATTTCCGGTTGTCATTTATTTATATGTATAATTTATACATCTCTTGGCAAGTGGTTTGCCGTCTTCGGTTCGGGACGGTCCTCACCTCCGCCAAGATGGGTCAGTGACCCCTGTCTAGTAAAAGTCTTATAAATTAACCTAGACACGGAGGCGGATTTGAAAACATGAACTGTTCTAAACCTAGTTATATGGGTGGCTGGTTGGATGGTCTTATTACCTTTCCCCCTAGCCCCCCGAATTCTTAGAGTAAGCACTATCCTAAGCCGTTAAAGACAATCATCTTACGGCTACTTTTTATTCTAAGATATTTGGATTTATGGCCTGGCGTCTCGCATCCATCTAGCTACACTACTATAGTACTGATATTTTTGCATTCGATTCAGTAGTTTGGGTCTCTCCAATGTTGGTTTGCGAGGCTGCAGTTTCAACTCCTCGCGCTGCTCTAGGTTCCCGCAGTACTTAAAGTACTCTCGTCGTAGCCATCTGCATCGCGGGACCCACGCTCCCGCTTCTTCATTCGGGAAATTCTACCTCCGATTATGAAGCTGGTCCCGAACGATCCACAACTTGTGATTGTGGTTATCAATTGTCTGGATGATTTGATAGATCGCCCAGGATGTCTGCGTTTTAGTTGAATGTCGCGTATGGCTTGTTTTATCCACGCCGGAATTGTTCCCATTACGCCCAGCATTATCGTGCGAAACCTTATCGTGTCTTTTCGTCCTTATTACTTCATAGAGCGGATACTTACAGCTGTTGCAAAATAAATGCTTAATTGTTTCTCGCTTCCGTTCGCGACAGTTATCGCAGTATATCTTGCTACGTCGAGTCCACGTACTCACCACCGACTTTACCGGTAACACGTTGAATGTGGCTGCTATCATCGTCTTATATTCGGGCATACTCAGGCATGAAATTCGTATCCATTTGCGGCTTCCTGCCGCCTGGGCCCCATCATGCGCAAATTGTTTCGAGGCAATTTTTTCCACGATCTCGAGTCCATCTCAATATCGTACCGCCTCTTTTGTATATTCTTTCAGCTCGAGTTCCTCATTATCCAGCATTGCTTGCGCATTCGGGCCCATCTTGTTGTTCAGATTGTCAATTATCTTTACCTTCCCAAGACCTTCGAGGTCCTCGTTGCGGATATCCACCTTAAATAAACTTTCTGCCATAATTTGCACTCCTAGGGCCTAACAAGCGTGATATAGAAACGCGATATAGGTTCAACATTTACCTTTACTGCGCGTTTTTATCTTACGTCTTGCTTTCGGATCCGTTCGGGTCGGTTCTCAATACGCGGGCCCTTTCGTTTGCGTATTGATGTCGCATATCGGGTTCCCGTAGACCACATCCCAATCCATGAAGATCTTCCCGCGCGGGGCCCGTGTTATCCTTACCGCCGTTCGGGCCTCCTCTACCATATGCCTGAATAACGTTCTTACTTGCGGATCTATGTTATTTATAAAGGCGCAAGCCGTATTCACTAACATCGAGTCTCAAATAGTCCGAAAGTTCAGTAGTCTCAGCCTAAGATGGTTCGTATTCATCTCGAGCTGCCGTTTCTTTCCTCGTTTCGCCGGCCACCCGAGTATCCTTCGCGCCGCTCCTTGTTGGATCTTGGTTGTTTCATCTAGGATATCGTTAGACGGCGGGCTCATTAGACACAATATTTCGATTAGTGGTATCGCCGCCTACGACAGAAAATCAACTAGACCACCCTCACCTTAAACTTAGTAAGGGCTCGTTTTCCTTCGTGCGCTTCTCGCCTCTCCTCGTTCGGCCCGTGAGGCAAAGTTGGCTTCTGGTTGGTTTTCGCTGACGCCGAGGCCTTATGCTTTCCAAAATACTTAAATGTTTCCGATCCCTCCAGCTGCGGGATCGCTTCGCCACACAGGTTGAAGTTTTCAAGGGTTTCGTCCTCCCCTCTACCCCCTACAAATTCGCGCCCCGCCGCCCCAGTACGCGTATTTGTGAATCCCGAACTTCATCCCTACCCATTCTGCAAAGTCGCTATGGATTTCAGCCATCTTCCGAATATCCTCCTTCGTATCCGCTATACGAACCTTGTCGTCCATATAATCTATTTTCTTATCTCGATTTTCGCGATCGAACACCCCTTACATTCCTTCGCTATCCATTTAGCTACCGTTTCTTTTACCACCACGAACGTTAAGGGACTGATAGTGTTGTCTTGTGAAACCCCCCTCGTAATAATAATCAATTCGGACGCATCCCCATTCACAATAAGCCGCACTTGATTTCCACTCGCCGTCTTCTTCCACATTTTGCGTAGAGTCGGGTATATAGGCCGAATATCGATGGTCTTTATTATCAGACCTAACGGGAGCAACGTGAACGTCCTTTTGAAGTTGGTAAACAAGCAGTATAGCTTGTTTCATTTCTGCCTGCTACCTTCCAAAATTGCCATTAATTTGAAATTCGTGTCCCGGCACCCCGCTACTCCGGGATTCACCCCATGATCCCCATCCGAAACATGAAGGACGTGTGCGAGTACGCTCTTCGCACTGTTTCTTTCATCGACTCATAGGCAAAGAATGTTATGTACTTGCTCAATATTGAATTATATATATTTTATGAATTTGATAAAAAATGATATTTTCAATTATTGTGCATAAAATATTTTATGAATTTGATCTAATTTATGTATTTGTATACATTTTATACGACATGTTTATGGCCAATAAAACTTAAATAAATGTTTTATTAATTTTATTATAAATTTTGATCATTACTTTCGTTTACTAGAAGATGAATAAAAATTTAAATATCACTTAAATTCTTTGATAATACATATCTTAAAATGTAGAATGAAATATCATAATGATAGCTATACAAACATCTTTTAATATAGAAAATAATACATGTATATGCTTAAATTGTTTTTAAAAGACACTATTGGGGATCCTTCAATTAAAACTCTAACACACAAATTTTGGAATTTTCTATAAAAAAAATAGAAAAAATAAATAAATAATCATTTTATTTATATGATATGCATTTCTCTTAATAGATAGTATCTGCTAAAATTATTTGTTTAAAATATAAATAAAGAATTTAACTATCGAACATTGTTTGTTTGTATTATTCATGAGGTATAAATTAATCAAATAAAATTTTATCATCAAATATGTGGTTAGAAATTTTACATAAAATGATGACTTTGCTACAAGTATTATATTCTCAAAGTAATGAAATTTTATATTTAAAAATAGTATAAATTCTAATTGGATTCAAATTTAAAAGCGAAGGTTATATTAAATTCATTAATAATTGATTAAGTTAGAATCAATATTCATAATTAAAGAAAATTAAGTTTCTACAAAAAAATAATATCCATATAATTTAAATTAATAAATTATATATTTGATTCAAGCTATTAATCTTCATAATCAAATAGTTTACTAGTATATTGAAAGGGAACAATTTTGAGAAGGTCTAACTTAACTGTCTTTTAAGTAAGTGCAATTAAAATGTAAGTCATACAAAATTTATAGAGAGAGAGAGGGGCTCCCATGAAATTTCTAGATAGAGTAGATAGCTTATGTATTATTGAAAGCCTCCTTGGGAACGCCTCCAGGACAAAGGCTAAATTGGGCACTGATCTAAATTGGATATTAGTTTAAATTTGTAACATATTTTTATTAATTGATTGCACTTTGTGTAAGTGGCTAAATTTGTGCATTTTATATTTTTTAAGCCTAGTCTTTAGCTACATTAAGAAGTATTTTTTGGCAATTTATGTGCATTTGCTTTAAACTCGTTCACGGACCCAAAGGGTCTTCCGGTAGCATTGCTACTTAATGTTATGAATGGTTGTATTCATCGATATATCTTTCTAACTCGGTCAAAGTGTCAACTTCAATATCCAAGAAATTGCGTTTTGTATCATCGTCCTCATTTTCAATTGTTTATTTTATATTCTTTTGCACCTTCTTATATGAAGGCGAAACCAACTCTACATCGTCATCAACCCTCATTCTCTTCACTTGTAACTTCACCCTTATTCTTATTACTCGTATATTATTCTCATATTCACCCTTATTCTTATATTGAACTCAACCTCCTCATTCCCAGTCAAATTGATGCGAGTTTTCTGCTCTCTTAGAATTATGCGATTGAAAGACATCAAGAGGTTTTTGATGGACTCGGTTGGATACCTGCTGCCATCAACCTTGCAAACCATAAAAAAGAACTTGCTAAGAATCACACCAAGTTCCTGTAGTAGAATCTTTTCTACAGGGATATCAGTGGCGATATTCATGTGCCTACGCCAAGCATTAAATCTATTGATACACCACCTCTCGTTTCGGTAACTGTTCGATTCATCGCCATTTTGGACACTATTGAAATCCTCTTGATCTAAATCCAGAAATTCCGAGGAAGATGGAACAATCGCATGTGCCACATGCACAACAAGGTCTTGTGAGAATCTATCTTGGAGTGGAAGCTCACTAACATGCACTGGAATCTTCCTAAGATGCACAGAACTAGAGCTTGGATTGCCATCACTTCTTGTCCCATTTATGAAGGTAGCATTTACGGATGCAACAGTTGTGAGATTTGCACACACAGTAGTGTTCACAAACACTGGTGCATTCAAAGCATTGGGAATAGTGTTGCTTCTCACAATGTTCGAATCAACACCATCAATACGAACATCTGAGGATGGAGGTGCATCAATACAAACAGTTTGCACACTTGAAACAACATTATGGCTATCACTCAACAAAACGCCATCTGCACCACAAGCAAACTGTGATGAATTCAACAAAGATGTTTCTGATGGAACATAGATCTCTTCGACACTGTGTGAATCACGATGCACAGGAGCTTGTCCTCGTCCTCGACCTCGACTGCGCCTTCTAGAACCACGAAACCTAGTGCCAGAACGTCTATTTTTTCTACCCCTTGAAGCACCAATTTCTAACGGCCTCTCCAACTCATCGTCATCACTAAACAACTTGAATGACGGCATAGGCTGATGTTGCTCAACGTCACCATCCTCCTGATTACCTTCCATGACAGTGACAAGATTGGCAGACAACAAAGACACAACTGATAGAACACAAAAAATAAAAACTGATAATAGAAATGTTGGAGATCATAGCTTTGTTAGGATTATTAAATGATGGCAGTTTCTCTATAATGAAGCACACATAACGCAATGCACAAACAAGGTGAGTAGGACACATTCAAAAAGTAGGGCTTAAATAACTATGTAAAATGTGCACCCTAAACCTCGAGGGAGGGCGGAAAAAATTTAAATGCCCACAATCTACAATCAAGTTAGCCACCAAATCAATGACTTATTGATTGAGCGTGTCAAATAATTCAACATTTTAATCATAATTTTAATATATCTTATTAGATTTTTTTGATATATCAACACTTTTGGTTATTCCAAGTTTTAATATATTACATATATTTATTTATAAATGTATGTATATTTATTTTAAAAATCCTCATCTTTATATCATTTTTTCATCATAATATAAAATTAATTAAGTTTCATAACCTAAAAGGAAAAAAAATTATCATAAATATCATCTAAAAATTAAATTTTAATGAACATTTTATAATTACAATTATAATATAATTATAATATACGTAGAGCATTCAAATAAAACATCAAATTTTGATCCAAATTTTTAATATAATACAATTTTCTATTACATTTTGTGAATTTGAGTAACAAGATGCACATTTTTAAATTATATAAATAAAATATTTTAATATAAAATTTCAAATTCACTTGTCAAGTTTTCGACAATTTTTTTAAATGGTGCTTATTTAATTATTAATCCTAATACAAAAGGAAGATTTTTTTCTTTGCCTCAACATTAAACAAAGGATTGTATCTATATTTGCTAACACTATGATGTATTATAAAATATCTTTGCTCACATACTAAGGCCTCACTAAGAAGTACACCCTCACTAACAACCGCAATGGAGGCACTTGGATCACCCATGAACATTGGTACCTACGATATTTCAAGATGAGTTGATGACGGGTAGACCCTATGACCTCCATGATAATGATTGGGTGGACTATAATGGACAATTTTGTTCCTTGCCCGTTTTTTTCAAGATTACGCTTCATTTGTTCTTAGCTCTTTGCCACAAGGTTAAACTTAATTTTTTTTTCTTTATTTTTTTCTTAAGCTTATGCTTTCTTTGTTATTTGTTTTTTTTGTCTCTAATTTGGAAATTATGGCTATGTATTTTTTTTTATTTGGCTTACAACACTTCTTCTTCAACAAAATTTTAGACTCTTATTCAAAAAATTACATATGTTTTTCAAATGCAATTCTTTCTTAGGTTTATAGGGACTACAATTTATGAAAATGTGTGCAAGTCTTGATGTATGATGTTTCTTGTAGATCTTTTTGTGTTCTCATCATTTAGCTACATTCTCTTACATCATTTTTGTTGTCTTAATGTTGTGTTTCAATGCAGCTAACTAAAGATGCCACTAGGATTTGTAACATATGCTAAATATTGTGCCTTCCTTTAGGATTTTATAATCACTTCATAATTTAATTCCTCATTTTTAGGGTATCTATTATCATATCATCATCTAGATTGTCATTATCCTAACATTTGTGTATCTCTACTTCTTTTTTTTCTTCGCACAAATAAAATAAAGAGTGACATTTACCGAACTTCTTCAATCATTATCCCTTTTGCACAAGATTTGAAATTCTAATGGATACTCTCATTGTATATAACTAGCTCATATTCGTGGAGTCTAGGCTTTTTGCATCCATGCATATCAATTATTATCTCGGATAAACATAACCCCAACACCCATGCAATCATATATCTTCCATGCTCATACATACCCATCATATGCACATATGTAGATTCCCATGCTCATAAGCCTCCATGAACCGCCATCATGTCCCTGTGGAATACTGTGGGGAAAAAGATGGATTTTCTTTTTATTTCTTATTAAACTTGATCGTATCATGCCCATGCTATGTCACCACCTTGGCTTCATCACCCTAACATTACCATACCCAATGGTATTTACTCAGTTTAGGAAATCGAGGCCCTGCAGTCGGGTGCCAGACTGTACCCTGTTTTTTCGATCCCTGCGCTGCCGGGTCACCCTGTGCGCGAAGCCGGACCCATCCATGCCCCGGCCTGTACCCGTCCATGTCGCCAGCCTGTAACGGACCCCGCCACGCTAGCAGCCATGGCAACTGCCACAGTGGCCGCCACGCTGGCCACCCGTTCAAGGGGACGGCTCATCCCGACTCCCGATGGCACAATGAACCTCCCATCAGGAGGACATGCCTTGCATCATGCCATTCTCATGGATGCAAAATCATGTGGACCATCACCCACATCCATCGATGGGTGGTAAGCTAATCAGCCTCGGGGATTGGGCTCTCCATAGGTGTTTTCAAACTTCTCCACCCCGCTTGATTCTCTGTAACCTGCTCCCTCAACACACGCTCCGGATTTCTGCCACAATGGAGCGTGCTGCGATCCATGTGATGATGGACTCAAGGGTTTAGGGAGATCGCACTGTGGAGTGCTTGCTTCGAACGCGGTGGTTACAGCGAAGGTGTTTTCGAACTTCTCCACCCCGCTTGATTCTCTGTAACCTGCTCCCTCAACACACGCTCCGGATTTCTGCCACAATATAATGGAGCGTGCTGCGATCCATGTGATGATGGAAGCAGAATGATGCGGAGAAGCAATGCGGCCAAGATCACCTCACCAACGCTTTTTTTAAGGTTCCATTGTTGCTATGCTTGAGATTGATCATAACCTACTCACTTACCATCGAGTTGCAATGAAGTGTGTTGCATGCTCCGATGCGAAAGCAGCAATGAAGTAGTGAAGCTGGTTTAGCAAACTGACCTTGGCCGGCGCTCAAGCCACACATGGTCGTTACAAGCACCCCAGCTGACTGCGTTTCAGGGATGTCTTTTAAGATCTACATTCAAATATCCCTACTGTTTGATTCATACCTGCTTTTATTGTGTACTCCACTTGCAAGTTGTATTTGACTGTCTCCCATGGAGTGATGCTATACATGCAAGATCTCCTCATAACGATTGTCGTGCTATGAATGTACTTCCTTCCCCATTCTAATAGTCATTGCCGTCATGTTACAAATCACATACGATCAATCCCTAACGAACACTGCCGCATTAGGTTGATTGAACTGCTGACTACGACCATAATGAAGCGGAGGTCTTTGTAGCTTGCCCGGAAGACTGCAAGGTAGTATTGGCGCAACACGACCAACGATGTAGAAATTTGAACATATACAAAACGATCTACCAGTTCCTTGACCATAGTACCGGAAACGGGTTTAGGGAGCAGTTCCACCTGGTGTGTGGGGGTTCCCATTGAAGGTGTAGGGCATAAATGGGATCGTTTGTCATAGATGCCGTTGTTCACTCCCCTATTGTAATGCAAAGCGAAGACCACATTCTTGTACCTACAGTGGATGGCTCGGAACCAACACGTCGCCCACCGCAAGACTTGGAGCCCTCTTACGAGTCTACATACCAGGAGCTACACAAGGCAGATATTCACCGGATCCGCAGTTTGGTTCAATCTCCAAACATAGGCATTTTCATGCATACTGATCTTACGTGGGTAAGCCACATGCGGGTGAAGGGGAGGAAGACCGATCCCAGGACACTTGCTCCAGTGTCGGTTGCGTATATACCTTGGGCAAGAGTTGAGGATTTTCTGAAAGGCGAGGAGACGCGCAGTGATGCTCCCAGCAAATTTGTTTGCCAGGGTGCTCCATCAAACGACAAGGGGAAACTACTATTTCCTCGGTGGAACAGCTACTCTGCCATCATCAGGTCTGTTTGTAACATGCAATTTGTATTCCATTGTGCATGTTACAATATTACTCTATCTTGCTAAGTTCCAACCGTCTTCTATATGGCTTTCACCTCCATCACTTAATGTTCTTCCCATCCCACAGGTATCACTGTCAGTATGGACCAAATGACAATGCGTCGCACATACCATTGGTTACAAATGACATGTACCAGAAGAAACGGAAACTTGATGTCAAGGGCAAATACATACCAAATGGAAAGGGGCACACAGGTCCACGGACATCCGCGAGGATGCGAGGATCGGGCCAGCGAAGGGGATGCCAGTGTGGATTTGTCGTCAAACGATTGTACCTAGAGCCTGCAGTGGCAGAAATAACATACCACCAGATGCAGCATGTCAACCTGAATGGGTTCTTCTGCCATGGTGCTACAAAGACTGGGCATAAGAGCAGATTCTCAAGTCATCTGTCGCCACAAGTTCGGGAATTCATCATGAGTCATTTGCGATTGGGATTGTCTATCTCACAAATAATGTGCAAACATAGGAAACGGTTCATGGAAGTGTGCGAGAGAGGCGAGGAGCTCACCCGAGACCTTTTCATTTCCGAGCAAGACATCCGTAACGTTGCGGGCCGCCTTGCAATAGAGACCTACAAACGCGACAACAATGATGCAAAATCTGTTCGCATGTGGGTGCAAGAACATCCTGAGCTTGTGTTCTACTACAAGGAATCAGGGTTACATGTCCATGGAGCAATCACACGGGACAATATTCCGTTCACAATAGGCATCCAGACGGCTTGGCAACACGATATGATGCTCAAGCACGGCCACAAAAAAACTGTCTCTATTGACGCCACGTTTGCAACTAATGAGAACAAGGTTAGTGCCTATTAGGATCCTGCTCCCAACATGTTACGGACCATTTTTGCTTAGTATTTTTCCGCGAACATAACGGATTGCTCTCTTTGTTGTTGCAGTTTCCTTTGTACACGTTGATGGTCTTCGATGATTGGCTGAATGGAGTACTTGTGGCGTACATTATCACTTCTAGTTCCAAACAACCCGATCTCGAACCTTGGATGAAGGCGCTTGCCCAAAAATTGGTCTCCGTGCAAGGAGATTGGATGCCTAATGCATTCATTACAGATTGTGTCCAGGCTGAAATTGGAGGCTTGCACTGTGTATGGCCTGGGGTGAAGGTATTCATGTGCCTCTGGCATGTACGTCGAGCATGGCTGAAACAGGCGGTAGCAAAAATAAAAGATCATGTCATTAGGGGTGCTGTGCTTAAGGGGTTGGGCCGTATTATGTACGACACAAAGTGTCCCCCGGGAGATGAAATGGGACCTTGGGCTATTCGGCAGTTGAATGCTCTCATGGATAGGTTCCCTGTTGTGAGCAATTTTTGGGCTTACTTCAACAAACAGTGGGCAGACAAAACGCCTATGTGGGTTGTGGGGCATCGTAACCTGCCATATGCGGGCCAAGATACAAATGCAGCTATTGAGAGCTACCATTCCAACCTTAAAGTCACCTTGCGTGCATCAAAAGGTAGAGCGCATGGACGTCGCTTGGACTGGGTGATATACGAGCTGACAGGGGAAATCCTCTCCCACTATTGGTACCAGGCAATGAAGAAACAACATGGGTTTGTCCCCAACTTTAAACAAGAGCAATTTGTTATAAATGCAGTGCTGAAAGCGAGAGAAATTCCTGATAGTTGTATCACTCTCCCCATTGCAGATGACGGACCAGCGTTGGTAACATCCAAGAACAACCCAATTAAACTGTACTCTGTCTACAACCCAGACTGTGAGTGGGGTTGTTGTGATTGTGTGTGGGTGCTAAAGGGGAACATATGTAAACATCAGATTAAAGTCCTTATGATACTCCATCCTAGCCTTGCAGAAGGAACAATTACACGTTACTGTGGATCCCTTGCAGGCACAACTGAGGGTGGTCGGGGTAACATGCTCGATCCTGTTGTTCATTTTTCAGTGGATTGTACTGACACCGGGCCACTCTGCCCAACCCCAACGCCTTGGCATCCTAGTGGTGGCCAGTGTCTCACACAATCTGGGGAGGACATGGAAAAACGAGTGCGTAACCTTACTGACGAGTTCATGGACGCTGCCACTTGTGATAGATTTTTACTGAAACACCTCTTGGCTGACTTGCACATCGTGCGGGGGAAGCAACAAACATTATTGGCTCAAATTAAACATGGACTGGTGGAGCCATCCCAGCAAGAGGTTCACTTTCAGCGTAACGAAGATGGCAACAACATGTCCCTCAAGCGTAGGAGAGACTTCCTGGAACATAGATAGGTGAAGCCAGTCATATGTGTTGTAACGTGTTGTAACGTGCGCATGTTACAGGAACGGTCACATGTTTCAAGTCCTCACATGTGCAGGTGGACCTTGGTGCTCATATAAAGGCCGGACCTTCGCTCCACTTGCACACTTCCCTTTAATTCCTCTTTGCCTCTCCCACTTTTCAGGGTATTGGTCGGCAACGCTGGTTTTGTATGAAACCCCTGCTCCTCCCTTTCTTCCTTTACCATGGTAACCCTCCATGTGAGTCGGGTCAGCGCAGCTGTTTGGAAGTGGTTCTGTAGATGTCCAGAGGCCATTGGACCAGGTTACGAGACTTCTAGCGATGAAGAGTTCTTCACGCCTCCAACAACGCCTCCACCTGCTTCCCAACAACATTGTGTGGCTGCAATCGCGAGATCACCAACAACGGAGGTATTTCCAACATATGGCGTGCCAAAGCTCCTGTCACCATCGCAAACGGGGAGGCTCCGTCGCCGACATGCTGAAGCTGTTCGGCAACTCACAACCCCGCCCCCCGTTGTCGCACCTTCCCCGCACGGTCCACTGAAGGCATACCAACGTCCGGTTAAGGTGTATAGGCCAAGTTGGGCTCCATAGTGAAACATGTAGTGAGCAATAGACTACATTGTAAACATTGTTTTGAAATGAAGGGGACGGACTGTGTCTTTTGGGACCTCTAACGCATGTGTAAAGTGTGGATCACTTGTAACAATCACTTATTGGGTATGTTTTGTGGTGTTTCTAACAATGGCGTTGCATCGGGAACCCATCACATTGCATTGCAGAATGAAAAGTGGGAGAGACAAAGACTTTTTTTTGGGTCTAAATGAACCCATCACATTACATTGCTTAGAGATTGCTTATGGTCCCTTACACATATTCAGTGCCGTCACACAAAGATCTGTAACATAAGTCGGGAACTATGCATTAATGTAACATAAGTCTGGAACTATGCATTAATGTAACATAAGTCTGGAACTATGCTTTAATGTAACATAAGTCTGGAACTATGCTTTAATGTAACATAAGTCTGGAACTATGCTTTAATGTAACATAAGTCTGGAACTATGCTTTAATGTAACATAAGTCTGGAACTATGCTTTAATGTAACATAAGTCTGGAACTATGCTTTAATGTAACATAAGTCTGGAACTATGCATTCCCCGTATGCGACTATGTGAACTCACATTCTGCCAATGTTATAGATGTTACACATGATCCTTGGGTGTAGCTGGTATGGGAAGGGTTACCTAGAAGATAGATAGATAGAAACTCCGGTCCTTTTTAGGGGCCGGCGTGAATAGAGTGTCCGTTCGTAATGCCAACAACCCGATGCCCACAGGACAAGGGGAAGCTGGGACAAGACTACTCTCCTCTTTCGAGGATGGACACTATAGTAACCGAGAAACAAATAACATGGACCGATCATGGCCCACGGGGGTGCATGCCTTTTAAGTATAATTAGTGTTTTTGTAATGAGAGTGAACACCAAGTCATGATTCCTCGGTTGGTTGTGGGAGGATGTTTGAGTTAAGACGTTCCGGGTTCGATTCCAGTCGAGTCCATATGATCGTTTAAAATGTATGACGTGACTTGGTGCTGCAAGTGAGTAAAAGGCAGGAAATTTGTACCAACCAACCGGCATCAATCCCTCATTATGAGCTGTAAATAGATATGAAATATTATATAAGTTTTTGGGTTTTATGGAGGGTCTAAGTTTTGGGGGAGCGGTTGGTGGTTTTCAATTCTCCTCTTATGGAGGAGGATGGACATGGCATATTGTATTGCAATGGTATTAATATTTTTAAAGGTATTTTTGATGGTAACCATGGGTATTTTGAGATTTTCTTCTAGTATTTTCATAGATGGGATGTGGGCCGTAGCTCGAGCCCCAGCTGTGATGACAATAAGTGGTTCGATTTTCCATCCTCTGGAAGCGATACTATCAATCAATGGTTTGTATTTGTTGTTTTTTGCTTCTATTGCTTATGGGGAGAATCTGTCGTTACAATATGTGAATTCAATAAATTGTATGGTGAGGTTAGGGTCAATGTCAATGGGAGGGTCATTTTGATATGGTAGTCCTTTAATGCAGAGTATATCAGGTCGAAATCTTGCGTTGCAATGACATCTTTGTGTGTTACATGTGCAGGGGAGTGGCCAATTGGGGACAGTATTTTCTTGGGGATTATTATTGAAGGTACCGGCATTCATGAGGGTAAAACATCGGGATTTTTCGGACGACATTAGGAGCTTCCTAATTTCTCCGACTGCTTTGTTATGTCTTTTAATTCGTAGTGAGTGTATATGTTGTTGGTTACATTTCAGTAGTACATGTAGCCAAGTGTCTGGATCATTTGAATTGCATATAGGGCACGTGATAGAGGGGTACCTCTGGTGACCGAAGAACATTTGTTTTCTAGCATTACCCATGTATGTTCATGTGCGGAATTTAATAAGGCATGATTTTTGTTTGTCTGTGATTAAGGGATTTGTCCAGAATTCGTTGGACAGTTCTTTGTCAATGTCTATGTTTTCTGTCCATTTACACGTGTTGGGGGTTTGTGTGGCCATGATTGCTATATTGGTTTCCCTATCATATTTTTTAATTTGTTTTTCTAAGAATCTTACTGGGCCTTTGTCTGGGACGTCTGCCATCGAGGCCCAGACGACCTTTTGATAATAGTACGGGGTAGCGTGGGCATGTTCGTACGGGTGGATGGCAATTCTGTGTTCTAATTCTAACCCGTCTTTTGCTAGTTTATCCGCTTTTTCATTACCGTCAATGTTGACGTGTGCTCTAACTTTGTATAGTGTGATTGGCTGTGTACGGTCTTGAAGGATTTTTACCATGGAGTTGAGTGTGGTTTGGTCTGGGTGACTATTATGGAGAGTGGGGTGTTTAATTTGTGTGTTGAGTAGGTATAATACGTTTAGACTGTCTGTGAATATAAATGCGGGTTTATTAGGGAATTGTGTATTGATGGTTCTTAGTGTTTTGTGTATAGCCATCATTTCTGCACGTAGTATGTTTTGATGCCCATGGAGTCTTTTGGCGATATTTAAGCCTTTGGGGCTATAGATACCGTATCCAGCTCTTTCTCTTCTCCATACACCAGGGGCAATTTCTTTGGGTTTTATAAAGGATCCGTCCGTGTAGTAGCTAAATTGGGGGTGGAATTTTAGCGGTAAGTTAGTTTGGTAGTTTGGAAGTTGTGGGGTGGAGATATTATTGTGTAGGGGTGTGTTTGGGTAGTTTGATTTAGCCCATTTTTTACTAGGGTTAACGGTGATGTTCGGAGGGGTGGGTGGTGCAATTTGAGTGTGGCTTTGTAGTATTTGAAGGTTATTTGTTGTATCATTTATTAACTTCATTTGTTCGTAGGTACCTATGTTATTATTTTGGTGATGGATACAAAATATTTGCATGGTAGATGGTTCTTTCCTTGTGATATTGAGCTCGGGGGGTATTGTTGGTTCTTCGTATGTGATTGTATCAGCGGCAAAATGGGCAATGACATGTGTGTCTGGGAATGGGCCTATGTGTGGGTTCGAGTTTTGGTACCAATCAGTATCTGGGGATATAATTATAGTGATTGTGTAAGGGTTATTTTGGGCCGCCATGCGTGCCCAGTGAATGGCTTGTTGTAGGTCTGTTGAGTTGTGAGGATGTGCGTATCCGATTCCTTGCCATTTATAGTCAAACACTTTACCTAAGGATCCAAATATTATGTCTCGTGAAAATGGTGAGTAGAATTGGGTGAATTGTGTGGGACATGTAACTGGGGATGAAAAATATGAGTGGTTAATATTGAATGTTGTAATTAGTAGATCCAATATTTGAGTTGGTATTGTATATTGGGCTCTTTTGAGTGGGTCGTTTTTTGGGATACGGTATTTGTATCTTTGGTATAGCCAAACAATTTCAGTTTCGAATGATTGGGTAGATGGTTCTAGACCGTGTGTGATATTTTTTGCCAATTGGTATTGTTTCCATAGCCATGTTAGTCTAGTTTTCGGGATGGTGATGAGATGCGTTCCATTGTCTTCGTATATGTGAGCGACATCGAATTGTGTTTGGATAGTATCAGAGTTTGCTTCAATGTCGTTTTCTGGGTTGCATTCACTAATAGAGATATGTGCTAGCGGAATTATTATGGTTGGTGTAACGTATCTTGTGTCTCAGTGTTGTTATGTGGTGAAGTAGGCGTTAATGATGTTTGAAAAATGCTTATATTGTCTTTTTGTATAATATTGGATAAGCAGGTTTGTGTTGTGATTGCATATGTTGGCTTCACAATAGGGGTATAGGTCCCTTTGGGTTCGCCATTTATTATATGTGTTGTTATTTATTGTGGTCCATTGACATAGGTATGACGTGATTGTTCTTTTTATTCCATTGTGGTCATTAGATTGTTTTTGTTTGTGATCGAGTATTTTGTGTATGGGGAATTGTCGGGGGTCTTTAAGCATGTTGTTGGGGGGAGGAGGTAGATGGGGGATGGGGAGGTTAGGGGGGTGTACGGGGGTGGTCGGTGTGTGAGGTAGGATGTTGTGATTTCTTAATATATATTTATTTTTGAGGGATCTTGTTGGGTGATGTTGTTGGCAAGGTAGGGAGCATTGATTGCAGGGGGGGTGGCAGAATAGTTGATTAGCTATATTAAGTGCGCTTTGGATAAGTTTAGAAGGAGTGGAGTGATAGATTTTGAATTCGTCCTTGTTCATTAGAGTGGTACCATTATGCATGGTAATTTGGTCTAGTGTGGTTATATTATGTATAAGTAGTTTGTATAGTAGTTTAAGTGAGGTGTTGGGGTTTAGGCCATGTAGCATTTGTGTTTCTTGCATCCATGCAGTTTCAAGTGAGGATGGGGTTAGTAGAAAATTATTTATTGTGCTTTTTAGATGGACTCCGGCTTTATGTTTGAGCAAGAACAATGTTCTAGTAATGGGTGATCTAACACAGTGGTGGTATTTAATGCGAGTGATTTCTTGAGAGCCCCCATATTTGGCGAGTATGAATTGTAATAGACCAGTATATATTTTCCCAATTCTCCCTTTGTCATTGAGGGCATTTTGTAATTGTTCTCCAATGCATCTTAGATAGGCATTTTGTAGTGAGAAAACTTCGATTCCAAATAGGTTGTGTGGGAGTTGTGTAGCGATATTAGATGTGCATTTGGGTATCCCACAAATCGTTTTGTGAAGTGCTATGATTTTTTTATCTAGTTTTTTTATAGCTGGTATGGAGTAAGGTACTGCGTAGAAGCTGTATGCTATTCCAGCGCGTATGACTGTATCTGCCATGTTTAATTTTTATTTCATAGTAGCTGGGCATGTTGCAAGGACTTGACATTGTTTGATAACTTTAGCTGTAGTAGTGTTTATTTGTGTTTTCCATTTGAGTGATGGTGCAAGGTTTATTCCTAGATACGTGTATGGTTCATGTTGGTTTAAGACTGGTATAGGTTGATTCTTGTAGTTTATATTGGTGGATTGGATTAAGGCTTTAAAGGTTGTGGGTTGAAGTTTGGATTTGTTTGGGCAGCCAGTTATTACACACTTGGGTATTCCAAGGTCCATTTCTGGCCATTCGCAGAATTTGTCTAGTTTGTTGAGTTGTGTTTGCAGTGTCTCTAGTTTATTGGCGATTGCTGCAAGATCATCTGCATATGCTGCTGATGAGATTTTTACTTTAGATATGCCAAAAGTGTATCCGTTATTTCCTTGTTGTAGCCATCTGAGGAGGGGTTCTAAGAATATGATAAATAGATATGGACTAAGGGTATCACCTTGTATTGTACCTCTTTGAATAGGGATTGGTGAGGTTTTTCCGAAGTGTTCGCGAGTGAATATTGTTGAGAATTGTGAGTATATATTTCCTATGAGATTTATGGAATCAGTGGGATATCCCAGATCTTTCATTATGGCTAAAAGTCTGGCGTGATCAATGGAGCCAAAGGCGTTTTTTAAGTCAATGTAGAGGATATATATATCTTGGTTCGTGAGTCTTACGTCTTCAAGCGCTCCGATGAGTAGTTGGATTTGTCTAGAAGTGCTTCTCTCTGCTCTGAGGCCTTCTTGACTGTTATGTAATATTTGGTATTTTTCGCCATATGTTGATAGAATAGAGGTTAGTGTACTCGTGTAGAATTTATATATGATGTTAGCTAGCGCAATAGGTCTGTGGTTTGTTAGTTGTGATGAGTTTCTTTTTTTATATAGTAATACTGTTAAACTGGTTTTCTATGATACGAGAATTTGTTTTTGTTTATAACAGTGTTTGAAGAATAGGAAAAGTAATTTATGGAAGCGTGGAGGCATATTTTTTAGAATTGAATTAGGTATTTTGTCTGGGCCTGGGACTTTATTATTACTTAGGTTTTTAAGACAAAAGTCATATGTTTCTTGGTCAAAATACGTGTGTAGAGGGGTGTGGGATTCTCCTCGCTTGTCAATTATGTATCCGTCTAGATCATGCCATGGATATTGTCGGACTCCACATGTGCAGTGTAGTGGGTGTGTATTTTGGTATTTGCATGTGGGGACTGTAGGACGGTTACTGATGGATTGTTGTATGTAAATTTCTGATGCAATGTCTTCTGGGTTGGTTAATATATTGTTTTGTCTATCAATGATGGAGTCCAGGGGTGAGATTTCAGTGTTCTTGAAGACTTTCCGATTTATTTTTTGGGGGCTTCTTTCGTACATTTGTCTGTATTTTGATACGGCTTTTAGAATGCAGTCTTTGGTATATTTTGTGGTGATTTTTCTGGCTTCTTTATTTGCCTTTTTTGCTATGGTTGCTATGGTATTAATCCACTCAGTAGGAGGTGCCATTGTGATAGGTGGGTGTGGGATGTTTGTGTGTTGGTGGTTTCGTATTTTGTTTAGGATGGGGTGTGCTTGCCAGAGTGGATCGTGTTGTGCAATGTATATAGTTTTTCTTATGAGGTGGTATGTGTTGAGGTGTCTTTTCCATTCTCTGGCCAGTTTTCGTGGCAGAAAACCACCTTGTTGTGATGTTCTGCTCGTAAGGTTTGGTAACGGGTCTGCTTTACATGTTTTTTCAATTGTTTCTGAAATTTTGTTTACAATATGGTCAAATGTTGTACAGACTTCTACCTATTGATCCGGGCTTAAGTGTTGATGATTTTCTAGTAATGTTGTAAGGGTTTTTATTTGGGTAGAGTTTTCTTCGAAAAATGTTATGTTGAATTTTTCGATATTTTCTGGTGGTATTGGGTCTAGTATTCTAGTTGGTGACCACTAGAATTTTTCGATATTTTCTGGTGGTATTGGGGGGTGGAGATCTGGCTATAAGGGTGTTATGAGGAATATGTAGTGCAACTGGATAATGGTCTGAGTTTAGATTCATATTTGTATTAGTGGTGGAGATGAATTTGTTGTTGTCTGGTGAGTGGATGTAGAATCCATCTATTAGACTTGTTGATGTGTAATTATAGCCTCCTTGTTTGGAGATGCGAGTGTTAGTTGGGATATATTCTAGGTTGAGTGTTGCAGTATCTCGGTCAAAGTCACCACATAATGTGTATATGTGATTGGGGTTTATAGTGATTTGATTAGTGATTTCGTTCTTAAGGTGTGGGATGAGGTGTATGTCTTCTAAGTGTGTAGACATATACATATGTACGATTAGCCAAGGTATTAGTGGGTGATTGTTTATTTTAATTATTTGTAGGTATGGGGAGATATTTGCCGGTGTGAGAATTTTGGTAATATTCCCAGAGAATGCATATTTTTTGTGGATAAGTGTGAGTAGGCCTCATCTTCCGGGTGTATAGGGCATTCTTTGTTGTATGCATCTTGTGAGTGCATGTGTGTTGTTGAAGATGAGTTTAAATTCCGGAAATAGATTTTGTATGTATTTTGTAGATTTGTTTGCAGTTAGTTTGGTTTCTTGGATATGTATGATTGCTGTGTTGTTTAGCAAATTGTTTATTAGGCTTTGTAGGTTTGGCAGTGAAGTGTTGAGTGATGATGCATTCCATGTTATTATGTTTGTTTCGTGTACAGTATCTGTGTTGATTCTTATGGTTGGTGCGGAAGTAGCTGGGGGTGGGGGTGGGTGCGAGTATTCGTTTATGCTTTCTAGGCATCGAAGTGCTTCAGTGATCAATTGATTTGGGAGGAAGGTAAATTTGTTTTGGAGGGTGATGGGTGTGGGTGTAGTATCTTGGTTGTGAATGAATTCATATATTTCTGTGTATATTGAATTTTTTGGGAGTATTATATCTTGATTGTTTCCTACAAATGTTGTGTAGGGGTGAAGTGTCAATATGTGCCTTTCGGGGGGGTTGGTGAGGTTAGCTAGTCTAATAATTAATGTGTTGGTCCATATGTCGTTAAAGTGGTAATTTTGGGGTTGGGCTAGTATACTATTGCATGTGTCTATTGAGGGGTGGATGGTGATGACTATAGCATATAGCATATGGGTTAGTGGTGATTGCCTTTGTGTTTGGATGTATTGATGTAGATGTGGGTGGGTGTTTATTGCTTGATGGTGTAGTGGGTGTGTATTTTTTAGTATGGGAGCAAATGTATTTGCTATGTGTTGGTATTCAGGTTGTAGTTTTATAGTGTTTGGGATGAAGTATATGTTGGCTCTCTTTTTGTGTGTAGCAGGATGTGTATGTGGTATGTTAGGCATTGGTCCGGGGTTGGATTCTATGTCCCTGCATTTTAGTAATTCTAGTTTGGTAATGAAGTAGTATCCGTGGAAGTGGATTATTTTTGGATATATTGTGATTGTGAATTTGGTTGTGGTAGAGAGGTTAGGTATAGTGGGTATGGTGTTTTCTATTTGTATGGGTGAGAAGTGTGGTTTTGTATTATTTATAGATTTTTGGCTTGTTATTGAGTTAGGTTTCCAATTATTTATGAAGTGGTATTTGTTATTATTTGTGTGGCAAGGCCGGTAGGCCGAGGCCATTGTGTTTTTTGGGTGTGGTTGGTATTTTGTATGAGGGCTTAATAGGTTTTTGATTTTGTGATGGTGTTCGAAGTTAGGGTAAGGTCTATTTTTGGAGCATTTGTTTTGTAGGTATGCTTTGGTGTTTGTTGAGAGGTGAGGTTGGTAGGTTGAGGTTGCTTTGTTTTTCGGGTTGAGTTTTTGTTTAGTGTGCAAAATTAGTTTTGAGTAGGGGTGGTTTTTGGGGAGTGATTTGTGGTTTTGGTGGGTGTTATATTTGGTTAAGAGGTGTATATGGGAGTTGTCTTGGAGTACGTGTTTTATAGTTGTGCGTGGTTTCCATTTGGTCGTGATAGGGTTTGGCTTGTGGTGGAGATGGTAGGACAAGGTCATTTTGTAATTGTGATATGATTTGTATTTCAAGTGGAGGTTGGATTTGGAACTAGGGTATGGTGTGTTTTTTGGGCGTAGATTGGGATGTTTTTTAGATAGTGTGTGAGGTTCTAGGTTACGTTGGGTTTCTTGTTTCGAGTGGGTATTATGCTTTGGGCGTTGTTGTGGATGCACTTTGTTTTTAAGGTAAAGTCTAAGTTTTGAGCGGATATTATATTTCGGATGAAGTTTATTCTTTGGAGGAGAGTTGTGTCTTGGATGGAGTCTATGTTTTGGATGTGATATGTATTTTGAGTGAGGTTGGGGGTGTTTATGGGTTGGATGGGCATTGTAGTGTAGGATGGATGTGATTTCTTCAAGTTGTTTGGGTAAGAGGTGTGTGTTGTAGTTTGTTATTACTTTTGGTTTCTCTTCGTTTGTAGATTGGTATTTATAACTTTTATGGCGTGGCCGGTGGGCTAAAACCTTTTTGTGTTTGGGTGCAATTTTGTGCTTAGTGTGGGATGGAGTTGTTTTTTGAGGTAAAGATTTGGGTTAATGTTTTGGTGTGATTTGAGTGTTTGATATTTGTTTTTATTGGTTTTTTTGGGTGGAATGAGTATGGGTATGATGCCGGTAGGTCAAGCCCTTCTTAGTTGGTTGTCGTGGATTATGTTTTGTGTTTTGGTGTTTTGGTGTTTTAGGGGATTTTTTTTTGAACGGGGTGAGGTGGTATTGTGGGTTGTTGTATTTGTAGTGATATGGTGTGTGTTTGTATGTTTTCTTATTGTCTTTTGTGTTTGATATGGTTTTGGTTTTGTATATGTGTGTTTTGTATTTTGGATGTGTGCTTTGGTTATGTTTGTTTGTTTCTTGTGTTTGTCCGTAGGGTTTATTTTTAATGTCGGTAAGGTTTTATATGTATAATGAAGTTTGTATTTTTGTTGAGGTCTATATTTTGGGTGTAACATTGAGTTTGGGTGGGGTTTGCATTTTGGATGCGTGTAGTATATTGTTTGAGTATTGTCTTTGTGTGTGTCTATAGTAAGGTAGTTATACTTGTGTTTTATATGGTATTTTGGGTATTGTAGGATATCATACTTAGTATGATAATATCTAGATTTAAAGAGTGTGGACTTTGTTGTAGGTGTGTATATGGTACTAGGGTGTGGTTGGATTTCTTTGTTTTTTGATGGTATATCTTTTATTGCATAAGAGGTGTGTTGTGGTTGTAGGGCAGCGTAGATGTTTGTATTATAGGAATACAAAAGGATTTCTAATCTCATAGGGGATATAGTAATTGGGTTGATGGGTCTTTGTTGGTAAGGGGTGTTGGGTGGTTTATGCCTTGTTATGTTAGCTGTGGTTTTGGTTTTTTGGTATGTTTTTGTTTTGTTGATATTTTCTTTTATCTTTTTTTGTTTTTTTTTTTCTTTATTGGCGAGGCCGGTAGGCCGAGCTCGTTCTAGTTTATTATGGTTTTTGTTAATTTTTAACATGGAAGTTGAGTATTTTTCGTGGTATTTGTGTTTTGGGTTGTAGTATAGTTTTGGGTGGGTTTTGAGGTTTGGGTAAGGTGTGTTTGGTTTAGTGATATCTATTTTTTGATATTTTGTGAATATATATTTGGTTGTGGCGGGTGTTATGTTTCTTACTTGTTTGGGTAAGAAGTATGTGTATTTTGAATGTGTTTTGTATGTTGGGTGGGGTTTGTATTTTTGGTGGAGTTTATATGGTTGGTGAGGATTATATTTTGGGTGTAATATGTATTTTGTGTGGGGTTTGTATTTTGGGTGTGTATATTGTTTCGTTTGAGTTCTTTCTTTGTGTATGTGTAACGTAAAGTGATTATATTTATATTTCATATGGTATTTTGGCCGTCGTATGGTATCATGGATAGTATGATGGTATCTTTTATTATAGAGTACGGATTTTGTTGTGGGTGTGTGTATGATGTTTGGGTGTGGTCGGGTTTTAGTTTTATTTATTCTTTGGTTTTTTATGATTATGTTTTTGGTTATAGTGAAAGGGTTAGTTTTGGCGGGTGTTATGCTTTTTATTTGTTTGAGTAGGAAGTATGTGTATTTTGGATTAATTGTATGGTATTTGTATTTTGTTTGAGTATAGTGTTTTGTTTGGGTATTGTATTTTGCTTGAGTATGGTATTTTGCTTGAGTATAGTATTTTGCTTGAGTATAGTATTTTTCTTGAGCATGTCATTTTGCTTGAGTATGGTATTTTGTTTGAGTATGGTGTGTTGCTTGAGTATGGTATTTTGCTTGAGTATGGAATTTGTGTTCGTATAAAGTAGATAACTTGTATTTCATATGGTATTTTGGACATTGTGGGATACTATGAGTAGTACGATGGTATCTAGTATTTATTCTAGTATTTATTCTAGGTGTAGTAGTATATAGAATACTATGTGTAATACTATGTTTAATATTATGTCTACATATGTGTATGTATCTAAGATAGTATTGAAGTAAATACTTTTGTTTTACCCGGCGATTTGTGGTCAATCCACATTTGGCAGGTCTTTAATCATAAGATTTGGGTTTACCATCCCAGTAATTTGTTGCATCCCGGTAAGTGCCATGGTTAATGTGCTTTGGATGTCCAACATTTGCTTCTTCAATTTTTCGTTGATGTCATCTACATAGTTGTGGGCCTCTTTGACTATGTCATCCTTCAAGACCTTCATCTCTTCGTGTAGTTCAAGCTTGAGTTTCTTGTTGCCTTCTTCAATGGCCTCCTTCATGATGGTAAAAACTTCGCTTTTGGTGGCATTCTTCTCCCCTTAGTTTTGGTTTTGGATTGCTTCAATGGTGTTCACCAAGCAAGTGTTAGTGTCTTCAAATCCAAACTTGACCAACAAATTTTTGGAGGGTTTGTCAATACCATCAAGACTTCTACGGTGTGGAGTGATTTCCACATGATAAACACCAATTTTTTCCTCTTTTCCTACAAACTTTTTATATACAAAGGGGTTGAGGCATTCAACATTTGCACTACCATTGTGTCTAATTCCATCTTGCTTATGGAACCAAATGGAGACAACATTATTGGTTCCAATTATCTTGCAAATTTCAAGAGATGTGTCATCTATGCTCATCAAGATGGGAAGGTTGTAGAAGGTGAGGGTTAGAGCTTCTTTCCTTTGTTTTTGCTCCAAGGTGAGAGAGAGCCCTTTGTTCACTTACCCTTCCAAAATTTCATGGTGTGTTGCAACTTGAAGTGTTTGGATTTTCTTGGCTTGTAAGGGGGTTGGTGCAACAATGTAAGCATGATTGTTGGGAGTGCTCTTTTGCACCTCTACAATCTCAAATTCATGACCTCTCCTAAAATTATTCTCTAAGATATCTTTGAAGAGCATGTGTGAAGAAACATCAATCAAAGTTTCGCTAGTGATTTTGATTGAAAGGTTGTTGTTCCTAGCTATGGAGTGGTAAGTCTTACATACCTTTCCAAGAGTACCTTGGGTTGATTTGGGGTCCAATTGTAGAATGAATGGTCTAAGTCCTTTCAACAAAGCCACACCATCAATTTCGGGGTGGAGAAGGTGGAGTTTGGCAATTCCCGCCCAAACTCCTTTCTCCCCACCTCTCTTGACACTCATGCACATGATAGATATGGGCTCAATAAGGTTAGTGCCAAGAGGTATTTGCATAAATTCAAGTCTTTTCCTCACTAGTTATTTCACATGGTTGTGTAGGAGAGGGGTGTTAGGTAATTGGAATTCAATAGCAACATGAAAGTCCAAAGCAAGACATGTATTGGGATCAATTGGGATATCGTATGGGATTTGTGTTAGGTTGAGGTGTTGTCCAAGAACACCATCCTCTCTCTTACCTGGGTAGTAGATTTGGGGTATCCTTGGGAAGGATATTGCGACCCCCTCCATTTCTTCCGCTTCCTTCCTTGGCATTCCCCTAAGTACCCTATCTTCAATGGATTCACCATCGAAGAGTTCTTCCAACCCCTTTTCCATAGCCAATTTCTCCATGTTAGTGAAACCATACCAAAATTTTTGACGGAACTTTCGTTCCGGGACAATAGAATTTACCTGTGAGGCTTGTGGGCGTCGTTGTGGAGTTTGGTGTAGAGATTTGTTCGGTGTTGTCTTCTCCCGAGTCCTCTTGGTGCCTATTTCCTTCGCAGCTTGATTCTCCTTTGCCTTCTCCGCTAAGAGCCGCATGAGATTTTGTGAGGGTGTGTCTACCTCCATGTTGTCATCGTCTCCAAAAATGGGACGATATGTGGAAGGTGATGCCATGCTACAGTTGGGTTGCGGTGAGCAGCAACTCCCCAGTTGTAGCTCCACAGTCTTCAGCAGCAACAACTCCACTGCTTCAGCTTCTCCTAGCAGCTTTCCAGCAACTCTTTGGTTTTAAAGCTCCCCGCAGCTCCTTGGTTTTAAAGTTCCCCAGCAGCTTCACAGCAGTTACGGGTACACCTGTGTCGGGCTTGTTTTCGGTGGCCACAACAACTACCACAGCTGCACCTTAGCGGCTTCAATTACACCTGTAGCGGGTTCGCATTCGGGGTAGCCGCAGCTATCTCAGCTGCTCCTCACAGTTTCGATTTCTGTATGGTAGTGGTCTATACGGGTCGGGGTTTTACAGGGTTTTACAGGCTACAGGAGGGTATCTCTGTATTACGGCGGAGCTAAGATGAGAATGGGTTTTGACAAAGCGTTGGGCTCTTTAAGTTTTTGCAAGATTTCTATAACGGAGGATTATTAAGACTGGTTTGAGATGAGACACGTTAAATGGGCTATAACTGAGACTTATGATCAATCAAGCAGTGGGTAGGATCTTACAGATTGGGGATCTCTCTGATTTTTGAGGGTTTTCTAAGTTTTCAAGGGGTTCTGTAGAGGAAGGGGTATCTTTGGGTTGAGTCGGGGTGATAATGAGGCTATGAGTGAGAAAGTAATGTTTAGGGCGGCAATTCTATGTGGGTTTCTTACTTTTGCGGAAAGATGAGGATATGGGACTATGTATAAGACTGAAGAATGAGCAAGTATTGCCTGGACAAGCTAGAGTGAAGATTCTGGTGATGTGGTTGCGCCTCTTTGGGACGTAATGTTGGTGGGTTGGATTGCTGGATCTCGGTCTCGGTTCTGCAGGCTACGGGAGGGTATCTCTGTATTACGGCATAGCTAAAATGAGAATGGGTTTTGACAAAGCGTTGAACTCTTTAAGTTTTTGCAGGATTTCTATAACAGAGGATTATTAAGACTGGTTTGAGATGAGACACGTTAACTGAACTATAACTGAGACTTATGATCGATCAAGCAGTGGGTAGGATCTTACAAATTGGGGATCTCTTTGATTTTGAGGGTTTTCTAAGTTTTTGAGGGGTTCTGTAAGAGAAGGGGTATCTTTGGGTTGAGTCGGGGTGATACTGCGGCTATGAGTGAGAAAGCAATGTTTAGGGCGGCTATCTATGTGGGTTTCTTACTTTTGCGGAAAGATGAGGATATGGGACTATGAATGAGACTGAAAAATGGGCAAGTATTGCCTGGACAAGCTAGAGTGAAGATTCTGGTTATGTAACTGCACCTCTTTGGGACGTAATGTTGGTGGGTTGGATTGCTGGATCACGGTCTTGGTTCCTGCTTGAGATCGTTGGTATCAGTGTCGATTCTTGTGTCTCCACAGTAGTCTTTGGTGAGGTCTTGCTTGCGTTCGGAGGTGGCAATGTTGGTACTTGTGCCTCTCCAGTAGTCTTCGATGAGATTGTTGGAGTTCGGCGAATTCGTTGTCGGTTCTTGTACCACCCCCGTAATCTTCGCTGAGATCTTGCTTGAATTTGGTGATAGCAGTGTCCCTACTTGTGCCGCCTAAGTATTCTTCGGTGAGATCTTGCTTGCGTTTGGTGATAGCTGGGTTGGTTCTTGTGCCGCTCTTGTGATCGTCGGTGAGATCTTGCTTGAGTTCAGCGATATTGGTGTCGGCTCCTGTGCCGTCTCAGTAATCTTTCGGTGAGTTCTTGCTTGGGTTCGGTGGTAACGGTGTCTCTACTTGTGTCGCCCGAGTCAACTTCGGTGTCTTCTCAGATCCTTGGTTGTTGATGTCGATCGGTTCTTGATTGGTGAGGAGGTGCTCTGTTGCTCTCCAGATCTTGGAGCTTGAGTGACAGATGATGCGGCTGTGGTCCGAACTTTGCAGATCCAAGTGAAAAAATGTGCTCTCCTAGTGCGGGCCGCCAGCAGCTTTCAGATTTCGGACTCCGCAATGCCAACTCGAGGAGGATCTGAGTTCAGACACCCATGTCTGAGTCCATTTTCATTTAGATCTGTAGAGCTCTTCTCATCATCGCATCATCTGCTCACACCAAGCTCTTCCGAGTTGGGTAGCAGCGAACATCCTCCGCACGCGCTCTACCCTTGCATCCTTACGGCTTTACCTTCCTAACATCATATGGGTTTTCCATGCACTTACCTAGAAATTAATACTAACCCTGTTTTTTTCTCTTGTATCAGGACCCTCACATTATTGATGACTAGGTCCATGGCAATTTACATCTATATCCTGCGGTCGTAGCATGAGTCTAAGTCGATTCGTTTATGTTTCTGGTTCAAGTATTTGCTGTGTGGCATTCTTGACGGCCTCCTCTGCAATTTGCGAAACCATCACAAATGCATTCTCTTCCATAACTTTGGGGGGCACGGCACTCGCTGTAGCCACTGCAGGTGTGGGAATAGGAGATGCGGACCAGTCAAAGTCCATTTGGCTTGGCAAGCCCTCCAGGGTCCTCTCTTGCGTCATCGGTATGTGGAATGCCGGGATGGCTTGCGAGCCACCAGGTGTAGAGGAGAAGTTGATTGCAGCATGCGTGGAATGTGGAAGGGGCTGCGGGTCCTCAGATGCCTCTGCATTGCCCAGGATGGATTCACTTTCGCGACATGACTCCTGCACCTCCCCTATTTGGAACGTGTGAGGCCCACTGTGCACCGGCGGATGGACTGAAAAGTGTTCTAAGCGCTCACGCACAATATTCTCAGCAATATTACGGAGCTCATACATGTACTCGCTACGCTCCAACGGGGGCACCATGATATCTGCAAAACCAAGAACATCAATGGTTTAGTGATTGTGAACACATGAAGCCGGGATTGCTGAAGCATAACGTTCATGTAACATCAAAATGACCAAAAATACATGGGTTTGCAAGTACATATCCAATGTCAAGCTCCTCACGATGTTGTAGCCAACGGTCGTAACATGCGAGCGGGGCGAAGAGGAAGGGGGCCGATCACGAATCATCCATGCCTGAATCCATGTTTGCCTGTCGTGAAAGGCCATGTCTTGGACTGCCCTGAACCGTGTTGAGTTACACCACATGTGCAATTCTGCCCACCATTCAGACGTAGGATTTATCAACTCTTGAGTAGCATCGTCCACTTCGGCCACCCATTGGTCATGCGACTGTACCGGTCGGGCGCCTGCAAACACTAGGAAACCCTCCTCCTTCAAGTAGGTGGTCGCCACCTGCCACGAACGCGAACCTTCACCATCGGCGGCTTCAGCGAGCTTCGACCATTCCGTAACATTAGCAAGAGTTGCGCCATTGGAAGGGTGTGACACCATAGGGGGCAATGGGGTGTGAAATATAAGGAAACAACGAAGCAGGAGGACTGACCAAGGCACAGGATAAACCCTCGTAACATGAGATTGTTGCAAGACCAAGGCATGCACATCTAACCCTTCAACAATTGAGTGGTACAAGGGGTAGGGGGGTGTGAAGTCACGACAGAGAGGATTTGCTACAAATGAATAATAGAATGGATGCCAACCCCAAGTTGCCATCAGCAAGCACGGATAATGCTCATCATCCCACTCTTTCATTGCCTTGGCAATGGCCTCCGTGACCTTAGCCTGGCGGTCGTCCTCCCATTGTTTCCGTTGCCTCATCGCCTCTCGCATGAGGAAAGTGTGTTCGACATACTTCACAAGAGCACCAACCTCAGCTGCAACGGCGGCAACATCAAGGGCCTTGCTGACAGTGGCAACAACAACTTCTGTGATTTGGGGTGTTACGTCTGTCCTTGCCTGCATCAGCACCCGCCTGACCATGTTACAAATATTGTTCCTTCCTTAACCCCATGTTACAGCCCTTAAGCGGTGAACCACATGTTACAGTCCTAGCCACATATACTTTTCTGAACATGAATACATATCTCTGCAGGCTGACTACCTCTAGCTCAATGAAGAGGCCAGTGAGAGTGACCAATAAATTACTGGGATTCATTTAGACCCAATGCTGATACTTGACGAGATATCACCTAGCGGACAGGGTTGTGCCTTAAACCTAGCGGACAGGGATGTGCCTAAAACCGTTTCCATATGGACAAAACAAAACATCCACCATATGGTGTAAAATAAGTTGACTGCCACAATCTGACATCATAGGTGCCAAATTCACACACTCACAAACCAACAAACTCCAAATGTAACTTATGCACAACGTTCTGCCCACCCAAAACCAACCATATTGTATTTCTGAAATTCATAGACATGACAAACATTCATGTGAGGGGAGACGGCTTGGGTTGTACCTGATGCGATGGAAGGTGGAATCTACCAAAGGCTGCAAACAACCTGTCCATAAACGACGGGTCGTTCTGCCACTTCTCAACCTCCGCCTGAAATGCCTGAAACTCACCGCCATCCAAATCAAATTTCAAAAGACCACATGCCATCAAATAAAACAAACCTGGGGGTTGAATTGGGGGCCTCAAAGACGGCTTGGGGATGTCCATCTTCACGGATGTTTGCGCGCCACTTGCCACTTTGACATAGAAGGTTTGTCGGTCCTTCCGAAGCCCCGAAGCCAAATCAGGTGAACGTGGGGAACTCTGCATAGGAGACACTGGCCTAACATGTGGCATAGGAGGGGGGCTTGGAGGAGGGGGACTTGGAGGAGGGGGACTAGGAGGAGCCAAAATGGCAGCCCTCTCTGGGGAGGGGCAACGGCATTGGATAGGAGCAACGCGTATGGGGTGGGGAAGCGGTTGTCAGTGTACACCATCTGCAGTTCGATAACGTGCGCTCCGTGACGAGTCCGGTGAATGTTGTTCACCACCACCTGGCTGCGCCTGGGGTATAGGTGTGTGTCTCCTCGGGGCAGCCTTGAATTGGCGGCTCGAATGAAAGACCCTAAAACCATCGGCCATCTGCGCATGTGGACGTTTTTTGGGCCGGCTAGGGGGCGTATCAGGTTCATCCTCGTCATCGTCCTCAATGACAACGGGATCATCTGCCGCAGCTGCTGCACTATGCTGTTTGGGGGGGCGTTGTGGTTTCGGCTTCCCTTGTGGCCGCACATCTGCTGCATGGGCTGGTGAAGCAATCAGGTTCTCCACCGTCGGCTCCAAAAATCTTCGTTCATGCACTCTGGCTCCATAGGGTGGGTAGGTGATGTCCCTTAGTTCAGGATTAAGCTCGAGCCAGACTGAATTGTCGTGCAAGCTATGCCAGACAGACCCATCGCCACGCTGCAAGGCAAGTTTGAGGTCCTTGCCTTGTTTCGCCGTCTTCAGGTTCGGGTACACAGGCAGCTCCAACTTCGAGCATGTTTCATCCACAGGTCCACACGGGCATCCAACGACGCGATGATCTGTCAACCGTAGCTTGCTGGGAAAAGATGCCCTACAATACACACACAACCAACGACGCTACCGTGTGAGCGGTGAGCAGAAAAAAGTCAACGCTTTCCAATTATAGCAATTAAATTTCCAAATTTAGAAAATATAAATAGAAAAAAATCGTGGGACCTCTTTTTTTAGTAAAATGATGGACCTATTTCCATGCAAATTTTGAGGGCTTTCAGGACAGAGACTTGGTTTTAGGGTACCTTTCAGAGAGACTAGTTGACATGATTTACTTAAACCAGGGAACTTTTGACTGTCCATATTATGGTGAGAGCCGGTTAATCATAGGCTATGGTCACAACGTAAGAGAAAATTCTAAGTCAAAAAATTCAAGCATTCAAGCATTCAAGCAAAGTAGCTAAACTCGTACCATTCAATAACATCTAAAGCTACTGTTGGAAGGAGAGACCCATAAATATTTAGAAACCTTTATAGATATTTAAAAACGAATACAATTCACATCATGTAAATAATGATAGGTCTGATATATCAGCGATATTTTCAGAAAACGTGCACTCATACTATAGTATACTCAACGCAATAATACTTAGCGACAACTTATAAATAAGGGGGGGCAGCCTAGCTCCTATAGGTATCCACGCTAAGGTCCCACATGCTTCATGATGCCACTTTCGAGGAGGTGCTTCACTTCATTGAAACTAAGGCTCAGAGCATGGATAAAAGTGTCTTGGTATTGATCCAAGTTGCAGGTCACACGGAAGATGAAGTACAAGTGCTTGCAGTTCACCCAAGGGCACCGCTTCCCAAGTGCTCTTGCTGACATCTCCACGAAATCCGGGCACGTGCACGACGGGAAGGTGCTGATAGTGATACGGTACTCTTCAACCTTAGCCTTCTTTCGGGACTGGAACAGAATGATGCACCCGATCCCTGGGTGAGGTATCATTGTGACGGAGGTGATTTGACCGTCGACGTTGAGGGCTGACTCCCACTTGTTGCGTTGTTGGACGCATGGTCCGTTGTTACTGCGCCGGATCTTTTTTCCAAACCTCAGCGTAGGGTATTGATCGGCTTGGGCCGGGGTAGGGAGTTCGGCCATGGATGAAGCAACATTGGAGGAGTCGCCGAAGAGTCTTCTGGGTGACACATCTTGACGCTGGTGAAGTTGGAATCCCCCTTCTTCAAAGGCCAGAACCTCCTGGAGAGTGAGGTTTGTCCCAGTGAGGGCATGCCAGACGTCCGGGACATCCAGACGGTGTTGCACCCACTTCCTCCTAGTGCCTTTGACACATCTCTCAATGTCGTCGTTGCAGAAGAAGAACTGTGTCAAGAATTCCTTGTTCTTCTTGTAGTCGCGCATGTAGCCGGTGTACGTAGGAGCTAGAGTACTTTTACCATGCCGAACGATCTTCTGGGTGCACTTGGTCTTTGTGCGAGCTTGCATGGCGAAGCAGGCCTTGGCGGAAGTCTTGGGCAGTCTAGAAATGTGCCACTTGGAGACATCGCAGTGGGTCTCCTGAATGTTATTGACGTGGGTGACCCGTTGTGGAATCGATTTCTCGGGGGATTGTGTGAGGGGCAGGTCTGATGGTGTGGTGGAATCAGTGCGTGCCTTGGTTGACCTAGTGCTCACTCGTGAATGAGAGAAGCTGACCTTGTCGGGTCTATGTGAATCCTGCTCAGAACCAGGGGGCATATCAAGTTTGCGCTTGGTGGTGCCAAAGACCTCCTCTCCTTCGAGTTGGGGTTTGCGGGTGCACCAATGCTCTGCTCCAGGCATGTGCTCGAGGGCTGCAACAATTCTCTTGGCGTCACTGGATCGTTGTGCAGCACGAAGGCGGAGTTCTTCTTTTCCTGGGCCAGTGCCAGACCGTTCACCCTTCAAGTAGGCGTAGTAGTTCGTACATTGCATGAACGCCCTCACAAAATCATCCACGGTCGCAACATATAGATCAGAGCCACGGTTTCCAGACTACTGAAGCCATTTGTTATGGACTGTCTCAAAGAGGTTGCAAGATGGCATCTCTGCCAACTCAGAATCTGTGAAATTCTTAGAGAAGTCAATAAAATGTAGTGAGTACGCTTTGCACAAAAACACGCTAAAAGCCAAAACTGACACCAAAAAACCAAAAAAAAAATTGACACCAAAAAATGAAATAGAAAGTGGGTGGGTACTCACTAGTTGCATGAAACCACCCCATTGACGGTAACGAAAATGCCAGAATGCAAGCCATGTATCAAGGTCCTTGATTCCTTCCTCGGATGCAGCTCCAGAGGAAAGCCACCATGCCCGGATGGCAAGATAACGGGACTCGGACTGCTCGGGAGTCTTGGCATCCTTGTACTGCTTGCATAACAACTTGTGTTGCTGTTGGAGGTCGGGCTTGATGTGGGTGGCGGTGTGGTGCTCCATAGACACTGTCCAATGCAATAGACATGTCCTCTCGCGAGACTCCATAGGAACCTTGGGATCACCGCTGCCATAGATAATCCTAACTGCATTCCAATTGGCATGTGCACTGTCCGCCATGAACCCTTTGAAGTTAACTTTAGCAATGCCATGTCTGAGCATAACTTCATTGAGCCCATGCCAAAGAAGGCTCTGCGCCGTGACATCCTCAGACTGCATATCACATACTGCAATAGTCATAACCCGGCAGTAGGCCGAGTCATAGACATGGCAAGCCATGGTTGTCCACCCCTTGACACGTTTGACATGGTCAAACATGACCCAAGCATCCTGCAAATCACCGTGTGGTTGCATTCTCCTGACAAGGTCAACTCCAGAGCCAGGGCCCACCTCGGACATCTTGAACACATAGACTTTCTCCAACAGCTTTCCTTGGCCTGGGAATTTGTTTTCTTGCACATAGGGCCAACTACTATGACCTCTGAGTCCGGTGATGTTGTCAATGATCCCCCCTCACCCAATGCGCTTGAAGGAAGTGACAGTGTTTCGAATACTCGGGGTGCTGAGGTGTTGGTACCTGTCCATGACAAACTTCATGGACTCCAGGTCCATAACTTTATTGGGATCAGATCCCGTGCGTAGAAGATACTTGGCCAAGAACTCTTTACTTGCAGCCAATGCAATGGCAGAGTTGGTGGCGGTGGGAGTCCTCTCAACCTCTCTACCAATGAGATCATGAATTTCGACCTTAGACTCTCTACAGACACCTTGCGAAACGGGGTGATGGTGATGACCCATATGGATGCATGCACGGGTCATGTCACCTCTGCCAAGAACATAGTACATCTTAGCCTGGCAAGTATCAAGACAATAGGGTGGTGTTTTACAGACCTTACAAATGAGAGATGACCCAGCTGGGGGATCAGCATCTGCGGTGAAGGGTGAGGCGGTACAGCCTTCCCATTCGGTCTCGTTGACGTCAGTGGCTCGATTGGGGCGGTTGAGATAATCACATCTCTCGTTATGACAGCAGAGATGGCCAACACAACATGAAAACCGGAAGGTCAAGCCGAGATCATTGGTAATGTTAGACGTCTTTGTCCTACACCAAGCATGACCGTCGAAACGCTTGTCCATTCCAAACATGAGTCTAGCATGGGAATGGGGAGCATCAGCTCCCAGAGGAGGGAACTCAAAGATGACATCGCCGTCAAAAACAGATGGGAGGAAGTCAACCTTCTCATGCCTAACAGATTCATAATCAATACTCTTGAGGATGTTCTTGGACCCTGGTCGGGTTGCAAGCAACTTCAATTGCTGGACAACACTGGGACGATCTATGGAGACACCTGGGTGAACTGGGGGTCTGGAAGTAGGTGGTTGACTCACAGTAGGCGAGTGTGGAATCCTGAGAGGATTGATGAAGGGTTGATCCTGCGATGGAGGTGGGGTAAGTGAGGCAAAGTCAGAGGCAGGTGGCACATCATCATCAGAGTCATCACTCAGCAAGGTAACCTCTTGGATGCCGGGCTCCTTTTTGACCGTCGCCAGAAGAGGAGCCTGCGTGGTGGAGGTGAGGGACATGCCTGGTATTAGCAACACAGTAGTGGTGGCCATCTCCGACTTGATGACGCCTATGGCCTTGTACTTTGCAGGGAGCAAAAACCAAACCCTACCATCGTCAATGCGAAAGGACATTTGAAGGACAGTGTGACTCAAGTCACCGTTGTCATCAAAGACCTCTTCCTCGACATGAATTGAGTCTGGGTGGAATCTAAACCTCAGACTAAGGAACGACTCCGCGACTTTGGCTAGACCATCATCTCCAAGAGGGATCATAAGGGGGATGGAATGGTGCAGTGCTCGGATGGTGGCCATTGTAGAAGGAATGTAAATGCGAGTACACAGAAGGGAGTGGCCAAATGGGCAATGGACTTAAGGATTAGCACAAAGTGGGGCGGTGTATATAGTGTTGTGATTAGAAGGCCATGGCAAGATGGGATCTGTGAATGACGGTGGGGACTTGGATTAGTAGGGGAATAATAAGCCGATTCATTATAGCAATGTGAATAAGAATTGAAAATGCACTGCAGCATTTACTTAAGTTAGTCATGATCATATGCCAATCCAAACCAGATATATCAAAACCAAACAATGAGGTTGGATGCCGACTCGCGAACTTATTAATACACCAGACCACGTGAACCATTTAGTGGATGTAAGGGACACCCTAAAGGAAAGTGTTTCTTTATTAGTGGGCAAGGGTAGAGCATTCACCTTTAAGCCAGAATAGGTAAGTTTAGTTGGAAGAGGATCGTCAATTTATGGCTATACAAATTATTTATTTCATTTAGTTTAGTTTGAAATATGTATTGTCATGTGTACTATCATTCATTATTTTTATAAAGCATGATGCTCCTTAAATTTAGATCTTTCCTGGATGATTTCAATACATGTTATTAAACATCGGTGTTCATTCTATAAGTGTTCCTTTTTATGATTCCGTATATGTTTATAGCAACTAGACTGTAATCACCATACATCGAGATTATGTGAAGGAGGTTATGGGATGGAATATAAGTGTAGATGTAACCCAGGCGAGACACATACATTGATAGGGAGATGTTCACAAAGGAGGGTAGTGTAGAATTTGTGAAGTCGGGTCAGTTACATGACAGGGTCTTCGCCGCTAGAGTTAGTGAAACCAAAGGTGAAGAGGAGGAGGAAGGCATTTTTCTCAAACAGGAAGCAAATAAGGGCATCTAGGATGAGACAGCCAAAACAACCATATGATAACGTAAACAGCACAGTGAAGGCATTGGAATTCTCCCCAGACCACACACGGTCAAGGTCTCGTACACGGAGAAGACAGACTCAGAGTGGTGAAGACATTGCTAGGAAGGGAGTTGGAGTGGGTACGACCAGACAAGTGGAGTTCCCAAAATCACATGATCTATCGAGAATTTGCGAGACCCAGGTATGAACCTCAAGTCGATGAAAACATATATGCACTAGAAATTAGGGGTAGTCATCGTGAGCTAGCGAAGGCAGCAAGTGCGGGCATGTCGAAGCACTGACCATCCAAAGGGTGGTCACAATGACACCGTCGGAAGGGGAACGGAACAAGACTGCCGCAGCATTAACCTACCATCGTTCTTCGCATTACAACAAATCTTAGAACTAGGGTTTTCCTCCGCATACGAGGATTTCACTCAGCGGTCAGGGTTGCAGCCACGAGTTGGAGAGGGGGAGAGACTCGAGGGAAGGGCAGTGGTAGCCCAGTGGAGAGGTCTGAGGTGAGGTCTAAAAGATTCATTTTGTGGTAATCTGATATGGGGGTCGTCCTGTGAGAGTTTTCAAGTGAGGTATAAGAGGTAATTTTTGAGCCTATTTTGGGGTCCTCCTTACAGAGGTCCGAAGTGAGTGCCCTAGGGCTCTGTCGGATCCGACAGACCGTGGAGAGCCCACTAAAGAACCTCGCAAATGTTTTTTATGTGGTATAAATTTAATTTGAGGGTGCCTTTGAGAGCGGTCTGAAGTGAGGTCTGAGAGGTGTTTTTTTTTGTTTTTAAGTAGAGTGGTATAATGTGGTCGAATAAGATTTGAATGTGATATGTGGTTAGGGTGCTAGTTTGAGAGCTCCAAAGGGGGGCTTAGAGGTTGGCTATAGTTGAAATCCATTTGACTTTGCTTTCGGACAGGGCTGAAGTGAGGGCTAGTATGGTTGGATTTTATGAATTTTTTGTTTAGGGTGCAAGTGGTAGAGCTCCAAAGGGAGGGCCCTTCGCCTCTGTCGGATCCGACAGCCCAAGGGTAGCCACCTTGGGGACCTCTCAAGTTTTTTTTTTTTGCTTCAATTTGGGCTGAGGTGAGGGCTGACGTGAGGGCTGGGATGGTTTTTTTTTAAAATTTCTAGCTAATGTGCTTGTGGGAGAGGGCTTAGGGGGCCTTAGAGGTTGTCTTTTTGTTGAAATAGATTTGATTTTGATTATGGGCTCGGGCTTATGTGAGGGCTTGTATGGTTGTATTTTGTGAGATTTCTAGTTAGGGTTCAAATGAAAGAGCTGTGAAGGGGGGCTTGCGAGGTAAGTTCTGGTTGAAGAAGATTTGATTTTGATTATGGATGAGGGCTGATGTGAGGGCTTGTATGGTTGTTTTATGTGAAATTTCTGGTTAGGGTGCAAATGAGAGAGCTTTGAAGGGGGGTTGAGAGGTTAGTTCTGGTTGAAGAAGATTTGATTTTGCTTATGGGTGAGGGCTGATGTGAGGGCTTGCATGGTTGTACTATGTGAAATTCCTGGTTAGGGTGCAAATGAGAGAGTTGTGAAGGGGGGTTGAGAGGTTAGTTCTGGTTGAAGAAGATTTGATTTTGCTTATGGGTGAGGGCTGATGTGAGGGCTTGTATGGTTTTTTTTTTGAATTTCTGGTTAGTTGCTAATGAGAGAGCTTTGAAGGGGGGCTTGAGAGGTTAGATCTGGTTGAAATAGATTTGATTGTGCTTATGGGCTCGGGCTGATGTAAGGTCTTGTATGGTTGTATTCTGTGAGATTTCTAGTTAGGGTTCAAATGAGAGAGCTTTGAAGGGGGGCTTAGAGGCTTCGAATTTGTTGAAATTGATTTGATTTTGGTTATGGATGAGGGCTGAGGTGAGGGCTTGTATGGTTTTAATTTTTGAATTTCAGGTTAAGGTGCTAGTGGGAGAGCTCCAAAGGGAGGGCCCTGGGCCTCTGTCGGATCCGACAGCCCCAGGGTAGCCACCTTGGGGACCTCTCAAGATTTTTTTTTTTTGCTTCAATTGGGCTGAGGTGAGGGCTGAGGTGAGGGCTGGGATGTTTTTTTTTCCAAATTTTCTAGCTAAGGTGCTTGTGGGGAAGGGGTTAGGGGGGGTTAGATGTATTCATTTTATTGAAATCGATTTGATTTTGCATATGGGCTCGGGCTGATGTGAGGGCTTGTATGGTTGTATAATGTTTGAATTTCTGGTTAGGGGGCTAATGAGAGAGGTTTGAAGGGGGGGCTTAGAGGCTTGTTTTTAGTTGAAATTGATTTGATTTTGGTTATGGATGAGGGTTGAGGTGAGGGCTTGTGTGGTTTTAATTTTTGAATTTCTGGTTAAGGTGCTAGTGGGAGAGCTCCAAAGGGAGGGCCCTGGGCCTCTGTCGGATCCGACAGCCCCAGGGTAGCCACCTTGGGGACCTCTCAAGATATTGTTTTTGCTTCAATTTGGGCTGAGGTGAGGGCTGACGTGAGGGCTGGGATGTTTTCTTTTTCAAATTTTCTAGCTAAGGTGCTTGTGGGGAAGGGGTTAGGGGGGGTTAGGGGGGGTTAGATGTATTCATTTTATTGAAATCGATTTGATTTTGCATATGGGCTCGGGCTGATGTGAGGGCTTGTATGGTTGTATAATGTTTGAATTTCTGGTTAGGGGGCTATGTGAGCCCAAAATGGTGCCCACATGTGGTGATTAACTCTTCGAAACCAATTTTTGTTTGACTTTGATGTGTTATGATTATTCACAAAACATAAAAAGAGTGAAGTGTGGTTTGGATTTAAGTTTAGGCATTAGAATGTGTTGTGTAGTTATTTCAAGGTTTGATTTCAATAAGAGGATGCCTTGATTATGTGAGTAGGGGGTAAGGTGAGGCAAGGTGAGCTCCGCGGGTTAAATGCCCACTTTTGGATCCACCTTGGTAGTTTAGGAGGAAGGAAGCTTGGTGGAAGGGGATTAGTCCCTACTTTGAAGGTGAAGGTTAAGGGATTGTGATTGGAGGTGCTAATCCTCCCACCCTATCCTCACTTCTCTCTCCCTCTCTCCCTCTCTCCCTCTTTGCTACTTAAGGTGTTTTTTCTCTCATTTGCCTCTCTCTCCATCAAGCGCTCTCAAGGGAGCAAGCTCTTAAGAGCTTGAGCCACGTGTGTGGTTTATTAGTTTTTAGTGAAGTCAATTGGATAACTCTCTCTCTCAATACCTCCCAAGTGAGTGAGCTCTTAGGAGTAGGGTTGCATGTGTTGATTAGTTAGTAGTTAGTGAAACTAGAATGTTAGATTAGTTCATTAGGAGCAAGGGAAAGGAAAGAGTAAGAGAAACTTAGAAAACATTTGGTTAGTGAATGAAGGGGGTTGTGTTAAGGCGCAACTAGTAGGGGGTTACTCATTCGGGTAATTGAAGGCCTCGGCCACTGGGTGTAGTTCTGGTTACAGGCAGCAAGGCCTCGGCCACTGGTTGTAGTTCTGGTTACAGGCAGCAAGGCCTCGGCCACTGGTTGTAGTTCTGGTTACAAGCAGCAAGGCCTCGGCCACTGGTTGAGTTCTGGTTACAGGCAGCAAGGCCTCGGCCACTGGTGGAGTTCTGGTTACAGGCAGCAAGGCCTCGGCCACTGGTGGAGTTCTGGTTACTCGGCAGCAAGGCCTCGGCCACTGGTTGGAGTTCTGGTTACCGGCAGCAAGGCCTAGGCCAACTGGCTTGGAGTTGCTTAACAACAAACTACCGTTAAGGATTATTAGGGGTTAGCAAGGCTACACCCAATTAGTGGGTGTTAGCATATAGAAAAAAACTAGGTTACATTAGACCATTTTAGGGGTGGATAAGTAGTTAGACCTATTAGGCTAGTTGTGCTACGTGTGGGATTGTATGAGTGTGTGTAGCCGTTGAGTAAAGTGTTTTTCAACACTTGAAGCTCCCGGTCAAAATAACTCACTTGCACTATTAATGGAGAAGGTGGAAGACTCTTGCGATGACAAGGAAAAGGGAGTGAAGGTTAAACAAGCAAGGGGAATGTCCTTAAGGGCATGTGTGGCTAAAGCCGCGGGGTGGACTCTTGAGAAGGCCACCTCTAGCACGAGCCAAGAGGCTAACATTAATAAAACACGATGAGTGAAAACAATATGCTTTCTTTGTACATGGTTCAAGGTTGTAAGAGATACGTGTGATTCTCAAAGCCATCACCCGGACTAGGACGCTTAAGGGTGGTGGATTTGGCCTCACAGGCTAATGAGAGAGGTTTGAAGGGGGGCTTAGAGGCTTGTTTTTAGTTGAAATTGATTTGATTTTGGATATGGATAAGGGTTGAGGTGAGGGCTTGTATGGTTTTAATTTTTGAATTTCTCGTTAGGGGGCTAATGAGAGGTTTGAAGGGGGGCTTAGAGGCTTGTTTTTAGTTGAAATTGATTTGATTTTGGTTATGGATGGGGGCTGAGGTGAGGGCTTGTATGGTTTTAATTTTTGAATTTATGGTTAAGGTGCTAGTGGGAGAGCTCCAAAGGGAGGGCCCTGGGCCTCTGTCGGATCCGACAGCCCATTGGAAGCCATCTTGGGGACCTCTCAATTTATTTATTTTGTTTCAATTTGGTCTCAGGTGAGGGCTTGTATGGTTTTAATTTCTGAATTTTCTAGCTAAGGTGCTTGTGGGAGAGCTCCAAAGGGAGGGCCCTAGGCCTTTGTCGGATCCGACAACCCATTGGTGGCCACCTTGGGGACCTCTCAAGATATTTTTTTTTGCTTCAATTTGGTATGGATGAGGGCTGAGGTGAGGGCTTGTATGGTTTTAAATTCCGAATTTTCTAGCTAAGGTGCTTGTGGGAGAGCTCCAAAGGGAGGGCCCTAGGCCTTTGTCGGATCCGACAGCCCATTGGAAGCCATCTTGGGGACCTCTCAATTTATTTATTTTGTTTCAATTTGGTCTCAGGTGAGGGCTGATGTGAGGGCATGTATGGTTTTAATTTTTGAATTTTCTAGCTAAGGTGCTTGTGGGAGAGCTCCAAAGGGAGGGCCCTAGGCCTCTGTCGGATCCGACAGCCCATTGGAAGCCATCTTGGGGACCTCTCAATTTATTTATTTTGTTTCAATTTGGTCTCAGGTGAGGGCTGAGGTGAGGGCTTGTATGGTTTTAATTTCTGAATTTTCTAGCTAAGGTGCTTGTGGGAGTGTCGCAACCCTTGCTAGGTCCCTTAATAATCTTGCCAATTTTCGTTTCTAGCAAAGGTTACGAGCGCTAACCCTTCGCATTCCGCCATGCTAATGGATAGCTCCTCTTACCCCGGACCAATAGTTCATAGGAGGGAACCAACCCTCCTACTTTGCTTTCGGGACTCACCCCTTAATCGGTAACCCATTTCCCCAATGTGGACTTCCATCCATGGAAGTCCAATCCTATGTTGATCATCGCGTTGCCGGAGCAACACTACAACAACCCGAAGCATACTAGGCAACTATGGCCTCACAATAGGCCAAAGCCCATGGAGGCCTTGCCGTTCGGCCTCGGGTGGGTGAGGCCACACCACCTCACCCATATAAGCCTCTAGGACTTCACGCGGGGCGCCTACCCCACCGTCAACCAACCTCTTGTCTCTCTACCAAGAGTTGGGGCCAAGTGGACATTTTCCTTTAGCTGCTGGGCCTAGAACCCCCCAGCAGCTTCAGACCATCATAACTTCCTTGTATGATGTCTGATAATAACAACCAACCACTCCATCTTCATCTACGCTTCACGTAGATGCCGATGGACTCCTCACTTGCCCCATTCGGGCAAGTCCTGAGGAAGTTATGCCTGTTTGAACCTTTGCAGTCCCGGGAATCACTCCCAGGCACTGCTGTACCAGGGCGCTGTCCCGGGACAGCGCCCCACTCAAATGGCCATAACTCCTAGCTCACACCTCCGATTGAGGTGTTCTTGAGCTTTCTAGAATCACCACGCCATGAGCTACGCATAACTCATGGCCTTACCCTTGTGCCTCCTAGTCTTCGTGGGTGGGAGGCGTTCCCAACGCCCGGGGCCCTCACCCACACTAGGATCACTTGGGCCCTCTCACCAACGGCGCCACAAGTCCCGGGTGTCACTCCGGGGTCCCCCTTGTGCCCATGGTGTTTCGGGCACTCCTCATGGAGAGGTGCGCGACAGGGAGAGCTCCAAAGGGAGGCCCTAGGCCTCTGTCGGATCCGACAGCCCATTGGTGGCCACCTTGGGGACCTCTCAAGATTTTTTTTTTGCTTCAATTTGGTATGTGTAAACGCAATTTTTGGGCTATCGCCTAGCTGGAGAGCTACCATTTTCAAATTAGTGACAATTAGCGGCAATAGTCGATTAAAGGCAAATCACCAGTGTGAAACGAGGGCGATAGTCGCTCCTAGGCGGTTGCAACTGCCTTCACCTCCCCCGCCGATAATGAGGAGGCTGACCATCGCCAAGACAGGCTATTTTCCATTTGATAGAATCTGACATAGTCTCCACTTAGGATAGCAATAGGCTTTAGCAGTATCAGATCTCAGTGATTGAGACTGAGTGCAATTAGTCTTTCTCCGAGAGGGAGAAGCAGCAATAGACGTGTGAGAACTGAGTGATTCAGTCTCAGGCAATGTGACATTTGAATATGAGTAAAGTTTCATTTCAATGAGCAATAGTCTTGTGTGTGTGTGATGTGATTGTGATGTGGTCGTCTGAGACTGAGGCAATTTATCTTGGGTTGAATTGAGTCTATAGTAGTAGCAAGCAGTAAAGTGTGTGTGCTTTGATATGAAAGAGAGATGTGAGGCCAAGTATATCTTGAGAGATTCAGGCAATAGCCGTGAACACTGAGAGAGATGTATCATCCGCCGAGAGGGCGAGGAACTTTGTAATCGAGTCTGGGAGTTGCAATGGTTGAGGTCGGACTATGGCCATCGTCTTGTGAGTGAGTCGTGTCAATGAAGCAAAGGCTGATTGCCGAGAAAGAAGGGCAATAGTCTAGTGGAAGGAGGAGTCGGAGTTTGAATATGGCCATAGACATGAGAGAGACTTCTCTCAGCCTGGTGCACAGGTTAAAGACTATTTGCCTGAGAGAAGGACAAAGGCAATGGCCGCAAGAAGGACAGAGAAGTGTTGGCAATTAGGCAGGGAGTGGTAGAGTCTTGGAAGCCTGTAACTTCCGTGAGGCAAGGCCCGGGCAATAGGCTGTGTCGAGAGAAGCCTGTGAGGGTAAATAGTCGAGGTTAGGGCCATCGCCTGCTCGGACAGAGAGCCGAAGCGTCGAGGAAGGGCTATCGCCTGAGTCCCTTGGCTATCACCCGTCTGTTACAAAGAGACTATGAGGGAGAGTTGAGAGAGTAACGTCCTGTAGGGCTATAGGCTTAGCAGGTGTCGTCCCTGAGAGAGAAGAGAGAAAAAGAACAGAGAGGCCGCTCATGGGAGCATAGCCAAAGGCCTACTCTGAGACATTACCTGGCATGTAGCCATTGCAGTGGCTGCAGAGACGAGACGAGTTATTGCAGGCGTGAGCTGCAAAAGACATTACCATTTCAGGAAAGAGAAATTGCCTACTTAGTGTAAGACATTGCCAAAGGCTAATACTTTCGAGCTTAAAATGTAATTAGACCTTAATCAAGGAATATCACCTACATTGTTGATGCATTGATTATATATAATGCTGTGGGGATTTGTGTGGACAAGTTGCCAATCAGTTGAAGATGAAGATGATGATTACAGTCTTGTGAAGATGGGCCGAATGCCTGTAAGTTAAATTAAGATGAATTAATTCGAAGTTATTGCAAAACTCAATTCTTGTTATGCAAAGATGATGTGGTTACAAAAAGACATTACCCCGGACTTCGGTCCTGACGAATTGCCAAGGACTACTTGCCAAGCTTTTGAGCTTCACGACTGAAATAGGTCAAAGACATAGAGTGATAGAAACTTTCCCTAAAGATAGGACAGAATCACTTTTGATGGAGGAAGCACAAGGAACCATAAGAGTGGGGAATAAGTGGAATTAAGAAGGAATGAAGGAAGAAAGATCCTAAGTTGTTATTATAATCCTTAAATCCAATGTGACATTAACCCTTATAGACACTATCTCAGTCTTCCTGGAGACTTTGTTCCCTGGGTTTTGTTGTTTTGAACCATAGCAAAAACTTACTACAGTATGGATGAGGGCTGAGGTGAGGGCTTGTATGGTTTTAAATTCCGAATTTTCTAGCTAAGGTGCTTGTGGGAGAGCTCCAAAGGGAGGGCCCTAGGCCTCTGTCGGATCCGACAGCCCATTGGAAGCCATCTTGGGGACCTCTCAATTTATTTATTTTGTTTCAATTTGGTCTCAGGTGAGGGCTGAGGTGAGGGCTTGTATGGTTTTAATTTCTGAATTTTCTAGCTAAGGTGCTTGTGGGAGAGCTCCAAAGGGAGGGCCCTAGGCCTCTGTCGGATCCGACAGCCCATTGGAAGCCACCTTGGGGACCTCTCAATTTATTTATTTTGTTTCAATTTGGTCTCAGGTGAAGGCTGGGGTGAGGGCTTGTATGGTTTTAAATTCTGATTTTTCAAGCTAAGGTGCTTGTGGGAGAGCTCCAAAGGGAGGGCCCTAGGCCTCTGTTGGATCCGACAGCCCATTGGAAGCCATCTTGGGGACCCAACAGCTTCAGACCATCATAACTTTCTTGTATGATGTCTGATTTGAACAACCAACCACTCCATCTTCATCTATGCTTCACGTAGATGCCGATGGACTCCTCACTTGACCCATTCAGGCAAGTATTGACGACGTTATGCCTGTTTGAACCTTGGCAGTCCCGGGAATCACTCCCAGGCACTGCTGGACCAGGGCTCTGTCGGATCCGACAGCCCATTGGTGGCCACCTTGGGGACCTCTCAAGATTTTCTTTTTTGCTTCAATTTGGTATGGATGAGGGCTGAGGTGAGAGCTTGTATGGTTTTAAATTCTGAATTTTCTAGCTAAGGTGCTTGTGGGAGAGCTCCAAAGGGAGGGCCCTAGGCCTTTGTCGGATCCGACAACCCATTGGAAGCCATCTTGGGGACCTCTCAATTTATTTATTTTGTTTCAATTTGGTCTCAGGTGAGGCCTGAGGTGAGGGCTTGTATGGTTTTTTTTCCAAATTTTCTAGCTAATGTGCTTGTGGGAGAGGGCTTAGGGGGCTTAGAGGTTTGTTGTTTGTTTAATTTGATTTGATTTTGCTTATGGTTGAGGGCTATTGTGAGGGCTTTTTGGGTTGTATTTTGTGAAATCTCGGGTTAGGGTGCTAATGAGAGAGGTTTGAAGGGGGCCTAAGAGGTTAGTTTTTAGTTGAAATTGATTTGATTTTGCTTTGAGAAAGGGTTCATGTGTGGGCTTGTTTTGTTTTATTTCGTGAATTTTCTGGTTAGGGGGCTAGTGGGAGAGGGCTTAGGGGGGCTTTGAGGTTTTCTTTTTGTTGAAATAGATTTGATTTAGCTTATGGGCTCGGGCAGATGTGAGGGCTTGGATGGTTTTTTTTCTGGAATTTCTGGTTAAGTTGCTAGTGGGAGAACTTTGAAGGGGGGCTTAGAGGTTTGCTTTGGTTGAAATTGATTTGCCTTTGCTTATGGGTGAGGGCGGGTATGGTTTTTTTTTTAATTTCCTAGCTAGTGTGCTAGTGGGAGCGGGCTGAAGTGATGGCTTGAGAGGTTTGTTTTAGTTGCAAATGATTTGACTTTGCTTTTGGGAGAGGTCAAATGGGGTCCCACTTCGGGACCTTTTAAAGTGGTCATTCTTATGCATATTTTGTTCATTTGGTTGGTCCTCACCTTTGTAACTAATTGCTTCTCAGGAGATCATTGAGATGGTGGGGGATGCAAAGTCTTTGGATGTTGGGGTTCGCAATGGTGCTAAGTCATCCCTTAGTGTTGAGGAGCATATGGAACAAGGGTCTCCATTGTCACTTGCTGAAAATATTGGGCTTACACCAGGTAGTAGCGAACCCCATACACCCGAGATGCCACTCTGCGTCTCACCTGCAGAATCGGATGTCGGTGTTCGTACAATGGAGTATCGGATTCGTCACAATTTAAAGAAAGATAGCTTCTCAGTTGTTGAGGGCATGAGGATACAACCGGTAGAAAAATCCTCTATGAGAATCCCCCTCTGCAAGTTGATTCACATGCCATTGGTTCGTCCAACCCTCCGCAGCGACGTTACAAAGCTCATGGCGGCATTTCAATTTGGATACCGAGCTGGGTCTGCCACTTTGTACGTGTCTACTACAAATGAGTCTAGAGATAATCGATTTATTTCTGCGAAAGACAGGCGTGAATGGGGAGAGCTTTGGGTTGCAGAAAATGATAAGTTTGAGTCTTTTCTACGCGCGGATAAGGACTTAATGAGCCTCAGTAGATGTATGTTCTTCGTGTATGATGGTAACCACCGCTTGCTTGCGTGGAAGAAGTGTATCGAATCAGATCACAAGGACGATGCACTCTGGTATGAGAAGCATGGTTGCCCAGAATGTGTTGTCCTCGATACAACGGGTGGGCGTGGGGACGTCCTTAACGCAATGCACGACATCAACAAGTAAGTATGTTAGTTTTTTAAATCGTTTTTTCCTTCATTTTTTGATTGGCATCTAATGGCATTTGTCTCAACCGCAACAGGGCTAACCAGACCGCTCACGTTAAAACTAGCCTCGTACACACTCTACACCGCATTCAAAAATACGGTTCATATGATCTTAGCTACTACCAGCCATTATTGACCGAGGAGCAATTCCAAGCGTGCAAGAGCAAAGGCCCCAAGAGCCCTTGGTACCCGCTGACCCAAGACCTTATAGTGTCCTTCATTTTCAATGTAAGTCACTCCAAATTCCTCAACCTTCTACTTCGCATTCATTACTCTTAGTCATGATCTTACAATTTCGAATATATGTTCAGCAAGAGATAGCCGATGCGGTAGATGAGGCAGCCCAAATCTACAAGGAGGAAGTTCCTCCAGAGGAGCAATCTGGGAACGGGTTGGGTGAGGTATTGGACGGTGTGATTAAGAAGACGACTGAGGAACTTGGGCACAAGTTTAACAAACAACAATCAATCGCAAACCCCGCCCTTGGAAAACAGTTCCTAGAGGAGGTACGTTTTGGTTGAATTAAATTTGAATGTCCTTATGGGAAAGGTCCTTATTGTTGAGGGCTATTGTGAGGGCTTGGATGGTTGTATTTTGTGAAATTTCAGGTTGGGGGGCTAATGAGAGAGCTTTGAAGGGGCGCTTAGAGGCTTCGAATTTGTTGAAATTGATTTGATTTTGGTTATGGATGAGGGTTGAGGTAAGGGCTTGTATGGTTTTAATTTTTGAATTTCTGGTTAGGGGGCTAATGAGAGAGGTTTGAAGGGGGACTTAGAGGTTTGTTTTTTGTTAAATTTGATTTGATTTTGCTTTGCGAAAGGGCTGATGCGTGGGCTCGTATGGTTTTAATTTTTGAATTTCTGGTTAAGGTGCTAGTGGGAGAGCTCCAAAGGGAGGGCCCTGGGCCTCTGTCGGATCCGACAGCCCCAGGGTAGCCACCTTGGGGACCTCTCAAGATATTTTTTTTTGCTTCAATTTGATCTGAGGTGAGGGCTGCCGTGGGGGCTGGGATGGGTTTTTTTTAAATTTTCTAGCTAATGTGCTTGTGGGAGACGGCTTAGGGGGCCTTAGAGGTTTTCTTTTTGTTGTATTTGATTTGATTTAGCTTATTGTTGAGGGCTATTGTGAGGGCTTGTATGGTTGTATTTTGAGAAATATCTGGTTAGGGTGCTAACCAGAGAGGTTTGAAGGGGGGCCTAAGAGGTTATGGTGCTTCGAATTTGTTGAAATTGATTTGATTTTGGTTATGAATGAGGGCTGAGGTGAGGGCTCGTATGGTTTTAAATTTTGAATTTCTGGTTAAGGTGCTAGTGGGAGAGCTCCAAAGGGAGGGCCCTGGGCCTCTGTCGGATCCGACAGCCCCAGGGTAGCCACCTTGGGGACCTCTCATGTTATTTTTTTTTTGCTTCAATTTGGTCTGAGGTGAGGGCTGACGTGAGGGTTGGGATGGTTTTTTTTTCGCATTTTCTAGCTAAGGTGCTTCTGGGGGAGGGCTTAGGGGGGCTTAGAGGTATTCATTTTGTTGAAATCGATTTAATTTAGCTTATTGTTGAGGGCTATTGTGAGGGCTTGTATGGTTGTATTTTGAGAAATTTCTGGTTAGAACACTATATTCGTTAAATTGAGACTTTCTCTAGTCTCAAATTAATATATGGATCAAAGAACTTGAAGAGGCCCGAAACTATATTGTCAACAATCTCAATTATATTATATGTTCTAATATCCCAAATCTATGATGTGCGGACATAAGCACATATGGTAGAGCACTCGACACCAACTTCATCAACAAAAACACATTGGGTAGAGCACTTCAAACAAGTTTCACCCAAAAATATATATAAAATGATTTCTATTATTAGCATGTTCAATAGAATATAGACATTGCAACATACAAAGTGCATGTAATAAATGCATGTTTCTTCATTCGAGAATATAGTCCCAAGCATAATAATAAGATGAACTTCAATTGCAGCTTGAAATATAGTAAATGGATATTCATCCAACTCCAAACAATATAGTATTCGTAAGTTCTACCCAAACTCTGCCCCAATTTTGAAGAGCACACATATGTGTAATTTATATTGCTATAATTACGTATTAAACTATAATCATGCTAACACAATCCTACCAACTTCTCATTCAACGTGGGTTGCTTCTTCTGCAATCCGAGCAAGGTTGTCTTTTGCAAAAGTTATGTACTTTTGAGGGATGGACACTGATCCACTATGGTGTTTCCGTGGTTTCCATGCTATGAATATGGAATCTGTATCTACCCAAGATGGACCGTGCTCAGAATCCACCTTCCACCGAAAGTTAGGGTTTGTATCCCAGCCTGTATAATGCCGAATCACATCTTCATTCCTTGCTGTCGGTCGATAGTACTCCACTTGTATTTGTCGAAAATGAGGGCTGGAAGTTACAAAATTGGGATTGGACAAAGCTCTTGCCACCCACACTGGCTTCGCATATGTCTCGTCTCCAGGACGCAAAATGAGCATATAACCTTCATGACAATCCACTGCAATGCGGAAAGATGGTGGGGGACGACTACTAGCAGGCCCCACGTAATGGTCGTCCACATCAAACTCCTCTCGAACCTCTCCATTTCCCAAAAGACTAGGCTCTGAAGCTTGTACATCGACTCGTGTTTGTGGCCAAAATCCATGCCTCAAAGTATGAGGGCTATCTTGGTGGAGGTCTGCCAAGGCGGCACGAACACGTGTCCAATAATGTATCCAACTCCCATAACGATGCCAACATGATCCGCCAACATCCGCTATTTTCAAACTCTCCCAATATTGTATGAAGCCTGATATACCTTTCAAAATATCCTCCAAATTCTTCATGGCTATTGGCTTACAAGGCCTAGGCTCCCCATCCGGTAACATGGTCTTTCCATCCGCATCCACGCGCCACACAAGAAGACCCTCCGGCGGGCTCCAGTCTTGTGACGTGCACAACAACTTGTATTGCATGGCCGGGACACCATCGTCACGCATATAGAAGCGGAATTGTTGTGCCTTCGTATGCCCGATCAATCGGTGAGCTCCACTTCGAATATAAGGTTCTATAAATGCCTTGAAGTCTGGCACCTCCTCAATCATATGGGGGATGACGGGAACGTTCTCCAAATCCATGTACGACTTCATCAATAATGGAATTGTAGGGAAATCCTCCTCCCGCAACTTCATGCTCCACCGCCCAAAAGATGCATCAATATCATCGTGCGTGTGGCCTACCAATAGGAAGGACACAAAAACCTCCTTGAAAATGCCTTTCGCAACCAACAACGACCAATATGCAAATACATATCTGCTTTTATTGTCCTTGGCACAATTGTCCAATTGGACACGCAAAGTTGGAGGCAACTTCTTGGCAATCACGGGTTCATTGGGTGGCTCGGGCAACGAATGCAAGCATACATCTTTTCCATCCAACACCGCTTCATATAAAGGTGTTGAACCCGTGTTCTCAAATAACAATCCTGAAGAATAGGCTGGTGGTTTCTCTAAATCACGTAAAAGCCTTGCAAATGATCCTATCGTGTGGTTTGAATCCGCTGGATACAAATCAAGAGCATAATGAGCAAATTTGACATCACCGTGTCCATGTGCAATCATTCCTGCAATGCCAACCCAACGTGATTAGCATCTATGTATGAATAAACCATTATGAAGGAATCCATGTTCTCCAGTACATCACGGAATAAAATACAACAACATTTAGGGTATGTCATGACATTGTTTCGAAGTTCACCTGTAACCGATACAGGCAACTTGAAAAACCCATCCGTGGCCTTGATTCGATTTGCAAAACATGGGGAGGCTGTTTTGGCATGGTCCATTTTGTCATGGATGACCGTAAGAACCTCCAAGGGCCTGGAGATGGACAAAGCTCTATTTGTGTAGTAATCATTACGGTGTGCCTCTTGCATGTTTACGTGCTTGAAATAGTTCAATTGATGCGCTGCATATGACTCGGTGCCCATCGTGTGTGCATCCCGGAGGCGCTTCAACTTCTCGCAATTAGAGCACCTGGCAAATTTGTCCCCTCGTCTTTTTGTAATGTATTCGCTAAAGTTTTGTTTCTTGATTGCACTCAATTTTGACAATGAAATTGGCTCCAACCCAATCTTCTCGCCAACTGCATTAACGTCCAACAATATGTCTTTCCATTTTGTGCCTGTGGGAAGAACTTTCTCCACAACCTTTTCACCGGTTGTGAGTGTGCGTGTTTTGTGCGGCATTGCATCGGCAAGAGGGACAATGATGGTTGCTAGAGTGGCCGTTGCTTGCCTTGTTGCTTCCCTAGGCTTCTTTAAACCCACGTTACCATGGTGACGGGACCGGCGGCCTTCCTTGGCATAAGCAGCTTGTCTATAAAAGTCCGATTTCGACACACCGTGAATGGTGTACCATGCCTTACAACACACGTCTATGCTTTCAATGGTGATGACCTTGCGACCCGTCCCATTCACATGTATCGCCCTATGGACATCAAGTTTTCTTGTGGATCTTAGACGGAAATCTCCAAGCCACATTTCTTCGCGGATGACCTTCAATTTATCCCTTGGAAACAATTGGCAACAACGATGCACACAACAATCCTTTGTGGCAACTTCTCTAATGGACTCCTCCCCGAGCAACCTTTGACGTTTACAATCAGTTGCAGACGGAGCAGGACGTGCCAATGTATCGTACTTTCTTTGACCCTTGCGCGGCCGCATGTTTGATTGCACCTCCTTTTCGATTTGCATGTGTCGTTGCTCATGTTCACGCAAGCTAACTCCATCAATTGTGACATTCCTCAATGGCCACCTGCGGAGGGAGAACCTATGAGTGGGATCCACCTCGGAATGAACGACCGACTCCAATATGACAACCCCAACGTCCTCAGTGCCAAGCGGGTTTTCATCAATGCAATCTTGCGGATGGGTGTTACGGCAAATCCCCTCCGCCACAACAACTCCACTATCGTTAAGAAGTATCACCTCCAAATTCACCCACGAAGCCCTTGAAAGTCCCGTACATTCAACAATGGGACACTGCGGTACGGAAGACAAAGGTAAATCCAAATGATCTTCATCCGCACTGTCAGCCATAGTAGCCTCCCCGACAATGTCTAGGTCATCATCAGATGCAGATGGCCAAGTGGCCATGTCATCAGATGACCAATCCCCTATTTCACTAAACCCATCCATTCTGCCTACACACATGAACATTGAACATTGTCTTAAAATCACAAAAATTGTAGGTTCAAATCGAAGAACAAAAAAACCATCATATATAAACAAAATTGCAAATACTCAGTGCTCATACAAGTTCATATGACTGCTATGCCATTGGGCTTGTAAAGGTTTCGGAAGGCCAGTGGCCACACCGGCACCCAGATCCCAACCACACTTAGAGGCTGGGTTTGGGTCGAGCGACCCAAACCTTTTGGGAGGATGGGTTCAGGCTCAATACAGAGAGCACCCACACTTAGGCGCTGGATTTGGGTCGAGCGACCCAAACCTTCTGGCAGGATGGGTTTAGGCTCACTACAAACAGCATCCACACTTAGGGGCTGGGTTTGGGTCGAGCGACCCAAACCTTTTGGCAGAATGGGTTTTGGGTCACGACAGGGAGCACCCACACTTAGAGGGCTGGGTTTGGGTCGAGCGACCCAAACCTTTTTGCAGGATGGGTTCAGGCTCACAACAGTGAGCACCCACAGTGTAGGGCTAGGTTTGGGTCGATCGACCCAAACCATGAGGCAGGATGGGTTCAGGCTCACAACAATGAGCACCCACACTGTAGGGTTGGGTTTGGGTCGATCGACCCAAACCTTGAGGCAGGATGGGTTCAGGCTCACAACAAAGAGCACCCACACTGTAGGGCTGGGTTTGGGTCGATCGACCCAAACCATGAGGCAGGATGGGTTCAGGCTCACAACAGAGAGCACCCACACTGTAGGGCTGGGTTTGGGTCGATCGACCCAAACCATGAGGCAGGATGGGTTCAGGCTCACAACAGAGAGCACCCACACTGTAAGGCTGGGTTTGGGTCGACCGACCCAAACCATGAGGCAGGATGGGTTCAGGCTCACAACAGTGAGCACCCACACTGTAGGGCTGGGTTTGGGTCGATCGACCCAAACCATGAGGCAGGATGGGTTCAGGCTCACAACAGTGAGCACCTACACTGTAGGGCTGGGTTTGGGTCGATCGACCCAAACCTTGAGGCAGGATGGGTTCTGGCTCAATACAGAGAGCACCCACACTGTAAGGCTGGGTTTGGGTCGACCGACCCAAACAATTCCGCAAAATCCGCCTATTTATTCGGGTGATGCTCTATTAATCTATTTATAACCTATTTGGGACAACTGAACTCATAGATGCTTGTTGTAATTAGCTGCTCATGAATGGAAGCGTATACAAACCGTGTATTACAGCTCCAACTTAGAGAGCTTGCAGCAATCTCAGGATTGGGACATGAAAGAAAGAACCAGCATTTGGGGGGGTTGGGCTCTTTATACTACCCGCCTCCGCTTTGGGCATCCTCTTTGGATGCCTTTCCCACCTGGTCTCCTTTGGATGTTAATTCAAACCTTCTGACTCAATTTCCCGCTTCTTGTCAATAATAGAGAATGTATATTTAGCTTGGCTCTTCGTTGCCCCAACCACCAAATGAATAATTCAACATATATTTAAAGTTGTTACCACCCTAACTTGGTCAACACTATTCTTCAACTCTTTCATAATTAGTTTTATACATGAATACACCACCACCTTCCCTATTGCCATCTCCTTTCTCCTTTTATCATTGTTGTATATTTTTCTCACATCCTTACTAATACTAAATCCCTATATGTAACTTCCATATATCACCATAGTGGATATTTAGTGTTTGAGTTTACATTTAATGTTACTTACTCTCATAGGGTTAGTAATGGGAAGTGTATGCGTTCGTTTTAAGTGTATCAAACACTAACTATCATATAACTAAAAAGGATATAAAGGTTTTGATACACTACATATGAACGCATACACTAAATACCAATAACCCTATGACAATATGTAAGATTATATCTATTAAGGGGTTTTACTCTACTTGTAGTCAAACATTATGGTATATTTCAAACAATATATTGACAAAAGATGTGCATGTATTATAAAACTTCATATACTAAAAGTCACTAAATATAATAGTTAATGCTATTATTTAGACTCTCACATGAGGACTTATATTTTGAAAACAAATAATTAATGCCATGACAAACTTGAATAATTTGGCCAACTTTCAATTTCTGCTAATTAAAAGAACATATGTTGTGTTGTAATGTGTGCACCCAATATTGCTTCATCCTCAAGACTCCAAGTGTGACAATAACCTAGTACCTATGTGGAAGTCATTAATGGAACCCTAAACCACAAATGACATTTGGCACGTTCAATCTTCCAAGGATGTTTGAACCTATCGTGAAGTCCCTTGAACTCTACCAATGTGTGTGAGCAAAACATGCAAAGTTCAAAAGGTATGTCCTCATATCATTCACAACATGAAATCTACTTTAAATTAATATATAATATTTCACTATTCCAAATAACATGTTAACATGAACAACATCCTATCCATTATAATCTAGTTCTTATGCTTTTCTTACCAGGTGACAAGGTTATAGGTTAATATTGTATCACCTACTTGTGAGCACAATATCGTTTATTTCCTTTAGTGCGTTCATTCGTGAAAAACCACACATCCATCTTTCACGTTTGTGAATTAGGATGTTGTGATGACAATATACATTTGTATTGGAAACTACAAGCACCAAGGCCCATGTCATTTGACCTATGTGCCATCCAGTTATGGTTTGTGTTGTTTAAGGTTTAGGGTTTAGGGTTTAGGGTTTAGGGTTCAGGCATCATCAAACATCAAACTGAATGTTTAAATGACTTCATATGATATGTGAACTCCATGGGGTTGCAGTAGATACATTTGTAATCATTTGTTTCTCCCATGTACTTCAAATGTGAACTTCTAAGTACATATATTAATGTTCACTCTAATGCTACTTGTTAGGGTATCCATTATAGACTAGAGCATTGTCCTCTACCAACAACCATCATATAAATTACAATACATAATCCTAAACTGTTAACCATGTGAATGGTTACCATATTTATATTATTGCACCGTGTAATTGCCTTTGTGGATTGCAATATAATTATGACTTACTCCTCTTAGACTTTGTAACACTCTCATATGATTCCATAAATTACATTATTCATACACCAAAACGATAATGGCTACATTCAACGATGTTATCAATTCCAACGGGTGATCATTCAATTGAACACCATTAAAATATGAGTTGGTGATGGTGTTAATTTTGTGGAATACCTTAGTCCACGTAGGTTTTTGACTGGTATTGAATTGCCGCTAATGAATAGCGGGTTAGAAGGCCGGGGCCGGGCGGCCAAGAGAGGCGCCGGCCCTCCTATGTCCCGCACCTAGGGGCAAGGACAACCAGGAAGGCAATCTCCCTAGGGTGGCAGGTGTCAACACCACAAGCCTCGCGGGCAACCACCTAAACCAAGGAGGTGTCGACACCTGGCAAGGTGTTGGCCCGCGAGGCTTCTGAGCCGTTGATGGGCCCGGCGCAATCTAATGGCCCGGATTCGAGGGTTTAGGGTGACCCCTTCCGCTCTCTCCTTCTCTCCCCTCCTCTTTTTTCTTTCTCTCTTTTTCTTCCTCTCTTCCTCCGCGCCAAGCGCCGCTCTTGGAAACGCCGCCGCCGCTTTCCATAGCGCCGCGCCAAGCGCTTCCTCTCGCACCTTTTGCTTTTGTCTTGGTCGCGCCGCTTCCCTTCATTCTTCTTTCTCCTTCATTCCTCTCCTCCTCTCTGATGCTTCTCCTCCTCTTCTCTCATTCTATTCCTCGTGTTATTGTCTTCCTCTTCTTATTCTCTCTTCTTGGTCCAGAGTGTTAGCTTTGAGTGAGTTCGGAGCGGTTTATTGTGTTGAACTCCTTACTTGTTTTGTAAAATTCATGCATGGAGTGATTTTAGGTTGAGTAGAAGTGAGCACGGTCGAGTGTGATAGAAATGTAGAGGTCTTTCAAATTAGGCCTGAGTTTGCAAGAATCAGGGGGTTTGTGAGAAAGTTTTAGGGTGCTTGAGAGATTCATTGTGTTTCTGAGATCTTTGTGAGAGTTGTTCTTTAGTGCCACAACAGAGTTTCTGAGTCTGGTTGTAAGAAGCAGATTGTGAGAGCAGCTTTCAAGAGTTTGAAAGACAAGGTAAGCAATTTGCATCAGTGCACACAATTTGCATCATTCCCTTTAGGTTCCTGTTACATATACAATGCATAAGCATTGTATATGTTGCCCAAGCATTAAACATGCATCTGGAAACACAGTAGTTTGGGGAGACGACCCAAACTCATATTAAAATATAATAAATATTTGAATTGCAGCCTAAAATGAACTAAATGTTTGGGTCGTTCGACCCAAACATTGCAGCCTCTTGTTTGGGTCGAGCGACCCAAACATTGGAGCCTCATTATGTTTGGGTCGCTCGACCCAAACATTACAGGGAGAAGAACTAAACCACATTGTAAAATATAAAAGAACTTCAAAAATTAAGTAAATGTTTGGGTCGTTCGACCCAAACATTGCAGACTGAAATGACTGGGTTGAGGTACCTAAATTTGCAGCCTAACATGTTTGGGTCGCTCGACCCAAACATTACAGGGAGAAGAACTAAACCACATTGTAAAATATAAAAGAACTTTGAAAATTAAGTGAATGTTTGGGTCGTTCGACCCAAACATTGCAGTCTGAAATGAATGGGTTGAGCTACCTAAATTTGCAGCCTAACATATTTGGGTCGCTCGACCCAAACATTACAGGGAGAAGAACTAAACCACATTGTAAAATATAAAAGAACTTCCAAAATTAAGTAATTGTTTGGGTCGTTCGACCCAAACATTGCAGTCTGAAATGAATGTGTTGAGATACCTAAATTTGCAGCCTCATCATGTTTGGGTCGCTCGACCCAAACATTACAGGGTGACCACCTAAACCACACTTTAAAATCTAAAAGATCTTTTAAAACGACTTTGAAAATTAAGTAAATGTTTGGGTCAATCCTCCAAATGTTAAATGCACATTGCAATACTTTGGGTCGATCGACCGAAACTCACAGTTTCGATTTCTTGGATTGCAGATGGCCCCTAAAAAGAGACCAGGTGAAAGGTGGTTCATGCTCGCGCCAGACCACCTTTGGCAGGAGTATGAAACTCCACAGGACGATTCTTACGTCCCAAAAGATGGCGTCGTTTTGGCATGGTCCGTTCAGGTGGTGAAGGCATCCATGTTCAAGCTGCTATTCGTGGTGAAGGTGGGGACCCACGAGCAGCACACCTGGGCAACGCTGACGGGATGGGAGGTTGCGTCCGTCCAGTCTCTCGGGGACTACGTAGACGTGATACTGGAGAACTCCGCCGTGCAGAACGTCCACATGTTCATGCACCAGTTCTCCGAGCCCTTCGACCCCCTGTACGCCAAGGAGACTTGCGTCGACCCTGAAACCATAAAACCAGAGGCCATATTCATAGATGGTAGTGTAACGAACACGAAGGTTGCGAGCAGGTTCACGAAGTTAAAACAGGCTATCACGGTTCTCAACAAGGCGCTGCAAAACAAACCCAAGACGCAGCAGCCTGTGAGGCGGAAGGCAACGACGGAAGAAGGCGCAGGGTCCTCAAGACCACAAACTGTGAGGAAACCGCGGGCGGTCCCTGCAGACTCGAGACGGACGAGCACTACAACAACGCCGGCTGACAGCGAGACGCCAACGCCATCAGGAAGCCGTCAGACGACCCCTTCCAAGAGGGGAAGAGAGTCATCGGGGATGACTGACGAGCCTGTTTCCCCGGAGCTCCGGATGCCGAAGCCTGGCCAAGAGGTGGATGCAGGCGAAATACAAAAAATAAACAACAACTTCGAGACAAAATGCCTGCACTGCTTCTTCATGGGCAGGGACTTCAAATTCGAGGTCAACATTGCGCAGTGCCACCTTGCGCCACCAGAGAAGTGCGTCCGAGCCAAGGAGGACGCCTACGTCGACTGGATGGTCGCTCAAATCTTGGGCGGGCAGTTCAAGGACGACAGGCAGACAATTGTTGTCATGCCACAAGGGCTGAAAAGAATGCCGACGCCTGAGATGTGGCCGGCAATCTCTAAAGGAGACTTCTGGCTGATTGACGGGCAGCACAGTGTGGAGGCCTCGAAAAAAATCCAGCTGATGACCGAGTGGGACGACCCGAACAACCAGAAGGAGAAGCTAAAAGTTTGGAAGGCTTTGGTGGTTTGGTCGGACAACGAGACGGTCCTCAGCGACATCTCCAGGTTCTTCAACATGGGGAACAAAAAGAGGGCCTATCAGGCATCGTGGATCAGAAACATCATGGCCTCGAGGGAGGTGTGGGAGTTTTATGGAAGGCCTCCCAAGGAAAGGGAGAATGCTAAAGACAAGAACCCCAAATGGGAGGTGAGTATGTTTGGGTCGATCGACCCAAACTCCTACATTGTTTTGTTGTCATCGCCAGGTTGATAGTTTGGGTCGGTCGACCCAAACTCTGAAATTATTTTGATATTGTCCCCAGGTTCATAGTTTGGGTCGGTCGACCCAAACTCTGAAATTGTTAAGATGTTTTCGCCAGGTTCATAGTTTGGGTCGTTCGACCCAAACTGCTGTTGCATTTGTTTTTCCATTATGTGTTGTCTAACATGTGCTAATGTCTTCCTGTGCAGGACTTCAAATATCAAATGATTAATAAATTCTCCTCGATCGACAATGCTAGCCACAAGCAGAAAAAAGTATAACGAGCTGAGAGGAGAAATCTATTTGATCACAGCGTCCGATTCCGTATGGGCAAGATGGAAGAGTGTTTTTGAAAAACACGAGACGGGGGACCTCATGGACCCCGACACCGGCATGCTCTTCAACCAGACTACGCGCTTCAAGCAAATGAAGCCTCTGGTGAGGGAGTTCTTCAGAGCGCTTCAAGGTCTCTCCGAGACAGAGATGGGAAAAGCGGCGTCCCACATCCTACACGTGGAGACGACGGCGAAGAGATGCTGGGTCCACCCTAAGATCGTCTTCACCAAACCCAAGATCTTCGTCCCTTCATGCTACACAATGAAGGAATGGACGGAGAACAGGAAGAAGAAGACGACCATCGTCCAGGAGCTGCACAAGCTTGTGCCAGAGAAGAAGCTCATCGTGGACGGAGAGGTCGACGAGGCGCACTGGAGGGCCTTCAAAGCCGAATATAAGTTTACCAGTGCGTCCATGGCGGCACTCATGAGGGAGGCGGGAGACGACTTCCTCAGATCCAAGCTCGTGAAGGGGGGGAGGAACCGGGCGCTTCCCGAACACTCAGTGCGGGCCTTCTCCAACTTCATAAAGGAGAAGAAGATCGTCAGTTTCGAAGGCGATGCGCAATTCAACATGGTCACTGTCGAACCTCTCAGGATCCAGGGTTGGCCGGGTTCTGAGTCAAGGAAGGCGATCAGGACTAGAGCCGGGGACCGCTTCCCCTTCGGAATGATAGACTTCAGGAACATCCCTGGAGCCTCATTCGAGGGGACTATGAGCACCCCTTTTTACGATCCTTTCTTGTCGAAGTTCGTGGACTACGCCAGCCCCAAATTCAGGGAGGTCGACGTCTGGCTCTGGATTGTCGAGGACAGAAGGGCAGAGCAGGTTTACGAGATCGTGCGCAAATTGCAGCCGGAGTATGCCGTCTCGAAATCTCACTACGTTGCTGCACCGGCGGAGGGGGCGTACAGCACGCTGAAAGACAAGAAGACGAAGATCGTCAACGTGCTGTGTTTGTACTTCGTGTACAAAGCTGAGCTGCTTAAGGTGCCAAACCATCCCATAGCCAGGATGGAAAAGCTCTTCCAAGTCCAAGAAGGGTTGGGTACCAGCAGGAGCTTATATGACGAGGCGAAGTACGCCAACTACCCCGCGGATGAGCTGCGCATGGAGTTCTACCTGCGGATGATGAGGACCCTCACGAAGAGAGGGGACTGCATCTTCAACGTTTTCGGGGGGTCCAAACCGATTTTTGCAGCCATGGTAAGCAGAAAACCCAGAAGTCCCTATACGTTCGGTTTGGGTCGAACGACCCAAACTAGGGGCATGCACAGTTTGGGTCGCTCGACCCAAACTAGGGCCATGCATAGTTTGGGTCGAGCGACCCAAACTAACTATTCTTATTTTGTTTGGAAGTCATTTTCCATTATATGTTCATTTGGTGTTACTAATAGTATTGATTTTGATTGTGCAGATGTCTGGGTTGAACATCTACTCCTATGTAGAGGATGCCGATGTTCAATTCTACAGGACCCAAAAGGCGCTGGCCAAGAGAATGGACATCCTCGACTGGATACCCGGATCCTACGTCGAAGAGATCGTCGAGGGGGGCGAGAATCCTTTGGATATTGCGAGGCGAATCAACCCGGGTGAATTCGCCATGCGGGCCCCCGTTCAATTGCCAGAGCCGCTCATCGGGTTGCATCCGGGCAATCCGTCTATGGGAGCAGGTGGCAGGGTTGGGGAGGAGGGGGAGGAAGACGAGGAGGAGGCGGAGGAGGAAGCAGAGAAAGTGGAGGGGGAGGTGGAGGAAGGGGCAACAGGATTCACTCAAGAATCCGAGGCCCCTCAGCGGAAGAAGGCCATGCGGCCTGCCACGCCGCAGAGCAGGCTGGTGCCCGCGTTGACGGTGGACGACGCCAAGGATATGTACTCGAGGGACGCGACGGCCACCTTCAGGGAGCGTAGAAGGATGAAGGGGAAGAAGCTGTACGGGGACTATGCGGTGGAGGAGACGATCGCAATAAGCTCCGAGGACGAGGACGACATGGAACTCGCCAAGAAGCTGAGGTCTGATCCTGCCTCCCCCAGAGCGTTCGCCGGGAATGTGAGGGTGAAACCGGAGGTCCTCACCGTGGAGGAGGCGAACGCAAAAATGCTCCGAGACGAGGAGCAGCGTGTGCGACTGCAGAGGGCTGCCGCCGAGGAACCCTCTGTCCGCAACGAAGTCGCGGAGTTGAGGGCTCTCCTGTTGGAGCAGGAGCGGCAAAGGGCAATGTCCCAAACTCCGTCCCAAGCGGACCTCATCACGCAAGTGATCCAGGGCATGCTGGCGCAGGGATTGGTGATGGCTCCCCCGAGTTCATTCCCTCACTTGCCCGCAGGCTTCCCTCCACAGGATATCCGCCCGCGGCCGGCGTTGGAGCATTCCTTCAGCTTCGCGGATTTGCTGCAGCCGCACGCCCGTCCTTACGCGCCTGTGCAGCAGGTGGATGATCCAAACCTTTGGCGCGTCCCCGGAGCGTCCAGCTCGTTGGCACCCCCCCCGCTCCGGCCTCCCATCCTCTTGCCCCCACACCACCAGCGGGACGACCCCCACATGTTTGGGTCGTCCGACCCAAACAGTGCCGATGTTGCAGCGTCGCAGAGCGACCCTCGCCAAGCAGCAGGGTTTGGGTCGGCCGACCCAAACCCCGTCCCCCATCAGACCCCGGTCGACGAGCCTATGCTAGATGTTGAAGGCCCGCAAGGGCCTGGTGATACCTCTACTCCTAACCCAGTCGATGAACCAATGCATGATGCGCATGCGGAGGTTGGGTTGGGACAAAGGCCTGACAGTCAGCCTTTGCAGGAGCAGGTTGCGGCTGACGGCGTCGTCGGAGGCGGCGGTGACAGAGGTGGGGCAGCGCACGCGATGCCGGCATCAACGTCGTCAAGGCACGACCAAGGCGAGGTAATGCACTGACCCCACTCAGTTTGGGTCGGCCGACCCAAACTTCCTGGGTCTTTGACTTCTTGCCTTGGTCGTGTCCCCTAGCTAGGACGAACTTAGGCCCCCCCCGGCACTCGCGCCCTTCGTCACCCCCAGCGACCATTCGTTCGTCCACCTACCCCCGGCTTTGCAACGAAGTCTTCATCACGGCGGCCCGTCTCTTCAATTTTTTCTAGATGTAGAAGTAGGCTAGTTTGAACGCATCGTTCAACGCGGCTCCCCCAATCAAGATGTACATAGAGCATTGTATATAATATAATCACCATTTTTGACTCCTATATACTTGTATATTGTGTTTGAATGTATTTTGTATGCTCTTGTATCCCTTGTATCCCTTGTTGCACCCCCTCCAAAATGAATCAAATGCTTTTGTGTTTGCACCGAGAACGCTCGTTTCCTTAATGCTTCGTTTGGACATAGCATGACATAAGTCGCCCCCGTTTTCTCTCGCTCGTATCCGCAGGGCTCGGAGCATAGCGTAGCGGCTCCCCGACGCTCTTCTCCAAGGAGCGCAGAGGGCAGCACGGCGGCCCCCCCGGTTTTACCCGCCCCGCCCCCGCTGCCGAAGAAACGATTCCTGGTGTTAGACCTGAACGGTGTCCTCGTGCAGTGCGTTCATTGCCCTAGGGCCCCCACAGTGCCCTTTTGCAAGCCCGAGGACGCTAATTACGACGGGCCGCCCACGTTCATAAAGAGCAAACTAGTTCACCTCCGCCCGTGGCTTCGGACCTTCCTCCAGATCGCCCAACAACGATGGTGGGTGGTCGTGTGGAGCTCCATGACGGCCGAGAACACCAATGCGGTCGTGGAGTTCATCTTCAAGGGCATCGAGCCCCCCTGCATGGTCCTAGCACAGGAAGCCTGTAGAATATTGTACACACAGGACGGCAAAGTCGTCAAAAAACCAAACAACCCCGCTTCCCCCCAATACCTCAAGGTCTTGAAGCCCATTTTTTGGGACCAGCGACCGTCCTTGATAGGCGTCCCCTACGACGTCCGCCCCACCCGCGAGAACACGCTCATGGTGGACGACAGCGCCGCAAAGAACATGTTGAACCCGACGGCCAACTTCATAGTGTGCCCTACGTGGACGGTCGAGAAGGTCCGGGACCGATTTTTGTTAGACCTTAGTAAATACCTCCAGGCGCTCTGGGGAAGTGGACTTCCCGTAAACAATTTTGTTAGGAATAATCCCATAGGCGAGAGATACTTGGATCCACGAGACCATTTGTACAGAGAGTTGTTATCTCACGCGAAATTTAACAAGCTCATTTGAGACAGTACGTGTGTTTGTATGTGTGTGTGTGTATATGCGCCTACCCATTTTGTGTAATTTACGCTTCATATGTATCTTGATTTTCACGCGCTCTATCTCCCCCCTTTTCCTTGGGTTTTGTTTTGTTCCAATTTTGGCTCCAGCGTTTGGAGCCCTCGATTGACGTCGTCAGCGAGTCAGACTTGGGGAGCTTCTTCTACGAGACCGTTTACGACGCCGCGTCAACCATCGACTACTCCAAGGAGCCTCTTGACGCCGGCGTCGTCGATAGCCCCCCACCCAAGCAAATCTTCCGGCGATCTGCGTCCCCGTCACCGCTCAAAGGCATAAATCGCAAATGCGTCCGGACATCCCCCTCTCGGCCCGGCGGCAGTAGTACACCTCAACGGCGGCTGCGGATGGACGCTCGGCCTACGAAGAGTGGAACCCTTCCTATTCCTTTGCGGGATGCCTTGCCCCTCCTCGCCAACTCCGACGGGAACGCCCCCGGTGACAAGGTGAACCCCCCCCCCCCCCCCCAAAAAACATGGTTATCCGCGCATTACAATCATTTTGCACTTAAAAAATGAATGTGTGACACGTTTGGGTCTTCCTCCCTAAACTAACACATGTGTTCGTGCGTTGACGCGTTGCAGGTTGCTCCCACCCGTAAACCTATGCGGTCTAGTGCGTCCATCGAGTTGGAGCGTTTCTACTCCATGACCAGAAATGCAAGACAGTCCACTTCATCGTATTCGAATTCTTCGTCGTATAATTCGGGCGGCCGACGGAATACAAAATGTGTTATTGATGGCGTTCACCCCAAGAATGGCTATAGTCGCGGGGCGGAGATTTTCAGGAATGTTGAAGCAATGCGAGCAAAAGAAGCTGCAGCAAAAGAAAAAGAGGCAAAAGAAAAAAAAAGCAAAAGAAAATGAAGCAAAAGAAAAAGAGGTAGTATCCGAGGCTAGATAGGCCATAGTAGGCGTAGGGTTTTGGGCCATAGGCAAGAACATTTTGGGTCGCACTATCCAATGCATGTGTGGTGTTAGCATGATATGCATTTTACATGCCACACTTTGTATGTTTTTTTTTTGCAATAATACAAGTTAGACATGATTTCCCCTTCCATATGGTCTAAGGTTTGGATTGCCCTACCTAAACCATCACAAATATGAGTTTGGAATATTTTGTATGCAATATTATATTGGTTAACATATTAACCCTTCAATAAGATCTATGGTTTGGATTGCCCTACCTAAACCATATTCATACAAGCTCTAATATTTTGTGTGCAATAATATGAATGTTTTAAGGTTTCCCCTTAAATGTGGTCTAAGATTTGGATTGCCCACCCTAAACCATCACAAATATGAGTTATTTATGGGGTTCTTGGTCTAAACACCTGCTTCAAAGTGTTCGCATCTTACAACTTTCTCCAATATGTGTTCCATTTATCCTTGTTCTTATTTATGTGAATGTCTCAAAATGCCCAAAAAGTCTCAATTTAACGAATATAGTGTTTTAGGGTGCTAACCAGAGAGGTTTGAAGGGGGCCTAAGAGGTTAGTTTTTAGTTGAAATAGATTTGATTTGAATGTGCTTATGGGAGAAGTCTCAAATGAGGGCTTACTGCTAGCATTCTTTGCAGCACTTTCTGAGAATATATTCTCAAATTTACTTCGCCTTCTTTTTTGATTGCAAGTGTTTCAGATTACTAGGCATTATAGCGCCCACCATTCTCAAAAGATTGAGATGACATTGGAGAAATTGCAACTTATTGCCACAGCTGCAGTGGAGCCAGAGTATAAAGTTCGTTGGTCAAAGTGGTGGAACAGTGGAAGTTTCAATCGTGAAGCTATCCGGTTTCCCAAAAGTCCTGCAAGTGAGGACACCTTGAAACCTTGGCTCAATAAAGTTGCGTTTTGGGCAGGGGTACGTCTATACTCCTTATCCATCCTTACCTTTCAACTCTTCCTTTTGTACCAATTCTTATCTTGGCCTTGAATTTATCCACAGCTAGAGGATGCCGCGGTCAAGGAGTTACCCGATATACTTAATGCCTTGGGTGGGCTTGACGGAGACGTGGAAGTTGATTCATTGCCGGATTACTTGGAGAAGTGGCGAATCTGTCTCTGGGATAAGGCGTTCATTGGTCACTTCTCAGGGTCAGATATATACGGAAAGGGGATGTGGTGGAAGGATGTCAAAGGCGCTGACAACATTGTCAAGCGCTTAATCTGTAGGTACGTTAGTTGGAAAATCTTGTGTTCACCTCATTTATTTCAAACCATTTGTTTTCTAAGTTGATAATTGGCCTCACTCCTTCGTTGTCAAGGTACATCAAGCACGAGCTCTTCAAGAAGAAGGCTTTGAAGAAGCTCCCTCCGTTTCTTAATGCATGGTTTGATTCCTCTTCACCTACCTTCATATTTTCCCCGGCTCAAAAGCGCAACTTCTCCCTCCCACATCTCCGCGAGTGTTGTTGGTACTTGGAATGTAAGAGGACGTGGCAACCGGATGAGGAGGCGGAGTTGAAGATTCGGCTCTCCGGTGGAGAGCCTTCCCTGCCTCCTGCTCAAAGCGATGAGGTTGTTCTCCTTGACAGTCAACTTCCGGAGGCGGATGAGGTTGTTGCGACTGTTGATGAGGCCAACACACAGAAGTCCAAGAGGAGGAAGCGTGCAACTCAAGACGAATCATCACTCAAGAAGCGCGCGAGGAAGCTCAAGACTGTGGAGGATGATCCCCCTCCCCCTGCTTCACCTGAGGCGGCAGTTGCATCTACTCCATCTCTTAGTGAAGTTCCTACTCTATCCAGGCCACCTCCTCCGCCCATTTTTTCATCTGCTAGGTGTCCTCCCGTTGTTTTAGAATGCATCTTGAATGCCTCTATCCTTCATCAACGTCGTCATTTTCAGGAGGTTTCCAACTTCATTCTTTCTCTTCCACCCTCCTATCCGCGGAGAGCTCTAGGCGTTGCGAGGTCAGATGTGGGCATGGCTGATCTTGTCATTGCCGACATCCCGGAGAACCTGCCTGTACCCAATGTCTCCGATCCTTCCTATAGTGTACCTTCCTGGAATGCATTGGATACCGATTTTCTAGGTGAGCTCTTCGATTTTGCGGATGAGATCCTGCATGACGATGGAGCTCTCCTCCTCTTTCATGCAGATGACAATGGTGACTTCAAGGAGAGCATTCAAGACCACTTCGCTGCTTTTGGGTTCACGATCTTTAAGGAGTGGCTGGGAGTCAACCGTCTTCGCCTTCATTCAGCTAAACATGTGGACAAAACCACCAACCTCTTCCAGGTTGTCTTACTTGTTCGTGCCACCAAAACAATTGGATCCGACCTTGATAAGCGGCCCCGGCACTCGTCATTCCGCCTTCGCGATGCCAATGAGCTCAAGGCTCTTGGCATTGAGCTCGATATGGATGATGCGATTATGAATTATACCGTAACTCCTCTCATGGACGGCTCCAAAGCTTGGCGTGGTCCCCGGGAGAAAGATATTTCTTTCATGTCCTCCTTGATAATGGCCACTACGGACATTGGACAGGTTGTGGTGGACGTTAATGCGGGCGTTGGTATGTCCTACTTCACTTGCCATCATATCCAAGTTTTCAATTTCTAAGTTTTTTTTTTTTTTTTTCCTTTGCTAACATTTCCTCCGCAACAGGGACTTCTATCCATGCATGCAGGCAGCTTGGGCGCCATATCGTTGCTCTTGAGGAGGACGAGGACACCTTCAACCGTGTCCTTAAGCCACTTAAGAGTGTTAAGCCTGCGGTGAAGGCTCCATCCATTGTTGTTGCTTCCACGCAAGCTTCACAAGGCACGCAGAAGAGGCCGCCGGCCTTGAAGCGATCGAGGCCAAAGTCCTCGCAGTAATTGAGTATGATGACCTTCTAAGTTGCTTCTTTTCCTTGTCCACTTAGCTTTTACATTTTCCATCCTTTTTCTTACAATTTTCATGTTTGTTTTCAGACTTGGTCTTGGAGCGGATGTGTTTGGTACGCCTACCAAGGGATTCTCTTTGCCAATCTATGCCCATGATATGGCGATGGTACTAGCGGCACAACCTTCTCCTAGCAAAGCTAGTACCCCGTCTCCACGTTATGACCCCCGTGCCTTAGACTTCTTCGATGTTCTTGCAGAGGTGGATAATGAATGCCATACCTTAGATTCCTCTTCAGATGAGGGCGGCCATGAGGGGAGTATCTTTGGAAGTAGGGAATCTAGTAGTGACAACGTCAGCTGATTGATTTTTGGTTTGATTGATTGGTATTTGGATTTATAAAGTGTGGTGTGGTTTTCAATATTCCAATTATCTTGTTGAATGCATCTTGTTGTTGTTCTCAAATAACACTACACTTTTGTGGTCGTCAACTAGTAGACAATCTAAAGACAAGTAGCCAAACCAAATACACATAACATTTTGATTTCTCAAGCATATCCTACCCACAAAAAAGAGGCCTCGGATCCGAGGCCTCTTTCCAAACCTCCTCCTCATGCTAGAACATACAAGAAATGGCCAAATGCAAAGACAAGTAGCCAACTCAAATATACATAACATTTTGATTTTCAAGCATAACCTACCCACAACTAAGAGGCCTCGGTTCCGAGGCCTCTTCCTATAGGTCCTCCTCATGCTAGAACATACAAGAAATGGCCAAATGCAAAGACAAGTAGCCAACTCAAATATACATAACATTTTGATTTTCAAGCATAAGCTACCCACAACTAAGAGGCCTCGGATCCGAGGCCTCTTCCTATAGGTCCTCCTCATGCACTACACATACAAGAAATGGCCGAATGCAAAGACAAGTAGCCAACTCAAATATACATAACATTTTGATTTTCAAGCATAAGCTACCCACAACTAAGAGGCCTCGGATCCGAGGCCTCTTCCCATAGGTCCACCATCTTCTCAACCACACTGAATTTTCCCACGGCCATAGGGCCTCGTTGGTAATTTTTAGAAACTTTTGGTCCTAAAAATTAGGCACTCCATAAATATCGGCCTCATAATTCCAAAATTAAACTTGAAATATGTGCAAAATCCACGGTCATAGGGGTCCTAACTTTCGTTAAATGGAGTTTTAAATTTCGATTTTCTGCTCATGAGATCTGCTCACCGCTCACCGCTCACATCGTAGCATTCCTGCACACACAACCAATCATCCCGGGCTTTTTGGTTATCCCTAGATCGATTTCGAGTGCACTCTAGTTTCAATTCGATGTAGACACGCCTCCTCACACGCTGCTCCACCCAACCAGCCGAATCCCTGTTCACGTAATATATAACGTCGTCCTCTTCGGGCGCTCGTGCATGGGAGTCCATTCTCTACAAAGAACGATGCAAGTCAATAGCCAGAAACAACGCCATTTCAGGCTCGTTCGGGAATGCAGGGAAATGCCTGCCTGTTACACAGGCTACGTCCCGCAACGTGCAAGGTGTAGTGAAGTTGGTGCCCCCCATGGGAGGAAACTCACCCACGGCCATGGCCAGCAAGGTCAGCGTGCAGCGCAAACTGAAGTGCAAATACTACAGACAAAACCTGTGCAATATGTTGAAGAAACCTAAACACCCAAGAAAAAAAGGGATCTAAACACCCAAGATAAAGAAATACCCTAAACATACAGAAAAGTTGGTGTACCTAAACACACAGAGAGCCTAAGCATGCAAATCTGAAGCAGCATATGCGCGGCGAAAGAAATCGAGCATGGAGGAAATGAATGCACCCTAAACAGAAATATGACACAAACACATTCTTAATCACAAATGCAATGGCGGAGGAGAAGTTAGGAACAAGAACGAAATATCGTTGGCACAGAAGGCGAGGCTTCTGGATAGAAGTGCCAGATGCTGCGGACAAATAGGATGCGGGAGGAAATGGCAAATGCGACAGAAGAAGAGGATCCCGTACGCAAGTGCCGGCTGGCACAGAACGTGGGGATCCTGGAAAGTAAGAGGGGCTGGCACAGAGAAAGAATGTTCGGGAAAGAATTGCCGTTTGCCTTGAAAATGAGGGGCCCCCACAAAAACGCGTGCTGCTACACAAGAGTCCGATGCCGTCACAGGAGTGCCGCAAAACGATACTACGACGTACGCAATACACCCCTAAACCCTAAAGATGCACCCAAAATGCTATGTGCGACGCGAAAGAAGAAGAGAAGGGAGGAGACAAAATGGTGGGCATCTACATATGAAGGAGGCGGGAGAAAAACTGCCGGGAAAAGGTGTGAAGGTCTCACATGTTACGACAGCACGCACCTCCTGGCCAGCGTAACGACCTTTTCTGTGACGTTCCCACCGCGTAACGTTCCACGTACTACGGCCCACATGTGGCAGTCCCAGTCAAGGTTGCATACATTTGTTGTGCCTGCAACAACACTCATGCTTGTTTAATAAATCAAAATCCATAGCTTCAACAAACATAAGAGACATCAAATTCATCTATTATAAGCCACAAGTTACTTCAACCATCCCAGCAAACTAAGTTACATTACACAAAACACATGGACTGAATGCAACTTATTTACATTACACTTAACACATAAAATCACAGTTTACATCAAAAATTATGCATAACAAGTACATCCTCAGGTGTTTGTGATCTAAAGAGAACTGAATATGTAACGTGCTTTAGTCCAGATACAATGATAAAATAACAGGTGACGCAAGCCTACGGCATGCAGATGTCTGCGAGTTCCTGAGTGAAGAATTGAGAAATGCAGACACAATCCCAAAAAACCTTCAACCCAATTCGGGAAAGGCTTCGAAAGCAGGACTATTCGTACACAGAACGAAGCAAGGAGGGCATACAGTTATAAACTTCGACAGTCTTATGCATGGGGATTGTTCAAAAAAGAGCAACAAAAAAAAATCTATCACAGCCTTTCCTCCAAGTAGCCATACAAGACATACCATGTAGTTGCAGCAGAAAGCCACCTGCACATCACTGTGTAGATGGAAACAACATGTAGAACTTGTTTGCTTCATCCTAAACTGCTCCTATTGCAGAGCCAACCTCATTACTAGACTTTGAAGACATACTTCGTTTGAACACAAACATGAGCTCTTCACCTGCTCCCAGCACTTTGCAGCTAAAAGCAAGACCCTCTCTAGACTCAAAGGGATTTCAACAAAAGTGGGGTTAACTTGCGGTTGCAACAACTGTGGTTTGTGCCTTTAAGCCACTCCCCCATATTTTTAATCCACCCTTTTACGCTATTATTTTCTTTCTTTCTTTAGTTTTCTTGTTCGCTCTTCACTACAAAATTCCTCCAATCTTTCAGGCTTTGTTGGATCCGGTTACCTTTCTTTCTTCTACCTCATCCCCTATGATGTAACTTCATTAATCCCTCTGTAAACTATCCTGCAATTCTTGTCCTTGGGTACTTGTAAAGTTGATTTGCTGTTTATTCATATTCTATAAAAGAATCAGTTAAGTCATTCACATGTAAATGGCAACAAGTTCAGGGGCTTTCGGAAGGCGGTTGATGCCTGTTGAGATGTAGTGTGAAATGTGAATTCCTGTGATGTTAACTCTGATGTTAACAGAGGATTTCGGAGAGAAATGCCAGGAAGACAGAGAAAGAACTAATCCATTCACAGAGAAAGCGTGACCATAACCCCAAAACGGCAGATCCTTGAAAACGCCACAGCATAAGTTCATGGAGGGGAAAATGCATGGAATACGTGTGAATCACTCACATGTTACAGCAAGAAGCGCGATTTGCGGCTGAAACCAACTTTTTTGGACCTTGCACTCGTGCTCCCAGCAACATAGTGCAGTAAACTGCTAGCTATCGCTTCTCCTTCTGGTACCTCACACCTAAACCCACACAATGACAACGAAGTCAATGAAACTCAATAGGCAAGCAGAAGTTGTAGAACCCAATTATGTGATGTGTAACATGATGCATTATGACAAAACGCAAGGAGCAAGTACAGTTGGTACATGGCAATCGTCATGACACGATCTTCCTTGTCACATGATAGTTGCATTCTATCACTTCAAGGCAGACACTCAAGTGCGCCCTAAATCCGGACTGTACATCAAATGAGTATGTTACGAACAGGTAGTTGATGGCTCATTGGAGGTTTACGAAAAAGATGTGTCGTGATGCAACTCACCCAGGCTGTAACCACCGTGTTCGAAGCGCTCCACAATGCAATCTCCCTAAACCCTTGACTCCATCATTGCTGCAATCGCAGCACGCTCCAAAACCCTAAATCCAAACTGCCTGTTGAAGGAGCAGTTTACAATCAAGCTGGGTGGCTGAAGGCATGTTTATTTCAGAACACAATGACCAAGTACATCTGGTACATGGCAATCGTCATCACACAATTTGCCTTGTCACGCTTTGGCACATCATAATTGCACCCTGTCACTTCAAGGAAGACAGTCTAGTGCGGCACAGATATGGACTGGAAAGCAAATGGGTAGGTTACGATCAAGCAGCAGTGATGGTTGATTGGAGGTTTAAACATAATTGTGAAGCAATGTCACTCACCTTCGCTGTAACCACCGCGTTCGAAGCAAGCACTCCACAGTGCAATCTCCCTAAACCCTTGAGTCCATCATCACATGGATCGCAGCACGCTCCATTGTGGCAGAAATCCGGAGCGTGTGTTGAGGGAGCAGGTTACAGAGAATCAAGCGGGGTGGAGAAGTTTGAAAACACCTATGGAGAGCCCAATCCCCGAGGCTGATTAGCTTACCACCCATCGATGGATGTGGGTGATGGTCCACATGATTTTGCATCCATGAGAATGGCATGATGCAAGGCATGTCCTCCTGATGGGAGGTTCATTGTGCCATCGGGAGTCGGGATGAGCCGTCCCCTTGAACGGGTGGCCAACGTGGCAACCACTGTGGCAGTTGCCATGGCTGCTAGCGTGGCGGGGTCCGTTACAAGCTGGCGACAGGGACGGGTACAGGCCGGGGCATGGATGGGTCCGGCTTCGCGGACAGGGTGACCCGGTAGCGCAGGGATCGAAAAAACAGGGTACAGTCTGGCACCCGACTGCAGGGCCTCGATTTCCTAAATTGAGTAAATACCATTGGGTATGGTAATGTTAGGGGCTTCATCATCCGCCACCTCCCTTGGGCTTCTTCCATCATACTTATCTTTTGCACTTGTAGTGCCCCTGATTTCCACATTTGCTTCCCCTTCCCTTTTGTCACATGTTTATTTTGGGGAGGAATTTTTGGCATGTGAATATTTTTCTTGATGTTTTCTTTAGGCAATAATAGTGGGGTGATGGCCTCACCACCACACCATGTCTTCCATCATATAGATTTTATTTTCCTTATTATAAAATGTTTTATTAATCTTGAGGTGTCATAATTATTAACATCCATGGCAAGTATTGCATAATGAGCCAACAAGTTGTTTAATATTGAGGTGTCACAATATTGAATTTCCATGGCACAAATTGCATATTGCACCAACATAGGCAACAATAATATGAATGACGCATTAAGACATCAACCAATCAAAGTTAATCTTACAAACAAATACAAAGTTATTTAAATAAACATAACTCAAATTTCCACACAACTTTCACGAGTTTGATATTACACATTATTAATCACTACCAAACTATCAACCAACTAAAGTAACACCTAATATAACTTAGTATCTATAGCACTTGGACACTAAATAGGTTACTTACAAACCACAATGCTAGAAAGATGTATTTTATAGCCTATGTCACTACTATGGCAGTTTTTGTTATAACCACATTTGCGAGAAGATGGGGAGAAGACAATAAAATTCAAAGATTATGATCAATGTGTTTCTTGTGTCAATAGTTGGACCCAAACTGAACCCAAAACCTTGATATTTGAAATGATCATATACGAAGCACTTTTGAATATTTCCTTAAGACGGATGATCAAGATGAAGTGATCTTTTGCACATTGGTCAAAGAAATTCATTATCTTATACACACAAATTTTTAATTTGGAAATCATTGACCATTACAAATAAGTTTAAAGTTGATGAGTAATTAACTTCACAAATGTGGGAAATTTATCACATAATTGGACCACACAAAATACGCTTCAATTATAAGGATGCACACCTACATTACCTTTTGAGCCAATATGATGACATGTTAAAAGTAACAAAAATCCGGTGCATGAAATATTCAATGTCTTAGAATCTCCTAAACATCCTTGTCATTTTGTAAGGGGGTAGTGGATTCCTAAGAGGTGAGTCTTCATGATGGATCGCTCATCCAAGAGCAGACGATATCAAAACCCATCACACTTTCGCATCCTTGGGTGCACGATATCATTCATAAGATCCAAAATGTGTCCATGAGCTAATCGATTATGACATGAAATTGGAGTTTTCAACACTAAAAGAACAACTCTGTTGACATTGCTACCTGTGCAGCAATTTCAGGATTTCAGGAACCTCCTGACCATGCCATATGAGATATTGTACCCATTGACTCATATAATTTCCTTCAGTGAAGTGTTAGATCATGTCCATTTCAAAACCTGCTCGATTCGATAGTCTGCATCACACAATGCAATCAGTGACTCCAGGAAGACCAATGTTGTTTGAAGTGCACTGCATAATTCAAACACTCCCAGTCCAGTCACCATGTAGGAGGGGGCAACACAGACCAAAAATTTAAGAACGAAGCAACCAAGAAACTGACAATTGCATCAAACTCTACCTGAATGTCAAGAAAGCAATGATAGCTGTGAGAAGAAATCTATACTGCTACTGTGTGAAGGAAGAAGTGTCAATATGAGGGAATACTTTGAAACTACAGGAATTCCACAATCCTCAACTGAATTGGATGTATGGTCAGTTTCTAAATCAGTGAGTCCCAGCTCCTTGGTTTTGCCCTTTTGTTGAAGAATGTGGAGCCATTTCATAGAATCGATCGCGAGAGAAGTCTAGTATCTACCATCATTGTAGTCCCACCTGTGTTCTCTCTAGTGATATAACCAACGCAAACAGATCCTTCATTTACATTGAAGATCGTAGTGCTCTAAAACTGTTGCCTTCACCTTCATATCACGAATTGAAACCCTATGTTCTGTCTAAAAGTCAAGGCACAAGTAAAGCAGAGATATTCGAATGAGATAGGTTAATAAATCTTTGCAATCACATTCGAAAGTATGAATGAATTTGAACGATAGTGCACTTGTCACTACGCCGTGACCACATTGCCGTCGAGCCTCAGATTGGTGCCCTCCAGTGCAGAGTTGGCTCCGTCGTAGACAAACCCCACAAGCTGTCCGTCCTGGAACGCCATCCATCCCATGTCATACTCAACATATTCAACCACCAGGTGCACACCGAAGTTTTGGTCATGATTTGTGGACGATGATGTCTCATGTCCTTGAGAATTTGAGTCTCCAGAAGAATTGCTGCATGTATCATGCATCACATAGTTTCGCTGTTCAAGCCTCTCACCGTCCTTGAGAGCTTGCACTAGGGTTGGAGAGGATTCCTTGTCCACTAACATAAACCTCCCATACTCTAGAGACCGGTAGTAGCTCTCGTCCTCAAACTCTTCCTCCTCAAAGTCGATTTTCTTGCCTTCAACAGCCTCCACGATGAGTTCACATCCGGGGCTATGAGATCCGCTCCAATCGTAGCGATTTACGAAGACGATGTCGAGATCTCCGAACTTGCCGGTACTACCAACACCCGCCTTCGATGCCGCTTGAAGAATCTCCAGGCCATTTACATCCACATGGTGGCATACAAACCCTATGTGCCATGGCTTGCCTTCGAAGTCATCTTGGAATGCAGATGCTACCTTCCATTGTCCCTTGCGAGCTGCCACTTTGTAATGGAAGGAACTTGTCAAAATTGTTCCTCCATCTTCTGTAGCATCGACATCCTGTGGTCCAAGGTTTGTGTCCAGTTCCGTGGATGTGGAACCTTCCAACACCGTGTGCACTTGACCCCAGAGAAGCTCACCACTCGCGCACGTGAAGAATGCGGGTGATTTCTTCACATCCTGTATTCTTTGAAGAACGCAAGAAGAAGCTGCTTCTACCCGTTTTTGAATCTGAGCACAACATCGAGCATAATCACAATTAGCAAACTGACCGCGCTCTTCCGATTCACTGGACATAGCAAATGAGGCTATGCAAAGTAAAAACTCATCGTGACTTCAAAAGCACATAAAAATTCAACATGAAAAGTGGTGGTGTTTGAAGCTGAGCACAATAGCGGGCATAATTGCAACTAGCAAACTGATCTCACTCATTCCGATCCACTGGCCATAGCTAATGCACTAAAGCAATGGAAAACTCATTCTGACTTTAAAAGCACGCATAAAATACAACATAAAGAATGGCATACCTGTCGCTTGTCCATGGTGCGAGCCTGAAGAGTGCGATCTGCGGCTGCGATGGGAGACTGTGCTTAGATTTGCTTAGAATGCTATAGCCGACGCTCGTCAATTAGTTTGATGAAATTCAACTGTGTAAGGTTCATGTGCAGATCAATTTGCTGATCTATTAATACATGTGCTCATCTGATGAGCTTATTAAAGGTGATTTGAGCTGAATTCCTTGGAGAATGCAAGAAGAATCTGAGCACAACAGCAAGCATAATTTCAATTAGCAGATTGACCTCGCTCCTTCCGATCTACTGGCCTTAGCCAATGAGTTGATGTAGACGAAAAACACGTCGTGTCTTCAAAAAGCACACACAAATTCAACACAAAGAGTGGCATATCTATCGCTTGTCTAGGGTGCGAGGCTGAAGAATGCAATGAAAGCCTGTGTATGCTTAGAAAGCGATTGCCAACACTGGTCAGTTCGTTTGTTTCGGTCGTAAAATCCATATGCAGATAAATTTGCTAATCTATTGATACATGTGCATTGTGCTCATCTAATGACGTAATCAGGTGATTGAAGCTGAATTCCTTGGATAATGCAAGTAGAAACTTCCACCGGTGTATGAAGCTGAGTACTACAACAACGAGTATACCTAATTGCAACTATCAAACTGACCTCACTCCTTCCGATTTTCTGGCCATACCCAACGAGCTAATGCAAAAGAAAATTCATTGTGACTTCAAAAGCACACATAACCTTAACACGAAGAGTGGCATACCTGTTGCTTGTCCGCGGTGCGAGGCTGAAGAATGCAATGAAAGCCTGTGTATGCTCAGAAAGCCATAGCCAACAATAAAATGACAGATTAACTTGGACCTGTAACTTGGACCGATTAACCTCCTGATGATTGCTGTTACATTCAAGATCTGTGCTTGCTGATTTTAACAGAATCAAATTTGAAGTATTTGGACTAACTTTAGGAACAATCTGCACTAGCCATAACTACAACTAAAGAAGAAGAAGAGAAACTTCGGTCTCCGTTAGGAGGCCGACCTGAATGAAGTGTCTGTTCGTTCCATCCCTAGACCTATGTCCACTGGACAAAGGAATAGAGGTATAGAACTACTTCCCCTTTTCGAGAGTAGACACTATCATAACTTAACTACAACTTCACACACGAGCCAAGAGCCGTGACCTTGTAATGGTGAGGACCCTTGACTCTCATCCAAAGGCCGTACCATGGGTGTAGGGAAAGCCGTTTTATGTAGTCACGGGCCCTCAAGCATAGTGTGAAGTGAGGATGGACCATGTTGCGGGACCATTGCATATTTTGTTGGCGGAAAAGTGGGGAGGATTTGTTGTAATTTAATATGTCTCAAAATTTATCAATTTAAGAGAATTACTTGGTGGTGTTTGCGTGTCTTGGAATATGTTCTGAAATCTGCCCTGAAATATGTCATGCTGAAAAAAGAATATTAAAAAAAATCATGGTCTCCCGGAATTTTCGTCATGCGCACCTCTTGGAGGTGGGTGTGATGCAAATTCCAGTAGACCATGCACCCTTATCTACAACTTGCCATGTAGGATTCCATGTAGACTTTTCATCCACGAACTTTTCTTTGGGCCTTTAGAGCATCTCCACCCTGCCGCAGAAAGGCAGGCTCTTGAAATGTGCTTTGAAGGGCTCCAAGCATGCATCAAATTTTTTTAGGGTGGCACTCCCCCACCGTTACCTTGCATATTGGCTCTTCAACCCGAAAAACTGTCAGGAATATTTCCAAAAGTGCTTCTGATTCTCAAAAGTGACACGATTCACCGAATCGCAAGTGGATGAGGTCCCGGAATGTGGGCGCAGCAAGAGCAACGCTCACCCGGGAGGATAGTGAGTGGAGCCGGAAGTTTGAAGAGCCCTGGCAAGAAGGGTGGGGCAGATTTTTCTCCAAGGCCGCGTCAAAGGGCTTGCCAAGACCCTTTAACGCGGCAGGGTGGAGATGCTCTTAGGCCTTCACCTCCTAGTGTGAAGTGAACTTGGGCGGTCTCCGCCTTTTCGACCAATGAGAGCTCTTACATTGCCATGGTTAGGGGCCTACAGCCTTGTGTGTGAAGTGGCCCTCAATGTCATACGGTGTCCGGGAAGATTTTTAGACATAATTGGTCGAGATCCTAACTTATTGCTTCCAATATCAACCGGTTACATGTTGACAACTTTCAGTTTCTCTCTATAAAATGAGGAATATTTTGTAAACTCCTCTAGATCGGTCGGTAATTTTTATGAAGTCTTCATGACACTTCTTATGAATAAGTTTACATGTGTTGAATAATTCCAACTTACTTTTGTTTGAAACAAAGTTTGGTATATTTTGCATCCTAACATTTTTGTAATGACATGTTGTCATGGATGATGGAAATTTGGATGAAAAGCCAGTCAGTAAGTGATAGTAATTGCAACATTGTAAATCTATACTGCCCAAGATTTTTTTAAAGGAATGAAAATTAATGTTAGGTTTACAATTAGTGTTAGTGACACTGCATTGACGGTTGACAAATAATATCGATCAAGACAAATAGAATTAAATACAATGTTTAGTGTAGACATTCTGATGGTTGGATCCACCACAACTTAGAAACTAGTTTATCCAACCTAAGTCTAGAATGTAAGCAAGTTGAGTCACAATGCAATTTGTGGAACACATGCCAAATTGACCAAATGAAAGGAACTTTTGGTTATCCAAAACAAACATATAATCTAGAATCAACATGAGGGAAGCTAGCATGTGAGCAATGAGCATGAGGTGTCGACAGAGGAATAGTTGTATTGTGAAAATCTTATGAGATGCCCCTACTCCCATGCCCATGCGGACATGGGAAGGAGGCGGTGAATGGACATCGCATGTTAGGTTAAAAGACATTGACATTCATTTTCCTTTTCTAGGAGTGGTGAGTGGTGAGCAATAACATGACAAATATGTTTTCATTTTTTAGAATGTATTTCATAAAATTTGAATAAATCGGCTATAAATGGAATGGCTACAAAGGGGACATTTGATAGTTGGAAGATAAACCCCATCACCGTGGAATTCATGCTCTACATTTTGCCAAGGGGTCTATTACCATGTAATCAACCTAGTATTGTAAATCTAGAAATGAGCTTTAATATATTATTATAGCTTGAATGTTAGGATATGAAACTTGAAAATAGCTACAATTACATACATAGATTGAAAGTTCATAAAATTTATATATCAACATTGTACTAACATCGCATCCCAATTATATATTATTGATTGTTAGTGCTCAACAATAACTGCAATCCTATTGTAATTTAAGAAAAGTCTACATATTTTAGAAGATGGTGCAAGTGGTGTGCACGTAGGTGATATTGAACAAGTGATTGTTTAATTTTTAAAATATGATATAATTACATTAAAAAAAATTGTGACGATGCAAGCACATATGTTCCACAACAACAAAAATTATTAGTCCAAAACTAAAATTTGTAACAACTAGAGCGTGCTAAAAATTCATATCTCCTACACCATCTAAATAACAATAAGATTGACTACAAAATGGTGTTATGTATAACAATTGGGTGCGGTCAAATCAAGATTGTGCACTTTATACCTCCCAAATAAATACCCTCTTAATGCATATGTATACCACAACACATATGAGTTGTCCTACTAAGGCCATGTGACCAATTCATTGTCTATAATAGAAAGGCCTCAATCTCCAACTGTGGATTGTGGAAGATTGTGGAAGCCTTTCTTTGTAACTACACTAGGATACAACCACCAACATAGTATTATGTTTCGACATCCTGCATTGTATTGTGTACATCTAATTCTTGCAAAGTTTTTGTCATGAGGGGTGGACTCTTTGTATCATGTACAAACTAATATGAGTGTAGGAAGGGGTATTAATTAACACATTAGTGTACATAGTATATACATAAGGGAGAGGTTTTTTTGTTTTTTTTCCTCTAGTGTGTATTTATAAGAAGGCTATTAAGAATTTTGAACTAAAGGTAGATTTACAAAAAGGGCCCCTAAGGTTTAGAGAAAAAATTGATAATAGATGTGCTAGTTACATCCAATTTGCCTTAGTTCATCCAAATGATGTGTGTTTTAGGGTCATATTATTATGAGTTATATCTTATGGATGAAAAAATGTTCAATCTCTTCCTCGTTGGAAAGTGAAAGTGAATTATATATGTAGTACATGCCCGTTTATTTCATGATTTATATGTTGTGTATGTAGTATAGGCAATTATCACATTAAAATGAAAATCTTAGTATAAATACATGAGTCCATTTTCTAAACTATTATTAGTACATATACATTTTTTTGTCTTCTTCTGTAAATGTTACCTACTTTTCATAGTCACCTACTCACATCATTTGGGTTTTTAATGAAGAGTCCACCCCTCGTGGTTTTTGATTTGAAACTACAACAATAACTACATTTGTTGTTGGGTGATCTTCATCATAGAGAGTTATCCAAATCATAGTTGGATTGCAACATCTTCGGACTATATATCACATGAATTAACCATTTGTACTGTACATTATTTGCTATGACACCCATGGCAAGATATTGTGGTTTTATCCTTCAAATGTTGGAGTGGTCACATTTCTCAAATGCTCGAACTTCAAACAAGATAAAATATTAACAAAATAGCTTTGAATGAAAAAGATGGAAAATAAATTTGGTCACAATTTTGTTTTTTTTCTCAATTGGTTTACAATTTGCCTTTGTCATGCTTCCGAGAGCTTTTACATGGATTTTCCAAAAATCTCCAAAACTTTGAAATTAGTCATCTCAGTGCCAAGATGACTAATGTCAACATTTGGGTGCCTTAAGTCTCTCTCACAATTTCTTATATTTTATGACATGCTTTGCAACTGGCCTCGCAACAATACATGTTGTTTAAAAAGGAACTGGATTACATGCTCAACCTATGCCAATTGTTCCAAGCTCAATAATCAACCCGATCTTGCGGGGGGGGGGGGGGGACACAAGAATCTTTGCTTTGATAGTGAAAAAGATATTCATACGAGCTCCAAAACTCACGTGGCAAAATGGTTACAAACACGATTGAAATTTGCTAGTCATCTTGCACTCGTCGTGTGTCCCATAACTGACAAAGAAGCCGGTGGAGAAAGAGAAGTATTCATCTAAGACACATCTACCTTATGTATTCCTTGAAAGAAACGACCAGCCAACATGCACTTCCAATAACCATAACCAAAACCTAGAAAAGTTTGCTTTTTTGCTAAATTTTCTTCACCATAAATTTGCTAGCGCAACACAAGTTTCGTTTGTTCCATGAGCGCAACGGGTGGAAGTCGGAGAGCGTGCAAAAACAAACCAAAATGACACCCACATACTTCACAACAAGAGCATATATACAATACATACTATTGTAGGCTTGTGTTGGTTGGATGAATTAGAGAGGCACCTATAACACTTAAGAAGAAGCCATAATATGACGCTCCCTGTCGCCGTGTGGAAGGGGCCAGGCTGCCTAACGAAGCGAAGAGAGAGGAAGGAAGTGGTGAGACGCAGCAACGCGAGGAGAGAAACAAGGAACACAGATTCCTTGAAACCCCCCCGTTAGGGCAATGGAGCGAGCAAGCGGGTGGAGGGAATCCAAGTAGGGCTGGAGCTCGATCGATCGATCGATTGATTGATTGCTCCCTCGCATCGCAAGCCACAGCCATCGCCGCACGCAAGGGAGGGAGGGAGGGAGGGAGCGCAGGCAGGGGATCGGCGAGGCGAGTGTGATTGATCGATTGGATTCTTTCATGCGAGAGGAGCGATGGGGATGATGGGGAGGGCAGTAGGGTTAGCATCGTCGGGTGCCAGGAAGGGATGGCGACGGGGCATTACATACATGCCACGGCCAGGCGACGGGAGTCCGCGCGCGGTCACGTTGCTTCCCGGCGACGGGATCGGCCCTCTGGTGACGGGCGCCGTGGTGCAAGTGATGAAGGCCATGCACGCGCCTCTCTACTTCGAGACGTATGAGGTGTCAGGCAAGATGGACAAGGTGCCGTTGGAGGTGATGGACAGCATCCGCAAGAACAAGGTATGCCTCAAAGGCGGCTTGGCGACCCCCGTCGGCGGAGGTGTCAGCTCGCTCAACGTGCAATTGCGGAAGGAGTTGGACTTGTACGCTTCCTTGGTGCATTGCTTCAATTTGCCGGGGCTCAAGACTCGCCACGATAATGTCAATATCGTGGTCATCCGTGAGAATACGGAGGGAGAGTATTCAGGCCTCGAGCACGAGGTCGTGCCCGGGGTTGTGGAGAGCCTCAAGGTATGCATACTGCTCTGCCGATTAGGTATTTCATTCATGGTTGATACTTTGTGTCTGGATTCTGCTAAAGCTTTCGGTGCAATGCGAGTCATAACTGAAAGTGAAGAAGAAATGTAGTGCATTAGGGTATTTGGCCCCTCCGAAGATTTCTGTGATCAACCGGCCGTATGTGGGGCAACCGGTATCCTTAATTCCAAGATGCTGTAAAGCGTGTTGAATCCATACATTTACTCCGTCACTTTTGCATTTCCCTGTAACGGAAGGCTCATCGTCTGAGAATGCAGGACATGATTTTCAAATCCTCGTGCGTGTAGTAATACATGAGATAGTAATGTGTGTCCAATCTCTTACGGAATGAATTATCTCTCTGTAAGCAGCCCTGCTCTGAATTTTGATTTTGTATTGTCTATCATACTTGCAAAGAAAGCTTTGTCCTGCCGATTAGGGGTTTTACTTTTGCTTGATTCTATGCGTCTGGGTTTGCTACCATGGAAGTTTTCTCTTCAAAAACGCAAGATTATAACTGAAAGTTATAAAGAAAAGAAGCGCATTAGGGTATTCTGTGAATAGGCATCTGTGTAATGTGGCAATTAACAAATCTGTTTACTTGTTTAGTCACTCTTGCATTGCCTTGCAACGGAAAAATACATCGTCTGAGAGTAGAGGACATGGTTTTTTAAATCCTTGTCTTTGCAGTAAGATGTGGGATAGCAAATTTACAACTGCACTCTGTATAAATCCCTTATGGAATGAAGAATCTTTCTGTAAGCAGCCCTGTTCCGAGGTTTTTGTTGATTCTTTTTGTCTGAATTTGCTACAATGGGAGCTTTCTCCGCAGAACGTGAGTCATAACTGAAAGTGAAGAAGAGATGGAGTGCATTAGGGTGTTTGGTGTCTTGGAAGATTCCTGTGATGAACTGTCCATGTAATGTGGTGATTATAAATCTGTACACTTATTTAGACACTCTTGTTGGAAGTCCGTCGTCGGAGAATACAGGACATGGTTTCTAACTGCGTGTATTTGCAGTGAGATGTGAGATAGTACATTCACAATCACACATTTTACAAATGTCTTATGAAATGAATAATCTCTCTGTAAGCAGCCCTGTTCTGTATTTTGATTTCATGTCATCTTTCTAGAATACTTGCAAATGAATTTTGGGAAGCATTGCGTCCTTGCACAAACTTCTATGTCTTCCTGTGTTCCAGTCTGATATATATTGTAAAAGTTAGTGCCTTACATTTGGAAAATGGGTAGGTGATTACAAAGTTTTGCTCAGAGCGTATCGCCAAGTATGCTTTTGAGTACGCGTATCTTAACAACCGGAAGACAGTGACAGCAGTTCACAAGGCCAACATTATGAAGCTTGCTGATGGTCTCTTTCTGGAGTCCTGTCGGGAGGTAGCCAAGAAATACCCATTTATCAAATATAATGAGGTTATTGTCGATAACTGCTGTATGCAACTTGTGTCGAAGCCCAATCAGTTTGACGTCATGGTAAGTTCAGGTTCACTCTTTTCCTTTTGGTCTTATTTTTTGGGTTCTTGGATTTGTTAGACTGATCCATTCACGGTCCTGTGAGAGTATTTCTGCTGTTGCATAGACCAGTATTAAACAAACTGCTGTTCTACTGTGGCAAAGTTTGTCTGTTTCTATAGTGGAAACATGTTAGCTTCATAGTTATGATAATATCATTAGATTGAGACTCTTGTGAATGTTTTTATCCCTCCTTCACTGATTTAACATAAATCATGTTCCTGGTTAGGGGTTTCATTTTTTAACGTATTCTAATGCATCATGAAATCCAACAAAAATGAAAATGCCAAGTTGATTGTCTACTGATTTTAGTCATAAGTTATATTTAGGGTTGGGAGGTATCCTATCGTGGGTTGATTTGTGAAGCATTCACCGGTTTCTAATGCTTAGGAATTTGCAGGTGACACCAAATCTCTACGGGACATTGGTAGCTAATACCGCAGCTGGTATTGCAGGTGGCACTGGTGTTATGCCAGGAGGTACTTGCTTCTTAGTCTTTGGATTCCTTTATTTTAATGAGTAAAGTTCAATTTTCCACCCAGTGGCTGTTGTTGAGTAGTGACCTAACACCTTCAACCATAAGTGAAACTACATGAGCCATGACTATAACCAAGGCTAGCTTGTTGTTTATCTGAACTCACCACAATGCCCTTGAGGAGCATCTATCTTGATGACAACAATTTAGCTGCCATCACTTTTTATCAGATGTATCAACGCTCAAATTTTTGAAGTGCTCAAAGATGTCGTATTTGCATCTGCACATATGAGTTTGCTGACATTCTTGTGTCTTGTATGCAGGAAGTGTGGGTGCTGACCACGCCATCTTTGAGCAGGGGGCTTCTGCAGGTAACGTAGGAAATGAGAGGTTAGTAGCTGGTCGTGCTGCAAATCCCACAGCATTGCTCTTGTCGTCAGCTATGATGTTGCGGCATCTCCAGTTTCCATCTTTTGCCGATCGGCTGGAGCAAGCAGTTATGAGTGTGGTAGCAGAGGGGACCTTCCGCACCAAAGATCTTGGGGGCACCAGTGGTACCCAGGATGTAGTGGATGCTGTAATTGAGAAGCTGACTTGAAAAATGCCCAATCTTGTGGGAAGCACAAGATCTTGCTCCTCTTGCTCATGGTCTACCAATCTGGTTGTTGGTAGCAGTGGAAACCATCCTACTTCCTGGCTCGGGTTGCTGATTTGCTCCTAATATGCCCCAGCTTGTGGGAAGCACATGGCTCAAGGCCTGGCTCAACCAGAGCTCTTGTAAGGTTTGATATATCACAATTTAAACACATCAGGGGTTTCAACATGGAGTGTGGACACCTCAAGTCCCACCGCAATAATGATCCTGATATATCAAAACTTGTGTGCATTGTACTGGGTCCCATACAGATTGAGAAAGTTAGGGCTCATCTTTTTCTCCTACTTGCTTCAAGGTACTATTCAATTTGAGAATGTGTGTTACAGAACATGCTTGTGTATGAAATTACACTGGTGCCACCTAGAGATTGCAAAGAACTGTAGTGTTTAATTTGTCCAACATGCTTGGTGTTGGACTTCTGAATGGGCCTCTGCTTACAACCATGCTTGATGTTGTTCTTCAGTCAAATTATTTTTGTGTCTGATTTTGTTGTCTATCTCAATTTTGAAATAAAGGTGCACCTCCACGCTCTTGTTCCAAGGACATTTTATAAACTGCTGTGAGGGAAAGCTGTGACCCTTGTAGTTGATCACAGGTATCTTCTATGAGATTGTAATGTTTTTGTTGCAGAGGAATGTTCGTCTATTACTTTGTTTACAACTTCAATTTACTGATATTATTCCACATGTGCAAATTCAGAATCTTTGTATTGCACGTCTGAATCTCTGGTTCGTTCTCCTTTGCAAGAGTGGTGTTATTAGGTATAAGAATGTCTTAAAGGTCATCAGCTTCATATCCTGAATACATAAACTTGTCATCAAAGCCTGAATTCCTGTAAGTTCTGCATCTATGGAGATTCCTTTATTCATCATTTGATTTCCTTCATTTGTCACTACATCAGTCTTAAAATCATTGTTGTTGGCAATGGCAAATAATACCATATTTTTGTTGTCATTAGAGTTTTGTGAAGTCTTAGGATCAAACTCCGGGTGAGCTAGCTTAAAGTTGAAACAAGATATGATGCTTTTATGATGGGGGTGTTCCCAACATCTACCGAGGGGGAGGGCAAACCAGGCGAGGAGAGAGTGGAAATGTCGATTACTATTAGAGAGCCTGAATGTTGCTACTTTAAGATTAAATAACCCCTAAATCAGGGTCAAAGACCCAAATTATTCTAGTGACCTTATATTGGGATAAATTAGCAACCAACACCCCTTTTGTAGGTGTTACGAAACTAAACCGTTCTGTTGGTATGAGTTGTCTAAGGGTGAGCCTCCATGTTTGGCCTCCTCTTACCTGCTAGATTCTAGATAATAGTGGGTTTGAGGTGTTCGCATGTAGTTAACCACAAGCCATCATCCAATCACATTTTGGCAGTCTGCTAGAATGTGGAGGGTTGTGAACACATGTTGTTAGATTTCCATGCACTCACTAAAGAATCTTAAACCTACTAGTGCCAGTCACCGAAGGATTGAAGACTGCTTTTACGAGGTTTTAACTTGGAGAAGGAGGTTAGTAGGTGGGCCCATATTTGTGAATATATTCACGAACCCTACCCCACCAGATTCCCTGTACATTTGGGCGGGTTTGTCGTTATTCACACTAGAATATGGTGGGCAAGTGGCCTACATGGAAACTCACCCTATGTAATCATACCTAATTCAATTACTTATCTTAATTGAACACACGTATTTGAGTGGTGTGTGGCAGAGTTCGGGAAGTTTTTGAAGCCTTAGTGGCTAATTGCCAGTAGTTGCTACGAAGGGTCGGATTTTTTCCAATTTACATCGGCAAGAGCCGGTCTTTTGTAAAATCAATCGGCCAATTGCCTATATTTTCATATTTTCATTGGCCAATATCCGATTAAATGGAATTTATATCGGCACTAATTGTTTAAAAAATGTATGAATAAGTGAAAAGAAAGGCATGTTCAAAACTTTAAATTTGAAGAGTTAATATCCTTGGCAGGAATTGAACCTAGCAATGCCTTCACCGCTTGAAGGCCAAGGGTCCCCCAATTCTTCATAGAAGCAATTGGATTTGGTCATGGAAAGGTTGCATAATTCAAAAAGTTTAAGGTTTAGGGTACTTCCTCAAGTGCATCATCAGATGCCCCAGACAAATAGCGCTCTGGATGCTTCCGACTGAAATCCAGTAACTCACAAGAAGAATCGGCTACATTTCCGGGACATTTTTTGGTCCATCGGCTAATTGCTGGAGGATTGAAATTACAGTCGGATTGCCATCCGATGGTTGGAAATTTGGACCAGCCATGAGGGGAAATCCATCGGCTAATGATGAACTAGCCGTCGGTTTTCCCCAAACATAGGTGTGTGGTTAGGTGGGGAATCTATTGCATGGACATCAATATGACATGTGCTTAAAAGAGATTGGACTACATGCTCAGAATTTGTTAACTAATCTTGGGTCAAGTCAACATATTTGAGAGTTTACTATGACATTGAAGAAAAAAGAAAAACTTCACTTTTATGATTGATAAAATATTCATATCATCTCCAAAAATTATGAAGGAAAATGACTAGAATCTTTACTTGGATTTGCTAATCAAACATTTAATATCCTAGGATAAGCGGTGCAAAGCTAATGGCGTACATTTTAGACCCACAGACCTTGAAAATCAAAATGATGCAATTTTTATATAATTTTTTCTATTCAATTCAATGACGTTCCATTGATAAGGTAAGAATACACTTCACAAGGCAACTTAGTGACCCCAAGCCAGACTTTGGAGAGGAGCAAGGAGAAGACTCGAAACAAGACCCACTTAATGTATAAGATGTCAAACTAACATCAAAGAACCATAAGCACAAGAGCTCACAAACTAGGATTGGTACCATGAACCAAAGGCCACTAAACTCCCTCGCAACATGATCGGAGGCACAAAACATGCTCAACTCACAAGTGCCAACACTTCATATTGTCAACACTTGTCGTGCAATTTAACCAAAAAATAGATAAGTTGGTAGAAATAAAGAAATAAATAACCAACATCGGGCAATCCGATGTGAATTTGAGCCCATTTGCCTTACCTTGTTCAAGAATCCTCTTGGTGCATGATGGGGTTTACTGCCTACCTTGCAATAGGTAGGCTCTTGACTTCCTACCTACCTAGCTAGTTTTTCTCGTCAAGTAGAGAGAAGCTTTCACAGCAGGAATCGAACCGCCGACCATTCCATTCGGAAATGGGTACCTCTCCACTATCACCCGGTAGTATAGTGTCATCTCATACCTAAGTTGATAGAACATTGATGTTGTCACACAACGCTAGAGTTCGAATACCAAGTAGTTTCTTTTACAAAATTTGATAAAAAGAATCAAACGGTATGTGTTGGGAATACAAACCTCTAGTGCATGGTGAGGCCTATTGAGATTACAATGAAATTTCCTCGGGTCCAATGAGAGTTGAAGCACACACACCTAGAGCTTGCAAAAAAGAATTCCCCACACAACCGTCCTTAGATGATCACTTTCCACCTCTTTCATCACAAGGATGAAAGAAACCCGGAAGACGAGAAGTGGCCCCTATAGTCGTCATCACCAACAAATCCCAACCTTCGACTTTAAGAATGTGATTGGAAGAGTGAGGTCTAAGCTAGGGTTGTGTGTGAGGGACACAATTTTTCATGCAAGCTTGGCCCTACCCGTACGTGCAAGGGGGTACGAAATAACTTATGTGTATGGATATCTCAAAAACACCACTTGCCAATGAGCGTTTGAAGAGTTCACATAGATTGAGACTCCGTGACCCCATAAGTACTCACATTGACATGGCGTAGTACATATAGATCATGGTCTTTTCTCCTTTTACAATAGATCTTGCCAACCCTGAAAACAAGAATGTGATTGGGTCTATGTATGGAAACATTGGATGCTTCTACACAACACTACAAGTGTATGAGTCATTGGGTAATTGACCTATCCCATTGGAAATCTGCAAATCTATCACAATCATAGTTTTGTATATTTCTTCCAGTGACGCATGATGATTGCCGAGGACTCATATGTTGGTAGTGCAACCTTTTCAAAGCTCAATGCTTTTACTTTATTTATGTGTTTCTTATTTTACCTTTTTTATGGGGTGGAAAATATTGTGTGAGTTTAAAAGTTCAATACGACCATGGACAACTCATTTCAGTTCATGGGGATGGGTATTGTGGTTAGCAAGGGATCCTGAAACATATCTAGTGTACCTAATTCATCCACAAAGCAACTAATGTAAAGGAGTGAATTTTTTGGCATTTGCAAATGGCCCTCTTCCTAGTGAACCTACTTTATAGTTATTGGAGTTAACAACTTTAGGTTGAGTTTACATTAGGGTTCAAATCCTATAAACTTGGGGGTGCAAAGCAACCTCTTGTTGGTCCTTGTATTTTGCACCGCTTTCGAACACAAAAAGTGTCCACCATTAAAGGGTTTAACCACCCGTCACACTTCAGGTAGATTGTGATCTACATGGGTTAAGAAATTTAATGTTTGGTTATGCAAGAAAGAAATACTCACAATACTTTTGCTATACTTAGGATGTGAACAAATGGTATTTGGAGTCAAATAACTCTAAAGAAAGAATTGGGTCAAACAACCCAAAAAAGAATGATGCACAAGGGCTCGACAACCCATAAAGGAATTGTGCACGGTAGTTAGACAACTTCCAATCAAAGATCTTTGTATTGGAGTTAGACAACTCCAATTGGGAGCAAGATAGCTCCAAACTAGAAGATATGAATCAGAGTTAGACAACTCCCAGTGGGTGAATGTCATTCATTGGAGCTATACAACTCTCATTAAATAAATGAATTGAGTTGGACTTAGACACTTCTAACTAGAAGAATGCATGAATATATCAAGTTGGAATTAGACAGTTTCAACTAGAGGACTAGATGAACGCATCAAGTTGGAATTAGACGGATCTAACTATAGGATTGTAATTGAGCCAAAAGATAAAAGATTCATAGAAGAAATGATCTATGTATATAGATAAGGTAGCTTACATCTTTATTTAATAATACTTGAGACTTCTAAAAGTATATTTTAGACACTATGAATAAAGAGAGGTAAGGCTCTGGGGAGGAGGGAGGATTTTTTTTTTGGTCTCTCCTATGATCGGGTGGTTCGAGCTCATATGAATCACAATATTGTGTTGAAGTTGTAAAGCCTTTGTAATGTACAAAGTTTGAGATTTCACAATCCTAGTGTCCCAAGGCTGACATTTAGTGTGACTTATAGGAACCACGTGAGGCAAGGGGATATTGTTTGTGGGGTATTATCTTGCTAAGATCAATTAGGTGATTTCCTAATTATGCATATTCTGTAGTAACTTTCAATTGCTATGAAAGGTTGGGTTTAGTCATTTTCATGTAACATATGTTTATTACAAATCAACAAGTGGTTTGTTGCAAGAGTGTTATGCCCTATGATTATCCTCCACATGTGGCCAATTCTAGTTGGTTGTCTGACCGAGCCCAAACCGTGGCTCATTTTGAAAACCATCTCAAAAGGAAGAGTCATTCAATCAGTGCAATGCGGGTTAGCCCTATTATTATCCTCCACTATGGATGGGACATGAGAGTGTATACACATATAACCCTTTTGCAAACTTTTATACCATGGAATCTTAGAATATAATAAAAAAATCAAAATTTCATGGAATTCAAAACAACCTACATTATTTTGAACTAAAGGTCACATATTGTGTGGGGCCAATTTTAGTTTGAAACCACTTCAACTTTATTGACGCCATCAATTAAAAAACAAAAACCAATCTTTGGCTGCACATAGTTTCTAATTTTGGGGGAGTGTTGGCCCCGGGCCTAGCTTCTCATGTGCATTCATGATTGTATTATATTTGTGTGAAAGAGGAACGCAAAACAAACAAGTCTTAAATGACTCATTTTCTTCCTCTAACCCTATATTTGATTGGTATGCGGTTCGGTGAGGATCAAAGAGCAAACATCATAAAGACACATGCTCAAAAGAGATTGGACTACATTTACATATCTTAATAACTAATTTACACTGAATAATGAACACAATCATGAGGACCCATGCATCCAATCAAGAAACCAACAAACACGCACTCTCGATGACCATAATTGAATCAGGGGAGGCCCGATCTTCAATCCGGTTTTTGCATAAAACGTTTCATCGTAGACGAGCTGATGCAACACGAGTTTTGTCGTATAAATTTTTTTGATAGAAGGTGGAGAACATGGAAAAAACAACAATCCAAATAACACCCACACACACCTTACACAACACCGACGGTGCGCCTTTTGGCTCTTAACAACGCCATATGTCGGTGCCGAAGCTCTTGTACACTTCACGTGAACAATGGCGGTCACCGCGATCCACTCGCCGCAACCCTAAAAAGGGAGGCATGTCCCTAAGGAGAAAGGCGTTTTGTGGTGAATTTATGGGGGTCAACACTATTGGAGCGGCCTCGAGTAGTAGTAGTAGGTGTGCATGAATCTACATGTTTGATTAAGCCCCGGGGGCTTAGCGAGGGCTTAAGTTAGTAATGAGGAAAAGGGGTGGAGTACATTACACGGTCACCATAGATTTGAGGTGGGTGGGTGCCACGTGTCGTCTCCTCATAGGCCCCAAAGCTAGGTTTAGCTGGGCCCGGAAGTAGGGCGTTAAACCCTGCCCAATACCTGAAGGGAATTAAAATATTGGGGGGCTATCTTGTTGGGCTTATGTGGAAGTTGGGCTCTTATAAAGGGTGGGCTTGATGCTTGGTGCTTGTCCCTTGGCGACTAGTGGGGCTAAGAATATTTGGGGGGTCCCCCCCCCCCCACCCACCAATAGGTAGCCCTCCCTTCACCTAATGCTACTAACATAGAGACAAGAACGTAAGGGGGAAAAGGGACGGAAGTATTATTGTATACGAGCATACCTCTCATTCATCCAACGTAAACTCTTCGAAATACACTCTAAACTCCGTAATATCAACCTCCTTAATGCCACTCTTTCTCTTATATCCCGAAACCCTAGGGAATGGATGTTCTCAGTTCAAATCTCACTCCTTGTTATATCATTTCCCTCCCATATATCATGGGTTTTGACATTAACGTAGCCCCACCAAAGAATACAAACCACACTCTCACACGCATCACGTTGTCGTCGTTGTATTTATTGTCATTAATGCAATGTTGACTTTGTGTTATTCCATAATGTCCCGTGCTACACTGATTCTCTTTTAACCATGCATCCATGCTAACACTACATAATTCCTTGATATCACATGCACTTTGGTCACCACAAGCATGAGTTTATGCAGTTTCGAGTGTAGTATGGGTCCATGGGTGTTAACTTTTTTAAGTTGATTAGACACCGCTAGTACACTAAATATTGTATTTAGTGTCACCAATTCTATTTGTCTTGCTCAATACTAATTGTAAACCACATGTATAGTGTCACCAACCCTAATGGTGAACCTAACATTATTTGTCGTTCCTTGTTTATCATAAAAACAAATGGCACTATAGGTTTGAAATGTTACAATTACTGTCACTTACTAAGTGAATTTTCATCCAAATTTCTATCATACATGATAATATTCATTGAATAAATGTTAGGATGCAAAACATACCCAACCTTCGTTTGAATGATTGGCATTTGGATGAACTAAATAAAAGTAAGTTGGGATGACAATATTTGTAGACTTGTTCATAAAAAAGAACGTGTCATAAAATACCATATGACACTAAATACAACATTTGATGTAGTTTCAGAGACCCTAAATTAGGGCCACTTCACACACAAGACTAAGTGCCCATGACCATCACACTTCAAGCACTCTCATTGGTGGAAAAGGCGGAGCCGGTCCAAGTTTGCTTCACACTACTTGAGGGACCAATGGAGTATGTGAATGCAAGATGGATTTAAAGTCCACATGGCTTCCTACATGGCATCGAATGGATCATGTTTCGTGGTCACTTGGCTTATTTTCAAAAACCACCTCTTGGAGGTAGGCCTAACACAAAACCAGAAGACCATGGCACCCCGACACACTCACAACCATTGGTTTATTCTATGTTATCATGTGTGAAGACCCACATGAATAGAAATTCATTGAAATAGCATTCGGTTGAGGACCCAGTCACATATGACTTCACACTACACTTGAGGGTCCGTGACCACACTACATGATTTGGGAGGTGTGTTGGGACGGCCTTTGCACACTTTCTTTTGGGCTCTCACAATCTCATGGTCACGGCTCTTGGGCTCACGTGTGAAGTGGCCCTTGGTCCACTTGAGATCATTTGAAATGTATTGGCAACAACTCCATTCGGAGGTTCAAGTTTTCATGTTGGATGGATGAGAAAAGGTGGGAAGAATTAGAATGGGGGTGGATCCCACTCTTGGAAACCTAAGGTTAGGGTGCTTTTGCATCTTTCATCCTTTTAGTAGCACGTACTAGCCTCCTACCTTAACTAATCATTTTTTAAAAGGGGATGGGCTCTCAGCGTCTCGCTAGTACTATTTTCATCAACATCAAGATAATGTCATGCCACTCAAAAGCGGCCACTCGTTCATGGGTGTTGAGGAATATTTGAAGCCACCGTTATTAATATGAGGGGCTTTATATAAGTGGAGGGAAGGCAGTTTGTTAGTACTACACACAATCCCGTATTTGAGTTAGCAGAATTTAGAATGCTTCATGTGCCATAGACCAATTAGGGCCTCCTCTTTGTGGTTGTGTGGAATCGCGAGGGGACTTTCATGCAAAAAACTTTGACAATGATTGGACTCGAGGTTTAATAGTGCATGCCGGATAAGTCCAAATCACGTAGTCAATGTGGTTGTGAGTCGTGGTGATGAGATGATCATGCAAATTGTTGTTGATGTTATTATTATTGTGTTTAGTGCTTTGAGTGTATACTTATACCAAGTGTGTAATTAAGTAGCGATGGGGGGGAACAATGTTTCACTCTATTGGACAAATTTTACTTTACTACATCATCATTGTGATTTTCTTGTCGGGCACGACATTCGTTCATGCACAAAACACGTGTATTTGAGCTAGATGTTTTTCTTTTTACGTGACTACGTCAAAAGTGATTCTATCTAATATTGAACAGTTCTTCTAGTTCACTTCTGGAATTAGTAGAATATTTTGATGATGTTCTTGAAAACTTGGGTTCAAATACACAATGTAGGTGTCCTTGGATGCAACTACGTGTGTAGTATTTGATCATCGATGTTGAGTGTATATTTATTCTCTATTTGACATACAACCATGTATAAAGCATTTTTTCACACCCATGCATAAGAATGTTATGATTTTCACACTTGGTGGGGCTTGTAGAAATTGTGTGTTTTGGTTGTACATTAAGCCCTTGGTCCTTTCATCGTTCTTATCCCCTAGGGTTTATTGTAAGGTGGGATTTGCAAGCTTGCTTTATGAAACATTTATGAAGCGAGATCAATGACACAAAGTTGAAGAACATGTTTGTGTGGTTTGACCTTCTAAGCAAGGTGATGGGCTTCATGTAAGCATTTCCAAAGCAAAAAACTTAAGAAAAATTTCATGAAATGGAGATGACATTTACTTGCATGTATATTTTGTCCATATGTTTCATCTTATGAAGACTTATGACGTTAGAAGACACAAAAGTATATGATTAAATGTATAGAGTGTGATCAACATTAATTAATGAAATGGAATATTGTCATTCAGTTCATCAAAGACGACAAAGTTATCCAAAAAGCTACCCAAGCTTGGACCAGATCCCAATGCAACATTACTCCCCATCCTATGTTTAAGAGTTTAGATGCAAAGTCTTTGGGTTTAGGGCTCCTAATACAACATGTTTGCCATGAAGATGTAACTATCTAGGCTTGCCATCAACCAACGGCCAAGCCCAATGGGCACATAGTCTCCGCTCCAATATGGTTTCATAGTCATTGCTCCAGCTTGGGCTCCATATTAGTTCATTTGTCAACATGTAGATTGATAGTAGGTCAAGTAAGCAATGGTAGACTAATAGTTGCAGACCAACAACTCCAACAAGTCTTCGTGCTCCTCCAACAAACTAGCATTTCTTCATACTTCCTTTAGGGTTTACGAGAAGATGGACACTGATATGTGGCTTTCTTCCGATGATAGCTCCGATGACAAGATTGTTGAGTAGTTGGAGGATGAGTTGGTGATTATCTATACCATGATGTATGTTTGCACTAACATTAAGGACTTTTTAAATTCTAATGAGCAAGAGGATGGAGGACAAGCTAGGCATAGTTGATCACAAACACAGTGTGCATGATATCCTTTTGCATATGAAAGTCATTCCTCAAACTTTCAAAACCCTAACGAACTTCATGAAAGTCATTCTCATGTTCGATAATTTCAATGCAACTAGTCTCTTGTAGCCTTAAAAATGATGTGTTGTTCATATTTTCTTGCATTAACCATGCTCGGGCCAATGAGATGGTATGGCATGATGCGGCAAAGCATGCTCATTTGAATACTCTAAACCTTCACTATTCCGGATGCATTGGTATTGTCGATAAAACCCTTTTGGAGATACGCAAACCTTGCAGCAATCCAACGCATTCACATTGGTTTAATGGCCGTAAGAAGATGTTTTGTATGAATAATACAATTGTTGTCTCTCACAAGGGTTTGTTTTTGTATGCAAACTTGGGTTATCCAAGCTCTTATCATGATATTCCTATCTTGAGACATTCTTGTTTGTACAAGAATTGGTGTACACATTTCAAATACAACGATGAGAACTCCCAATGCCTTCTTGGGGATCTTGAGTGCATGGGTGCAGAAATATTCATCCTCCATTGGATCGGAGTGTATGAAAGTCCATCCAATGTGCCTTGCAATGTTATTGATGCATTCAACAAGATGCATGCATAAAAATGGCCTATGTTGAGTGGGGCATTGGAGGTTTGAAGAGAAAGTTCACAAGCTGATGAAGCGATTCGACGCTACGCAATCCAAGTAAACACACTTCGTTTAAGTCTTGTGTCTTTTTGGTAGACTTTTTTCATTGAAGAAGGATAACTTATCTCCAAAGATTATTGAAAATAAAGTGGATAACTCAAAAGCCAATGGGTTGGGGGGGGGGGGGGGAAGAGGGAGATTACTAGCATGTTCACATTTTGAATTCATACATGTAAGCAAGTTTGGGAATAAAGGCCTACATTACTTTGACAAAGCACATTTAAAGCACATGTGAATACATAAACTAATACACTTGAGCCTTATCAAGGAATCCTTATGATGGACATAATTTAAGCATTTCCATGCATACAAGATGGCGCTACATGTTACTTTCACAAATGTTTTTACAAGTGCAACCACATGTCCATAGAGAGAATGATGTACTTCAACCAAAAATAAATTATATATATATATATCCACATTGAAATGTATGGGCATTTTACAAGTTTCAAACCTTCACCAAATCTACGAAGTTAAGTACAAACCATCAAGACCCTTACTTGGTCCTTCAAGCTTTCTTTGCTAATGACACCTAGATCATGAGCTTTCTTGAGGTCGGCTATCTTGAAATGAAGTTTTATTTTATTTTATTTACTAATCTCAACCCTAGTTGCCAACAAGGAGTCACTAGACTCACTACTAGCCTCTCACATCCTTGCTATGCTAACCATGCTCTTTGATCGTGCTCCTAATATCTTACCCTTTGTCATAGGCCTCTCTACTTGCTCATGTGTGGATGTGGTGATGGCAACCTCTGTTGTGGTGGGAAGACTAGAGACATTATCATCCACTTGAACATGTGGGGGTTCTCTCCTACAATGAATGCATAGCCTTCCAAAATGGATTGCCTACACTTAACAACATTTCTAGTTGCATGCATGTTTGTGCTCCTTAATCTATGAAGTATATATCTCATCACATTGAGGTATGGCCTTCCCGGTACCTTTCTCATTAGATGTCACTATCTCAATCTCTCCTTTAGGGTCTCCTCTTGATATGTTATATGAGGGAAGTTGTTACAAAACTCACCATACACTTTCCACCACACTAGATTTGGCACAAGCTGAGGGACGTTCTTCCTTGTGCGAGAATACTCTGCAAAATGCACATAATAAGAATGAGACATCTTGGCCAACATCTCCAACTCCAAAGTAGGTTTGTATCCCTTTTCCTTCCGCAGTCTTTTCAAAGTCGGCACATCTTGGGACATGTTCTCATGTGGGGAGAGTTGAGTTGGAATAGGTGGTTGACATGAACGAGGGTCTCCCATGCCATCTATAACTAGGCAGTCCTTGTCCTCTCTTGCCAACGACTCTGGCAATGCCTCATCACCATTCATGCTAAAGTGGTGAGCATGATTGTGAGCTACGTCAACAACTATCAACCTCTCATAGTTTGGTGATGTCAACCATGGCCACGCCATTCTAGCACAAAAACCAACCACATGTGAGTAATGACCTTTAACCTTGATTCATAGCATGTCTGAGTACGTGTAAATGAATTTAAACCAAAAAAAAAAACAACCATGTATATTTTCAGTAGGGCATCCGCATGTGTAAATGAATTTGGAAAAAGAAGCACGAATCTTTAAAATTTCACCATGGCTTCCGCATGTGTAAATGACATTGGGAATAAAAAGCATGTGTTTCTAAAATTTCAACATGGCTTCCGCATGTTTAAGTGTAATTTTTAATTTTTAATTTTTAAAAGTCATGCATTGATAAGATTTCAACATGGCTTCCACACATGCTAGAGATTATCGGAAATTTGAAAGTGTTCATTCAAGTTTCAAGCCTCAAGCATAGCATGCATCCTACAACCTCCCATTTAAGATAAAAGAAATTTATCTCCGAATCCACCTTCCAATCCCACCTTTGAAATCTCAACTCCCAACTCCAAAATCTCACCCTCCTAGCTCCCAAACTTTGATCTCGCATGATCTTGCTCTGAGCTCCTAATCCAACTCTTATTCTCAACTCCTAATCCAACTCCTAAACCCAACAAGCAAGGCTAAACCAAGTAGACTCCGAACTCCGAGAGCATATTCTAAAAGCAAGCAATGGAAGGGCCTTGACTTTGGAGGGGGAGATCATCCACCCAAAAGGCAAGATACACGAGACACGAGACACTCACGTTTCTTGGGTTTTTGAATGAAGGAGTTTTTATCGGTTTTTTTTTGTTTTGTTTGTTTGTAGTATACACAAAGCTTAGACTAGGAATAACACAATCACTATAATTCAGCCAAAACATCCAATTTTGAACGTGGGTTTGTTACTCTTTGGATAACTTTGATGTCTTGGTTCTATCTTTTCAATCCACATACATAACCATCTCGGTGATACACATATTAAATTTGGAAAAAATCAGTATAATTTGCATTTCTTATAGAATAATTTAATTCTTTGAAAATCATATAGATAATTTCAAAATCCTACTATATTTCAAAGTTTGTTGTGGATGAAGAAAATTATTCCCAAAAACTCTTTTTTGGGAGGTAAACACCAATTGAGGATTGAGTGTCGGTAGTTTCATGCATACATTGAATTTGTTGAAATTTTTGTTCACCGGTTGACAAGTTGACTATGAGCTCAATAAAAGACCATAAAATAACATGATAGACCAAAATCTACTTTTCTGAAACACTTTATAAAATAAATCTTGCACACTCTCCCCCAAAAAATATCCTCGTCTCAAAAAAGACCTTTAATCATGTGCTTAGGAAGTAGTACCCATGATTGTGGTCTCGAATAACATTAGGGTCAAGCCTAAACCTTTGTGGGAGGAGGCCCTTGCCGAGGAACAATGGCCCATTCCTTATTGAGTTAAGGCTAAAGCTCGGAAATGTGGCTGGCTCATGCAACTTCTAATCTCATAGTTAAAAGGGTGAGCTCCCCACTCTCTTAAGAATGTCTAGCAAGTAGGTAATGTGGGAGGTTTGTACTACTAGGAAGTAGAGGAAACTCAAAATAAATGGCAAATTATTAAGGAAGTTTGGTTTGAAATTTCTCAAAACGTAAATGGTAAGGTTGATGTGACCATTATGGGCACTTCTAATTCCTCAAACAATGTTGTCATAAAATTGGGTTGAAATTGTCTCATCCGGTTAGCAATCATGAAGAACTTCGTTTCAGATTTCAAAATGGAACATGGAATGTTAAATGTAGAGTATGATAATATTCTCCTTCTTTTTAGATGATCGCATGTATTAGGCATCTCAATGTCTAAGGCCATAGCCACACTAGGGGCCGGCAGATGAGCCGCACATGCTAGGGTTAAGGGAGCTAGGCTAGCTCCGAAGCTAGCTGCCGGGCAGGGTTGCAGCCACACGGGCTTGGGCGGCAGAGGGAGGGTTGTGCGACAGAGGGAGGGTAGGCAGCTGCCGGGAAGCTTCCACCTGCAGCCGGATAGCAGAGCCCTCTTCCATTCCAGGGGCCTTTTTTCTTCGACCAGCAGGCTGGAGGCAAGTGGGAGAGGCCTGGTCGTGGGGCCCGGCGCCGGGGGGGTCGGAGTTCCAGCCTCCTCCCCCTGGAACTTGCAAGCTCCAATTTGCCAGGACAGGTCAGACTCCCGCCATTGCAACTGCCGGCAATGGGGTACCTAACCCATTGCCCCGACCAATCACAGGCCCCGATTCGGCATGCCTGCCCCTGGTGTGGTACGGCCCTAACTATGGAACCTAAATTGGTGTCTACAGTTCGAGCACATAGCTCCATTATCTCATTGTAACTCGTGCCTTTTTGGTGTCCAATCTTAGGTCCAAGCCTTGCCATATACCACTCTAACACCGGTGTCCAATTAAGAAGGGGACCACATGAAGCCCACATGCCTTAAGTATCATATACTCAAAAATCTCCAGAGACCATGGTGCACAACGAGTAAGGCTCCACTCAAAAGGCTAGAGCTTCATGCCAAGAGGGTGTTATTGCACACAAATGTACCTTTCATCCCTCCATACTGAAATCTTGACCCCTATAGGTTTATGGCTTATTCATCTCGATTGTGTGTGACTAGTCTTAATTAAGGGTGCTCATAGCTACACTAAATATGATATTTAGTGCTACTTCCTATTTGAAGGTACAAAATGCTATATCTTTGTACTATTGATGTTACTTTTTACCGAGCAAAGTTGTTAATGTTCTATAATGTCCAAACAACCAATTTGACATTTGTTGGTAAAATATGAGATATGCAATAAAAGAAATTAGCATTTAGTAACTTTCAATAGTAAGTGACATTAAATATCATATTTAGTGTAGTTATGATGTCAACTCAACTACATTGATCATCCCATTTAGTGCATGTTACTATTCGGAGTTATGTAGTGCTATACCTATTTAACAAGAATGTAATATTTTTCCCAAGCAAAGTCGTTTATGTTCTATAATGTTTGAACAACTTATTAAACTTTATCGAACTCCTGAGTAAGACGTTATTGCATAGCGTAATTCCAAATAGTAACATACATTAAATGGAATAATCAATGTAGACAACGTAACCTCCAAACATGTTATTTTAGGACTATATATATTGGATGAAAGTGAGGTACGCTCATATGAGATGATTCCCTCATGCATGCTTCATAATGTTTACATAAACTATTCCATTAAGAATGTACAAACACAATGAAATAATCTAAAGCCTACAATTGTCTATTTTAAGACTATTTAGCACCAAAAATGGTGTTATAAATCCAAACTAGTGCAGCGGCCAAATTGATATGACATATCATTCCTCAACTTAGAAGGAGCTTGTTTTTATTAGACCTACATCATCCACGATTGACAAGTTTATCTACCCTATTATGTGCAATAAATTTGCCCCACACTAATTCGTCAACATTCCACACTATTTTGAATATTTGTTATTACATTATCAAATAACATAAAAGACATTTTACTGTGATTGCCATACGGCTTGATAAACAAAGTTATAAGTTTTTGTAATTTGATTTTGACCCAAAGTAATTTGCATGGTAAGAGGCAACCTAATTGCACGTAGCAGTGCAAACGCTGTGAAGTTTGAGCCCCAGTCAAAGAGCTCCATGTGCCCAAAAGAAATACTAGACTCTCATGAGGATGGTATTTGCGCAAACCCTTTTGATAGGAGACTTCTGTTAAACTTAGATCCACTTGCAAACAACTTTAGGGATTTCCAAATGCTTTTACCTCTAAAAGCCTTGGGGTTTTAGCTTGAATCAAAGATGTACTATAAAGTTTGGATTAGTACTTTATTTTGTGTTGGCATACAAGAGAAACCTTTAGAGAGTTAATTTTGAATCACATTTGTGCGGTTGGAATATGAATCTTTATTCTTGATCTCCACCAAATCATCTGACAAGCATTTTCCTTCATAAAATAATAAACATTCCAACATGTATCAAAATCACTTGACCATTTATGTGATTGGCTAAAAGTTAGAGCTGCATGTTTTGGTGGGAAAGGCCAAAAATATTCATGTCACTCCCATTGTTACTTTCCCCAAATAGCTAATTTTGTAACAAAGAAAAATCAAGGGTTCCAACCACTTCAAGGTCCATATCTTAGAGTGATTGATAGAAAATTTTGATCCGTTTGCTCTAGACAATGCAAAACTAAACTGTGTCAAGGTGCAAGGACAAAAACAAGAAAAGAGAAAAGTTTGTCTAGACAAATCTATCTTTGAAAAACACTCACAACCACTTTTTAGCTTCTTGGGCATTTAGGGTTAAGCACGCATATACATGTACTAGCTTGGATATTGATAGCATGACTGTGACATGGACTATGGAGTTTTATAGATTTTGACGTACTTCCAATTAAAAAATAAAACCAATGAAATAAGCAACTTAACCCTTGAATGCATGGGCGACCATAAAGTGGTTGATTTCCAGTCAAAGGGCCAAATCATCAATTTCCAAATCTCGGTTGGAGATACTCCTTCCTTGAGATGTTTGAGTTAGGTTATAATGCATCTTTTGATCATTGGGATTGAGCCAAAGACCTAATTTGTAGCTTCTACACCATTGAGAATATTGAAATTCGAGTGCTCAAAACGCAAATTGAATTATAGGGATGTTTCAATCATGTGCCTCTTGTAACTTTCTCCTTTGTAACTTTTACCTACTAATGAATATATATTATTTCTACCACAAGGGAAAAATTGGATAAAATTTTATGCTCACAATCATTGGTTTTCAATGTTATCTTCTCCACATGCAAAGAGTCATAACTAATCCAAATATGGTCCAATCATGCTGAAATTTTGGTTATAGCTTCAATATAAATTTGCCTACTTATGTAGGATTTTACTTTAGAATGTTTGTTCCTTCAGTGAAACATAAATTACTCATATGCAATGCTTTGACTTTTTTTTGAAAATAAGCACAAGCATGTAGGGGTTAACTTAGTGTTACATAAGGTCACAATGATGCCATTGAGGCAACATGAAGCATTTCTTATTTCCTAATTTTCTTCCTTATTTGAGCCCGTAGCATTACTTAGCAACATATCATTATGTGGGCCATGGGAATATAACTATGGGATGTTGGGGGCTCACTCTGAATACGAGTCTCCATGTTCATGCTTTTGCATCCCATGATTATATTCCAAGGGCCCACTGAACAAACGCACAATGTTGAGTAATGAAGGAATATTCTCTACCCATGTGTTTTGTATTATTTTGTTGGTAACTTAGGGCCACTTTTACACTAGAGCTTGAGGATCGTAGACATACAAACTATGTGATTGGTTGAGAAGCCGGAGACGGTCCAAGTTCACTTTACACTAGATCATGAAGCCACGAGGGACTAAAGAAATTCACATGGATGAAAGTTCTACATGACACCGAGTGAATGATGTTTCATGGTCTATTGGATATTGTGTTAGATTCATTAAAAAATTGTGAATCTATCATAAAGCCAGGGGCTACGACAAGTAATTAAATTGTCATTGGCTCCTAGAAATATCATTATATTGCTATGGTGGGGTCCCATACTACCTATTATTGTGGATTGCCCATTTCAAAAATATGGAATGGTCCCTCAACATGGTCCACTTTCACTTTGGACTCAACTTGAGGGCCCATCAATTGAATAATTGGAAGTTTATTTCCCACGGTTTGACCTTTGGATGATTGTCAAGGACTCACCCTTAGATTTTCATCGGCATGGCTCTTGGTCCACGTGTTAAAGCAGCCCTAAGTTATGGCCCCTCTTATCCTCCTTCAACGGGCCATGGCAAGATCATGAAGGAATGTGCCAAGTGAAAAGTGCAAAATTTATTAAAAAAATTGCGTCATATCTCACTGGTAATTTCTTCAGCAAGTGCATGGCAACACTCAAGGAATCTGCACCATTTGATGAGTCAAAGCCTCCACTAATTTCTTAACCCTTCAAGAAGGGTATGGCTCGTGGTAGTAAAAGCATTTTTAAAGATTCCAAATTGTAATAGAATGATGTAAGTAATCAAGAGTTTCTTGAAGATTATCACAAAAGTTTTTATTTTAAATTTGATTTTTTTTTTGGGTGCATAACTCAACATCGGTCTCTTGTTGTGTGGGGCCATGGATTCATCTGAAAATGTGCACAATCAATCTCACCTTATGCTTTAGATTCAAGTTTTGAACTTGGAGCTTGTTGGGGAGGAGCACAATCACATTCTCCGTCACCTTGTTAGAATGGCCGTTATTGGAAAGAGAACTCAAGCTAGAACTAAGTTCAACAAATCTTATTTTGGTATAAAATTATCATCTTATTGATCGAATAATAAATGTGATCAACCTATCAAATTGGTTTTTGAGATGCGAGCACTCTGTTATCAAGATATGATTCAGTGGGAAATTGGATTGGTTTGCCATGTTTGTTAGATTGGTTTGCCATGTTTGTTAGATTAGCTTCAGGACTTGTCATTATAGCAAAGAATGTCATATGATACTCTCCAACTGCTACCTAGTTCATAACAAAGAATTAATGTGAGTCGATGACGAATAGTGTGGGTCACACTTGCTCAAACTGGAATTTCATGATCTCCCCTCTTGTTGCTATGCTTTTCCAAAGCCAAGAGTGCACAGTTATAATTGGCTATTGAACCTAGAACAATTAACAACTTCTGATGCCAACCTCTTTTATACACATGTCCTTTTGGTGTCCGTTCTTAGATCTACACCTAACCACACACCACTTATTTACATGATTGATTAAGATAAAAAGCCTCTTCACCAATACCTGCACCGTTCATGGTATTTAGTGTCACTTACTACTTGCTATAACTATTTTTTTTTTACCGTGGGTCTCATTTTTTACCCCCAAAAAAGGTCGAATTGGTTGTGTGGACACCACATAACATAAACATATTTAATTGGTAGAAATTTACATTTACAATAAAATGTTATATCAATGCGTAACTCCGAATAGGAAGTGACACTAAATACCCTAAACGGTGGAGTCCTAAGCACATAACCTCCGATCAACGGAGTCCCTGTGACGTGGCAAGCGTGACGGGCAATGACGGGCTCTCTCTCCTTTCCCTCCCGACCTGCCGCGAGAAGCAGCGACCGAGAGAGCAAACTGGGTGGTGAAGATGCTGAAAGAGCGTCCGCCTCGGCGCTGACGACGAGGAGGAGGAGGAGGATCAAGGGGCCTGACTTTCTCGGGAGAGTTCACAGTCCCTCCACCCAGCCGCCGCATCGCATCGCATCGCATAGCATTGCATAGCATAGCATAGCTTAGGCACACACCATCTGCTGACAACACACACACGCACACACCTCAGCAGCAGCTGCAAGCAGCATTCTGGGAGATCAACTCCTCCTCTTGCTGCCGCTCACCTCCTTATTTACTTGCAGGGCTCCCACACACCTTACCTTAAAACTTTACTCACTTGGGCGATCTCCAAACCAAAGGTGGGAACACACACTTACTTGCTTACTTACTTACTGACTTACTTGCTCACACAGAAAGCCTGCAGCAAAGGAAGGAAGGAAGGAAGGAATTCCTCAATGAGCGGCTCCAGGTCAGTAGTGGAGGGATTGTGGTAAGGTGTCTTCAGAGTGTCAGAGCTTTTGTGCAATGCATGGCAGTTGGGTAGTGGGAGGAGGGAAGGCGGTGAGGTGATGTGTCTGTTTTGGTAAGTGTGTTGGCGTTGTGCCACATTTTTTGGTGGTGGCGGTGGTGGTGTTTGAGGGGGGTTAGGGTAAGTTGGGTTAGCCCAGCTGGGTGTGGAATACTCAGGAGAGTGTTGTTTGGTGTCCAAAGTTGGAGTTTGAGTTTTGGGTTGTGTCCATATTTGTGTGTTTCCGGGAGTGAAGGCTTCTGGCTAGGTGGTGGTTCTCTTGCTCTTGTCTCTACCTGCTTGTTGGGCTTTTGAGCTCTGTGGGTATCATGGGGTGTTGTATTGTGTTGTGTTGTGTTGTATTGCAAGCTTTACCTGAAACGCCGCTGGTGCAAAGATGACACTCTTCTTCCTCTTCTTGTTTAGAAAACCTATGTGGATGGTGTTCTTCCCAGCTGTGGACTTTTCTTTGGAGGGGAAATTGGGGTTGGGTGTTGTGTTGTAAGCTTTCCTCCAGCTTCCCCTACCTGTGGATATTTAGTATTTAGGATTTCATCAGCCGGCAGATGGAGGAGGGCGATTTTAAGATGTTGGGAGGATTTTTGAACAGCCTTTCCTTTGTGGGGAAAGGAGTATGGTACTACACGTATGTTGAAGTAGGACTAACTGACTGAATGACTGACTGAGGCCTTAGCTTAGAGTTCCAGGTGCTCTGTCGCCGAAAAGTTAAGGTTCAGAAATCCAGACAGTGTGATCATCATCCATTCCCTAACCGAAGTGCAATAAATCTAGGGGCGAGGGCGGCCAAATTAGTGTAGACGCCTGTTTTCTTTTCACCAGGAGAGGGTTGCATTTTTGGGAACAGGCAAATTGCTTAAACTCCGAGTTTTAGAGAATTTAGAATTGGTTTCGAGATCAACCTTGCCTTTTGGGAGGGATTGCAAATCTTCGCAGAAGGTGCGCAACCTGACCCCAGAGGAGGTTAGCTACAAGCCGTGAGAAGTTTTTTGCTACACATGTAAATGTTGGGCTTTGAAATCCGGCGTTTTACAGGCATTCCAACGTAGTCCGAATTCTCGCCATAGATTGTAAAAGCGCTTGCTTTTACATTTGGGGAAGTGGTTTCGTTTGAGTTTAAAAGTAGAAGTAGCCATTCACTTTGCATGTCAACCCTGGTCCACTGAGACCTCTTTTGGGCTTTTAGTTCAGTCCTGGATGTTGTCTGGGTAAGTAGAGAGCGATTCTGATTAGCATGATTTTCATCATTGAAGAAAACAGAATACTGTTAGAGCTTATAATCACTTTTGTATTGCCTCATTATAGAATCAGGTGATGAGATTCTTCATATTGGGTGCGTTCAGTCAGTCGTGGCTAAACTGCTGCTACAACACTTCCCTCAAACCCTGGGGTTTCTGAGACTTCCCCAGTTATGGTTGTGGTCGTTGTTGCCACGACCTTTTCTGCGTCCTAGTTTCAATCCTAGTTCGATTCACTATCCTCTCACACCTCTCTCTAGGATTGATTAAGTAAAGGAGTACTTTGTACTCTTACTGAAACTTGAGATTGTGATAGTCTTCTAGAGCGATCTCCAAAAATGTCGAAAATTGCATTTGTACATCTGGATTGCTTCTGTTTGATTATCTCTTGATCTGTACTGATTTGAGGGTTGGTGCGGTGTAGTTGCTTCCTTGGTTCTGAGCAGGCCGAGGGTTGAGTCAATTTTAGGCTAGTAGAGATCCTGATTAACATGATTTTATTATCAGAGAAAAACAGAGTACTGTCAAAAACATATAATTACTTTGTAAATCATGCCCCATCGTAGAATCAGGTGATGAGATTCTTCCTATTGGGGCTGTTTGAGGAGTCAGTCATTTATGGCCAAACTGCGGCAAAAACACTTTCTTCAAACCCTGGGGTTTCTGAGACTGCCCAGTTATGAATGTGCCCATTCTTGCCATGACTTTGTTTGGATTCTAGTTTCGATCCTAGTTCAATTCACTATCCTCGCACACCTCTCTCTATCAGTGATTTGAGGAATGGAGTGCTCTGTTATGAAATTTTACTGAAACTTGAGAATGTGATGGTCTTCTAGTCTAATCTCCAAAAAATATCGAAATTTGCACTGTGCATCTAGATTATGTCTGTGTGTTTGTCTCCCTTGATTTCCATAACCTTTTGGGTTCTAGTTTTAATCCTAGTTCGATTGTCTATCCTATCACATCTGTAGCAGTGATTCAGTGACGGAGCACTCTGTTTCTCAAATTTACTGAAACTTGAGATTGGGATGGGATGGTCTTCTAGTGCGGTATTTAAAAATGTCAAAATTCACATTGTGCATCTAGATTCTTTCTGTTTAATTGTCTCTCTTGATCACCATGACTTTTTGGGTTCTAGTTTCGATCCTAGTTCGAGTGACTATCCTATCACACCTGAGTAATGGAACACTCTGTTTCCCAAATTCACTGAAACTTGAGATTGTGATGGTCTTCTAGTGTGATCTTTAAAAATATCAAAATCTGCACTTGAACATTGAGATTTTCTGTTTGATAATCTGTCTCGATTTGTACTGATTTGATGGTTGGTGTGGTGTGGTTGCTTTCTTGTGTTCCGAGCAGGCTGAGGTTTGAGTGAATTTTATTCATCTCATATGGGTGGCATCCTGTGAGGAGACGAAATTCTTATTGACATTGATCATTGAAGAAGTGGGTTAGGCATGGTGGATAATTTGTAACTGACAGATAGACAGCAAATCTTGAGGTGGCTATGGCACATTGCCCTGACCAGGGTGTCGTCGAATTGGCGCTGTTGTTGTTGTAATTTTAGGGATTCAAGAATATGATGAAGAAAACTGGAGGTTCAGTATGGCTGTGCAAGACGATTGTTGGATTCGGGAGCAGCTGGAGGAGGAACATGGTGGTGAATAGGCAGCAGATGGTTTTCGTAGTCAGGTAGGGTTTGGGATTGTGGTAGAAACAATAAAGCAAAAGATGGGGGCCAAATTGTCGACAGAACGAGATGCTGGGACGGCAGCGGATGGAGGAAGCAGAACAGGTACAGGGCCGGCAGCGATGCTGACAACAACCCAAAGCAATGTGCACGAGGAGAATGTGGAGATTCGGAAAGAAGGCGAGTCGAGTGAAGAATTAAGTGTGCATTTTGAGTATAAAGGCAAAGGCGGACATTCTCTAACACATATGGACAGCATTCTCAGCGGCGGAGCCACTCGAAACACAGCAATCGAGGACACATTTTCAGTCTCCCTACCGAACAATGGATGGAAGAGGTCACGGCGGAACAATTCCTTCACATCGTTGTCGGGGGCTGCGTTGGGTGCGAATGCAACCTTGGCCAACAGCAGCATTTGCAATGGGAAGCTTGGGGAGCAGATCCTCCCGGGATTAGACTCCCCGAAAACGTTTCGGCGGGTGGACTCGATCTTGCGAACCTCATCATTGAAGAGCGACTTGTCGTCATTGAAGCTCGGGAGCACTCTCAGTATGGGGAGTCAGTCAGTCCCGACGGAGCTTGGGGAACTCGAACGAAGGAGCCTGTCGAACATGAACCGGAGCTTTCTGAATGCGAATGATGTCCAAATGGCTGGGGGTGCGGCGGGTGAGGATCGGGTGCAAGCCGTGTGCTCAGAGGACAATGGATGGCTGTTTTGCGGCATCTACGATGGGTTTAATGGCCGTGACGCTGCAGATTACCTCGCTGCGACTTTGTATGAAAATATTGGATTACATTTGAGATTCTTGGAGTGGAAGATGCAACGACAACAAGCCATCCTTGACTCGGATTCAGGTGATGACACGAGCATGGGAGATCCCGACCTTGATGGCCACGCTACATTCATGTCGCCACAAGGACGTGGATCCAGCATCATGGGAGGCGGCCACATGGATATTGTCATGGAAGAGGCAAATAACATTCGCTCCGGGTGGCCGATTCAGCTGACTCGACCTCCCCCTTCCCAATCCACGATCAACTTCCACCATAATCATCATGAACTTGATGACTCTTTCGATGATGAAAGCTTGGATAATCAGTTCAGGCGGGGGGTGTTGGATGCATTGCGCCAGTCGTTGGTGAAGACGGAGACTGATTTCCAGGATAAGGTGGAACACGAGATGGGCGAGCGCCCCGACCTGGTGATGGTGGGATCCTGTGTGCTTGTGTTGCTCATGTACAGCCGCAACTTGTACACTCTTAACCTCGGTGACAGCCGTGCTGTGCTTGCAACCTCCAAGGCGTCGACTACTGCGACAAAACTCTACAATGGGTCGACTGTATCCCCGCCACTGCACGCGATGCAATTGACGGAACAACATATTGTGGACAACGCCGCAGAGCAAGCGAGGATCTTAGGTGAGCATCCAGAGGATGCACGTGCGATCAGCAACGGCCGCCTCAAAGGCAAACTCCGTGTCACCCGAGCCTTCGGTGCTGGCTACTTGAAGAAGGTGAGTGATTATTTGATCAATTGATTTTCTGAGTGGTTTCTCTCAGGTTCTCCTGAGAGTTTCTGGCCATGGATTGCCACTTTTATCTGTTGCATTACAGAAATGTGGGTTGCAAGATTAAGGTAGGGGTGGTTTCTTGAATGAACTTGAGCTTCTCTTGTTTTGTCTTTTGTTTTTGTATGTCAGGGTGTTGTGTTATCTCTCATGGTTTCTTCTATTCAAGATCGAAATTGAGGTCTTACTACACATGTTACACGTGATGTGGAGAGCCATTATTTGTTGCACACAGGAATGGGTAGCAAAGTTAGGGTGTTTCTTTAATGAGCTGAGCTTCTTGGCTTTTGTTTTGGTATGTCAGGCTGTTGTCTTTCTCGCATGGTTTCGTTATGTTGATCAAAATTGTGGTCTTACTACATTGCCTATACAACATACTACGCATACTACACACAATGTGGATAACCATTATATGTTGCAAACAGAAATGAGTAGTAAACATCGGGTGTTTTCTTAAATGAACTAAGCTTCTTGGCTATTTGTTTCCGGACTTCAGGGTGTTTGTCTTTTCTCTTATAGGTAGTTGTGTAGATTAAAATTGAGGACTGCCTGCACATGTTATACAACAATCTGGTTGAGTCTTCCTGTTACCTCTAGCCATTGCTCTGTTGCATTACACAGTAATGGGTAGCTTACATTGGGTATTTTCTTTAATGAACGAGGCTGTTGGCTTTTTTGTTTCATATTTCAGGACGTTGTCTTTTTTCTCATGGTTTCATTGTGTCGATTGAAATTGAGGTCTGACGACACATACCATACAACAATTTGCTCAAGTCTTCCTGTTGCCTCTAGAGAGGAGTAGCCAATTTATCTGTTGCATGCACAATGAGTACCCAAAGTAGGGTGTTCTGTTGAATAAACTTGGCTTCTTGGCTTTTGTTTTCTTCATACTTCAGGGTGTTGTCTTTTCTCTCACGGTATTGTTGTATTGATGGAAATTGAGGTCTGGCTACACATGCTAGACAACAATTTTCTTGAGTCTGCTTGCGACCTCCATAGATCAATAGCCATTCATCTGTTGCACACAGAAATGAGCAGCAAAAACATGTTATTTTCTTGAAAGAACAAATGTTGGCTTTTGTTTTTGTGTGTTAGGGTGTTGTCTTCTCTCTCATGGTTTCCTTGTGTTGGCCAAAATGGAGGTCTAACTGCACATGTAATACAACAATTTGCTTCAGTCTTCTCATTACCTCCAGAGTTCAGTAGCCATATATCTGTATATCCAAGTTGTTATTTGGGTCAATACAACCATATTGATGGGCGGGTTTACCTAGGTATGAAGGTTGTTGCATGGTGTATTTACCCACCTTAATTGTATTGGAAACAAAAAATATCGTCAAATACCCCAGACCCTACTGGTATCAAAAATTGTAAAATCCTCATCATGGATACCCAAATGGTATCAAAAAAAGTTGATACCAGTCCAACAGAGGTCTTAACATCAATACTTAAAAAAATTAAATTGTTCATCTGTTTCGTTTTGTGCAGGCTGTAATGAACAATGCGTTGATGGGCATCCTGCGTGTGAGGGATTTGAGCAGCCCACCGTACCTGTCCACCAATCCTTCGGTGCACATGCACCAAGTGGACCCGGAAGATCGGTTTGTGGTGATTGGGAGCGACGGGCTGTTTGATTTCTTCACCAATGAAGAGGTTGTGACGTATGTACACAAATTTCTTTGTGCAAACCCCATGGGTGATCCTGCAAAGTACATGATTGAGCAACTGCTACTTCGTGCGGCAGCAACTGCTGGTATATTTTTCTCTCTCTCGCTCTCTTGGAAGTATTTAAAAATTGTGGTCCTATTGTGGGCACTTCCAAGTTCACAGACAATTTTGGCCAGTGGAATCAAATTGGGAATTGTTTCATCCAATCAGCAATTGCTAATCACAAAGATTGTCATTTTAACTCTCAGATTTGGAGTACAGATGCAAAAGTTATAAGGGAAGCAGGCTTAAATCCATTACTTATCCTAATTGGACACCTAAATTTGAATGGTGTGTGTTTAGGTGTGAATCTAAGAACAGACACCAAAAAGACATGTGTTCAAAAGAGATTTCACTACATGCTCAAACTCTGTTGACAATCCTAGGTTCAATACAGTAGATGTGCCTTAGATGGATACTTTCTCTCTTCACCCACTCTCCGAAGGATATGGACCCTGCAATTTGTATAAGGTGATTAGCGAATCCAAATTGTGCCCATAGTCGTTTGCCTCATAATTTTCGGAGCTCACACAAATATCTTATTTATTATCAAAGTAAAGATTATCGTGCTCATTAAGTGGTCATATATGTCCCCCCCAATCATGTTGACTATTGAGCCTTGAATGGTCTTCAGAAAAGCCTATTATTAAGGAAATTACTAGGATTTATGACAAAAATAGAGAAGCATATTTCAAGTGTATTTTGAGCATGTAGTTCAATCTCTTCTAAACACTTGTCTTTTTGGTGCCAGTTCTTAGATCCACACCTAAGCATATGCCACCCAAATATAGGTGTCCAGATTATTGTTGTGTTTTGATCAACTTTCAAGAGAATCTTCACTTTGATAGCGAAGAGGATAGTCATATGAGCTCTGAAAAATTATGAGGGAAATGGCTATTGCCTCAATGGTGTTTGTTCTTAACTACGAACCTTGCCATATACCACTCAAATACAGGTTTCCAATTAAGAAGAGTGACCACATAAGGCCCACACACCACCTCTTATCTGTGATTTGATACTGATGTCAATCTCTTCAGTTCTTTGAGACGGTGCATTTCATAATTTTGATTATGTCACACAATGACAACCTCTTTGGCATTATTGTAGGCATCACACTGGAGCAGCTGCAGGCGATACCGATTGGGCGGAGGCGAAAGTTCCATGACGATGTGACAATAATTGTCGTTGACCTTGGATCTGATTACCACACAGCCAAGGCTTCCACCTTCTCATGACAACATTTTTTTTTTTTTTTTTAAACATCTTTTTTATTCTTGTTCACCTTCATTAACTCTGCAGAGTGGGAGTTGTAAACAACCAAGTGTTTTTCTTTGTCTCCCTCTCCTTCCCAGAGGCTTGTGTGTACAGGCACAGCAAATTCCTGGAGAATATCAATCAATCAGCAGCTGGGCAATTTGGAGCAAAATTTTCCATCAAAATTATACGTTACAACAACAGAAACAACCTGTATATAGGAAATGAGTTCAACACCAACACCACATGTGGTCAACTCTAAGTTGACTGGAATTCTATATAGGTACCCTCTAGGACTCCGACATCATCATCAGCTCTCTCTCTCTCTCTCTCTCTCTGGATTTCTTGCGATTGTGGTATGGAGTCCACTATCATTATTATTAGTATTATTATTAATTAGTATGATGACATTGGTCAATACATTGAATATGGTAGGCCCCTTAAAGGCTCACGGCTTCAAAAGCTCCGAGTTTCTATGTGCTAATAAATGACTTTCTTGCACTGTTTTCATCTAATTTGGTTGATATGCTGACACTTTGTGCAAGTTCTTGGAAGTGCCATTGCTGTTAATTCTGTCATTGCAGGTATGTGGGTGTGTTTTAGTTGCTTCTCTTAATTGAACTCCTATATTTGATTGTCCTGTGGTTTGGTGAGGATCAAAGAATAAACCCCATAACAACACATTTGTAGATAGATAAGACAATGTCTTGAAATTTTACTAACTACTCCACACTCAAGAGTGAGTACAACTGGGAGGACTTATGTACGCAGTTAAGAGATCAAACAAGCATGCACTTATGGTAATAATAACTAACTGGAGAGGGTGTGATCTTTAATCTAATTTTTGTTGATTCTTCAGTGTAGATTTTCTATTGCAACACAAGTTTCGTTGTGCAAATCAAATCAAGAGAAGTTGGAGAACATGAAAATGAACTAAATGATACCCACATAAGGTTCTCCCTCTTTAATATGGCATGTTTGGTCGTGCAAGAAAGTGTCATATGATGATGTCTTCACCATATATCACACTACGAAGTAGGAATCTATTGTTTTCCGATGATGTTTGTTGATGTTGGAGATTGACATCTTGTTCATATATCTATACAAGATTCCATGTTTATCACATCTACAATTGAAAACTTCGAAGGATGCTTAATTATAAAATTTGATAGTAATTGGACATACTCACAGGCTTGAGGAAGCTTGATTATTGGTGTTGGTTGGTCATCCACATCATTCCCTTGCATTGGCTCTTCATTCAAATCTAAACCCAAATGGGCTTCTCTATCCCATGCCAAATCCACCAAGTCAACCATGTTGCACTCTGCATCAACAATTTCCTCTGCTGCCATTTGCACATATTCTTTAGTAGACATTTCTTCACTTCCAAGATTCAAAGAGGAAATGAGACTTGCTAATTCATTTGTTGCTTCTTTCATTCTCGATTTTTCATGATCACCATGGCAAAATGGGCACTCCACTTTGTAGGTAAAATCTTGGATATCCTCTAGTTGTTTCGTATAATTTAAGGATTCATCTTTCTCCACACTTGAGGACACCAAATAATAGCTTGCCATACATTAAAAACTATTTTCCTCAAGTTTTGGTGAGTAGTAGAAGAATCAAACTGAGAGAGAACCAATTCCAAACGCTTCTTATACTGAACTTTGAATGATGCAATTATTCCCTAATCCAAGGGTTGTACCACACTTGTAACATTAATTGGTACGAAAGAAATATTAATATTGCTTGATTGCAAGGTTGAAAAACCAAATGATTCACCCTTACCAAGATGCTCAAAGGAATGAGTAGTAGAATTGTCCATACTTAAAAGTACCTTTGCTTTTGAGATTTAAAATGTACATTGAGGCTCATCATCCAACACTCAAATACATTTGATGTCATCTATGCCATGGGTTTGCAAACCACCACATATAATCCATGGGCAACCACCTTCCAAAGCACCTTGGGTGTAGATATTTGTAAAAAATCATAGGTTTCAACTTGTTAGTGCTTGTCATGTTTATAGCAAGAGCAAGAGTGAGAAGGTCCTTCTGAATTTTGTGCCCACGAACTTTTCCTTGTGCTATGTCTAGTCTGGTTGGGCACGCTAAATAAACTAGTCTCATCCATATTGTAAACATCTTCCACTACCATAAGCAAATGTGGAGGAGACCAACACTTACCAAATTGTGTGGAGACATGGTCATCAACACCAAAATTGTTGAAATTATAACCGAAATGAAAATGATCCACCACTCAAGACTATTGTCACCTCTGGAGCCAAGAAATTGAAGAGTGGCATGGGCAAATCTAAGAGTATAAGTAAGCGAGGACTGAAATTTCCAATCTAAAGCGATGTGAGATTCAAGTGAGAGGACAAATTTTGAATCAAGAAGAGGAATCAACAACTTCAGAATTCTAGTTGCAAATCTAGTAATCTCTAAACCCTTCAACCTCCACCCACACCCAAAGACTGGAAAATGCAATGTTTGTTTTGAAACCAATTTAAAAAAAATTAACTTGAATTAACTTAAGTTAACCCATTGATGAATTCATCATGTACTCTCCGATTCCAAGGTAGATCCTAGTGTGGGTCCCACCGCATGCACACATTGATTACCTCTATTATAGACAAATTAGGCCTACAAAATGTTGTATTATGAATGTTGTAGTTGTAATGTCATGATAAATTAACACTAAAAAGTTTGGTCAATGGGGAATGTGTTGTATAATTGTGGTGTCGAATTTTTGGGCTTAGACTTTACCAACTTATATTCATCTTGCAAGTTTATTTTTATTTATTTTTATCTGAAGTGATGCCTTTGGATAAAGGGAGTAGGAAAGTCTATGCATTGCTACAAAAGCCTAAATTGCATAAACTTCACTTAGTGAGAACATAAAAATACACTTGAAATTTGCAAGGTGTAGTTGGACTTGTAAGGAGTGGTTTTAGAACTGCAAAAATCGGTGCCATAATAATCGTCATGATAAATTGTCATGATAAATGTATAGCTCCCAATATTCCCCTACAAAGAGTACGTTTTCCTTGTATTATTCTCACTTCTAAATCACAAGGAAATTTGGAAGCAGGTTCCGGACTATTATTGCATATGACCCATCTAACATTAAGACTTGATCCCTATAGGTTTGTGGTTGATTCATCTCAATTGACTTGGACTAGGCTAATTTGAGAGCAGATCTTTAGAGCTAATATATGTGTCAAATGAACTAAAACGAGTAAGCCTTGGGTTGCATACTATTTCAAGGTTTTTATGTTGGATGAATGAGAGGTACGGCTTGTATGTGATAATTCCTCTCTCTAGAAGCTCCCACAAATGTTTTCATTTATGACTTTTGTGTCTTGAAGTTTTAGTTTTAGGTTTAGTTTTAATCTTATTAGTTTTTATAAGTTTTTATAGGTTTTAAGTTTTTCTTTTTCTTTCCTTTCTTCACATGAAGAGGGCTGACCTAAGATCAAAGTTATGAATCCCCCACATTAGTCTAGATTTTGATTCACGGTTGGGCTCTTGCACTACTTGAAAGGTGTAGAAAGTTAATGCAGATAGTTAATGATTGTGGACCACCATAACATTATTCAACCTCTTAAGGTTGTTCCAAAATCGAATCAACAATGGGCCCGGGAGCATTTAAAAGAGCTAATTGACATGTCTCATTGAAAAATTGTTCTTTGTCATTGGAAAATATGCAGACCTACCACGGCGGTAAATTTGCATCTTTCTTCCAGTGACGCAAAGCGATTGCCGAGGACTCATATGTTGGTAGTAAATGCATATAACCTCCCCCTCCCAAACCCTCATTGTCAACTCAAGGCCTAACTCCCAACCTCTGCCATGTAAATTTTAAACACCACAATGTTCATTTGTGTCCATGGTCATCGCAATTATTTGGAGTTTCCAATCTCCCTACAAAAAATCTTGTCAAATCCAACGTTGTAGTTTTCATGCATTCCCCAAGTTCATTTAAGGTTCAGAATTAGAGTGGCCACATCCTGACCACATTATAACGCTCTTCAAGTACCTGTATATATATTTATATATGTGAGAGAGAACTACGATCTCCTGCTTTCTGCAGGTCCTTATATGAAAGACATCATCATTCACGTCAATTCTAATCTGACGCGAATCGTGATGAGTATGATATATACCTGTAATTTCTCATCGTCCTCCTTTCTGTCAGATCGAACTAAGTGAGAATCATTCTTTCTTGACCACGATTCGACAACCTACCTCGTATCACTATGTCGTGTCAGTGACTCCTCCCAATCAATCTTCAATCTCGTCAAGGTGACAACAACAACAACAACAACATTATGTGACTGTCGAAATCTCCCGTCATCTCCCAAGGTACTACTACGACGCTACTATAACTACTTACCGGCTTCGACTGCCATCCAGATCTGATACTAAATTAGCCAAGCCTTTCATTTGACACGACTCGAAGTTCGAACCGTACGCCATCCCCTGTCCGAGGATTGTGAAGGAAGGGACAACTGATAAGATTCATGAAGAAACCGCTTGTCATTTCGATTCTCTCTAGGAAAGCTGGCAGATTGTAGTGAGGAGGTTTATGGGTGTCATAGGGTTCATTTTACGTGTTCTCCAACTTCTACCGATTAGATTTACGCAACGAAACTTGTGTTGCATCAGTAAATCTACTGTACAATTGAAGCATTGAGTAAAACCTGATCGGAAATTGGGCCTCCCTTGATTTAGTTATGGTTATCGGAAGTGTATGTTGTTTGTTGATTTCTTAAGTACTAGTAAATTATGTAGGCACTCCCAGTCATGTTCACTGTTGAGTGTGGAGTAGTTGATACGATTTGAAGAAGTAGTTCAATTGTCTTCTTTTTTTAAACATGTGTCTTTATGGTGTTTGTTCTTTGATCCGCACCAAACTACACACCGATGAAATATAGGTGTATGATTAAGAGAAATAACTGAAAAAAAACCCATGTACCTTAAGTTATGTGGTCCTGTTGTGGCGCACTTCCAACTCCATAGAATGTTTTGGATGTTGGATCAAATCAAGAACTGTCTCATGTGGTTAGCAATTACACCTTATGCATATTATCATTTTGAGTTCCATATATAGGGTTCAAAAGGAAAAGAAAAAAACCTATAAGAAGTGATCACATAGGCCCTCCCAATTGTGTTACCTATTGGTCTATATGTTGAGCCATTGTCCAATTTCAATATAACATGCATCTTTTGACTATAAGTTTTAAATTCCAAAGCTTGTCATATAACACTCAAGTATAAGTGTTCAATTAAGGAGTGTTACCACATAAGGCCCACACACCATAATCCATATATGATATGCAAGTGACGTTGCTTCTTCAATGTTGACATATTGCACCCATATTGTATGTGGCCCTATTGTGGGCACCTCCATCTCCACATATAACTATAACTTTTGGATTGGTTCGGGAATTATTTCATCCATTTAGCAATTGCGAATCGTGGAGTTCATGATATTAAGTCAACTCATATTTTAGGTAAAACTTGTCGTGTTCTCAACATATGGATTTTTTTGGTTAACTCAATTCTATGTGTGGAACCCTTGTTACACTCCCAACATATCCAAGTTTCATTAGATATATGTGAATCTTCAATGGTAATTTGAATGTTATAATATTTTAATAAGAAGAAAGGTTAATTAGATTTTTTTTTCAATGTACAATTTGTTTCAATCAACTGATGTACAATGAAAACATAATGAAAACATTTAGTCTAATATTATCACAATCATCTTTGCATGTACAATTCTATTGGAGGTTCCTATCATGGAACTCAAGCATGTTGTACTTTTGAAGTGGGGTTTGGTCCAATTTTACCAAATATGAGTTAGTTCAAGGATTAGAGTTGGGATGCAGAAGTTATAAGAGGTCAAAGTGAAGACTATCCTCATTATATTTGAGTGATCACATAGGCCATCCCATTTCTTTGAACTATTAAACCCTACACGGTCTCTATATTGAGCACATAATGTACACTCCAATCTCATCGTGACATGTGCTTTTTTTGGGTATTCATTCGTAACTATAAGCCTTTGCACATACCACTCAAATATAAATGCCCATTAAGAAGAATGACCACATATTAACACCTGCATGCCTTGTACCATAGGTGATAAGCATGTTTAACAATATGATACTAGAATATTGATTTCTAAAGTGACACATAGATTTGAGCAGAGGTTCCGACTTATAAGAAAAAGTGGCAAAGTAACATTTTGCGTAAAAAAAAAGTTGATTCAATTTGCGCCCCAACCTGCCATAACATTATTTAACCGAGTGACCAGGTTGGACAAGGCTAGGAACATGTCATGTAAGGTGCTAGATTTATACCTTTACGGATGCCTGTCATTAAATAAATTCAGCTTGGAGAACGAGTGAGATTCAAGTGAAACATTGCCATTGATTATTATTAGATTATTATTATGGAACGGTCGATAGCAGCTAAATAATGTTATGGCATACGCATATACCACTTGCGGTGTCTAGATCTCCTTGAAATTCTTGGCAGGTACTACATAGTCCTGAACCAAAACAAGCACATCAATTCTGTTGCTTCCAATCACGATTGGTTTCATACGACCCACCCCCGAAGCCTTTCATTCGACACGATCTGCAACGTAACATGACGAGCTTTCAAAATCGATCTGTGTGTCCGAGGATGGTGAAAGAAGAGTCGAGTCGAGTCAAGTCGATTGATGTCGAGATTCCTGAAGGCAATCAATCACTCATCATCATCATCATCGATGGATCGACAACATCTCTCTGACACAAAAAGCTGACAACAGATCGATTATATAGTGACATGGAAGTGACGTTGCCGCTTTAATATCGACGATCCTCCTCTCTCGCTCTCTCTCTCTCTTACTAGGTAGCTACTGCAATCTCCGGCTTCCGACTTTAAGTTCTTGCAGGCAGGCACGTACATGCAAGTAGTAACAAATTTTTAAGCACAAGTATCATTCTTGAATCCTGTCACTTCCCATTTATTACGATTGTTATAGGTTTATTCTAGTTTATCCCATGATGGGTCTCGTCAACCCTTGGCGTGTGTCAGGAGGATCGATATTCAGAGGAACGATGAAGAATCTGATCATCCGTGTGGACCAAGGTTTACCTAACTCCACGACGTGGGCGGGTGTGGTCATGGGGGCCGGTACCTTCGACACATGCAATCTAGTAACTTGTAAATCAGTTACGTTTGTTGTCAATTGTTTGCTCCAAATCTTGGGACACTGTCCTGACTCTCCAAATCTGGTGTCATCTATCACCACTTATAATTATAACTAGAAGGCGTTCGTGACATTCTCATCCTGACCACGCAGCAACTGCTGCTGTCACATTTAAATTATATATATATATATATATATATATACACACACAATTGACATGACGTTGGGTTTAAAAAAATCCTTGTGACGTCCGAGGAAGGTGAAGGATGGGACTGGGGACTTGAATTTCTTGAGAAGATAGGTTAAGAATCAATGATTGCTGGGAATTCTTTGGAAGACGGATGAGATTATGGCCTGTCAGCATTCATGTCACTTCTAATCTCGTAATAAATACTGCTTTCTTTTCCGTTTTCGTTTTTGGTGTGTCCTCTGTGTATCGATGGATGGGAAAACCGACCGCTAGTTACAGATGAACAGGTTGAAGTTCAAAGACTTTGGGAGAATTACCAAACATTTTTGAAGAATCTATGGAATATACCTCAAATTGGCTAAGAAAACCTGAAAGGTCACAACATGTAACCGGTGGGACTTGGAAACACTAAGATTTTGATAGATTAAAATGGCATGCTATTATTTTGACTAATAGTCCATTTTTTAGCATGCCATTTGTTTTCCTCTATAAACTTCTCGTATATAGGGGGGTTAATGTCATAGTGATCCACGCACGTCATGAAGAGTCATCCACCCCCAAGGTGTTTGATTAAGAAGAGTGATCATGTACGGGCTGCATATCTTGTGTTGTCACTCCCCATAGTGACAACTTATGTTAGATTATGCTCATTTATTTTGACCTTCTAATGCTAATGAAAGTGAAACCATGATTTAGGTATATTTGGATTTATGCATGAATTTTGGACAATTCCATCCGCCAATATGATGTACACTAGATTGCAAAACTACACAAATATGGTGGTTGGCGAACATGGAATACAAACATTCGAAGTTGTGATTGTTGTGTTGTTGTTTTCGCTATTGTTGTTTGATGTTTTTCTCCCCACAAGTTCACATCCCTTATTGACATTTGGACAAGTGGTTTGTCCACATATACTTAAATGTCAGTGGTGACTTCGAGTCTTAGGGTTACATTTTGAAGAACATATTCTAAAAGCACACGAGAAATCCAATCCACTTTTCTATGTGTCAAAAATAGAAGATTAGAATATGTCAAGCCATGTTCATAAGTGGATGATGTTAATAATAATAATCATCATAAAACAAATGTGCACATATAGGGACGAGAAGAATTTTAACCATAATTTATAATCATACTCCAAAATATAATATAATTCAATTTATGATCAAAGACAAGTAAGAAATGTTGGGGAGCATATGAACTATGAAATCATCACAAAGGCATGCGACATGATTTGAAAAAAAAGTCCAAATCTAAACTTTATTAATACAACGTACCAATTCGACCTCTCATTTATAAAGTGAAACCCCTTCATATCATAAAAAGCATCATTAGGTCCAAACCTCTACATATTATATATGAGTTGCCGCCCCCTCAGGGTCACTCTTCTTAATCGGATACCAATATTTAAATGGGTATACGACAAGGCTCGTAGACATGAATTAACACATTTGGGACTGCCTAGTATGTGATCACTTTTCAAAAAGAAATAAAAATCCTAAAAGTTGGCCTCACGTTGGCCTCTTCAAATTGTTGCACGCTCAATTTCGATTCAAAAACTTGAAAAAAATTTGATGACAATCTTTGCAATCCACACATGCTAGCTGGATGAGACGATTCCCAAGCCGATCCAACGGCCAAAATCGTCCATGGAGTTGGGGAAGTGCCCACAATAGGGCCACAACCATCAGATGTGCACAATAACTAACTGCTAGTTACAGTTGAACCAGTTGAGGTTCAAGACTTGAGGGAAAATTACCAAACATTTTTGAGAGGAATCTATGAAATATACCCCAGATTGCGTAAAAAACGGACTCTTCACATCACAACATGGAACCAGGTGGCCTTAACTTGGAAACACTACTCGGATTTTGACCAATTAAACCCAAAAATCTTCCCCGGAAACTGCTGGGCGTGCAGAATCGAAGCATTAATTGTCAGTCCCACTCTGTCAGTTAAAATTTTGCTGCTACTGGTACCCGCATGTAAGCATCATACAAACAACGAGTCACACCACGCGTTCGAAACTTCAAATCCAATGACAGTCTTGAAGCCAGACTGACTGACTGCAGTCAGTAGTACTAACTACTGGAGCCGAGCCTTTCCTTTCGTTTCGATCGACGACCTCGGCGGATCGATTCGAGTCCGACGAGAAGTGAAAGCTAGCTAGCTAGCTCACAATCTGAGGGATGAGGGACGAGGAATCTTATCTGCTTACGTCGACGAAGCATCGCAATCTCGTTATAATTGAGTAACCTTCTTATCAGACTCGACCTCCGTCAATCAAATCCAAAGTTCTTCACGAATTCGATTGACAGAAAGGCATGCAGGCAGGCACGTAGAATTCTTCTGACTCTCCGAATCTCCTGTCATCTCATCACAATTGCTAACTAACTTCATGCTCGTACCCACTGGACCACCACCACCGAGCCCTCATTTCGACACAAGTTCACGCGTATGATTAACTTCGTAATCAATCAAGTCTGGAACTTCCAAGATTTCGTATGCGTATCGGTGATCACCATCACGTGCTTGGATCGAAGTTGATGGATTGGAGAGAAGGTAGGAAGACAGCACCTATAATCGCCGTCCTTAGTTAAAGCGAGCTCTGAGCACACTCATTCATGTAAGAAAGAAATGTGTCTTTGTTGGGTATTTTGAGCACTCGATCGGTGATTCCAACGCATATTCACATGTATTATTTGGAAACCGTGTGAATAAGTTAGCCATGTTTTATATATCATGTACACTAGGTTGCAAAACTACATAAAATATGGTGGTTGGCAAACATGGCATCCAAACATATGAGGTCGTGATTGTTGTGTTGGTCGTCTGATGTTTCTGTCCCCACAAGTGCACAACCCTTTTTATTTCTGTCCAAAAAATACTTGAATGTTAGGTTGTTGCTTTCTAGGTGTACCCTAATTTTTTTTGAATGAAGCCTAGTTGGAGGATTTCATCATGTTTTGAGTGTAGAGGATTTGTAATCGATATCTAGGTTTTATGAACGATTGTTGGTCAAGACTAAAAATCTAGGGAGAGTAATTGGGTACTTCTACGTTATTCTTGATGTCTAGTCTCTAGGTAGGCAACTCCCATATTATATGATGTAGATTTTTATACTTCTAGTCATGCATTCCAACGCAACATGAAGTGTTACAGTGAAGGAATCTCTTGTAGTCCTTGCATAATAAAGTGCCCAAAAATATCTCTCTCTGAGGAAAATGATCAATTTTTGATGAGTCAAATTGTGGTTAAAACTAGAACATATGAGTTATATTCAATATAATTATCCTAGGGAATATTACCCAACTATTTGGTCCTTATCAAAATCAAATAAAAATATGGGAATTATATATTTTTATATTTATTTGATAGCCAAATTTTGGAAGGGGGTTGATGTACATGCTTTGAACTCTAGCATCCCAAATAGATGTTCTAAGTGCTCAAAAAGTAACCAACACTTCAAAATTATCAAGGTATTGTGTTTAATAAAACATGGAGGCAACTTTTTGAAACTTTTACGTATATATAATGTTTCAATAAAAATACCAAAACTATATTAACATATTTTTTTATATTTTTTTTCCATTGTGGAGCGAATGTGCGTGCGATTTGAGAGTTGCCAATCAAGGTCTAGTCTCAAAATTCAAATAGAAAGTATGCGACCTTAATTTTATGTGTCCCCAACTCCATGGAGAGTTTTGAGTGTTGGACAAGATTGCAAATTGTCTCATCCAAAGAAATTATGGTTCACAAAAAATGACATATTTCATTTTATAAAATTAGAATGTAAAGTTACAAAAAGTTCTACGAGTTCAATATGTAAAAATTCTCTTCCATGGTAATAAAAGATTACACGTGATTATGGACCATACCAAATTCTAGTGAGGCATGGGTTGGTTGTGGAAATTATGATTTGTTGTGAAGAGTGATGGTGGAGTATCATTTTCCAATCACAATCATATATGTAGGATGACTTGACTTGAGAGAACATCTATGGATGGATATGACACCCAAAAGATGAGGAATCAAATAACCGAACTTAGAACATTTCATTAATTTGGGAAAATAAAATTTACTCTAATAATCTCATGACGCGGGACTTATCATCTTCATCTAATTTCAATTGTTGAATGTATTGACAATTCACTTTTCCAACTACGTTTTTTGTCTAATTAGTGTGGGTTGCCATTTGGAGTTACGAATTGCTATAACATTTTACTAGAAGTGTTATTTTTAAACTCAAATAATACAAGTAGGTAGTATGTATACGGAAGAATATGATATAACTTAGTTGATTAAAAACTATTGGAAGATAGTGTTAGGTTGCATCGGTGACATTGTCCCATATGATTTGTCAACGCTGGTCCTAATCCATACATATTAATAAAGGCATAAGGGGAGGAGCTAATCACTCTCTCCATTGTATGCAATCATTGTGTATTGTGTTCTACCTTCCTATGTTGGTCTCTTTCCTTTCTTCTATCATTTCCCAATAGGTTATGGACCCACTTTACTTTAGAGGTAGGAGATTGACTTAAAAAAGACTTGGAGAGGACCGGAGGTGATTTCGAGGTGTTTTAGGGCTTGTGGTGGAGTTTTAAAGCTTTTGAAGCACCTTGGAGCATTCTTGGAGGAGTGGACCAGCGTGAGGGACCTTAAAAGAGTGTTTCTACATTTTAGATCTCTTTAGGTACATGTCCACACCATTTTGAAAGCTTAAGTGTACATCAGATTCGTTTTTGAGTGGGTGAAGGACATTTAAGTGCCAAAGGGCTTAGATAAGTTTTTTGATGTGTTTTGGAATGATTTTACATCTAACCGGATCATATAGGTACTGACTGGAATGTTTGCTTCATTCTTATACTAGTTTGAAGACATTTAAGTGCCAAAGGGCTTAGATTAGTTCTTTGAAGTGTTTTGGAGTGATTTTGCATCTAACCGGATTATGTAGGTGCTCACTTGAGTGTTTGCTTCATTCTTGCACTAGTTTGAAGACATTTTAGTGCCCAAGGGCTTAGATTAGCTCTTTGAGGTGTTTTGGAGAGATTTTGCATCTAACCGGATCATGTAGGTATTGATTTGAGTGTTTGCTTCATTTCTACACTAGATTGAGGACATTCAAATGCCAAAGGGCTTAGATAAACTCTTTGAAGTGTTTTGGAGTGATTTTACATCTAACCGGATTATTTAGGTGTTGTTATGAGTGTTTTCTTCATTTCTACACTAGTTTCAAGACATTTGAATACCAAAGGGCTTAGATTAGTTTTTTAAGGTGTTTTGAAGTGATTTTGCATCTAACCGGATCATTTAGGTATTTACTTGAGTGTTTGCTTCATTCTTACATTAGTTTGAAGACATTTGAGTGCTAAAGGGCTTAGATTAGCTCTTTGAAGTATTTTGGAGTTATTTTGCATCTAATTCAACCATTTTGGTGTTGACTTGAGTGTTTGCCTCATTCCTAGACTAGTTTGGGGGCATTTAAGTGCCAAAGGGCTTAGATTAGCTCTTTAAAGTATTGAAGAGTGATATTGCATCTAATCCAATCACAAAGGTGCTGACTTAAGAGATTATAACATTCCTTGAGTGTTTAAAGGTCTTTAGAGCTTGAAGAAATTTAGTTTCGCTCTCTTGAAGACTTATGAGTGATATAGCATCTTATAGGAGTGATAAGGTGCTGACTTGTGAGATTACAACATTCCTTGAGTGTTTTGAGGCCTTTTGGGTTTCAAGGAGCTTAGTTGTGTTCCTTGAAAATTTTGAGTTGCTTTGCACGAACTTGAGGAATGAAGGTGTTGCCTTGAGTGTGGAATGACCTTGAATGACTAGTTTGAATCAATTCCACTTAGTTTGGTCATAATTTGAGTCGTAATGAAGGTTTTTTTTAAAAAACCTTGGGGTACATTGAGTGAGTGGGAGCTTGCATTCGAGTCGCAAAATGGCTTTTAGTGAGAGCGATGGATACATTACGCTCGACAAGTTTGGCGGTGACAACTTTAACCTCTATAAGTTTAAGTTGGAAATTGTGATGTTCATCGAAGATCTTTGGGAGATCGTGAAGGATTTGGAATTGCCGCCACCGTCCATGGCGAGCAACAAGGTCAAGAAGGTGTACGTACAAACGGCGATGCAAGAAGGCCTTCGCCATTATTGCCACGAGTTTGGCGAACAAGGAGTTGGCGCATATGAAAGGGTGTAAAAGACCTTGTTGGATAGCCTACCACCCTTGTTCGACCATTTGATCACCGCATTGATGACGGGGCCATTTTCGGAGCTTATGTTGGACTTCATCAAAGCACGTTTCATGCACGAGGTGTCTTAGAGGAAGGAGAAGGAGCCTCAAGGCGATGATGTAGTCACGTTGTCACGCCAACCTCGAGTGTTCGACAACAACGAACAACGCGCCAACACCCCGAGAAGCTACAATTATAGTAAGTTGGGCCACATTGCTCGTAATTGTCGAAACAAGTGCAAGGTGAATGCAATATTGCAAGGTTGAGCGATGATTTTGCATTTGTCGTGAGAGATGAAGTATCTAACACCACCACCACTAGATGGATCGTTGATTCGGGGGCCTCACAACACATGACACCGCATAAGCATTTTTTTTACACTTACGAACCCGTCTCGGGTCGCAAAGTGTTTATGGGTGACAACGGCATGGTAGAGGCTGTAGGCTAAGGCTCTATACTAGTGGAAACACGTGTAAAAGGCCGTGTGCGGAGCATTAGAATGCATGACGTGCTTCATGTGCCGAAAATGCATTCAAAGTTGCTTTCGGTGAGCAAGCTCATTTCGAGGGGCTTGAAGGTGCATTTCAACTCGTTGGGATGTGTGGTGAGGGCAAACAACGGCGAGATTTTGGCCGTTGCTTCATTGGAGTCCAACTTGTACCAATTGGACACCAACGTGATGAATGGGGCTGAAACAAGTTCTTCGGCGCGTTCCAATGGGAACTCGCATTCTTTGGAGCTTTAACACAAGAGGTTGGGGCATCTCAACGCGAATAGTGTGAAAATGCTTCAAGGCATGATGAGTGGGATGGACGTGGGAGCAGCACAAGGCGACGTGCATTTGTTCGCATGCGAAGGATGTATGGAGGACAAACAAGCGAGGCGACCATTCCCGATGGATGGGGGCACCCACGCCATGAAGATCTTGGAGCTCGTGCATTCTGATGTATACGGACCAATGAAAACCATGTTCATTGGAGGCGCAAGGTATTTTCTCACCTTCATTGACGATTTTTTGCGCAAGGTTTAGGTGTACGTGCTCAAGGCAAAAAAAAGGTGTTGGCAAGGTTTAAAGAATGGAAAACCTTGGTGGAGAGGCAATTGGAGCATGTAGTGAAGGTTCTTAGGACGGATAACGGTGGGAAATATGTGTCAAAGGCATTTGATGATTTTTTAGCAAACATGGCATTGTAGAGCAAACCTTATCATCTTACATGCCACAACAAAACGGCATGGCGGAGCGAGCCAATTGAACCATCGTGGAGAAGGCGCAGTCCATGATTCATGCCCAATGCCTCGGTCATGAATTTTGGGCGAAGGCGGTGTGCAATAGGGTGTACGTGCCTAACCAACGTCCAACCAAGGCCGTGGATGGTAAGACATCCAATAAGGTGGGGAGCGGGAGGATGCCGCACATGTCCCACATGCACGTTTTCGGCTGTGTGGCTTATGCAAAGGTGCCGGATAAAAGACGAATGAAGTTGGACGTAAAGGGCGTCAAATGTTTGTTTCTCGGATATTGCAAAGGTATCAAGGCGTATCGGCTCATTTGCTTGGAAACGAAGAAAATTATCAAGAGTCCGGACGTGGTGTTTTTTGAAGACAAAACGCATTTGGAGGATTGTCCAAGTGGGAGAATTGATGAAGCACATGCGGTCAAGATGGACATATCCTCCAAATTGGACGCGGAGGACTTGGACAAGAGCAGCAACTTTTTGAAGCCCAACGAGGAGCACGACATGGAGGAGGATGCGGAGGCCAACGTACCGGCCGCGAAATCCACTCGTAGCGGGGAGGCATCGAAACTTGACCACGGTAAGAAAACCGCAACCAAACCACCTCCATCACCACAATATGATAATGAAACCATGGGCAATTCTAGGTACCCGGATAGGCCACGCAATCCGCTTGGGAAATGGTGGAAGAACCACATTCCATAACCCCAAGACAAAGAGCATGCAACCATGGCAATATTTGGAGAACCTAGAAACTTGAAAAAGACAATTGAATCAAGTGATGCGAGCAAATGGGAGTTGGCTATGCAAGAGGAGTACGAGTCTCTTATAGCCAATGGCACGTAGGATTTAACTCCGTTGTCCAAGAGCCGCAAGGCCATAAAGTATAAGTGGGTGTTTCGCACGAAAAAGAATACCAAGGGTATGGTAGTGCGTTTTAAAGCAAAATTGGTGGACAAGGGTGCTCGCAAGTGAAAGGTATGAATTTTAGCGAAACATTTGCACCCGTAGCCAAATTCAACACCATATGAGTCATCCTTGCAATCGGGGCCGCTATGGGCTTGGAGATGCATCAAATGAACATCAAAACGACATTCTTGAACGGTGAATTGGATGAGGTAATCTACATGGAGCAACCGGAGGGGTTTGTGCTAAAGGCCCGAGAGTATCTCGTATGCAAATTGAAAAAATCGTTTTACAGATTGAAGCAATCCAGACGAGTATGGTACGAGTGCATTCACATATTTTTTGTCAATAGAGGCTTTACGAGGAGCCATTCGGACCACTCGTTGTATGTTCTACAAACTTGCGACTACATTGTGATTGTAATCATATGTGTAGACGATCTCATCATTTTGGCAAGCAATATGGACATGATCAACGAGTTGAAGTCTAGCCTCGTGTGTGAATTTGAGATGAGTGACCTCAACAAGTTGCATTTTTTCCTCGGAGTTCATTTTGAGAGGGATAGAAAGAAGCGCATCATTACCAGACATCAACAAAGCTATATCAAAACCATTTTGGAGCGATTCAGCATGGGTGATTGCAAGCCCATCGCAACCCCACTTGACACCAAGACCTCATTGGCGAAGCTTTTGGAGGAGGAGTACGAAGAGCATTCACACGAAATAAAATACATTCCGTATTAAGAAGCGGTGGGGTCGTTGATGTACGCAATAGTGGCCACAAGACCGGACCTCACATTTACGGTAAGCGTGGTAAACTAGTTTATGTCAAAACCGGGCCTAGTGCATTGAATGGATGTCAAACAAATCATGCGGTATTTAAAGGGCACCTTAGATATGAGGTTGTGTATCGGCATAAAAGGTTATTCCGATGCAAACTGGGCCAATGATATGGAAAACCGTAGGTCCACCTCCGGATACGTTTTCTTTGTTGGAGAGGGGGCCTATTCGTGGAATAGCAAACGGCAACAAACAGTGGTACAATGTACAATGGAAGCGGTGTACATAAACATGAATTGATGCACGAGGGAGGCCATTTGGCTTAGGCAACTAATGGAAGACGTAGGTTGTGTACAAGAAGAGGCGACGACCATTATGTGTGACAATCAAGATTCTATGGCACTCGCCAAGAACCCCACCAATCATGATAGGTCGAAGCATATAGACGTGCAACATCATTTTATAAGAGAAAAAATTGAAAACAAAATTGTAGAGCTAGAATATTGTCCAACGCAATATATGGTAGCGGATATTCTAACAAAGACATTAGCGAAAGATAAGCATGAGTTGTTAAGTGAAATAATGGAATTGAAGTATAATGCCACCTCGTAAAGTGAGAGTATTGGAAGATAGTATTAGGTTGCATCGGTGACATTGTTCCATATGGGTTGTCAACGTTGGTTTTAACCTATACATATAAATAAAGGCATAAAGGGAGGAGCTAATCACTCTCTTTATTGTATGCAATCCTTGTGTATTTTGTTCTACCTTCTTATGCCAGTCTCTTTGCTTTCTTCTTTCAATTCCCAATAAAAACGATAGTGTCGATAAAAACTTATAAGGACATGTATCTCCAAATGGTAACTTACACTAATTAGACAATTTGGTGTGGGGCTTTGAGGTGTATATATAATTGTAAGTGTGTGTATATATATATATATACACACACACATACACACACATCCAAAAATGATACTTTGAATCTAATCATAAAGGAATTTTTAATACACGAGGGTGAGGGCATGCCACATAGATTTTTGAGGTTTATGCTTAAATTTGTAAAAAAACATCGTATAGGTTTATAAGGTGTTTGGAAAAAGAATAATAAAGCAAAGTTCTTTTTTTTTCAAAATTTGTCAACCATTCTTATCTTAATACTCCAAGAGGGCTTTACAAGTGAAGAAGAACATTTAGCATAGATTTTCCTTTCAATTTCATAGATTGAGAACCACATTTTTCATCCGTTTCATAAAGCATTATATCATTCTATAGTGTGCAATCCTAACGTCTAAGTTGTTTTCATGCCATTGTTGTCATCCCAATTCTGTAATATGGGAGTTGCATATCCGGGTCTAGGTTATGGAAATACAAATATATGAATGCATAAAAGATGTGTTTGGTGTACTATGTGTTCCAAAAATATTTCAGTATGAAACAAAAGTGTCTTATTTTAAATTTCATATCTTTCTTATCATTATAAAATTTTATCTTCTTGAAAATTTATTGCAAGTGTGATTTTTAATATGCTCAAAGTGAAAGATGCAACTTTTTGGGATGTGTTCAAATTTTTATTTAGACGTAATTCAAATGGAAATGATACATGAATCACACCCATATTTGGTGAATTGTGTTTCACAATCATGTTTTTCATAGTTTGGAATGCTCCTTGGGTGGGTGCTTTGGAAATCCACAAACCACATGAGTTAAAACTCATGATCCACTTCTTGGGAGGAAATTGTTAAAATACATGTGGGTTATCCTAAATCCTAAACCCTTCTTGAAACTCTAAATGAGGTGCATGGGTGACTATGAAATAGATTTCCCAATAGTGTATATGAGATTTTCAGAGAAAAACAAAGGTATATGTACTAATGGTTTGCTAGAAAAATAAACTCGTGTGTTCATGCTTCGTTCCAATCTAATCTAATAAATGCCTCCATTACATACACAAAAGCAAGTCATTGGAAAAAAAAAAAAAAAAAAAAAAAAACGTCTTATTATGTAAACAATCCACTTCCACTTTTCAATGAGAAAGTTAATGAAGGATTTTTCATCCACAAGACGTGTCTCATACTAGTTTGACCCTAAAACATACGTCTATTTTCAAAAAATTCCCTAAACTTTAGAATTCCTTTTTGTACATCCACCTCGCGTATTTTGTAATACTCCAAACCTTTTATTTGTACTAAGTAGAGAATTACAATACCTCCCCCTTATGTATATTGTGTACGCTCAAATAAAGCCCATTTTTACACTCACGTTGGTTTGTACTTGATGTGGAGGCTAGAACCCCTGGGCCTACTTTAATCCATGACTTGAATTACAAAGATTACCTGATTTGATGGTGATTTGATGTCATGATGTGAATATCGCATTCCATGTGGTCTTGTCTAAAATGATCAAATGTTGTTTTCTAGTGTTTAGAAGCACTTTGCAAGTACCAGAGACATTTCATTGGGAATTTGTCACCAAGTTTTATTCCCCTACCATTTGCAATGCATCATTTGAAAATTGAAGCCAATAGTATATGTTCTAGTGTGATAGGGAGCTTGCAAAATGTTTGATGTAGGTGTTCCCTTAGGGTGGGACATAATTGTTGCTTGCTCAGACCCTATGGGTTCTCATCTCATTCTGATTTGCTTACATTGTGCATGGGAGTGTATGTATCCACGGCTACTAGACTGAAGTGTATGTTCTTATACCATGTTAGTGTTGACCACTCTAATTTGAAGCCATATTTATAAAATTAAAATTAGAATCAATTTAAAAAACAAAAAAACAACTAAGATGAGTAAATGTTTGGTATTTTTTTTTAAAAAAAATTAAAATTTTTTCAAATAACTTGTATCAAAATGAAGTTATCTGATCTCACATATTTGTTGCCCTTGGAGCACATACTCCATAATAATGTTTTTCTTGTACAATACTAGACAAACACTTGGTGATAAATGGAGAGCTTTAAGGGATTGTTTACATCATGGATCATGAAGTCGTCCCTAAAATATGCGATTGGCTATTGAACTCCCAGGGGGTGGACTCTTCATTGGAAACCTAAATGATGTGCATGGGTCACTATGAAATACAACCCCTTATTTACAAAGAAAAAAAATGTATATGTACTGCCAACAACCTAGCTAATAGACTCATGTGATTATACTAAATTTATCAATTTAATGTGATAAATGCCTCTATTGAATGTAAAAATGTAAATCATGAATTAAATAGGAATTTAGTACATATGAAATCCACTTTCATTTTTCAATTAGAAAGTCATCTAACTTTTTTTTTCATCATTAAGGACTATTATAATACAATGACAATGGATGAAAATATGAATTGGATGAAACTAGCAAAACCACCCTTGTTGGGCATATATTAGGAAAATCAGCACATTCACTTTTTGGTGCACGGTCACTCCTCTTGGTTCACATTCGGTTTACACCTAATGAGGGACTCAAAGGCTTTAAATTTCATTTTTTCATAAATCAGACCATGGAAGTGTGACCATGGGAAAAGACCATCTGACATGACAAAACTTTGTAGTTCATGATGTAAACAACCCCTAAATTCATGCATGGTGTGTGACTTGGATGGTGTTAAGTTGTGGATGGTAGCTCAGTTTGTTTAGCATGACTTGAAGGTGGTGAGTCATTGACGGTCGTTAGTAACCATATCTAGTGCCAAGTGGCTTGTGTTATTTAGTTCACCACACAATGTCAACTCCATAACATTACTAAGCTTCATGCCCGCCTCGTATTCCCTCATCCATTCACGTTCAAAGGAATTGCATACTCCATGGGGACCCGCATAGGGACCTTGTCATGGCACTAAGACTAAACTTGTTTTTTAGGATCACACCATGTTTATCTTGGCCATTGGCCAAATTATTCTCCTACCTAGGGGGTGAGTGGAAAGTGGAACTAAGTAGCAACATTTCTTTTATTGATGTTATCCACCCTAAAATCATGCAAATCAACCAAACTAAGTGGTGTACACTGATATGTGCAATTAGGTTGCCTCTTTACCCATTCAAATTACCTTGGGTCACAACCAATCCACAAAAACATGTTTATTCACCCATATAGAAACCACAATATAAAAAGTATAGTGACACGTGTGTATTTTCTTACTTTGGTAGTAAGTATTTGACATAGTGTGGATGGTCGATAAATTAGTGTAGGGCAACCTAATTGCACACACCAGTGTGGTTTTTATTTGTGAGTACACAAACCTTGTGGATCGATCTATTTTTAGACTGTCATGAATATAGAATGACGCCAAACAATGTGATTAGGCTAGTGCTAGACAACCACCTCTTTGTAAGAGTTGGGTGCCCACCAACATTACTAAGGTCCAAAGGGAATCTAGTAAAATCCTGACCCCCCCCTAGATTTGTAGTTGATTCATTTAAAGCATGTCTCTGTAGACTAGCTCGGGAACTATGATTCTACTTCTAAGATCAAATTTTCAAAGCAAACAAAATACAAGCTATAAAATAATTGACTACATTTTCACCTTGGCTAATGTTGGTGCATGCCCAACTCAAAGAGGTGGGTGTCTAGCCCTAGCCATGTAATTGTATTACACCGTTTATGGTATTTAGTGTCATGTACACTATTTGTGAAGGGCCTAAACTAGATGCCTAGATGTCTCAAAGTGTCCATCCTCTAATTGTCAATATGACACTATCCGTCAACATAAGTCAGACAAATTAAATGAAAAAATTGTTCACATTATGACATTTAGCATAGCACATTGGGATACTTGAGATGATAGTGTCGTGTTTTAGTATGCAAGAGGAAGACATTATTGAGCATATTGATGGCATGTGTCATGCTCGGGGGGGGTAGTCATTGGTTGGAGTAGCAATATACGTGCGAACAAATGATAGGGTAATTTAAAAACATGGGGGCTAAAAATTATAAATGGACTTAAGAGTAATATAGGGTATCAAAAATGACACTGGACATCTTTAAAGTACTATAGGGTATGGAATAATAGGTAATTTGGAATTATAAGTAATGCAAGCCATTTTTCTATTAACCCAAAGTAGAAATTTACATAATGATAGCATGTGAAAAAAAAAAGAGAATTGAAAGTAATACCCCCCTATAAAATAGTGGTTGTTCGCACCTATATCCTTAACTTTTCAACACACTGCTCCCCCCGAGGTGTCATGTGTATACATTTTAGTTTGCAAGAGGAAGATGTTCTTGAGTATATTAATACCAAGTGTTATTTGTGTACACTACAATCACCTCGGGGGGGGTAGTCATTGGTTGGAGTAGCAATATACGTGCGAACAAATGATAGGGTATTTTAAAAACATGGGAGCAAAAAATTATAATTGAGCTTAAGAGTAATATAGGGTATCAAAAATGGCACTGGACATCTTTAAAGTACTATAGGGTATGGAATAATAGGTAATTTGAAATTATAAGTAATGCAAGCCATTTTTCTATTGACCCAAAGTAGAAATTTACATAATGATAGCATGTGAAAAAAGAAGAGAATTGAAAGTAATACCCCCCTATAAAATAGTGGTTGTTCGCACCTATATCCTTAAATTTTTAACACACTGCCCCCCCCCGAGACAATCATTTTGTAGACCCATGTGTAACATAGGCATACACCTCGTAAGACTGTTGAACATACTCATGCCAAGATGTTAATAAGCACACGTGAACGCCAAGTGTCATGAGGTGACACTAATGGTAAAGTTGTTGATCAGTAGTGTAACCCACCATAAGCCTCAAAATAGGGTACATGACACTATTATGCATGTGACACTAAACACCATATTAAACAATGTACAACCTAACCTCCATAATCTCACTCCCTCTCATATGTCCCGAAGCCCTAGGGAACGGATGTGCTCAATTTAAATCTCCCTCCTCATTTTCATGTTTCCCTCCCATATATCACAGGCTTTGTCATTAAAAATAACTCACCAAAGAATTCAAACCACACTCATGCACTCATCAAGTTGTCATTATTGTAATGTTGACTTTGTGTTATTCCATAATGTCACACTCTACTATCACACATCCATATTAACACTACAAACCTCACATATCCAAAACACACTAACCTCCCTAATATCAAGCTTGTGACAACCAAAGTGCACGTGATATTAAGGAGGCCCACAATGTTAACATGGATGCCTGATAATAGAGAACTAGTGTAACCTGTGACTCTATGGAATAACACCAAGTCAATAATTGCAATAATGATGATTATGACAACGATGACAACGTGATGCGTGTGAGCATGTGGTTTGAATTTCTTGATGGATTATTTTAATGTCAAAACCCATGATATATGAGAAGGAAATGTGACAACAAGGAGGGAGATTAAACTGAGCACATCTGTTCCCTACAGTTTCAAGATACAAGAGAGCGAGTGACATTACAACAGGTGACATTAAAGAGGTTAGGGTGTATTAATTATCTATGTCAAATGTGGAAATGGGTTTTTCTTTTAATAAAATCATAATAAAATAAATAAAAACATGAGAAACATGTTTTGGGGAGAGAGGGGGAGGGTGGGGGCAAATTGGAGTGGGTCCGGGGAGCGGGGAATGCCTAACGGCCTAGCAACCGCCCCACCTCATTGGGAATTATTTTTCTTCCTTCCCCTGCCCGCTGCCCGCCGCCTGCTTTCTTGATCTGCCTCCTCGCTCTCTCTCTCGCTCTCGCGCTCTCGCGCTCTCTCTCTCTCTCTCTCTCTCTCTCTCTCTGCTTCTTGTAGTAGCCACCGAATCCCTCTTCTTTCCTTGCACCCAATCGTTGCGAAACAATCACAACCACAGAATCCCCTGTTCTTGATCCAATCCCCCACCATTAACAATTTTCCTCACCCGAGTCTCCTTCTTCTTCTTCTTCTTCTTCTTCTTCTTGTTGCATGCAGCATCACTGCCTGCACGCATGCATCAGCACAGGCTAGGGGGCACTAGGCTTTGCAAGTCTTCATGTGCTGCCACCATTAGGGGTTGTTTAGGGATCTTGGGTGCAGGAGTTTCTGGCAGCCATGATGATGTTGCGAGTGGGGACCTCAGAGGCTGTAGTCAATGAGCAGAGGGTGAAGGAGCTTGACATGTGCAAGGAGATCAGGAGAGGGCAATATCATTCGGATGTGATGAGACGAGACGAGATGAGATGAGATTAGGGTTATAAAGTTCAGGGTTCGCCGGATGCATTAGGATTCGGAGGGAGGGGGATCGATGTGGCCACCCATGCCGACAGCAGCAGCAGCACTGATCATGATTCATGGAGGATGCCATGACATGTGTTTGTGAGGCGTAGAGTACGTAATAACATTGTGCTGATGCAGCAATTGCAGAGATTTTATGCATACACCTGCAAGCCTGAATCTGATGAAGCATGAAGGAGGAGCTCCGGGAGGCCAACCAACGGGAAGCAGATGAAAGAATATTATTCATCATAACCTATATTAACCGATCTTGGCAGGGATTGAAAATGGAGGGAACTCTACATAGAAGTTAATTAGTAGGTCAATATATATAGGGTTAAGGTCAGCATTTATCGTGTTTTATAGGAGAGTGCAGCTAGCCGTAGGGATAAGAGAGAGAGAGAGAGAGAGAGAGAAAATTTGGTTATAATAAAGACGAATCATGGGCTCGGCATATGAGCCAGCATTGAAGAAGGCCAGGATCTTCGAAGTGCCTGCAGCGCCGGAAGTGAATGGAAGTGGAGCTGCTGTTGTGAATGGGTTCGGGAGTAATATTGCTCTTGTGAATGATGGGAGTGTAAGCGGGGCGGATCAGCAAGCTGCTGCTCTGGCTGCATTGAATGGAGACTTGGAGTGCCGGCGGTTCAGTACCATGGAAGGATGCCCTTATGGAACCAAGTGCAGATTCAAGCATGGCGCCTCTGGTAACATACTTATATTACATCACATGCTTATCTATTGTGACACATGACTCATATGTATGCATTCTGTTCTACTCTCATGCATCATCTTTCCTCTGCATATACCTAGCGCAAGGGCCCTGAAAAGCTTGACATCACCTCTGTCCAGTACCTAGGGTAGGGATAGATGTTAACATTGGTGAAAGTGGCACATCTACCATTAACCTGCATATTGGGACATACGTGATGAACTTCAGGCCCTTGTGTTGAAATGCCCACTCACTCATTTGCATTCTCTTCCCTCTTCATGCATTATCCGCCACTGGAATCCAATGGACTAATGTCATATTCATTTGTCACCTTTGTGACATTCTAAGTTTCCATTGAGAGGGTGTCATATTTGTGACATTATTGTACTCAATAAAGTTGACATCAATGTAGTCAAAATACATTAGTGATCTCTCCTCTATATAAGGTAGACAACCTTTATTTGGTTACTTTTCTTAACCAGACCACCTATATTTGAGTGGTATGTGGTTAGGTGTGGCTCCAAAAATAGATACCAAAAAGACATATCTTCAAAAGTGACTGGACTATGCACTCAAAATATGACAATTGATCTAGGCTCAATAGTAAACATAAATGGGAGGGACCCATGACCATTTAATGAGCACAAGAATCTTCACTTTGATATTGACTAAGATATTCATACGAACTCTGAAAATTATCTCGATTTGGAGCTGCAAATAATCTTGTGCTAATTGCAAATTTCGTATCCTATAAGTGGGCTAGTCAGGAAATAATTATAATAGTAATAAAGTAACCATTTATGACCCATCTATCTTAAAGCACAATAGCACCCTGAATTGCTCTACGTCACCTCTGTCCAGTATGTAGGATAGGAGTAGATGGTACTCTTGGTGAAAGTGTAATATCGTAGATATTGATGCATAGCTAAGTGATGGACTTCGATTCAGGCCCTTGTGATGAAATACCACTTACTGCTTGCTTTGCCCCACTCACTCAACCACATGTCCCATTGACTGTGATACCCATTCACATTCATTCTGATGATCTCATCGATCTATGTGCTACATACTGCGTAATGCACAGGGGGGCTGACCTGAAGTTCCTCACCTCTCCCTCTCTCTCCCAATATCTAGGATAGGGGTAGATGTACACTTATCACCGAGTGGTACTATCTACCCCCAGTCCTAGATATTGGACAGAGGTGATGAACTTCAACCACATATCCCATAATTTGACTCATGAACCCCAATTGTGGGGTCCTCTCAGAACCAAGACAATGGTGATTGGGTTCTTGACCTACTTCTTGAAGATGTAAGACTCTTGAAGCCCATCATGAGTTGGCATACATATGTAGTGGACAACTCATGGTATTATTTGGAGTGAGTATGGTGATGCACAGATGATGAGCCTGTAATGTCCTCAATACACATTGATGATTCAATTTTACTTTTACAAAAGAGGAGCAACATGCTTGGAAAGAGGGCATGGAGAGGAATCCATTGATACTTTATTCTATAAATTAGAAAAGGTTCAAATTTTTGGTTTCGGTTTTGAAACAAGTTTGTGTGAAGCTGTGTAAAGCAGAGGTCATCGTCTAGACCCTCAACGAATTTTTTTCACTTATTAGCAAAATTATATTCTCTTTTAGTATTTACACTCATAAAATTCATTATAGTACAAAAGCAGCTCAAGACTAGTGCTTGCTAAAAACAATTTAGCAGCCCCAAAGTCTTAACCGCATGAAAAAAAGAAGATGAACAACTTATTACTCAATTATGATAACATACACAGTGAGGATAGGCACATACCTATATTATATATCAACCACTTTATCAGTTTACCACTTCACCACATATTTCCCCAAGTGGTAAATTGTCCAAATCTTCTGATGTATTTACCCTTCTTTGATTGGTATCCTTGTCTAGTACCTTTGACTAGTATCATAGAGCTTCATGTTGGTTATTGGTATTTGATTTCAATATTGTAAGGAAAGAATATTATTTCCTTGGGTGGGATATGTAAGTGAGATTGCCTCATATTGTGGGCATGATTGTTTGCAGACGAGAGAAATATGGAGCAACCTGTGTCTGCTCTAGGAAGCAAAACCAAGCCATGCACCAAATTCTTCAGGTATGTTCCTTTGATCACATGACCCATGAATACTCCCCTCAATTATGATATAATAGAGGGCACCCTATTTATCTTTACTATTGTTGGAATGTTGTTTCCACATGGGATTCAAGTGGGTCTCAACAAATGTATGAAAAACACATGGCAAGGTGTGATAGGAAATTTGCAATTCTCCATCAGAATAGAGAGCCCTTTACTATATATTCTGAGCAGCTCTGGTAGCAGCATTGACACCTGCAGCTTCACGCACGCTCTGCAACTTTCAGGGCGTTTAGGATTGACGTTGAGCCTAGTAATTAAGTATCACACCCTGGCCAGAAATACTGATGTGAGGAGGACCATCGTCTAAGGTAAATTGTTAAAAGCTATCCATTGGGATGAATTACCGCATAATATGGATTGCCAATATCTCAGTGCAGTCAGTCTAGTGAGGGTCACTTTTCAAATCGCATTCCATATCGATTAATGTTTATTTAATTATGGACTATTTCTTTCAGAGGGGTACGCGTCACCTGTAGTAACTTCAATGTAGGCTATCAGTTGGCCAGTCACTAGTACTTCAAAATCAAGCAGAATCAATTGTACAGTTTCTTTTGGATTTCCCCCTTTGGGACCAATGATCAACCCACCCAGCAGCTAGCCAGGCCCGTGTTGACGATAGTGACCATGTGGTTTTGATCACAATTAATAAACATAAATTCACGACCAGTCGTATTAGTATCCTATTGATTTTGTTTACCAGGTAAAGATTTGTGGCTGGCTACTGAAATTTGATCGGTCTCTGGCACAATTAAATCTTTAATTCAAGCTTGAAATATGGTCTCTTAGGAAGTAGATAATAGATATCCTGCTGAAAACTAACTTGCCTCCTATTACCCTAGAGCAATATTCTGGCTCTACTGATAACAGATATTCCATTGTCTCAAAACAAATAAATAAAAGTTATTATCAACTAGTTGTCTGTCAACATGCTACCTTGAACTCTCCAAAAGTTTTTCAGGTCTCTAGGTTAAGGGCCACTTGACACTATGGCCAAGGGCCTTGCCTGTGAACATAAAGTTTTGTGGGCCCTTGAAACTCATCCAAAGGCCGTACCATGGAGAATTAAAATTGAATACCTTGTGGTCAAGGGCCTTCAAGTGTATTGTAAAGACCATATGCAACGGGGCTCTCAACTAAATACTATTTCATTATCATCTAGTTTATTTGGGCCTTTTTACATAAATAGTGATAATAAATCAAGGGTTAAAATATTTTTAAATGTCATGGGCTCCCGGTTTTGTGTTAGACTCGCCTCTTTGAGATCAACTTGGCATAAAATTTGGAAAGCATGAAATCATCCATTGCATGCCATGTAGGACTTCATTTAGGTTTTTCATCCATTCAAGTTTCCGTGGTCCCTTGGCCCTAAAGTTCTAGTTAAGCCAAATTTCAACTTCCTCAATAAGGGAGAATCTTCCAAAAAATGTGAGATTTCTATCACTCACCAAGGACCGCTATGGGACCATGTGGTCTTAACCCTAGAGCTGTAGTTCTCTTCAACCATATAAATTTATGATTTTCTACAATGATAGATGCTAGAATCACATTCATAGATTTCATAACATCTACATAGTGGAAGAAATTCTATTGAAGACCACTCATTTAGATATGCTTAAAACATCCAGTTGCCAGCATTTTGTGCAACCACTCTGTTTTGAATCAAATTCACATAACTGCAGAAACGCATTCATTTCAGATTTATGATATTCAGCCTATCTGAGTCAGCTGTTGGTTGAAAAATTTGTGATTGATTGTCCACATTGTTCTTACCTTACCTATGTAGGAACAACCCTGTAATAAAGACAAGGGAAAATGACATTCTCTTAGCTGCATTTGCCCAGCCTGCATGGCATAGGGAGGATGATAAGACATGACCTGTAACTTATCAAACTAAAGATCTTCTGATGGGCTTACTAATCTTTCTGATAGTAGCTGGTCTGAAAAATCTGATCATTTAGATTCTGATAATTCTGCCTTTCAGACTTCCTCCTTAGCCATTGTTCTGGCAAGGTCAAAAGGGAGGCTGTGTCTGTGAGCCTTTGTATTTTGGGTCAAGGCCTTTGGCTTACTACTAATGAGTCCTGCTGCTACTTCAGTAATTTAGACATTGTAAGCCATGTACAGTCCTCCTGGTTTGAAGTTACTTCTTATGCCACTGAATAAATGTCATATTTATTGGTTTCTATTTTGTACTCTCTAAATTTATGTGATTAAAAGCATAGGCCATCGACTATCACAGACTACAGTTCTACCATCTCTCCTTATTACCACCTAGTCCTTAGTTTTTAATCATCCTCTATATTGGTTCATTTTCAAAGTCGGTAGTCAAGGACACTTACTTAATAGAACTTGTTCAAGGCCTGCCTCTTAGGGTCTATTGGATCAGCGATATTACATAATGACAGATTAGTAGCTACTAGGCCTTTCCTCTCTTTCTTATTAAGCAAGATATTTTTCAAATAGGATCCTGATAGAAAGCTTAAGATATTTTCAATTGTTTACTTTGATTAATGAGAAGATCCAAAGAATTCTGTAACACTGGGTGGCAAGCAATTATGCGTTACAAGATTCTGGATTTGACCAAGATTGGAAGGAGTTTTACCTATTTTTCTCTATATTGTACTAAATATTTTCATCCATGCCATATCAACAACACATTTAAGAAGTCTTCCTTGCAGATTCAGCATTGCAATTTGCATCTTGAATTAATGTTGGTGGCTTTTACTTGACCTCCAGAGGTGTCACTAACCATTTCTTACAGTTGGAAATACTCCTCTACTCCCATAGTCCATTTTGTAAATTGTCGCAATTCATATGGAGATATTTTTCAGTTGCTTACTCAATGTTCGTAATAACTGCCAAGAAAGAATCTCAAGTCCTGAGCTTCTGATATCTGAGATGTGATGTAGATTAATGGTGCTCTTGAACTACACAGTACAGAGCTCAGTGTATATTCAAGACAAACCTTCAAAGAAATCTCAGTTAAATACAATGTACCAATTTTGGGCACCAAATTAACATCTCACAAGTTCAAATCACCCCCTAACTTTCCACAAGAATTCTATATGGTTCTCACGATGTCTTATCAGTTTTAGCACCATAATAGCCACTATCAATTGCAAGTTCCTCCACTACCTTGAGATAATGGTCCATTTAAGACTCTCTTCAAGAATCCATCCACCATGGCTATCACAAAATAAATTGTCAAAAAAGTATCTATTTATAGACTATAAGTCATATTGTGAGAGCATTCCAACATTATAGAGTGTTGAGTCCTCTCAATAATCCATGAACCAATACTTATGCACTGATTCGATTGCTCTGCTGCATCCATTCTTTTCTTTGTTTTGTCCTTCCTAGCATAAGGATGCTTTTGTAGACTAATTGATTTAAGGAAGTGGGCGTAATTCACTAACCCATCTTAAACGGACACTTGTATTTGAGCGGTAGGTGGTTAGGTGTGGATCTCATAATGGACAAAAAGATGTGTGCTCAAAAGAGATTGGACTACCGTGCTCAAATTTTGTTAACAAGTGTAGGCTCAATAGTAAACATAATTAGGGGGACTTGTATGACCCTTTAATAAGAATATGAATCATATCTTCATATGAGCTCCAAAAACTATGAGGGATTGATTTAGGGATGTGGATACAATTCGGATTTGCTAACCATCTTGCATTAATTACTTGGTTTATATGCTACAAGAATTGGGTGCTAAAAGTGTCCGTTTATGGCCCACTTCCTTCATAAGTCATATTGTGAGAGCATTCTAACATTATAGAGCCTAAATAATCTCAATAATCCATGACCCAAGAATCATATATTGATTTGTTGCAACCAATATTTTTCTACGTTTTGTTCTAACATAAGGGTTCTTCTATAAACTAATTTGACTATTTGTGTTGGATACACAGCACATCCGGGTGCCCATATGGTGAGGGTTGCCATTTTTTGCACTACGTTCCGGGCGGGATTGCGGCTTTGGGTCTTGTACCCTTGGGAATGACTACATCCACCACAACAGGGGCAATTTTGACCCCCACATCAGGTGTGTTACGCACCACGATTGGTGGGTTTGGGCCAACTACATCTTCCCCCATCCCCACATTGAGCTCATCTAGTGACCCGAGTGTCACCGTAGGGGGTTACAAAACAAGGTTGTGCAACAAGTTCAATACCGCAGAAGGTTGTCGATTTGGGGATAGGTGTCATTTTGCTCACGGGAAGAGCGATTTGCGACCCTCCAATGTTCGCTGCAATGACCTTGACTACATGGTAAGTGCATACTCTTACCCTTCTCTTCACACCTTTCTTTGCTACCAAGCCTAAATCCCATTATTTATGTTTTGCAATGACAGGAATTGTGATGTCTTCATTTTGATTCTCTTCCACAAGATGGTTGCAAACGTAGATTGTAGAACCATCTAGTAGAAGAAAATTACACTAGATATCCGATTTAGTGTGGCATCAAAATTGATGTGCCATGTTAATTAGGACTAGTCTTCTTGACTTGTCATGTAACATTAAATATCATATATTACCTTCTCGAGTTGCCACCCATTTGTCACAAGACAATAGTTGTGGGTTGATGATACATAGTATGGGCCACAAAAATAGATGTTTAGTGTAGTGGTAAGACCATGTGGACATTGAGTTGTAGATTGTAACATTGTTGTTGGCCATAGTCATATTGTGGAAACCAACACAGACATATATAATTGAATGAATGAACATGACCAACTTAATGAAATTGAAAGAACCAAGGATGGAATTCTTCTTCAGCTTCGATCATGACCAAGAATATTGAGCATGGAAATTCTCGCTGCAGCTAAGTAAAGTAGGATAAATTTTATCAAACTCATGGATGCACTAGAAAATTAACTGTAGAACCCTGTATGTACAGTTTTCAATCCTCTGGCAGGAATTGAACTATAATCAAATTAAGGGTTGGGTGGGTGGGGTAATACTTGCTAGTTAGGAAAATTCTAAATGATAAAGCAAATACCACTTTGACGTTTGGTCCCTTTGGATCATGCTTCAGAAAACGAGAGCCGACTTGAAGTCTTCAATTCAAGAAAAGATCATATATTTAAGTTGTATTGGAGGACAGAAACCTCAAGTTAGTAAAACTACTCAACTTAACCAAATGTTTATGGACTTGACCACTCTGCCACCTTCTCGGAGCAGGAAAAAAATTTATACATCATTATGTAATACAAAAAGATTGAAACTTGGTTTTACTGAACATATATGCAAATATAAACACTTTCTTCAGAGTTCCTAAATACAAATTGGTCAAATTGATTGGTGGAAAACCTCTTTCACAATTGCACTATAATTTGTAAGTTTGATGACCTATGCCCCTAGAGCAATTTATATCTTATGAAAGAAAAAATGAACATTTATATCCTATCTTACTAAAGGTATGTGAATCGGGGATAATCTAAATTATAGCCAACTTGTTGTTGGATAATATTTTGTTGGTATACTTAGGTGAAGTCTATATTTCAATGGTCACATTAAGCCCTATAATAGCAATAGAATCTATTAACTCTGCAATCATGTAAACAACTTAATCTCACTTTGAATCCCCAAACCCACTTCGTAAAGTTTTAATTATTATCCAATTTAACAAAATCAAAGACCCACATACCATTATGCTCAATCAAGATACTCTTGGTCGTTCTGGGAATGCAAACTTTTCCAACAAGTATATAGCATAGGGCTTAAACTATTGTGCATTTTGAGTTGGGTCACGTTGAAATGAACTCAAAGGTGTCTGTTCTTATAAATGCATCCAAAATAATCACGTTAAAAATCATAAGATTCAAATATGCTCTTAAAAGATTAATCCAATCACTTGTATTCTATTGTTAAAGCAAAATGCACATTTGTTAGATACATCCAAAGTCGTACATGGCATCTAGATGAAGAGTCACTAGGTTGAACTTGACTTTTGAGGTTCTGTTAAAATATTAATCATATGCACATTGCATGATCATCGATTTGGGGCGTCTATAATCAAAAAATTAAGATTAAAATTAAGCATCTATGGATGGATGAGACCATGGGTGAGTAGAATAGTGTCCAGACAAAGGTTTGAAACAATCAAACCTTGGATAAGTTAAGTGCAATCAACTTCCACTTGTGGAAGCATATATTTCATGACTTGACCATTGTGAGGCCCGAAACTGTCTTGGGTTCTTTACATGTGAATACTGAAAGGTTGCAAGGCTAAGGGTGCCTTGTTACCTTGTTTTTTCAATGGTCCATGCCACCTTGGATCCTCAACTCTAATGCAAGAGGCCCTATGTGCTCTACTCCCAAATCCTTGACCTTGACCAAGGTTGTAGAGTTGCTTTTCCTTGCTACAATACAAGTGGCACGTGTGCATGGCGATGAGCAAGGACACTGGGTACTATAAAAAATAAATTAAATGTTATATATATGAGGCAATCATCATGGTAAGGGTTGATTGAGATTATGGGGCGTTCATTTGTTGACACAATCCACCTTCATAGTAAATATATATCCCAGTTTGATTCTTCTAACATTCCAAAATGTAAGGCAGATGTTGTGTGTTTAATATATTTTACGGATCATAGGATGTGCATGACTTGTACATGCATAAACTTGGATTTCAATTCATGACATGTATCCTTGGTGTGCGGTAAAAGCATGGTGCAAATTTGTTGTTAATTCAGTCAAATATGAGTCCCACATAATTACATCAGGTGGTTGACTCCATGATTCATCGGACTATACGATGATTTCTCTCATTTTCACCCTCTCGCATGTTAGATGTCGTAAACACGGTAATGCCCAAGGAGATTTTAGATTGTTGTTACAGTATGAATGTATGTGATTTGGTATATTTAGATATGCATAGTTATGAACAATACTATGGATAATAGGTCCCAATATCATCCTAGGAATCTAATATAATTGAATTTAATGTGGGAATTTCCAGCAAGGAACATACACAAGCAATGGTGGAGCCGGAGGGACCCACCTCCTCCCGCCAGTGGCATCGGCAATCTACTATGGCGAACCTACCCCTCCAGGTGTGGCAGCGTCGGCAGCCACATTTGGAGTATTGAGTAGCACCAGTACAAAGATGTGCATTGACGCGGTTCTCGCAGGAGCCATAATCGGCAAAGCCGGTGCAAATGTGAAACAAATCAGTCGTCTCACAGGTATGCATCCATCACAAAAGCGTTATGGATTCACGCAAATCATTGTTCTAACTTTAGCAAGAGAATTCCATATTATTCAATCTCACAAAATTTGTAAATCAGAAGGTTTTTTACTAGCTAGGAAGGAATGGGCGCATTGCTAGCCAACTTCAATCATTATTGTGTTTAGCTATTATTTACATATTTGTACACTACATTGAAAACTTTGGGCCATAGTTTTGAACTTATTTTCACACCAAAAACATTGGAGATAATATTGTGGGTGCACATCATTTATCAACCTATAGTATTTAATACCAGATTTTCATATTGTAGGTTGTAATATTTCTATTGGATTGAAAATAATGTGCATTTGGAAAACTTCCAACCTAGGGGAAGGAGGTGGCTACCTATATCATGCACTACGGGAATTGCATGGTCTTGCCACTAATTCTCTTCCACTAAATGGTTCCAAAATCTATGAATGTGGATTTGACGTCTACAAAGTGCATAGATCATAGAACCGGTTGGTGAAAGAAAACTACACCATTTATGGTTTAGTGTGACCTACTCTTTGAAATTACACAATGTTATAACTATGTACTGTAGCTCTCATTAGTTTTCAGCAAAGATTAAATTGGTTGGTTGGACATTAGAGAACATTAACATCTTTACTTCGTAGAAACTTACATCAACAATAAAAAGTTATAGCATTGTGTAATTCTGAATAGTAAGTGACACTAAATATCATAAACAGTGTAGTGATAAAGCCACGTGATTCCTGTAACAGTAGAGACATGACAAATGTGAGTAGAATTTCACTTTCATACATGATAATGTACATTGTGGATCACACTATAAGGTTGCCCATGGTAAGTCACACTGTACATCTGTCCACACTATTTACCATAATCAGTTCCATAAACCCTCGTTCTTTTCTACATTCAGATATTTTCCAGGTATACAGATTACATTGTTATTTTCACAACTAGGTTTGTTGATGGCTATGTTGAGTATCACATCATCATTATTATTATTATGATTATTATTGCTTGTCGATGAGTATATTTTGTTGAGTGAACCCTCTCCCTTTTTTACATTCAGATAATTTCAGATAAACAAACTATTACGTTATCACCACAACGAGGTTCGTTGATGGCTTAAATTGTTGAGTATCACATCATCTTCATCATTAGTAGTAGTAGTAGTATCAGTATTAGTATTGCCTGTTAAGTATTGGTTTGATGATGTCATAAGGAGAGGTAATTTTGCAGGTTGCAAGCTTTCAATTCAAGACCATGAAACGGATACAAGCATGCGTTGCGTGGAGATGGAAGGCTCGTACGAACAGATTGAACGCGCAACGGACATGGTTCGACAGTTTTTATCGCACCGAGAAGTGGTGCCGCAACGGACCGCGTCCCTCACTTCACACAACTTCAAAACCAAGTTGTGTGAGAATTTTGGGCAGGGCACATGCACGTTCGCGGATCGTTGCCATTTTGCCCACGGCGCTCATGAGCTTCGGTTTGTGAAGAGATCGTGACACTTGATCAATCACCATGGTACTAGACACTGTGTATTAATTCCTCTTCTTTGCTAATCAGCCTCTTTCTTTGTCCAGGTTCTGAAAATTATCACAGATTTGTGCAACAGTTTTTCTTTCGTCTTCATATGATTGTCAAACAAGTTACTGGAATTAGTGCACCCCTTACCAGTGAGGGCAATAAGAAATGAATCCCATAGCCATAAGACTGAGTCCACAATCCTAGACAGTAGGTAAGCACAGATATACACTCATACACACAAGTTTATTATTATCTGCCCTGGTTGGGTACCAGTGTAGAAAATTACCACTGGGATCTGGATGTTCAGGACAACTGATTCACCTCTGAAGGGTACAGAATAACCCTGGGGAGGTAGGATGCATGTGAAAGTAAGTATATGTTTCAAGAACTCCCTGTTTATTTTTACTTGAGGTGTTAATTAGATCTGATGATTCAGTGCACAGTTTTTGTTGCAGTGAACAGTTGTGGTTCAAACACTGCCATCGGTATGCCACACAACATCATGGCCCTTACAATATTGTACTCAGTCGGAAATGAACCACACCTATCACACTCTGCTTTCGTCCCTAACCTCAACAGTGACAATGAATATGAAGATAATCGTAACTTTTACTTTTACCAAGTTGCATTGAGGTAATTGTTACCTACTCTTGGGTGCATTATTACCAGGAGAAACTCTCACAAAGAGATTCTAACCCAATTTCGGAAGTAAATCAAATCATGTCTGACACATGATTAAAACCTTGGTTTCAATTTTTAAATGACATCTGAGAACACAAACGGAAATTGATTGATTCCCCTTCAAGCTGCCCCCAACCTCCAAAACCGGGCATCACGAACCGGGATTATGACAGATAGTCCTTTCAAAAAGATGTGTATCTTAGCAGAAACCTAGTCAAGCTTGAAACTGCTTAATCTCTCAGGTGTTGTGAAGTTGAACTCACACCAAGGTCATTGTAGGCTTGGACTTCTGATGGACAAATTCTACATACATGACCAAAGTGGATTTTGTTGGCCAAATTATAGGGTAATGGTTCAAGCCTACCTCTGAAGTTGGGCCTAACAAAAGTACAGCGGCCACTACATCAAAACTTACAACTGTTGATATTGGACAAGAGGTCCCAAATGACAGATCTTCATTGAAAAAAGAGACAATCTCAACTAGGATCACACCTGGTACAGTTTATTTGTCAAAGAGACAAATCGCTGCATCTTCCCGTTTAAAACGTTTAATTGCACCCTCACACATAACAAAGTAAAGCTTTCGAATTGTGGGAAATGCTAATAAAGTATTGGATATAGTTTAGCTTCATTTTGACCATGGCAATTCAAGAATCTTGCCATCTCATAGTTGTTATTTCCACAAATCGAATTCACTAAAACCTAAACAAGTTATTTGCTGGAATCCATCTTTCCCGGGCTTGACACTCAGGTAACCCATATGGGCACCATGTGTTCAGTCTCCTTAGTTGGAGGCCTATATTTGAGTGGTTTATCATCACACATGTAGTTGAGAATGGACATCAAAAAGACGTGTCACAATGAGATTGGACTATGTGATCCATATATAGGCATCATTCTAGACTCGGGATTTGACAGAATTGAGAAACCTCACTTCAGCCTCTTATGACTTTTGCACTTTAACTCCGCGTCTGAAACTTGAAATGACAAACCTTCGTGACTTACAATTGCTTACCTTAGATAGTTCCAGTTCCGATCAAAACAGCCACATTTGTTTGTGAAGTTGGAAATGCCCACAGTAGGGCCGCATACCTTACAAACCAATTAGGCCATCCCACAGTTGAGAGTTTGAATGTGTACCTATGGTGCCCTAGCATTTATTTACCAAAGGAGACAGGCAAGGAAATTGTGCATATGCAGGTACCTTTTGGATTCCTCTAAATCACAATATCTACTCATTGTATAATGAATTTGTCGAGAACGACAACAACTAATTATACGACTAAACTAAACTAAACTAAAGCGAAGCTAAAATCCAAATCTCACCTTTGTCAGAATTAATTACCCTAGCCAACTCAACTGAAATTACCTGTTCGCGGCAGCAACTCCATGTATCTGATGACGGTCATTTAACTGGCAGCTGCTATATACGGTTGAATCTAAGTAATTAATCGCATGCTAATAATATGTATCAAACAGCATGAATTTAAATTCTCGGTGGACCAAGAATTGGTGTGTGAAAATGCCGTTGTGTGCAGTAAGAACGGAATCTAGCGTTGGCATTGGGAACTGGGGCTCGTAGCTAGGCTGGTGTCAGATTGCATAAGCATTTAAATGTTGAAAACAGGGAGGTAGATATACTGTTGTTTCATGCCTTCAGAGTCTTACTTTTAGGTTTCCAAAGTGATATCTAGCTTTGTCAGGGTTTAGGGTTGTCTGATTAGGGTTCACCAGAGGTATATCTACAATTTGGAACTATCAGCATCTCCAGAACCACTTGCACATCCATAATTTCTCTCTCCTGCAATTCTATCATTCGAGGACCACAGCACTTAAAATAGACACACCAAAACCATATTCCCAACAAAATTGAAGCCGGGTATATTTATAAGCAGCCAGCTTTCTTTGAACGTGTTCCAAACTTACTCAAAAATGACCTTCAATTCTGAAAGTGTGACAAAATTACCATTCTCTGCGAAGGAATCCCCAAAAACTCAGCAGAAGGCAGTACTCACTCAAGATTCAATGAAAGTAGGAGGGTCGGAGATGGATGGAAGAGTGAAATAGCCTCTGTACAAAGACTGGAATAGAGACCAGACACACATAAGTGAGAGTTCAACTTAAATGTCAAGTATGCTGATACCAGTCTGTGGTGTGGATTTTCTGGACTTGCAATGTCGGGAGGCATGCAACCCTTGCTCAAATCCTTCCAAAAACCACTTAACCTTCACAGCAAAGTAGTCCAACTGCCACTCCTCTTCTCTGCTCTTCTCTTCTCTTCTCTTCTCTTCTCCTCCAGTCATCATCCTCGGGCAAACCCCCCACCTTGACTTGACCACCTAATAGGAAGATCGATCATCTATGCTGCTGCTGGGGCATATTACTAGACCTATGTCCCCCTGATGAAGACGAAGAAGAAGCTCTAGGTTGGCCCCCGGCCACTCCCATATCTAAATCTTGTGCAGTAGAATCTTGACTATTACCATTTCCTAATGAAGCCCGCTCTCCATTCCGGGGCACCCGACTGTGATCCTCCTGTGATGAGCTGTTGTTGTTGTTGTTGTTGTTGTTTGTCAGGACTCGGCTCGATTGATGAACAGCTGCAACAGTCGCGGGTATAGAGGAATTTTTACCATTTCTTGGTGGGCGAAATATCAGAGGCAGATAGTCATCTGTGTCGCAAGCAAATCGAGAATTCTTGAAATGTTCCTCTAAAGCAATTCGCCCCTGTTTAGTGTCATCAAAATAGATGGAGGTTAATATGTCATTTTTCTTAACTTCGTTGCCATCAGTGCCGTTAACAATTCGATAATTCTTGCAATGTTCCATTAAAGCAGCCAGTCCCTGTTTGTTGACATTAAGAAGGATAAAGTGTCAGCAAAATAGACGCAGTTAACATGACATTTCTCTTAACTCATTGCCATACGCTCATGATCAGGACAGATTTCAGGGAAACAGAAATAAGACTTTACCTGCACTCTTGCATATGTCACATGACATACTTTTCGTGAATTAAAAGCCTCCCATTGTTGAGCATGAAAGGCCTTATAAAGTCGATAAGTAGCCTGTACTGTCGTGAAATTAACAAATGCATACCCCAGATTACACCTATTTCTGCAATACCAGGGCCAGTGTCAGTGGACCAAGCACTTGTCTCAATGCAAACCGCACAATCTATGTCAATTATTTTAGATAAATCAGTGGCAAGCAGAACCTCAAAACCTAACCTTGCACTTCTGTGCCCTGACAGTCGCTCATTAAAAAAAATTCAGCATCATTTTAAACTCGATCAGTGATGTTGCGCTGGTGGTGGTTCTTACAAACATGTTTTAGGAGAATAAACGTCTTGCCACAGGGACAAACACAAACACACGGCACCTACTAACCAATTATAAGAACTACACCAGGTGAGTTGGGCATTGTTTCCACTTCAAAGAACACCAGAACCTTAAGGTCACAGAAATGAGGCGATCAAGAAAAGAGAGCGTCTTACTTGAAATCTATGGGAAGGTAAACAAAATCATAAGCAGATTCTGGTTCTTTAGGCTCCAGATGTGAATTGCTAAACAAGCAGTGCTGGTCAAGAAGCTGAAGCAGCATCGCCTGACTGGCGAAAGCAACACAATTCCAAAGAGAACCTTAGTTATCTCTTCCAGCAAAACATGAAACATGCAAAACAAAACTTTGAAGGGAAAATATGTAAGTCACTTGCAACCGAGGACAGACAAACCTTGAATACAATACCACCATAAACCTTGACCAGAGAGAATACCAGACTACTAATAATCACAACTGATAGTTTCTGGGTAACTTGAACAACATCCTGCTATTCATATGATCTCATGAACCTCGGTGAGTGACAGGTAGGTTGAAGACTGCTGAGAACTACGGCAAGAAACACACCTGTATTTGTTAGGTATGTTCTTGATCATAAGAGTGGTCTTCGAAGTCTCATTTGCTTGCACTTCGCTTTCAACAAATATATACTGTGCTGGAATAGGATCTCGAGAGGAACACCTGGACGTTAAACCGGCCTTCCCACAGCGAGGACTATCTCTCATACTCAGCTTTCCTCCAGGCTGAGACGAATCTACTTTTCCAAAAGCACCACCATTTCCGTTTACGGAGACATTTCTCTTTCTACGTCCTGAAGCAGCATCCCCTCTTCCTTGGCCAACATTGCCACTTGGCCTTCCAAAACCCTGACAGTTATTGAAAGACTCAGCGGGCGATGCTGGTCCACTGTAGGCCATGCTAATGGCCCTTGCTGGAGCTCTACCATATGGTAAAGGCTCTGCCCCCCCAACAACCATGACTGGTTGGCCTGGACTTTGAGGACCTCCATGCATTGTGGCGTATGGAAATGGCTGTAATTGCCCGGCCGCACTGTTCCAGTGTTGTGGCTGCACCATGCCAATTGGTGCCATCGGTGTTCCCCCTGCAATAGAGCCAAGGCTTGCCAAATAAAACGGATGGCCACCATGTGGTAGGGTAAGAGGAGCAGCTCCCCCAGTATCACCATTCCATCCCAAAAACATGGGCTGTCCTCCAACTGGACCCCCTGCACCTGGTAACGTGGGCCTACTAGCACTAATAGGGAACAACGCATTCTGCTGCTGTGTCTGAGCTTGTTGAGCTTGCACTCTAGCCTTATGTGCTTGTCCACCTGGTCGACTGAACTCGATCTTCACACGCTTCCCACCAATCTCAGTGCCATCCAGTGCTTTCAGAGCTCGCGCAGCATCACGCACATCAAAGAACTCCACAAATTTGTGTTGCTTTTTAGCTGGAGTTTCCCGCAACTCTTTCACTGCACCTGCCTCATCACAAAACCTCCATGTCTTGAGTCACTGTAGGGATAGAGGACATCTCTCAAATAGATCTCTAGTGTGGAGTTTCAGTGACCAAACGTTTAAAAAATACACTGTATGCCACATGAAAATCAAAATACCACATATGCCACATCTAAATGTAGATCAGTACCCAAGAAACCTAAATAGAACATCTAATGTTTGACAAGCACTCGCTGACAAGCACAATATATGTCAGCTTGCAACCCCTGCAAGACACAGGAAACACCACTAAATGTCTGGGAAACACTGCCATGTGTGTCTAATTTCCATTCAAGTCAGTGACGTTGGTACTAATCATCTCCATGGCCAACTTCTTGCAGCCGCCATGATGATGAGACCTCAACAGATGCCGCACATTTTCGAACAAGGATGGGCATCACTAAGGGCCATAAACTGTGACCTTATTGCAGGGTTAAGTGAGCTATGTACTAGGACACTAATGCAGAGAGAGATTTACTTGCACAAATGAGTGCATTTGTGTGCAATACAAACGGATACTGGATGCTGCTGAGGTCTTCCACTTGAGCTAACATTGGATTGGTCAATTCACAATTAGCAATACTAAGTAAAATTGATACTAATCAGCAGATGCTATGTCAGCAGATTGATACTAATCATCTGGATGTGCCCGACTTCTTGCAGGCACATGCTAAACAGAGCTCGACAGATGCGGCATGCTTTCAAACAGGATTGGGTATCGATAAGAAATCATTACTGCAACGTTAGTGCAGGGATAAGTGAATTTTGTACTACGACACTCATGCAGATATAATCTACTGTTATAAGCGAAAAGGACATTCCACTGAAATGTAACAGGAGTTGCTGAGGTCTTCTTCCACTTAATCTAATCTGGCATTGAAGTACTCAATTCTGAATTAGCAATAATAAGTAGAATCATGGTCATGTGAACAGACTTACCAAATTACTCCAAACAAACTAACCTACCAAAACGGTTGGCTGTGACTGGAAGGAAAAGAGAAAGAAAAAAGAAGGGAGGGGAGTAGTAGTACTGCCATCATACATACCATGAGCCTCGAATACAACTTTCAGTTGATCCATCGTCGTCTCCACATCCAAGTTAAAAACCACCAGGGTGCCCTGATTCAGACCATCCGGGCCTGCCGCAGCTCCTACAGGAACCGTGTACTGAGCCCACATGACAGTTCCACCGATGAGACCCCTTGTGGAAGAAGAAGAGGTAGAAGTAGAAGAGGTAGTGGTGGTGGAGGATGAGGATGATGATGATGACGAACCCCCCACAACAATATTATTGTCCACAAGCACATTATTATTAGTATCCAAATGCTTGCCCGCATCCTGCCTCTCAAACGCCTGCAAGTCGGTGTGCTGCTGCTCACGAGAAGAGCAAGCACCTCCTCCTCCTCCCCCCCCTCCTCCTCGCTGCTGCTGCTGCTGATGTTTCTGCGACTGCTGAAACTGGTACTGCATCCGCTGCTGTTTGTTCAGATGCTGTTGTTGGATATCCCGCAGTGCATCTTTGGCATGGCGAAGATCATAGTAATGCACCGTAACCAAACCTTCCTGCCTTCTCTCGGAGCCTATAGCCCTCACCGGACCCCACTGCTCCATCTCCGTCTTCAGCTGTACATCATCCATATCCGGGGCCACACCATTCAGCAATATGGCACGGGAGACATGCTCCCTGCCTGTGATTGTAGGGTGGGACACTAAAGCTCCACTGGGCCCAGTGGGCAAACCCATCGACATGAAAGGCTGCATACTTGTGTACGTCCGCAATGTATGATGGTGAGGCTGCAACGGCTGGCCGATTCCCACAGGCGGGATGGCCATAATATTATGGGACGCTGCACCACCACCACTCTGAGCAGCAGCACCACCACCAACTGGGTGGCCCATGTCGGCCATTCCCAGATTCTCCCAGGCAGGAGACGGTGCACCGGAAACTGGAGCAAAACCCATGGATGCACCATTGCCATAGGGGAGAATGACGGAACCTGACGCAAAATCAGCGGGGCCATAGGCTGCAACCACCCGGCCGGTGTCCACTCCACCGGTATACACATGTGAAGAAGGGTCGAGAGAGTACGGTGCAGGTAAAGCCATGTAAGGGAGGCCAGGGGACGGGCACGGAGACGGCGACGGCGTGTATTCCGAAGGGGAGGGTGTATATTCCCGTGCATTGGGATCCAGCACCTTCCCGTCATTGCAATGACCTCCCGAGGGGGACATCGACATTGCGTGGCAGGATGGAGAGACCGCCAGCGTTGCGGGGAGAGAGAAATTATGATGATGGAGGTGATGATGGGAAGATGAGCCTGCTGTGTATTCATTCTCGGTAGACTGGTGGAGGTGATGGTGATGGTGATGGTGAATGCTTGCGAACTCGCTCTCCATGACGGTTTGGTCCGGGAGCTGCAGCGACGGTGGCGGTCTATATTCATGCAGCTTGGGAGGCGGTGGGGGTTTCGGGTCGTATGGCCTTAGTAGCTCGCAACTGCTGCTCAGGAAATCTGCCTGTTTATGCTGATGCTGGTGATGCTGTGCCTGCTGATGATGGGCTGGGATGATGTAATCTACAGGTCCCGGGTTGGTGTCAGCTTGCCTTGATAGCTCAGGAGGGCTGGACAATGAACGGGTTTCATCAACAACAACTCCACTGTCAATGCCCTCCGGGGCTGCTGATGAATCTCTCTCTTGCTGTTGCTGTTGCTGTTGCTGAAGATGATGCCCCGACTCCAAGCTCAACGCTTGGAGACCGGCCTGGAGGCTAGCCTCGTTATCCAGGGTGATGTTGGTGGTGGTGGCGGTGGTGGTTGTAGTTGTCCCACTATTGTTGTTGCCTGATCTCTCGTCGCTCACCATCTTCCTCTTCGTCTTCTTCTCCAAAGACGACGATACACTACTGGCAACTTGCACGGCGAGTGTTGTCAACACAGTTGTGCTGTCGAGACCAACGCTAGTTGTCAATGCCAAACTGCACACCTGCACATCGACACCCGCATTGGTTTTTACTCCCATACTCCACCGGGCTCCTTGCAAGTTCCTCCCCTCTTGAGAGCCCTCTCTCTCTCTCTCTCCCTCTCTCTTTTCTTCTCCCCCTTCTCTCAGACGGAGGCAGCAGCCACCATCATGCCAAAAGCCTCTCTAACACACACAAAAGTAAAAGTAGTAGTACGCGGGCTCCGCTCTAACCACCTGTTCACAAAACCCTCTTATGATGCTGCTGGTCGGCTTTCACCGCCTGTCTGTCTGTGGCTCCACAATTCATGAGGGCAGACGACCACGACCGTCCGTCCGGTTCGAAACTCCCAGCTCTCTCTCTCTCTCTCCCTCTCCCTCTCTCAAAGCCCGCGTCACAAAAGTACAGCAGTCGGAACCAACCTCCAACCTGCAATGCACCAGCAGCCTAAGTTCTCATCCTGGCACAATGCAAACTAGCGGGCGGGACAATGCGGGTGACTGACTGACTGACTATCCGTAAGCCTCTTGGAGCCTTTCAACCCTACAGCGGGACTCATGTCAAGAGTGAGAGCATATACAAAAGGAACCCACTCCCAACGTCTGCGAACGAGTACGGGCTACCTTCAGTAGTTCCCCGACCCGTTCATTGGACGCAGCAGCTGATCCGACCAACTTCGGTCCTTGCCTCTTTCTCCTCTCAAGGACAGCGGAAAGAAGAAGAAGGAAGGGGCAAAAAATAGTTGCAAGGCGAAAAAGAGCGCCAAGCAAAGAAACCCGACCCAATCCCGCGCCAACGCAAGGCGAGGGGAGGCTTCCACCCCAAAACCTTTCAGTTGCAGCAAGAAAGAAAGGTTGGCGCCGGGCGGCAATGCTACGGTGCGGGCAAAAAGCTGTAGGTGCAGGAGAATTTGGATCCCCTCGCGAAATTGCAGTGCACACCGCGCGCGCATGCAATGCGTGCGGGATGGCCTGCCCTTCCCAGCGCCCCCAGGACCCCACAGTATTATGATGATGGTGATGTTTATATATTCAACAAGCGTCTTCTTATCTTACCTTACCTTTCCCCCGCACATGCATCTGATATACACACACACTCTCTCGCAGGCAGGCAGTGCAGTCGCTCGCTCCCGGGCCTGCCCTCGCCCGCTCCCCACGATGGGATCACCGTGGCCCCCAAACTCACTCCACACTCAACTCAAGAACCTTCGATCGCCCACCTCCACCTCACTCCCTCCCCCTCCCCTCCCTCTTCACCCCACCCCAAACCAAAACACCCTCCAAACTCAACTCGCCGCTTCTCAACTCCACTCCACTCTACTCTACTCAACTCAACTCAACTAACTCAGATGAACCCGACCCAACCCAACCCAACCAAAGCACTCCTCCACCCCCACCCCACCCCCGCTCCCGTCACCACTCGTCCAGTTCTCCTCGCAAGAACACAGACAATTGCTTCCACCCGAACTCGTCCCACCTGTACCTAATCCCCCCGAAACGCGATCACCCCAATTCCCCCTCCCCCTCTCCCCCCTCGCTCGCGCGCGCGCGCTCCCCTCTCTTTCACGCACCCTGGCGCCGTCGCTGTGCCTCTGGCTCTGGCTCCTGCGCTCGCTCGCTCGCTTGCTCCATAACTGCGGAGCGCATGTGCGTATGCGAGTATGTACCTATGCGTGAGTCTATGTATGCGAGGCCAATTCCGCAAGTTGGCGGCGATCGGAGGGCGGGAGGCTGGCGGGGTTTGTAGCGAGGGACGCTTGATGAGCGAGGAGCCCAGGGAGGGAGAGAGAGAGAGAGAGAGAGGGAGGAAGAGAGAGAGAGAGGGAGAGAAGAGAGGGAGGGAGAGAGAGAGCGAAGAGTCACTCAGCCCTGCTGCATAGCGGAGGGAGAGGGAGACAAGACAAAGGGCCAAAAGGCTCGCTCCGCTCTAGGCTTACCAAAGGCGCAGGGGCAGGGCAGGGGCAGGCGCGGGCAGCGCACGGGCAGCCGGGCGAAGGCCCGGGTGCGCCCTGCCCTGCCCGGCGGGGCTGCCCGGGGGGGAGGGAGGAGGGGAGAGGCAGGGGCCAGGTGTGGCGGCGCTGGCAGGGACCAGTTGACGGCTTACTCTTTTCGTCCGATATGCCCGCTGCCCCGTTCCCTTGGTCGACTCCCGTTCCCCTCCCGTTCCCTCTGCTTGCGACGGGAGACGCTTGGGACGTGTGTTTTTTTACCCTCCGTCTCTCTCTCTTTCTCTTTCTCTCCCCGTCCCAAACATCCAAAGGGTTGTAAGAGTGTTGTTGTATGTGTGTAATATAGAGGTAGCTTAGAGGGCTCTCTATTCCGATTTTGGAAGAAGAAAAAATCAATTATTTCCCCTTCGAGTTTTGCCACGTGTCACGCGCGCGTTTTCCACGACCCCCGTGTATCCCGAGTGGAAACTACATTTTCAACACATGTAAAGATGAAATAGAGAGTCCTTGGCGGTATTTGTGATGTGGAGCGGGCAAAACCGTCATGTGTTGTGTTCCCGGCCCTGGGGTTTATGAGAATTAACTCAGCGTCGCCCAAGTTTTCTTATTGCTTACATTACCGTACACATGAAGAGTGGTGTCGGGCTATTGGGAACTGGCTTCCGATTTGTCCTACTAGGGTGGGCGGGCCAAGCCATGTAGCCTTGCGTAGGCCGATCCGGGACTTAGGACAGCGGGTCCCGTGCAAATGCCCACCGTAGTTTAGATCCCAAGTTTTGAGAGGTGGACAAAGGAGGTCCCAAAAGTTTCACCCAGCTCTCAAAACAGTCTCTGATTGCATGACGAGCTAACGAGCTCCTAGTAGAAAGGTTTCTTTTAAAAAAGGATCGAACCCATGATTTCGTCCCTCTCCGACAGACTTTTAAGTGGATGGCTCTAATGTCAAGGTTTTTTTACATGAAAGCCATTCGCCCATGGCTCTTGAGAATCTTTGGATTGTCATTGGCGGAGAGTGTCACGGCCCCTGGTTTTAGGTTACACGAGGGCGGTTTTGGACTCCAACCCATTTAAAATTTTAGTCGATGGAAAATCCACGTGGAATCCCACGTGGCAAGTGTGGATAATGTTGGTCATGGCTCTTGAGAATTGTTGATGTCTCATTGGTTGAGATTGTCATGGGCCCGTGTTTTAGGTTTACATGAGGACAATTTTGGACTACAACCCATAACATTTCTAGTGCATGAAAAATCGGCACAGAATTGCACATTGCAAGTATGGTTAACGTAGGCCATGATTGTAGGGGGGTTTTCCGGGCAACTCTTGAGGTAGGCATGGTGGAGGAATGTGCAGTAGGAAGTTGGGTGTACACTAAGGGCTTGTGACCTCCACTACACTGTTATGTTTAATCAATGCGGATTACCATTTGGAGTACCGCATTGCTGTAACATTTCAATGAGAGTATCATTCTCAACCCAAATAACACAAGTAGTTAGTATGCACAACAAATAACATGATGTAACTATTAAAAAACAATAATGTCGGTAAAAAGCTATAGCAACATGTAACTCCCAATGGTAACACACACTAATTAGACAAAATCAGTGTAGACTATGGGCAATATAGTCCATGGACTTCTCGATCCTCTCATCTGAAAAGCGGGGTACCATGGTTTCTATTTTGAAATCCATGGCTTAATGCCTTCAATGTAAACACATCCTTAGGTTATAATAACAATGACGTCTACTAACATTGTTTACGATATTTAGTGTCACTTAGTAAATGACATCACACCTCCATGGATGAAAATGTGCAACAAACCTCCGTGGGCCCGGGATCCCCCCCCCCCTCCTTTTCCTTCACTCCTTGGGCGTTTCCTTGCCCTCTCATACATTGTTTCAAGCTCTAGTCAGCTCTAGGAATTTAACTACGTGTTCCGAGGACATGATATGGGTGTGCAAGAAGCAATAGAATAACCCTAGGAAAATGAAATACGGATATATAGCTGCTAGTTGATCACTTTCATTTTCAAACTTCTACAATAAACGTTTTGAATTAGAAGAGATCGCATTGACAACCTAATTTTGTCCTTCAATTCACTTTCAATGGTTCAAGGTTTGAACCCTAAACCCAACCGGTCCCTATCCCCGGTTCTTCTTGGTTGTTGTTATGTGATTTCCGTAGGTTTTGTGGCGTCTTAAAATCAATGACCCAATTGGAGTGAGACCCGCGTGTTGTTTACTAGGCAACTCCTCTTCTTTTAAAACTAAGGTACGTTGTGGGTTCAATGTCCTTCATCAAATTACCAAATTTGAGTTGGTATATGGCAAGACTTGTAGTCGTTTTTGGACACCAAAAAGATGCTAGTTGCAATGACATTGTACCACGAGGCTCAATAGTTCACACAAATTTAAGAGATTCTTCACTTTGAATGTTTATAGTGTTTTCATTTTTACCTAGGTTATGAAACTTGACATGACAATCTTTGTGATCACAACCGCTGACCGTATAAGAAAGTTCACGAGTTGGTCTAGCGGTTGCATGTAAATGTTTGTGGAGTTTGGAGTGCAATAGAGTCACATACCCAAGTGTGTCCATGCCGCCCCACACTACATTTTGTAGAGAGAGAGAGAGAGAGTTGGTCCCACCGCTTTTTGTAGGATATTAAATATGCGATTAACAAAATAAGATTAGTAGATCCAAATGGAGGTCCCACCTATTTTTCCTCAATGTTTTCCAGAACCCATGGAAACATCTCATTCATTATCAAAGCGAAGATTATTTTCCTTATTGCATAATTATACATGTACTCAAACAAAACACCCCCTTATGTCGATTATCGGACCTATGATAATCAACAAAGTTTGAGCACATAATTCAGTCACTTTTAAACACGTGTCTTCTTGGTGTCCGCTTTTAGATCGACATCTAACGCCACACCACACCACTAATAACACGCATCCGGTTAAGAAAAGTAACGGGATCGGACATACTACTAAATCTCCTTACCACTACTTACAAACTTGCAATGGATAGTGCACTTCACGCTCCGAAAAGGTGAGTTATTTTGGTAGTTGAGGTGTGAACCGACGGTCTCCGGCGGGTGAAGTTGTTTTCATGTATAAATGGGTAAGCAAATGGAACAAAAGTAGAAAGAAATAGAAAGAAAACAAGAACAACGAAGAGATCAAACACACATGCCGGGTCGTGGTGTGAAAAATCATTCATAAATCGCCCAAGGATGCACCCGTGATGATATAATAGAAAACTTGGAATGGCGTATGAGCCAATTCCAAAGCACACTCAAAGTGGGCATCGATTCATGTAGAGGAGGATGTCATACAACTCGAGGTCCGTGAACACGTTCTAGTAGAATCGAGTCCCTTACAAGATCGAGGATTAATTCGTTCCCAATTGAATCTCAATAGACCGATTTGGGTTATGTGTTTCTATTTTAAAAAACAAACGCTCTAGCATTTACATGCTATAAAATGGTTTGCTACGTTTTCACTTTTACAAGAGACGAGTTTACGGAGACACCGTACATTGCTTCTTGGCCATTGTAATATACCATCCGGGTCGGGTAGTTTACACTATACACCCGTACACATAATATAGCCTTATTGATGCTCACACGATATTGGGTAGACCGGAACGCGAGATTAGGATCATGGAAACAAAGGGCGGCCCAAGGATTTGAGAAGCCTATTTATATACACACATTATAGATTGAGGGAGTAAGATACGAGAAGAGATCGTAGATGTGTATTATATGTTAATATAACCGGAACAATGCCAACATGTGTGGGGTTAAAAAAACGGGCTCGTTCCCATGCTCGTTCCCATGCTCGTTCTAAGTTGGGCGTTTGTTCCCCGCACCTATTTTAACTTGGCAATAACTCCATGGCCACTACTACAGTGGGATCGAAGTCTTAACTAACAGAATGGCCGGTCTCTATTTATGTATGTATAGATATACGTAATCTTATGATGTATGTGGGAGGTTCCAATTTTGAAACACATTGAAATGGAGGTTGTGAACAATGAACGGGGGGAGAATCGCCAACTACACTAAATTAGTGTCCTATTAGTGTGGGTGGAAATTTTAGTGTGAAAATAAGTAGTGTGGGCTGCACTAATTTCTAGTAGAGGTGAAATTAATGTGGGTCCAAGATCTCGGGTCTTTTTCTAAGTCAGCATGAAGACTTCCAACCAATGTCTTACGTGAAATAGAATAGTTGTCTTCTATCAAAAGTAGCACAAAAACAAGTAATCGCCCACATTAATTCCCTAGGAGAAAACCAATTACTATGGCTCACACTAATTTCCTATGATAAACTTGGTGTGGGTCAAAAGTTAACGTGTCCCACATTGATTCTCATTATGAGAATTAGCATCTGCTCTAGCAAATTATTGTGGCCCACACTAATAGGATTGTTTAGTGTAGTTACAAATAGATTGGTTGACTCAAAGAATTTAACATGTTGAAGTTCAAGACTCCAAGAAGATTACCCATCGTTTTTAGAGGAGTCGTTGGAACATGCCTCGAGCTATTAAAGAAAAACCGAAAGATCACAACATGTAACCGGTTCGAATTGGAAACACTGGGAATTTGACTGATATAAGGTATGTGAATGTAATTTGGTCCGTTTTTCATGTTCCCCGACTTCAACCGATTAGATTCACACGACGAAACTCGTGGTGCTTTAGTGAATCTATGATTTTATCTAAAGTGCATGTTCGTTGGCTTTGTCCCATATCATGGATAGTGGAGGCATTGTGGAGAATTGCCTTTGTGGGGGGGGGGGGAACATGGCCAAGCCTAATGCATGTCACAATGGGTAAGGTTTGTTGAAGCTCGATGAAAGCTCAATGGAAGCTCAATGAACATTTTCAATTTCATATGAATTAAAAAAATTACTTTTAAGAATGCCATTTTCGGACCAGGCCTCTCGTGGCAAAGACGAGACTCTTTGTCGATTTCTTTCACTGGATACATAGATCCTCCCAATTGTATTCATTGTCGAGTGTGGAGTAAATTATTAATAGTTGAAGAAGCAATCCAATCTCTTCTAAACACGTTTCTTTATAACATATTAGCTCCTTGATCCTCACCAAACCACCTACCGATCGAATGTCGAAGTCCAATCAAGAAAAACGAGCCACTTTAAAGGCCAATCTCTTACCTTAGGCCCCGAACTCTCCCCCATTGAAATACGACTTTCTTTTAAGTACAAACTACTAAAGATGTAAAGTTGTAGCAAGGGGCTTATTTTAATAAGATTTTGTTTAGAAAATAGTTTATTTAACAACGGAAAAGGGGACGCGATCACCCGTTTGAAGGAAGTTCCCATGCAACAACAACAAACAAGGGGCGGGGAAGGGCTCTCGTCCTCATAAACGGGCCATAACTCCACCGGCGACTGCCAAAGCGGTTAGTTGCTACTCTTGTGGGGAAAAGATGGATAAAGGGAGGCTCTATTTAACCGAATGATAAAGCTTGTCCCTCCCATGTCCCTCTCCCCCCCCCTCCCCCTCTCTCTCTATCTCTAACTATATATACATATATATATATATACATATCGGCTCCATAAAGAACACTTTCTTTTAAGAGTTTCAAATATGTATAAATAGACGCGCTCTTAAATAACGTACACAGGCTCCCCCGTGGATATAAAAGGTGGCGTGCTATTAGTACACCATGTCGTAAATGACGGGACGTGATCCCTTTGCCGGATCCCCCCACCCGTGTGCCAAATTTACCCCACTCGCAAAAGAAAGAAAGAGAGATCAAACGGTTTTATAATGCATTCCGTTTATAACCGGAAACTCCCTTCGAATATCATTTAATAACTGCGATTGAAAGACACCGAACGATCTCTACGGGTGGGTACCTAACTTACTTGCTTATAAAGACGGTGTGTTAGTTTTATTTGTTGTTCTTGAAACACCATATTGAATTGGAATAGAAGTAATGTTCGGAATGACGGCTACATGTTTACATCATGTTATACCATTTTTATCTTGTTTAGTTGTGTTTTGAATGTAAATAAAGACCCTCACATTTTCAAGAAACAAGATTGTAGTGAGAAGGGACTACGCACCCTCATAGAGGTGGAGTTTATTGTGTATGCCTCTCGTCCAAGTAAGTAACGTGGAAAAACTTGACCCCCTATAGGTTTGGTTGTCGAGTCGTTTGAAATGGTCTCGAGTAGACTGGTTCAAGGGGTTTTTGGAGCTGGTTTTGGTGTCGAATCGACTCAAAAGAAGTAACCTCCGGGCTGCATATTGTTTTAGGGTTTTGGTTTTTGGTTTTCTTAATGTCGGGTGAATGAGAGGTATGATCGTGTACGATTTTTTCTCTCTCCCCAAACCCATCTACTTACTTTGCATATGATAACAACTAATTTTAGAGCGTAATTAGGATAACCAACCACAAACCACCCCAAAAAACCATAGCCATTCGATGACGTATCCTCGATTCAAGTGAAGATTGTTCCATTCTTCATCTCACCTTCCCGTGTTGGGAGCCCTAATACCTAGCGTGTGCTCAACATTGACGTGAACAATATCATCCACCAAATTAGAAGTCACACATTATTAAGCTCGTTAAGGATCGTATGGTATGAATGCATGGAAATTTTTATTCAAAAGACACCTATTTAAGTTTAAGAACATTCATACTCAAGTGTTTTAGTGGGTGAATAACTTCTGGTTATTGTGACCAAGTTGTGGACATCTTTGGAGAGAGAGATGACCTTGGTCATAGATGCAAGCTTGTATGTGAACTAGGGGTTGGTTTATTGAAGGGATCGAGTGATAAACGAGTATTAGATGGGTTTTACACTATTATTCAATATAGTAATGGGAATATCCTTTAAGAAGTTGTGAGTTCAAAACCATGATGTGTTTATCTTCACCAAAGTTATAGTTTACTACACTAGACAAGATTGATAAATAGACCCACCTTTTGGTCACACAACTTGGAGTTATTCGTTGGGATTAGAATGACTTACTTATCCAACTTGATTGATGTAACAACAATTTTGAAGAATATAACATGTCCACATATATTTGGATAAGTAAAAAAAATGCATGTCACCCAAGTTCATGTAAATACCCTCATTTTACGTCTTTCATATTTACATAGGTATATTGAGCATGTTGCATTTGCTTCGTAGCCTTCATTTGTATGAAATTGAATATGCATTTGAAAGTGAGATTACCGTCATACTATTTTTTTTTTAAACCACCGATGTGATTTTTTTACTTGTATTTATCACAAGTTGCAAAGAATACGTTAATTGGTTATATGTGTTTATGAAACAATGTGGTGTTAAACTGCAACTTTTGATTTATTTATTCATGTGAATTTAGCAGAAAAGATAGTGAAATTTTTCATTTATAAAAAATAAAATAAAATCCTAGAGTATGTTGTGAGACTTTTATGCTATATAAAGTATGTTAGAATTTAAAAGAATTTGAGCATTAAATTTAAATTCGATCTATGATTTAACCACGTAATTTGTATCTGCAATTTACCCCAAAATCTAGGTTCTTGAAACTTTCAAAGTGAAATCTAGCATCCAAGATGATCGATGCGTTACTAAAACAATAAAATTAAACATTGTCCTATTTATTTATGTGAAAGAAAGTCACAATCATAAGCATGTTCACAATAATCTTACTCTTGAAAACATTGTAGGGTATTTCTAAGGAATCAACCGATTTGAAGCCATCATGATGTACTTTAAGACCTAGTAGCGTTTTGGTTTCCTGGGCTCTAAAATCAATTTCATTTCATAAGGATTTTCAGTTCCAAACAAAGAAACATGTAATCAATCGTAATTGGTTATTCACATTGTTGTGATTTTTGTGTCTTAAAAAAAAGTTCTACAAAAATTCAAGTTGCCCGTCACTTCATGTTCATTTTTGCACCAATGCTAGAGGCATTCAGTTTTTGTAAACTTTTACATAAATTTCATACATGCTAATTCCACATAGAAATCAAAAATAAATGAAAATCGTATCTTGCATAAAATACAACTATATTTTATCTTTTTCATTGGCTTCAAGTTCACTATTTTTTCTTTTCAATTGGATTTAGACATATAAAAGTAATAGGTGAGCAAGCATGCATTCGTACCTCAAAATTAATAACTTAAGTTCATTCACCAATTTAAGGAAATCTTTTAATTTGTAGATAATCGGTATTTGAAACGTCACTTGCAAAACTTTGTATTGCAAAATTTGGTATCACAACACTCCCAAATTGTACTATCAACGAGAATGATTCAAAATAACACAAGCCTCTTACACAATAACCTAAAGTGTTGCTTTTAAAAATAAAATAATAATGAATATGCATATCGAGTTTTTTTTTCTTCTTCTTAAAATTTGAAAGGTTTTTGTATTGTTTTCGAAGTTGATTTGTTACTACTTTGGCCATTATGTAATAGTAATAAAAATATATTATTTATAAACCAACATATTTCTTGGACCATACTAGTATATCTAAACATTACATAAAAACCAATCCATCATGTCATCCAAATTTACATGAACATGGATATATTTTAATATTATTATCATCATCAAATGCCCACATTCAAAACTTCGAGTTCATAACAACTCAATTTTTTCATTGTTGTCGAATGATATACATCCCGCATGATCGTTATGAAGTTGGCATATGTGTGAGATATTCAAGTAAGGTAACAATAACTAGGCCAAATGCCCTTGAGAGAGATGACGCCAACCTTTAGGGTTGTTGTTGTTGTTGTTGTTTTTTTTTTTTTTTTTTTTTTTTTTGGTTGTTGTGGTTGTGCATTGGTTTTGGGAATAATTTGCTAAATTTCATGGATTCGTTCCTCATTCACCCTAGACCCTAAACCCTCGTAATCAAACAAATCTAGTGTCGTCATTTCATTAGGTCTTCGCCAAGAATTCAAAGCTTTGATTCATCATCCAAGTCTAAGTTTGAATGCACAGGGAAATGCCTCGATCTCAAAACCTAGTTTTTATGGTCCGAGATGACCTTAAACTACCAGATGATGGTGGACAGATACCCAAATCTGAAGGAAGAGGTTGGCGGTTCGAATCCTGGCTGTGAAATCTCCTCTCTACTTGACAGAAAACTTGTCAGGTGGTCAACCGCCTCCTGTGCTATGGCACTGGCCTATCGGCCTTCTGTCTGGAAAAAAAAAAACAAAAAAAAAAACCCAGTTTTTAGATAAATGTTGAGATTGGAATTGGATTTTTTTTAATTTGATTTTTTAATTCTAAGGAGTAACTTTGGCACTCCATCTGTTAGGTGGATGTTGCATATACAATTCGCATCGTGGTTTAAGTCGCAGCATGAAACATGTGTAAGTAAACCAAATTTTAAAGAACTGGAATAACTTTATTTATTTCTTATATCTACATTTTAACATATCCAACCTGTAGACTAGTATCGATTTGAATCGATATATGATATTGCAAGCATACCAATACGCATATTTTGTGTCAAAATAACTCCTTCCACACAACTTGTGCAAGCTCTTACATTTGGACTTAGAAAGTGGTTCAATCTCTTAACACTTCTTACTCCTAGTTCATGTTTGGACACTCCTAGTTTTAACAATAACAATACTCCAATACCATGAATCAAATACATCTTTATGTTTGTGATACTTGAGCCAAGACCACTAGATGCCATTGCAACTTGTTACTATAGGGATTTAGCATTTGGATTCCCACTTTGGTGTACTTCTAGTCCCATAAGTTTGGTAGTTTTATGGACTTTCAACCTTCACTATAAGATTGAGTCCACTCTAAATCTACGGATTAGTGATCTTGTGCAAGTCATTTCTAGATGAATTGACCTCAAAGATATAGGGACTCCTTTCTATATTTACATATGGGAATGGGTTTAGGGTTTGTGGCAGCCATGTAAACTGAATGTGAAAATGTTGAAATTTACATTAAGTTGAAATTTTATTAGTTCTTTCAAATCAAATTTAACCTCTGGATAGGTGTACTAAAATGAATTGGTTATGAACCCTAAAAATGATCCTTCCTTACCCCTTTAAAATGATTGCCATAAACTCCAAGCCATTTGGAACTCGGGTTTGAGATCTTACCATAAAAATGATCAAGACTTGTTAGTTGGACTAAATAAAGGTGGGGCGTACACTAGGGTCCAAACCCCCCCCCCAAAAAAAAAACTTTTCAAAAAAATCCAATGATCTTATTGGATGAGAGCAAAGATTTGGACCCCAAGGAGTTCACGTTCGGGTTTGGATCCGAGGTATGAAAAAAATGAGGTGGCACTAATGCAACTGGAGGTCCTGGCTCAAGGAAACATTCTACTGAACTTGGGAACTCCAAACTTCAAGGTCGTGTCCGATCTTGAAGCCCCTGAAGTAGCTTAATCCTTAATGGACGCAAGGTCTCAATATAGGGTCATATACAAAATTCACATGAACCTCACCGAGTTCAAGAATCACACTTTATACAATCATGGGTTCGACGCCTCTAGGGGTTAAGGTAGACACGTATTTTTAAACCGTTCGCTTTCATTACTTGCTACGAAACGCAACTCCGGTCCGCAAACTCTATATCCCTGGGCCAGTCCACACATAGGCACGAAAACCACATTTGTTCATTAGTAGAGAAATAGGGAACCCGCCTTGAATCGATACGATACAAATCTCCAAAAACGTGACAGTCACGAAGGATTCACCCCATGTAGTCATGTTCATTGTTCAACCTAGATTGAATCGATAGAAAAACAAACTCGTATCCGTTTCTAGATACACACCACTCGAATTATGAAGTGTTCAATTCAAGAAAAGTTAACAAGCCACCCAAATCCAAATCCAAATACGAAGCGAAGATTAATTAAGCCGTAAACCCCCCCCCCCCCTTCCTCCCTCCCTTAACGACGAGTGTTGTGTGTGGCCATTGAAGGGTGGGGGGATGGGGATTGGATCCTTTGCTTTGCTTGGCTTGGCTTGGCTTGGCTTGCCTTCCCTCCCGAGGGAGCTATTCCCACCAAAAGGCCCGTTTAATAGCAGCTTGTGTGCCCATAATTGAGATTGGTGGAGTTAAATAAGGGGCGTAATGGAAAGGACGCGCGGGGGCTTAATGGGCGTCCCCAAGTACGCTGCCTCCCTCCCCTAACGACGGCCGGTCAAACACCCCCCCCCCCCCCCCTTCCCCCTCCGGCCGCAAAAACCCCACCCCCCCACAACGCCAATGCATTAAAGGAAAACGCCCTCCCTCCCTCCCAACCCCTACTAACTACCTACTAGTGGGGTCCTACTAGGTAAGTAGCTAGTGGGAACCCTATTCATGGAATAGCAACACTAACTTATTTAGTGGTGAGAAAACAAACAAGATGGAGGAAGGAGGGGAGGGGGAAATTGGGTGCCATTGGAGGATGGCTTGGTGTCGGCGGCCTTGTTGTTCCCTATTTCCTAGGGTGTTAGGAGGAGTGAATTCAGGGGGTTTCACAACACCCCCCCCCCTAGAATGTACCCAGGGGCGACATCTTGGCGGTGCCCATGGAATGTGTGTCAGCTGGTGATGTTCCCACCCCTATTGGGGTTTTGTGGATTATTAGAGGGGTGGGGGGTTAAATTAGGGGTCCACAAAACTTGGGGGTGTGTGGGTTGGGGGGGGGGGGGAGGTTCCCAAAAGCGTTGCTTCCTTACACACGGACCATGGGCCGTGACCGTGAGATTGTGAGAGCCCAAAAGAAAGTGTCCAAAGGCCGTCACAAGACCGTCTCCGAAATCATGTAGTGTGGTCACGGGCCCTCAAGTGTAGTGTGAAGTCGTACGTAACCAGGCCCTCGACCAGATGTTGTTTCGAGGGGTTTCTATTTGTGTGGGTATGATCAACTGGGATCGAATAAACGGTTGTGAGCGTTCGGAGTGCCATGGTCTCCTGTTTTGTGGTAGGCCTACCTCCAAGAGGTGGTTTTTGAAAATGGTCCAAGTGACCATGGAAACGTGATCCATTCGATGGTCATGTAGGAAGCCATGTGGGCTTTACATCCATTTCACATTCACTTACTCCGTTGGTCCCTCGAGCGGAGTGTGAAGCAAACTTGGACCGGCCCCGCCTTTTCCACCAACAAGAGTTTTCGAAGTGCAATGGTTACGGGCTCTCAGTCTCGTGTGTGAAGTGGCCCTAAGGTTTAGTTTCACGCAATTCTCTTGCCTGCCCACCATGTTCTAGTGGAAATGTAGATTAAACCCTAAACCCTAACGGAAACTAGTGCTAAGAGGTCCAAACCAAAAACAACGTATTTGAACTACATATTGTTTGTTTTTTTCACCAACCGTGTCAAAAGTGACATTTGAAATCAACTTATTCGTCAAGCGCATTATTTGAATAAAATTAAACACTTTGGTGTTATCAATGATTTAAGTTCAAATATGCAATATGGGTGGCCCTTGGATGCAAACACATATATTATGTTTTGATCCTCAATGTCTAGTATGAGTATGTGTGTATCCTCTCTTTGACATAAGACAATGTATATAGTAAGAATTCGAGCACAAAATATATATAGGATGTGATTTTTGAATTTGGTGAAGCTTGTGTCTATATAGCCGTACATTGACACCCCCGCATCGTTTTAAGGGTTAAGAATCACATAGCTTGAGAATCGACTTGTATAGGTGTTATGAGCACACATGTCATCTTGTGATTGATGCACATACGAGTTAATAACAACTATTTGATTGACACAAAAAAGAATGTTGGTTTGAATGAAAAAGAATAATAAAATGTTACATATGCTTGTTGGTATGCATACCGATGATGGTTTATGTGTGTCAATGCATTTCATTGTGATTTGACATGTGTTTCTTATACATTGTGAATATTTGAAATAGTTCAAACCAATTTTGGAACATTTATGGTGTTCAAGCCATGTAAAAATTGCACATGGAAACTTCTTTCTCATCAAGGATCTTGTGATTCTCACATTCGAGCCATGAAAAACATGCATTAGTTTCACATCGAGTGTCATTACATTCGTTATAAAAAGTTCAACTCCTTGAGAATTTGTATAGTTTATATGGAAAAAAAATATACACATAGCATTTGTCTCACCGGGGATTTTGAGCAAACATGATTTAGCTAACATCCACCTTTCCAAATCATTTGGACTAAAACAACCTCATCGGACATCATGATTTTAACTCTTTTATTGTGGATGAAGGGGCTATAATAAGAGGGAAAAACCCCTATTCGGCCTATGCTTACACTTAGTGGTCAAGGGCCATGTGAAAGAACGGTGTAGAATTTCTCATGAACACAACCCTTGGTCTGGAGTCATTGTGAAGAGAAACCCTCGTCATTTTTCTAAGGCATTGGTCAGGATATAATTTAAAGTGGATGGTGACCTTCATTTTTTTCATGACGAGGCAACTTATTGGAGTTTGGTATGGTCGCAAGATTCGGGTGCCCACAAAACACTGTCCATTTCATCACATGTAGTATTCCATGTCATTTTCCCATCAGTTTCATGACATGATCGGTCTTGTCTTCGACGACCTAGTTCGCGGCTAAGTGGGACCACCACACATTTTTAAAACCAATTAGATAATGTGGGCATTGTGGTCACACAACCCTTCATCAATAATGTCAACATATCCTGGGCCGAGGGCCGATTCATTTCGATTTGGTCCCACAACACTAATTTGTGGTGCTAATAGCATTTTTCCATATAGATCAATTGATTCAACCTATGTGTTGAATTGTGTTGCATTGCATTGCATTTTCACCTTCCATGAGCACAAATTTTCTAAGACATTGCTGAGCAAAAGCCTGAACCATTGTTTCCAATAACATGTACTCCATCGATTCTAAGCATCCACATGGTAAAATTGATGTGGACCGTGTTAATTATTATGTTAAAATAACCTATGTGTTTCTCGTTTGCCACACTAGGCCACTCGTCATGAAAGATGGTAATGAGCCACCCAATGGAAATAATTTTGGTTGTCCATGTGGCACAATGCTATCATAGAGGGAATGGTGTTTCATCTTTATATGTTACGAATTATAGGTTCCACGTGTACTCAAGCAGGTCCCAACCAATGTAGGAATGGCAAGTGACAAAAATTGGATGGAAACATAAACATCGAAATAGAGGACCAAATGTCGTCGTCAAATTATCATCACCATTAGGTTGCTTCCATGAACAAAATTGTGATGTAAATCATCTTAAAATTTTGTATTTTGTGAGCAATACTACAACAATGTGAAAATTCGCGGTTATATAGACCATGTGGCAATAACTTATGCATAAACTCTTCATTTTTTTTGAAATTGAGCTCACTTTCTCGTGGGTGCACTTCATTTATTGTATTTGTAGCAAGTGTGGTGGGGGGGATCGAAAGGGTAGAAATTGTGACTAAGGGTTGTAAAATATACATAATTAGGTCCTTAAAAAAAGATCAAGGATTTGGTTTGGTAATATAGATAGATTACCCCATGATAACATTGGAACTCACACATAGTTTTAGCATGGATTGATATATACATGGACTCAACATCTCCATATTACATTCAATCCTTTAAGGTTTGGGGCTAGGGCTTTTAGAACCTCTAGGGCTTTTAGGGCATGTAAATCATTGCAATGGAGTATTTTTGCCTATAAATATTGGGGGCTTCTTTTTGACAAGTTTTTTTTTTTTTTAATTTATTCACATGTACGTGTTATGAAAATTTGTTTTATATCTTTAACTTTTGTGTAGTATATCATAGAGTTATCCTTAAAGTCGAGCTCATAAGCTTATGTATTGGTAGGTGTACTTAGGCCACTCATTATGATTTATGATGTTTAAGGAGCGTTCGAGTGGTGTCAAAATTGAAACAAATCTATACGAACTTGTGCAAATCTAAACGAACCCATCTTAACCCTCAAAGGTTTCTTGAAGGTAAGATAACTTAAGATATATGATTTTCCATACTACATTGTTCGCAATAAAGAGGAAGTTGTTACAAGTACCCAATGGTTACATCAATATGGTTCACATCTAAATTTGACATCTTGAAATGGCCATATATAAGATTTTGAATGCAAACATTCGTAAGGAGTTCACATTATGGTATGATATATCGGAATCGTGGCCTTTTAGCTCAAACTATGTATGGGTGTGCTTGTGTGTGTGGAGTAGTTTGAGGGATTGAGAAGAAAGAAAGAAAACACATTTGAGTGTGAAAATGGTGGATATATATACCATAGATTGCATAGAAATGCATGTTGTATTACATGTACTATTATTCCTCATTGTTCATCCTATTCTCAATTTACTTCTTCAATTGGAGAAGCACACTAGGAGGATGAAGCTATTTCAAAAGCTGTTACTTTTCTAAGAATTCACTAAAATTGAAGTAACAAACAAGGCATTTTTTTTCGTTAGTCTCCCTTAAGGTCAAAGTGCGATTCTTGAAAATTGGGATGACTTATGATGAAACATTCTTACTATATAAATGTTTTTCACATTGAAATGTTAGGACTCATTTTACCCATTACAAGAAAGTTGTTTTTTCACATCTTGACATGCCAAAAATACGTGTTAGATTTTGACTAAAGGTGTTCATGATTATTTTTAGATAGCGGGGTTGTAATTTAATCGTGTCACAAAGCTCAAAACTAAGTTTTGTACGACATAGTTTGAAGAAAACACAAATGCAGTCATAAGTAAAAAAAGGTGGTTCAAAATAATAGACACTTCACAAAAAATGTATGTTGGATTCCTTCGCGTACTTGACCTTTATTTGAATCCTTGCTTCAAAACATAATCTCCTGCTAGAAACCTTTGTAGAAATGTAGATCTATTTCAATACGAGTTGCTTCTACGAGAAAAATGACTAAAGATGAAGTTATCAATAACAAATTTTTGTTTTGCTTGTCTCCAAACAATGAGCCTTACTTGTCACGGGTGTTGAAAACTCCAACATGGACATATGAAAGCATTTTATCTTGGGCATTTCTTTGAGGACAACTCCTTAAAATCAATTGCAACCTACATCATACAAATAGTATGATGTATGAAGCGAGAAGCAACAATAACAACCAATGTCAAGATTTGCACGCATCAAATACCCGTCTAATGTCTATCACACCTGTCAAATGTGTGTCATGTATACAATTGAGGTTTTTGACAGGTACAAATTTCAAACCTAATAACAACACAAGAAGATATACAAGCAACAAAATCTAAGAATAACACAACAATTATAACCCACTTATGCACGGCATTAAAGCTAAAAGGTTGAAAGGCATATCCCCTTGTAGTAATCACAACATGTGTACAAGGATTAATACATAATTCAAAATTCAGCAACCTAGAAGGACTACACATACAATCCTCACAAATATATAAAGCTCAAAAGAATCATACATCAAACAACTATAACGTACACAACTTATCTCGCCTTAAACAAAAGGAAACCAAAACACACACACATACAACTGAATTTATTACCCCTCCCATAGGCTCGTTTTGGAGTTTAAGCACCAAACGTATTTTGGATATATGTTAGATCCTTAGTGTCAAATGAGCTATTCATAATTTTGGTATCGAGGTTTACAAGTTCCCAATACACCTAAAAGTTTGATTTTTTTTTTTTAAATATCAGGGATAGAAATCTTCCTTGTTTTGACACTGTGTTACATAAATCTTGTGATATTCTTGTTAGAGACATTTGGATGGCCTATACTTGTTCTAAAAGGCGCTTCCCACCAACACAATGTAAACATCTATACAATTGAGTATGTCATTTAATCTTTGGGATGTGGAGGCAAAAATGCTCAAAATGTTGGCTATTAATGGAGGGTCCTTCAAGTCCGTTTGGGATGGCAATATGATTGAGGCACACTATATAGGGTTTCTAAATGGAAAGTTTGTAATGGGCTTTCTTTGATGACATAATCTTAAAATAATAAAAGGAGGAGAATATCGCTATGGTTGAAATGTCTCTCTAGGGATTCAAACTCAAGATTGGGCCCGTAATCCATGCTCTTCTTGACCCAAAACTTTATCTTTCTTGAAATTTGTTTTTGGATATAATAGAGGACACAAAAATAGGATTCTTCAAATCGTTATCTAAAACCTTTGTTTATAGTCCTCGCTTTACGAATTTTACTAATGACTTCAATATCCTTTTATTTACTTGGCATATACCAATGTTGGACCGGTATATAGGTGAATGCATGGGTATCAATAACCAACATCAAGAATGGTATCAAGGAATCTACATGTAGTTAGTAAAATTATAAATTCAGTCACATATTGATATTCACTAGATGCATGCAGTTGTCGGAATTTATGTTTACTCAACTCATTAAATGCCATACATAACTAGAATTCAGACTAAGAATTGTTTTACATAGGTATGAAGGCTCTTGCACATTATATTTGAACCTGAACGGAATTGACGGAAAACAAAATTATTGTCGAACATCCATACGTATGTAGAAAAGAAAAATGTGAAATCCTTGTTATAGATATAAGATGGAATGAGAATAAGACAATAGCAATCCAACATTAGTGTATACCTTGTGTGCATCTTGCCTTTGTGTCATGCTTGGGATTTGTGACAATCGTTTTAGGGTTATTGTGAAAACAAGTCCCCTTGTAGGTTTGTGGTTGATTCGTCCAATTTCATACCCACTAGACAATATAAGACTTTGTGGTCTTAATCTCAAGATGTGATCAATTGAAAAAAGAGAAATTTCATGTCGATAAGGTGTTTCCAATTTTGTTTCCTTTAGTTACATTGTCTCTTTCATAAGACATGCATTATGAATAACACTGCAAATTAAGCTTGTGATTTGGGCTAACCAACGGGGGGGGGGGGGGTGGCGGGGGGATTCCCTTGGTAGCATTATATATCACGTGCAACTGAGGGGTATTATTGTAAGGGGTTTTTTGGATGGCATGGATTGATTAAATGGACCATTCAATCACCTAATTATTTAAGTCATGGTGTTTTAAGGGTTCATATAATTACTTCCAAAATTGTGAATTGGGTATACTCTTAGCCCCTAAATTTACTATAACAATTTGGAGTAAAGTCAAAAGGTGAAATTCAAATATTAAAGACACAAATATTTCAAACAATTTGAGTGCCAAAACTAAAACTTAGCTATCAAGGACTAGCACCATGAAACATTGAGTTCCAAATGGTTGTTGCTTTTGTAATGACAACCATAATTACTAAACTTCAATAACTTGGGTTCTAGAAATGCCACCATCACACACTCAAGGGCACAAACAACATGCAAGTGCTCTCTTATGAACATGAACATATTCTATCTGAAATGGTATATCATGTCTATAAAAAGTTAAACCATATATGTTATATAGGACCTATATTGTTTATGCTCCAATATGGCATATTTTATCCATCATATATTACCTATGATATTTTATTTTATTTTTTGGCACAAATTGAGAAAATCAATTGCAAAGGTACCTTCAATATTTTCAAAATCTTAGGTACAAATAATAAACTACACCATATCTTTGGCTCTCCATTCCATGTCAATTTTTCTAAGACACCCCCTAGGGAGGTAACTTCATGAGCAATACTCAATGACACAATAACTTTTACTTTTACTGATACTCATGCTACACTATTACAGCTACAGTTACAATTATTGTTACTGTTACAGTGATTGCATATTAGAAACTACATTGTTTTGTTTACTTAGTGTGGGCCACACTAATTTCCAATTACCCATATTATTTTTTGATTATAATATGAAGTGGCCCACTGTAATTTTTAGTGTGAAAAATTATCGTGGGTTTTTTTGTCTGCATGTTTGGATGGAAATTCAAAATCTCGTCCAATTGTATGTTTCAAAAAGCTGCTCAATTAAACTAATGTAGGTGGGTGAAGTGTTTGGGACGATACTACGAGTTTCTTCCAAAATGGTGTAAACTAGGGCAAATACTATATAATTAATGCGGGCCACACCAATTTCCAACCTACCTGAATTGCCCACCCACACTAAGTAGACATAACAATGTCAATCTTTTTGTCTGATTAGTGTGGGTTATCATTTAGAGTTACACGTTGCTGTAACATTTTCCCAATAATATTATTTTTTAATCCAAATAACATAACTTATTTAGTATGCACACCAAAGAATATGATATAGTTTGGCAAAAAAACAATAATGTCGATAAAGAATTTATAGCAACATGTACATTAAATCCTAATGGTAACCCATCCTAATTAGACAATTTAGTGTAACAAATAAGCAAAAACAAATAGTATGTTAAAAGAAGGTATATCCTCCCGTACTTATTTTTTTGTGGGTGCTAAAAATAACATTATCTAGCTACTAGACCGTGCACTCATATGAGAGCAATTAAAGAACCCAACTATGTTAGAATAAATCAACACTTATCACACCCTATTCATAACACTATTAAGCGATGTGTTTTCTTCATGTGGGCGTTGAGAATATAACCCTAACCTTGCGCAAGCATACTCGAGTTTAGACTGAGCTCCTAGCATCTCATAGTTATATTCTCAAGGTCCAGATAACGAACGCAAACTACCTTTTAATGTTGTGTTCTTCATACTCACCATTGAATTGAATAGGTACGAGAGATAGTTTAGACTTCTTGGTATTTTATACATGTCACAATGGTTACATGTAGTCTAACAAGAAAAGACATCCTCTATGCTCGTGACTTTCAAAAGAAAAAGGAAATATACATGTGACCATACTATACTATCAAAAGACAACTACACACTTTCTTGAGCAATGTTATGAATATTATGTAGCATTGATAGAATATTAGCAACTCCATTAGAAATGGGTTTGTTTCCATGTTTCGTAATGTAGTATCAGACAATCTCGAGTCTCTCTTCTAATCGAACATCAAGTTGATGTTATTAGACTCTATCTTATTGAGGCCATTGCACTCCATATGTCCAAGGAATCAACCTTTTTGACTTGACTGCACCATCTTGATGAAGATTCCTCTAGTTTCATAAACCTTTTGGCTTCCCCGAACTATACAACAAATTCCATTTCATTTCATTTCATTTCATAGCTAAGCAATTGTGCTAGGACATACTTGAGGAAATCTATAGAGTTGAGTCCACTCTAAATTTAGTTGCGATGGTTGCTTGTGACAATTAAATACATACTTGGGAGTTATATTTAAAGCACATAAAATTTAAGTAGTTAGTAGGTTGTCGGGAGATTAGATGTAACAAGACCTCCCCCAAATACTTGGAGCTCCATAAGTGGCCTTTTCTCCATTTTTCTCCAAACTACAAGTAACGAGTAACCTAATAGTGGATACCCAAACTCCCGAGCACGTACTAATTTGTTCGTTACCTATTGTGCCCCATATGTTTGCTCATTGATCTTTCATCCAATCCCACTCCTTGTGCATATATGTTATTTTTAATTCATGTCACTTAATAAACTAAGTGTTCGGATATCTTTGCACTAAAATGGCGGAAATGATTGACACAAAATGAGGTACTCGTGATTTACATGCACATAGTGCGCGTGTGGAATTATGACCTAGTTTATACTATTTCCAAACCTAATTCAAGATGTGCATGTTGTGTCATCTCTAACGGCGATCAATTTGAGCGTTTCGGGTCTTTAAGAAACTCTTAGTAACTACACGAAGGGGAAATTTGGAGGACAAACATATGGGAGAATCTTGTATACTAAAGAATACGACATTACTTAATTGGTAAAAAATATCATAATATCAATAAACAATTATAACAACACGTAACTTTGAATGGTAACCCACACTGGTCAAACAAAACCATCTAGATGTCACATGACACTATAAATAAGATAGACCACACTAAATTAAATGTATAGTGTAGTGTAGACTAGTCGAATGCATGCATTGTATAGCTCCTTCACCGCATGTCCATTAATTACCACGTTTATACGAGGGACTTATTCACCGATGTTTTTTAAATTATCGGGTTCTTGTCACGATCGGTGTATACACATTCTTGGGGGTCGGGACACAATAAATTGGGAGTGTTTTACCGTGATAGTGTCAATCATCTACACATGCGTCGGGAAGCAATTCCAAGGAGCTCCCAAAGCACCGTAACTTATTAGCCCTCGGGCGTTCATTGATGTGGTTTTTAAGCCCCATTAAACCCACCCACCCTTGAACTCCGGATCTCTATCGTAAAGGTAAGAGAGATCATGGAGTCACCCGAAACTAAGATCAAAAAATGTACCCCACTTGTAGATGTTCGGGCCGCTAATGAACCGCAAGTTTGTGTGTTGTGTTTGTTTTTTTTTGTCACCTCTATTATTGTGAGGGTTTTAGTAGTTTTTGCGACCAAGTTTGTGTGAGTGGACGTCGTGTCGATTAACAAGTGGGGCGATCAAAAATATGATGAAAATTTTCTCTTAATGATGACGGGGTCCTTTGAGTCCGAGGGTGGCGGCCAAAAAGGACACAGCCGGCGAAAAGAAAAAATTTAGGGGAGATGGAGTTGGCACGAGTCCCCAAACTTAAAATTTCACTTCACCCGGGGCCGGTTAATGGAACGCATCCGTCAAATCCCAATTAAAACTTCCACTTATTACCTTCGCCCTTCACCTCACTCCGGCTTCGTGAAACTTGAACTTGAACTTAAACCCCAAAACGTCTTTTCGACCACCCTAATAAGTTAACGTGACATCCCACACATTTGATTTGCCAACAAACTTAATTATGACCCCCAAACTTCGCGTCGCAAGCAAAATATCTCATGGATGAATGGGGAAGATGCATACATGACATCCATCCATCCATTGGATGAATGTACCCTCACTTGTTGATGTGTCCAAGTGATGTGAGGTTTTCTGACTTGAGAGGCCCTTCGTGCTTTCTACCCCTTGCTTGGGACACCCGTGACCGATATCTACCGGGTATGAAGATTTTAGGATTTGGAGCATAGCAAATAAGAAGTACACACTAAATGCGATGTTTTAGTGTCGCAACGGTAACTTTTCGGAGGACACGTCTTATGAATAAGTGAACAACGATTGTCGTGGGTGATGGATGAGGTTCATCCGTTGGCCCAAACCCTACCCTTCTCTTGTCATCAACTTGTGGTGAAATATTGTCATGAAATATTGTTGGGTTTTAACAATTTAGTGTTGGTGGCACACTATATTGCGGTTTACATTAGTGTTGAGAAATACCAATTAGGATAGGTGACACTAAAATGTTGTACTTAGTGTAGTGTGTGTTGGTATTTATGATGTATGTGCATTTGAGTTAATCCATAATAATAAGGTGGTCTCTCAACCATGGGGTTTGATCCTTCGTTGAGAAGTCTTTTCTATTTAGGGCCCGTTTGGACGTTGTGTGTTGGAGCCTGTTTTGAAAGTTAGGTGAACTTTGGGGGATTTCTTCTTTCCACCTCCCAAGGTTTGGGAAATGTGTAGGTTTTTATAAAGGGGATGTGCGTGGGATCCAGTACCCTGAAACCATGATCGGCTGTGAGCTTCGTCTAGTCACCGATGTAGAGGCTTCCAACCCTCATAAAATACAACAAAATACAAGATGAGCACTACTTATCTTTAATGAACTAGATGTAACACGATCACCTATGTAAGAAAAGAAAAGAAAAAATTACATGCCTACATTTGGACATATGATTTAGTGTGCCATGCCGATTATGGTGATCTTTGTGACTTCTCCTTTTAACACTAGCCGTTGTCTCACACCTTTTAAGTTGTCACCCATGATTGCAAGACAATTCATGTAGGTTGGTGATGAATATTATGGACCACACTAAATCAAATGTACGGTGTAGCGATGTGCATTGCATGTTAATATTTTACAGACCGACTTCGTATGTTGAGTCTTTTTCACATTGGTGACATTCTTGTGGCATTATTCCAACTATGAATTACATCTCATACCAATCATTCTCTATGAATGGCCATCAAATTAGTTCCGAATTGTATTTTTTTTTCCTTTTACAATCCATTGTAATTATTCATTCTTTTTTGGGCTCAACATTGCATCTCAAATACCTCATTCGCTTGTTGCTTGTTATATTGCACCCATTTTAGAGCTATACTTACAATCCATCGAGCTTGCATTGAAAATCAAAGATTTAAGCAAAGAGTGAAAACTCTCTTAGAGCCATTCACCCCAAAGGGACTGCGAGCCACGTTCGGTTCATTGCATATAACTTAGAACACGGTCATAGTTTAGAGTTGAAGATTGCAAGCCTTCTACAAATAAACCCTTGTGTATCAATATCCCACAACCTTCAACCCCTAGAGCCTACGTAGAGAGCTTCATTGTTTGTGAGAAGGTAGTTTTGGTGATGAGATTCACAACTCAAAGTGGTCATATAAGAGCACAAGTGTAGTGCTCTATCAAACTTACATTTACTTTATTTCTAGCCTTCGGTTAACCAAATTACATACACTCCAAGGAGTCCCTTGGGACAAAGTTATCCATATGAACGAGGTAGAAAACCTCCTCTAAGTTAGGGTACGATCACAAGGGCTACCGAAACCCCACCCCAAAAAAACACCGCAAGTTACTACGTTCCATCCCATAATTTCAAGTTGCATAAGCATGCATGCATGCATTATGTTTGATTCTCAAGGCGAGGACATGTTCCGAAACCAAATTTGGTTGTAAAAAGCTCACACCTACTTAAATGGGGAATCCCACCTCGTACCCACTCCCAAATATTAAACATGGAATTGAACATTGGTTTCACTCTTTACTTCTACAACCGTGTGTAGAGTAGTAACTCTTGTGGCGTACAATTCCCATTCTACGTTGTTGTTGAATATTTATGGGTGAACAACTTCTCCTCACCCACAATAGATACTATTTGTTGGGTAGTTATGAAGTGGCGGTTATTTTTTTACTTTCTACTCCGAGTCGCTCGGCCTAAGCTAAGCTAGCTAGCGGTAGACTAACTAGCCCCTCCACCCCCCCCCCCGCCCGCCCGGGCATGGGGTTGGGGGGGGGGGTGGGAGTAAAAGCGTCCCAAGGGGCTAGGGTTGCAAAAGAATCCGAGAAGAATCGGCCGAGATTTTCATGCATCTTTCGATGTGAGATGGAAGTACCGGCCGGGGCCTTGAGGGGCTAGGAGCGGCCCTAGCCCTAAATTTACTACGGGCGGGGCTTAAAGGCCTTGCCATAACTTCGACATTTAACGTATTATTACAACATCCAAACAAAACCTTAAAGGGCCCCGTGGGGCCCGAACCTCCTCCGGGTGTCCTCAAATTCATTGAAGAACTTAAATAAGCCTAGTTGGGGGCCTCCTTCCTCCCTTCCCTTGTTTGTCTTCTTGTTGTCTATTCTCGTGTTTTTGTGAATGGTTTGGAGGTAATAAATGTGGGCCTCGTCACGGGGACTCACCACACAACATCATCCCGTGCGTAGGAGGCGAAAATGAATTGGTTTTTTTTGTTTTGTTTTATAAATTGTTTTAAAGGGTTTCTTTTCATTTGAAGGAATTGCAAAGCGGTTCATTTTCGTTGTTGTTGTTGTTGTTGTTGTTGAGACATTTGTGAATGTAGAAGGATTCATGAAATTTATAAGTACATTTGGTATTTGGTATAAGAGAGTGTTTGGTATCTATGTACATGTAAATCGCTACCTACTACATAGCATTAGCAAACTTGCCTTCAAATAGAGTGGAGGTGCCTATAACCGATCACGTGAGAGATTCTATGTTGTCTTTGGAGAAGTATAAGGTGGTGTAATTATGTTTTTTTCATGTAGGAAAATAGTAATCAGGAGGACTACAAATCGTTTGATAATTTTATTCCTTCAATTTAGATTACTATGAGTTTTTTGAAGCCAAAAGTTGGTCCAAACATATTACCAATGTCTATAGTCTGACACAATTGCTCATTTTAAAAGCTCGTTCCTCCTCACTCTACCACTCATAACCAAGATATTATGTGTCATGTCACTATTGGTTCCGGCCTACTCAAAATTCCAAGTCCCAATTAGATTGAAATTATGGTACCCTATAGATTGTTGATGGGGCCTTGATCGAGAACATGCACCTCTACTATAGTTCACACACTACCAATGCACTACACTAAATATTGTAGTTGGTGTCACCAATATTCTTTGTCCTGCTCAATACTTAGGGCTAGTTCACATGGGGTGACACAAATGCCGTGAATAGTTTTGCACAAACTAATCAAAATCTTGCTTTAATGATAATTAACCATCTTTCAGTGGTTACTTGAGGCTCACAAGTTGGGACTTTGCCTCCATGTTGGGAGTTGCTAACATGAGTGGGACTTGGGACTTGGGACCTGTGTGAACCGGCTTAATTGTCAACCATCCATGTAGTGTCACCCACACTATTTGTAAACCTAATATTATTTGTCATTCCTTTGTGAAGCATTTTAGGCATTCTAGGTTTACAACGTTGCAAGTATTGTCACTTACTAAAAGATACTTCATCCAAACTTCAATCATCTATGACAATATTCATTACATAAATAGTAGGATGTAGAATATACCAAACCTTGTTTCAATAATTGGCATTTGGATGAACTAAAATTAAGTTGGGACAACGATACTTGTAAACTTGTTCGTAAGAAGTTTCATTAGAAAATTTACCAAAATGGCATAAAAATACCATGCGACACTAAATACAATAATTAGTGTAACTCGACGTGTCCAACGCTTAAACATCTTTGCATAATGCATGAATTGTTGAAAGCACACAAGAATAAGTTGAGGTTCACGTGCCCAAATTTTTCAATAGTTTAAACGAGGTGTCTAAATAACACATGTGTTAGTATCCTATGAAAATATTAGGCATAAACATGCTCGATCTAACTTGATCGGGGTGTAGAAAGATTTACAGTTTTTGATATTTTCTAGATGAAATAATTTAGATAGATTTTCATTCTTCTCTATCGCCCGTTTCGTTCTTTCTTAATGTTAGAGATTTATATTTGCAAGGTCTATCAGTTGAAATTATGATGTAGTAGACTAAAAATGTTCTTCATGATTTTCCCATGTGAAGCCCTTGCATGTTTCCAATTAGTGTGGATTACTCTTTGAATTATTATGTGCCATGGCTTCTTGCAAAGAATGCATATTGTTGAAGTTTTGTGGTATTCTCTAAGAAAGGTACATACTATTCATTTGAGTTTCTAGACCGTAGTGCTAAATTTTCAACCAAGTATAATTCCCAAGGCTACCTATTCCATAAACCAATGGTGGTTCGGTATAGAGGTGAATGCGTGGGTAACAATAATCAACATTTACAATGGTATCAAAAGAACCAACATGTAGGTATCTATTTTGTGATATCAATCAAATGTTGATATTTGGTGGGTATCTCAAGGTGATAGAATCTTTGTATACTTGCTTTGTTATTAAAGGTCAATACCATGTTAATACTAGGGCGATATTACATGGTTATACATGTTCTTGCATGGTATATAGATCCAAACGGTTTCCAAAAACACATATATTGTCAAGTTCTTGTTCCTTACTAATATTGGAAAACACCGAATGGTACCAGTCCAATAGAGGTTGAAATCAACGTTGGAAATACACCATGTTGTTAATTGTATATACCATTCAGGGTATGTCTAGCAAAGTTATTCATTAAAAGGGTCGGGTGCAACCATCTATTGTTTGGAAGAGCATTTTGTCTTTTACGTGTTAAGGTAGTAGGAGCCTCTATGCTTCCAACAAATAATCAAGGCATACTATTCATGCTACTCCCACCAGCCTCACCACTCCCTGGTGACTCCCAAGAAGTTCCCAAGCTCAAATACACATTCTTGAGAGAACTTTATCAAACTTGGGGCTAAATTGTGGTGAGGCCCATAGGTAATAGAAGGAAAACTCTTTGATTTGGTGCTTATTCACGAGTCCCAACACGGGAGAGGGCAAGCTATACAAGAACATACATGCATTGAATATCGAGATTATGTAGATTTTAGATTTCCACCCTTTAGTCCAACCTTTAAAAGATAACTTCAACTAGGACAAGGTATTTGTGGATATTTTTGTTTTTGATACTATTCATATTTATATACCATGTTGTACCTTTCCTACTTAGGTACAATTATCCTAGTGCCAACATGACATTAGGGATAGTATTGAGCCAAACCATGATTGGCTACACAAAGATCTATGATCATGTGATACCTACCGATCATCAATGTTTCATATGCATTACAATTTAAATATGGAAGTTGTTGAATTACTATACACTGGTTAAAATGACCACATTCATTATACAAGGTGTTGACTAGGCTTTGACTTCTCATCCAAATTGGCCAAGATTATTAATTCCAACATGGAACTAATACATGGCTCCTCTTCATGTGTGCGATGAAATATCAAATTCTAACAGGCTACGTGACCACGCGACATGTCTTTGTGGTCGTCTTTACAAACTACATGGTTGACTTAACGATTCCCTTTTCATAATGGGTAATAATTAGGGTCTTTAATATCCTTATTGCAATGATGAAACCATCTATTCACCTATATATTGGTCCAAAATTGTTTCAAGCCCGCTTATGATCCTGCAAAAATTCCACGTGTTTTCTTCCTTAAGGGATTCACTTTGAAGTCACTCTACCTACACCAATTTTCTTGTCAAAGCATGTATCATTTGTAAAAACATAAATTAAAATAAAATTAGAAAACGGAGGGATTTGCTCCATAAATCACAAAATTGATAAGTTTATAGTGACCATACAAGATTGAAAAGATCAACCCCCTGAAGGTCGAGGTGGACGTTTTTGTTTGGGGATTCATCATTGCTTGACAATATCTTTACATACAAGTTCACATAATTTCTTGATTTCAAATGGCCAAACATTTGTGTGAATAATCCTAACCCTACAAATATGTGTGGGTGCGAGTAGAGAGTAGGTGTGGCCACGTGTCAATTTTGAGGTTTGGGCAAAGTGTGCAGCTGGGGTTGGGATATGTTAGTGGCAAGAAGGTGTTCTTTCGGTGGTTTCTGATGTATTATGTGTATTGTAATTTTTTAAAAGGTTTTATGTAATTTCTACATCATATATGCTTGAGGCTTTCCAAAAGTGGTTTGAGAGTATATGATTGATTTCCTTGTTAGACACCCATTTGTCAATGTCTGTGAATTTTGCAATTCGTAGGTCTTGTTTGTGGTAGTATTTGTTTATGTATATTTGGAGGTTGCGGATTTCTTTGTGATGTTTGCTTGTTGGGATTTTGTTGAGCCAATAAGGTATGGTGTGTACGTGGGATGTGGGGGTTGGTTTGTGCAGGTGGTTCCTTTGTTTGCTAGTTGGTATGCAACTTCGTTGCCTAAGATTCAATGTGTGCTCTAACTTTTTGTATTGTTATAATGTGTTTGGTCCATAGAATTTGGTGGACCATGGCTAAAATAAGTAGTTTGTTGGGCAAGTTGTGTTAGGATGAGGGGTGGCGGATGTGATTATTAATGATATATGTGTTGTTGAGGTTGTGAGTAAATACGTATGTGTTTTGTGATCGGTCTTTTGTGGCAGCGAGGGCAATGAACAAAGCATAAAGATTCGTGTAGTATGTTTGGTAGTCTAGGCAGTCTTTTGCGTTACAAAGGTTATTATTTGGAGTATATATTCATGAACCATCAATGTTTCCAATGCCATGTTCGTTTGGTGTTATGAAGGAATCGTATGTGTATATATATTGTTGTGGGTTGTATTTGGGGGTATTTAAGTGGTAGAACATGTCAAGGGGGGGGGTATATCTATTGAAGGTTGATGAGGTGGTTTTGGGGGTTGCTCGCTATAGTTTTGTGAATTTGACTTAGTAATCTATGGATGTAGGTTGTGTAGGGTTGGCTTTCATGTGTTTTATAAAGTTCCAATAAGTTAGTTGTGAGGTTTTGAATTGGGTAATAGTTTCCTAGAGGGGTTCTTTGGTTGTGTTTCTTTTTTGGGCACAAATTGAAAAATCAATTGCAAGAAAGGGAACCAAAATACAACCACTATGGGCGTAACAATGCAACTCGAGGGGAAATTGGGGTTCTTTGGTTGTGGATGCATATTATTGATGTGTATTGGGTTCCGTGTTGGTGTAGGTATCAGGGCCATTCAGGTGTGGGGGTGTATTCTCAGGTGTTTGGGGGGATGGTGAGGATTGGATGCATATCTTTGTGTGCTTCTAGGATTTTTGGGGTTTGGTGGTTACATATGATTATGGTTGTAGTGGAGGGGTCTTCTTTGGTGTCCATTCTTGCCTAGTGGATAACTTCTATGGTGGATTTATGATATGGTGGGTGCGCTATTCTGACACCCATCCATTTTGAGGATTTGCTAGTCCAGATGAGCCGAAGATCATGTTGGGATTGTGTGGCAAGTTGTATTGTGTGAGTTGTGTTGGGCATGTGAGTGATGAGGAATAATACGATAATGTAATTTGGTAGGCCTTTATTAGTTTGTTTAATGTAGATGTGTGGAATTTTTGGTGGTTGTTGTTGGGGTTGGATTTCTTTGGTTTCTTCTTTGGTTTGACTATGATGTATATGTGAATTAGCCATAGTATTTTGGTGGCAAAATTTTGTGGGGGTGGTTGGACGAAGCTAGCCATATGACATGTTTTATTTTGTGTGAATCTCTCCCATGACCATTAGAGTCTCGTGAGTGGGATGGAGATGATGTGTGCTCATGTGTGGTCAAATATGTGTGCATGAGGTCTTTGGATTTTGATAGTGGGTTGAGATACGTGAATGTTTTTATTTGGGCTGCATTCTTTGATGTTTTGGGTTTAAGTGCGGGGCTTTTATATGTTGAATCTCCAATCTTTGGATTGCGAGAAAATAATACATGAATCGTAGGTGGCTAGTGTGTTCTTATTGTACGCGTCTTGTGGAAATTTATGAAATAGGATTAAGTTGTGGTTTAAGGCAATGTTGTTTGTGTGTAGAAGTTTGGACTCTCCTACCCATTTGTTGGTGATTGGGGTTGTGTTCCATTGGCATAGGTGGGATTTCTTGTAGGCTTGGGCTCCCCATCTATCTATGCAGGAAGTGGTTTTTGTGTCAGTGATAAGATGTATTTGTTTTCCGAAGTGTTGATCATTGTTCTTGGTGTTTAGAGCATGCGTGGGTTCTTGTGGTGGGGGTGTGGCTGTTGGTTGTGTCGGGGGTTGGGAATAGGATTTGAGCTTGTTGTAAGGCTTCTTTGATCAGTTATGGGGAGGCTTTGAATTTGATCTGAACTTTTGTGGGGATAAGATATGTTGGGTGGTTAGATTTTGGATTTGGGCGATGGTGGTGATGGTGATACTATACATGTGGAGTTTTGTTGAAGTAGTTAGTGGCATGTTTTCTTTTCTCATCTTGAGATAGTAAAGCGTATTGGGGTGCATGTTTCCAAGCGTATTTGACAGATGTTTGTTGTATGGGAAAATCTTTATTGGTGGCATTCATTTTTTCAGAATATTTCAAAAACAACAATACTTATACAAGCCAAGTTATCCCAATTTGAAAATTAGTAAAATTGTGGAAAATATATATTGTAGAGAGCACTCTAGTTCATCTTTAGTACATTAATATTGTGTTCAGGATCATACGGTATTTCATGTCACCGTGGTGACTTTTCTAACGATACTTCTTATGAGCAAGTTTACGAGTGCCATCATGGATGATTTAAAATTTGGATGAAATCCATGTCGATTTATTGAAACAAACTTTGGTGTACTATGCATTCTAACATTTCTATTAATGAAATATTGTCATGGATGATTAAAATTTGAATGAAAATCCACCTAATAAGTGACAATAATTACAACACTGCAAATCTACAATGCCCTAATTCTTTTTACAATGAGTGACAAAATAATGTTAGGTTTACACTTAGTGTTGGTAACACTAGACAGGCGCTTTACAATGACTACTGAGCAAGATAAATAGAATTGGTGACACTAAATATTTAGCATAGTGACGGAGTGTAGTTTGCACTTGTGATTAAAAGTAGGTCTCAACGTCCCAACCAATGAATGTATGGCACGTGGCAAAATTTTAGCACAAAGTGATAATTTTTTTGAGATAGAGACACCCTACACTAGTATTTTTAACATTTTGTAGATTCGGGTCACTTGTAATTGATGAATGATAGTGTAGAGTATTCTATACGATGTCTATGATTCAAAAAAATAAAATAAAAATGTTGTTTGATTATTGTTTGAGACTCACTAGATATCTAATGTGCAAAACTAGTGCATGGCTATAAGTTAATTACAACAAAGCATGGAACTTCAAGAAAACACACAAGGCGTCAAGGAACCATGTGTGTGTAAGGAAGTTGAACTAAACTTCATGGAAGACAATGCAAAGCAAAACTCCCACTTAGTCAAAGTTTAAAACATGATAGGTATACGCTACGGCTTATGTTGTCTTCTAGATTTTGATTGTGCACCCTATTGATTTTTCAACAAATCGATTCTATTTTGCAATCGGGCGCGGTCACAAAAAGAATGCACATTTTGTTCGTTTGCATGGCTCTTTTGACTTCAAATTTGTTGAATCATAGAACTTGTGTGTTTTGAAGTGATCACTTTCACCGAATGTTGGTCACAAGGTGAAGGCATTTATAACCAATAAAATAAGAGAGTTTGCATTCGTTTAGGAGGAGTAATAGTTGGGGACTATTTTTCTTGTAAACAAAAACATATTCTTAAGGAAAATGCAAGTATTTTTCCTTTTTTTCATGAAAATGGGAATTGTTACAAATTTTGAAGCAATTTAGTTTATTAGAACACAAGTCTATTGGATGTTTCGACCTTTATGTTGTGCAAAAAATCTTCCAAAGTAAAGTGGCTTAAAAAAAAGATTCCAAGTCCACACACCACCTTACATGTTCAACATGTAACTTATATTTAAGTAAAACTAGATGTAGTTTGAAAACTTGAATTTTTTTATTACTTCATTTCTATGGGCATATTCATTGATGCACTTTCAATATATCTATATTGTATTGAATCTTCAACAATGTTTTGAATGTTATGATATTTAGATCGGATCATAGAAGTGGTTCCTAAATTGGTTAGTTTATACCCCACTTCTTTTTACCCATGAACTTTGAGTACTTGTTCCAATATATTTTGTGTTTTTATAGCATATTCAATAATGTAGCACCCATCTATGTGCAATATATGTTCATGTATGTTATGTTTCATCTTCATAAAAATGGTCACAAATTTCTTGAATCTATCATCAACTAAGAACCTACAAGTGATGACTCAATGGCAAAAATTATGTCAACCCATTGGCCCATACACTAAACATACATTAAATTTGTGATCTTTTGAAAACATCCAAAATATTTTCCTTTATTATGAAATTTTGGTAACATTGGACAACAATTGAGATGGAAATAATCTAATGCAAAAATAAGTGTAAAATATATATTCTCAAAGTCCCATGTGTCTCCACGTGTCAATAAGTGAAATGGAATTTTATCTCCTAATCTTTGGAACCGCAAGTCGATACCAAAAAAAAAAAACGAAATTTAAGAGACCACACTATCATTTTAATCCCATGATCAGTCGGGCCCACTCCTTGGTGCAAAGATTTCTAAGATCCATTGCAAAATGGTTGAATCTCACTAAGTTTTGGGACCAAGCTTTAACTTGCTTGATGGGAGAAGTTCTTTTTTAAAGCGAGATTCGTAAATTGGCATCACAATACATGTAGCATTGATGTACTCTTAGTCCCACTAGCCTTTGCCTACCTGGACTTTAAAAAATCGGTTTCATTTCATTGACATATAAATAAATAAAACAAATAAAAATGATCTCCGTTGACGAACATGAAAACATATATTGTTGAGATCCTAAAAATTGGTGTGGCCCATGCGAAACAAAGTATGAGTAGAAGCACACGTTGATGCATTTGTGATTAGATTACCCGTGTCAAGCATTGTATATAACAATGTTTTCAAAGCTCGATCCAATGTTGAGATGTTAGCGTTGATTTTTAATTTTTGATTTTTGATTTTGCCATGATGCATGAACACCTACCCAAAAAGGAAAAAGAAAAAAAAAGAACCAACAATTTTACTTTTCATTTTTTACTCAAATTGAATATTCAATTTCAAGAATGGAACCAACATATAACCACCTCAGGAGAACCAATGCAAAACCAACAATTTTAAATGAAGTGCATGTATTTGGAAGGTGACCTTTTGGCAAACAAGAAAGATCTTAGGTTTTTTTTTGCTTCGAGTCTCAAATTTGTACAATACTCTAGGTAGAAATGGATTTGTAGCTAAAATCAATTCCCCCATATTGTTCGTTCCGGCTTGGATGAGAAATAGTGAAGGGGTTGGGATTTGGTATGAGAAATAGTTGAAGGTTCATCCCATAAAGGTTCATTATCATTAACTATCCCATATTTGGAGCTAGAATTGTTGCATTTAAAATTCTTGATATGGTCATTGCATATAATGTTTCATGAATGATGTTCTTTTTGATGTACACGTTCAAACTTATATATTTGATAGCATTTAAGGCCACATGTCCATCGAGGGTTGGAAATTTTGGGTGTCTATATAAACTCATCCATCATATAATGAAAGGTTCCTATAATAACAAGTTACGTATAGGTTGCTCCATGTCATCACCATTAGAATAATATGGGATCTATGAAATCAATACCAAAATTGAGTTCCTCCCCCAAAAAATAAACTACCACGAGGCTATATGGTGTATAAATCATAGGGATGGACATTTCACTCAAAACCTAAGTGGCGTGTGTGAAGTGACAATGAAATCAAACCCCTTGTGTATGAGAACTTTATAGAGGAAAAAAAAATTATACACACTAACGGTATCCTAGAGAAAATGGACTCCTGTGTTAATATTAGGATTTTCAATATACTGTGATAAATGCCTCCACTACATACAAGAAATATAAATCATCAAGGAAACACGCCTTCTTTACACATACAATCCATTTTCACTAAACACGTGTAATTGAAAGTAAGGTGATGAACTAGTATTTAGATAGTTCCGGACTTTTGGCCAATTACGGATTATATTGTTGCCACACGCCTAGATTAATGTCTCCCACTCTGGTGCCAACTATTTATGCACATCATGTCCACATTCCTTTAATAATATTAAAAAAACGACCTACATAATGAAGACATGGCAAGTACAATTAACCACATTTGAAGCATGAGTGTTCACATTTCTAAAAATTGCTTGTTTATTTTTGAATTCATCAACTATCTATGTAATTCCCAAGTTACCAGTCTATAATAGCATTTGAATTCACCATCATTTTTTTAATTAATTCATAATTTCACTATAACCCATTTACTTTAGATACCAAGATGACTTATATCCATCCTATAGAAGACATATCATTAGGTTGATAAGCTCCCTATATTCTACCCACCTATTTCCAAAATTTTGACACATTTTATAAATACTTCCAGTTCACCAAGTCTTAGTAGTGAAAGAGTTTGTAGTTGTAGAACCTACTAAGGCTCAAAAACTCAAAACGATTGAAATGACCTACCTCAAGGGTCTTCAAGCGCTGACGCAATGGTATCTTCACGATTGCATCATGCAAACAAAGGCAAGAGCACAATAACTTGGCCATAATCTGATGAGCATATGTCAAGAAAGCCAACGAGCTCTCCAATAGCCTCTAATATGGGGGAAAAAAACATCCATAGCCCAAATGCAAACTCTGACAAAAATGGATAAGATAATACGAGGGGTCTATTACCATGTGACAACAATGGATGCAAACATTAATTGAATGAAACCAATGCATAGACTGCCAATGTTTTCTCTAAATCTTAGAGCCCCCTTTTGTACACCTACCTTTATTTCTAATTCTTAATAGCATTTTAAATTATGCACACTAGAAAGAGGAAAAAAAACAAAAAAAAAACACGATACCTTTCCTTTATGTATATTATATACATCAATACATCAAACAATACCCCTTTTTACAAGCCTGGATTTAAAAAGGAAAATAATCAAATTTTCCATATTAAATTTTGAGATTAAAAAACATAAAATTTCAAAAATATCGGTCTTTGTAAAAATAGCTTAATTAGTGTCGAAATGGTAAAGGGTACTACGGTATTGACCCAAAATAATAGAACTATGGCACATTTTATAGAGTTTTCTCTTGCCTTGACATACCCACGGGTGGGTTCTTCAACACCACAATTGATGTTGATCATTGACACCCCACGTACCCGTTTCCAACGTCAGTTTTTACCCTCCCCTCCGCCCTTTGAAAGAAAATTGTATACTCTCTCTCTCTCCCTTTCTTTGTATAATCTCGAGGAGTCACACGAAGGTCGCTCCAAGGCTTTTGGAATCGGTTACTCACATTGGGCTCCACACAACTCCACTTTAAATGGAAATTGTTAGGGTTTGGTCATCGTGTCCAAATTAGCCCGTAAGAAGTTAATAAGTACGTTTGCCCGACCGCCACTAATAACAAGGACGGGCTCTATCATTACCGAGATGTCTTCTCCGCCTTCGCCTTCCCTTCTCCTTTGATCATCCCCCCCCCCCCCCCCCCATTGTCGTCCTTTTCCCATCTCTCCCCTCCAACTTGAAAACTTAAACATGCAATATATTATTATTATTATTATTATTATTAAGAAGAAAACCCACATGAAAGAGATTACTAACCCCATGAAGTTTTTTCCCCACTCCTCCAACTTGAAAAGTTTGAAGTACAATAGTAAACACACTTGAATGGTCCAAGATGGCCCTAAACTACTGGATGACAATGGAGAAGTACCCAAACCGAACAAAGTGGTCGGGGTTTCAATTCTTGGTTGTGAAGTCGTCTCTCTATTTGATGGAAAATTAGCCAGGTGGTCAAGCACCTCCTGTGTTCCAAGAAAAAGAAAAAGAAAATGAACACACACAAACACACACTTGAAATTAGGAATCCAATCAAGTTTTTCGCACTACTCCCATTTTCAATCAAAAAACTATAAAGTTTAGTAAGGTTGGAAGTGGTCACATGAGGGTTGTATAATGTATTTGGCTCTATTGTAGGCACTTCCAACTCCACGTGCATTCGTACTTATTAATCTGACTTCTTTTTAACTTTTTCATCTCGATAATCAACTATCTTTCTCTTGTGACCTTTCACACATACCCTACCCAATTTATTAAAAATCGAACCTCAAATGTTGTGTATATTTTAAGAACATGGTCCAATCTCATTGTAACACATTGTTTCTCATTGTAGTCCAATTTTGACAACAAACCTCGCTATATACCACTAAGAGATAGGCCTCCAACTCATAAAAGTCAACACATAAGATATGTGGGTGTTATTCGGTTAATCAAACACCTATACTTGACTGGTGTGTGGCTAGGTGAGGATCCAACAACAAACATCATACAAACACATGTTCAAGGAATATTGGACTGTGTCTTCAAATTTCATTAGTTGCTCCACACTCAACAATGAACACAATTGGAAAGACCTACACATTCAACAAAAATGCACTTTCAGTAGTTATAACTACGAACTAAGAGGAGCTCCAATTCCCAATACGATTCATGGTCTATGCTTCGTCGTAGATTTCTTAATACAACCCAATTTTTGAAAACATTGGAAAAAAAAATGGAAAACATGAAAAACCAAATCCAGGTCCAAATATGATATGGGATGGGAGATTGACGTATCTTTGTTTAGATTGGATTGCGTCTTCAAATCTTATGAACTAGTCCACACTCAACAATGAACACGATCGGGAAGACCTATGTATTCAACTCCATGCTCTTTAAGTAACCATAACTAAGAACTAAGACGAGGTTTGACTCTCAATACGATTCATGGCTAATGCTTCATCATAGGTTTCCTAATACAACACAACTTTTGAAGACATAAATAAATTAAAAAGGGAGAATATGAAAAAACAAAAAAAACCCCAAATCCACAGCCAAATATGATATGGGAAGGGAGATTGAACATATATTTATAAAGATTGGATTACGTCTTCAATTCCTATTAACTAGTCCACACTCAACAATGAACACAATTGGGAAGACCTATGTATTATGTTTCTCCCACCCCTCCAACTTGAAAAGTTTGAAGCGCTTTCCACTCAAGTTGCGTTGGTTTGCATGTGTTGTTTGTATTTAACTTCCTTTCTTGCAATTGAATTTTCAGTTTGTGCCCCCCCCCCCCCAAAAAAATAAAAAATAAAAAATGTTGAAGTGCAATAAAAAGAAATACTAAACACACTTGAAATTACAAATCTGATCAAGTTTTTTGCACTCCACCAACTTGAAAATTTTAAAGTGAAATAAAAGAAATACTAAATGATAATTACAAGAGAGCACACATGAAAGAGATTGCTAACCCAATACAAGTTTTCCCCACCCCTTCGAGAGGTGCCAAGGTGTATGAAACTTAAGGTATGTGGGTGTTATTTAGTTTGTGTTTCTCAATGTTCTCCAACTTTCACTGAATAGATTTACACATTGAACCTTTGTGACGCATTAGCGTTCTACGTTGAAGCGTCATAAAAAATCGGATTGAAAATAGGACATCCTCTAATTTAGAACTATATTACGGTTATCGGAAGTGTACGTTTGTTGATTTCTTAATTGAATACAAAAGGTGTTACCAATCGAATGTTCATTTATGAGTGTGGAATAGTTAGTAACGTTTGAAGACGTAGTCCAATCTATTATTAACATGCCATCTTTTTTAACGATGTTTGTTTTTTGATCATCACTGAACCACACACTAATCAAATATAGACTCCAACGAAGAAACATAGCTTATATCTATACTTACTCTTCCCGCTTAGTCGATTACATATATTTGAAAGATATATGATGGCTCTTATGAAGATTGGATCGCGTTCTCAAATCCTTTTAACTAGTGCACACCCAATAATGAACACAATTGGGACGACCTATGAATTCAAGATAAAATGCACTTCCAATAACCATAACTAAGAACTAAGAGGAGGTATGATTGTCAATGCGATTCATGGTTGATGTTTTGTCATGGGTTTCCTCCTACAACCCAACTTTTGAAGACACAAACAATATATATATATATATTGAGAATATGGAAGGGAAAAAAACGGATTAACATATGCACACCTCAATCCATTCAATCCATGTACCTCCCTTACCACCCTTCAACCCAAACGAGAAACAAGAAGTTGCTCGCTCACTCGCTCTGGGGGCCATGTCACTGAGGCGCTGTGAATGGAGGGTGTGGTTTTGTGGGCATACCCCATCCGAGCCATCCATTCACATCGCCCCATCCTACGGTCTAGGAGACTTCTCGGGCAACCCGAAATTTTGTCCGATGGATGAAATTTTAACGGATGAAAATTTAACATTTGTAAGATGAAAGGGATGATTGTTCGTCCAGTTGTGTGAGAACATTTGCGTGAGATTTTTGAAAGTTCCCAAAGTTCCCAATGAAGTTCCCCGGAGGAGCCGGGCACGCCCGGGGGGGGGGGTGTTCCTTTCTTTCTTTCATCCGTCCGTCGGGGGTGGTGGGGGGGGGTGATTTGGTGGCAGGAGGGGAGATCCTTGGGGTCAGCCCCCTGCCCTCGCCCTTTAAAATGAAATCTTTTCGACCAAATCCCCCCTCTTTCATTGGGCCCGTACTCACTAGGCCTACTACCCTAACCCCCAAAAGCCCCCCCCCCCCCTCCCTAAAACCCCAACCCCCAACCGGAAGGAAAAGAAAAAGAAAAGAAAAAGGAAGTTGACGCTACAGTGGCCGGCATGGAATTTCTTCTTGTCGGGGCCACTCCCTCGTCCTATATATCCACCCCTAACGTCTTACTATTCTAACCCCACCCCTCTCCTTCCTTCTTCGACCCCAACTATATATACATGTATACATACATACAACTCCCCTCCCCGCGCGCCCTCCCTCTTCCGTCCCTAATAATACAAGGTCGGGATATAACCTATATTATATAGAGATATATCATGTCTTGTTTGTTTCCCTACTAAATATATAGCAAGTGCAAATTGTAACCATCCACATGCACCATGCACGCACTGCTGCTCATACCATGCACAAATAACTCATGTCAACCCTAATTTTGAGTATGTGAAGAATCTCGCGCTTAGCTTACTCTACGATCATTGCCGGGGACACGAAATATTGAGTGTATTTTAGTGTCACCAAAGAGAGTTCATTATGTCTTGCTCGATGTGAAACTCTCAACCACCTCTCACTTACGAAGTGTTTTTTCCCATCCAAATTTCAATCGTCCATGACAAATGGTATTTCGTTACATGAATGTGGATGACTAAGAAGTAGGAAGTTGGGGTGACAAGATTTTTTTTTAAATAATAATTTGTGATTATAATAAAATTTACCACATGACACTAACTACAACGATTGAGTAATAGCTTTGGAAGCTTCTCTATATTTTTTTGTTTTTTTTTCCCCTTTCTTTCTTTTAAATTTCGTATTCTATTATTCTATGTCGTAGTATTTCATTGGTTTCTCAATGGTGCGTCGTGGAGGTGAGGTTGATGGTTTCATGAAACATTCCACTTACAATAAGTGGCTTTGAAATTAACACTTTGCACCTACTTCTCCTAGGATATATTCAAAAAACATGCGATTAGGATGAGATCATTAGCATATCCGAGTTGAGGTCGAAGCCGCCATTCTCCTTGTAATATTGTGAGCTCTTAGGGTTTGTCTTACGATGTGTTATGAAAGTGGAGATGTTTCTTTGTTCTTCTTAAATGGTCATATATATATATATAGCTTCACCTCTTCATGTGTTGTCTATTGAGCAGGAGCACGTGTAATCTACTCTCTTCTCAATGCATGTTTTTTTTGGGTGTTTGTTCTTGTATCCACATTTCACCAGACACCACTCGTATAGGTGTTTGATCGAGGTGAGTCAACAACTTAGGCCGGGTGATCTTAACCCCCTAAAGGCCCAAGCCTTGATCCATATAGTACTACCCATTATTGCTCATGTGCGATAAAATGAAGGTTGCAAGTTCAAGAACAAAACCTACGTGAAGCGAACTTGTCGATATTCAATTAAAGTTCCCATCTATAAAGTTGATGTTCTTGATATAACTTGGTGACTCGAACGTAAGAAATTTTTGTTTTAAAAGTTTTAAGTGTGTTCCTCGTAAATTGATGTTGCATTGCTTTGAGCTGAAACTTTGTGGTTGTTACGAGCACATGTAGTGTTGAGAATGTAGGTGATAGGAAATGAATGACTACTTATGGATAATACATATACATACAATAGTTTGAATGCATTGTGGATCGAAGTGAAGACATAAACAAATTATTATTTCAAGAGGTATTGATGGGCAGTGTCTATGTGTCGAACTTTCAATTGTGATGAGACGTAAGAATTTCTTATGAATTGTAAATATTTGAATCACTCTAGATTATTTTGGGACATTTAAGGGTTCATGTATGTGAAAATTGCAGGAGTGTCCTCTATAGAAAGTTATGTATTGCCTTTGTTTCTTAAGAAATGAAATTTGGACGATTTTTGTTATTATTAAGTTTTTCATTATCTCCTTGCATTTAACTCGTTGAAAACATTCACATCTTGCACACCATTTCTCAAATGAGCTTCTTGGATGCAAACCCTAACGTAAACCCATGCTTAGAATGAACCGATGTGTGTGTTGTTTTTGACTGTAGTAGAAGGGGGAAAAAAAACAGGAAGGTACTACAATTATATATCGAACTTTGAAACTTTTACTCTTTTGTTATGGCAAGGACAACTATTAAGCAAAAGGACACGACATGGCCCAACATTTGACGAGCCGTCGAGCATTAAGAGTTCGGCCCTTCGTCAATTAAGTAAGGGCCCGTGATTAATTCCGTCGCTTCCATTCCCTTCCTCGGCCTTTGAAGGAGTTAATGACGGACTGGTGTTCTCAAGCCTACTTACCCCAAAATTTTGCTTAATTAGTGTTAAGTATGTAGTGGTTGAGCTACTATATTATGGGCATGTTAAAATTAATACCCCTATTTATGTATTTACTTTTGAAACTTGTGTTATCATATTAGCCATCCACCACACTCAGTTCGTAGTAATAGCCGTTGTAGTCACCGTTATTTGGACACTAACTTAGTGCGAGATGATTTGCAAATCCAAATCGTGCCCGAAGCCGTCTACCTCATAATTTTTGGAGCTCATAAGAAAATATCTATTCATTACCAAAGTGAAGATTTGAACTGTGCTCATTAAGTAATCATATAGTTCCCCCCTCCTGCAAAAAAGAAAAGAAAAAAGAAGAAGAGAGAATCACACTGGCTATTGAGTCCAGAAAGGTAAACACATATTCTGAGTGTGTAGTTCATTTTGTTTCAAACACATGTATGTTTGGTGTTCATTTTTAGATCCGCATGTTTTGACCATACACCAATCAAAATTTGGGTATCCAAATTATTCCTAGGCAAAATTCATTTTCATCAATTAAGGTCCAAGGATTAGAAAGGGGGAAAATCAATCAATTGAAAACCACAAAATTTAGACCAAGGGTAGTTGTATAGGGTATGGAATTGGAAATTGATATTGTTGGTCAAGAGTTTTCCCTTCTTTTTGGTATGCTTATGGTTGAGGTTGCATAGAATTTACAAGAAACTATGTTTGAGAAGGATATGAGCTTGGCTAGCTTTCTATATGTGTTGCAAAATTTCTTCACTACCAAATTGAGTGAAGAGGAGACAATAATGCACCTAAACCTGAACCCTCGACATGGAGTCCCGGGTTTTGGGGCTCTCTCTCCTCCATGGTTTTCAATGACTTGTTTATTGGTTGGCTTTGCCTTCTTGTGTCAAAAAAAGAGAAGAAGAAAACAATGTGCCACACATCAACAAGCTTTGAGAGTTTGCCGAACAACTTGCATCAAGAGGAGATGACTGAGGTCCCAAAGTTGGACATGGTTATGACATAGTTGGAGAATCTTGGCTAGAGTTCAAGTAAGCGATCCTTGTTTCATTACCTATTTTACCTACACACCCATATTTGGTTAGGTGCATATCTAAGAACAAACACCAAAGAGACGTGTGTTTAAAGTAGAGTGGAGTACGTGCTGGAAATTTTTTAATCATCCTAAACTCGATATTAAATATTCATCCACATGTCAATGTAAACACAACCTTTCATTCATCCCCATTGAATCTATAATACAAACACACACACACACTACATTCGAAAGAATGTGTAGACCTAATGTTGTGAAATTACATATAACTATGATAGGGTCTTTTAATCGATACTATGTTACAACGTCAACTCCAAATGTAATAATCATATCGAAGCAATAAACTACACTCTAGATTTCAACTCACATTGTTTGCTAATTTCCGCCCAGTGAACTCCCCAAGCACGTTCAATAACTTCCTAGTCATCATGAAACAATAAACACCAGTTACTACATAATCATGTCTGAAACGAGTCTCAGTGAACATTTGAGTGATTATCAGTTGACATTTTGTAGGTCCTAACCAATGTGAAAATGACCCATGGCAAACAATCAAAACCAATATGCCAAGACTATGTCGATGTTTGATGCAGATCCAAAACACTTACACAAGACCATATCATGTAACCCCAACACATTCAACTCAGGCGCTCACAACATTCATTCATTCATTTGGTCTTTCATCTACGTTGAACGAAATCGGCAAGCATGGAATCAGGCATAGTATATGCGTCGTGATGGAGGAAACCGGAGTGCGGACAACCTAGAGACTCTCAAAACAAAACAAAAGGCATTATGGGTGGTGTTGGGAAATATAATGACATGGTGGGATGCCTTCTAACCGCTCGCCCTTCTCCAAAAGGATGCATGGCTCCGCCCAAGAATGATTTATGTATAGTCATTCCGTCCATGTTGGTTTTGTTTACGGGTCCCAACCAATCCCCACGCACGCTCCCTTTCCAACACTTCCCCTCCAAGGAATGTTGCGGCATAAGTGTCTCCGATCCTCCGCTTGGGAAAAAGGATTGCAAAAGTTTATAGCATTTTCCCAAACCAATGTTGACTCGGACATGGACACGGGTCTAGATATCCGGGCCCATGACCGCCGTCCGAGGGCTATGAGACACGGACATGAATATGGATGCATGGTGGGTTAGCCATTGGGGAATCGTGGGATGGAGGGTTTGAGAGAGGACTTGAATGAGTTTGGGAAGCATCTCATCGTATAAACCATTCGAATCGATCAAAGGAAATGTGAGGCGTGCTCATTATTTGGTACGAAACGATGGATTCTTTAAGCTCTTACAATGAACTTGAAGCATGCTCGCCCTTTTTGGTTGCGTTTTTTTATTTCATTTCATTTCTCCTCCCTCTTTATTGAATAAAAAAAGAAAAGAAAAAAACACTCTTAGGTGATGTTTGGGAACGTGTGGTAGGGCTTCTCCTCACGCCAACATAATCTATTTCAATGTGAAGGAACAAATGGCAAGTGAAAGTTCTATTTTTGCTTGAATTAAAATGGGAGGTAATTAAGTGTATAATATTAAAAGTCCCGAGATAAATAACACCATAATGCAATGAAAGATGTCTAAGAACATAACATTCATGGGTTCATTCAAAACATTTAGTGTGAACGTAAAGAATGACATAGAGATTACTAGTGAACATATCAATTTTTCATTGATATTTTCATTGTAGTTGTATGTGTGCTCGTCTTCTTCTTCTTTCCATTGAAGATAGCACGTCTTGTGTGCCTTGAATGAACATGGTTGACAGAACATAACTCGAGATGTGCTTTGATTAAGAGTTTTTGGCTCTATCGTCACCAGTGTAAGGAGTAATATGCGGGACGTGCACAGTGTTGAAGAGCATTGAGACGCTCAAGATTATTTTCCCACAATGATGCTTTAAAACCGGTTGCTAATGTTGGACAATGTACATGAGGATCATTTTTAGAGTTTTTTTTTTTTTAATTTAATTTTTTTAGGGTTTGGTTTGGTATTAACTGCAAGCTCTATATAAATGCATGGCTAAAAATTTAGAGGTACTCGTAGGGATGTAAAACCAATTCATTATAAAACTAAGGTCACTTAAATTCCTAAAACCTTCACATACTAGTCCCCAATACCCGGTTAGCACACGTGATACGAAACATAGGCCAAGTGAACTCCCTAGGCAAATGAACCAATGTGGTATTCAACTCTAAATATGCTCCGACAATTTATCTAATCATGTAGAGGGCATGCACCAATCATCTCACAACTACAACTTCACGGTGGTCTACGTAGACTTGTCCATCGAGGAGGCGATAACACAATGAACCAATCTCTAGTATAAAACTTTGACTGTGGAAGTGATATCAAAAGATCAACATGATCTAGTGGAGAGGAATCAACCCTCAACTCATGGGGAGCTTTGTTTTTACTAGAACTCCTTTGTCCACGGTAGATGAGTATACGTAGACACCACATAGCTCTAGCCACGAGAACCGCACACGATTCTTGAAATCAATTTAAAAATAGATGACTATCATCCTCAAGAGATTGCCAAAGCCAAAATCAAACCAACAAAAAAAAAACAACAAGGGAGGGGGGAAATTCCTTATAAAAACCCATTAAAATACTACCACTTTCCACGACATTCATACAAACTCCGCGAAGTTTGAGACACATCTTCTAGGACAACCGTCATGAAAAGCTTGAGTCTCAATGTGTGTATATAAATTTTGTGGCACACATGTGAGGGCCGAGACGTACGAACAAGGAGGGTATAATGTGGGTCCGAGCAAGTATTTGTCAAAAGGTGGAAGAACCCCACATTGACCATTCCAAACTCGACATTCTTTAGCAACAAAAACGGAGCACGGTTGCTCTAACCTCCATTTTTCGAGTGTAGTGGCTAGGCGTGTAACTTGACGTTGTACGGGGGAGACAACGGTGGGCCTCACTCGGGTTGCTTATTAGGGCTTCACAACAACGACGGAACCCTCTTCCGAATAACGGATTTTTGTACACCCTAAACTCCGTAATATCAACCCCTACAACGTCACTCACTCTCTAATATCCCGAAACCCTAGGGAACGGAGGTTCGTAGTTTAGATCTCGCTCGTTGTTGTCACATTTCTCTCCTTTATATCATGAATTTTGTCATTAATGCAAACCACCAGAGAAGTCAACCCACACCCTCGCATTGCGTCATATGCCAATATGTGGAGTGTCACCTTCTTATCTTTTTTTTGTCTTCTTCTTATGCCACTTGTCGAATGTTGGTGCATGCATACGCCACATCGCCCGGGATGGCCAAGTGGAGTGTTGCACTTTGTGTTATTCCACAGTGTCACATGCTACACGAATTTTATAGTATCACGCATCCATGTTAACACTACAAAACTCCGTAATATTACGTGCACATTGGTTGCCACAAGTGTGATACTACGGAGTTTAGAGTGTATTTCAAATCCTTTGCTCGAGCACCATTAGGGTTGCATTTCCATGGAGAAGCGGAACCCCGAATACCGATGTCGTTAAGAAGTTAGGGCGCAACTTCTTTCCTTCATACCGTCCCTTGGATAGACTTTCGACCTTGTGAATATTGGAGTTAGTGTCATGTGGTATTTTATGTCGTTGCGGTAACTTTTCAAATGACACTTCTCATGAATAATACCAACCTAAACTATTTTCAGTTCGTCCACTTATGGTATATTATGCATCCTAAGATTTTTTGTAATGAAATGTTGTCACGGATGATTGGAATTTGGATTAAAAAGGGCACTTGGTAAGTGACAATAATTGCAACATTGTAATCTATAATGTCCAAAGTTATTTACAATGAGGGGTAAATATTGTTAAGTTTACATTTAGTGTTAGCGACACTATATAAGCGGTTTACAATTGGTATTGAGCAAGATGAATAGAATCTGGTGACACTAAATATGATATGTAGTGTAGCTTGGACCTCATGCTGTCCCGGCCTATTGCACCTGTGCACGTGAATTAATATTCCAAATGAACCCAACCCCATACACCCATGCAACCATGCAACCATATCCCCATGTCCATGCACATAAACTCCCGTGACCACCATCATGCTCTCATGGAGAGCTTTAAGAGGATATATATATAAAATGAAAATGTTATGCTTTGTCCTATTGCCCATGCCATGTCGTCACCTTAGCTCTATGCCCGCGACCTCCCTGCAGTTTCCCCAACATGTCCACCTTTTGCACTTGTAGTCCCTCACCTTTCCACAATTGTTTCTTATTTATTGTCACGTGTTTGTTTTGGTTGATTTTTTCTAGCATGTGGTATTTTCTTTCTTTCTTTTGAAAGCTAGTTGGACACGTGTTTGTCTTTTGTAGACTCCCACCACTACCACCATCACGAACTCTATTGTATATAGATTATATAAAGTGGTAAGATGATGATTCAATTTGTATGGTTGGGCTATTAGGGTTCCCGATGTTGTAAGGACCCCCATAACATTATTGAAGACCCATCCTCACATGGTTGTACCACATAACCAAAGTCTTTCCTAAAAACCAGGTAAAGCTCTCTTGGTTATAGTGGAGGCACCTAGCTATCATAGTGCACCTAGGAGAACTGGCTCCATAGATTTTCAAGTAGGCTTTAGTTAAGTAGGTTTTACACATGTTCATCGTTTTATCTACCGAGCAATGACATGTTGGGTAGTTATTGTCCCATCCCCAAATGCCTCACTGCTCATCTATCTTACCATCGGTTTTTTTTTTGGTTTTTATTAATAAAGCCCCTCGTGCCCTCATAGCTAAGACTAAAAGCAACCAATCACAAGGGCTGGGGCGACACTTTTAAAGATCCTACATTCTTGCCTCATCTGGGTTGGTGCTCGAGGCTTAAAACCTCTGCTTTTAAACCATGTCATGTCCTTTGCCAATTAGGCTTAGGATTAGATAACGTTGATGATGTGAAGGTTGGGTTCTTAGAATGAACTTTTAGGCTAAGCTAAGGTGGGAAGAGAGACATGGCCTTATGCCATATATGTTGTTGGCATAAGAGGTTACTATTAGTCGGGCATTGTTGGTTTGCACCTTGGAAGAGTAGGCAATCGGTGCCCACCTACACATGCGGACATGTGAGCCCTGCTAACTCTCTTCAAATAATTACATATAAATAAGCTAGTTTACCGGTGGGCCGAGTCGTTGCACCACGGGTGCCATGAAACCACCATTTCACTCTTGCATAATGATGTAATACTCATGTTGAGTATTGTTTAGTTTGTAAAGTGGCCCAACACAAGGGGGACATTATGCTCCCAAAGTTCTCAACCCACAGTGCAGTGGCTTGATAATGTTAGGCTCATGAAAGAACAGGTTAATGTTGAATTGGCAACATTAGGGTTGCAAATCCAAGGAGAAGCAGAAACAAAATATTGACCCCTTCAAAACTCTATGACCAACTTTTAAAACGAATTTCCTTTGATCAAAACTAGCATTGTTGGATAGAATTTCCACATGCCACAGTCTTGCACATTGTAATACGTATTTAAAGGTATCCGATCCATGCCATAATTTATACGTCCTATAATCAAAAACTTGGGTTCCAACTGCATGATCACATAACATTGTTCAATAGAGTAAGGGTCTTCCTACATCATCAGACTAACACTCTAACGTACAAATTGGCAATTTACAAGATGTTGTGATTATGCTTCTAGAGTTCCCTAGCTAGACCACCCAACTGAAGGTATGTACTAACTATTATTATGAATGAAACACACATGGGTATTATTTGATGTGGATGCACAATCAGCTATTTGCATGTCATCAAAAGATTTGTTGTTGGTCAACCTCCAAGCACTTGCAGAGCACTTAGAATGTGGGATCCACACTAATTCGCTAGGCAACTTTTAGTTTGACCCGCACTAAATATCGTAATGAATGTGGTCTTTCGAATGTGCAAATTGTTGAATAACGTAGCTTAGTACCTACTGACCTATTCCAGAAACCCATGTGAAGGTGGTACTTGAGAAAACGATCTGAAATGCTTAAAAGGTTTTAGTTTAAAAGGAGACGAGGTACGTATGTGTCACCATGTCTTATGGGAGCCAGTATTTGATGATGCAGCGTGTGAAAACCCTAGCCTAGCTTGCTACAAATCTTTTACTTTTATTTTAGGGTTAGAATGATGATGTGGACAAGAAGCCATGTGTGAAGCCATGTGTCAAGGATGAATGACTCACCACGTAGACCATAGTTTGTCATCCACCTCCTCTCTCGTCCATATACTTCTTGGAGCTTACACACACATGTGTGTGTGTGTGTGTGTGTGTGTGTGTATATATATATGATGTTCTATGCACCATGGTGACATGTTCGAGGAAAATGAATGAGTTAAAACAATAGATTTTGCATTCCCGAACTTATCATCTACTAGCCTCTTGCCAATTACTAACTCACCGGACATAGGCAATAACTAGACGTCTTGTTCTTTGAGCTCGACCCCACCCAATCTTACCAAGATCAAGGGGTATAGTAAAACTCTCCCCCACCTCCCTCACTACCTCCCTAGGTTTGTAGTTGATCCATCCCAATTGACCTCGTACACACTAATACGTGCAATTAGGTTGCCCCGTGCTAAGGTATCAACATTTCACATTATTATGAAAACATACTACTCAGATAACAAATGGATGTAATTATGTCATTATTGTGGTTGTTATACGAGCGAATGAACGAAGTTACAAGTGTTTGTCTCTAATTCGTGAGGTCAACCTAATTGCACAAACCGGTGTAAACTAATCAACTTATCACATAATTATCCCATCTGGTGTGCATGGCACTAATTCCCGAAACACACACACACACGCACACACGCACACAATTTTTTGCTAAATCTCAAAATTTGTGAGGGTTGGTTTTTCTTCTTCCACCAAGTGATACTAAATTCGCATGCTCATTTCAAGATAATTAATACGTGTTTAAGCTCCCAAACCCTCGATCTTTTGGTGGGCACTAATTTCATAGCGTAAAGAGCAAAATTTAGTACAACCCTTCACTAATTTCCGACACGCACTATTAGCCCACCACCACTAAACGGGATATTCAGTGTCGCCCACAAGAACGACCTCCGAGTCTAATTAAATAGAAGTGCCCCACCACGGCTCCGAAAAGTGGCGGGGCCCGGCCCGGCCCAAAGAGCCTGGGGTCTCGACATCTCGTGGCTGGGCCCACGCCCAACCTTATGTAAGGCAAGGCCAACTTCCGTTTCGGGTTCTTGGAAGATTCAATTCGAACTTCTAATTTTGGGTGGGAGGGGGACAACATCGAGAGTTATTTAGGGCGAAGCCCCCGACCCCGAAAAAATAATTATGGTGCCCCGCTTTTTTGTCTTCTCCCCCGTTTGGGTAAGTCCCCCCTTTCCTCTCTCATCATCATCCAAGCCTCGAAAATTCCCTCGCCTCTCAAGCCCCATGGCAACACGACAAAAACCGAAACCCCGGACGATGAGCCCCGATTCCACCAATTCACTTGCGCCACACCAACCGCCCGCCACTTCTATACTAAGCCCGTCTAGGTAGCGTAGGTGGGTTACGATTCGGAGTTATGTGTCGCATTATGACAACTATTCATTAGCATCACCTCTCTTTTACCCTAGATAGCTTATTAGTTCATGTTGTTTGATGTGGGTAGTGACAACTAGTTTTTATGTTATTTGGGTACTCGCGGTAAAAATATTGTAGCAATGCGTAACTCCAAACGGTAACCCACACTAATTAGACAAGTTAGCGTACCCACTAGCTTGGAAGAAGCCCCGAAGCCGTGCCGAACCACTAACGTCTTGCATAAAAGACTCACCTTTTAACGCACCGTACCCCCACTTTACAAAAGGGACCTCCAACGTGGTCCGGAATGCTCGCTACAAACGAGAGTGCTCGCGGCGCGATTGTAATTGTGTTTGAAGTCGCAACACGAAAAAGTGTGAATTCATCGATCGAATGTGGTGTTGCTCATCGCCCGCCCGCCTGCTTGCTCAGATTGATAGTGAGGAAGATGATGAAGGCGAGCCCATCCCTTTTATTAGGGGCTTGATTATCTAGCATGGATCACAAGTAGAAGAAATGTGGATGAATCGTGGATCTGGCTCTGACAAGTTTCTCAGAGTTGGACGTGATGATTGTTCACTGGGAAAAGGATGCAGCGGTAATATATATATATATTCAAGTGCATCGATAGATAGATAGATAGATAGATAGGTAGATATATATAAATCTGATGGGTCGATTGATGATGAGCGTGGCTCAGAGTCACAAGATTAGGAATCTTGCTGATTATAAAGTAGTGTTTGGTCGATGAAGTTGCTGCTGGAGCATGGAGGTGCTATCCTTATATTTGGGGGTGATGAGATTAGAGGTAAAATTATAAGAGGGAGGTGTGATGAGTGTGTGTCATGTGAGGGTTATGGTTTTCTGCAATAATCAGCCGATGTAAGTATGCTAATCTCCCTATTCTCGGAAGCAGCCAAGCGTGGAGACGGCGGCCTATATATATACATATGTGTATGTGCCTGGCAACAAATTGGAGATTGAGCTATCTAAAAATATAAGCGAAGATTGGCATAGGTTTCCTTCAAGTTGACCAGGTGACCGACATCACCCGCGAGTTCGGTGGGAAGCAAACAAGCACCTGTAATGATCAAGATTCAAGCAAACAAAGGGTCGGTGTCGGCAGTTCGGCGACTGCAGAGCGGAAGGAGTGCGCATTTCGATCGTTTTCGAGAGGTCAAGGTGTGTAGCTCACTTGGAGGCGGAGATCGAAGTGCTGGGTAACTTAGTACTCCTCGAGGGTTCGATGAAGGGTTGTGGTCCCTTCTAAGTTGAGTTGCAACTTGATTCACTAGCGCGCACAAGGAGAAAGAAACAGCAACAACAACCTCATCATCATCATCATGTGATTGGGGAACACTCACTTTACTGCGCATATGACATATAAGAGAGCTCAGCCTCCTTCGTTTTCCTCTCTCTTCAAGTCGACGACAATTTCCTCCTTATTCGCACTCGATCGCGAATTGCATCGCATTCGTCTTTGCACTTGAGTCGCCGTGATTACTTCACTTGCGCGAACCAGCCGCCTTGCAAGTGAAGTGAAGTATTCCCAAGTCACTTGCATCGCGAGACTTGCAAAGGAAAAGGTTATTGTCCTCTTGAAGAAGAAGAAGAAGAAGAAGAAGAAGAAGGTTGCTTTCTTGTTAGTATGTATGCGAGACATGTGCATGCGCGCAACCGATTGACTGACTGACTGTCTTCCCATTTCTCTGCAAGCATCTAAAGAGTTTGGGCTGAGCGGTGACGACAACGAACCTGGCTTTAACTTGCAGCAGGCGCGTGGTCACCTTCCGAATTTCCAATCCTCAAGCATCTGTGTGCATGTTGCAGTGGACTAACTTACCTACTTAGTGAGCGCATCATCATCTGCATCCAGCCACCGAGCATTAGGGTTCAGTCTTGACGAAGAAGGTTGCTCTCTTTATAATAAGCTTGCCAGTACATGTGCACGCAACTGACCGGACCGACCGCAGGTCCATTTCTCTGCAAACTAAGTGCCGTGACGACGTCGACGAAACTTACTTGGCGCGCGGTCACCTTCCTAATTCCACTTTCAAGTCTATGTTGCAGTGTATGGACTAACCTACTCACCTGCTTACTTAGTGCATCATCATCTGTTTGCAGCCAGCCAACATTAGGGTTTCCCGGACAGACAGACAGACTCCCTCCCTCTCTCTCTCTCTCTCTCTCTCTCTCTCTCTCTCTCTCTCTCTCTCTCTCTCTCTCTCTCTCTCTCTCTCTCTTTCTCTCTCTCATTCATCAACATGTTGAGTACTGTTTGCTTGCTTGCTTCACCGACGATATCTTCAGCTGGTCATTGCCAGAAGATCGAGTCATCATCATTTATCTGTCTGTCTGTCTGTCCGTCCGTCCATCTGTCTGTCTGTTCATCTGTCTGTCTGATGCCTGCAGACTTTGTTGCTGTTCACCTAGTCCCACTCATTCTCCTCGCTCCAAATCCTCTCACTCGCAACGTCGTTGGCGACTCCAATCCAAACCTCTCCGGAAAAGCGCTTCCTCACTCATGCGATTGATTCCCTCCCCGCAGGCGGCATTTAAAGCAACGAGGCCGCTCGCTCGCTCGCTCGCGCAAGGCTGAAGCTTGTCGGTCGAAGGCAGCCGTGGAGGACTCGGTGGAGGCCTGCGCCATAGTCATCATCACTTCATTTTTTGAGGATTATCATCCCTTGTACCATGATGAAAGTCCCACTTACTCCTGCAGGCTCCGCGACAACGTCGCAAGTCAAACGGAAGATGCTCAATCATTTGGGCGGATGGATTCCATGCCCCATTCCATTGCCTCTCCCCAGTCTTTTTATGCCTCCACTCCCATTTCGATTCTGCTGCCATCTCCACACCCCACACAGCATCACCATCGCCGGCCTGGAGTGCAAATCCGCCGGCTTGGCTTTCCATCCCCGCCACCCACTAAAATACCTTACTCTAAAATTCTCGACGATGCTATTATCAATTTCGCATTTTTATAATTTATTACACTCCGCCAGCCAAGTCTCCCCCTCTCACATGCTCCCCGCATCTCATCATCACCACCACCACCACCACCATCATCATCATCCTCATCACCACCACCATCATCATGCTGCTGCTCGCTCCTCAGTCCTCCTCCCACCTCCTCAACTTCTAATCTGCTCTTTTCACATTCCATTCTCGTCGCACTCCCGAAAAGCGCGCCCCACCATTTCGCAAAAGGTTTCTAGTAGTCCAACGGAAGAGAAGAGCCAACTGGTTGCGCCTGGGCTTTTGTTTCCTCGGTTGTGGTTCCCAAAACACGACGTTAGTACCAGAAGCGAAATCGGAGCTGGAGGGGGAGGGACCCCTGTAACGGTCAATTCCCACAATTTTGGCGTATAAGAGAAAGAGAAAGAGAGAGAGATAGAAAGAGCATCCTCGGGAGCGGAGCTGCGAATCTGGCCGCAATGAGATCCAAAGTAGATCAAAGATTTTATAATGGGGATGGATCGCGTGGCCAGGCAGGGATTTTTCCCAGTAACGATCGGTCAAAATTCGAGTGGTTTCCCAAGTCCAAATGCTGGTTACATGGTGTGATCTTGACACGGTTTTTCTTGATCGCTTCGAGTCCTGTCTTATGGTGGCGTAGTGGCGGACGGGGATTTGATTTTTGTTACCGGTTTTTGAAGACAAATTAGAAGCCAAAGAACCTTGGGTGCTGGGGTTTTGAGAGTTTTCACAATGAAAGAATTTTCAGTCCCGGTTATTTGAAATAACTCAATGATCCGGTGGGTTTTTTTGAAAGAATTGACAAAGGACCGGCGGTGTTTTTTAGAAGGTCATTTGATTGGGTTTTGAGTTTACGAGAGCCGTGGTTATGAATCAAGTCTAGTTATTTGAAACTTGAAGAACCATGGTTGTAAGTTTAAAGAGCCGCCGTGATAAGTTGTGAATATGTAACCGGTGGGACTTGGAAACACTAGGATCTCAACCGATTATGTCCAAGAATTTCCCAGATTTAATTTGAAGAATATTCTATGAGTTTACAAACGATAGATAAATTTTTCCCTCAAGTCTTGAACTTGAACTGCTTAGTTCATCTATAACTAAGCGGCCGATTCTCCCCGTTCATTGGCCTAGTGCTCCAGTAAAGTGGATGTCGCATTAGCAGATTGAACTATGACATGTACTCTAGTTAATGTTGTTGCATGTGCTGATGACCTATATTAACAGATATTGACACTGCTGAAATGAATAAATAAATAAATAAATGGAATGTCTCTAGTTGGAGAAACAAAAAGTTAAAAAAAAAAAACTATGTTAGCTTGTCCACTCCACTTTCAAAAGGTTAATGAAATGTTGAGATTTTATATATATATATATATATATATATAAATACGTAAATTAGACTAGAAATGCGAGAGGGCATCTTATTAGTGAAAGTCATGAGGTAGTATGATATAACCTATGTAATATAAGATGTGTGGGTCATCTTAAAGGGACATGAAGATCCAATGCTATGTCATATACGGTACTTGCATATATTCCTAACAATTTGGCTAGTATGGGTACTTAGAGTGGTCTTATCTGTGTATTGATTATCTCATTTGACAAGCCTTTGAAATTGATGTCACCATTGTAACTCTAGTATTTAGAACGCGTCTCAATTTCCTACAACTTTTGGGAGTGGAAAATATTTCATTATGGCCCTTTGTGGGCATGCATGGCCATATGTTTGTGCTACCCATCGAGGTCATGACCATCTTTTGAGATAAGGTGCTTCTTTTCTAACATATCATGGTCTTGTCTGAACCACATGATTGCGAGAATATGAGACCACAATTGACATGCCATACCTGCATGTAATGATTAATTTATAGTTCATTAAAGTGCAAAATTGGCAAGTCCTTGGTCCAACCTACATCGAAATCTCCACTTACTTGTTTCCAACATGGTGTGCAAAAGTGCACACGGGCTGTGCTATGCCTCCATTTGACTTTTATTTTAATGATCATTCAAACATATGCTTTTGGTCCACAATATTCCAACACTAGGGATCCATAAAAGGTCCCAAACCAAATAGGTGCACATGCCTTTGCACCCTCCTTGTGGTTAACTCTGTCAATATAATGTCTTCATCATTTAGCTCACCTTCATGCATTATTTTGTAGAGTCATACAGTTGTATTTCATCCATATTTGTGTGTGTGTGTGTGTGTGTGCGCGCGCGCGTGTGTGCACATGCGCGCATGTTGTCAAATTTTGCCACCAGTCATTTGTACATTGCTTTGAGATGGACACTTTGTTCAAACGTGAAACTACATTCCAAAACTCGTAAAGAGTCATGATGATAGGTATAGAGTTCCCTTTAAATAGCCTCTATGGTAATTCATAACATGCTATCAAGTTTTTAGCAAATAAATAGCAAACCCAATGCCATCAATTTTTATTTTATTCATGTGATGTCTAGATTAATAACAAATTGCCGAGTTACTTTAGTTCCATAAATTTAGAGTTTTTAAGGTCCTCCAAATCACACACACACACACACAAAAGAGCCACTACTGTGATTTATGGTGTTGCTTCATTTTTTTGGTTAGTCTAGGCACTACAAAATTGCAATCCCTTACCATTGATGCTCTTTCACTACATGGGTTTGAAATATGTGAATATGGAGTAAAAATGCACTAATGTAGTAGATCATTAAACCATAATGTGGGAGAAACCAATGGTAAGGAACCATGATTCCCATAGTGAGACCCGTATGTGATTCCCATGTAATGTTCAAAGGGACACTTGACTGACTTCACAACTACACTAATTTACACTTCAAAAGTAGGGTGCTAGAAAGGGTTAAGATTGGTTGCAAGTTGAGTATTTCGAAAGCACAATAGGATAACACTAGTATCCTTCGACAATTAGGACAAATATCTCGATTCAACATGCATATATTGATGGGCCAACGGTGCAAACGATATTCTCATGTACAACATCATTTTTGTCCACATTTACTTGCTTGTATCCTAGATAGTTCAAAGATCTCGAGTGGTATTTCTCATGAGCACATCGGGTGTAATTTCTAGTCCCAAATGATTTTGAGCTATTCCCTAAAAGTGATGGATACCGTAGTGTCTAGTATGGTATGTGCTAGTGACCGTGCCCATGCTCGAATGTCGTTGGAAGCACTCAAAAAGTTTTGTCATCATCCCCTACAAAAGTACATGTATATATTTCCAACCGACACCTTAGATTCTATTTACCACATGTAGAAAGCTCGATGCATGCCAATCAACTTTTTGTAGTGCATGCTATATAGTAACATGTATATATTATTCTCTCACGCCACGTGACATGTGGTTTGTAAGTGTTTGTGTGCCTTCTCAACCTTTAAGAGTCCAAAGAGCCGCGGTGAGGCTTTTTGAACACGTCCTTCGTATTTTTGTACCTACCAAAATTTATTTGAATGAAATTACCAACTGGCTTAATTCTAGCTTATCTTAAATTTAAGTAGATATGGACAAACCATTTGTCCAAAAAAATTAGGGGTGTGCATTTGTGGGTACAAAAACATCAAACGTCAACAACAACGAAAACAACAACAAAACAAGCACAACTTCAAACATTTGTATTTCATGTTTGCTAATTGTCATATTTGTGTGGTTTTGCAGTTTAGCGTACATAAGATTTACAGTTGGAATCGTCCCAAATTCATCCATAAATCCAAATGTACTCTCTCTCTCTCTCTCTCTCTCTCTCTCTCTCTCTCTCTCTCTCTCTCTCATATTAGAGGTAGCTTACTTTTTATGTATAGTATATTTGGTCCCATGTCCCATGTCCCATATTATCGCATTTTTTCTTTCAAAAATTAAACTTAATATTTGGCTAGTTGTTGTTGCATATCATATGTCAAGTCATGGACTTTTTCCTTTTTTAAAAAAAAAATCTCAATGATTTTAAGATAATTTACATGCCATCTCCTTCATAGCACAAGATTAGTTACAATCTTTAGCTTGCAAATAGTGTCTTTACATCATTTTCAATGATGCGAATTGTTATTTTTTTACAGAAACGGCTATGTAACATGTCATTAGATGCCTTCCGTCTTAGACTGTCTTACATTTCAAAACAAAAAAAGGAAAGGAAACATCAAACTTTTAATGGTCAACAACACTAGTGTCATTTGTAATTTTCTTTTACAATCATGATTAACAATTTCGTACGTGAGGGTAATCCAATAATGGAAAACCCTACAAAGTGTGTTGTAACCTTGGACACACTCTTTTTTCTCTCTTGAAAGAAGCGGTTCCCTTGGCCATTCGACCTTTAAGTTTCAAGGCATGGGTGTTTGTGGACACCACTAACCCTAATAACTCCCGACCCAACAAATCGAGCCGAGCGGAGGATTATGAGTGGCGGAACTTGGAAGCGACTCATTTCCGTTTGACTTGTACTCCATCCCCAACTTGATGGCCTTTATCAAGGGCTTTGCCATGTACTATGTGTATAAGGTACAATATAGGAAATAGGGAAATAGGGGGGAGTCTTACAGCACTAATCAATTAAATGCACTAAGACAAAAAGAAAAAGAAAAAGAAAAAGAAAAAGAAGCAAGCCTTGTCCACTACCTCCATGGTCTTTTTTATTTTTTATTTTTTATTGTTTGTGCAAGCTTACCGAGCCCTAAACACTTTGTCCAACAGATAAAATGTGAATTTTTTTAAAGATCATGTGTAGAAAAGTTTAAGTTTTAAGTGCGCATATTTTTGAAGCTAACGTGTTAGACAAAGAGTCATTTGTATATGGCATTCATATGCTTTTGTAATCTAAGTCTGTGAGCTCCATATGTGGTTTGAATTTTCCCGTTCTTATTGTATGTAAGCTTGCCATTTCATTTAGTACGGGGTTGCTTAGTGTCAAGTATTGCAAGTTTTAAACAATGAAAGCTTGTAAGTGTTTAGTTCAAACTATGGATAAAGTAACTAGTATTTCTTGTATATTGATTTTGGTGCAAATTGAAAACAACCAATTGATGAGGAACTATATTATCATGAACTCGTGACACAACTCAAAAAAAATCACACCTTATTGCTAATACTACACAATTGGGTGGCGTAAATCATGCACCCAAATATGCCACATGATCTGGGTACGCAAAAAATTAGTGTGCACCCATAATACTTCTTCAAGTTTTTTTTTTTGATTAACGCACCCCCCAAACAATGTGGCGCATAGTGTTTACCAAATCTCATGTTGTTTAAGATGCGTCTTTTTAAACTTCTTAGGTTTAACGATGAACATAATTGGGAGGGCCTATGTGATCACTTCCGGGGGGAGGAAAAAGGTCTTTCACCCTAATCCCTCACAACTTTTGCATCCCACTTTCGATTATGAAACTTGAAATGACAATCTACATGATTCGCAATTTGCTAACTGGGGTGAGACGACCCATAAACCAGTCCCACACCCCACAATCATTTGTGGAGTTGGAAGTGCCCACAATAAGGGTGGGCTGGCTCACATGGGATCCCACGCCCCAACATGGAAGGCAAAGCCTTGACTTTTGAGCCTCAAGAAACCATTAAAAATACAGCTCACCATCATCAAATTCGGACCTTCATTATTTCATGCAAAAAATATGCGCGGGACTCGTGTGGAGAGAGAGTTGGGTCCAGCTTTCTGCTCAACACCAGTCCCAAAGCTCACCTCCTGAAAACTTCGCCACGTAGGCATCGACGTCACACTTAGAACTTCACACAGACTTAAAACCCGTGTGAAGTCGTAAGTAAGAGTCCCAACTTCCATGCTCTCAACGGCTGCGATCGCACGGATCGACCTCAAGTGACTCAAGACCCCGCCCGAACCGGCCCTAAGTTAAAGCCGATCCGATTCCCAAGTGTCCGAGCAAGAAGAAGCCCTAGTAATTAATAAGTGACCACCGCCGCACACAAGGCTTGCTTCTCCATACACTCTTCGCATCATATTACGTCGTCATAATAACAACGAGAAGTAAGTAAGGGATACGGAGGGCAATTGACCGCCGGGGCTCCTCCTCCGCCTCATAATACTAATAACAACAACAATAAGAATAATAAAGAAGAAGGGAAGAAGAGGGGGTGGGGGGGGGGGGGGGGTTTGACCCGATGGAATGATGTGGTTGGGGTCTTGGATTCCATGTCGGCAAGCGGGGTCAGGGTTTGTAAGGGCACCAGCTCACCCCCCCCCCCTACCCCCACCACATAAATTCCGGGGCCGCCCGAACGAGGGGGGGGGGTCAAGGGAGGGTCAATGCCGCCATGCCCGCCCGCCCGCCCGCCCGCCCGAACCGGGCAGCCCCGAAAAAACACATTTCCCCCATCATGCCCAATAACACCCCCCACCCACATTATGAAGGCCGGGATATGGGTGGCCGAGTGCCATCACCAACTTTTTACCCAAAAACATTCCAAAGCGCGGGAGATTTTGGCCACCAACTCGAGAGTCGGGAAGATAATTATGAGACGAGGATATACCCATCTCATTGCGCTATTTCTAGATTGGTGGATTACAATTTGACTCTCTTTGTGTCAAAGGGGGAAGAAGGCGGGGGGGGGGGTGTACACGTAGTGTGGTGGAAGGTAGGGTCTCAAACGAGAGATCTTTGAAAGTGGAAGTTATGAAATTGTTAGGGAGGTAATTGGGGTATTGAATTCCTTTTCGATTTTAAGGTAAGCGTATTTCAGAATATACGTCGCATATGCGGAGTATTTCATGATTATATGTGCATAGTTTCTTGTCCCCTTTGAGTAGTGTATATCTTATTGTGTTGCACGTGACCCTTCGAGTGATAGGGGGGGTTGTTGGGCGCTTGCTTGTTCTGTTTTTGAGGGAATGGGTGAGGGACAATGGGGGCGTCGTCAATGTCGGCATGTCCTGGACCACCCCTCAAATTCCCCCTTGACGTGCCTCGTCATGAGTTGGAAACTAGTGATTAAGTAAAGAACCAGACCAAAGTTCAGCCCTGGAATTATAATATGGTTCACTTATATGGTAGGCTCCTCCAATAAATAAATAAAACTACACATGAAGAGATGACTGTGACGATATCGAAAGGAATAATTTGAGCGGAGTTTCATCATTCGTCAATAATTCAATTGTATATAAGATTTTTAAAAAAACGGGTTTTCTTTCTTGGTATTTCAATCTCATAACATTTGTGTGATCACTTAGGATTCACAAATTTACCATGAAATCTAGAAATGTTGAAGGTGGATTGATAGATCCGCCCGTGTAATTGAGTTGACTAAAAATAAATCCATATTTCAAATACATGTCTACTTTTTAACTTAAACACAAGTCCTATAGCCTCGTTTTTTTTTTTTTGACAAGAACGCCGAATCACGAGGAGGGTTTGACCACGCACTCGATCGAGGCTCTCATGATTCATGAATCGTGTATTTTCATGAGCATCTATCTAATAAAACACTAGATCGGTGGATTGAATTAGAATGTTTTTTTTAGGAAATTGAAGAGGGCCGGTCAATACCACTGTGTCCCGGGCACCCCAAAAAAATTTCCCCCATCATGGCCAATAAATTGCACCCTCACAATGAGCCACGGATATGGGCGGCCAAGTCCCATCACTCGTCATCTTTTTTTTTCTTCTTTCCTAAAACACGAAACAGCACGGAAATTTTAGCCCTCGCTCTCTCGCTCGCTCCCGTTTAATTAGGGTCACAAAAGTTGCATAGGTTACGTTGAAAGTATCGAATTCCAATGTTTGTAAGTTAGATCGGTGAAGGGGAAATTCAAACTTTTTCGAGGGAATTCAACGAGAAGGGGGAGGAAAGGAGAGGACGAGTCCCGGTCAATGTCCCGGGCAGCCCTTGAAAAGTCCCCCCCCCCCCCCATCATGCCCCATAATGCCCACATTATGAGCCCCCGATACGGGCGGCCAAGTGTCATCACCCGGTGTTTTTTTTTTTTTTTTACGAAGACCGTCTCCGACAAATCACATGGAAAGCTTTGGCCCCTCCTTCAACCTTGACTCTCGAGGGGGGGGATAAATTTGGCAATTACACACCAACTATTTTAATGGAGTTTATTCTCCATTGGTGGATTGCATTTCGAATGTTTTCGAGGACAAGTAGAAGTAGAAGTAGAAGTAGAAGTAGAAGTAGAAGTAGAAGTAGAAGTAGTCCTTGTCCCGGAGTGCGGGCAGGGAGGGGGAAAGAAAAAAAGAGAAAAAAGGTGAGGTCAGCAAAGCAAAGGGGAGGGGGTCATAATGAAGGGGAAGATCCCCGAATATAAAATCCAATCAAAGGCGGAGTGAAGCGTCGTCCTCATCCATGACACCCCCAGTTATTGAGTCGTAAAAACCCTTTCATGCCCCCCCCCTCTTCTCTCTCCTTGGTGTTAAACCCGGCATTGTTTGAGCTTTGAAACGTCTTACCCTTAATTAACCCTTATGAGCTTAAGCGCATGAGAGTCCATTGCATGAGTAACTTAAATATGGTTCTTTAATGAGGTTTGAAGGCTTGTTAACCTTTCAGTGTCGTTAAGTTGGGGCTTCGATGGCGTTTAGGCAAATCCATCCATCCATCATGGATGAAGGGGCACTAGTAAGACGAGCCTCCGTCTCCCCCCCCCCCATTTCATTTTCATTTAGGGTAGTAACATTAATGCCAAACTTCTTTGTGGGCATTAATGCTACTCTTGAAGTTGTTATATTAGGTCATACTTATGATTTTTCATGTTTCCAAGTACTTTGTCGTGTTTTTCACCTTTCCCAATGAATGAGAAGACCTAAACGCCATGAACAAGGCCTCCAACAAACATCAAAGTAGAAGCTCAATGGACCATGAGATTAAAATAGTATATTTCACACCACCTTCCACAAATATGAAGTGAAGATATAAGTAATCATTCGTACAAATGATATGTAATTTTCTACTAGCCCACACATACCAACCCGAACCTCCCATACATACATGCATGCATGCATGCAATGGGGGGGGGGGGCTTAATTCTAGAGATTTGCATATAAAACTAAGCAAAGATTAAGTGACGTTAAACACCTTTGTAGGATGAACCATCGCCGGTGAATGGTGAACTCAAGAAAACGGTCACGTGCTTTCTCGAGGCTTAATGGTGCACTTAAATAAACCAAGCCTAGTAGTAGTAGTAGTAGGTGAAAGGGTTTAGTGTTGTTTCATTATTGGGGTTTGATGCAGGACTCCGAATTTTGTAAGATCGGTTACACTTATAATAATGATAATACTACTAATACTAATACTAATACAACCACCACCACCACTACTAATAACAACAACAACAACAACAACAACAACAACAACAATCTCCTCAACCGTCGCAAATGACGCACGATTTGATGCCAAGGCGTGTCAAATAACCCTAACCCCAAGAACCGGGGACTCGACAAAGGGACAAAGGGACAACAATAATAATAGGTGGCCCATGCGCTCTAAGAGAATCAAAATTTAGGGTAACCCTACTTCCAAGGCAAAGCCAAGCCAAGCACAGCACTAATAAGTTAGTTGCGAGGTGCCCGAACTCCGACTATAAATATTTTGACCTAACGTCAGCGGCTCCCAACCAAATGCCTCACTTATAGTCTTCTACTGATGTTGCCAAATCTATGTGTCATGCTATATTTGCGTTCTCGGAGCTTGCCCAAAAAATAAACAAAATCATGCCACAATAGCTCACTTTTTTAAGCCCCTAAAAGCTTGGGGGTTTTAGCTTGAATCCAAGATGTAGTATAAAGTATGGATTAGAATTTTTATTTTGTGTTTTCATACAAGAGAAAGTTTTATAGAGTTAGTTTCAAAACGCATTCGTGCGGTTGAGCTCTCTCTCTCTCTCCCTTTAAATTTTTTTTAGAAATTCAAGGTGCATCAAAACCACTTGATCTTTGATACAATTGGCTTAAAAACGTGAGTTGCATAATGTGGTAAGAAAAACCAAATATATTAATGTCAAATGATATTATTGTTACTTTTCACAAATAGCTATTTTGTGACAAAGAAAAACTAAGGTTCCAACCAATTCAAGGTCCATATCTTACACTCATTGATATAAAATTTTGATTGGTTTGCTATAGATGGTGTAGAACTCTGATATGTCAAGATGCAAGGCAAAAACAAAAACAAAAAAACAAAAACAAAAAAAGGAGGAAAAAAGGTTAGCCTTGAGAAATAGATCTTTGAAAAACACTCGCAACCACATTTTGGCTTCTTGGGCATTTAGGGGTTAAGTAGTGGAGGCCACAATATTTTTGAAGCTCCGGAAGCTTGGGGCCACTTCACACAAGAGACCGATTGCCCATGACCATTGCACTTCAAGCACTCTCATTGGTGGAAATTTTGGATTTGGTCCAAGTTCGCTTCACACTACACTTAGAGAGGGACCGACGGAGTATGTGAATGCAAGGTGGATGTAAAGTCTACATGGATTCCTACATGGCATCAAATGGATCATGTTTCATGGTCACTTGGACTATTCTCAAAACACCACCTCTTGGAAGTAGGCCTAACACAAACCCGGGAGACCATGGCACTCTGAAAGCTCACAACAGTTGATTTATTCTATTTTATCACGTGTGAGGACCCGCATGAATAGAAATTTTGTTGAAATAGCATTTGGTTAAGGGCCCCACAACATATGGCTTCACACTACACTTGAGGACCCGTGACCACACTACATGATTTTGGTTGTGTCTTGGGACAAGCTTTGGACAATTCATTTGGGCTCTCACAATCAATTGGTCATGGCTCTTGGCCATAGAATTCATCACGATTGATCCATCTTATTTGTCTTGCAATGACCAGGTGGCAACTAGCTAGTGAGGGTGTTTTATGACACATGGTGCTACATGACAAGTCACAAAGACCACATCAATCAACACAGTACAACAATTTTAATGCCACCCTAAATTAATAGTTTAGTGTACATGTTTGAGGTGTTTGATTTGGAGCTTTTCCACTTTTTCGATATTCATCCAAATGAGCAAAAGATCACAAGATCATAATGCTCAGTGAACTCATGCACATCAAGAAGACCGTTGAAGATACGGCATGTGCATTTATTGTGGGCACCTCCAACTCCACAGATCAATTTTGGGCTATCGAATTAACGAACTGAAGATTCACACATCACTAGCAATTACAGATGAGGGAGAATTTAGGTGAATTTTTTTCAATGATTGGGGTTCTTATGCACTTGCATAACATTATTTAGATCCATAAGAGTGTTATTTGGGACTGACAACATTATGCAAAATATTCCTCACATTCATATTGAATGTGAGGAATATTTTGCATAATGTTGTCAGTCCCAAATAACACTCTTATGGATCTAAATAATGTTATGTGGGATCCCCGGTCAAAGTGCAAATTCCATATTCTATAAAGTGGCCATGTAGGGGTTATAAAATAAGATCTCCATCCTTTTTCAGCTAGAAGTGGTGGGTTTGCTCTTCAACCCTCAACATTGAGCTCCATAAATGAAATTGGAGATAAGGTATGTGTGCCTAATTGATACACCAACCTAAAACCGATACCTATATTTCACCTTAAAGTATCACCAAGCAAGTGCAACAATGGATTAAGCAAGCCAAGATAAAAGCCACTAATCATATGTTGATTCAAGTACAAAATAGCAACACTTTGACCAATCACAATGGCAATGCAAGAATGTATGAATGATTTAAGTAGGGCACCAACTTTGACCAATCACACTTGCTAATCTAGGATCTATCCGCTTAACGAAGCACTATAAGAAATGCTCCCACAAAAAGGTGAGCAATTACCCTCATGCATTACAAGACTTTCATGGACTATTAAGTTGATTTTGAAGTGGTTTTTATGTGACAATCCAACGTCAATGGACCCCCTTTAAAAACACAAAAATGCCTTTGACAATTTATAACGTGCTCCAAACATTTCAAATCTTTGATTTTTGAAGAATCACAAATGTACATCAAGAAGAAGGCTAATCAAATTGATTACATAGACCACCCCCCCCCCCTCCCCCCCAAAAAGCAGATGAGTGTTGGCTTTTTGTCTCTCTCAACCAATAAGTTGCAAATTTGATACTAAGAATAAAATCATTAACATTCATCTTGAAGTACGTAGCTGCCCACTTTGGGACAAAAAATAGATGTCGGAATACGGTCACTGACAAAATTGGGCCTTTCTACCTTACATGGGATGTTGGGAAAATAGTAAGCATGTCGGAAAATGAGGATTGACAACAGCCTGAACAGTTAAATGTAAGCATATCGGTAAATGAGAATCAACGACAACATAAACATCATAGTCAGAACACTCTTCACAGTTTTTTTCCAAACAGTTTTGAGTACATATTTCCTAATCTCTTTTTGCAATCTGCCACACCTGTATTTCAGTGGTTTTCAGATATTCAAGGTGTAGGAGCAAATTCAACATTCACATGGAGTCTGAAAGTTCTGACCACCACAGCGAATGTTTACCAAGATATAAACTCGTGCTGAAATTCAATCGGTCGTAAAAGAAAAAAAGTGGGCTTGCGCTACAGGTCCTTTGCTTATTGTAAAACAGACGAGAGCAAGAACAATTGGTAAAACCCTGTTACTAAGTTTCTTCAGCCAGTCGCACATTATAGACCATATGTGCAACCAGACAAGTTGCGATAGACAAGTAATTGCAATACTGAATTCCTGGTAAGTCCTAAATGGAGGCTCTAAGAGTGCGACGAAAGATCTAAGCTATCTCTAATATAAAGCACACAGAATGCACTCCAATACTTCCTACGAAGACCAAATATGACCCTTCCAACAGATTCTCGAGCCCACATTGCAAGAGAGGCAATGGTTAATGTCTTGGTTGTCAGGCTGGTGTGGCAGGAGCCATTGTGATGTATTCCAATTGGGTAAATTCTGAAGGAAAGCATCCAACTGAACACATCAGAACCTCTGTAAAGAAAGTATGACTCAATCTGAGGGTTTGAATACAGCTCCTGCAATTAGCCCTTTATTTAAGATATGAACAAAAATTGGTCCTTGACATGCTTCAACGAAACCTCCCATGATATCTCTCAGCATACCAGTAAGGGGCCGTAGATGCAGATTGGTTGGCAGAGAAAAAGAACAAAGAGAAAGTGACATCCTTTCATGCATACAAGCAGATAAGTATCATCGTTGATCCTAATGTGTAAGAAACACCTGGACTCGTACCACTGAAAATACAAAATCATAACGACAATATTGCTATTTGTATCACCTGAGACTTCCAGCCTCTGCTCAAGCGAGCAAAATTTATGAGCGTGAACTCAACAATGCACTAATGAAAAGCACAAGATATGTAAAGTTAGAGGCAGTTAGTGGAATTTCTGTGCCAATGTGTGAAGCAGTTGGATGCAGTAAGTCAAGAAAATCACACAATTTATTTTCCCAATGAAACCAAAGGGTGCATATCTGGATGGATCAAACCGTCCACTGTGAAGTAATAAAGAATATCTTGAACTAGGAAGTCCTGCCCCAAACTTGTGTGGCATCTTCTTCTGTGCCTAGAATTATTTTACAGCAAAAAGACCTGAATTTTCTTGCACCCCACAACCTGTCTTGGTTCAAACAAAAGCGTAATACAGAGGGTAAGAAAGAGCCCGCTCTTGCCTGAAATGAAGGTACTGTGCCCTCCATCTCCCTCCAAACGCTCCTACCTTAGATCTCTATCATGAAGAGGCTGGACATTTGTCTGTGCTTGCCTTTAAGGAGTGCTGAATACTCTTACAGTCCTTACACCAATTCCTGACTAAGCAAAGCCAAATCCTTCTGCGATATGACATTCTGTGATAGCCAGCAATCGTGCGTACATGATTTCGTAAGTTGGGTAAGCTGGAAGAACCAGCTGATAGAAGCATGTATGTGCTGTAGGTAACCAGCTAATGTCAGTGTGGGCCCTGTGAATATGGAACTTGGAAGAAAGCCCTGCAAATCCTTCTGCTGGCAAGTGCGTCACTGATGTTGAAAAAAACAGAAGTCTTCTGCGCTGCTCTGCTGTCATTTGCTCTGCAACCTGCCAAACAAAAACCTAATAGATTCAATTCTTGATCTTTTGTGTGTTTCTAAACCTATGGTTCATGATGACTCCTTGACAAGTTCCACTTTCCAAGCCTCTATCCAGTTGATACCAGATTACAATGCTCTCAAATCAAGAGATTCTACAGATCCTCAACAAGGACATGTAAAAACAGACATACTTGTAACACTCAAAGGGAGCATACACATATTTTTCCTTGCTCTGATGTAATTTGCTCTGCAACTCTTCTTGGAAGGAAGAAAAGCTGAAGAAGCAATAGTATGCTATACTTAAGAGGAACAATGCATCCAAGATTTATGAAAGACTCTGAAGGACCAAATAGCCAGAAAGCCACAATACTTGACCCCAACTTGGGAAAGATAACGGCTAGGTCCGATTTTCACAAAAAGATGAAGACATCCTCACCTGCCAGAACCAGACTATTTGGTCGTCGGATGCATTGTAATCATGGTACTCAGTATGAGCCTTCCAATCTTCTAGGCAGATATTTCGGTCCTTTCCATAGAGCATCAGGTCAAGGTCTGCAGGTTCCAAGGCTCGTAAGAACTGTTGATGTGAACTATTCACAAGTAAGTCTGAGAAACCTTGTGAGAATGACTTCACTTGCTCAGCAACTGAATTTACCAACCGACGTTGTACCAGCAAATCAACAAAGTGCCCACGATTCTCACTATTCACCACCATATCCTTTCCACCCATACAGAGCTCCATGCTTTTGTGTGTTCCCAACTCCTCCACTTCACTAACAAAAGTAAGGCCCAAGATGTCAGTGTCTATGACTTCAGGATCCATCTCCAGAATCTTCTTGCAGCTTTCATATAGGCAAGGATCTGCATCTTTTGCATCCTCCCAGAGAACTGGCAGCCCAGCCAGTTGCTTGAAGAAAGTGAGAGCGAAGACGACATCCATTTGCACTCGGTGCATTAGAGCCAAAGCTATCACTCGACCGCAAAATCGGAAGTAGGTGAGATGCCCTGGATTGACTCCTGATGCTGTAGAAACAACACCAAACTTCGTGGTCAGAATTGTGGACGAATCTTCCTGTGTGAAATCTTTGAAGACAGAAGCATGACAGACAAGGGTTGTATAACAGATGATTTCTATCAACAACTGTTCCAAGAAACCTGACATATTGAGCTACGGTATAGCTTTCTATATAATAACAAATCAAAAACTGTGACCTGTCATTTTACTGTCATCCTTATCCTCCCGACACACCACCGAAGTCAAATTAATCTTTTGATTCCTACTTCTCTACTCTGTGATACATCAAATCCTAAAGCACTAACTTCTTGTCTAACAGTTGAAAAAAGGGAAGAATTTATTGTACCCGGATTTGGGAAAAACCGTCTTCTATCGTTAGGACAAGCCAAGAAAAGGGCATTTTGAGGGTTGAATATTTCTCGGCAGATCATGGAAAACCACTCTCGCAAAACCCCAGGACCAGTGGCTTCCTCAGATTGAAACTCCACAGAGATCCCTCCTTGTAACACTTCAGGCTCAACATAGGCAAGCATCTCAAAAGATTCGGTCAAAAGCTGTCCTCGCTTCACAACTATTTCCTGCCGCTCATCATGATCATCTTGGGGTTCTGGGAGCATAGCCATCACCAAGCGCCTTTTGGACTCAAAATCCATCAGCGTCTTGTGATCTAATAACCAGAAGTCATCGTCCTGCTAAACCCATGAACACAGTAGATTCACATTATTCAAAGGCCTTGAGGAACATCTAAACAAGGCAAACCCACTTCTACAATCATGCCAGTTTAAGGGTCTTCTGAACGTACATTGATAAATATATAAAACTTGGCCATCCCAAAATGTTATCTTAACATCTAAATTGGTTGCTGATAACCAGAAGTAAAACACATTTTCCATTCAATTCCTACTAATTGAAGAACCCACTGAATTTACACAATCCTGAACATTAGCATATCATGCATGCCAGCTTGTACAACCCTTATGGAGGCCAAACCCTAGGGCCAGCACACAACATTTTAGAAGGTCGGTTTGAGCTAGAGCAGGCCAATTGCATCAACCCCTGCAAATGATATATATATATTCCATGTCATACACTACATGTAATTTTGTAGATTTCCACAGCCAAATGACACTTGTGGCAGATACATCATACATCCAATATTCCATGTCAATTTACTTCAGTGAGCCTATAAGTGAATACCTGCCATCGAGATTGTCTGATCAAGACATTCAAAGAAACGCGCCGCACCCGCAGCATCTCTAGCAGATCTACCATTGCTCCCTCATAAAGTTTTGCAACAGCGTGCAAACCCTTAAGAACAACAAGAAAGGGAGCCCATCCAAAAGGACGGTCCTCGGAGGTTGTTCCTCCTCCAGCAGATTCTTGCTGCCTTTCTGCAACATGACCAACCTCTTTCAAGCAACTGTCAACTTGTTGCAATAAGTCTTTAAATAATTGTCGCAACCATCCATGCGATCCTATCTCAGCACCCACTCCAGCAGCTATATTCCTTGAATGGTCGAAATCTGCATGCACAACAATATCAACTTCAGTATGACATCTATTGACTGGGAGCTTCTTCATGCGAAGGGAAGGGGAAACAATGAATGGAAATTAAATATATGGAAGGAGCTATGAGATATTATTAACAGGCCTCTCATATGACGGCTGCTCCATGTCAGACACACCGTAAGGACATTAGAAACCTCCTTCAAAAGCTTATAACAGTGCTTCAAGATCTTGTTAAGAACTTCAAGATATATACAAAGAGAAGACATGTAGGTTCTGCCTACCAATACACTGCCCTATACGGCAGTGTTAGGTGAGTCAATTGCAAATATCACCGAGACTGTGAGGCCACAAAGATGTGGATATTTACAGTTCTAATATCAGCACTTCAAGGTTTACAGGTTGCTCCAGGTCAAAATAATCTCTTTTAAAGTCAAAGTTAAAACATATCACCCACAAAGCATATATAGACCTTTGCATTAACCAAAAGGCTACCAGAACAGCTCAACCAGCAGCACAATCCTTTGTTTATAAGCTTGCAAACATTGTACAAATTGCAAACTTTATGAAAATTCAATTCCTGATCTGATTGTCACTGGAAGCAATCTCTGCCCCTTCAACAGATACATAGAGCATGGCCTGTCATAAGACTTTTCCTTGCTTGAAACCCAAGGAAGGATACTGAACTGACAAAAACTTCTCACCTGCACGTATTTTGCAGGATGTCTCACCAGCCTGCAGACCTCCAGTATTTGAAGCACCATCTTCGTCATCCATGCACTCACAGACCACACATGTGGACTCCTTTTTGTTACTGCCAGAACCAGAGGCCTCTATCCCCTTGCAAACCTCCATAGCCTTACATAGAGGGATCACAAATGCTGTGAAGTCCTTTGCCTCTTTCACATATGAAAAGCTGGTGTTCATTTCCTTGTTTTGATAAGACCTAGCAGTCACTCGCAAATTTGTTATCAACCGCGATGACAGCTCATTTACAAAAGGAGCAAAGTCTTCCACAATGCTGTCTGCTTTAGCCTCATTGAAGTACGGACTCCCATGCGCAACTCCAACTGTGTCCAGCAGTCTAGCTAAAGATTGGCGACAAAGGGCGTAAAGATTGTGGCTAGGTGCACTTTTCGCCAAAAGCTTGCAGAAATCCAGCAGCACAGGTGCACAATGACAGTGGATGTGGGCTGGTAGATACTCATCATTTGCAGCAAGGAAAAGATTGATAGAGTCTTCAGCACATTCTCTGTTACTCTCTACGGGAGATAGAAGTAACATAACCAGTGCAGACGTTGCTCCAGCCAGCTCAAAAACCTACAAACACAAATTCTTAGTAAAGTTCTAGTTGAGAATGGGACAGTTCGACATGCCTATTCCTATACTTGAAAGTATTCGTCAAGCATTATCAGTAGTTTTCCTCCTACGATCGGCATGCAGTGCCTACATACACACTGACCACATCAATTAACATATCTCACAGTTGCATGGACTAGTATACCCACAAAATATAATCAAAAAAACATTGAAAGAAACTGATCATACCCAGCAACTACAACCATACCAAAAGCCCAAAGTGTCGCAACCCCAACTAGCCCCCAGAAAGACAGGACACACATGCCAAAGACCTCAGGAGCTACCAGTCATTAAGGTATAAATAACTGAAAAGAAAAAAAACCTTACCTGCATGTGCTCAGAGACCGGCACTGACTTGACAGCCATTTTCAGAAACTCTTGCACACTTGCACGCACACAATCTTGTGAATGCATCAACTTGAGACCAAGCTGACCCTGTTGATCTCCTACTGCACACATATGCCTGATAGTAGACACAAGATCATTAATGAGCTGCCAAGATGCAGGAAGGGCAGTGCTTCTCATTCGAGCCACCAGAGTCAAAGTGGCGTCATTTGCAACATGACAAGACTCCAACGTCTGGTCCTGTTGCAGCTGCAGCCGGCCAAATATAAGTCTCTGTTCCGATATTGGAAGTCCCGTCTTCAGAAGGATTTGTTGGTGCACAGACTCCACTAAATCAGAACCGTAGGCTTGCAAAACAATTGTGTGTGTAAATGCCCGCACAAAGAATTGGAGCCGAGTTGGGCTCAGCTCCATTGGTGTGGCACTGCCTGTTACCTCATTACTATTCCGTCCAACTGAACTTCCGCTAGCCAGACTTGATAAGCTGCTGCTGCTGCCACTGCTGCTGCTGCTGCTGCTGCTGCTCAAGTTTTGGAACCCCTTGCATGCACTACTATATACATCCCCTGGGACACTAGCCACAGTGTTGGAACTTCCATAACCCCCGCTGACCGACTCTTCAGGACCCTCTATCACACCATCTCTTTCCATGTCTCTTTCCCGTAATCCATCAAGCTCTGCTGCTTCCTTTCCTACCTCTAGGTCTCCTCTTCCTGCAAAAGCATCATCCTCTCCTCCATTCCTGCCTACATCAATACGCTCAGCCTCAAATACTTCAACCCCACTTAGCCCTGAACCTGTCACAGAGATGGTGCTTGATGAACTGTGTGTCGTACTACTTGCTGCAGATAAACCATATGGACTGCTTCCGAAATCCACAACCACTGTGGGCCCTCCCAAAAAGACCTGAAGGCTACTGCCATGATCATCATTAATCATATCAACACCACTACCCTCGTCCATTTTGTTAACTTCATCAATTTTGTCAGGAGGCTCCTTACTTGATTCACAGACTCCCTCCAAGGAAATACCACCTATTCGACTTGGCTGTTCGTCCCAAGTAGTATCATCATCAAGAGCAGCGTTACCATCTTCTTCACGCATTTCAGTTTCCCCATCAAGAGACTGTGCTTCTGCTGCACCAATTGCCCCACCTGCCTCATACCTTTCCCTCCCACTGGATTCTGCAATACTTCCCTCCTGTACTTCTTCCCTCGCCTCCCTCCTGGCCCGCACCTGCAGTGGGCAAAAATATACAACTTCACCCGCTTGAAATGCAAAAGGGGGTTTGGAAAAAAGAGTAGTACGGACAATGAGAAGCTCTCTGTTATCTCGGTGCATGCATGAAACCCATAAGAATATGTCCACACGTCTTGGACTTGGCATGACATGGCATGACATTCACAGCTACATCGCCAAGGCATCCCGTGACAACACTTGTCTGATCATCCTATCATCCTATCATAGTTCACCCGCTTGAAATGGAGTAAGAGGTTTGGAGAGGGAAAAAGAAATAGGGGAAAAAAGTAGTACAAACAACGAGAAGCTCTAAGTTTTTATCGGTGCATGCATGAAACCCATAAGAATATATCGACACGTCCTGACTTGGCATGACATGACATGACACTCACAGCTACATGACCAAGGCATCATCACAAGACAACATTGTCTGATCATCCTATCATGGAAAGAGTTTGAAAAGATTGACGAACCTGAGATGTTGCAGAGACAGAGGGATCAGCCATTCCTATCTCGAACTCCTCAAGCTTACGCTTACTCGACGTGGAGCGCAAACTACTAGGCGACAGCAGCGCTTGTGCTCGGGCAGCCATCATGAAACCCCTATCTGCTGCTGCGCTCTCTCTCTCACCTGCTGCTCTCTCCCTCTCCCCAACAATACCCACCAGGCCCGTTCCAACTACAGGAGCATGCATGATGAGGGAGGACTGCGATGACGGCTGCAACGCCACCCGATCATCCTCCCGCAGACTGATGACCTCCATATCGGATGATGATGGTGATGATGCGGCTATGTGACGATGAGGGGCGCGTGATGTCGCTGATGATGCTGCTGATAATGACCCCGACGTTGCTGCTTGTCGCATGTACCTAAACAGCCCCAAAATGGACAGAGCCAGGCCCGATAGAACCATCTATCTCACTGATTCCCGTCCCTCCTCTCTTGGAAACCGTGGTCCTTTCCATTCTCCTCTTGCTTCTTCATCGCCCGGTATCCTGCTTCTTCTCTCCCAATAACTGGCCCCGAGAGCCACGTCCAGACATAGCTTGCTTGCGCTCTCTCCCTCGCAGATTCGTCACACTCCTTTCCTAAACAGTTGCAGCTGTGCACTGGTTCTTTGTTCAAGAACTACAACACTATCCCACCCCGCAGAGTGTCATCAGCCACAAGATCTGCCCTGTGATCCCACTCCATTACCGGATTCAGATGGTCTTTCAAACGCTTGTCGCCATAACTGTCAGCGTGCTATTTCCCCCACTCTCAATTGCACGTGCAAAACTAAGCAGCCGAAGTAGGGAAAAGATAGATAACCATAATCATCAGCAGACAGACAGACGTTGAAAGAAGAAAACCAGACAGTGCACAGCAGCCAAATTACGGTTGCAAAGCAGTACAAGAGCCAAGAATGGGAACACCCCGCGTCGACTTCCCCCTTTACACGATCACTCCTCACACAAAGCCGGCATCGCAAATCTACAATACAAAGAACTCACGCTAAGGATTGGAGACTGCCACAATGCGCCGTTCCTCACATCCGCTTAACACCTCTCCAACTCAGCGGCCGATGCAGAACCTCAGACTCCTCAGACTCGACATGTGGCAGCAAAATCGGGCCAACCGAACTCCCGCAAGTCACACTACTAGCATGTGAACTGCTCCGACGGACGGGACACGAAATTGGAACAAAGCTAAGGCTGCTAATCAATCTACCGAACACCTTCACGCTCCACACCATTCATCTCCAATACACAACCCCCGAGGACACCACAAACCACCTCCACGCGCGCACATACACTCGCCCTCTCTCTCTCTCTCTCTCTCTCTCTCTCTCACACACACACACACACACACACACACAAACACAAACACAGCACCTGCTGAACGAGAGACAAGACGTGGCCGCAATTGGCCGCTCCTGGATCAGCCGAAAACGTCGATGACCAACCCCGACCTTCACACCACCTCAAATGCCCCCCCCCCCCCCACCCCACCCCACCCCCCCTTCTCAATCAATTACCACAAACCTCCAACCCCAACCTCCCCTTCCTCCGATGCATTAGCCTAATTGCACACCTCCCCCTGCCGCTCTGCCTAAGTTACTACCACCCCCCCCCCGCCCCCGATCACCACTCCCCGATGCCGTTCCCGTTGCTTGGCCCTCACCCTTGCGAACAACTTCCCTGCCCTTCCTTGCCGTCGTCCTCCTTCCTTCGCCACTCCACCACAAAAAAGAGACCGACCTCCACTGCTCTCCCTCACGCCCCTCCCACCGCGGAGTCCGGAACTGGTGACCCTGGCGAAAGTGGCGAGGCCTAAAAACCAAAATTTGCTCTTCGCCACCACCGGCACATGCTCGCCCTTCGCTATGGCGTCCAGGTGGTGGGAACCACAACGGCGAACGCAGCCTTCTCTCTCTGTCTCTCTCTGTCTCTCTGTCTCTCTGTCTCTCGCTCGCTCGCTCCCCCTCTCCCACTTGAAGCACCAAATTGGACGCGCTTTGGAAGCGAGGCGAAGGAAGAGCACAAGAGGAGTAGGAGAGAGAAGGAGGAAGAAGAGAGGAGTCAGGCCCGGCCAGCCATGGATGGATGGCGACAACGGAGGCAGGAAGGAAAGCAACGAAGAACAGGCCCAGCCCCCCCCCCTCCCCTCCCTCCTCCACCGCGCTCTCAGCAGCAGCCCAGGCAGCAAGCAGCAGCAGCCGCAATACGGGGACGACCTCCCCACGCGTCCGCCCCCCACTCGCCCGCACCCTCGGCCTCGTGACATGGCCCCCGCCCCGCCTTCTTGGACCTCCCTCCGCTCCGACGTGGCCGCGGGCGCTGCTGACCTGGATGCCGCCGGGTGGGCGTGGGGCGGATAGGGGGCCCAGGGTCGAGTCCGGGGTCGGACGGGCGAGGGGGGGTGGCTCATTTATTAGTTCCAGGGGGGTTTGTTGCCAGCACAGAGAGAGAGTGAGAGAGAGTGTGTGTGTGTGTGTGTGGGTGGGTGGGGAGGGTGTCTCTGTCTGAACTGCTAACTATTAGGTAAAAGGCTTGAGCTCATTAATTATCAATTAATTTTACACTAGAGGCCGCTCTACCTAATTCATCGAATAAGTTTACTCTAGTGTCTTCCGTTCTATTTGGTTTTTTAACCTAATTTAGTATAGACCAAAATAGCCAAGTGACTGACTCCATTTTTCCCCCTTGTAAACTAAAGTAAACTATTCATTCAAGGGTAAGTGAACTGTCGCCTTTCTTCGATACGCAACCACATTGCTGGAGTGGTGTCGAAATGCCGTCCCAACCAATGTCGGAACGACACATAGCCGGTTCCGAGAGGGAGTTAAGTAGTAGAGGGTTTTGGTTTTTGGTTTTTGGTTTTTTGTTTGGTGGTGGTGCCGTTGCCATCGGTGTGTACTTAGGTTTGAAATGACACATATGATGTAAAGTGGCTTAGCTTGTTACCGTGGGAGACCATCTCTAGTTAGGGAGGGGAGGGGGGGGGCACTACTAACACATATGAGTCCTATGCAATCATCCCACGTCGATGATGCAAGAACAATGCAAAACTACCACTATTCTCGAGTTCCATAGGCCAAGGCCAAGGTTTCAATGACGTAGGCCAATTGCCTAAGACTCATATGCTTGTACCGGGAGCTATATTGTTTGTTTTTGTTTGTTTGTTTGTTTTTGCGGTAACATGCATGTACATAGGGAGCCCTCAATGGTAGTAAGTAAATGTGCTTTGGCCAAGGGGCGGCCGACCCCGCAAGCACGCTAAGTTAGAAGCCAAGCCCACGGTGGTGCCACCATTTGACAGGGTCCAACACAGGGTTTTGTGTGTGTGTGTGTGTGTGTCCCCGATATCCAATCGCCGTTTTGGGCACCCGTGTCACAAGAGGGAATTTATAGTTCCGTGATGTGTGTGCCCTTTCATAGCTAGGGTCGGGGCCGCCCTATTACCTTACATGCAATCCACACAAGGATCGGCCTACATGGAGTGAACAAGTTAAGTTACTCGAGGTTTTCCTTGGTCAAGGCTCCACGTTTCTATGTTTACCTAAAAGAGGCTTGGGTTTTGAAGCCCCCGCCCCAACCCACCTAATGGACGAAGAGTATTATAGTGTACAGTTAATAAAAAGCACATCACACTTAAGTTAAGGTAGATGGGTCTCAAGTGGCTCGTTTTTCTTATCCGGACCCCTACGTTTGATTGGTATGTGGGTTCGGGTGAGAATCAAAGAGCAAACGTCACAAAGACACATGTCAAAGAGAGTGGACTACGTCTTCAAATACGAATAAACTACTTCGCACTCAACAGTGGAACCGATTTTCCATACGGTTTTTGCATGTGTGTTCATCGCGGATCTGCTAACGCAACATGAGGTTTGTTGTGTAGATGTGATATAATCAATAGAAGTTGGAGAACATGGAGAAAAAAAATGAACCGAATAACACACCCACGTGTACATTAGGACGAGTGGCTTTAACCATAAGTTTGCTTGTCCGTTACAAAGTCCCAGTATGAAAAATTACACTGTTTGGGATAAGCTCTTTGACGGGTGTCCTAAGTGCACGTATCGTGGAAAGAGAACATCTTTTGGTCATGACAACCATGTGTGTTCACTTCTCAATGGTATTATTATTATTAATACTACTATTTTGTGGTGATGTTTTCTTCTTGGTTTTCTTTTCCCCCTATTGAATTGGAAAAGCATAGTGCCAGTGTGTGTGTGTGTGTAGTAATTAACCGAACATGACGCACGGTCAAAGAAACAAATTAAGCGTCCACACTGATGCAGATTTTTGGGGTTTCGACTGAACACCACATTGTTGTGAATAGGCTCATGATCGCTCTTAAGCTCGCAATGAGTGATTAAGTTAAGTGAAATTACCTCTAAGTAGTTGAGTCCAGGTCCTTTCTTTAAAGTTAAAAAAAAAGTAAAAATTAATATTAATAACAATAATCCATCAAACAATTGGGATTGCATGTGTTCAATTGACCCAGTAAGGGTAACATCAATCACCCAAAGTTACCTGAACTCACAGTATCCGTAGTATTTTACATTGACCATTCATTCCTCACCATTGCAACTTTGTATGACAAGTATTATCACAGAGAGAAAATGGCCTTTGAAATGGTCCATGGAAGTTACCCTTGTAAGTTTAGTACCCTAAACAGTCCTGTTACTGTGACCCGTAGCTTTTTTTTACAACCCACACTAATTCTCGTCACGAGAATGAACGTGGGGCCACATTGATTATTTTCTTAGAAACTTGATATTACACGGGTGTTTTTTTCATTCCTTTTGTGCGACTGTTGATATAAGATGATCATTCTATTTTTTACGCGAGGGGTTGATCGAAATCCTCAAGGGAAATCGAGGGGAGAGAAGACCTCGTGTCTCGGACCCATTTTTATTAACTCCCACCCCCACCTACACTAAATCGCCTAATTAGTGCCGGCTCCCATTCGGAGTTACGCGGTTCTATAAATTTTTCTACCGACATCCTCATTTTTTCACCAACGAAGTTACATCACGTATTCTTCGGTGTGCATAACTAACTTCTTTTGTCGTTTGGGTGAAAACGATACTCTCGGTCGGAAAATAAAACTATAGCAACACGTGCCTCCAAATGGCAACCAACCCACACTAATTAGACAAACTAGTGCCGAGAAGTGGAGTGGCCCGCCACACTAAGTTCCCACCCACAACCAATGGGGCTTATATAGTGTAGTTGTGACGGTGAGGTTCCGCGTTCCCAACACCAAGAGAGCAAGCTAAATACACACACGGACCGAAGCACCAAATCCAATTGTGGGTTCTCTCTCTCTCTATATATATATACATATAGTATAAAATAATACAAGTAGATACTCTTGCTTGAGAGAGAGAGAGCTTTTTGCTACTTGCCATCCAACTTTCCCATGGCATGGCCACATTTACCCGATCTCCCCTAAAAGCCTCTCGTGGGCCGGCCCCAAGGCAAGGAGTGTGTAGTGGTGCTACCTTCGCAACTCCGTCCATCCTCAAATCGCCTCCAATGCCTCCAAGCCTAGTAATATGGAGGTAGGTACATTTGTTGACTCGGTAGCCCTTTTAGGGTGTGGGTTTGCATTAGGGTCCGGGTCCAACGTAACTTGGGGTCCAAAACACCTGGGAATGGACTCGAAAATGGACCCGAGTTTGAAGGTCGGTTTCTTAGAACTAGAAAGAAGTAGTTTCTTGAACGCAGCCAGCGGGATTTGGGAGAGAAAAAGTGATGCCACGTTAATGCCACTTCACTTTGTGTTCTGTTAATCGTGGACCGTGATCTTCGTGGTAAACCTCCTTGGGTCCGGTTTTGTTTTTCTGCTCTTGACCAATAGGGTCGCTAGATTTTGGAGGTTGGTTGGTCTCGGTGGACCGTGGTGTACACCCATCCCTTGATATCGTTACCGTAGCATTCTGGCAACTTGGGTAGAAAATAATTAATTTAAAAGGTGCCTAAGTTTTGGGGAAATTAATTGCATTGAGTGTCCGAAAAAAAGAGGTTACATTCAAAGAGTGACTAAAATCACAATAATGCCTAAAACCCTGACATACTACCGTAACACCATAGCAGGTTCATCACCTGGCGAACAAATATTTATTTTTTTTGAAAAAATAAGGTTCGTTTGCTAAAAATAGATTTTTTTGAAATTCGTTCTTCTATTTTGAGGAAAAAAAAATTCATCCTGGAACAGAGTAGATGTACCGGGATGACAACTTAAATTGATTTTTCCAACAGAGTCTGCTTCCCCCAACTTTCTGGATTTTCGTTCTTTTCATAATATAATTTTCCATAATTTCGTTCTTCATGGCTTGGAATTTTTGATTTTTTTCGTTTTTTTTTTTGAATTATTTAAGAACGAACCTGCTATGGTGTTACAGTAGTAAAAGACAAATGTTAGTGTAAGGAATGTTGGTTAAGGGAAGTGTTTAGGTTAATCGTAGTTGTCATAGATGAAATTAGGAATACCTCCCATGAATTATAGAAATGACTTGGATGAGTGTCTAACTTATCTTTTAATTACTTTTTTAATATCCCCAATTTTTAGAATAATATTTTATGGGTTGCCTAACTTACTTTCGCACTTTCATTGATTATTAGGCAAAAAGGTGCCTGAGTTGCTAGAGAGCTACAATATGTTCTAAAAGCCAATTCACCTGGGGTCCCAAGTCCCAAGTCCCAATCGTGTTAGCAGGTCCCCAACATGGAGGTATTGTCCCAACTTTTGAGCGTCAAGAAGCCATTAAAATGCGGTCAATTATCATTAAAGCCAGATCTTCATTATTTATGCAAACATATTCATGGGACTTGTGTTGAGAGTCGGGTCTAGTTTTTCGCTCAACCCAACTCTCAATACAAGTCCCAATCCCCACCTCCAAAATGTGTTGCCATGTAGGCATCCATGTCATACTTGGGACTTGGCGACTTGGGGCCCCATGTGAAGTGGTAAGCCCCAACTTCCATCCTCTCAATGGCTAAGATTGAATGGATTAACCTCAAGTGACTTGGGACTTAGGACCCCGTGTGAACTGATCCTTAATTCGCCATGTTGGTGGTTTATATTAAACTAAGATTCAAGGTTAACTACACATTGTCACGTTGCATGTAGAGAAGTTGTCACGTTATTACCCCGTTATACAACGCATAGAGTAATAATCATCCGCAAAAAACACAATTCCAAGATTCATCCAAACCACAATTTTGTGAAATCAAGGATAGATGTGTTAGTGGATGATGCAAATTCATCCACTACGTAGTATACTATTAACTACACATCGTCACATAGATGGTCAAGTTTTCATCCAAGAAGAATGTCATGTTTTCACGATGACCTTGTTCATCCATTGTTTTTGGGCACCCTCACATGTTGCACTTCACAACACAATATATGCATTAATTTCTTGCATTTTGTAACACTTCGTGGGCGTGCTCCACTATGCACATGTCAACACATGAAAAGACATCTAACATGTACAATGAGCAATCAACTACGTATTTGAATATGGAATGCGGTGTGGTTTATTATTGCATGTGCAACAATCGTATATACAATTTCCAATCGTAGTTTTCCCAAATGAACATAGAACTTGGTCCTTTGGGTACCAAATTTCAACATGTTGGTGGTGAAGTAACACCACTTCGTTACCAAACCCCCATGGATAGTTAGATATGTTACAACTTGGTGGGGAGTAAGTGGGGAGTTGGACCGACAAGCACGCCAAGTCAACTAATCTTACTCCCAAAAAACCCCGTCACCCTCGGAATCTTTTATACTTAAAAGGTTTCTCACGGAACGAAGCTCGACACCATGTTGGAAACCTCGACTTCACAAAGGGTTAAGAGACTTAAGGGTTTTGTAAAAGGGCCCTCTTTTGTACCCAATATTAAACGTTTCATAGTAACGGAACTCTCAACGTCTCAAACGGTGCCACTTGTCACCCTCACATTGGTCAAGACGGCTTGAATACGTGTGGAAATGGCGCATTTCGGCAATAGTAAGGTAGAAATGGAATTGGGTGCCCTCCATGTTCTTGTGAACATCTCATAGTGAACTTATTTAGATTCTACACCCATACACTCATAGGGCAATTGGTCGGATGTAACTTGTGGTCTAGGGTTTCAAGGTTTCGCATGTCAATTTACAAGAGGTAATAGCGGATGTATGCAATGTACCAAGCTTTAATGTTTGGCATGCAAAAATAAGGGCCGCTTTACACACGGACCTCGAAAGTCATCCAAAGGTCATACCGCGGGGGAAATAGATATCCAACTTTGCAGTTGATAGGCCCTCGAGCTTAGGGGTTGTTTACACCATGGACCATGAAGTTGTTCCAAGGCCCTGTAAATTTTGTAATTGGTTGTTGAGCTCGTCCTGGGACCAAGTCGGTTTACACCAAGGTAAAAGAATGTTAGTGACCATGGAGTTTGAGGTCCTCAAAAGACATAATTTAAGGCCTACATTATCCACTAACATGGTCTAACGGGTTTTGCGGTGGGAGAGGCAAAAGAGGTGCCTTGGTAGAAAAAGGCAAAAGGACTGTGGTAGAGAATATTGTTATATATTTTTCCCATGAAATTTTTTTTGGGGAAGAGAATATGAAGACAAGAGAAAACAAGAGAATGGTCAAACTTGAAGATAATTTTTTTCAGAAATGCCCTTTTTGGGCATATATTAAAAAAAATCAACACATTCATTTTTTGGTGCATGGTCATTCCTCTTGGTCCACATTCGGTTTAAAACCTAGTGAGTGGCCCAAAGGCTTTGTAAATTGATTTGTTAAAGAAATCAGACCATGGAAGTTGGACCATCAAGTTGGACCATGGTAAAAGGCCATCTTCCATGGTCCAACTTTATGGTCCATGGTGTACACTAGCCCTAAGTGTTAACCCTTAACTTCCTAAGAGGCCATATGTGGGTTCATGAATGACTCTTGAAGGCAAATTCATCCAAAAGGAAGGTGCTAGGAAGGTCACTATGGGTATTATTGTGCTCCTCATGAAAATTTTCTTGTCCACGACAATGATCTCATTGTAATATGAAAAGATGGTTGTTCACAAGAGATTCTTCAAGTGAAGAATGAACTAAATGCTCCCTTTGTTGATAGATTAGTACATATAATCACTTCTTACTACTTTGATTTGAAAAATGTCAATTTTCTACATCTTTTGTTTTTCTTACCTCAATGTGTATATCTATTCTTCATGTAATTTTCAAAGTTTGGACTATAGTTTTATTGCACGTGTTTAACAAATTTCCTTGAATTTTAATAATCCTAGATTGATTTCAAATAAATCATTAAAAAATCACTAAATATTGCTACCGTATGGATGTGATCTTAAAATCATTGGCAACCACATTTCTTATAGGTACACTAAAAATTGAGGCTTGGAAAGCTCGTTTTTTAGATGATCTACTGAAACCACAATATGCTCCATGAAGTCAAGGGTAAACTAAAAGTGGGCCATGTCGAGGGTTTGGGTCCCCATCATAACACTCAAATATTTCATAGGAGTCTATGGCAATTTCATTGATTGCCACTGCCCTTGGTTTTGCGTTAGACCCACTTTTATCTTACGAGCCTAGTAAAATATCCGGTGGACAAAGAAATATTCTCCACTTGTTGCCATGTAGGACATCATGTAGATTTTTTTCATCCATTTGTACTTCACTGGTCCCTTCAAGGTCTAGTGTAAAGTGAACTTGGGACTGTCTCCAACTTCTCGATCGGTCACGTAAATTTTGTATATCACATGTCAAGGGCCCTCAAGCTCTAGTCTAAAGTGGCCCCTAAGTGTTTTGGTACAAAAATTGACAAATGTTTGGATTTAGGGGAGGCTAAAAAATCATTGAGGAATGAGAATTTTGTGTTTATGTGAATACACTTAAGCCCTTAATGGTCTAAATTTCATGAAATGGGACTCTTGATTTGTAGACTCCAAGGGGACCTTTGCTTAAATACGAGTACATCTTACTCCCCCCCTCCCCCCCCCCCCCAACAACAATAAGTCATAGCTATTGAAGTTGACTATCACTTCCAAAAGTTTGATAATATAACTTTGTGAATGTTCATTCTCTATGTCTCATGCAATATTTGTATCTCAAGAGACATCTTCTTCACATTTCAATCACTTCAAGGTCATCTCATGTTTGCAATTTTCCACTAATTTATAAGCCTTGTAATTTTAGTCAACCGCATCATTTTCACATCAAAACAATGAGATTTAGAACTACGACGAAGTTTCAAGTTGTTTATTGCTTGTGATTTGATAAGGGAGGGACCGGTATTTTATATTATATTATTGAGTTCTCCTAGCGGTCATGTAGATGTGACCCTTCAATGGTGCCTCACAACGTCTCTTATGCGAAATTTCTTTAGAAACCCTTGCAAAAATTGCTTTTACATCATGTATTTGAAAATACTTTGCCCTTCATGCTTTTAAGGCTTCAATTTCAATTACATTTTCACACCTCTATCCATGATAGGGACACAAAAATCCTCACGTTTGTGAAGGACATCAAAATATAAATCAACTTTGTCATTTAACCCTATGATTGTTGGTTCTCACTTACTAACACCGAAATTCTTGAAGAGGTTGAATTTGTCATTCATCCCTTTGTTGGAACTTCCGTAATTAAAAGCAATTGAAAGTGTAACATGATACAGTAATTTCTACGAAGATCCACGTGTCAGATGTGCCCATGTCCAAAACCCATGATCATCATAATCCTAAGGATTCAAGAGTTTGCACAACCACCTATCAATTAGTGACACATGTCATTTTTTTTATAATGGACCCTAGAGTATGCCTTGAGAATTTTCTTAAAATATTAAAAGAAGAAAGAAAAATAATATTCTTGAGCTCTAGATAACCATATACCACAATATTCTAGACTTTTAAAAGCCTAAAAAATACCTAGCAAATTTGAAGTACCAAGGGAGTCGCCGTGGTTTCCATTGTGAAGGCATAAGTCCATGAAATCGATGAGAAGTTTCACTCCATGATGAATGACTATGGACATTTAGGGGCATTGCTTCAAGATACATGTTGGTGATAGTTTTTAGGTCACGGGGAGGTCACTCCATTGTCAAGTTGAACACCACATGCGAACAAAGTTTGCTATCCTTGTATTACATGCCATAGATAGTTTTAAAATTTATGATATTTTTTCTACATATACATAGCCATTGATAGTATCTTTTGTATTTTTTCTGAAATTTTTAGTTCAACTTTGAGTCATTCTAGTTAGAAAAGGTATGTCTTATTAAAAAAATACAAATCATCAAATTTAGTTACAATTTTTTACTATGTAATAAGTACCGTGTATATCTACTAATGAAAAAAAATCGATGAAAGTTTGACCCATTTTAGTGATGCTTTATGTAAAAAGCAGGATTTTTTTACATGTAAAGTGTTCGCACATGGTTGTTCAACTTTATAGTGGAGTGACCTCCCCGTGTTTTAGGCTAACTCCATAAGAGGTTTTCATACTTATCATCTAGGTTTGACGTCTCATTGTTCCTTTCTCATCCCTTTCTAGCTACATGTACAAAACTGGAGACATATATGTGAGAATTCGAATTTTGAATTTTGAAGTTTGAAGTTCACACGTCTCTTTTACAAAGTTCATCGACTGGATGTTGAGTGTCTCACATATTGAACTCGAATGTCATCTTTGGAACATGTTTGCTTTGGGTTGTTGCCCAAATTGCGAAACGTAGCTGATTCTTACAAGGGACAACCACGGGGGGATCACTCCATTCTCAAGTTGAACACCGCGTGCGACCAAAAAAAATCTTCTTTTGGTAAGTTTGCACCACCAAAATGGGTCAAAATTTTATCAAAATTTTATCATGAGTAGATATACACATTACCTATGACATGGTTAAAAGTGGTAACTAAATTTGATGATTTATTTTTTTCATAAAACATACCGTTTCTAACTAGAATGACACAAAATTGAGCTAAAACAATTACTAAAAAAATAAAGATGACTAAAAAATTCAAAAAAATATACAACAGATACTATCAATGGTTATGTATATGTAGAAAAAATATCATAAATTTTAAAATTATATATGGCATGTAATATAGGGGTAGCAAACTTTGTCCGCACGTGGTGTCAACTTGACAATGAAGTGACCTCCCCGTGGGGACAACACCCATGGGCAAGAAAACTTGCCTGCTCGCTCGAGTCTTAGTGAGCTTCTACGAGGATCAAATTCACCTTGGAGCATCGTTTCTCTCCTTTGTATCAGATTTCAATCGGATGGGACTTTGCGCCCCATCACTTCTTGACATACAATGTACAAGGTTCACCATGCCATGTGGGAGACCCGGACGATGATGTGAGGTGGCGATTAGAACACTCTCCCAGTAAGAGATGACCCCTTGGGTCACTCGTCAACTCAACACATGATGGCTTGAAACGTGATGGCTTGTACTACACTAAATAAATAAATGAACAAATAGTGGAAATATGTTCCATTTGAACCCAACCTAATATTGTTACTTGGTCTTCAATACAAGTGGTGTGGGCATGGGAATAAGCAAAAAAAATAAAAAATTGTGCTAGGGCAATGATGTGTCTCATGTGGGATTCATCGGTTGGATGGAGAGGTGCAATGTGAAGTGGTTGATGCCACCTCTTACTCGGTGAATTGTTGTAGCACAAAATTGGGTCCCCATAAGTAACAATGCGTAATACCATTTATGATGGTGGTGACACATGCTTTTGGCTCTATTAGGTCAGTGACTGGTGCTCGGGGCCGTTCCATTCCCCCCCCCCTTTTCAGCAATTGCTTTCATTTACTTGTTGTTGCTTTGGTTTCTAAAGAGACCGTATTGCATCACGGTACACCGTGGTCAATACAAGGTTAACGGGCTCACATTCATGCCGGTATAAAGATACGGGCGTTATTTTTTCTTTTCTTTTCTTTCTAAAGAGACCGTGGCACGTGCTCTCAATAATGGTGTGTCGTGCATTCCATCTAGAGGTCATTTAACCCCTTTTATCGGTTGTGATATGAAGTGAAACTCTTGCTTTCACTAGCATCGTTGGCCCTTAACCAATCCCTTAGTAAACTAGTGGATGAATGTGTTTTGGGAAGTGTTTTCCATGATGATATCATTCGTAGGCCACATATAGCTACATTGTATTAGTTTTGCATGTACCTCCTAAATATCTATGATTGTATGTATTAAAACTTAGTGGAATGTTGAAGTACAATCATGAAATTTAAAATTATGATCAACATTTCCATTTCTCCCTTCATGTATTATAAAACAAATACATTGTTCCCAAGTCACCAACTAACCCATTGGGGATCGGAGAGCCTTCACGTGTTAGCAATTTGTTCTACTCCACTTAGTCAAAATTGAAACAAGTATGATTGCAATTGCCAAATTGTACCAAGAACAAAAATCGACTTGGTGAGAGCATTAGAGTTGGCCATTTTGCAAGTTGCCATGTGGGGTTGAGACACGATTGTTTGCGACTCAACACCTCCCTTGACAATCTCTCATTTTTCCTTGTTGTATCCACTTCAAATGAAGGATGAGATTGAATTAAGATTGAACATCACACACTTCCATTGTAGAATCAAAGTACAACCGACTAAAATCGTTTCCGCAAAAAGAGAATGTTCTCTTCACACTTTATAACCTTATGAAATTTGATGAGATTAATTGGCATTTTTTTTCTTCTTCTCAATCTCGTTCATGTTGTGGAACCTCACATGTAAGTTATGAATGTAAAATTTGAGTGGGGGGCAAAAAAACTACCAACTTGAAGATGAAGCAACACCGTAATCCACATCGGCTGCAGTATCAAAGCCATTTGTTTTCTCTCCAAGTGATGGATATTTCATAGTTTTGTGAAATTATATCATTTGAAAATGGAAATTGATGATATGTTGTTTTTTTGAATTGTAGAGATGTACTCTAATATTTATTATTCACAACTTTCCTTTGAGAGGCAACTTCGAGTCTTTGCATTACACTATTTTAGTAGAGGTCAACCCCTCCATACCTTAGGGATTGGCAAACACACGTTTGAAGCATAATTTATTTCATGTGTGTGTGATAAAATCATGCTTATGGCCTAGCCAATCTGTTTGCACTATTGGGGAAGGTGAAAAATGTTATAGAGAGATGATGCCCCCCTTGGCCTAGTTGTTGTGAATGATAAACACTTCACATCGGTTATGTCATAAAAAGGTGCATGTTGGTCAATGACGTGCCTTTAGTGGCCATTCAGTCCATGGAGGGATATGGAGAACTCTACTACAAAGTTCATAAGCTTTGCTTAATAAAGATATTTATATTTATATTTTAGCATCAGTACGTTTCACCGACATCAACGGGACACTGTTCTCTCTTACTATGATCATGTATTACCATACACCATGGCGTGCACCATGGTAAGGATTCTTCCTTCCTTTCATGAGGAGCGCAGTCTCCGTGGATAAGCATTTCCTTTTGAGATGGAAGTTGTCTCTACGAAGGGACCCCTTACATGAAAATTGAGAGAACCTAAACCCCCGGGGAGGGCACTCCGTTGTGAAGTTGAAAACCATGTGCAACGGAAAAAAATCTACTTTTTCTAAAAAGCATCAACAAAATGGGTCAAAATTTTATCAAAAAAAACTACGAGTACATATACATGGTATCTATTACATAGTAAAAATTGATAACCAAAATTGATAATTTGTTTTTTTTCTAGAAAACATACCGTTTCTAACTAGAATGACGCAGAATTGATCTAAAACAATTACTAGAAAAAATGGAGATGACTAAATTTTTTTTAAAAAAAATACAAAAGATATTATCAATGGATATGTATATATAGAAAAAATATCATAATTTTTAAAATGATCTATGGCATATAATATAGGGGTAGCAAACTTCCGTTGCACATGGTTTTCAACTTGACAATGGAGTGCCCTCCCCGGGCCTAAACCAAAGCAAAGTTTTGGAGTTTAATTGTTTTACACAAGTTGTAAGGGTGAAACCTCGGGGGGTGCACTGGCAAAAAACGTAGGAACTACGTGCGATAAAATATAGGGTCTTGTATAAAAATTTGGCGTAAAATTTGTAAAATTATTAGATGTAGTATAGGGTGCTATGGGATTGTGAAACATGATTATATGTAATATAGCATTTGACAATACATGATTAAATTACCTAAGTGGTACATATAAAATAGCATGGAGAAAAAACGATAGTTTCAAAAATTAAATACTTTGCCACCAAAAAAGCTCCAGAAAGCTTGGCAATTAGCCGTTTCCTCTACAGATCTCCCTGGACTCTGCTCCCGCCCTCTCTCGCCTAAGACCTCAAGGTTTCTAACTGTGTTATCCAACACAACTTTTATTCGTTGGCTCGTGTTGCTTAATGACATGTAATTGCAATCTTTTGTTGTTATTTTTTAGTGTTTTGCTTTGCCTGGACTTCAGTGTGACCCTGAACCCTAAACCCTAGTAAATGTTTGTTCTCTTACTCTGTACACGTGCTTCTAACGAGAATTCTACTGTATCATACACTTTAAGGAATGGGGGCAATCAGGGGAAAAAAAATTACATATAAGTAATATAGGGTACCATAAAATCAACCATCCAAGAATTTATAATTACCAATAGGGTGCAAATAATCACAACAATTTACCATTATTTCAAAAATTAGCATCCCTTATAATCCTTTCTCATAGGTAAATAGCTCCCATTTTAATAGGTCATTATCGAAGGTGTATGCAAAATATACAAGGGAGTGCCCCCCCCCGAGGGTGAAACGCCGATAGAATTGCACATGTGGCTATCACTATAACACTCCGAAAGAAAAAACATGAACAACTAACTAATATACCACTCTATTCATTCGATATACACGATAACGTGTGTCTATTAATTAATTTATGTAATCTAATAATGTGATATACTGCCCAACCATTTTTGAGGAAGAAACCTAATCCAATAGCAACACATATTAACAATTAGCTCATAAAACCAACTTAACAATTGTGTCCATATTTGGGAATTTGATGTATGAATTTCATACTTGTGTACTTGGTACTTCTTATAATGTCATGGTGGGAAAGAAGGCTCTCCCCAGTTTTTGCACACATGAAGCTCCACCCATGTTGTTGGGGTGGGTGTCTTCACAAATAGAGTTTGCAACATATCTTATTACAATCCTTGGTGCACTATGTTCGTTTTGGTTGCTTTGTAAGAGAAACGGGGTCAACTAGATTTACTACGCCATATATTTGATTTAGTGTCATGTTGAATTCAAAATTTGAGGTTCATTGAAAGTGTCATAATATTACTCAACACTATGGTGTTGCTCCTCTAGTGTTGAGAAATTTTTGCATGTTTTATATTGGGCCACACTTGCAAAGTAACTAGTGTTCGTTTTACAAGAGTGGATTGGCAATTGGACCGGCAATTTGAATCATAATCTAATGTATTCTAAAAATTGACACACAATAGATGTCACCAATTCATCCAAATTTCAATCATCCATGATGATATAATGAAAATGCCTATTTTTTTGGGAAATTGATTTCGTCAAGTGTCCCAAAGAAAAGAAACAACATTCATACAATGCTCAAATTCACAATAATGCAAGTGACATTCAATGGAATCCAACAAAGGAGCATCAAATAACTTCAACAAGTGACATACAAGTAAAATACAAACTTTAGGGTAAGGAATGTTGATCAAGGGAAGTGTTTAGGTTAATCGTAGTTGCCATAGATGAAATTAGGAAAACCATCCATGATTTATAGAAATGACTTGGATGAATGTCTAACTTATTTAAAATTACTTTTTTTTATATGCCCAATGTTAGAATATTATTTTTTGGCTGGCCTAACTCACTTTCGCACTTTAATTATTTATTAGGCAGAAAGGTGCCCAAGATGCTAGAAAACTACGGTATTCTTTCCAGAAACAAAAGTCCCTTCAAGGGTTGTCAAGACATGGCTTAAATCACAAGCAATTTTCATAATGTTGGAGGGAAGACACTTATGACTTACTAATACAAAAATCCAAATATACCTCAGGAGAGGGTTTATTGGTTTAGTTAATCACAATACTCTAGGCTACACATTTTGAAATACCTTGTCCAATTAATGTCTACGTGCAAAAACAACAAAACAATTTATGTGCTATTATTGAGAACAAGCAAGTTGGGGTTAGGGTCATAATAATAGCATACTCGCACATCTAAAGCATTTGATTGATCAATGGCACCTTTGAGGCATCTCTCTCTCTCTCACTCTTGTACATCGTTTGAACTCGTAACATTGAGCAAAAACAACGTCACAACATCATTATATAAACAATTTGGTGTTGGGTCTATGACCAAAATTTCCATTTTTCTCATGAATTCTCAGAAGCAACTTTGCAAAAAGAAAGTGAGAGTGGTCACTCACTTGGTGATTCTCGGTCAAAAGCATCGAAAGCACAAACATGTTTCTAGGGTTACGTATAGGCACATGTTTCTAGGGTTGCTCGCTTTGGTATTCAAAGAGACTCACCTCCGGATTCGGGTGAGAAGAATTGGTGACTCTAGACGGATTTAAGGACCCGGGTTAAGCTTCTCCGTCTTGTGGGCCAACAATTCTTTTGACATCGCCACACATGTAACATATCGTAAACCAAAAGGGGGAATCGGTGCATGCCGATTATGATTTCTTAGGCCCACTTCACACACGAGCCAAGAGCCGTGACCATGAGATTGGGAGAGCCCAAAAGAAAGTGTCCGAAGGCCGTCTCAAGACCACCTCCAAAATCATGTAGTGTGGTCATGGACCCTTGAGTGTAATGTAAAGTCGTATGTGACCGGGCTCTCAACCAAACGCTATTTCAATGAATTTCTATTCATGCGGGTCCTCACACATGATCAAATTGAATAAACCAACATTTGTGAGCGTTCGGAGTGCCATGGTCTCCCGGTTTTGTGGTAGGCCTACCTCCAAGAGGTGGTTTTTGAAAATAATCCCAGTGACCATGAAACATGGTCCATTCGATGCCATGTAGGAATCCATCTAGACTTTACATCCATCTTGCATTCACATACTCTGTCGGTCCCTCAAGCGGAGTGTGAAGTGAACTTGGACCGGCTCCGCCTTTTCCACCAATGAGAGTGCTTGAAGTATAATAATGGTCACGGGCTCTCAATCTCATGTGTGAAGTGGCCCTTGTGATGATAACAAAGCACAAAAGATGGGTCGCCTCCACAAAATGAGACCTCAATTCAAACACACTCTCACCATAGTTTCACATCAATGCTCTATGCACCAATCCACTTGCTACTCTTACATGTGCATCCCTTACACCGCTCTTTAAATCTTCTACAAATCAACAAATTTGACATTTAAGTAAGTATATCTAGACAAATTACTTGTCCAAAAACATTAGGGATATGCACTTGTGGGCACAAAAACAACAACACAACAACCACAACCTCAAATGTTTGTATTCCATGATTGTTAATTGGCCATATTTGTGTGGTTTTGTGATCCAATGTACGTCAAATTGGCGGTTGGAATTGTCCCAAATTCATGCATAAATCCAAATATGCTTAAATCTTAGTTACAAAGACCTTGCACAATGCTGCAACCAAATCAAACCAAACCAAAACCCTAATTTGTCAAAAATCGGATCACAAATTGGCAACTTGCGACGATGATAAGAAACCATATCCAAGCCCCGAAACTCGAGTCGAATGCCATCCCACTTGCATTGCATTCAACCTAAACACAAAACAAGCAACAATAAAACACGCCGCAACCAAGAGAAGAGAAGCTGACAAGAGAAGGTAGGGTTTTGGCTGATGGATGAACTCGTCCATCCTGCATGACAATATTTGTTCACTTATTCATAAGAAGTGTCATCCAAAAAGTTACCGTATTAGTGTAAAATACCATATGACACTAAATAACATATTTAATGTAGCGAACTTTACGGAATCAATATGCTACACCATGAACACATGAATCTTTGGTAATCGTCGAGCATTGCCAGAAGAATATGCAAGTCTACCAACTGATACATTTGAAGATTTTCCCAGTACCACAAGTCAATTACCCATGATTCATATGCTTGTAGTGCCAGTTGCAAGTTATATAAGTTCATGCACAACCATTAAGTTTATTTGAAGAGTTTTCTACATTTAAACCCGAGCCAAGTGTCCGGTGGAGCTTGTCCCATAAGTTAATAACACGTGACTCGAAGTTGCCAACCTTCGGCGGGTGCATAGTTCGCAACATTTAAAGTACACTTATAGGACCTTTGTCCTTGGTTTTTCCAACATAAACTAAAGTTACATACAAGAACGTTGAAATAGTTGAAGCTTATCGTGGGCAAACAACGAAGATATTTGCGAATAAAATGTGATTATTAATCAAATGGAAGAAGTTTGGAAAACGATTAAGCGAGCCCGGACACCACTTGCTAAGACAACCACGGCATTTCATATGAGACAATGGCCATTGGGTGGGCCCAACACCACATCCGTAATTTGTTCTCAAACAATATGTTTATATTTAACATGTTTTTTCTATTAGGATGGGATTAAGCATTATAGTTCACAAGTTTGTAAATGATGAAGTTATGTGTGCTGGCCTTGTATAGACTGATATGGGATTTAGTATGGTGGGTCCCATGTGAATACCCAATTCTAGATGCTAAAGTTTTCTCAAAGTTTTTGGGATGGCAAGAGGAGGTTTAAAGAGCTTCACCCAACTTTCAAAACATTCTTCAACACACAATGAGCTAACGTGCTTTTAACCCCTAGTGTCCTATGCAACCATAATTTGGTTGTGAGCATTTCGCACTAACCCCTTTGACACTAGTTCGGATGGTTTTTGGATTGTTTTAGCTACCCCGCTTATTCATGTTCAAGTTTGCTATGTCTTGCAATGTTGATAAGTTTGATCCAACAAAGTTAGCTATTTTTGGATTAGATAAAACATGGGAGTGTGCTCTACATTGGTTTATAATGGAACTACTTCATGAATGCCTGCTTGAAATTGTCACCACCGCAATTTACGGGCAACATATCCTAAACATAATTTTTTGTTGATACTTGTGTGCAAATGAATCCCAATTGATCTCAAAATTTGCATGACACTCAAATGCAACATGTCCTAAACATCTACCATTGGAAATTTTTAGTTGGACATGTGTTGGTGGGTGGAAATTCATGAGGAAGGTGTGCAATTATGGCACCGTTGTCTCAACTTGCAAAGCTTCCCCAAAAATTACAAAATAATAATTTCAATATTTGTGAGTCGATTGGAGTAGAAACATTTACCCTCTTTTGAACGAGGGTAACATTTTGACATTTGGAGATGATTTGAGTGGAGGTTCGATGAGAAAACCAACCCCAATTTAATTTCTAAACCGTTACCATGTAGACCATTGTTGACATTCGTATTATAATATCCTACATAACATAACTTCAACGTTTCAAATTTGGACTACGAGTAGTCGCCTCTAACGTGCAAACATCTATAGGGTTAGATTTGTCAAATTTTTTTTATAGATCTTCAGCTCAAATCGCTGAAATTGAGGTTACATTTTTTTGGACAAATTTGAGGGAAATTGGGCGTGGGAAGTTAGGGATAAACGAAAATAATTCACAAAGAAGGATCACACCCACACACTTGTCCCTCTTCAAAGCCTACACACATAATTCTAAACTTGTTGGACCATATGACATTTTATGAGTGTCGTGGGTGTGTTTGATTGTATGGTCCACCATGAGAAACTATGGATGAAAACCCTAATAGTTTCCCAATGGAAATTATAATAATGTGGATTTGATCACCATTGATGAAATTGTTATCATAGAAAGTAATCACAATATTAGATTAGGGCCATTGCATGGAAACGATTGAGTGGTGGGTATTGTGAGATGCGTGCACTCAATGACATTTATCTAATGTAATTTCCATTGGAAAGAAATAATGCGCATCTTTGAAGAACTTTGTAAATAAATTATAAAGCCACATGACGGGTTTTGACTATTTGGCTCACCCCAAGAAACTATGGATGGAGGGTATAATATCTTCTTCATGGGTATTGTGAATTGGGTAATGGGTAAGAGGAGACTAGTAATATGTTGTAGCACCACCCAACCTAATGGAGTTATGAACTTTGATATTTTATGGGTGCCTAATCCCCTTGTCCGGTGGGCATCGGGTCGTTGGCATTATGAACGGACACTTTATTCATGCCGGTCCCTCAAAAGGGACTGGAGTTTCTATCTATCTATCTATCTGGGTGCCTACTACAATTGATGGCATAGACACACATGTGTGATTACTGGATGTAATGGACATGCCATGAGATAGTCATCCATTGCAATAGATCACAAGTGTTTGTGTATCCAATGAAGACTAGACACGTCAACAAAGTTGACTGACTTGACCAATATGTTATATAATGGTGGCCATGAGCTGGATCCACTGAATGGGCATTTGTGTAGTAAAATACAATAAAATTACGTAGACGACAAATGACAACAATTAGAGGGGGAATAAATATAGTTATCATTTGTGACCTATACGATATGAAATGGGTAAGGCTATGATATGGTCATAAAATTTAGGTGAGTAATTTGCCTTTGTGTGTGTACCAAATCGGGATTGGACACATCAACCAAATTGTTTGTCAGAACCACTACCTTAGACAATTGTGGCATCGAGTTGGGTCCATCCTATAGCCATTGTCGAATAATAACACACAATATAATATCTTAATGACAAGTGACAACAATTACAAAGTAAAATTTGTTTGTGTCTATTACCATACGAAATGACCACGTCATGACTTGGTCATCAATTTAAGGTGATAAAGTGTCTCCTCATGTCCAAATAGAACTAGACACGTCAACCAAATTGCTTGGGTTGATAACTACATTGAATGACAGTGGCCGCAAGCCGGGTCCACACGAGGTTGAAGCATCCATAGTTGACCAAGTCCATTTAACTACTCACTAAGGGTCATGCAATGCCGATATGGATGAGATTTATAATTCTTTAGGTGAACAGAGTTAAGGTTTATGTGGTGGTGGCTTGTGATTGATTACCCTCATTAGAGTTTAGACGAGCAGTTATGAGTTAACCTATAGATTGACTATGTGTTACCCGAACTTGACCGTTGCAAAATTTGTAGCAATTTCCATACTCATGATTTATTACTTATTATCTAATTCTGTTGTTTGCAATCTCCTTAGAATCTGTTTCTCTTCAAAAGGAAATAATTCCCTGCTATTACTCCTCCTAAATATACGTAAACTCTCTTGTTTTATCGGTTATAGGTGCCTCAACCTTAGTGGCCGTTGTCTCCTATAATACAATATGGACTAGATAACCAACGAGAGCAAAGTGGATGACGAGCTGCAAAAGCGACAAATCATCCACCTACTCGAGCTAGTTATCAAATATAACCGAGCATGTCATGAACTAAATTTGAGAATTATGGACGACGTTGCGCCTTCATGGATGTCGCATTGTGATGAATTTTGACAACCCTTTATGTTCTTGGAGAAGTGACCAATTATGAAATTTTAGACGACTTACTGACGACAGTGACAAAAATGAGAGGGGTATAGGTAGAGTGTTTATTGTTTGCTTGCGGATTCAAAGAAGATGCATTTGCACTTGTTCAATGAAGCTTAAAACATGGAAGTTGAATTCACAACACAACTCTGGCTGCCACGCACATCCTTACAACCAAATTCCAAGCCTCCACAACCACAAAACTGAACATTAAACCATTATTAGATGTAATGGTCAGGCCATGGCAATGGTCATCAATTACAAATGACAATATACCTCCTCGTATCCAATTAGGATTGGACACGTCATCCAAATTGCTTGGCTTGACCACTAGGATGGCCACGAGCCGGGTCCACCCAATGGCCATTGTCTTATAGAATAGAATACAATAATGTATACAATTCCTTAGGTGATGGTAATAGTGCAATTAGAGGGGAATGGAATAGTTCTCGTTCAGTCAGAAGATTCGGAGAAGATGCGTTTTGCTCTGGTTCACCCGAGCTTGAAACAGGGGATCGGAGCTGATGCGTTCGATCCGTCGGCGGCCCGCATCTCCACAACCAACTTTCAAACCTCCGCAATCGCAAAATTAAACAATCGTCATCGCCATTGCAGCTGTCTGTCGCGACTTTCGCATTCCAAAACGAGCGACTACTGCGTGTTTGGGGCGGATTAGGGTTTGAACAGGTCGGGCGGATGGGAAGGAATTGAAGGTTAATTTGTTTTTTTTCTGGTGATTCTACATATGCCATAGGTCTGCTGTAATGCGAAGAACGGGAGGAGAGTAGTCTCATAGAGGGAGAGCGAGCGAGCGAGAGAGATGGCGCTCGTGGCTTCGTTGGAGGCCGATCTGCGGATGCTAGCTGCCGAAGCTCGCCGCAAGTATCCCACTGTCAAAGATGCCGCTGATCGGTCCATATTCAAGGTACTATTGGATAGGAATAATAACCTGCATTAGTGTGAATTGCGATGGATTGCTCTGTTTTGCGGGAGTCATGGCGCCATTGTTATTTCATAGCTGCCAATGTGAATGTGTTCTGCATTTTATTTTAGTGCATCAGTCATCTCCTTATTTACTCAGCGCTTCCGATCTTCCGAGGCTTCTGGACATCTAATGAATGTTGTAGTTGGTTACACGATTGTTGGCATAGAATAACCTGCATTATTGGTATGAATTTTGATGGATTGTTCTGTTTTGCGGGAGTCATGGTGACATCTTTATTTCCACGAATGCCAATGCGAATGTGTTCTGTATTTTGTTTTAGTACATCAGTTAGCTCCTTATTCACTCAACGGTTTTCTGGTCCTCCGAAGCTTCTGGACATCCAAGAATGTTGGATGCATAAAAATCTGCTTGACGTTGTAGTTGGTTACACGATTGTGCTTCAGAAGAGCAGAGTGACGGGAAAGGATTTTGATCAAATTTTGGGGTGAGTGCTTGCTGGTGACTGAATTAGTGTTGCTCCAAGAATATCTGGCAGTCACATTTGGTTGAGATTGCCTCAGATGTATCCTCACATTAAACTTCTGGGGAATGTTTGGCTTCCAAGTTGGAGTGCAATGACACTGAGAGCATACCTTAAATATAACATTTGTTGTACTCTTTGCAGGTCCGATTGGTGTCAAACACAAGCCAAATTGCAGGGAATGATGATATTCTCAGGACATTCATACTAGCTTGTGATTCTAAGAACACCAAGCTCAGCATCATGGGGTTGGCAGGAATAGATAAACTGATTGCTCATGATGCTGTTTCCCTGTCAGCCCTTCCATCTATTCTGACAACATTGAAAGAAGTAAGCATCTACTTTCTTTAGCATATCTGCATATTTGGGAATATCAGTAAAATTCTCTCCGTATCTATTGTCATGATGCTGAGCAGTCAAGACTGTAAGCAGATAGTTTCACTGTTGAGGTAGTGGATATATGCTTCAAGGGTTCCTTGAATTTACCTTCGCACTATGTCATCAATCTCTTTACTGATTTATATGTAGTTTAAATAATCAGTGGTGACTTCCACTTCGTTTTCTTTCATTTCTGTTTGACCTTTTTCAACCCCTGAATGCCCACTAAGAGGGGCTTGATCAAAGTTGGTAGCTGGGTAAGCATTCCTCCCAAGGAAAAGTCCCTCTTGGCTCTAAAATGGGAGATGTGCAACATAGGGTATTTTAAGTCTTGTGAACTTTCATGATGCTTCAAAATAATGGCGTCATCATACGAGAATTGGATTGTCATAAATGTACCACATATGCACACTGTACTTCTCCGGGTCTGATCAATTAAGGTATATTGCTTTAATTACTAATTTATGCAATAGAATCCACTATGTCTGAATAGACATGGAGATATTCAATATAAGCCTTTGATTGACAAAAGAGGTTCAGATGCTCAAGCATCTTCCATGAGTTGACTATGGCAAGGACCAAAATGGACCTGTAAGGGTTTTAAGCTTCACTGCCTGGCTTTTGTTATACTTCTTTTAAGAGCTTACGCAAATCATTTCACAGAGTAGACCTCCGGTTGGTGGTGTTTGTTGGTGGCTGTAATTCTTTTAATTAATTTTTCCTGGAAAGTAGTGAATGGGTTTCCTCTTCTCTTCAAGTCTGAGTAAAATCCTTTCCTGTTGCAGCATTCCGACATGACTGATGAAATTGTTCAGCTCAAGACGTTACAGACGTCACTGACAATTCTGCAGTCACAATTGTATCCCAGAGATGAGGTAGTGATCTTTCTTATTTTTTTATTGCTTCCCACTCCTCTATTCTTTGCCACCCTGCTTCTTACTGTCTCTATAAAACTGGGTACATTGCATTTTCTGAAATGTTTAGCTTGGAATGATGCTCTCTGTTACCAGGTTGTTAGCATGTGTGATTGCATAACTTTCACATACATGTTTGGTTTGCACTGCAATAATGTGTCACTTAAATTTTGGCAGGATCAAATGGCAATACTACTTGGGCTTTGTCTAAGGCTTCTTGGAAATAATCGCAACTCAGACAGCGTCCACAGGTATTTGGTACACATTTTTTGAGATATTTTGGCTGCTTTTGGAGAGCTTGCTTTGATTCTTCCACCTTTAAGCTTACTGTGGACAAACTTATTTCCTCAGGGTTCCTTACCAGCAGCTGCATTTATGAAAATTCAAACCCTTGCATCGGAGAAGGTGTTTGTTAGCCTTAGAGCTTCTTCACAATCCATCAGTTGTGAAGTAGCATTTAGCAACCTTGATTGGTTCACTATAGTTTCACTGTGAAGTCAAAGAAGCAATTCAGAAGCTAACCCAAGCTCTGCATTTTTTTGGCATCAACTTTTTGAATAAATTGTGGATTTCAAGTCCAACCTTTATCCTGTTTCAATCCTTTCCTGATCAGATTCTTCTTTTATCTCTCTTATTGCAGTACTGCAGTTGCAACTTTGCGGCAAGCAGTTGCTCTGATATTTGACAGAGTCTTGAGGGCTGAGGGGTTGCCAATATTGCACTATGGAGGAATTGGAGGAAGGCCTGCATCATCCAACTCAGTAGCTGGTGAAGTCAGCCGCAGTATGAGTGCATCTGAGTATGTTGTGCAATCCGAGTTGTTGTCTTAAATGCATTTGTTACCACTTTGCTGAGCTTTCTTTGAAGCCATCTGGAGCTTCAAGGTTTGGTCGATTACTCTAAACTGTCTGGCTTGTTCAGTCTTTTTTGGTCAATCACTCAAGAGTATTCATAATCATTATTTTCACAAAGCATATTCAACAAAAACAATGTACTCAGATGAATCATGATATATAATGCAGATGCAAAACCAACTTGACATATACTGTGTGTTTGACATTGTCCTCAGCCTGTGTTCATAGCATCTAGTGTGAAGGGACAAGTAGTGTAGACATCCTTTTGTCTCAACAATTGAGAGGTATGTATGTGCCAAGATTGGAATCAATTAGTGCACCAAGGGTCACCAAAGTGTTCTGAATACAAAGAAATTCTTGCAATTATTGTCATCAACACTTAATGATAGAAATGGTGGAGTTGATCTACTCTCATATGCAAAGATGATATGTGCACAAGGAAGTACATTTTAATTTGCTAGGGGAGAAATTCTGTATGAGTCTGTCATGTGGCTTAGTATGATGTGGTTTGTGATAAATTTGCAGACTTGCTGAGAATGTGTATTTTGACAATCGTCCAGCATTGGCAACAGAGAGTAAAACTTTGTCAATGGCTGGGAATCTTGCACTTCACCTTTTGGAGGATCTCACATCTCTTGCAGGGGGTGGATCAGTAAAGACACATACCTCTCCCTATTTTCTATGAGGATTCTTTCTCTGATTCCGTTGTTTTCAGATTGGCCAAGGTCTTCTCCAGTACATCACTAAATGTTTAAATTAGCTTCGCCCCTGGTGCTGGCCGTTGAAAGCAGAAGGTTCAGGAACATGTTCTTAATGTGTTCAATGTTATGTTGTATGTCCAGTGTCAAAACTAACAAGTCATTGACAAGGCTAGAATTGGGGCACCTGTACACCTTCATCGCATGTGGAGTACCGCAAAATTGATGTTGTATTCTTGGCAGGCTGCTTGGCTTCAAGTTCCTCAACTTCCAAGGAGCTTTGCTCTTGATATGCTTGAGTGAGTATTCATTTCTTCCAGAGGTTTGAGCACCCGGTGTTAAAATGTTGTGGCAGACCCTTAGCTGCATACGTCTTTTGTAGATAGTTGCGACACCAATTTAACTTATGTTGGGTACTCACTCTTGTGTAGTCCATGTATTTGCTATCATCTATCAAGTTCCCTTGTCATCAACAATATAGAGTGTTGCTAACTAAGACTTCTGCATGGTGTAGTGGGTTGTCATTGCCATATGCATCCTTCATGGTTCCTGGTTCCATATGCAGTCTATGTTCCTTAGCATAGTTTTGGAGTTCGACTGTATTCTTGGTTTTTCTAGTCCTTCCCTTCAGGCATTTTAGACCTAAGGTTTAAGTTCTGTTGTTCCTCTTTCATAGGTTTGTTGACTTTGTTTTTCTACTATTCATTAGACAATTTGGAAAGGTGAAAAAATTATCTTAGTACCCTCTTTGTGATTTCTAAATTGGATAAGTAAAGGTGCTATGTAGATATGTCAGCAAAATCAACACTGCAACTGACAATTCTCTAGTGTTTGTTTGACAGATACGTCCTATCACATTATGCAATAATTTTCAGGAGGTTATCTCCTTTTGAGCAGGTAGCTCATCATCACACAATAAAGATTCTCTACTACTAAAGCATACATGCATTATGATTTTTAGAAGGTTACAATTAGGCAGTATCATATCAAAGGCAAGGTCATGTAAGTAGAGTCTAAAGTGCAGTATGAAAGATTCTTTCTGTTCCAGAACGCATATCATATTCTTTCTCTGATTTGATTTCAATCTAACTTTGTTTTGAAGGTCTTGAGGCATCAAGTCTGCTCATTACTTATGACTTCTCTACGCATGTCAACTGAGGTACCCAACTTCAATATCTTGTCAGTGTGTTGTACCCTTTGTTTAGGTGGTCCTCCCATTGTGGGTCAGTTAGTTCTTTTTTGACTCTCTTGTGACCATGTGGGCTGTTCCTGGATGTTAATGGTTTCCAAGTTCTAATATTTGCTGTCTATCTGGATACATCTGATTGGTCTGGATATTTCTCATAATTTTCCTGTTTCTGCACTCCTCCAGAGTGACTCGGTAGTTAAGGAACCAGCATATCGACGTCTGCTTTTGAGATCAGTGGCCAGTGTCACAAGGCTATATAATTCTATTGTGACCACGGAGTGTGAGGTGAGCAGGACCTGAGAAGCTGTTTGAGATTCTACCAGAGCATGGCTGTGAAATGACATATAACATGAGAAAAAAAGGATCTACTTCTGCATGACAAATTTACTCTTTGAAGATCGTTTTAATCATTATAAAAAAGCATTGCTTTGGGCTATGGTTTTTACTTTCTCTAGGGAGTTGATGTTCATCTTATCTAGCTAAGTTGAGATGGTCATCATGTGGATAGATTGTGTTGTTCGAAAGTGCATTTTTTTTTGACATTCCAACTTCAGTTGATTAAACTGGCATGTGTAACAGCAGATCGTGTTTGTGTTATAATGTACTGAGGAATCGCTAGCTAATAGGTTTCATTTGCAGCCCAGTCTTGTTGTGTTGCCTTTTCACCAATTATGTGCTTCATTAGAAAGACTCTCTTTTGGTGCAGTTTTGCTTCAAGAGGAATTGATGTTCTGGTGTTTACTTTCTGTGGAAGTATAATCTTATGTATGTTTCAATTGTGAGAAGAGTGCTTAAATTATTGTTGAGCATGTTGAGTTTGCATACGAATTAGGTTAAGTTCAAGTTTATTTGAGTCACTGGGGTGTATAGAAAAACTCATGATTGTGCCATGTTTATGCCAGGTGTTCATGAGTATGCTCATCAAAAGTATTGATCTCGACTTACCTCCTTGGCACCAAAATATGGTGCTCGAGACTTTACGGGTATGTTTTATTAATGTTTCCTTCAGTTTCTAATTTATATCAACATACACACCCACACACTTGCACGCGCACACACACACACATGTATAAGTTTGTTTCCTTTCTCTTGCGGACAAAAATGCTTTGAATCTAATTTAAGTAGAGAACATCTATATGCAGGAGCTAACACTTGATATTTATGTGCTGGAATGTTTCAGGGGTTTTGTGTGGAAGCAAGAATGTTATGCCTTCTGTTTAAGACCTTTGACATGTAAGTCGGATGCCAAGGGATATTTTCAAGCTTAAATTACTAAAATCCTAGCAGTTTGTCTTGGTTGTAGTGGGGAACTTATGTATTGCTGCTTGGTGTTGCAATCATTCAATTAAGCCTTCAGCAGTTTTGTGCAGTTTGTGTGTTAGACAAGTGTTGCTTTGGAAAATTGTTGCTAACCAATCTAAACGGAATCTCTTATTCAAAACATCTGAATAGGGACAGCTAGCAACTCTGAGTTAGATATTCTGATTGGACCTGGAAAAGGTGACACCTAGCTTCTGAGCTTTCCAAAGCAAATAGTGCCTAGATGCCATCGTGTGCCACTAATTGAAGTTTTACTGACAGGAAGCCAGCAAATACAGACATGGTGTTGAACATAGTACAAACATTGGCAAAAGTCGTGACCAGGGTTGAGGTTGGTAATCATAACCAAGCTCTCAATTCCAACTCATTCATATTTGTGATGAGCTTTTGGTTATTGCTTTAGCTCCCTTACATTTTCTTCATTCTGGTCTCCATCAGAGACTTGAGAACTCCTTCATCTTATTCTTAGTCTAGTTGGACTTGGTCCCTCATGTAGTGCCCGTTTAATGGTGACTCCAGAGTCCCATATTTGCTCATCAAAGATGATTGTGCAGTTGCTTGATGGCAGTGAGGAGACACTAGCTGCTGTCGCAGGCATGTTTCACTGTAAAGCGAAAGGTACTTTTTATCCTCTTGTGTGCACAACATTTTCCAATCACCCTGCGTCCTTCATGATTTTGCAGTGTGAATGATCAGGAATAATTTCAATTAAGGATTTCTTTGTTCTCTATGCCATATCCTCATATGAGTCTACTTATGTGCAGGTATAGAGTGGACATCCGAATATGATATGTCTGGTCTTGGAGCAGTGATTGCAAGTGAAGCACATGCTGTAACCTTAGCAGCAGAGGGTTTGCTGGGAGTCATATTCACTATTGCCACGTTGACAGATGAAGCAATTGGATCAGAGGAGGTAGGTTTCATTGGAAAGCAACAAACTTTCTATACTCATCCTTGCCATTTGGTCTGCTGTGCATTGTTGTTCAATGTCTAATTTTGTGATCTGAAATTAATATTACCATTTCTGGCAACCCTGAGCAATTTTGTATGTCTAGATATGTATATTCCTCTTCTGGTGTAGGTGGAAATTTTCTCTCTTGTTGTTCCTTCTACTTTATCCTGATTGTAACACCAAGAATTTTGTTGGTATATCCGCATCCATTGTTATCATGCCATATACATATTGCTGGGCTACTGTCTATGTTTTACCTTGTGAGTGTGAACTTGAATGGAAACTGCTGATGATGTTGCAGCTCACAACTTCTACAGTATTTGAAGCCTCCAATCTTGAAGCCTTTGCAAAATTATCCAACAGGACAGAAGCAATTGCGGTGTGTACAGCCTTGGTGAACTCTGTCTGGAGACCATTGCTGGAAGCTCTAAGTTTCATTTTGTCAAGGTAAGAGGATCAGCTAGCCTGGTTTCAGGGGTTTGTCTTCTATGTTGTTAAGGATTTGGTGGAGCATTGTCTTTGTACAAACAATACCTGGCCGTAAATGCACATTTTTAGGCTTTCTGTAATATACAAATTCTGTATACATGCTCTATACTCTGATTTGCCTTATAGGAGTAGGTAGAACTTCCTGTGCTTGCATCTTACGTTCCGTTTCTTTTCAAAGCTATAATATAATTTAACAACAATTTTGCAGAGATTGGAACTTGCTAACTGTCACTCAAACCTTAGACGTATCTTTTATGAGGATTTCAGTTGTTCTAGAACTTTTGAAATTCTTACTATTTTCCATCGACATGTTTATTTTTCAGAACGCAGGGTGAGACAGTAGTTTCTGAGCTTTTCAAGGGATATCAAGCCTTTACAAAGGTGTGGCATCTTGACCAATGTTCCTTAGAATAAACCTTATTTTCACGCTTTAAGTGGGTTATCTTCTGATCAATGTCATGTTCCATTCTTTCTCCCTGTAGGGATTGTTCTGATGCTGTTGTTTTTGAATTCTACAGAAGACACCTGATTTCTACTAGTAGTATAGATCTCTGACATGAATTGATGTGGGGATTTCCTGTAGGCTTGTGGTGTATTGTATGCAGTTGAACCACGAGATGCCTTCCTCGCATCTCTCTGCAGATTCACGTTTGCATACCAAAATGACCCCAATAGAGCATGGTATGCTTCGTCATTTTTTCTTTCTTTTCTTCCTGCCTTAATTTAAGACTAGCACCCCAAGTAGGATGCATTTTGTTGTCTTTGAATGCACACTTGCTGTTGTCCGTAAGGAGGATGTGTCCTCTTGAAGCTTGGTATCCTAGTCATGGTCTAGTTAGTATCCTGAGTTCCATGTGTCTTTGATTGCAATCAGGGCTGGTACAGTATCTTCAGGGGGTAAAAGACCAGACATTCTTGAGCAGAGAGCAGATGTTGTGTTGAGCCACAAAAATATCCAGGTACATAAACTGGGTTGGTATTTATTCTTCAAATTATTGTATGAGAAGACAATATGCTATGTGTTTGATCAGAGTACCGGACTGAGATGAACACTACAGATAGTCAAGGTTAAAATCTGGAGAGCCCGAAAAAGTTGTTAATCATGTTGTACTGATTTTGGTTAGTCTTGGGTGAAGATCCTTTGGGTGGTTTAGTGAGACCCTTTTAATGATCTTGAGTAAAGATCCTTTGGGCACAATCAATTATGTTGTTTAAAATTGTGTCATAAGACTTGCTGTGAAGCTAATGAAGAACTTCAAGTTTCTCATCACACAATTTGATAAGGTCAAGGCTCATTTTACTGTCAGAAGTCTGAAGACAATGAAAGTGTCATCGTTTATCGCCTGAGTCAACAGGTTTGATATTGTCATAGTTCTAGAGAGCCATCCTCATAGGACAAGAACAGACAATCGACTATCTTCTTTGCAGGTCATCATTTAGTTGGTATGCTTGTGAAGTTGGAGTTTGTGCAGCTTGTGAATGGCTGTTAGTGGCGTGATGGTTTGAGAGCAGCCTTGCATTGCGTTTTACGTGGTTGAAGTTTTCCAGGCAATGAGGACTCTTTTCAACATTTCACATCAGTTGAACTTGGTGCTGGGTCCAACTTCTTGGATACTGGTTGGTGATTCTGTCTATTGCTTATGTTCTGTGCAGTATTTTCTCAAATGTGCAATTGATCATCATAGTAATCTTTTAACAGTAACATAGTAATCTTTTACGAGTTTCTTAATCTATTTCAAGCAGGCACATCAAGAAGAGGAGAGTGTTGTTGTGTGTATTCTGTGCTTGAAGTCACGGCATGAGTATTTGTACCATCTAGAATAGATTGGGAACCTCTTATGCCTATTCAGTGCTACCAATGTAGCGGAAGATATAATGCTTTGAGTTTTCACTATGTTTTTGTATGTAAACCATGTTCGCCTAACTTAGTGTTCTGGTTTGTGTGTAGGTACTGGAGACATTAGAAGTGCTGGATATGGTGATGCATTCTCCTCATTCTGTTGCACAGGTAGAATGTTACATGTAGCTTATGCAGAGTCTGGACTTGACAAAATCGTGTATCTTATAATCAGAATCACGTGTTTGCAATTTGGTCTTGTAGGTGACTGTATGTCGACTTGTATTGTGTTCTGAGGACTATCTTGTGCATGACCTTATCCTGGATCTTTATGATGTTTGTCTGTTGAGATTTAATACGTACATGGGTATTTATAAATGATTTGAATAGCAGATATTTTTATTTTATTTTATTTGAGGTGAGAGAAGACTGAGTCATTGCATCAGATTATCAATGTTGTATTATCCTCAGGTCAGGGAATTGTCTTCTCATAGATAAGGAGTTGACCTTGTAGAGTATGTTCCTGGTAATAGATATTTTTAATATGTTCATGAATCTTAGACATGGTTTTGGCATAAGTCTTGGATATTCTAACCTCTTCAAGTGCAATGAATTGTAAAATTGTTACAAACATTATGTGTTGCATTTCCAGGATGGTATTGGGACTGCTGTTCGTATAAGAGAACAAAGTAATGACCTCAGTATTCTTTCTATGTATGATGCTCAGGTAAACCATATTGTTCTTTGACAACTTCCTTCAGGTTGCTATTTCCTCATTTCCTGTATAGGCATCTGATAGTTTGTGACTTCTTTGAGAATAGCTTGTTACATTCATGAGTTTTAAGGCAAGTCTTATGTATTTGCATGAGATGTTGCTAGTGTTTCTGGAGAATGATATACTTTTAGAAATTCAAGTTTTTACGACCAGTCTTGAATTGGCAATTTTCTAAGTGGGTGAGATGCACGACTGACTTGCTCCTGGTTTTGACCCAAGTCAAGAGGCGGACATGCTTATTCCTATGCAACTTGGATAAGCAAAGTATTCTAGGGATGGTAGATACTTCTTGTATTTGTAAGGGGAGTTCCCTTGGTTTAACTGGTGATTGCCATTGAAAGGTAGCAGTAGGTTATGTGAGGAAAGCAGGCAACACGAGTCTTGTAATTCCACTTTTAGGGCCTGAGAAAGTCATGGGAATGGTCTAATTAATTTTGGGATACTGTGTTCTGTTTGTTCTGGCTTTTGGCAGATGTTTGAAAGCACAGGGAAGCTAAGTATCCCTGCATTGTCTTTCTTCCTGACTGCTCTGCGCCATGTTTCTAACACCTTTGTTACTGGACTTTCGAGTGGGACAAACTCAGCATTTTCTAGTGGTGGCAGTAGTGCAGCAAATAACATGACTGGCCAATCAGCACTGAAGATGTTTGCTGTGGAGCGAATGTTGGCCACTCTTATGTTCAATGTGCATCGTAAGATCTCACACCAGTGTCAACTTGTGGGTGCCATCTGTATCTCCAGATGTAATTCTTCCAGTCATTTTGATGAACTCTTCTTCTGATTGAATTTAGTGATTTTTTTGAGATAACTGTTAACTACTTACTTTCATTCTTGATTGGTTCAGGTCTGGAGCTTGTTTGGGATCAAGTAACTGCACACCTTTTAGAGGTAACGTTGATCCACCAAACCTATGAGCAAATTATATGAACAATGAACAATTTGAATCTTTGGCAAAAATTTCGCAATTTTTGTGAGAGGCAATCTACTTGAGTTTTAAACAGCATATGTGGATACATGTGCGGCTGTCCTGTTTTGGATACTTGCCAATCCTGATCTGGTTCTTATCAGATACCGAGTGAAGTCTGTTTTGACAAATAAAAAATATGTATTCCAGTTGGCAGAGCATGAGAATCAACAAGTTCGAACAGCTGCATTGGATGCATTGGATCGAGCAATATGTGGGGTTTTGGCGAGTGAACACTTTCAGCAAGTTGTATTTAGAACTGGTGCGGGTGGGTTACTCAATGGGGACAGTAATGACAGGGTACTGGAGGTGGAACCTAGTGATATGAACGGGAAAAGCAGAAATTTAAACGAAAGGTCAATTGAAGAGGAGGGTGTTGAGAATGGTTCCCTCGAATGTGCACTGATACTGCCATTGTGCTCACTCTACAATGATGGCCGCACCACTGATGTCCGACCTGGAGCTCTTAGAATTTTGATGCATGTCTTGGAGGTGTGTTCAACAAACTTAGAGTAGACCTCTTTGCCAGTGCAGACTTTGATTGACGTACATTGGCAAACGACTGTAGCAAAATGCATGCAGGTTTATTTGTGTAATATTTTCTGACTTGTGCTATTGCCTGTTTCAAATTTGATCTGTGTTAAAAAATGATCCTGTAATGTTTGGAAATCTATTATTGGCTTTACCTACTTTCAAGAGAATTGACTTTCTGGCTCTACTGCATTTAACCAGCGATATTAAATATTCCAGACTTGAAATATTCAGTGTAAGATACAGTGGCAGAGGAACAGTCAGGATGGGAAGATAAATGATTGGGAGAAACATGTGTTTACGCCAAAGACTTAAACACTGTTTTTGTATATGAATATATTTGTGCAGAGGCATGGGGAAAAGTTGTATGAAAGTTGGCCAAGCATTCTTGAGCTACTGAGGTAAGATCTCTACAATGTACTTTCTAAATGTCTTGATTTTATATACCACCGAGCATGCAAGAGCGTTTTGAGTTTTCCATTGTTAGGGGGGCTTCAATTCCTCATCGGTCACTGCGGTTTTGTTGTTTTCGGGTTTGACTTCGCTATAGACAAAGCAGTTGTGTCAATTTGTTCAAGTTTATTATTCACTTTGATGCTACTACAGTAGTTGTGTCTATTTTTCAAATGAGATAAGAAGGTTCTTTCTGTAGCTGATGCATGTGCATTTGGCAGATTAGTTGCAAATGCTTCAGAGAAGGAACTTGTGCCATTAGGTTTTCAGGTAATGGTCTTATTCAGAACTTCTCAAGGATTGCTTATGCTTCTCTTGTGTTTCTAGGTCTGTTCTTTTGTTATGCAGAATCGCCAAAAAGATTTCGCCTGCAGACATGGATTCACTAGAATGACAAATAGTTCAGTTTTGAGTAATCCTGAGCAGTTTTGCTGATGAACACTGCTGCTATTTAATAAAGTGGATATTAAATGGCTGTTTTCTTATTACAAGACACATGTAACCCTTTTTATTTCATTTTCATTTCAGAACCTCCGGGTCATCATGAATGACGGTCTTCTTTCAATACCAGCAGATGCGTTGGGGCTGTAAGACTTTACTGCAAACAATACATTCTGAATTTGATCAACCAAAGTCTAAGTTGAGATAGATGTATATATACTAGTTTGCTTCTGTTTGAAAGATTTCGTTAGATATTGAATGTAACTTCTAGAGAGCACCCTCTCATGATCACTGAAGTGTTTATCACTGGTGTGACTTTTGCAGTTGCATAGAGGTTGCTGGAGCATATGTGTCACAAAGAACAGATGTTAATATAAGCTTGACAGCTATTGGGGCCTTGTGGACTACAGCAGATTTTTTTGCAAGAGGTGTCAATCATGAGTTTTGCAAACAACAAGGAATAAGTATGTGACCATTAGACCTGCCTTTGAACTTGATCCATGTAAACTGTTCTCTTTTCCCTTGCAAAGCAGTTTCTAGATGATCTTACACTACTAGACCTATTAGTGCAATTACTGTTGGCCGTGCTTATCCTAAAGTGATTACTTTTCACTAGAGCTAAATCGAGCTAAGCGTGAGAAAATATACGAGACCAAGAAGCTACCTTATTTTATAGAGATATTAATCCACAGTATATTTGGAGGCCACTAATTCCTTCCTTAAGTAATTGCATAGAAAGGTGTAATGACACTGTTCCTTGGGCTTGAGAACTACTGTGTGTGTTGGTGTTCTTATATTCCTTGGACATCAGAGTTTTTTTTGTTAAAATCATTCTTGACTGTTTGCATTGTCTTTTTATGTCTGATCTGGTAATGTCTTTGGTATGAGTACGTCTGATTTCCTAACTTCACATGTTGCTGATCAGCTGTTTGCAATGTCACATCTGGTGATACTGAGTAGTTGGATTGATGATCTGCAGGAAGAATGAGTGGTAACTTTGTACCTGTCAATTCTCCAGGCTCATTGGGCAGTGGGGGCTTGGGAAGGTCTGAGATGGAGGTGGAAGGAGACACTAAATCGCATTCCACTGGTTCAACACCTGGAAAGAGGCTTGATGTTGATTACGATTCCCTTTTACTGGCTGTTTATGGTGTAATCCAAGGACTGAGCACAGATGAAAGGCCTGAGGTAGGTGTTGTGAAGCTTTCCTTCAAGTTTGACCTAGAATTCATTTTTTAGATGTTGTATATTCATCACTGAGTTTTATCATACACATCTTTTGTCACTTTGCAGGTCAGTATTCTAGTTCAGATGTTTCTATATGAGGACTAGGTTCTGTTATTGACGAGTCTCTGATGTTCAGGTACGGCACTCTGCTATTCGTACACTCTTCCAGTCTATTAGCAGCCATGGACATCAGCTCTCAACAGCCATGTGGGAGCACTGTATTGGGAGCATAGTATTTCCATTGATTGATACTGTGAGGAATTTGGTGAGTGTTCGGTTTCAAAAGTTTTGACAACTATTGACAAGGATTGAGTGTCTTTCTCTTGTTTGTGTATTGATAGGAGTGAAATGTGCCCTTCACAGTGTCTAGTACAAGTGACCCTTACTAGTGTGAGTAAGCCAATTCCAGAGACTTCTTGTTAATTAATGTGGGACAGAAAATAATTCTCCACCAAATGATGCAAGATGTTGTTGATAATTGGATTTCTTGGGATCTCACTTTGATCATCCATTGTGGCACAGGCTTCAACATCTTCAAAGGATGAGTGGCATGGAAAGGAGCTTGGCATAGAAGGGGGCAAGCCTGTTCACATGCTCGTCCATCATAGGTAAAATCTTCCTGACAAGTGGCACAAATTTGGTCGTCTATGCACACCAGTTTAGTAGCTTGAGTAGAATTGTACCACAATATTCACATTGTGAGTCTGTATCTGAGGATCTGGCACATCTTTGCACCCAAATATAATTTTCGTGTTGTGGGGTCGTTCTCACTTTGGTCTGCTTTTTGAACCTTTGTCCTACTCATTTGTGATAGCCGGAACACAGCTCAGAAGCAATGGGATGAAACTTTGGTGTTGGTGCTTGGTGGTATCAGTCGCCTCATGAAACCATATTTTAAGGTCTTTCAAACTCTGGATAACTTTAAGCACCGTAAGTTCCTTACTGATCTTATATATCTGGTTTTTGTAGGAGATCTTGAGTTCAGGTCTACAAAGATTTGCGTGTACTGAGGTTGCCTATGAGCATATAAGTCTCTCATCAAATTAGGCTGGCCTGTCCTGGCCAAGTGTGGCTTGTTCTTTACTTGTTAAATAGATGTCTATTAGAATTTTGAGCATTGTAGATGCACTTATCTCGAAAGTAGTCTCTTGTTTATGTATATTTTATTCTTGATAATGCGATTGACTCTTGCAAGGATGCAGGTTGGGAGTCCCTTCTTGAATTTCTCAGGGAGAGCATTCTGGATGGCAGCAAGGAAGTTTCACTTGCAGCAATCGCTTCGATGCATGCTGTACTTATTTCCCATTCTGTCAAGGTAACATTTGAATCTATGTAGGATACTGGACACATGTTTGTTGCCTTCCACCTTTGCCTTCAGTACCCTATGGATTTTCAAAGTGAACCCAGATGCAGAAGACTCAGTTCTGGTCGACCGTCTCATATGAGCTTATGAATGGACTTCTATAGAAACCAAATTAACAGGAGATTGTCATTCATGTTTGCTTTCCTGAGTTTAAATCCGCACCAGAATGTGAAATGAAGGGGCTCACCGTGCATAACATGTGCTATGCAAGTTTCTCTCTACATGCTCATTCAGGCAGTAAACTTTTGTACTTTTGCAGGGTAATTTGCCAGCATACTACTTTGAATCAGCTTTTTCAATGTATGAATCAGTAGTACAGAGTGCTGTACAAGCCAACAGCAGACTGGTTCCAAAGGTTCAAAAGGAACTTCTTCAAAGCTTAGGTGTGCAGCTTCTTTGGCTATGTACTTTGAATGATTCGGGCATCTAAAATATGCTAATTTGAGTCCGTACTAGCTTCACTTGCTTTGAGACTGATTACTTTGCCTGAATTGTACTCTGGTTAGAGAGTACAGCAGAGATTTTAAGAACTTTATCACAATCCTCTGGTTGATGTAGGTGACCTGTATGTGAATGGGCATTCGCTATTTTCAACAAGCTGTTACTTGGGACTGCTATCCTTGGTGGACCTTTTTGTTTGGATTCCAGTGCCATCTGGAGATGTAGCAGCAATTGGACAGGTAGACATCCTATGGAATTTTTCAAACTTAATTTATCTCTTTTGTTGTAACCATTTTATGGTCAAATCACTACCTTGTTGTATGGGCCACTGGGAGATTTTCATCCTTCCTATATACTTTATACCTCTCGTGATTTTGTAAATACTGATAATACAACCTGTAGTTGCACTGTCATGCTTTGAAGTTGGGTCAAGGGTTTTATAACGATCTTTGGTTTATTCATCTTTGTTTGCAGGTTCAGCAAGCAGTCTTAGCAGTGTTACCCCTTTTGAAGCCGGTTGATGACCACCTCTCTCCGCTCTGGCTGACTTTTATTTACCAGGTGCTTTCCTACTTACCAGATGGAAATGGCCTGTTCTGCAAAGATCCAAAATCAGTGGCTGTGCAGCTTGACAGCATTAAACTTCAGGATACTGGAAGATCTGTGGCATCCCCCAAAACATCTCCTATCCAAGTGAATGGACATTCCTTTGTGCCAGCCAAGGCAGCGGATGCAATCTCCAAAGGAGGCAGCCTGGGCAAGACAGTGTTGCCACTTGGATCAAGTAATCCAGGACTTAGTATCCCCGAAAAAAAGGTTACAGAAGAGTTATCTGCAGCATTTTCTGAGAAACTGGTCAAGGTTGTGCTTGAATTGTACCAGGGGTGCCCATCTGCTACTGGGGCCACCAGCTTACCTGACATTGTTGCTGCTTTTGGCAGGTAAGTGAGAGCAACTTAAAGCATTGACTTCTAAATATGTCAATGTCAGAAAAACCAGTATAAAAATTCTTTCTGAGTTGATCCTGAATCTGCTCGTTACCTTCATAATGTGGCTCGAATCTGCTCTGAATTTCATATACTATGAGCTCTCTATTTAATCCAATTTTAATGTACTTTTCCTGTTGCCTATTTCGTTGCCAAGGGATGTCATTGTATTCCTGAGTTGAATTTCTGGCTACAAAATAGTATAATTCATCTTCCATTCCACTAAGCTGTGGATTTCTTGCTTAGGTGTTAATTTGATTTTTTGATGATAAATAATTTTTGCAAACAATCACTTTAAATTCACTCTATTCTGTACTGAGCACTAACGCCTGAATTGGATATCCCTATGTGAGTGCTGACTGCAAGAATGATGGTCTGGCTAATCTTGAGCATTTTGTCAGATGCATGGCTACACGTCGAGATATTCCAATGGAAAAGTTGTGGAAAACAGCAGCAAATGCTTTTATCTCTGTGCTCCGAGGAGCTTTGATCAGTGATACTCCAAATAGTGAACACCATGTTGCCCAGGAGAGTTTAGTTGCCAGTGGAACCATCAGGTCAAGGTTTTGGAAGGAGGTTGTGGATGTATATGAGAAGTTTATGGTGGGTGCTTGTGGACGAGCTGTTTCTCTCCCAGTGGGTGTTACAATAGAACCTGAAATACTGGATGCTGAAGAGCTACTAGAGAACAGAGTGCTATGTTTTCTATCTGACGAGCTTCTCACTTCCTGCCAAGATGCACCTCGTGAGGTATGGCATAAGTGATTTGAAGTGGAGTTACTCCTTTCTTTGTTCAAGTCAGTGACACTGAATTTGAAATATCCATCCATCCATCCATCCATCCAGATTAGCTATTTGGTACGAGGTTTGAGTATCCTTGGAATGGAAATAGTGTGTCCCTTTGGAGTGGTGCCTCACTATCTGTCTTTGGGGATAAATTTCATAAGTCTTTAGAAATTCCACTACTTAACAAGTGCTCTAACCCCTAGAAGTTCCAGGGGTTATACATGGTTAGTTGCTTACACTGATGTTTTGTATGGAACAGGTTTTGCATCGTTTAGTTTGCGTAATTGACCAGTGTGCAGCAAGGACCTCAGCTTTACCTCTTGCCAGTGTCACTCTTCTACCTGCTCACTGTGGCCGATTTTCTCTATCTTGTTTGGACAAGCTATTCAGTCTTTGCAGGTCCTTCATTCTCAAGCTCTCTTGTTACAATATGCATTGCTTTCCATTTGCGGACAGATACAAACATGATGCAAGTTTCATTTAAATTGAGGGAATGACTACTTACTCCACAACCTGGGTGTACCTTCAACTTGGGATTTGTACTACTGTGAGATCTTTTATGACATTATATTTCAGAATTCTATCTGACATGGCTTTATTGGACCTACTCCTTGCAGCTGCAAGCTTGAATCTGAAGAGGGACCTTCAAGAGTCATTGTGAGTCAAATTGCCATACATGTCTTGATAGCGCGGTGCAGAGCCATCCTCCATCATTTTGCAGAAGCTGAAAAGCAAATTGGTACGTCTGCAAATTGGCAAACTTTATAATTACCAACCCATGTTGTGATTTGTGAGTCTGATCAGTCGTTGGCATTACTCCTTCATTCAATATTCCTGTGTACTGCCATACAGTGGACAGGTGAAATGAAAATCAGTGTTTTGAGGTTTGCACAAATTTATCGCAGGTGACGCATCATACCCGGAGATGAGTATGTGTGAGGTTCAATTTGTCCTTCGGGAACTTGGAAAGCTTGTCCTACATCCTCTAGTTGTTGCGTCTTTAAGTATTCCACTTCAGCGGAGAGAAACTGATGGAAAGAAAAAGGGTCAACAACAGGACACTGAAGTACATAACTCCAGCAGTTTGAACAATATGAACAAATCACAACTAGAGTTTGGACGAGCTCATCTCTTGGTCCTTTACACCAGCCTCTGTGAACTTATTACCACGCGGTATGGCATCCAACCTCAGTTATATTCACCTTGTCAACACTGTTGACTTTTTTTGCGGGTCTAGTATAATTTCTGTCTTACTCCAGTTGTTCGCTGTATGTCAAGTATATTTACCACTGATGAACTTTCCCTTGCATGCTTCTAACAAATCCAATTTCTATGAGGTTTAGTGAAATCAAATGATGCTCTCATATTGAAATGTTTTTTTGTTTCCAAGTCTGATGAGTTTTTGTATCCTCTCTTTTGGCAGGGTACTGGAGGTACAAGAGCTTTTGCAAATGCTGCTGAAGTTGGTGGGGATAGAGTTGGGATTGTAGGTAGTAAGTTAGGAATTAGGTGATTATTGCACCCTTTTATTCACATGGTGCACAAATATTGTAAAATAGTCAATGTGGCCAGCCCTGTGTATTAATTCATGATGTTAAATAAAATTGATTTTGATCACCTAGGTGTTTCCAAACTCTAGTCTTCACTAATTTGAAACCAATTGTCTAGTGCCATGTGGACAGATTTGAAGACTCACACCCAAGGCATGAGATACATCAAACACAGATGGAGCCCATGAAACCTATGACACCCATCAAGGTTAATCAATCAAAATACGAAGTACTCATAAATCAATAACATCCAATTTGTGATGTCTTGCATCCATTGTAGATTACATCAATTTGCAACCTAGCTGACCTTGTTTAGTGTTTCCATCTATGATGTGATGCCTCTTTCTTTCCTGTTCCACACCATCTAGTTCTCGTTCTTTTCGTTTCTGCAGCATGTGTTGCTCTTCGTTTCCAATTATGATCTCGTGCTTTTCGCTTGCATCTTGTCTGTTGCTTTCATATTCTGCCTCACCTCCCGATGTTTGCATCTCTAAAATCTCTTGCTCTTTCGTTCCATGGAATATTTTCATTTGTTCTGTAACCCATGGATGTTCTTTGAACTCCTTCACTGTCAATCTCTCAGACACATTCATTGTCAACATCTGACTCAAAATATCCTTTGCACCTTCCGAAACACCATCCCAGAACTTGGATGATGGTATCACGAATTTCTCTCGCTCAAACTCGGTGTGAGCTGTAAGTAGCTTCCTTCTGTCCACGTTTCCAAAGTTGCTAGTTGCTGTAACTGCCTCTTCAAATGGTTGCTGTCCGCACATGAGGAAGTACATGGTGCATCCGGCGCTCCAGACATCGGCCCGACAATCGTAACATTCATGAAGAACTTCTGGAGCTGTGTAGGCCGGGGTGCCCAACGGATCGCTCAACAACTCGATGGGTTGTATAAAACTTGACAACCCAAAATCGCACACTTTGATTCCTATCGGCATCTTCTCATTTTTTGGATTATTATTTGTGTAGGGTTGGGTGAGCAAGATGTTCTCCGGCTTGATGTCACGATGCACGACGCCTTTTGACTCACATTCGTCGAGTGCCTCCATGACTTGGAGCATCATAACCGCGACTTCAGTCTCTGAGAGGCCTTGTTGGCGCCGCCGTTTGATGAGATCCCAAAGCGACCCGCCTGCGCAATACTCCATGACGATGTACACGAAATCGGCGTCCTCAAATATGTCGTGGATGGTCACGATGTGGGGGCATCCGCGCAACGCAATCATAATCATCACTTCCTCATCTATGACTTTCAGGTATTGAGGATCGCGCGTTTTTGTGAATCGCTTGCACGCGTGTTCCGAGTTTGTCTCGCGATCGTAACATTTGAATACCACGGCGTTGCCACCCCGATCCAATACCTTGTCGGTAAGAATGTAAATGTCCTCCACTTTTCCTGTATCAGCTGAAAACACGTTTAATGGACCATCCGAATTTGAGTTTGTTGTTGTGGAACAATTGTTTTCTGGAGAAGACTCCCACTGCGGTGGTTTATGTGTCACCTCCATTTCAACAGATACCAAAACTTGGTTGCAGTTACCCAAAATGACCTCAACCTCACCACCTTTGTGAATGATCCATCTCAAGATTCATGAGAGTTGGGATCAGTAAATTTGAGCACATGAGAAGCAAAGGGACAAAAAATAAACAGCAGAGATGCCTACACAAAAATAAAGAAAAATAAAAGTTTCATATTTATGAGCACTTGCATGACATATCACCAACTAATTAAAAGAAAACATAAGTTTTTTCAATGACGGAAGTTTACTTGTTAATTTACATCAATAATTTAAAAGTATCTATATTTAAATTTATTTTTCTTGTGGATTTGTGGGCCCCTGGTGAACTAGGGTTGTTCAACCTCCCTTTTAATTCAAATGCCAACACATTACCGTTAATGTCAAGGGTATTTGAGTTCACTATCACCAACTTTTTTATTTTAAGCGGCCACTTATTGACGGTGCTTCAACAGGGTAAGCCGTCAGGAAATCATGAGCGTATGTGGTATTAAGGTAGGTGAGGATTAAATGGGCTAACTTTGGAGTGAAATCGACACTCAATCCATGTCGGCCGCAAAACTTAAAAGTAATTAAATTGTAGATGGTTGTGGATTTTAATAAATAAATAAAAATTAAAAATTGGGAGTAAAAATCTAGTATGTTAGTTTCGGTTGACTACAAGATCTAGTATGTTGGATCCAATTGACGATAAAAGAATGACATGTAATTTCATTTTTTTGTTGAGTTTATTAAGAGTTTATTAAGAGTTTTGCAAATGACATCTAGGATGCAACTGACTAGATGGAGAAGCCATGTTGAATATCTAGGTAATTAGTAAAACTTGGTCCATTAGATTCATAAACTGCATTGAGAAATTGCAGTTGACACATTCACAATCAACTTAAGAGAGAATACAATTCCAATCACAATTGACTACGTTTGCATGTGCATGTCTCGATTATACAAAAAACACTCTCAAATCCATTATTAATTTTGGACAAGCCTTTTGTCCATATTTACTTATATCCTAGTTGATGGGTTTTCGAAAAAAAATTGAATGAAAGCTCACATCAATTGCAAGTTGGTGGAAATGTAAGACTTTCAATGATTGGATATGTCTATTATATAATTATGTGAGATAATCCACACAAAATTTTACACATTTAGATCAATCAGCTTTTGAAAATAGATGATACATTGAATTTAACATAACATCCTATTCGTTGGCATATTGAACTCTCATATGTTTGGATGTTGGAGTAAACAACCTATTTATGCTCTTCCAAAATGCATCAACGGTGTTCTTTAATAAATTTGATAACCTTATCTCATGCATTGAATTAAATTTTCCAACTTAAGATGGTATATTATGCTCACATCAACTTGATCTTAGATTGTACTCTAAGGGTTAAGGTGTTGTTAAATATGCGTTCAAATTGTCGAAATATAACTTAGAGCTAAAAACATTGATGTGAAAAAGTTTTAGTTGTTGTGTAAGACTTGTATATGACCTCCATCATCCATGATTATTATCTAAACATACCATAGTCTCATTTGACCCTCAAGTCTACTTCCTAAATGCTTTTTGTTTTTGTTTTGTTTGGGATCTAAATGTAGTATGAGACACACTCATCTATGTGCACAATCAAGAAGCAATTTGATATCTTATAATTAGTGTATGTCACACTAACCTATGTGCCCATATTATGGACACTTCCAACTCCACATACAATTTGGAGCATTACTAATTAGATTGGATTAGAGTTTATTGCATCTACTTAGTAGTTGTGACTTTAACACAATCGATTCTCCTATCAAACCTACAAGCAATTAGAACAAATGTAAATTAATGGTAGAGTAGCAAGTGTGACATTTGATGTCAAGTATCTTACATCCACCCACCAAAAGGTGTCAGGTGTGTGGGCCTTATGTGGTCAATCTTCTTTATTGGATACCTATAATTGAGCACTAGAGTAGAGTTGCCTATTCCCAATCCAGACCCCATTCGAAACGTATAGGGTGCCCTAGTTTCGATTAGGCTGGGACTGAATTTTGATTAGGTTGGGCACTAAATTTTGATCAAGCTAGAACCAATAGTGCCATGACACATGTCCGTGGTTTGAGTGCTAAAGTGAGGCGGAATGAGTGGTTATGACAAACTCTAGACATTAGCAATATGTTTAGGTCAACTTTTGGCTTCAAAAATTCATAGTAATTTCAATTAGAGGAATAAAATTACCATTTTTTTTTCGCAATCCTCCTTATTTCTATCTTCCTACATGGGAAAAAATTGCACCACCTTCTACTTCTCTAGATTCGGCACAAAACCTCTTAAGTGATCGGTTATGGACGCCTCTATTCTATATGGCGACGCTTAAAGTTGAGAATGGACTCTAAAAACACATGTGTTACGGTGAGATTAACCCGTATGCTGGAAATATAGACACCAATCTTAGATCTATGTTCAATTAGGGGTGTGAGCTCTAATATGTGATTATTTTAAATGATATGGAATCTTCACTCTTACCTCTTATAACTTATGCATCTCAACATTAACTCAAAGAAAATTGAAATGATAACACAATATTCATTAAAATGAGAGTTTTCCAGTGAATTGAGAGTACATAAAGCAAAATATTAATCCAAGAATGAAATGAAAACCACTGGAAAGTTGTAGAGTACAAGTAAAAAAATAACATTTGATTTTCCGCCGTAAATTCCGCCGTAGTTTCCATTAAAATGAGAGTATGTTAAGCTGGGAAATCGACTCAACCTAAATTGACAACATATTGTCCTCATTTAGGTCGACTCAACCTAAATTAACTAACATATTGTCCTCATTTAGGTCGACTCAACCTAAATTAACTAACATATTGTCCTCAATTAGGTCGACTCAACCTAAATTGACAACATAATGTCCTCATTTAGGTCGACTCAACCTAAATTGACAAAATATTGTCCTCATTTAGGTCGACTCAACCTAAATGTGTCGATTTCCCAGCTTAACATACTCTCATTTTAATGGAAACTACACGTCTGAAGTATAATTTAGTATTTATCAACCTAACATGACTTTTAGGTGTCCAAATAGCCAATATTATTTTGAGAGGATCCCACTCTCTCAAAATATTGAATATCGTGTTTGATAGGCTTTGTGATTCTCAATTGCTAACCAAATGAGTCCATAATTCTTCATCCGATCCAACAGTTAAAATTGTCTGTGGAGTTGCAAGTGCTCACACTGTCGATCCAGAGAGTACCTTAGCTACGCTACTTATGCGGTGTCGCAATTACCTCAATCAATATTTGGATCATGGTGATTTCATGTACTTATTTATCTTTCTTTTATCGAGTCATATAGGCATTTCAGGGATACAACTTGCTGTAAGCCAACTGCAGGGTGCCTATTACTGCAGGATATTACTGCAATATTTTAAGTACATCCATGATATATATATATATTGTGTGTGTGTGTGGGGGGGGGGGGGGGGAGGGTTAGGTATGGATCTAAGAATAAATATCAAAAGGATATGTGTTTAAAGACATTGGGTTTACATGTCTAAAAGTAATAAAATAATTTTTAGTTTAGTATTCTTGAGTATGATTTGAACTTTTTTAGATTTAAAAAGAAAGAAAGAGGGCATTCACTTTGATAATGAATAAGACACTCACACAAGCTCCATAAGTTTTCATAGAAAAAACACTACAACGTCCTCGCGTGGCCAATGATTTCAACCAACACCCTAAAATCTTGTACAATAAATTCATATTGATCATGAGAATTTCTACGTCAAACATCAGCTTTCCATGTTGGTTTTGCGTCATCCACCAATCTCTAGTAGGGGAGACCGACTGCTAGTTACAGATGGGCCGGTTGAGTTACCCATTCAAGTTCAAGACCTTACACAAATGAACCTTATGGCGGGACACTGGTGTCCCAAATGAATCAGAACCTCCTTAGGGATTGATTTTGTGGTTGTAAGCAATCGACAATAAAAACCAACTTCGAACACGAGAGCGTGTATAGGACGTCGAGATAATCTCAACGCCGCTTTGATCGCCTTCGCCTGATCATCTTTGACATTGACACGGGCTTTATGCGAGAACCAGTGTATTATGAGACACCAGTGTCCCCGCCATAAGGTTCAAATCGCCAATCATGGAAGAGGAGTTGATACCCAAAAAAACCTCAAATGAATGAATAAAGAAAAAACCGAAAACAATCAACATCTTACTGGTGGTTGGACTTGGAAACGCTTGGATCTCAAACCGATTTTGCCCAAATTCTCCCTGGCCACTGTTATATATACCTCTATAACTTTTGCATACGAAATTCAACCAATACATAATTTGGTGTGCTGGAATCCCCTGTTACCTACTAACGAGAAAAATAATACAGTTTCTTTAAGAATAGTATCTATGCTCCTGTAGCGCTTAAAGTGACGGTTTCAGCAGTGAGCACCATCTAGCTTAGTAGGGAGTGGGAGCAGGGCTAAACATGCCCATGGCCCACTAATTACAGGTTTCCGGAATTACACGGAGTAGTGATCAATTACTTCAAAGTCACAGTCGAGTCGTAATTCTAAATTGATGTATGTCTACATTGTGGCTTTGAGGCACATGAAGAAGGTCGTTTGCAGGAGCGGTGTCTTTCCGCGACTGCCAAAGAGTGGATTAAGATGATGGCCCGATCAGTGCAACCTGCAGCAAAATATTTGATCAGGTACTAAACGGGCAGGTGATCGAATAACATAATATCTGGGTCGCTGCTGCCTGCATGCTGCCAGTGACTTCGACTTCCAACTTCAACTCACACCCGACGATATTTTGTGATGCAACAACGCCGGGGTCTGTATCTATCTATCTATCCGTCCGTCTGTGTATCTGTCGATTTATAAATCGCATCAAATAACTTTGATTGCAGGGACGGACGCTGCTTATAACTATTTATTCAATTCTACAATCTCTGCCAAGAGATACGCATTAAGAGAATGGCCCATCAATCGCGGCTTCTAATCGGCCAGTACCACCACAACCGCAGGGGGTGGTCCAACTCCTAACAGCTAGATGCACAGGAAACGGCCAGTTGATCACTTGAACTTCACGCGAACGCAACGGGTCGACTCGATTTTGCTTTTAAATTTTAAATTTGACTGTAAATTTCTCCCTCTTCCAACTTGAACTAGCTGGAACGCTGGTCAGTCAGTCAGTGACCAGTCCACGCGAACCCTTCACTTCAATCCATTGCTGGCCGAAGATAATCAAGTCTTTCATGAGATTAGATTGTGCGTTCGTGCAATTCCATCAAGTAGGAGTACTGCGACTTCGACCTCCACTTCGACCTCGACCTATGCATGCAGGTGGGGGGGTGAATTGCAAAATATCAAGGTCGCTGCTGCTGCTGCTGCTGCTGCTGCTGTGCCTGCACCCGTGATTATTACTCCGACTCATACAGCCATACTCGGTAATACTTGCAATCGAGCTTTATGATTTCGAAGCCAGAAAGTCGGAAGTGTCAATTTCGCCTCATGACAGATAACAGGAGACTGTCCGTTGCTTGTGATGGTGGCTCAATCAAGTACTGGGACGGGTCAATGGAATGGGGAGGACCAACTGCTAGTAGTTACAAGTGAACTGGTTGAAGTTCAAGGCTTCAGGAAAATGGCCCATCAGTTTAGAGAAATCTATGGGAATACACCTCAATTTAAGTAAAGAACAGCCGAGAGATCGCAACATGTGACCGGTTGGACTTGGAAACACTAGGATCTCGACCGATTATGTCCAAAACTCTCCGTAGACACTCGGAAATGTTTATTTAGAACGATTGGATTGATACACGTGTAAAACGTAACCTAGAAATGTTAGTTTGTGGATGGTTTCAGTAGTGCCGGTTCATAATGTTACTTGGCCGATGAGCTGTGTTCATGGGGTTAGCAGTGGATTCGAGAATGAAGACTCCGGATGTTGGAAGCCCATTGCTTCAAACTGAAATTTGAAGTTAGGGTAATTGAACATAACTCATCAGCTGAGTAATGTTATGTTACCGAATCGAAAGAGCTCAATTAAATTTTAGGTTTGAAAGGTCTCAAGATGCCACACAAAGGTGTTTACAACGCTTTGGGTTCATAATAATGATTTGATGACTTGGATTTACAACAATGAAAACATAATTATAGAACCACGTTGTCACTTCCTTATCTTTGTAGCACGTTCGTTTTGAATATAGTTTCAATCTCATATACCAAAGGAAAACTGGTTTTTAATTATTGTTGGGTGCTTGTACAATCAGTCACGTAGACCATCCAACGGTCAACTTGAAACCATTCGATAGGGATTAACAAAGAGTGAGTGTTAAATACTATGTGTCCAAATAATACATGTCAACTCCTAAGATAGGGAAAAAGACATCAACCCAGACATAAATACATACCCTATATATGATATATCAGATCACCATTATTCCATGTAATCTCATTTGCACTTCAAAGTTCATCCACATGATGTTAATAAAATTGTATTGAATGTAAGTATAGTTTCAATCTCATATTGTTTCTTCCATACATGCATGGATGAGACAAGGAAATGAGAAAAATCATTTATTCTACTTTCACCCAATATTAAAATGCCTATCCCATAAAGTCTACTGACACTATCATACAAGTACAAGTGTTGCCTATTTCTAAAGGTCCTTCATGCATGTACATAACTACAAGTTACAATTTGTGCAGCCTTCGTACACATAGTACAACAAAGGTCAAATTAATACCCCTTGCGTGCACTCACATATACTCCTACGTGTTACGAAAGAACGGTGCACCTCCCAAGGCATCATACATCCTTTGCGACGCGATGTGATAAAGTAATCACTTTTGATATTTATTTTCTCACAAATAACATAGCGGGCACGCAACTAAAACGTGTTGCAGCAAGAGACGCAATCGACATCTAAAACTACTACTTGTCGATTCTATAATAAAGGTCCACTGATAGAAGTGCACGTATACATTTTTCACCATGTCCAGAATGCATGCATAAGTCTCGATTCACTGAAAACCCAATTCAACTCAACTCCCAGGACAATGCTCGAAGAGATTTACGAGCATAATCGGTTGAAAATCTAGTGGTGTTGTGATCTTTTGTTTTATGAGCATAGTGTATCCAAGCTCCAATAGGTGACATCGTGTTGTGATCTTTTGGTTTTCCTCTAATAACTTGAGGTATATTCCATAGATTCCTCTAAAATGATGGGTAATTCTCCTGAAGTCTTGATGAACTTCAACCGGTTAAGGTAGAAATACCATAACCCGTTAACCACCCTCTAGCCGTGCACTAGACCGCCGTCATAATGGTGAAGTGCCATTTCTAAAACGGATCATGGCTCAGCAGCAACTTCAATGTGTGTACACTTAGTGTGGCCAATGGGAGTCAAGTGTTAATGTACTCATGAGGTAACCGATTTAGGCGATGTTCTGTATGAAAATGCGGATTACTGTGTTCAGTGTAGGGAGAATCTAGTGAACGAGTAGGGGGTTGGACAACTTTCCACTTTGAAAAATTGTAGCATTTTGTTGTATAGGACAAAAAAAAATGAAACAACTTGCATCCTTCATGAATCCTTTTTGTCTATCTTGGAAAATTATCTCATGATTGTCAGACCAGATCTTCAATGCGAATCACCTTCTTAATTTTCACGGGTTATGGTATTTCTACCTTAGTTCTCAAACTCAACCGATTCATCTGTAACTAGCGGCCGGCGTTTTTATAATCTTTTACTTCTTCCCAGAAATTTCTATCACTGCCACTTTTAGTCATGTCGAGCTGCCAACTGTGAGGACATTCAAGCTGGTCCATTCCAGTCGTTTTCGACTTTGATTACTTCCTCAGAGCGGGACTATTACTACTACTTAAGCGGGAAGTTTTGGGTCACCTCCACCTTTAATTTTGCATGCAGTGGGAGCCTGCAGTGGTCCGTATGAGGCCACACGTGTGTGTGTGTGTGAGAGAGAGAGAGTCGGGGGCATGTCAATCAAAACTATTTAATGAATAATCGACACTTTCAACTTTGAAACTAACCCTAATTTTACAACCGCAAGTCGAGTCGAGTCGAGTCACCCATCGATCGGTGGAGTTAACTCGGCGCGGGAACGTACTTGCTCGTGTCATCATCCGGGTCTTTGATTCGACATGAAAGTTTTATGGGTTTGGTAATTACACCTATAGTTGTCACGCCCTTTTGAGTATTGGAGTAGGAATTAGTACTACTAGATTACGTTAATCTTCTTGTGTCTTTGTTGGCAATCAAAAGAGGATCTCAACATATCTTAAGCATGTACCCAAACATTTGGCGGGAGCCACCAAGAGAAAAGAAGGCATTATCACATATGAGCGTGCCTCTCATTCATCCAATAAAAAGTAACCTTGAAATAGTTCCACAATCTAGAAATTGACTTTAAAAAAACGTTGATCTAACGTTGAACTTAGTTTTAAAGACATCCGAGTTAGTCTAGTCCAAGCCATTTTGAGATGAGTCGGCCACAAACTTATAGGGGGTCAAGTAAGGTTTTTTGTTAATGTTGGATGGATGAGAGGTACCTTCGTATGTGATAATTCCTTCTTTCCAGGCCAAAGAGAGGGAGAGTTATCACATATATGTGTACCTCTCATTCATCCAAGATTAAAACCCTGAAATAATATGCAGTATGAAGGTTACACAACCCGTATGAGGCCACACGTGTACCAGGAGCATACCAATCCACCTTCATGACTAAAATTTCAATATTCTAAATAACCCTCATTTTGCCCTCGACAAACCAAAGGATGAGTACTATAGATGGGAAACCACTCTAAATTTTTCATCTCATGTCATCATCCGGATCTCTCATTCAACATGAAGATTGTTATATTTTTCATGTTTTAAGAAATTTAGATACAGTAATTATGCCTATACTTACTTATGCCAGGTACTTACTCTAAATTCAAGATTTTCAAAACCTCATCTAAGTGAAAGTGAAATCTAGTGGCGTGTTATTGAAGTCTTCCAAAGTGGAGTTTTAATTCACTAGTCAAATGCGCTTGATGACTCATATAGGTACACTGAATACGGGTTCACTTCACATTAAACAAATGTCGGAATCAACCCAAGATACGGGCTCCGACTAAAATCTTGGGTACCACTAACAAAATCACATCAAAAGCTCCAACATCCGACACCCACGTTGTCCGAAAGCAAAGTTGAAGAGAAAAAGTATCTTGTGACCTAAGTTATATCTAGTTTTATGGGCCACTTTGGTGTGACACTCCACACATTTTTAGAAACTAATGTGGACCACACCCACCGTGAGTTTAGCTAAGATAGAGGGTCCTAAAGCCGTGTGCATATATGTATGCTATTATCATATATGGAAATTGTAAGCGTCTCAATGTTTTCAATGTAAATTATAGGTCAATGTACATAGTAGAGCCCGAAATGATTGCTTGGGCGTGGTTTATTTCATCTTTACTAGTGTCGGGATGTTGGTCTCAACCAATGTAGAAATGACGTGTGGAAAATTTGAGGAGAAAGAAATTAGTTTGTGGTGGAATAGAGAGTGGCTTTCTACATATGTTGTCCAATAAAGGAATTTAGGAATGTTGGTTAAGTGTGGGATGAGATGAAATGAGATTGATTTTAGATTCTGGGAAGTCCAAAAGGCTTATGAGATTGAAAGTACATCAAGATGATGTCAAACTGGTTAATTTCCTAGATTGGAAAAGTGCATTAGCATTTGTGAGATAAAGGCTAATATCGGCTTGATGGTCCAATTGCATGAAAGATGTGAGGCTCTTTTATACTACATTTTTTGAAAGTAATTGGAACTTATCCCTAATGGAGTTATATATATAGGGGACACTCTAACACAAAGTGTGCTTTAGTTTCAATTGCTTTATAAGAGCAAAAGTGGCATAATATGCATTATCTCTAGAGATAGGATTAGTTGACTACTGTCTGGTTTCCATGGCAAGTCTATGATTCAAGGTCTGGTACGCAACAATCTCGGGGGGGGGGGGCAGTGTGTTAAAAAGTTAAGGATATAGGTGCGAACAACCACTATTTTATAGGGGGGTATTACTTTCAATTCTCTTCTTTTTTTCACATGCTATCATTATGTAAATTTCTACTTTGGGTTAATAGAAAAATGGCTTGCATTACTTATAATTCCAAAATACCTATTATTCCATACCCTATAGTACTTTAAAGATGTCCAGTGCCATTTTTGATACCCTATATTACTCTTAAGTCCATTTATAAATTTTAGCTCCTATGTTTTTGAAATACCCTATCATTTGTTCGCACGTATATTGCTACTCCAACCAATGACTACCCCCCCGAGGCAACAATGATCTTGCACTGCGGTGATGGCCATGGTTACAATTCACATTTGTATTTGAGAAAATATGCGACATGGAGGTAATGTAGTTTCTCCCCAAGAGATGGAAATTCCCACTCTTTAGCAAGAAAAGCCACATTGAGATCACCAAATTTGATTGGGATTTGGATTTTGATGTCGTTGGGTTGTCCTAGGTTTCCCTATGAGATAGACCCCACGATGCCTTCCACATGGTTGTCAATGGCTGCTTTGTGTATTCCAGATCTATGTTAAATCCTTGATTGACAAGGTGTGCTCTAATTCATGCATATATTCAAACATACTTAAATCCTAGTTTTATGGAACTCGGGGTTTTGGCAATGACATGTGTCCAAATGGTATTCTTTAGGGGGCTATAAGTTATACCTTCAAGATAGAAATATTCTTAAGATATTACAAATATTATCATGATATTTCACAAATATTCTCTCATATGAATTCAAAAGACCATTTGTTATTTTAAGAATCTCAAATTTTTCTACCAATCAACTATAAAGAAACACCCTCGGTCTCTTTGGACTCACCTATATTTCTAAGACTAATTTCAATGACCCCCGAGTTAAAGGAAATGCCTATTCAATCAGTGAAACTTGGCAGATGCGTCATGCATTACAAGCATGAACACATATCTTTTGGGAAACCTCGTTCACTGATGTTATTCAAGGTAGGTGCATGTTTTCATGTTTGTGACCTATTCTAGACACCTGCAATTAAGGGTATAACAGGCACAAAGCCCCCACAAAAGCATATGTTATATGAATTTTGAAAGAATGAAAACCAAGTGGAGGCATAACCACAGGGAGGTCACTCAGTAGGATTTTTGTGTACCACGTGCGGCGGAGGGGTATTTTTTTAGGGGCTATTTACCTCCAAGGCACGAATTAAAAGCTCCCTATAATTACATAATATTCTAAAATGGCCTATTTTTTGGTACCCTATCATTACTTATAATGCCCATGTCATTGAAATTTTGTGTAGTCTATATTCATTTTAATTAAAAAAACTGAATTTAAGAATGTATGCAATGCAAAAGTGATGGGAAAAGCATGGCAACAAAAAAAAATAAAAATTACGTACCATTGCAAAAACCAAGTACAAAAACTTAAAGTGAAAATACAAAAAGAAGACTTAGGATGGAACACAACATGATTGAGTGTGTGTTTACAAACACAACAAGATTGTGAGTGTGTTCACAAACACAACACCCGCTCCATAAAAATCTTTTATTCAAAATCACATTACATGCTAGTGAAGACCAAAACCATATAGTGTGAAACACTTTAAGCTTGGTCATGAATCTTATATAGTTCGTTCTGTCACAAACTTGGACAGTTGCTCTGAATCATTCCTATCAAGAGTGTACACCTCATTTGTAGAATTGTAGCTCATGGTTGCCGTAGATATAATGCAATCTACATCAATCCATTTGCTATCCGTGTGATCATACTTAAATTTGTTATGGCCTGGATATTTTCTATAATATTGCAACATTACTTCAATGTGGGGATTATTAGGATTTCTCCTCCCTGATTCCTCCGTTCGAGCAAGGAGGTCAACCGCTTGCCTAAGTACTCCAAATTGTTTCCCATTGCGCCGCCGCATAGCCTGCACCCTACCCACCCACCATGAACTGGAATCTACTTCGTTCAATATGTTAGTACCATTTCCAGCTTTAACATCAGTCATTGAACGTCCCCTTTTTCGTTTGGCAGCAGATTTTATAGTTGACAATAGCATTGTCGTGCTCCGTTGGACAAAATGCACCCCACAATCAGATCCTATAGATAACAAACTTGATCCACATGAAGATCTTGCTTAGAGACAATTATCATGGTTGTTGAAATGAATACTATGTTTAATTCTTGCTAATCTATCTTTGGATAGGAAAACATTACCATTGAGTTGCGAGACAAACGTTGACTTGTAAATGGAATGCCCGTCAACTTCTACGGTTGGCAAAATTTTCCGGTTCTCTGTACTGAGGCTTCCAATTTCATCCATTTTTGGATGAATGATGAGTAATTTTTCATCCATCCCACGTGAGGCATGCGTACGAAATTGATTCTACTAAACATACATCCTAAGATCCTTATTTTCAACCCCTATATTATTTTTACTAAAAGGGAATGGCCCATATTTTATACCTATCTATTTTACTTGTAATGGGCTTATGTACTTTTAATGGACCCTTCATTATTTAGAATTCTTTTATAATTTTTATGTCAAATGATTTTAATCCTCCCTATATTATGCCGCACGTCGTTTTTTAAATGCACTAAGTGACCTCCCTGTGGGCATAACATACCCTATGTGTTGTACATAAACAAGTACACCACATCATACACTTTGACGGACAAGTGAGTGCAAGCTTGAACATAAGGAGGGCCAATTTTTTTATAGTTTAGCGAGTCTACATTATAGAGTCCTTAGCATTCATCCAACCCTCATCGGATAATCTTATAAAATTAAAGGAGAGTAAGTTCATTCTTGAGGTGTTTTATTTGTTAAGAAATTTAGCTCAAATTTGAGGAAAAGAATAATTTTAAGTAATTAGTTGATATATGTAGTAACATTCATAGATTCTGTGGATTTTTATGACAATATTAGGTTGTGGTTCATAGATATTTGGTCATTCCAAAGCTTTATTTAATTTTTTTAATAGCAAGTTCATTAAAATTCAATTTGTTTCCCCATTATTATCCTGGAAAGTGAACACTTATTATTTGATTTAATTTAAATCCAAATGGAAAGGATTGGACACTTTATAAAAGGCTCAAGGGGGTGGATTCTTTATTGGAAACCTAAATGAAGTGAGTGGGTCACTATGAAATTAAAGTCCTTATATACAAGAAGTTTATAAAAAAAATGATATGTATATGTACTAACGACATGCTAAAATATGGACTCAAGTATAATTACTTGAATATAATTACATATAAGTTGTGAAAGCTTCATAATGGACCTTATATGTAATTATACTTGAGTCCATATTTAATATGTGTATTACATATAGAGTCCACTTTTACTTTCCAAAGAGAAAGTCATTGAATTTTTTTCATTCATAGCATGTAACTCAACTTATATTGAAAAAACATAGATATGAGCGTAATAATTAGCCATTGTCTAGTGAGCAAAACTAAAAGAAGCCCATGAGAGCTCCAAGAGCCTTTAGTTTGTGAATTTCTAGAACCCAAATACAAACCCTAACAAGAAAGCCTCATGGTAGTCATTGAGGACTATGACCATGTGAAAATAAGGGATGGAAATGTGGAGTGGATGAAACTAACACATTTATCACCATTTTTTTCCTCTAAACTTTAGGGCCCCTTTTTGTACAACTACCTTTACTTCATAAAATTTAACAACCTTTTTACATTTACACACTAGAGAGAAACAATACGTCCCCCTTATGTATACTTTGTATGCCAATGCCTCAAATAATACCCCTTCCTACACCCACGTTAGTTCGTACATGGTATGAAGAGTCCACCCCTTGAGATACAATAATCTCCTACTTGAGTACACACCTCTTTAAGTGTGCAATTTTTTTGACAAAAATCAGGGTTCATATTTTATTGTTTGAACATGTCAAGCAAAGTCATTTGCCACGAATGCATGAATTTTTTACGCTTGACATTCAATGTCAATTTGTTAATGTTTCCTTGAAACGTCTCAAGCGATCGTCGTGGTTCATCATACATTTGTCTAACTTCCGTTTGAACATCGGAGCAAAGCAATTGATTGTTGATGTTGAGGACAATGTTGTGTAGAGCTTCAAAGCCTTTGAAGTCGGTCGCACTTTCAAAATCAACAAATGTCTCGATAAGCTGGATTTCATCATCGATAGGGGGTTTTCTTCTGAGGTTGTCAAAGCTTGTCCATCAACATTAAGCCTTAATGGGAAGGGGATCAAACAAAACCAGCGGCTTCGTGAGCACCCTAACATGTATTCCTCAAGGGTAAGCTAGATGGGTATTAAATGATTAATTTTTCCGACTAGCCCAATCTGGAACTGAGGCGATATGAGTGAAGTACGCACCTACCAACTAAGTGCGCACCCACAACTCCTGTTCAAAGTGCGTACTTAAGCGGTAGATTATTGTTTAAGGTAATGTGAGAGCTTGTGGCATCTCACTTGTAACTTGTGGTCCCACATTCTCACAATCTTGAGATATGATGCAAAGCCACTAAAGTTTTTCAAGAAGTGCTTTAATGTCATGGGCAGAAATTCTTCATAAGGATTAAGAACAAAATAGTGTGTGTGCGTCACCTTCATACCCCATATACTAAACAATGTGCAAGAAAAAACAAGATTATACGTATAAATGTAGAAATTCCATATAGCCTTAAATAAATGTACATGTCCAAAATATATTCACCCATTCATGGCTAGAATTGAGATTTTTCATCCTCACCTAGCTGATAGGCCTATTGACAATGTACTTCTTCATATTAGAAACATCACAAATTAACCTAAAATATAAATACAAACCATATCTTCAACAATATCCATGCTATATGAACAAGGTACATGAGATGTTCAACATATACCCCTTCTAAGTTCTATGCATCCAAGTGGGTAGGTACTACAATGTAGAATGCATCCCTTAGGATTTTATCCCATGCATAACACGGAGCATGACCTAGATGATAGAAGATTTAGATGTCCATATATGACCACAATGAACTTTGGTTTAGTCTAAAAACAAATCTTGAAAGAAAATGAGGCAACTAATATACCATCTTTGTTACTCTCATGAACAAACAAAGATGGAATTGTTTGGTGCAATTCTCCTTAACTATATCTTATCTTGAACATATTACCATTGTCATCCATGAACTTAATTTTTGATAGTCTTAAAAACATTGAAATGCATTTTATGAACATGAAAATACCATTGAAATGCGCCCAATCTAAGATATTCTAAGAAAATACTTAACAAGCAAATACTTCATCTAATATATGGATAAGGTATCGTCATAAAGTTTGAAAATTTTGAATATATCCTATCCGTAGATGTATGATAACATGATCAAACATGATTGATTTTAATGACTAGTTAATGATATAATTTTGGTGCGTATCATAAGATAAAATTATAAAATGTAATTATTTGACAAGTGAGATGTATCTCAATGAATATAAAAGAATAAATATATTAAATGATACATTTGGTGAAATAAGACATATTGATGATCATCCTTTTTGATGTCATTGTACTTCTCTTATTTTGATGATTTTTATTTTTCATTTAACATAGCCACACAACATCAATAAAATAATCTAATTATAATATTTTATATTCATCCCAATTGTGTATTTTTTTATTTAACTTATTACATACTAAAATTCTCGCACGTGCAAAATAAATGATGGATTAATTAGAACAAAATTTGGTTGGAACAATACGCCATATTGACTTGCCATATGTTACACAAATGGACACCTATATTATTATTGAATATAGATACTTAGGTGACAACATCATACAGATCATGTCACATCCTGGCCTTGATGACAACTCGTGTGAGATTAGAAAATAAGCGGGGTGCAAGCACGGTAAAGTGGACATCTCCTAATCCCTGCCTAGTGTTCAATGAAAGTGATTCAAAACTATACACTTACTTTGAATCTTGTGAAGAAAAAAATCATAGACATTTTGAAAACATATTAGTGTACAAAGCCAAGCGAATTATGATGACAAAAAGCATTCCAAGAAAATTCTATGTATTTTAGAAGACGGAACAAGTGGTGTGCAAGTAGGTGATATTGAACAAGTGATTTTCTAAAATTTGTTTAAAGTACGATAAAGTTACATTAAATTGATGGTTTTCCACAAAGTTTTGTGTTGATGCCCTCAAGTAGATAATGAATTCAAGGAATATGAAAGAAATTCCCAACTTCAAAATAGTTAAGGTCATGAAATCTACGTCCAAAACCATACTCAACCATTTGCTTTTGAGCACCACTTTTAATAATCACTTGTATTGAAGATTTCAACTTGATTTTCTACATTTGAGTATTCAACACAACAACAAAGGTCATCCTGAAAAGTAATCCAATTTAAACAATGCTTTGCACTACTTTTAGGTCTTTGACCAAAAAAATTATGGGTTTAGTACACCTGAGCACTTCTTTGGTCCACTTTACCATGCTTGCACCCAGGGCTAGAATATCCTAAAACCACATCATGATTCTATGCCACCTATTTGCGATTTCACAAAATAGCAAGAACTCTAGAATAGCTAGGAGGGGACAATAGGTCTTACACGCCAAGTCAAAGGTACTTCCCTAAACTAAGCTTCATCCAACCCTCTTGATGAACTCATCCACATTTTGTTACCAGATGGCTTTACATGAGTGCCACGAATCCCCGGCCACTACATGGTGAGTGCTAAACTAGATATCATAAACGTGATTGTCGTCCTACTACGAGCTGGAAGAGGGCTCCTCATGTATAATAACTAGTACATTTGGTTCGCAATTGTTCATACTTATGTACACACAAGCCAAGAAATTATTATGATGTCAATGTTAGAGTCTGAGAGGGTCATATACAAGCATACCTCTCGTTTATCCAACATGAAAACTTGACCTATCCTATAAGTTTGTTACCAATTCATCTCAAATGACATTCGAATAGACTAATTTAAGGTCTTTTAAGCTAATTCCGGTGTCAAATCAAATTAAAAAAATCAACCGTCCAAGACTTGTTTGTTAGATGAGTGAGAGGTACGCTTGTATGTGATTATTCCCTCTCTCCGTTGATCTTGGGGTCTCTTCTTCGTCAGGAAACACCAAGATGAAACTCTATATCACTCAACCTCATACTACGAGGTAGTAGGTGCATTTTAAGTCAATCTAGTAATTCCACTATCATCACAACTTCCATGATTCTCAGACCGTGTGTCAATCAAGTGGAAATTTTTTATTGAATAGGGATTTTATATATCCTGCCCTCCAAACCTAAGTCTCACATGAAGAAGAGAAGGTGAACCACACCACCCAAGGTTCAGTTTATGTGTCTAATCATGCTGTTTCATATTTAAAAAACGCATTGCAAAAAATTCGATTGTATCGAGCTGCCTGTTTCATTGCAACTGCGGGCTCCATTCTCGCTCGTTATTAACTTACGGAGCAACTTAGAGGAGAGTGACAGTGATTGGGGAGATTTTTGGGCATAATCGATTGAGATCCTAATGTTTGCAAGTCCAACCGGTTACATGTTGACATCCTCTGGTTTTCCTTTATTAAATTGGGGTATATTCTATAAATTCCTTTAAAATGATCGGTCATTTTCCTGCAGTCTTGACCTTCAACCAGTGGTTATTTCTCAAACTCAACTGGTTCATCTGTAACTAACTGCCGGTTCTCCCCAATCATTGGAGAGTGGTGAAATTTGAGAGAAGATTGTTGGAGGATGTCCTGCTGCCTCTTGCACACCCTTTGGCATCTCACAAAGACTCTGACATGAAATGGAGATTGATTCGACCTCATGGAAGTGATAGTGATAGTAGGATAAGTTGATGTAATTAACACAACTGCACGTCGTCCTTCTTCTTCGTATCGGCGGCTGTCCACTCCAACCCCAAGTTTGGTTCCAAATTTGTCGTTGCACAAACAAGATCCACAGAATTATGATCAGGCCTGTCAATTTTGAAGAACATCATTCTTGAAGTCACTTCTTGTGAACTAGAAGAAACTGACAACATAATCCTTCCATGGCACTTACAATCAGTAAATTCAGAACCATCAACTCAGAAAAACTGACAATATTTTCATCCCATGGCACTTACAATCAGTAAAGTCACAACCATCAACTCCATGATCCATCAGACTGTGGAACGAATTCTATTGATTCTCCCGAATCTTTAAATCTCCTGACATCACCACCCACACAAGAGGTGGCATCAAATCATCCGTTTGATAGCACTTCTTATTAACGAGCATGCCAAAATGAGTTTGACCCTCAATGCACAGATATCGAATGTTCTTTGTTCAAATCTCCTTGACGACGACTCCAAACACGTGCCTGAAACTTACTGAACATGAAAAGATTTGAATGCTGCAAAAACAATAAAACTCTTGACCGAAACTCTGGTTCGATTGAAGGATTCAATCAATCAGTAGCAACTGAGTCTCTCTTTTCTTACTCTATTTCACACATGTGCAGACTAAGTTATCAAGAATTATTGGATGTCACGGTACTGGTAAGTAGTTTGGTGTAGGGATATGCCAACGCTCAACCTTGCATCCACTCTGCATTTACTAATTCATGTCATGGTTGTTGTAAATGTCTTCCAAGTGGGTAAAGTTTTGTGACACCTACGATGGGGGAGGGTGAAAATGCAAAGAACCATTGTACGTGACTTATGATTTGAACCAATTTGACCACTAAATTTGGGGAAAAAGACTATGATTTAGCCTAGTGAGACCCCATTGGAATAAACTAGCAGGCTCTCAAACTTGGGAAGAGCATGTTTTTAGTGCATCTTGTAGGTGTCATGAACTAATATCCGTCTTGCACATGCCACTACAAGTTGGACTCTCTAGTGTACTAATTAATGTATTTATTGTCACCAATTTTCTTTGTGATTGCTCAATACTATTTGTTAATCGCATGTGTAGTGTCACTAACACTAAACCTAACATTATTAGTCATTCCTTGTAAAAAGTTTTTGGGCATTATAGATTTACAATGTTGCAATTAGTGTCACTAACCAAGTGATTTTCCATGGCATGTGGACGAATCAATAATAAGTTGGGATGACAATGCTTGTAAACTTATTCATAAGACATGCCATTAGGAAAGTTCCCATAGCGACATAAAAATACCATATGATACTAAATAGAATATCTAGTGTAGTGCACATTCATGAGAAGACCACTCCAAGAGGCCTTGTCAGTTCTTGGAGTAAAGGTATATTTATTATTACCAAAGACGAGACCGGTGCAATTTGAGAAAATATTGTTGGGGACGTCCTATAGAATTTGTAGCATATGTTGGGCCCCCTATCTACGCTTGATTCATTAGCATGAGTACCTTACTCTCATGCTAAAAAAAAGGGGAAAGTTCACAAGGAATCCTCATAATTTATGACAAAAGTGAACTTTGCTCTCCGACCACGTGGCTCAAGTGCAAACTTGTAATTCCACTACACCGTTTATGGTATTCAGTGTCCCATGCGTAATAGTGTCATTCACCCTATTTTAATGCTAGGCTACACCATTGATCACTTTGCCATTAATATGCTCAATAATATCCTCCCCTTGCATACTGATATACAAAACTATCATCTCAAGTATCCCAATGTGCTACGCTAAATATTATAATGTAAATAATTTCTTATGTTGACGAATAGCATTATTTTTTCCGTTTAGGGGACATGACACTTTGAGACCTCAAGGCATCTAGTTTAGGTCCTTTGCAAATAGTGACATGATTCTAAATACCACAAACGGTGTAGTGCACATGATCCCTTTTGAAGAAGGTTTTCATTTCTCAGGCATCTAAATGTTATAGTGGCTGCCCTACTTGAAATTCCTCTCCCTATTTGATATGGATAATTCCACATTTTAGTTCAAGTTTACCCACAAGTGGCACCTCCTCCATGCAATTCACATGGTCAAACAATATGCCTACAACCAATCAATGAATGGGGAGAACCGACCGCTAGTTACAGATAAATTGGTTGAGTTTCCAAAATGACCGGTTGAAGTTCAAGATTTTTGGAAAATTACCCACCATTTTAGAGAAATCTATAATCGAATCTAATAATGAAAAACTGAGAGCTGGTTGGACTTGGAAACACTAGGATTTTGACTGATTATGCCCCAAAATCACTTCCGACACTGCAACCAATAAGTGATTGTTTATTTCTGCATTTCTATGCCTCCACCTTTTTCCTTTTTTTTTTTTCTTCTTTTAATTTTTTAAAGCTGGAAAGCTGAGCTTAAACTAGAAAGGATTTTTGACATGAAAGTGATTTATTGATGTAAGGGAACTGCACTCAAATAGTATCTGCTGTTCACTACCAACTTTTTGGGTCCAAATTCTTCTCATGAGCAGGACCCAAAGAATTGTCGTTCTGTTGATTTCGTTACATCAATCCTGATATCACTTCTTGGTACCAAACACCAGGATTACATACTCCATGACCAGAATCATACTAGCTCTGCAATTTAGAATTTAGAGTCTAGTAACTTCACAACCATCACTTCCATGACCCGGCCCTTAACTGAAATGGGACTCAGAGAATCTGAGATTCGAGAGAAAGAGATTGTTCGGGGTGTCCTGCCTGCAGTAGTCCTTTGGAATCTCGTACGAAATGACAAACGACAGTGTGGATATGCAAGTGGTGGTGGTATTGATGTATCTCAATGCTGGCCACAGACCACCCACAACATTTCAGCTCAAAAAATTCTTTGCAAGTACAGATAGGATTGGAAGAAGAATTGTGACGATGCTGTCGATTTCGATTACGTCATTCTTGAAGTCACTTTCTTGTCAGGAGAACCTGAGCACTATAGAGCACTGGGTACATGTTGTAGTATTACCCAATCTAGTAACCTCACGGCCATCACTTCGATGATGCCGATCAGTCCGTCGGAAAGGATTTATGTTGGCCCGAGTCTCTAGAACTGGAGACACTGATTCATCCTGACTGTTGAAATCTTGAGTCATTTCCTAAGCTCATCACAGGAATACTAAGGTACATGTGGTTAATGTGGACACCTCCAGCCCTGTGGAATCATCTAGCTCATGGGTTCAAGCATTGAAAGGTTGAGCAGGTTAGAAATTGCAAATCAAGATTAAAGAATTTGAAATCACTGACATCGGAGTTTAGGAGTGTTGATCTACTTCCCAGTGTGGTGTTATAGGGGGGAACTCTATTATCGTTTAATGTTGTGTAAGTGGACGACATCGTTAGCAGATTTTACATGGGTCATTTTCCAATGATAACCAAGTTGAATCTCAATATTGGTTTTGTCATGTCTCTAAAGCGGTCACGTGTAAGATAAAATGTTGCCAAATTGTTTTTTCATGATAGAATACCCACAATACAAGCTGGTCGACACCTCACAACCACATGTTGTCTCCTGATTTGCCCACCTGGGCCAAAAAAATCAAGCATGTCATAACTTAGTGGATAGCACTCCTAATTATGGAGGATGGTGGATGTAGTTTGGCTTCTGTGAACGTGACTAACCCAAAAATCATCAAGACGGTAGCTAAATCACCATGTATTACTCTCACCCACCGAATTAAAGCGACTGTGCCGCTAATTGAAAGCCAAAAATAGATGTCCGTTTAAGTAAGGCTAACTGAATTAGCCTCATCTACCTTATAGTTATGTGGGTGCTATTCGTTTTTCATGTTCTCCAACTTCTACTGATTACATTACACAAACAGAACTTGTGTTGTATTAGAAAATGCACGATGAAGCGTAGGCCAAAAGCATATTAAAAATTGGACCTTATGTTACTTAGTTATGGTAACTACGGAAGTGCATGTGTGTTGACTACTTCTATTCATTGTTTTGATTGTGTGGAGTAATCAATAAAATGTTGAAGACATACTCCAATCGCCATGATAAACAATATTATACTAGATGCGTAAGGTTTGTTGCCATATATATACCGTAGAGGATTCCCTATTTCATCTTTACATGTGCCAGAATGTAGTTTCCATGTGGGATACAAGTAGGTCATGGCAAATGTGAGCATGACATGTGGCAAAATTTTGAAAGGGGAAACAATTATTTTGTGTCACAATAGAGAATCCTCTACAATATATCAACGTACAGACATCTAATCAATGGGCACTCAACCACTACACCGTTTATGGTATTTAGTGTCACTTACTATTTGTAGTTACGTAGTGTTATAACTTTCACCTGTTAATATAATTTTAACAATATAAAGATGTGAATGTTCTATAATGATCATACAACCAGTTTGATTTTCGTTGGTGGAAAATGAGATCAATAGGAAATAAATGTAGCATTGTGTAATTTCAAATAGTATATGACACTAATTAAATACCGTAAACAGTGTACCTATCAAAATCCATCAAACTTTGTTCCCAAGCAGCAAAGGTAAACTTGAGGTAACCATAACCTGAGGCATTGTAGCCTGAGCCTTGAGGCAATTTACCTATTTTTTTTATTTTTTTTTATTTTTTTTTTAAATTTTTGTCAAGGGTTGATTCTTCAAAATTTTCATTGGTAAATGTCAATTGTTTGAGCCTGGTGCATCACAATTCTAGTTTGCTATTATGGTAGATATTCCTAATTCGGTTACTTAACTCAATTGGAGTGGTATGTGGTTTGTTGTGGCTCCAAGGACGGACACCAAAAGACATGTGTCCAAAAAGATTGGATTGTGTGCTAGATATATGAGAACATTCCAGCCTCAATAATCAACATATTTTGGGTTGACCTACATGACCATTTAATGAGCACGAGAATCTTGACTCTGATAATGAAGAACAAATTCACATGAGCTTCAAGTATTACAAGGAAAGTGGCTATGGCCTCGCTTTGGAATTTCTAACCATCTCGTACTAGTTTTCTTCTTTCATATCCTAGGAGAAGTGGGCTAATTCGAGAAATTAACTGTTTAAGACTCTATATGTAGCAAACTTGGAATGGATGAGATTTGAGATAAAGATTGTGTATAAGGATGTCCTGACTCATGCAAACCTTTGGCATCAATGAACACGGAGAAATTAGAGCGAACTCGGTTGCCATCCTTATACATAAGTTGATAATAAAGAAACATTAACTGTAATTTTCCCCCAAATATGATTTAGTTCAATTCCTAGAATTTTGATCTTGAACTGCTGAATTGGGAAAATGAACTGGTTCATGTGTAACAAGTAGCCGGTTCCAATGAATGGGGAGAGAACTGGACTGCTAAGGTTACACATGAACCGGTTGAAGTTCAAGACTTCGGGAAAATTACCAAGCATTTTAGAGGAATTCAGAGAATATACCTCAAATTAATAAAGAAAAACTGTAAGATGTCAACATGTAACCGGTCGGATTTGGAAACACTAGAATCTCAACTGATTATGCCCAAAAACCTCCCCAGACACTGGCCAGTTTTCCCCATTTCTTGTTTGGCATCTGGCACAAAAGCTTATATGAAATTAGACAGATTTGACATGGAGGTGGCAGTATTGATGTGCTAATCAATGCACCTGTGCATCCTCAAAGTGCACATCCACTACAAACTTGTTGGTTCCAAATTCATGGGCATGTTGCAGGAGCCAAAGAAATTATTAATATCCTGTCGATTTCAATACTAATGTCATCCTTGAAGTCACTTCTTGTCAGGAACCACCAAGAGGATGATACCGGTTGTCGAATATTATACTAGGTTGGGTAACTTCACAATCATCAGAACTCCATCATCATCAGCCCAGGGGCAGACGAAGGAATTGTGGAGTCTCCAGAACTGGGAGCAATAATGGAACTCTGACTGTTGAAATCTCCTGTCATCTCATGAACCGATTGCAGTTTGCTCGTGGTTGTGGACTCGAGGTTGACCTCGCTGGGTTTTTGATGTGTTGTTAATATGTACCACTCCAAGTGGGGATTGGCTAGAGTTGAGATTAGATGGATGGATTTGACATGGAAGTGACCCCTGTTGTTGCTGTAAAGCTGAGCTTAAAAGGCATCTGACATGAAAGTGATTTATTGATGTAATGGAACTGCACTTGAACAACATCTGCTGTCCACTACCAACTTTTTGGGTCCAAATTCTTCTCATGAGCAGGACCCGAAGAATTGTCATTCTGTTGATTTCGTTACATCATTCCTGATATCACTTCTTGGTACCAAACACCAGGATTACATACTCCATGACCAGAATCATACTAGCTCTGCAGTTTAGGGTTTAGAGTCTAGTAACTTCACAACCATCACTTCCATGACCCGGCCCTTAACTGAAATGGGACTCAGAGAATCTGAGATTGGAGAGAAAGAGATTGTTTGGGGTGTCCTGCCTGCAGTAGTCCTTTGGAATCTCGTACGAAATGACAAACGACAGTGTGGATATGCAAGTGGTGGTGGTATTGATGTATCTCAATGCTGGCCACAGACCACCCACAACATTTCAGCTCAAAAAATTCTTTGCACGTACAGATAGGATTGGAAGAAGAATTGTGGCGATGCTGTCTATTTTGATTCTGTCATTCTTGAAGTCACTTTCTTGTCAGGGAAACCTGAGCACTATAGAGCACTGTGTACATGTTGTAGTATAACCCAATCTAGTAACCTCATGGCCATCACTTCGATGATGCCAATCAGTCTGTCGGAAAGGATTTATGTCGGCCTGAGTCTCTAGAACTGGAGACACTAATTTATCCCAACTGTTGAATTCTCGAGTCATCTCCCAAGCTCATCCTGGGGATACTAAGTTATAAGTATGTGACTGTTGTTCATTTTTCGTGTTCTTGAACTTCTACCGCTTATATTTACACAAACGGAACTTATGTTGCATTGGGAAATGTACGATGAAGCATCAGCAAAAATTGGATTGAAAATTGAACGTTTTCTTATTTAGTCAATGTTACTACGGGAGCGCGTGTTTGTTGAGTATTTTAATTGAACACATGTATCCTTTTAAATTACATTCACTATTAATAAATGTAGTTAATCAAATTTGAAGACGCAATCCAATCTCCATGACGAATAATATCATACTACATACGTAGGTTGTGTTGCCTTATGTATGTATAATTTTGGGCACTTCCAACTCCACACATAATTTTGACCGTCAAATCAACTCGGGAACTGTCTCATCCGTCTACCAATTGCTAATCACAAAGATTGCCAAATTGCCGATTCCAGTTTCTTGTATTGCAGTAGAGATGCAAATCATATAAGAGGCCAAGGCTCAGGGAGTGCACTTAAAGTTAAGACTAGGAATCACGTGAGTGCGTACTTTTGACCCCCCTATGTATGTACTAAAAAATCATCTAAAATTTGTAAAAAAAATATGAAGTTGTTAAACACAATCTAAAGTTCTTGTTGTATAAATTTCAAAAAATAATCAATTGAAAATATTTTTAAATTTATTTTTGAAGCAAAAAACAAAGCATTTTAGTTCAAACTTCTATCATTTTTTAAAATATTTTTTTAAAAAAAATCGTCCTGAAATTTATACCAAGTGATAGATATATACGTAATGATTTGGCACTTAAAAAGTCTTAATTTAAAAACTATTTTAAGGCCAAGTATTGTAGGGGGTATGCCATTAAAACGCACTCACGTGTATTCCTAATCTTAACTTTAAGTGCACTCCCCGGGGGCCAAGGTGAGGATTTTCGTACAAGTTCTTTAATTTGATCACAAAGGTCCTCCCATTTGTTGCACTTTTGAACATGGAATGGTGTCTAGATTTTGTGCATGTACTTGACTCACATCGTAACACATTTCTTGGTTGTGTTCATTCTCAACTAGAAGCCTTCTCATATGCCACTCAACAAACATATAGACATCTAATTAACGAGGACTTGTTAACTACACCATAATTTATAGTATTTAGTGTCACTTACTATTTGGAGTTACGCAATGCTATATCTTTTCATTGTTACTGTAACTTTTAAGAAAATTAAGATGTGAATGATCTATAATGTTCAAACAACCAATTTAATTTTTGTTGGTGAAAAATGAGATGTATGGTAATTGATTTTAACATTGTATAGTTCAATATTGTAAGTGACACTAAATACCATAAACAGTTGACCTATTTAAATCCACCAAACTTTGTTCCCAAGAAGCAAAGCTAAACTTGAGGTAACCATAACTTGAGGCTTAAGGCAATTCACCAAATTTATTTTTGTGTCAAGGATTGATTCTTCATAATTCTTCTTGATAAATCTAAATCTAAATTTTATAGAGTTTGCTGCAGCAGAATTCTAGTTTCCTATTTTAATGGTAGATGTGCCTAATTCGGTCACTTATATCAATTGGACACCTATATTTGACTCTTTGAGTGGTATGGGGATTGGTGTGGCTCCAAGAATTGACATCAAAAAGACATGTTTCGAAAAGATTACATTGTGTGCTTGAAATATGATAAACATACTAGGCTCAATAATCAACATAATTTGGGAGGACCTATATGATCATTTAATGAGCATGAGAAATTTCACATTGATGATGGATAACATATTCATAAGGGATCCAAAGATTAGGAGGAAAGTGGCTACAACCTCAATTTGGATTGCCAACCATCTCATATTGATTGTGTGTTTCATATCCTAGGAGAAGTGGGCTTGTTGGAAAATATAACCATTTAACTCTCATCTACTTTATGTAGCAAAATTGGAATGGGTGAGATTGTGTACAAGAATATTCTGACTCTCATGGACCTTTGGCATCTATGAACAGCGAGAAAATTCAAGCAAACTCAGTCATTATCCTTACTTCTTTATTATCAACCAGTTATTCATTGAAATGCTACAATTATTGCTTTCTTTTTTTACTTGAAATACAAACTTTCCAAAACATGGTTCAGTTCATTTCCTAGATTTTTTAGATTTTGAACTAGTCATTTGGGGAAACGCACAAGTTAAAACTGTAACTACATTGATTACACCAATTAGTGCGTGTGGCACTAAACCCCGAAACATGCACTATTTTGCCAAGTCTCAAAATTAATGAGGGCTGAAATTATTACTGAGTGATACTAAAATCATGGACACGTGCTCATTTACCATGCATTTCAAGTAAACCAGCGCATGCTCCAAAGTGTTGGTAGAGCGATGAAAAAAATTATGTGCAAACACGTGCTTGTCAGAGAATAGTGCCAAGATGAATAGTGTCGGTGTTTTCAGTGAATAATGCCAAGATGAACAATGCTTCCTCGATCGTTCGGTGACACTACTAATTTCATAAAGCAAAGAAATTTAGTATGATCTTCATTAATTTCCCACACGCACTATTCGCCCTCCCTCCCTCCCAATCAGTGTAACTTAGTAGCCGGTTCTCTTCGTTCACTGTTTGGCATCTCGCACGAAAGCTTATGTGGAATTAGGCAGATTTGACATGGGAATGGCAGTATCGATGCAATCAATGCGCCTGCGCGTCCTCAAATCGCACGTCCACTGCAAATCTGTCAGTTCCAATGAACATGGAGAACTGACCGCTAGTCACGTCACAGATGAACCGGTTGAGTTTGATAAATAACATAAATGGTTCAAAAGTTCGAGACTCCAGGGAAGTTACCGAGCCATTTTGAGGAATCTACCGAATATTCTTCGATTTAATAACGAGAAAAAAAACCACCAAAAGACGCCAACATGTAACGGGTCGGTCGGTCTTGGAAACACTCGGATCTCGACCGATTGTGTCCAAGAATCTGCCCGGGCGCTGGTTGGTTCCAAGTTCGTGGCATGTTGCAGGAGCCCAAGAAATTATTAGTATCCTGCCGACTTCAATACTTAACGTCATCCTTGAAGTCACTCCTTGTCAGGAACCACCTCCAAGACTGTGATACCGGTTGTCGAATATTATACTAGGTTGGGTAACTTCACAATCATCAGAACTCCATCATCATCAGCCCCGGCGGCAGGCAGAGGGAGGAATTGTGGAGTCTCCAGAACTGGGAAGCAATAATGAAACTCTGACTGTTGAAATCTCCTGCCACCTCATGGACCGATTGCACTTTGCTCGTGGTTGCGGACTCGAGGTTGACCTAGATAGCTGGGTTATTTAGTGATGTGTTGCTAATGTGTACCAATTCGAGAGGGGGATTGGCTGGAGTTGAGAAGAGAAGAGATTGTTTAGATATTGTGCAGACAGGGAACCTGACATCGAATTAACTTAGACGGATGGATTTGACATGGAAGTGATTGATGTCTAGTGGTGTTAAATCTTGATGTGACAAGTCATAATTTGCATCACTTCCATGGATACATAGTATAATTATATCCACTGCTGTCCACTCCAATTCACTTTCTGATTTCTAAATTCCTTCTGCAACGTACAGGATCCGCTGAAGAATTTTATTATCATGTTGAATTCAATCACTTCAAGTCATAATTTGCATCACTTCCATGTATACGTAGTATAATTATATCCACTGCTGTCCACTCCAATTCACTTTTAGATTTCTGAATTCTTTCTGCACGTACAGGATCCGCTGAAGAATTTTATTTTTGTGTTGAATTCAATCACTTTGTTCTTTTCTTTAAGGTCACGTTGTGTCAGCTGGAAACACCCAGAATATCCCATCAACACTGGAGTAAAGTTCGACGTCACCGCAAACACATTAGGACACGAAATATGATATTTAGTGTCACCCACTCTAGTTGTCATCCTCAGTAGTAATTGTGATTCACGGTATAGTGTCACCAACACTGTATAGTAGTAACCCAACATTATTTGTCATTTTTTGTAAATTTTTTGGGGGATTATAGATTTACAGTGTTGCAATTACTGCCACTTACCAAGTGAGTTTTCATCCCAATTTCAATCGTCCCTGACAATGTTTCATCACAAGTTGCTGACAAGAGAAGGTAGGGTTTTTGGCCAATGGATGAACTCATCCATCGTCCATGACAATGTTTGTTCACTTGTTCATAAGAAGTGTCATCCAAAAAGTTGCCATAGTGACAAAAAATACCATATGACACCAAGTATCATATTAAGTGTAGTGTAGAACTTCTATCAATTTACCCTTTTGGTGGCCCGTTTGGATTCGGTGGTTGGTAGGGTGGTTTAGTGTTTCATAAAAACACCAAGATTTATGGAAACTCCATTTTTAGGGGGGGGGATATTTAACAAGTATTGTTAAGGGAAAACGATAATTTTTTATTGTGTCAAATTCTATATTGGGAAATGAACCAAATGATTAAAAGTTAAGATCATGACCGTCTAGATAGCATGGTACTATATGAATTACCTGAGGGTGCGCCCTTTATTAAAAGCACACTTCACGTGCATGTGGCACCTTCAAACTTTTAACCCTATATACAATCCTTAAGGGATATATTTACAAAAGGTGTACCTAAGAAATATGTATATCACACAAAAGTCAAATAAAAAGGTAACATCCTATCTCACGTGGGGCACTCTTCTTTGAAAGTCGGAGCCATGTGTGTGGATGGGGTTGGGGCGTTATGAAACCTTTCCGTATACAAAATTCCCTTCACCAAAAAGAAGACTACACATACATATGATAAGAGTTTTTTTTCCATAATCCACACTACAACTTTGCGAAGTGGATTATATGCATTGTAAAGACATGGTTTTTTCCACCATTTATATTTGTGTATGTGATTTAGAAATTTATCCCCGGGAGGTCCACCTTTCATTAAGAACCAAGAACCACGTGCGTTCACAACATACTTTAGAAAACCCCTACATACATTTTTTTTGTTTGTAAAATCAAGTAACACATCTTCAATTTCAATGATAAAAACACAAGTCACAATATGTATACGTAAAACATTTTACATTCATATATAGTCATTAACATAAGTATACAAATATGCTTTTGAATAATAATGAACCCCTATCACATGTATAATGTAAAACCTTAGCATTCACTAATAAAGTTGTTGAAGAGTTTTTCATCCCCCGGATGTAACTCATAACTTCATAAGCATCTAAGTCTATAATATATGTCATAGAAGCTAATGCAATCATTGTTTCTAAATATACCATCAAATGATCTGTCAGATTGTAAATCCCCTTATTTGTTGCATGCTTGATCCTAGAGCTTGCAACCCTTAGGACTTGCAACAATTGCAATCCCTAAATGTTTGATCCAAATTGTTGCACAAATCGAAGGTTTGCTAATGCTACAGAAATGATTGAGAGAAAATCCACTTGGGAATTAGTACCTCTGCAATTTCGATGCCACCCATGACCTTAATATTGCTTCTTCCATACGTACATGGATGAGATAAGGAAATGAGAAAATGATTCATCCTAGTCTCATCTAATATTAAATACTTATTCCATAAAGTCTAGTGACCTTACCATACAAGTACAAATGTTATATATTCTCTAGAGGTCAGTGCTCCTTACATGTACATAAGTACAAGTTATGATTTCAATAACATATGTATACGTAGTATGGAAAAGTTCAAATTAATAACCTTTTTGTGCGCTAATGTATAAACATATGCGTCCTGAAAGGTGTAACCCCCATGCATTTCTCATACTAAACTGACAACTGTAGTATAAATACATTAGTCTACTATCAAGCATACATCAGTTTGTACACCTAGTATGTTTTCTTCTAAAACATTCTTGTCTATGGGGGGTTTTAATTTCTCAATCACCCATGCATGTCATTTAGAGTTTCAATGAAGAGTGGGACCCCCATGATTACACAATGTCCACCACCGTCCTCCAATTCATCACTACCAAATTCGTGGGGGGTGGACTCCTCATTGGAAACCTAAATGATGTGCGTGGGTCACTATGAAATCAAACCCCTTATATACATGAATTTCATGGAGGGAAAAAAAAAATTGTAGTTATACTAAGCTTTTCAATTGAATGTGATAAATGCATCCACTACACATACAAAATGTAAATCATAATTTAAATTAGCCTTTATTACAAATTAAAACCGCTCTCACTTTCGTATGAGAAAGTCATTGAACAATTTTTCATCCATAGCATGCAACTCAACAATTGCATCAAACAAACAAAGAATAGAGCATAACAATAGCCGTAATCCGGAGAGCACACATGAAGACTCCAAGAGCTTGAAGTTTATAAAAACCCAGAACCCAAATGCAAATTCCAAGAAGAATGGACATGGTAATCATTAAGGATTGTTACAATAGATCAAAATGTGAATTGGACAAAATTAACACACCTATTGTCAATCTTTCCTCTAAACTTGTACTTATTCCTCTTAATGCATTGTTTCCAAGCATGTTGCTCCTTTATGTGAAATAAAAAATACCCAATTCATTCAAGGTATTAGGAAGTGATTTAGAAACAAGTACTCTAAAGGTGAGAGTTGCCACCCTAGGTCACAAGGTTCAACACACATAACATAGAGAACATGCTTGAAATTCTCAAGACATCGTATGCACTCTTTCAAGCTTATCTCAATCTAGCATGTATGATTCTAGATATTATGAAGGCACGATTACCTTCTCTCATGACTTGCATGAAAAAATTAGGTTTTTGACATAACGTTCTGATCATTTTTGAAGTCATTAAAAGAGGCAACAAAATCTTAAGTTGCAATACAGACAACCGTTATCAACATTAGGCCAACGAGCTCACATTCACGCCGGTATTTTGATACATGCGTTATCTTTTCTTTTCTTTTCTTTTTGAAGTCATTCACAGCAAGCGACATAATCTTGGATCTCATATAAATTAAAATTCAATAATGACAAGTTCATACACGGTTTTCTTTAGTGAAAATATTAAAGGCGTATAGTAATATCCATTGTCCACTTCGCAAAAATTTTCCCAAAGATGAGGTCCATTGACCATCTTCATTTCGATTCTATAAGGAAATGGAAATGGAAGAGGAGGATGTTGTAATGTCTACCTATTGGTCGGTGGACTCAAAGAGTAAACTTAAGATATCAAAGGGGAAACTTAATTTAATGGAATTGGGGCTTGGTGTTTCTCAACCTTTCTCTTATTGGGGACTATATAGGTAAGATATTTGATGGCATTGAGGGAGATAGTTTCCATAAGTGATATGATTTTGGATTATGGGATGTCAAGGTCCATGAGTTTGTTAATGGAAGAATGGTGGATCATGGCTCTTATCCTAGTTGTAATGACCATAGGGGAGAGTGCTTGCCAGTAAAGTTGTCTAAGGTGTGGGATAAGGATATCATATTTGGCATGCTTACGAGTGATTGTGGCCTCTAAGAATCTATCATTCCAATAAGTGAATTCTATGGATTGAACAATGAGTTAGGGGGATGGAGAGAAAGGTGGGCATGTCCATTAGATGTGTGCCTTTAAGGCAAAGAATATCTTAGCAAAGTCGTGCTTGGCGTTTACATTTGGGGAGGTAAAATGAGCATGGTAGAAGCCAGGATGGCAGTGTGTTTTCAAGATGTTTGTATTTATCTGCACTTGCATGAATTAGTGTGAAATGCCGGGAAGTGAGGATGGGAGAGGACTGCGTGAGCCAAGGTGTGAGTTGCTTTATTGTGACGGTTAGTGCGTAGGCCGCTTATGTGTTTCTTAGTACAACATGAGAGGAGGTCTAAGGCAGTTGTCATTTTGGTCAAGACGACAAAGGGTGTGAAAGGGAGATCATACCAATAAAATTACTACCAAATTATAATCAATGGGCAAAACAAAGTTTTCCATGCTCTCGCACTACTAGGAAATGTGGTTCTAGAACACACTTTCCATTTCACAGAGGCAGTCGTTAGCACATGACTCTATTTACAGATGTCAAATGCAATCTATGACATTTGTAGATCAGACTCGAAACTTGTCAATGGGCCCATGTGCTAAATGATGTGTGTTCTACCACCACATTTTCTAGTACTACTGCTTCCTTCCTTCCAAATGTTAGACCCTTATACGTGTAGGTGTTAATCATGGCAAACATTATGAACATATTATCCCATCTTGGTTGCTTTCGCTTTTCGCTCATCTGCAAATGTCTTGCTTCTTTAACACAAGTGACCGGGCATCTTATCCATGTAGAGCCCTCATAAAAACCTAACTTTTCAACCAACATTAACATCATCAACACTCTTCATGTTTGTGTTGAATTCAACCGTGATCAACATTAGGCTAACGGGTTCACATTCATGCCAGTAAATGGATACGGGTGTTACTTTTTCTTTTCTTTTCTTTTCTTTTCTTTGTGTTGAATTCACACACTGTAATAATCATTTTCCAAAACAAAGAAATTACTTCGGTAGATGAGAAATATATGTTGAATTGCTTGACAAGTTTCTCATACGTGCATTTCCAACCCCAGCTGCACATATGACCGACAAATCATCTCAAGAAATTGCCTCATGTGGTTAGCAATGCACAAGACAAAGATTGTTGTTTCAAGTTTTAGAGTCAAAGTTGAAATGCACTAGGTACAAGGGCTCAAAGTGAAGACGAATTCTCTTGTTTTCCAATAATTTTTTCTTGTGATCACATAGACTCCCACCCCAATTTTGTTGACTATTAAATCTAGAATGGGTGTCACATAGTCCAATCTCGTCGTGACACTCGTGTTTTGGGCTCCTTTTTGGTGTCCGACTTTAACTACAAACGGTGCCATATACCTCAGGGGTGGACTCTTCGTACCATATATGGACTAACGTGAGTTATTATTTGGAATAAGAGGATTATTATTTAAGGTATTAGCGTACATAGTATGCATAAGGGAGAGATATTATTTTTCTCTAGAGTGTACATTTTAAAAGGCTATTAAGAATGTTGAAGTAAAGGTAGATGTACAGAAGGGGGCCTTAGGATTTAGAGGAAAAAATTGACAATTGATGTGTTAGTTCCATCCAATTCACGTTTTCATTCATTGTTGTCGAATGGTAATAGTCCTTCATGACCACCTTGCCCATTCTTGTTGGGGTTTGCATTTGGGTTCTAGGTTTTCACAAAGTGAAGGCTCATGGAGCACTTATAGGCTCCCTTGAGTTTCACTCTCCAGATTGTGGCTAGGTTATTGTGCTCTTGTCTATGATTGCTTGATGCAATCATTGAGTTACATGCTATGGGTGAAAAATGTTCAATGACTTTCTTATTGGAAAGTGAAAGTGGATTTTACATGTAATGAATACTTGTGTTATTATACTAGATTCATATTTTGTATACGTAGTGGAGGCATCTACTACATTACACTGAAAGCTTAGTATAAATACATGAGTCCATTTCTAGCTTGTTGTTAGTACATATGCATTTGTTACATAGTTTCATCTATGAAACTATGTGTTTCAAGTGGGCTTGTGTAATTGTCCATCGTCCATTACAAACACCTCCAAATGCGAGTTTGTGCAAGGGGTTTGAAGATGGGTGTAGGGGTATACAATCTATGCAGTATATGAAATTTGTGTTTCTAAGGTAGAAATGCCATAAGCGGTTAACCACCCTCTAGCTGTGCACTAGACCACCGTCATAATGGTGAAGTGCCATTTCTAAACAGATCATGGCTCGGCGGCAACTTCAATGCATATACACTTAGTGTAGCCAGTGGGAGTCAAGTGTTAATGTACTCATGAGGTAACCAATTTAGGCAATGTTCTGTATGGAAATGAGGATTACCGTGCTCGGTGTAGGTTAAACCTAGTGAACGAGTAGGGGGTTGGACAACTTTCCACTTTGAGAAATTGTAGCATTTTTTTGTATAGGGCAGAAAAATATGAAACAACTTGCATTCTTCATGAATCCTTGTCGTCTATCTTGGAAAATTATCTCATGATTGTCAGACCAGATCTTCAATGCGAATCACCTTCTTTTCACGGGTTATGGTATTTCTACCTTGGTATGCAAATGTACATCCTGTTCAATTCTTGAAAGTTGGGATCACGAGGTTTAAATGCAAGCACCCTTTGTGGGTTTTTCGAGTGTGTATGTTGATCTCCTCAGCTCTGTTTTAATGCTTTTCTTATCAGCAGCTTTTCTTTCAGATGAGATCTGGTTTGATTGATTGTAGCCCTGAAGATGAGATTATGACTCATCTTTTTGTGAGTCGTTGAGCTTCTTCATTTCACATTCTGATTTGACTTTGTGTATCAAATACAAGAAAGTCTTATCAAGTATTATCAACTTCTGTGTATGTAACATTCATAAACAGGGTAACAATATTTTATCTAACATTCTAAGCAGGGTACCGCACATGGTATATAAGTTGCTGTATTGCTGAGTGACATTACACGAAGTGTGCATCAGATGACTTCTGATTTCTATACAGCACATTCAGAAGCATCAAGACATGATATATATAGTGATTCCAATCCAATATGCTCTAATATTTTGTCATAAAGCCGTAATCATCATACTTCGATCATTCCAAAACATGATTCTAAGAATAAAGCTTAATATGTCATTCTTTCACAAATCCCACAGTTCCATAGATGAAACTGAGTTCAAGCATCCTACGAATTAGTGAAATTCACTGAATGCTGGAAGCATCGAAATATTTTGGGTTGACTATAATTGTAGTGATTACCACAACTATTAATCGTACTACCCCTTTGCACACATTCAATAAATTGATCTACCTTCCTCATAGAACCAAGGGCTTGTCAATCCAAGCGCTGAAATTGTAACTTTGTATCTTGATTCAGTCCCTGCTGTGGTGTATGAGTGCTGCGAGAAATTCTTCTACACACGTTCACTTGAACCTGTACTCACTCGAATCTGCATGCAGATTATGAGAATGTGTTGGGTCATGTCCATGTTATTTTCCTATCAGTCGGTTGCACAATTTGTTACGCGTGCTCGCACTGTAAATACTGTAAAGAACTTCTGCATTCTCTTTCCACAATACACCATTAAGGTAGATGTGCCTTATTGGGATACTGTTCTCTTTGAACCACTTCTAGTAAGACATGAAACACGCAATCAGTGAGAGATGATTAGTCCCAAATCGTGTCTGTAGCCATTTGCCTCATAATTTTTGGAGCTCATATGAATATCTTCTTCGTTAGAAAGACAACACAAACATTTTTCAAACATAATTAATGCCTACTTCTCCACAGAACAACATAGAGACACAAGATACGTCACACCAACCACAATAATTCCACTAGCACATATCTCTAATAATGAATGCGACCCAGAAAACGACATCGAAACAAACTCTGATACCATCCAAACACAATTCGATGTCGCTCACATATACGAAGACAATGGCCGACACCTCATTACCATCCCGAAAGCTAGACTAACATGGCTATGGAAACAATACCAATTGGCAAAAAACAACACACACGGTCTAGAACCATCTACCCAATCGTTCGAAACTGAAATTGTTTGGTTATACCAAAGGTACAAATACCGTATCCCAAAAAATGACCCACTCAAACGAGCCCAATATACAATACCAACCCAAATATTAGATCTCCTGATTACAACATTCAATATTAACCACTCATATTTTTCATCCCCAGTTACATGTCCCACACAATTCACCCAATTCTACTCACCATTCTCGCGAGACATAATATTTGGATCCCTAGGTAAAACGTTTGACCATAAATGGCAAGGAATCGGTTACGCACACCCTCATAATACAACAGACCTACAACAAGTTATTCACTGGGCGCGCATAGCGGCCCAAAATGATCCATATACAATCACTATACTTATATCTCCGGATACTAATTGGTACCAAAACTCCAACCCACACACAGGCCCATTCCCAGACACACACGTCATTGCCCATTTCGCCGCTGATACGATCACGTATGAGGAACCCACAATACCCCCCGAGCTCAATATCACAAGAAAAGAACCATCTACCATGCAAATATTTTGTATCCATCACCAAAACAATAACATAGGCACCTACGAACAAATGAAATTAATAAACGACACAGCAAATAACCTCCAAATACTACAAAGTCACACACAAACTGCACCACCCACCCCTCCAAACATCACCGTTAACCCTAGTAAAAAATGGGCTAAATCAAACTACCCAAATACAATCCCACACAATAATACCCCTACCCCACAACTTCCAAACTACCAAACTAACTTACCGCTAAAATTCCACCCCCAATTTAGCTACTACACAGACGGATCCTTTATAAAACCCAAAGAAATTACCCCTGGGGTATGGAGAAGAGAAAGAGCTGGATACGGTATCTATAGCCCCAAAGGCTTAAATATCGCCAAAAGACTCCATGGGCATCAAAACATACTACGTGCAGAAATGATGGCTATACACAAAACACTAAGAATCATCAATACAAAATTCCCTAATGAACCCGTATTCATATTCACAGACAGTCTAAACGTATTATACCTACTCAACACACAAATTAAACACCCCACTCTCCATAATAGTCACCCCGACCAAACCACACTCAACTCTATGGTAAAAATCCTCCAAGACCGTACACAACCAGTCACACTATACAAAGTCAGAGCACACGTCAACATTGACGGTAATGAAAAAGCGGATAAACTAGCAAAAGACGGGTTAGAATTAGAACACAGAATTGCCATCCACCCATACGAACATGCCCACGCCATCCCGTATTATTACCAAAAGGACGTCTGGGCCTCGATGGCAGACGTCCCAGACAAAGGTCCAGTAAGATTCTTAGAAAAACAAATTAAAAAATATGATAGGGAAACCAATATAGCAATCATGGCCACACAAACCCCCAACACGTGTAAATGGACAGAAAATATAGACATTGACAAAGAACTGTCCAACGCATTTTGGACAAATCCCTTAATCACAGACAAACAAAAATCCTGCCTTATTAAATTCCACACAGGAACATACATGGGTAATGCTAAAAAACAAATGTTCTTCGGTCACCAGAGGTACCCCTCTATCACATGCCCTATATGCAACTCAAACGATCCAGACACTTGGCTACATGTTCTACTGAAATGCAACCAACAACATATACACTCATTACGAATTAAAAGACATAACAAAGCAGTCGGAGAAATTAGAAAGCTTCTAATCTCGTCCGAAAAATCCCGATGTTTTACTCTCATGAATGCCGGTACCTTCAATAATAACCCCCAAGAAAATACAGTCCCCAATTGGCTACTCCCCTGCACATGTAACACACAAAGATGTCATTGCAACGCAAGATTTCGACCTGATATACTCTACATTAAAGGATTACCATATCAAAATGACCCTCCCATTGACATTGACCCTAACCTCACCATACAATTTATTGAATTCACATATTGTAACGACAGATTTTCCCCAGAAACAATAGAAGCAAAAAACAACAAATACAAACCTTTGATTGATAGTATCGCTTCCAGAGGATGGAAAATCGAACCACTTATTGTCATCACAGCTGGGGCCCGAGCTACGGCCCACATCCCATCTATGAAAATACTAGAAGAAAATCTCAAAATACCCCTGGTTACCATCAAAAATACCTTTAAAAACATTAATACCATTGCAATACAATATGCCATGTCCATCCTCCTCCATAAGCGGAGAATTGAAAACCACCAACCGCTCCCCCAAAACTTAGACCCTCCATAAACCCAAAAAACTTATATAATATTTAGTATCTATTGACAGCTCAGAATGAAGGATTGGTGCCGGTTGGTTGGTACAAATTTCCTGCCCTTTACTCACTTGCAGCACCAAGTCACGCGTTACATGTTAGACGATCATACGGACTCGACTGAAATCGAACCCGGAACGTCTTAACTCAAACATCCTCCCACAACCAACCGAGGAATCATGACTTGGCGTTCACTCTCATAACAAAAACACTAATTATACCTAAAAGGCAGGCACCACCATGGGCCATGATCGGCCCACGTTATTTGTTTCTCGGTTACTATAGTGTCCATCCTCGAAAGAGGAGAGTAGTTTTGTCCCAGCTTCCCCATGTCCTGTGGGCATCGGGTTGTTGGCATTACGAACGGACACTCTATTCACGCCGGCCCCTAAAAGGGACCGGAGTTTCTATCTATCTATCTTCTTCGTTATCAAAGTGAAGATTCTCTTGCTCATTCTATAAGTGGTCATATAGGTCCCTTCAAGTATGTTGACTATTGAGCCTAGAATAGTTAGCATGTTGTCGAGTCTCTTTGAAACATATGCCTTTTTGGTGTCTGTTTTACCTACATACCCTCCAAATGTAAATGTCCAAATTTTTACTGTGTTGGAATTAGGCACGTCCATGTATCTTATTAGTTGGGTTTGTCCAAGCCAACTAATAACTGATTACAATTTGATTGTCATTGAATTTTCAGTCTGTTGGACTTACATCATACATTTGCACTCATCAAATAAGTTGTAATGTGCCGGACATTGACTCATGTCAAACCTTATCGCAACATCATTTCACATTTTTCGCATCATTCTGCAGCATTAAAACAAGATATGCAAATAGGTTTTGACTTAGGTGATATTAGCCTTTTGTCATCACCTTAATACTTTTGAGTCTCATAAGCCTTTTGGCTTCCCGAACTTTGCAATTCCATTTCATTGTTAATCTTCATGCAGAGAGGTGCTGAAGAGTTCTAATATGTGTTTTGGTTAGAATTGCGAGTCCTGATGGCAATGGAACTTGCTCAGCCGAAACTTTTAGGGCACAGCCATGGCTAAAATAAGAAGCGTGTAGAGAGACAAAAACATTATACTGCACACAATAACTCATGTAGTTAAGTATCTCAATCACCACCCTCGTACTAATCAAAGAACTTGTAATTGATCAAAACCAAGTCCGAATTGTGTCTGTAGCCATTTGCCATTTGCCTCATGATTTTTGGAGTTCATATGAATATCTTATTCATTATCAAAGTGAAGATTTTTGTGCTCATTAAGTGGTAATAAAAGTCTCCTCAATCATGTACCTTAAGCTGGTTTGATATGGACAGTTTTTAGCTCTCCATCCAATGTTGGTAGATTATGAAACACAAATTAGTGCAATGTGGTTATTGAGTCCTTGTCTGTAGGGATTTTCCTCATGACCTTGGGAGCTCCTATGAATGTCTTATTCACTATCAAAGTGAAGCTTGTCTTCCTCATTAAACGATCATATAGGTGCTCCCAATTATGCTGGCTATGGAGCCTAGAATGGTTAACAAGTTGGGAATAAATTTTGAGAACATAGGCCAATCTCTTTATGAACATATGTCTTATTTAGTGTCCATTCTTAGATCCACACCTGACCACACTCCACTCACATATGGGTGTATGATTACAAAAAGTAATAAGGCTTGCATACCTTACAGTTTCCCATGAAGGATTGCGGGGAGGCTGAGCATGACAGGCGACAATCTCCTGCTATTCATTGACCTCCTTCAAATCCTTGCAACTTAACCCTTAACTTCTTGGAGTGTACTGTGGTTTCATAAGATCATCTAAAAAGTAAGCTTTTGAGATCTCATTTTGATTGTACCTAAAAGAAAAGTTGTTGCTAATGATTTAAGATCACATCAATATGGTAGCAAATTTCAGATTTGTTTATAATCCATTTAAAATCATTAAACTTCAAAAAATAATTTTTATAAATATGTGCAATAAAGTCATTATACTTTATAATAATTTATAATAATTGATACCCGAAGTCAAAACAGAATGTGTGAAACGAAGGAGCTCAAAAATTCACAAAAAGATGAGTCATAATCTCATCTTCAGGGATACAATCAATCAAACCACATCTCATCTGAAGGAAAAGCTGTTCATAAGAAAAAATTTAAAACAGAGCTGTGGAGATCAACATACACACTCGAAAAACCCAAAAAGGGTGATTGCATTTAAACCTCGTGATTCCAACTTTCAGGATTGAACAGGATGTACATTTGCACACTAGAAACACATATTTCATACACTGCACAGATCGCATACCCCTACAGGCACCTTCAAACCCCCTGCACAAACTCTCATTTGGAGGGGTTTGTACTGGACGATGGACAATTACGCAAGCCCACTTTGAGCCAAAAGTGGTTGATGAGTCTCCTTGGCCTTGTGACCTGCACGAACATTTTTCCATTTCCAAGTAAATTTCCAGGTGAAGAACGAAGATATTCGGTCACTGGGTATGCATGAACGCAAAGAAAATGGCATATTCTCGCAGAAGTAGAAAAATAAATCCAAGGAAACACTTTTCAAATTTTTGAGAGTCTTCGAAGGAAAGCATACCGAGACGGGCCATGAAAGCAATGAGAAGGAGAGCCACAGATGTCAGGATCAGGTCGGAACCAACGAAAATGCCAAGAAGCTTGATGGATTCCTTGAACATCCAAGAGCTTAGGGCCAAAATCACAAATGCCAGAATGACGGACACAAGCCCGCTCACCAACACTGCAGGCCAGGTCGCCATCTGCCGCACTTGGCATGCCATCAACAACTTCAACACACCCTGAACTCGGCACAAATTCCAACACACAGCTCAGCAGTGAGAATTTACACCAGGCACCTGTATTATCCCATTGAGTTAAGAACAAGCTTGCACCATCAAAAATAACAGCCATCCAGTTAAAAGTTCAAAAAGTGCGTTTGGCCCTACTACAATGACTTCATCGTATAACAAATCCCACTATTCTGATAAGAAACCTGATAAGATTGGTTCAATTTATGATCAAGCATCGTGGAAGGCTGCAATCGAATATGATCTTGAAATGATCAAACTAATAAAATGTGTCTTGAGATGCGAACACTTCATGAGGCATAAAGGATAACTATGCACAAACTTTTCTGATGAAGCTTTTGGAGTTGACAGAACTTTGATACCTCTGTTTAAGGAGATCAGTTAATTAAAAATAATTATCTTTTAGCAAGATCCAATCATTTGAAGTTTACTCCCATTTTGAGACGTTTAAACCATTCAGGGTTAAGATTGTAGCAATCCAATCCAAAGACAATAGTTCCATTCTGAAAGGATTCCAAAATGTTCACAGATGATCTCGTATCTGTATCAGAACTCATTATCATTATCAAGTCTCTCAAAACCTCATGTTTTAGTAGGGAGTTTTGCCCCACTTTTGACATTTGACATTTTATAATGTTTAAGGAACGCTAAGTGGTATTGAAAACCTCACTGCTGGTGAAATGCCGTAATCCGTAACCGTCGTCTTTTGGACGAAGTCAAATTCTTCCCCTTCATTTCACCGGCAGTGAGGTTTTCAATACCACTTGAGCGCTCTCTAAACATTGTAAAATGTCAAAAGGGCGAAACTCCCTACCAGATCAGGAGTTTTTGAGAGACTTCAAGGAGATAACTCTGATACTCAGACAGAGAGAAGGGGGAGTCAAGTTCTGAAATCTCACATGGATGAGGAACCAGCCGGCAATGATGAAGATGAGCATGGTAGGGTTGGGGACAGGCTGCAGCAGCATCCACAACCCCACACCCAAATGCAAGGCGCCGAGGAGCAGGAATGCTGTGGTTCCAGGTGCACCACACACAAGGATGAACTGCAGGAGCGTGACACCTCCACCAGCTACCAGCAACCATGCCAGTAGCTGGTCAAGGGGAAAGTTGAAGAAAAGTGGCAGCACAATTGCTACAGCTCCAACAACTCCAAACACGAGAGCGTAGATCGTGTAGTAAAGTGATAACCTTTGCAAGTGCTCATCGGCCACCTGCATTGAATCCATCCTCCAGAATAAACCTTCAGCATCTCATCAACATGTCTGGGGTTAAACAATTTCAGTCAAGCTACACATACACCGACAGAGCAGGAATTGCACCCGCTCTAGTAATGCTGTAATCTTTGCATTGATTCAATCCTCCAAAAGAAAACGTAGCATCTCATCAAATCACAATGATAACCCTGACACTAACACTGCTTGAATTGCTGACAAGCCATGGTGAGGCCATGCAACTCCAAAAATTACATGGCGTTTCGCAACAGATCACAGTCCATGGAACGGAGTGTATGTTATTGCCGAAGCAAAACTTCATCAAATGGTGATGTGTAATCAGGGTACGAGATGAAAGACCCTCATAAGAAATAAATCAATACCTGGCCGGTGAGAGGGTGAATTGGGATGTTGACATAGTACGTCCGCTCATCCGGCATCCGAACTTCCGGCCGCTGCTCCGGTACTTCATTATAATTGCCGTCCGCCATCTTTCACTTAAGCGTCTCCTTCCTCAGCCTCTGACTTCTGTGAACAAACCCCGATCATGTTTCTGAGTACTGAATTATGAAAGATCTTGCAGACCATAACTAACTTGGAGAGAGAGTTCTGAAATAATATAAAATCATTACTACCATCATACTTTCTGCATAGGGATAGCAAGCATCCGGTGGTAGCTAGCTGCATATTAGACTTGGATGATAAGATCCCCCTGTTTCATCCAAAATCTTTCTAAAGTCACATTGAGCACTAGATCACCTCCAGAGCAAAACTCTTCCTCAAATTGAATGCACAACAGCTCTGAATGTGATCACCAAGCTAATAATTGGAATGACACCAGCTTCCAGACAGAACCTAAGTTAAACTTCTTCATCTCGGATTTGCATAAGTTGCTTGCAAAAGTGGTTCTCCTGGCCTTACGCTTCAGGCAGGCAAGACTCGAACCATGTCAAGATGCACTTTCACCAGAACACTGAAACTGTAAAACATGCATACACAAAAACGACATCCACGTACGCACTTGAGTTGAAGAAAGAGCGTAAAGAATTATTCAATTCAAGATGGCAGCAGCATCCAGACACAACCTAAATTTCGTCATCTTGGATTTAGCACACGTTCACTTCAAAAGTGGTTCAATCTAAACCATCTCAAGATGCACTATCTCAACTCATGCCAAGATGCACTTTCGCCAAAACACTAGAAAAATACATAAACAAGAACTGCACCACTTGAATTGCAGAAAGAGCGTTAACAGAATTTGAATTCCAGATGGCATCAGCCTCCCTACACAACCTAAAATTTCTTCATCTCGGATTTAGCATACGTTCACTTCCCAAATTGGTTCTATCCAAACCATGTCATGATGCACTATTTCAACTCATGCCAAGACACATTTTCGCCATACCACTGAAACATATATACACAAGGACTCCACCACTTGAGGTGTGGAAACAGCGTATAAGCCGTTTGAATTTCAAGATGACATCAGCCTCCAGACACAACCTGGATTTACTCATCTTGGATTTAGCACACGTTCACTTCAAAACTGTTTCTCCCTAACCATGTCAAGATGCACATCCAAGCTCATTCCAAGAAGCACTTCCGCCAAAAACGCTAAAACATACAGACACGAGAACTATACCACTTGACTTGTGTGGATAGAGAGAGACTTTTTAAATTATTATTAAATTAAAAACATCTGAATTCAAGTCCCTTGAAACCACTGGCAGATTTTATTTTCGCATAACTCACACTACGTGCACAACAGCTCTGAATCATTATGGCACTCAAACAAGCTACCGGAAGAATTACAAGGGGTTACGCTTCCAAATTGGCAGTCAGACAGCCAGAACTCCAGGGTCGTGCCTACTACCTCAACAACTCCCGATAGCACGAAATTTAGCTTAAAACCTCAAACAGAGTACAATCCACACGCAGACACAACAAAAAAGAAAACTACATACATGCAGGCAGCTAAGGTACTTTACCTGCACTTTGGTGGCGGATCTGCAGTGGTATGCCCTCCAGAAAGATGCCAAAAGCGGCTGCCGACTCTCCGTCGTTGGCGTGCGCTGATGCGTCGCAAGAGGCGGGAGAGGTGAGAAATTTGGAGGATCGCATTCTCAAGTGGAGAGATGGGGAGGTTTTGTCAAGGGCTGGGAAGCGTAGAGAGAGAGAGAGAGAGAGAGAGAGAGAGAGAGAGAGAGAGAGAGAGAGGAAAAGAGAGCGCGAGACGGACGAACAGGCCAACTGGAGGAGCAGGCCATGCAGGTGCCACGCGGCCAAGGTGGGGTGACGCGTGGCCAAAGTTGTGGGCCACGTAGACGTATACGCGAGACGCCGGATGCCATGTCAGCTCTGGAATCGACGCCCGGCTTGGCTGGGCTGTCAAGGGGGCTCATGGGGCCCTGCCGCGGTGGCAAATTCTAGGGCTTATTTTATTTCTTCTAGTGTATATTCCTCCTCCTTGCATGGGCAAACCCTATTTTTTTGTTTGGTTTGTGCCTTGACATTCACCTAACTTTGTTCACATTTTTGGACGTTCTCTTGCAGTGGCATGTTTAGGGAGCCGTACATGCATCCACCCATACACTATAAAGATGTCTCTATTTTTGGCATCGAGCACCTGAGGCCGAACCGGTGCTTTTATACGATGAATATGATGATTAGGGCCACTTCACACACGAGCCAAGAGCCGTGACCATGAAGTTGTGAGAGCCCAAAAGAAAAGTGTCCAAAGGCCGTCCCAAGACCACCTCCAAATTCATGTTAGTGTGGTCACGGACCCTCAAGTGTAGTGTGAAGTTATGTGTAACCGGGCCCTGAACCAGACACTATTTCAATGAATTTCTATTCATGCGGGTCTTCACACATGATAAAATAGAATAAGCCAACGGTTGTGAGCATTCGGAGTGCCATGGTCTCCCGGTTTTGGGGTAGGCCTACCTCCAAGAGGTGGTTTTTGAAAATAATTCAAGTGACCATGAAACATGATCCATTTGATGCCATGTAGGAATCCATGTAGACTTTACATCCATCTTGCATTCACATACTATGTTGGTCCCTCAAGCGTAGTGTGAAGCAAACTTGGGCCAACTTCACCTTGTCCACCAATGAGAGTGCTTGAAGTGGCCCTTAGTAAACAGGGACCAGTGCCTGGGAAGCTTTTGAGCATAGTCGGTCAAGATCCTAGTGATTCTAAATACATGTTGGCGTCTTCCGGTTTTGCTTTCATTCATTTGGGGTATATTCTATGGATTCCTCTAAAATGATCAGTAATTCTCCTGAAATCTCCAACTTCAACCGGTTATTTCTCAAACTCAACCGGTTCATCTGTAACTAACCACCGGTTCTCCCCGGACGTAGGCAGGGACAACCGACCCTCTAGTTACAGATGAACCGGTTGTGCTTAAGAAACAACCGGTTGAAGTTGGAGACTTCAAGAGGATTACTGATCATTTTAGATCTAGGATGTTGACCGCTTTATGTCCAAAAAATCTTCCAGGGACAAATGTTTATGTATTAGATAACTGGTCGAGCTACGGAGTGACAAGTCAGCTATCGGGCATAACCCTCTCTTTCAAATTAGATTGAGACCCTTCCATTGTGGAGATCTACGGCTTCCTTAAAGAGTGAGTGTTGCAAGGGGTTATGGCTTTTGACCACCCTCAATCTTTCCAATTATTTTACGCCACACAATGGCAAGAAAAGTGATAGGAGAGGGTTATGTACGTGACAAGTGTAGGTGAAGGAACCCATGGAGGTCCGTCCCTCAATAGGCACCATGGTATATTAGGCACGATGATCCATGCTTCCATAAAGACCTAGCAACAATTATGCCGAATGATTGCGGGTAGTTCTTGGATGGAATTGCCCAAATCATTAAACGCAAAGGGCCTTCCGTTTTCAAAAACCCCTTTCAAAGGCGGTGGACTTAGTCTCAATTGTTCATAATGTCCAATCTTCGGCCGGTGGTGGACTTTTTACAGGCAGTGAGACCCTTGGTAGGGGGCATTGCCAGAATGTGGGCCAAGTTCTCAGCTCTCTCTTGTGGGAGTCCTTGATCATGTAATGCCACAGGGGGGTGCACTCATTGTTAGAACCAGGAACCACATGTGTGAATGACCCTGAAATTAATACCCTTTTATACAAGATTCTCTCTCTCTTAAAAATGATATACATACAATATGTAGCCAGGGAATCCCCTCGAATACATACACAAGTGAGAAATGAATAAATCCTATAGACCCCAATCATACATATATGCCAAAAAAATCATATGGCTAAAATACTCTTAGTAAGACATATTTACTTATCGTTGATGAAATCATTTAACACTTGTTCATCCATTGGATGTAACTCATACAAAAAATAAATCATTATAGCTAATGCAATAATGGCTTCTAACTTGACCATCAAATCATTTGTCAAATCATAGGTCCACATTGACCCATTTCTTATTTTGATACTATCATAACCTTATTTCCATATTGGAAGGCCGGTTCCAAGGGTCGATTAGTTCTTGATACTCAATCCACATGTTGCCAATTTTGCAATGCATCCTACAGACCCTTCCCAAATACCAAGTCTTGGCGGTCAATGTTTTAGCTTACTTGTGTTTTTATCCTTCTTTTCTTCACTTCTTCAACTACTGCTTGAGAGACAAACAATACCACGATAATCACATCTCAATTTCAATGAGTAATCATTATGCCCAGCTCTAAATAGTCAAACTTTCGGTTTGATATACAACATACCGTACTTGATTCTAGTGAACTTGTCCTTGGACAAAGTGGGATTACCACTTCAACTCACATAGTGGATGAAATATTCATTTGGACCTCTTGTAGATCACCCACTTCATTATAATTGACTATGGGCCTAAAGGTAGAAATACAACTAGGAATATATGAATAATATGCCTAGTATATTTACAAAGCTAGATCAAATAATACCCATACCTTATATGTATTTTGTAACCCATTTTTTGCACCCACGTGGGTCAATATTTTTAGCAACGAGTGCTCCCCTAAGTATAATGTCCACTATCACAAACCTCACCTATTACTTGTGCATGTATTCTAGAATCATCGTCAACTTCTTTGTCATATCAGACAGCCGAGCTCTTTTAGTGATCAAATTGATCCAACTTTGAGTTTGGGGTTTATGCACTCATAAGCAATGAATGGGGTGAAGTTGTGTGTATGTTTGACAAATCTCATTTGACGCTCAACTTCAAAATCCGAAGTGTTATGTGACGTTTTCCAAAAAAAAAATTTAAAAAAAAAAAAATGTCAATTGACATCTGCATTTTTTTCCTAAAATGTCACCTCTATGCCATCTGCTTCGTAGTACATGTCATTTCAATTTCTAACGTGTCAATTGACATGTCATTTTTTTCTTTCACAAGTCACACTTCATGTCAAATTCTAGATTGTGCGTGTGAATTGACGTGCTTTTTTTGTTGGTGCAAGTTTTTGCATGTCAAATGACAAAAACTTGCAAAAACTTTGTCAAAAATGCACATTCCTGGAGAACTGACCACTAGTTATAGATGACCAATGGCAGTTCAAGATTCTAGGAAAATTACCAAGCGTTATAGAGGAATCTATGGAATATACCTCAATTAGTAAAGAAAAACCAAAAGATCACAACATGTACCAGGTTGGACTTGGATTGTGATTGATTGTGACTAATTATGATTGATTGTGCTCAAAAATCTCCCCAAACACCACTCAAAAGTTTGTCTTCATTGCTTGGCTTGCAATTGTAAGAAAGCCAACCTAGCTTATATTGAAGAGGGGGATTATCATATATGAGCGTATCTCCCATCCACACAACATTATTCAACTAATATCAATTGTTCCATTCTAATAATATTTAATGCTTCACCTAGACCTCACTTGGTTTTCAAGCTAAGTCTACTTACTGACAAACATCCATAAGGTGTAATTCTAACATCTTACTTAACATTTCCCAATTGCACCCAACCTGGTCACTCAATTGAATAATGTTATGCATCCAACACAAAACTTGACCCCCTATAGATTTGTTGTCAATTCACCTTAAATGACCGCGAATACACTAATCTAGAATCTTTAAAGCTAATTCCAATTTCGAATCAACTACAAAAAGCAACATCAAAATTGCATGCTAATTCAAGGCTTTAATGTTGGATGAATGAGAGGTATGCTCATATACGATAACTCCCCCTCTCCACTCATATTACACATGCATCAACCTATTAACTGACTATGACAAATTATGTATACATGGATACTACACTAAATAGTCCTACTGCTATGGGCCACAGTAATTCTCAAGAGCCACAAGCTTATTCATAATAAGACTCAACGTAGGCTACACATTGATTGTTTTTCCTAGATAATTATTGTGGGTGATTATTTTACCATGTGCTACTTATGTCCTATTACAAATGTTTAATGTGTTGGTCAAAATTCTTCATGAAGACTTAAGGGGGAAGACTCAAGGTCTTGGACCCACAATAATTATTTTCAAACTCATTTTCCACCCACACTAATAGGACTATTTAGTCATGAATAATATGTGGGCCGAGAGGGAATTCTTGCATACATGCATACCTCATTCGCGCAACATAAAACAATGAGCCCACAACTTAAGTTTACAGCTAATATATCTCAAATACATTCAACTGTACTAATTCAAGGTGCTTATAACTAAATTAAGTGGAGTGTGAAGACAATTTTGAAAGGTAACCTCTGGATTGCATCCTATTTCGGGGTTTTTGTATGTCGGATGAAAGGCACACTCACAACAAAATATCCATTCTAAGTTCAAATGTTCACACAATTGGCCTCCTATATCTTGTGCGTCTCAACCCCGATCTTTAAACTTGAAATAATAAATTGTGTGGTTGCAACTGCTAAGTAGATAAGACAATTCACAATTCAATCAACAGTCAAAATTGCTTTCGGACTCCAAAGGTTAAAGGGTGTTTGAATTCACAGCCTCGATTGTTGGGTGTGTGGTGTCACTCAGTTCATTTTAATGTTCTCCAACTTCTCCCAATTAGATTTACACAACAAAATTTGTGTTGCATGAGCAAATCTACGACAAGGCATCAACAAAAATCAGATTGGAAATCAAACCTCCCTTGATTTAATTGAGGTTGTTAGAAATTACATGTTTGTTGACTCTTTAACTGAATACATAGGTCCTTTCAATTGTGGCCACTTCTGAGTGTGAAATAATTAGCCACTTTTTGAAGACAGGAGTACAATATCCTTTAAAAATGTGTCTTTACTGTGTTTATTGTTCAATCCTCACCAAACCACACATCAATCAAATGTAGATGTCCGATAAAGAAAAGTAACAGAATAACACCTGCATACCTTAACTCCCTCTCACCACCCATGATGACTGCCCTTTATGGCATTCTCTTACTTTCAGAGACAGATTAAAATACATTCAGTTGACAGTTTATTGTTTCCATTGTTTGGCAAGAATTTGCAAATCACAAATAGTCACAAATCACAAATTTGTAAGAAAAAATGAGGGAACAGCTACACAGACAATAATGTACCATCAACAGCACTGCGACAATTAACAAAGTGAGTGCAAAAGTAAAAGAATGTATCTGCATTAAGAGAATTGGAACAATTTACCTTCATGTCCTAGTCTTCGTGGGACTCCAGGAACTCGATGCAGATAAGGGACCACAAATGGGGCAGATTTTGATACCCACGTGGTTGATGTCCCAGCCCCAGCTCCTAAGTACGATGTGGTGGATCATCACCAGTATTGTTCTCTATACATCCTATGAAAGGCCAGCTTTGTGGAAGAGTAGGACCATGCCGATGGGAAGTGGTGCTAACTGATTCTAAAGAGGCTATTCTCCTCTTCCTCCTCAAAAAATCTATAAAAATAGCCAGACTTGTCTTGAGATCGACTGACCCTTGTAAGTACACTGCAAAGTGAAGAATGTTACAAATTGTGATGGCTAACATGTTGTCAATATGACCACCTCTGCTCGCACAGACTGAAGCCGCCTGGATTAATTACTGAGACTCAAAAAAGATGGCATCTCAAACCTGCATATAAACAACAGTCTGCACTGGTTATTATTGGCCTGTCACAAACTCACCATCAGGAAAACACTAAAGAGTCTGACAACCTGAACTTCACTGTTTTAAGCTACAATATGCTTGGAACTATCTAGTCAAACGTGCACCTCCACAAGTCATGAAACCCCACCTGCTAAAGAAATTATATAAAAAAACAAATAGAACAAATGTTTGACAACAAAATGAGATCAGAAAAAGCATTTGTAGATCAACATGAACTATTTACAGAATAGAGAGAGATTCTTTGAAAACCCTTTAAACCACTACTGATATGGTTCCTAGATTCTTATTATGCCCATAACTTCTTGGAGGATATAGTAGTTGCACTCGCCTGCTTGCGCTTCTTAGAGCCACTGGTGTTGCCGTCTCTTTCTTCGATACCTGGTGAAGTTCCCCACATCCTCCTCCCTGGAGAAGGACTCGTTTTGTTGATCTTTTTCTGGTCTTTGCGAGCCTGCCTCTCCCGCTGATCGAGCTCCTGATTCTCTCTCTCAACTAGACGAATGAGTGTGTCACACCTTCTGGCAAGCTCAGATGGTGTCCGTGACTTCACAAACCAATCAAACCGAAATACAGGTGAGGCATGAACTGCCGCCTTCAGCTCCTCCCAATTCCCATAACCCAATCTGTGTACACAGCAGAGTAAGAACCGGTCACACTCTTCACTGTAGAGCTTTCCTTTGTTCTGCCCGTACTGAACCTTGAGCTCCAGCCATGGGTTCCGATATCGATCCAACTTCTTGCTGACTGATTTCATAATCTCATCCTTGCGAGAAATACGTGCTTCACCCCTTTCTATATTCTTGATAATCCTCTCATGATCGTTCAAGGTGCTGTAGCGGCTCCAAAATACTTTAGAATACCTTTCTACCTCTTCCTCTGTTTTTCCTTCAATTTCACTGGCAATGCTTTTCAGATCATTGCGCCCATACTTTTCACAAGCCCGAACAAATGCCACAAAATCACGACGAGCCCAGGACTGAAAACCCTCCTGAAGCAGCTGCTCTTTCTCCTCCATTTCTTTTTCAGTTAAGCCCTCCTCCACATCTTCAATGATTCTCACATCTTCTCCTGTTCCTGCAGCTTTAGCTTGCAAAAGGCACTTCACTTCCTTCTCAAAAAGCTCTGTAAGTCTCTGAGTATTAAAAAACTGAAAATCATGCAGTTGTGGCATCCGAGGAATTCGTGGTTCACGAGGTTTAGGGGCAGGTCCTGCCCGCATGGCCTGCTTAAAATAATCGGACTCTGAGTAATTCCGCTTCCGCTCCCGTCTCGATGGCTCAGTCCAGTTATCAGCAATAATTTTCTTGAAGTCATCTTTGCCTTCACCTTTCTCGTCCTTCTCATCAAAATCATAAAGACCTGCAGTATCATCCATTTTGAACTTGATGGCATCATCTGTGAATTTCTTCATTTTTGCATCCAGTTCTGCCGTTGCTTCTTCTCCTTTCGCAATAATCCGATCAATATCTTCATCAGTGATAGTGCTATTGTTGGAACTGAACACCTTCTCGGCACCATAACGGACCATCTGCAACAGCTCATCTTTGTTGACTGCTTTCTGCTCAGCCAAACGACCTTGCTGAATGACAAGAGCATCCAGCGCCAACTTCTTGTAGGCCCGCTCAATCACCTTCTCCTCAATTGTGAACTCAGTGCAGAATCTGAACACTTGGACTTCTTTCTTTTGGCCAATACGATGAGCACGATCCTGGGCCTGAAGATCAACTTGCGGATTCCAGTCACTGTCATAAAGAACAACAATGTCGGCTGTAGCCAGATTGATACCCAAACCTCCAGCACGTGTAGAAAGAAGGAAACAGAACTTCTCGCTATTGGGTGCATTGAATTGATCAATTGCACTTTCCCGATCTTCACCTCCAGTGTTACCATCAATGCGACAGTACTGGTACGATCTATACTGGCAATAATCCTCAAGGATGTCTAACAGCCGGGTCATCTGGGAGAAAATCAGAACTCGAGACTGTCGTTGCTTCAGCTTGGGTAGCAGTTTGTCCAGAAGAACCATCTTCCCTGCTGTCTCAACCAGATGCTCACCAGTTGTGTAGGGTGGACCTGGTTCAGCACCTTGGAAAAGATAAGGATGGTTACAGCACTTCCGCAATTGCATGGCAATGTTGAGGAGCCTCTTCCGTTCTCCCCCTGTATTAACAGCGTCCATGTCCTTCTGCAAGAGCGCTCGGTAGTACTGTTTTTGAAGTTGCGACATTCCCACCTTCAATATGGTTTCCTTTTTGGGTGGCAAACCCCTCTCAACATCCGACTTTAGTCGTCGAAGTAAGAATGGCCGTAGGACCTTGTGCAGTTGCTGGACAACTTCATGTTGATCATTGTCACCGGAGATCTGGAACCACTCATCAAAAGTTTCTGCTGAACTGAAAATCTCTGGAAGAAGAAAGTTCAATAGAGCCCAGAGCTCATGAAGATTATTTTGGAGAGGAGTTCCTGTGATCAGAAGCCGATAGTTGGTGGAGAATAACCTCATGGTCTTCGCAAGAATGGACGACTCGTTCTTGATACGGTGTGCTTCATCGATGATGATATAACGCCAGCTGAACTTTCGAAGTGCAGTTCTCTCCTTAATAGCCATTTCAAAACTGGTCACACAAATGTCAAATTTTCCTGCAACAAGTAGATTATCTCGCTGGTGTGTCCTTTCATCCTGGTTACCATGAAACTTGAATGGCCTCAGGACTGGGCAAAACCTGCGGATCTCATTCATCCAGTTGCCAAGGGTCGACTTAGGAGCAACCACCATGTGTGGCCCAGATATGCCACAGAATTCATGCAAGTACGCAAGCAGAGAAATGGTCTGCAATGTCTTTCCAAGCCCCATCTCATCAGCCAGAATGCCATTCACACCATTCTCATACAAACGAATGAGCCAATTCAGCCCTGCAAGCTGGTAGTCACGCATCTTGCCCTGAATGACTGAAGGCTGGACAAGCAGACGTGTGCCCCGTGCTGCATTTGTATCCTCCTCTTCCTGAAGGTACTCCTTGTCCTCCTCCTCTTCAGTGAGCTTCCCACCGTGTCGCCCTTTCGAAGGCTTCTTGGCAGCGTTTTTGGCAGCCTGTGGCCCGTTTGCAAAATGTGCAAAAATTTCTGTCTGCTGCAGGAGAAATTTCAGCCGCCCCTTTGCTTTCGTGTTCATGTCCAAGTCCACCAACTTGTTCTGCTCCGCCAGGAAGTGCTCCACTTCCTGCTTCTTCCGCTTCTTCAACTCATGTAGCCTCTGTCTCTCCCGCCGCGCTATGTCCTTTTTCGTATTCCCCCCTTGGGCTCCTCCCTCATCCGCCGCCTCCTCACTTTCATCATCATCGGACCCCTCTTCTCCCATCTGCACATCCTCGTCTGCCCCTTCTGCCTCTGCCGCAGCTTCCTCTATCGCGGCTATCTCCTCCGGATCCTCCTCCTCTTCCCCATTCTCCACCCCACCTCTCTCTTCCTCAAACTCCTCCTTCGCAGACCCTCCTCGCCTCCCTCCCGCCATCTCTCAATTCTCCACCCTAACCCTACCTCGCGAGGTTATCCTACACCCTTCCACAAACACACACACAACCTCTCCTAAGAAACTTTACAAAATGCACAAATGAACAAATGCACAACGCACACCAGTTACCACCGCTTCTCCACTCACACACAAAGAGGACCACACCACATCACAACATCAACAATCGTCCTCGCCGCCATTTCTCAAATTCTCCCCCCAACCCTCGAGGGTTTACCCTGCCCTAGCCCTTCCACAAACACACATAACCTCTCTTAAACAAACTTACAAAATGCACAAATGCCCAAAACTCAACGTTCTCCACAGCTTCATCACTCACACATACAGCTTCACCACAACGCATCACAACAACAAAAATCATTTTCGTTGCCACCTCTCAGGTCTCCCCCTAACCCTCGAGGGTCTATCCTTCCCACAAACACACACCACCTCTCCTAAACAAATTTTCAAAATGCACAAATGCACAGCACTCACCGGTTTCACCGCTGCTCCAATTTTCCAAGCTTCTCACCACTCACACGTACGGAGCACCACAACGCAACCCAACAACAATCATCCTCGCCTCCTACTCCATAACTCGCCAAAGAACTCCCTCCCAGAAGATTTTTCACATTCGCCTTGCAGCAGCACAGAATTCCAAGCACTCCCTGTTGTCGGCCGTTGCACCGAGACCAACCTGTGAATGCGAGCGAGATGTCGGGGCGGGCGCGGAGACGAAGCGAGGCGAGGGCGTGAAGCAACCCTCGAGCTCTTGCAACCCCAACGCACAAAAGATCGCACGCCCGCGTGGGCGCCAAGCCCTAACGAGAGGGGACCACCGACTTCGTTCGTCGCCCGCTTCCCGCCCCTTTCTTGGACGTCGTCGGCTTTTTGGACGAAACGGAGGCGCCCCACGGCACTATGTTGCAAGCAGAATTGGGTTTTGCACATTTCGGCCCGCTGCCCGAGATGAAACAAAATACTCTGGATGAGAATCAGTGCCGCGGATGAAACCGTGATCTCACAGGCACCAAAGGAACTATACTAAACACTGTTGTCATATTTAGTGGCACCAACTCTATTTGTCTTGCTCAACATAGGCCTGTGTAGTGCCACTAACACTAAATGAAAACCTAGCATGATTTGTCATTCCTTGTGAAGAATTTGGGGCATTGTAGATCAACAATATTGCAACTATTGTCATTTACTAAGTGGTTTTTTATCCAAACTCTAATCATCCATGACAATATTTCAATACAAAAATGTTAGGATGCAAAATCAGTAGTACCAAAAATACAGATATAACGTGACTTTACATATAATATACCAAAACTTTATGCCAATAATTGACACATGCATCATCCAAATTTTAGGCGTTCGTGATAGCCCTTGTAAACTTATTCATAACAAGTGTCAATCAAAAAACTACCACAATGACATCAAATACCATATGACACCTAAATACAACATTTGTTGTACTAAGGCATGGCTCACACCCATGGGTATTTTTTCTTAACATTATCGTTGTTTCCTATTTACATTTACACTTGGTCTATTATTAACTTACCTCACACATTTATAACTCAACAACCTAATTAACACCTAACCTTAGTGTTAACTCATCACATGCGTACTGGAATGGTTAGCCACATTAAGACCATGATAATGACTAATGATTTCCTAGTTAACAAATGACATGTGACAAACATAATGAGTTTATACGATGATCATGTGTGAATAGAAGTAGTAACCCACACTGGATAGATGACATCTTTGGTAAAGTTGCCCCATAGGTGTGAATGCAATGACATTTAGGTCACTTTGAAGCTAGGTTATTTTCCCATAAAGTTTGGTAAATTTAGTAATTGAAATCAGGACTTGCCCATAGTTGTGAACTATCCCAAAGTCCCGGGGAAAGAAGATTGGAAGGGTCCAGCTTTCATCCGCCGTGAGTGTGTCGGAAAGTTCATCCGCGTAGACGATTATCATACATGTTGGATTAATATCGGGCAGGGGGGCAGGGGGGCAGGGGAGGGGCGAACCCGTTCGGCAGGTGACGTTAGTGACGGAAAGGAGTCGCTCGTTCGTTTTCTGTTGGAGGTTTCGTAGATGCTGGGTCGCTGGGGGAATGTACGCGGGAGCAGGATTTTAGCGAAGCGTGGGGGGGAGAGATGGCGGGAGGCACGAGCGCGGGAATGGGGAGGGACGGCTTAGAGGGACTTTTTGCTCAGTTCAAACTTCTTAGGACAAGACGTCTACAGAATCTATCAATCTACCACAAATTTCTTCCCTTATGTACCGGTGGTGAACATAATCCTTTTTTCATGACCAGGGGTTCATCCTAATGGACTTGAAGATTTTAGGGACGGTTCACACGGGCTCCCAAGTCCCGTGTCACTTGAGGTCAATCCGTGCGATCTCAACCGTTGAGATCATGGAAGTTGGGACTTACTACATCCCATGGGGTTCCAAGTCCTAGGTCCCAAGTATGACATGGATACCTACACATCAACACTTTTGGGATGTGAGGCTCTGGACTTGTGTTGAGAGTTGGGTCCATCAAAAAGCTAGACCCAACGCTCAACACAGGTCCCGTGAGTTTTTTGGGCATAAAGGTCAATGATGATCTGACTTTGATGAAAGTAAACCATGTTTTAATGATTTCTAAAGGCTCGAAAGTCGGGACTACGCCTTCATGTTGGGACTTGCTAACGTGAGTGGGACTTGGGATCCCATGTGAATCTGCCCTTAGACTATTATTGATGTTGAGGGCATTTCAACTCACCACCACCAATAAAGGTAGATGGGTCTTGGGATGGTTCATTTTTATGATAAGCCCCCTTTTCATAGGATGTGAAACACGCAATTAGTGCAAGAGGGTTAGTAAATCCAAATTGAGGCCATAGCCATTTTCCTCAAAAAAATTAGAGCTTATATGACTATCTTATTCTTTATCATTTTAAGTGGAGATTCTCATTCTCATTGAATGGTCATATAGGTCCCCCTCGAATATGTTGACTATTGTGTCGAAAAATGGTTAGCATATATTGAGCATATTGTCCAATCTCTTTTAAACACAAGCCTTTTTGGTGTTCATTCTTGAAGCCACACCAAATCACATACCACTCAAATATATGTGTCCAATTAAGAAAAGTAACCAAATTAAGCACTTCTACCTTAAGTTACTTGGTGGTTTTGTCTTAAGTAGAGCAAAGTTCTTAGTTTCATTGACATTTTATGTTCATAACTTTGTCAATGTTGAATGCATTATTTCAAGTGGATGAGGACGTGAAGTTGTCTTGGGAGGGAATCACGAAGGTGAGTGCATTGTGCCAAAGGTGATACCATGAGAGCATGTCCATCAAACATGGCAATTTTTCATGTTACCATTAGCTTTTGAGGCTTTAATGTATGACGGCATGGTTGTATCATCATATGCATGCAATTTTTATTTATTTTGATTTCCTACCAATTATGGTAGGAGAATATTTCTTTGAAGGCATTGGTCAAGCAAATATGAGAACATTTCCCAGCCAAGACCTCCAAAGAGTGGCCCTCTATAATATAAATGATGGATAATGAGAAATGTTGGTTACAAAGAGAGGGGCAAACATGTCATCACACTTTATAAACCCTCAATTTGATGGGTGCAATAAAATTTGCTCAATTTGGGGGGCTATCGTTGCAATTTGTCACATACAACAGCGTGGAAGGTTTGATACCCCATGGTTCATGACACTTTGATTGCATGGAGCAATGTATTCAATCTAGGTGGAATGTATATTGGTGCCATGAAGGTGTGATTTAGAAAAACAGGTGCAGGTGGGGGATAAATAAGTGCATTGTAAACCCATTAGAGGGATAAGTTTCCATCACAATTTGCAAAAGTAGTGCTAGAGAGCCTCAAGTCTTTTTTTCAATTGGACCAACAAGTAGACATTAGCCTTCTTTCTCACAAAGGCTACTGCACTCCACCACTCTAGGGAATTAGCTGGTTTGAAACCATCCTAATGTATTGTCAATCCCATTAGCCTTTTGACTTCCCAAACTTTAAAACCATTTTCATTCTCATCGCATTGAGGGTGGTATACCTCGAGGCTCTGTGAGCTTAAAGGTATATGCCAAAGGTAGTAAGGCATGCGAGCTTAAAATACATTTTTGTAAATATATTTCCAATGTATGACAATCCTAGATTTGCATACTAAATTGAAAAGATATGCTACATGTTAAGAGATTCTGACTACCAAACAATTGGTGTCCATTTTAGGCTCAAATACCTTATACCCAGAGTGTGTGTATGAACGTCTAAGGAGGAGTCCTCACATGGAAGGTCATGACAAGTGATTGTGGGGTGGAATGCATTCCATCCAGATAAATTGAGGGTATGCAAGGGAGGTGCAAATTTTTACAAAACAAACAATCTAGGAGTGATTTATGGCAAGTTCTACATGCGATCTGTGTACTTCCATAACACTATTTCTATATGCACATTCTTTTGTAAATATGAAAAACCGCTTGTTTAATCAACCATTTCTCAAAAAAAGTGTGCAGGCTATGAGGTTCTAAGTCGCACAATAACCATTATATATATGAACTAAAGTGTACTGGACTCGTGATGGATGGGACTGAAGCAAGTAGATTCTCCTGTACAGCTACTCAAAGCGTAACCACAAAGGGTCTAAAGAATTTTGAAACAATTGTCTACTTTTGCACTTCAATGCAATAATTTAGCTAGTATGTCTGCATCAATTATTTTCTTACATCCACTAGCTCTGAAGTAAAAAGGAGTAAACCCTCAATCTGCACCAAACTCAAAGCTTAGAATTTATAAGCCGAGCCCTCTTGCAGTTTAAGCGAGCATTGACAACAGCCACGATAGTAAAGTATGCATCTACAAAGCTGTACAATGCCTCCCAAGGACTAGTTTGTGCTTACACCAACTGTATCTCTTACAAGCATGTTTGTTCTAACCCACAGAGACTATTGCTCAAAACACAATGCTGTCAAGCCTTAAAACAATGAGGAACTTACTGCAGACCTACTTTGCAACTGTACGTAAGATGAAAGCCTTCAGATCATTAGATTGAACATCTGCAGATTATGTGCTGCTAATGCTGCACTTTTTGACCACCATTTGGGCTAGTCACTGGCTGCTGATCAATGCATCCAGGCAAGCTGATGTGTCTCGCAAGGCCTCCCTGCATCACAATTCAGAATACAACTCAGATTGATAGGAGCATGGGCCTCTAGTTTCCATTATATTTGATCAAAAATTGCTAGAAGTAGAGAATATCATTAACTTTAGTTAGGAAAGAGAAATAAAATGTTAAAAAAAAAGTGACTCCACTACATTCACTACAACACAACAAACACAATAGGAGCTGGCATTTTACAAGGGCAAGTGGAATGCAGACTGGAAAACTGACAATGCATACATTACCTTGCCAGGCTGATTTGCGGCTGCTGAATTGCGAATGTTGTATCTTGGTTCCATATGGTGGGACACTGGGATGCCACCGTATGCCTGTCTGTTCCAAGAAGGAAGATATGTCTGAGGTTGAATATGGACTGAACGCTTTCATGTTCTGAATATGGTGTCTTCAGAAATCCTTAAGATCTCCAAAGACCTGGTACCATCCTATTGTACATGCACAATCCGATCCATACCCTCAGCACTGGCAGATATTGGAAGTGGTGTCCGACCAGTAACAATCCTTCCCTGACTTAAAAATCAAGGGACGTAGGCGCATTGGCAGGTCGGCCGCACAGAAGACTTGAAGCACTCTTACTTTCAGAGTCTCCAGAGGTTGCATCAACAGGGGCAAACTGCAACAGCTCCAGAGCTAGCTTCTTTCTTCGGATTACTTTCATGGCATGAGTGTTTGCATCTGGAACACTTGGGACCTGCATGAGAAATCAAGCCCTTTTACATATATATACATACATTGTGTTCTTTGACAACTTAATTGCAGGCATGAAGAGAGCTGGGAGGACATGAAAAGCGGGAAAACATTGATGGCAACAGATCAGCCACCAATGCAACCACAGATTCTATACCTGAGTGTTGATGGAGGCCAACTTGTGTACACGAAGGAAGCCCACAATTTCCTGATAATCTGTGAGCATTCCGGCCATCTCCTTGTTCTCATCTGCAACAGGGTCATACACAAGTAGCCACTCTTAAACATAACATCGGTAACCCCTTTAGCTAAATCCTAAACCCTGGAACTTGAGTTGATTGCCATAATGTACACATTGAAGGGTAATGTACAAGACCAGGTTCGTTAAATGGAACCCATTAGCAATAAGTATCTGTTGCATGTGTCACTAGTCCTATAAGACGTATTTTCCTTAATGAGGACAAAGGGTGGTTGCTCACCAAGAACTGCTTCCACAGACAAAAGAATATCTGCAAAATGCTGCCATCGCACAGCCATAGAAGGCTTCAGCAAGGATGCAGGAAACGTTATGACTGCCACAGAGTTTGATGCTCGAACAATACCCTTTAGGGCTTGCAAAAAAGCAAGGATCTCCCAATCCTGGTAGAAAACATATAGTATTAGAAAACTCTCACCATTCACTTAAAACGCCACCAATAAAAATTGTTTCATATATAAGTTCGATGGGCCTATCTCAAACACATCCTGCAGTTTGGTATCTTCCCTTGCTCAGAAAAATTAACTAAAAAATTGGTTTGGATGAGCGAACATTGTCCAAGGCCATATCCATTGAGTTCACATCAATCAGAAATCATGTGTTTCCTTTACATAAATCATCGAAGTGAAGATTTTGTTTGATTATTCAGGATCATGTAAAGGGGTGGAATATAATACCATATTTCAATGCATTCTTGTAGACGTAAGTAATTAAAACCATTCCTCAATAATCAATGTCAATTATGCGATAGGCCCAAGTTCAGCACAAGTACAAACCGACTGTGAACATATGCGTATCCAATATGGGTCAATTTGCATACCCAATACTTAAATGAGTACCACACATGTATAGCCATTATTGTCACTTAACGAGTATCACATCACTCGAGATGTAGTTGGGCAGTGGGAATGACAGTGCTTCAATATGGATGAAAGTTATGCATAGTTTGTAAATGAAGATAACCATATCATGGAGTAAATGATAGGCCCCCTTTACCCCAGGAAAATAGGTGTTCAGATTAGAGAAGTCTCGGAGATAAGCCCCTCTACATTACGACAACACAAAAGCACTTGCATCCACTGAATAATATGTATAAACTATCACATGAAAGAAGGAATTAGTAGAAGATAAAGAATGCCCACCGTGCAAGACTGCATGCACTGGGGAGCGCACAGAGATTGAAAAGCCAAGCGCCCCACCGATTGCACCTCCCCAGCTGGCCTGCCAATCCAAGAGATGCCACAGCATGTATCAGGAACAACACCTCATACTTGTCCTCTGTCCCCATCAATATATACAATAGGTCTAGAAAGGTCCCAGGAGAGTAGACAGCATGTCACAATAATAAACCTATACTCTCAACACTACAGAAGTTGACTGTCCAAAACTGTAGACAAAGCAGCCAGGTACTCATATCCATGAAGATACTTTAAACAAACAACGATATTATCTTGCTTAAGAATAGTCCAAGGTGGAACCTGGACAAATTGGCAAGAAAGCCCCTGCAGTGATCAAGGAGCTCCATGAGATGTGCACCCCCCACTAGAGATTCACACTTTGCCCCAAGCAGAAACGAACGCTCAAGTGGTTTCCGCATATCAAAGTCATTGCAGAACTCGTAAGCAGCACCTGCAAATTGCAAAATATCACACAATGAACTCCACACTTTCAACAAATGCTTTTGCTTCATATGTCATGGTGATCAGACAAATTTCTAGCACCAAAAGGCAGCAGGATTGCCAACAACGGAGGTTAACATGAGGATAGGAAATGACCAATGGCTTGCCACGCCACTGGAAATGACAAGAATGTTTGACAACAATCATCATCAAACAGACTACACTAAATATTGTATTTAGTGTCACCAATTATTTTTGTCTTGCTCAATACTATTTGTAAACCACCCGTGTAGTGTCACCAACAGTAAATGTAAAACTACCATTATTTGTCATTCCTTGTAGAAAAATTTAGGCATTTCTAGATTTATAATGTTGTAATCATCATCAATTACTTAGTGACTTTTCATCCAAATTTCAATCATTCATGACAATATTTCATTACAGAAATGTTAGGATACTCTTTGGGTCCAAAAGTGGATGAACTAAAGTAGTTGGAATGACAGTATTTGTAAACTTATTCACAAGAAGTGTCTTTAGAAAAGTTACCACAATGCCATAAAATACCATATGGCACTAACTACAATATTTAGTGTAGTATGCAAAGGTCCAAGTTAAGGATAAAAACATGCCAGCACAAACACTACACTAGCAATTTTGACAGAAAATTAGTAATCTCACCTTGACTGGAGTGCTGAAAGGAAGAGGCCGGAGCCCAAGAGTGTGAGGTCAGTTCCTGCTGCCGTATTCGCCTTTCTTCCAATGCTTTTTGTTCACTTAGATAACGCCTATACTGCCACGCAATTCGCAATTCATCCTGCATAGACAATCATGCAACTCACAAACATTACGAACGTACTTAGAATCTTCTTCACAGAATGTCTGTGACTCAAATCAACCCACGGTATAAGTGTCCTGGAAAACAGACTCAGGGCACTACACCAATCTTTATACTCAAAGTCTCCTAACTAAACAACCTCAGGCCATCAATCTAGTGTGTGCTTTGAAAGAAATTTGTGTGCACTCAAGCTCTGAGATTTTGTGAATAATGGTGCCCCATGACCATCTCCTTCTACAGGTTCATGCAACAATGAATCGTACAAGGAAGAGAAATTGTCACTTGTGGTCCCACATTCTCAAAATCATGAGGTTTTAGGCAAGGCCATAATAGGTTACTTAAGAAGCATAGTATCCCACACCAAAAATTGAGGCATGACCTAGATGGGTAGCATACATGGGTGACCTATACCAAGCCCAATGAGTTTTGCAATTTTGCGACTTGAAAATTCTGCAAGAAATTGAGATGTGATAAAAAAAAACTTAATGAGTCGTGTGGCTTCCGAAAAGGATTTAAACGGCCAATCCAACAAGACAATTAATGACAAATAAATCAGACCGTTCAACTGGATGGAAGATCAGAAATGTTACCTCTCCACTTTTGTCCTTGGCCTCGTTTGATCGGCTCTTGCTTTCTCTCACAGTCGCTATGGCTGGCAGTGTCCCTAGAAATGCTTGAGGAGATGGTAGGGGACTGGCAAAAAACAAAGGTTGGGAATGCACAAGGCCCTGTGCCATGAAATATCGTAGCAACAGCATGTGGTGGGGTGCCTCGGTGTCTTCCATTACCATCAAGATGCCACCCACAGGAATTCCACCCCCTATGATCTGTACACATATTCGTTAAGGGAAAAGAATCGGACAGCAACGATTTAGCAACCCTACCTTGCACCATGCTCATTTATCCAAGCACAAACTATTGAAAACTCACAATTCAGATGGTAAAGTAAGCAGAAAAACAGGGGTGGTTTAAACCCAAGGCCTTATCCCGGATCCCATGGTTACTCGAGGTTTGGCAGCCTAGGGCTGAAATAGTGCTTGGATGGGTGGCCTTCCTAGCACTTAATTTCCAATGCACCCTATCACCTATGGTCCACCCGTATCCAGCACCCATCTGTTCAAGGTGTTCACCTTTAACGGAAGGCAGTAGTCTTTGGGGTCCCTCTAATCCTCGTGATGCCAGTTTCAGGTTTACACATAGAAATTGACCAACTCGAAGATCACCCAACACCATATTTTACACCGGAGCCATCTTTCTTGGAAGCGGCAAAACAACAGTATAATTAGTTTGAAAAAATAAAATGCAAGAGAAAGCAGAGAGGATATGATCAAGGTCATCGAGCCCTGTGGACACCAGCGAAATTCCATGCGAGCCAGGTCTTGCGCCTTTGGCTTGAATGTAGCCCCCTGCTGCTGATGCTGCTGCTCCAGCTGCCTTTCGAACAAAACTCCGCCCCGGTTTCGCCTCCATTATTGCTGTCAATGCTCCTCTTTCGACAGGCAATTCTAATCAGACGATGGTTTTAGAACCATTTGAGGGGGCAATTCTTTGGTGGCCCCAAATCCCCGAACCCTAAACCCTGCTGCTACTTTGGAGAAGGTGAAGGGCAGTGACGGGTGGTATCTAGGCTTGTTCCTGTCCGGGAGACAAGGTCCAAAGTACAATACATTCAGGTCGTGATTGGGCACGTCATTACCTACATCCCACTCCCACGTCATCTTTAAGGAGGCTCCAACCAATCACGTGACAACATGTGGCACTTCCCGGGATGAGAAGTTTACTCTATTCATAGTTGCACTAATCTACACTGATTATCCCAATTGGTGTGTGCTACTATTCGGAGTTACGCAGTATAGTAGCCTCTTACTTAGGAGTTCAATTCTTACTAACAAAAGTTCAATAGAATGTTCGGATATTAAAAAACCTAAATGACTTTGCTTGGTGAAATATTACATTCCCATTAAATAGTTGTAGCAATGTGTAACTCCAAATAGTAGCACACACTAATTGAAATAATTACACTATTTTTCTAATTAGTGTGGGTTATCATTTGGAGTTACGCTTTGCTATAACATTTTACGGAAAGTATCAATTTTTTATCCAAATAACATAAGTTGTTAGTATGCACACCGAAGAATATGATATAACTTAGTTGGTAAAAAGGATGATGTTGGTAAAAACAATTATAGCAACATGTAACTCCAAATGATAACCCACACAAAACCTTGTAGTGTAGCATTTATGGTTTGTTACAATTATGATCATAACATTGTTCAAAGTCTCAATTGTGTTCTCTTTCCAAGGAGAGAGCAAGGTGAGGGGCAGTTGAACAAAGGCATACATGTAAGGTTCGCATTCCACATGTAAGCCGGTTACAATGGCCCTTTGTCCTGTGGGCTCTGGCTCATTGTCGAGACGAACAGACACTCTATTCACGCCGGCCCCCTAAAAGGAGGCAGGTGTTCATATCTATCTAAGCCGGTTGCAGATTTCACTCAGGACTTCGTCAACAATGTATTGTCATTCTATATGTGCAACCTGTGCAATCAGGTTGCAAGTTGCAGACACAAAGAGATGCTTTATCAACAGACCTCTAAGTGAAGATCTGATATGCTTGGGTTGCTCAAGTCTTCCACCTCCAAGAATTAGATTGGAATCATTTCTAGTACTGCCTTCGAATGGGATTGAACTTGTTAAGAATTAGGACCAGGTTATTGCACAACTATAAACATGAGATTTCTTTGTAAATGCATCCAATGTGACATCGAAATTTCTCTGAACTCCAGTTGAGCTTTCAAAATCAGCTATGTCACATTCAAACCAAATACTATTGAGTAAATCAAATATCCAACGCTCACTAGTATTCTCACAAACAATAAGCACGTTGGAGGCTTTGAGATCTCTGTGCATAATGTTGTCCAGCTTATGCAACTCCACCGTCCCCATTGCCATTTGATGTAAAACACTATAAGCTGTTGAATGTCTTGAAAAACTTCTATAATGAAACCCTAACATGAGGACCCACTACATTGTTAACTAGGTGATTACTAGAAAAGAATACCTTGCAAAAGGCGTTTGGGACCTTAACTCCAAGAATGACTCAGAATTGAAACCTACGCATACAAAATTAGCATGTAATTGCAGAGGTTGTGTGTTCTCCACATGAGCTCCTAGCTAGATCAATACAGAACCACATTGCTATATAGACCATTGAGTTAAGATGAGAGCCTCCCTCTTCCCAATTTACTTGTGAAGATGGCAGACTCATGAACTAATTCATCCTAAAACGCCCAGACAAATCTCAAGTTGTACAGGCTTCACCAACACAAAACTCCAAAAGTTGCGCATCCTCCTGGGCTGTCAGGATGTTCAACCTTACAACATTATTCAAACCCTCATGTATACTCATACACAGAAACCTTGAAGCCTTATATATGAAACCTCTAATTTGTTTCCAGCCCCAATGAAACAGTCTTCTTACGTTTGTACATAGCTATCATCCAGCCAAATGAGTTAGAGATAATGAAGAGCAAAACGGAGAGGCAGAGAGTAGAGAATGACGAGCTTATGCAGGACGACAAGAACTAAGAGATGCTCAAGCAAGCTTAGCTTCAAAACCTAACTTACTGCATGCCATTCGACAAAGGGAAAAGCACATGACTACTCAAATTAAAATATGACTTCCATCAAAACTCCAGAGTTGCAAAGAGACTCACAATTGCAAATTCCAGAAGACATAACTTAACTTATATCCCGGTACCACAAACTTCAAAGAATGGTGATGTAAATTGTAGGAACTTCACCTCCTCAACAACAACCTTATGGGGTGCAGGCTTTTACCGCCCCCACACAAACAAACTTAACAATACATTGACAGCCAGGGAGAAAAAGGTACATCATCGGACGGCCCAAAAAAAAGAGGTGACATGATCATGCTATAGGGGGTTATTCCTGTAGCGCAACCCAGAGCCTCAATAATATCGTTTCATTATATCATCAAGCAACCAATCAGTAGCCCTAGAAATACTGTCAACACACACTGCACCAAATCTTGAGAAATAACACTTGCAAGCAGACATGTGATGTAGCATTAGACACCTCTAAAAACCACTCAAAGGGGATTGAGAGACTGTTGCATTCAGCAAACCAAAAAGCACATATGGATAACTCCACAAAAGAAATTGAAAGCAATCAAAATTCTCTTTGACATATATTACAATAGGAATGACTGGAGAGTCAATGTCTAAAGGAAACCTACTGGCACAAATCAATGTAGTTGCAGAAGGCAACTCTGCAACTGCACATCAAGTTTACCTCCTACAAAACTGTATATTTTCAAAGAGCTTTATACTAAACCTAAACTTGTTTGTCTGATTTGTCAGATGGTTTATCATGTGCTACATGGAGCTCCTTACTAGCCTCTACGAGAAATGCAGCTGCTGCCTCAGCTACAGATGATTTTTTGCTGACATGGGTTAAGTCTTCACTTGAATTCCTAACCCAAGTTCTTTTCCGCCCACTTCCTTTGCTGATTTCCTGAACTTGCTTCTTTTGGTCTGCGTAATTGTAACCAAGACCCAGTTTAAAACAATCACATGACAGTTTTCATAGTTGCAATTTCAATATGAACAGCATTTATTTCAATAGCAAGAAAACATACTAAAATTGAAATCAAGGGCATAGTGATTGATACCAACAAAGCCGTTGCAATGGAATGCTACTACAATTTATAACCATACCACACTTTTTTTTTTATGTCAGCATATGCGAAATACCTCATATGAAAAAATCGGTTTATCTTTGATGCTCAAGAACATGGTGCATTCTACTCAAATTGGCCATTGGAAAATATCTTCCTGAACATAACTTGTAGGTAAGTTTGTATACCTTCTGACAAATCTGGTATTGCATGTTCTATGAACCTATTTGCTGCTTGCAAGTCAATGGCTATTGTTGGCCGTGATGGTGCTGCAAGAGACACACATCCTTGTGAGTCAGTGATGCAACTAAAACCCAACTCGTCTTCACCTTACTCAAACTACAGCTTGTGAGAAATTTCCCAACAGAAGTTACACATCAAGGTAGTGACAGTGTCTGTATAGAATGTGAAGACGAATTGCTATTAACTGTCAGACATCATGACATATCTCACCTTGACTTCTGTCAATGGCATGGGCCACTTTGTCATGATAAGTACTAACTCTTTCCTGCCATCACATAATGCAAATTTGCTAGTTAGATACAAGACAAAGCACAACAGTATTATATTTCATAAGAACTCATCGCTACAAGAGAACAAAATCCAACTCCATCTGAGATAATAATAATGCAACGCCATCAGATTGTACAGAATGAAAATTACACATACCAGTTCGGAATTGACACCATACTTCTCTGGAGACCTACCGCTTGTTCTCATTTGCACTGCACAGCCAAACTCACATATTAACCACTTGCACTACTTAGCCACTGTTTTCATTCAGTACTATTGTGGACCTTGGACATCTTCATCCCTCTAATACAATGCACAATCTCTAGAACCTAATTGAAAAAGCAATTTTAGATATAGAACCTGAATTCCTAGGCCTTAAACCCTGAAAGCAGCAAATTCAGATATAAAACTGAGCACCCTGAACCCTAACTACGTGAAAAAATAAATATAACTTTGCACTTTCAAAGAAATAACATACATATACGTTTGACTCGTATTTAAAGCAGCAGAATCATCGCAAATTATGTACTAAATTATTACTATTTGATGATGAAGAACACAAGATTGTGCAATTTACTCCTAAACACCAGATAATAGAAGACATTGCACTACAACCAGATATAGAAGACATTGCAGCAATAACTTGGAAAGGAGCAATTTCAGATATAAAATTTTAAACCTAACTTCACAAAAAAGCAAATATGACTTTGCGCCTCCAAAGAAACAACATGCAGAACTGTTTAATTTCTGTTGAAATCGGCACAATCATTGCCCTGAATTATTATTAATTTTTTATGATAATTAATACAAAACTGTGCAATTTACTCCTGCAGCACACACAGAGCACTCTTACAATACAACTACCTTCAGAAGACATTGCAACATATGGGGAAGAAAAAAAATTGAAAACACTAGAGACACTAGGGCTTGTGGAGCTTACAACAGAAGAGTGCATTGAGTGCTTTGGAAAGGGCTAAGAAGTAGGCAGCACGGTCCACTGGGCTAAGCAGCTGGATCAATTTCTTTGCGTCGCTAGAAATGAGAGGCTGGATGTGTTGTTGGAGATCTGTGACGGCGGTTTCCAAGGTTGCCACGGTGCGGTGCACAGCAGCAGGGATGGCGGAGTCCGCCATAATAGCCACGCTGGCCTTGCAAAACGCTGAAAAGAACACCAACAAAAATCAGTGACCAGGGAAAGAAAGGTGCATCATCAGGCGATTTAAAAAAGAAAGGTGATGTGATCGCGCTACAGGGTTTCATGGATAGAAAAAGAAACAAAATTGTCAATTTTTTATATTTTTCGCCTTGTCTCTTTTTTTGCACTAAATATGTGCATCCAACTTCTTCCTTCAGCTCTTTCCATAAATCTGAATCAGGAGCTGCAAACCATGTCAAAGACAACATAAACTCTATCCAAATGATCATTAATCAATACATTACTATAATAAGGTACAAAGGGATGATAATTCCAAGCTCCTAGAATGTACATAGGAAAGTCAGATTGATCCAAAGATGCAAACAACTCTGCTCACATGGGGACATCCAGAACCAGCTAAACGTTGCTGGATTATGACCATTGCCTAGTGAGCTGGAGACTTCCTTATATGTTACATAGAATCGAGTCTATGCCACTAGAGTCATCCAACCAGTTCAGCATATCAGATGTATGGCCACAACTTAGCCACTTGCCTATGCATCAGCTCCACATCAAAACTCTTCGATGCCCATGACACAATAGAAAGCGCCTGAATGCACACATTTTGTGGCTACATGATTCTGAGGGCTTGTCTAGCAAAAACATGTGCATAAATCTCTTCAGAGTCTTCAGCTCTTTTTCAACGGTGTATGTTCTCTGTCTGTTAAGTAAAACTCCTTCAAATGTATGCAATGCATAAAAACCTTGAGTAAAAAAAAATATGATTATCAATCTGCTCCTTTTTGATTGAGTTGTTTCTTCCCTCCAAATTGCCAATCCGCCAGGCAGGGAGAGAAACCTCTTTTGCTTGGATTTCCCAACCCCAACCTCAACAACATCCACTGAATCAGCTTCCGAAACTTGACTAAAACTTATATTTAGTCTGAGATTTTTTTTCAATGCAGAAGTGTCCTCTAAGTTTCTTCTGCTTCTTTACACTCTTTCTGTAGTCCGGAAGAACGCTGTAACACGTCTCATTTTTATCATTTGTCTACCGAGACTGCATCTTCGGGAGAGTGACAAACCCTAAACTACAACACCTCTGGTTAAACAACCCCACTCATACCCAGACCCCAAAAAACTGACTAAACACACTCAAAGCACCATGTAAGATCAATCTCCTCAGATTTAGTGCTCCCTAGCAACTGTGACTGCAAGAAAGAAAAAGATAAAGGACAGAAGGAGGAGCATGTGTTGATGTGTCCTAACATTAAGCTTGTAAACACTGTGAATCCAATGTGCATACAGAAGTTAAACCTCGACAAATTGAGAGCAATCTTCCAAAATCTCTGCCATAGTTAGCCTACATAGCAATGGCAGGGCAATTTCGAGCGTTGAGGTTAAACCTAGTCATGATAGTGACAAAAATTGATATACTCTCTTTGGGGACAGAAACTTAGAGAGCACATGAAAAGTTTGCCTAACATTCTCCCTTTTCGAGACAATTTGATCGTTCTGCTCCCGAGAGCAGCAATAATTCAGGAAATTCTGATGCTAAACCCTCTGTCATTCAACCCTCAACCCTCAACCGAAATCCAAAGAAAGGCCCACTCAAAGGGCCTCGTTCTATACCCCTTGAGGCACCTGAAAGATACAGAAGGAGATTACTCTCCGAAGTTCCATCAGGAATGATCTCATCAGCAATTCATTCCATATAGCCCTTTGCCCATACAAGACAACAGGAGATTCTCCGTCCATCTTACAGTCTATGGCCTTCCTTACAATCCCGACCTAAGGAACCCCGTAAATTGGTTGCTCACGTTTATGAAAATCCTAACACGGGATGCAGTTGCGCCTATTCGTTCCTGAATGAAACCAACTCCAGAAGCAAGGCATAACACGAGTGAATTGTTGCAGAGGCTTACTTGGATGCGGTGGAGTCGGAGGTGCCAATATGGCGAAGGGAGAGGAGAATCCACTGTGAGTAGCAACAACGTCGTGAGCGAGTGAGGCTTGCTTGCTTGCTCGCTCCTCTGATGAAATTCGTGCGCCTGTTGTTGCGTGCCTCCGCAATCCAATTCCTGTAATAAGTTCCTCGAGTCTTCTCAAAGTCTTCGCCGTGTGTTTCCCCTAGTTTTCAGGGAACCCCTTAAACCCTAAACCCCCCAATCCCAATGCTTTGGGCGTCCAACTGCCCACATAAGCTTGCGAGCTTTACCATAAAGCTTAAGGTAGATGGGTCTTAAATGGTCACTTTTCCCAGCTAGCCCACTTGTTCTAGGACATGAAACAAAAGTGAGATTTGCACAAGATGCTTACCATATCCAAATCGAGGCCATAGCCGCTTTCCTCATTGTTTTTGGAGCTCATATGAATATGCTATCCATTATTATCAAAGTAAATATTTGTGTGCTTGTTAAATGGTCGTACAAGTCTCCTCCCCCCAATTATGTTGACTATTTAGTCTAAAATGGTTATCGTATTTTGAGAATGTAATTCAATATTTATTCAACACTTGTCTTTTTGGTATCCGTTCTTAGAGTCACACCTAATCACATATCACTCAAATTTGTAGTTGTTTGATCAAGAATTGAAGCTAAGGGTTGGTTCACAAGGGCTCCCAAGTCCCAGGTCCCGAGTCCCAAGTCCCACTCGTGTTAGCAAGTCCCAACATGGAGACAAAAGTCCCAACTTTTGAGCCTCAAAAAATCATTAAAGTATGGTTAATTAACATTGAAATCATATCTTGAAAAAAATTATGCAAAATTTTATAATTGTGTTCATAGTTGAGTTTGGTTATTTGCTTGACTCAAATTTGTACACAAGTCCCAAGCCTCACCTCCAAAAAGTGTTGCCATGTAGGCATCCATGTCATACTTGGGACTCAGGACTTGGGACCCCAAGTGCAGTGATAAGTCCCAACTTCCATGCCCTCAACAACTAAGATTACATGGATTGACCTAGAGTGACTGGGAACTTAGGACTTGGCACCCCGTGTGAATTGGCCCTAAGATGGCTTACCCTCATGTAACCTCTTGTGGGCACTTTCAACTCTGCATACATTTCACGATACATTTCTAGTTGTTGAAGTGACTCAAAATGTAAGAATCGCTAAGGTTGTCATCTCAAAATTTATAAAGAAAGTTTCATAAGTTATAAAAGACTAAGTTGAAGGATTTACTCTCTTCTCAAATGATTACATATGTCCTTCTAATTATGTTAGTTGATCAACATAGTCCAATCTCAATGTTTGTATCACTTTCATATTATCAACAAATACATGCTATATTGATAATCGTGCACATTGCATAGATGCTTATGTTACTTTGATAAGTTCATCAACTTGGGGCAACGCAAAACCAATCCAAAGATGTCACTATCATACTTATATTTTCTTGCATATTCTTTAATTTGTAAACATCCTTTTGTTTGATTAGACCTTTGATGTGTTGAAACACCTCGGTGGTGATTCTAAGCAACATGATACAATGAGTGATACATGCCAAAACACTACATATAAGGTTTTGATTGTGGGTATCTATAAATAAAAAGATGAAAGTGTTTGATAATAAATTTATGTGACATCAAGGCTCTAAAAACACCCATTTATATGCACACATAGGTGGAGAGATTCTAAAACTACACATAATGGGTACAAATAATGGCACAACATACCAAATGTTGCATAGAATCTTACCTTACATTCCCTCATGTGCTTGGTCATATTTGCACCCCAATTTAAACTCACTTCTTTTAATAAGGAATGTCGTTAGTAGAACAAAGTTACTTCAAGAAAGGTTAGTTTCTCAAAGCATAACTAATGACTAAGCGTCAATGCTCCCTCTACTAAAAATCAAGGCTAGGATTACTAACAAGTTTAGAGTTAAAGTTATTGCACAGTTAGGTTGGCTCAATGCCTTTATGTAACTATTGACACTCGTATGCAATTGGAACGTCCTTGAATGCAAATTGTGATACGGAATCAATCTGATTACAACATTCGTCTCAGTTTTGAAGTGTACACGTATGAAACAAAACCATTATAAGTCATCCACAAGTTTCAATTCAAGAATTGAACACATAATCGTGCATGGACAAATCACTTAAAGATTGCACAAATACAATTTAAATATAACTTTCATATTGAATTCATGTTTAGGACAATTCATAGAACATAATAGATTCCGTTCTTGTCTATTGCTATACAAAATAAGCTCGGTGTTCTTCCGTTGCTTCCATTCCCTTGCCCGAGCTACTTAGCAAAGTTTACATGGGACTCACTTTATTATGATGTGCTATAGGTACAATGTATAAGGTACAAGGTACAAATGACTAATCGAAATATGGTACATAATGTCACAATGGTAATTTTTCGGATGACACTTCTTATGAATAAGTGAACAAACATTGTCATGGATGATGGATGAGTTCATCCAATGGCCAAAACCCTACCTTCTCTTGTCAACAGCTTGTGATGAAATATTGTCATGGATGATTGAATTTTGGATGAAAACCCATTTGGTAAGTGACAGTAATTGCAACACTGTAAATCTATAATCCCCCAAAAGATTCACAAGGAATGAGAAATAATGTTGGGTTAACATTTAGTGTTGGTGGACACTAGACCGCGGTTTACAATTAGTATTGAGCATGGCAATTAGAATTGGTGACACCAAATATCACATTTAGTGTTGTAAGTTTCACCATGCAATGGAAATCACAAGGGCTAAAGGGAGAACCCTAAACCAATAGGGATGCTACAACTTGCCTTAAGGCATGGCCCTATAAAGGGAAGAGTCCGAGTGAGCATCAAGTCAACATGTGAGCCATTAGTGACCTTAGGGCGTCCCCAGCAGCCTCGCCATGGGGCATGCCAACGCCAAAAATGGGGCATCCCGGGTTCTTAGGTGGCGGTACCGGCATAAATTGAGCCCCACCAATGTCCGGTCCGGCATAATTTAGAACCGGCCCGGGTATAGTAAAGGCCTTCCAACGCCATAAATGGTTCATATGGCGACCCTCCTCCGGCCCGCCAAGAGATTACTTTAATATCAGATACTCCGATATCCTACTTTATCCCATGTCAGATAATAGGTGTCGTTGTCTTATTGATTGCTTCCTAATTATACCGGGGGTATGCCTAGGCTTTGGTGGGCTCTGACTCAAGATGAGCTGCCCCGCCCAAGATAGAGGGCTCCCCAAACACCCTAAACACCATATAATACATTATTTTTGGCGGGCTGCTTACTATCTCTCCTGGGCTGCCCTTAGTGTCCGGGAAGGCTAGGTATAGACGCACCAAGGGTGCACTAAAAATGACTAAATCCCATATGCCATGCATAACATGTGTATGGGTGACCCCGCCATCATCCAAGCAATGACAAGTTCTCGAGTCTCTCCATCATTCTCGGCCACTAGATGCACATTGGCGATCGACGGTCACTCATCGCCATAGTCCGGATCATTGTCCTCCGCAATCTCTCTTCGACTTCTCAAAGTATCGAGTTGTAGTTGGGTCTCCGTGTTATGAGGTAGAGGGTGCTTGAACCAACACTCTAAGCTATTGCACATACATATGGCTTTGTGGTTGATTTAAAAATATATGTATTCATATTAGCCTTTGGGCATAGGCATAAAGAAAGAAACCATATTTCTAGTCTCAATTGAATAGTTGATGAATGTGCAAAGTCAAAATCACTGCACTAAATAGGATATTTAGTGTTTGATTGTTTTAATGTTGTTACCACCCTACCTTGCTCAACACTCATTTTCAATTCCTTGACAATGAGTGTAAGAATATGTGCTAGAAGATATGTTGGAATACTCCTTTTATCATTGTTATTCTCTTTTCATATCCTTACAAACACTAAATTCAAACATGTAACTTCCACATATTACCATAGTTGATATTTAGTATTTGAGTTTGCATTTAATGTGACTTACTTTCGTAGTGTTATTGACATTTAGTGTATGCGTTCTTATTTAGTGTATCAAACACTAAATATCATATTTAGTGTAGCTTTCTTAAAGCAAACCATAGGTCCCGTGTATGACGACCTTGCATATGATGAGGACCCCCACCGTCATTGCCTATAATCAACACAACACGGTTGGGTATTAGACTCAAGGAAGATCAAAGTCCAAGTGGCAATGGTGTGCAAAACCACATGGCTTCCTCCACGTTCCCACTGGTTGGCTTACAAAACCGTCACCTGGCATCCTGGGTACCGATCCCTTTGCATCCTGGGTAATGATCCCCTTGCATCCTGGGTATTGACGTCTTTTGTGCTTTGTGTGCCTACCTCCTTGGCTTTCTAGTACAATGGCTAGACACCCCCCCCCCCTGGCGCGCGGTGGTGTGTACAGAATGACTAGATCATGCATTGACAAGCCACTTTAAACCCACCCTGAATCAGCCTGGGATATATAGGAGTGGAGCCCATTACCTACCCTACATGGAGGTAGTGGAGGCCGCGATGAGGTGGCACCACTAATGGCACCTAAAACCGTCACTTTGTGGGCTCAGACACTCCTGCACCATGGGGAATTGTTCAAGATACCTAGTAGAGTACTGGCAATTGGGAGGTGTTTATAAGTGTTGATTTTGGGTGGGGTGTTGGTTTTGGTACCCTCTACCTTATAGCATGCCTCCAACTATGTACGCATGCATGACCAACAAACCAAATGACGGTAGAAATGTGGGGACTTGGCTCTACCATTGATTTTTCACTCGAGTCGACACAAGCTCATTCCAAAAACAAAAGGCAACGTATTTATTAATCTCGACGTTAATCTCTAACATGTTTCTTAGCCCACATTACCAAGAAGAAGTTGGGTGGTGTTATGATACATACTAACTTCACTTCGATATTGACGAAACAAGGTGGAGTTTACACATGTGATTAAGGGTTTGCCCACTTTGGTACCTTTACCTACTTAGCACTAGCTTAACTACCTACCAAGAATGGCGCGATCACTTATAATATACACAACCTTTGAATATGGGCAATACATATTAAACTCCACACTACACTAAATAGGTAGATTAGTGTTGGAAACACTAATAGTCGACGAAAACGCTAAATGTAAATTGTCTCTATAGTGTTAGAACACTAAATGTCAACTCTAACACTATTTGTACCAAGTAGTAACTTTAAATATTTACATGAGCGCATTTAGTGTTAGATGATATTTTGTAAATCTTGGAATGAAGAATTGAAGGAAGAAGAATATGAGAACCTCGTAAAAGGTATAATTTGTTCAAACCCTATTCAAACACTAATTGTAATATCAGTTGAAAATTAGTGTTTTAGGTAACTATTGCATCTAACACTAATCTTCATCTAACACTAATCTACCTATTTAGTGTAGCTAGCTAGCCACATGAGACACGTGACCATACAAAGGAAGCCACCCGTGTACTATTGTCCCTCCAATGAATGTTGCACTTGCTCCCATGGGCATTGAGCCCATACGGACACCGACTCCTCACAATATGACTTGCCCACCGCCTATCATTTTGCATTGCATTTAATACGACTTCAAGAAGAAGAACCACCACCGACTACAAAATACTATCAATATTCATTATCTTGGCTCATCAATCGATCGATAGGGATGTGTAGTTCCTCCATTCCATAGTTCGCTATGAGTGTATATTGATCATTTTGAATTTATTGTAGGCTACTTCACGAGCCGTAAAGATTGCTTGTATTTATGATCCCATGAGATGTGGACACTAAAACCATTGTCCTACTTACATGCAACATTCACTTTGGAGGCGATTTTGCACTTGTAGATGAATGTATGGCTTTTAAAAAGGCTATGAATCGACCTCAAGGGCGGCACGGCCTAAGGTTTGGTGCCACAAGGTCCTAAGGTACTGAAGTTTTAGAGTAACACCTTCCTTTTTGACGACACCTACTTTCATCCTTAAGTTGTCAACAAGGGAGTGCAACTGTGTGGTGTGATTGAACAAGTCATTGTTAAAAACGATTAATCATATGCGTTATTGAATACAAAATTGCACCACTGTGGCAATTCACAATTGTGATGTAAGAAAGGTGCAAGAACGCTTTCAAAAGAGCACCAAATTTGGCTAACCACAATGGCTAGGGTAGTTGGGGATCTGTATGCTAAACGAGGCAATGTAAGAAATGATCCACAAAAGGGGACAACACCTTCACCCACATTGAGGCTAATTATGTGGTGATTCTCACCTAGCAATCCAACATCAATAAGACCCCCCCCCCCGTGGAGAGTTAAAGGCCCTTTCCTAAGACAACTTTGTGAGTTTATGTAGGTTGCATATCACTTATTTATTTATCTATATGTAGATTTTGTATAGACATGCTAATATTTGGATTTTTTTGAAAAATTTCCAAGCTATTTATCCTGCATAATCCAAGAAAATTTGCTTAAAGTGTCGCTTTAAGACCTCCATACCTTATGTTTGCTTTCAAAATGTTCATTTTAAAGAAGTAACACAATGATCACAAAATTGGGTAGGTAGAGGCAATGATGTGCCACGATGTGCCACTAAGCTATATGTAATTATCATTTGTTGTTGGTGATATGGGTCCACTTACATGTTGTGAGGTGACTTTTTAGAACCACCGATATATGAAGGTTGTCAAGATGCGGCTTCCGATTCAATAAGGGGAGGGAGAGGATGGAGTTGGGCATTGCAACATACACATGTGACAAATTATTGACCCTCGAGAGACTACCGTAGTTCTCTAGCAACTTGGGCATAAAATATTTAATTTTGAAGGTGTTTAAATTTATGGGTAATTTAATTTATCTTTGAGTGTCCCCAAAAAAAGAAATAACATTCAAAGAGTGCCTAAAATCATAATAATGCAAGTGACATAGTCTCTCACAAAGACCACTATGCATAACTCTCACACAAAGCAAAACCTTAACACACAAGTAAAAGACAAACTTCAGAGTAAGGAATGTTGGTTAAGGGAAGTGTTTAGGTTAATCGTAGTCGCCATAGATGAAATTTAGAAAATCATCCATGTATTATAGGAAGGACTTGGATGAATTTCTAACTTATTTGATTTGTTTTCTTTCTAATCTGCCCAATTTTCTAATATTGTTTGTTGGGATGCCCAACTTACTTTCACACTTTAATTAATCATTAGGCAGAATGATGCCCAAGTTGGTAGAGAACTATGGTAGGTCCAACCACTTTAAATACTACGTACTAGACAATGAAACATCTTAAACTTTGCAAGCAACACAAAGCTTCACCCCACAAAGAATGTGCAATGACTCAAAATTGTCACATGTTTAAGTCCACCATGCCCTATTCCTCAGGCGTGTCTTGGGATTTATCTTGCCAACATCAAAGTTATGTCGGGTCAAAATGTTTTTTTAACCCAAAACATAATGACAAAATGTTTTACTTTTAAAAGAAAAACCTTACTTGTTATTTTCACTTGCAACTGGATATCAAGACACAACTTCGGACATTCAGGTATTGTAAACATTGTAGTTTGATAGGGCCCTCACACAAATGAGAGTCTCAATAGGTCATCTTTGTTGTTGCCCACCCTACCTAATAAGGAACTACTATAAGAATATGAATTGATGTCATCACTTTTATAACATGTATCTTGAACACAAGTTATATCATTATTCAGTTGTATGGTTGTGTTCATTCCATATTTAGCACATGGCATGGGTCTCCACTATCTTACCTTCATGAGAAGAAACCTAGAAAATAAGAATAAATTGATGTTGGTACAAATAATGAATAGTGTTGGTTTGAATAGTAAGCGTATTGTGAATAGTGTTAGTATATTCAGTGATAGTGCTACTATCAATAATAATTTCATGGAATAATATTGTGATGAACAACAATTCTTGCAAATATTCATGTAATGAAAATTAATTCATGCGCGTAGTGCCGTGAGTATAATGTAGAGGGCTCCCTATTTCATCTTTACAAGTGTTGGAATGTAATTTCCACGTGGGACACAAGTGGGTTGTGGCAAATGTGAGCAAGACATGTGGCAAATTTCGAGGGGAAAATTAAAATTTTGTGTTGGAATGGAGAGCCCTCTACGGTAACTTCACCCAAATTCCCAAGTTCAACATGAATGTATGAATAATAAACGAATATCCCCATTTTGTTCGAGGGACCCACATAATGTAATTGATATATTCCAGGGTCATGGAACTGACCCACGAAGCCGAATAATGTTATGGTATAGGTAGTTGTTTGTGGTCATGATGGTATTTATGTCATATTTTAGCTCGTGCTTGCCTTTGACAATCACTTTACATGTATCGTGCAATAAGTAGAGAGACACCCGTTTCAATCATGTCCCACAACTTGCTTTTCATCCCCTTGCTTTATAGAAGTATTTGAAATTCTTGTGTTCACACATACGTATTGCCCAACTTTGTACTCGTTACAATCTACATGGCATGTTCCTATCTTCGTATTGTAGTATCGTGTCTATAAAGTCGGTTGTTTTCACACTTTCACCCCTACCGGTCCAATGGGTTAGGCTCGTATGAAAGATGTGTTTTTAAAAGTACAACTTGAAGACCTAATTTGGATTTGATTTGAATAAGACAATGTTTAGTTACAAAGGATAGGTTCTAGACTATTTCCATATGGGTGAAACAAACAACATTGTCACTAATTCTCACCAAATCCAATATAAGCATATTCTTCCATAAAAATTCAACCATGATTTCATTATATGTGAACTACCCATTGTAGCATATGGTTGGGCTCGCGTGAAGGAGAATATAATTCCATCATAAATCCATGATATGCTTTTGGTGTTAGGCCATCCGATTTTGGGACCACATGACAATTTCACGTGCCTAATTAGATGCGCAAGATTGTTGTTCAACTACTTTTGTTTTTCTTGGGTTCGAGACTTGATTCATTAACACAAGTACCATGCTCTCTCTCATGCCGATTATATATGAAAAAAAAATCTCTATGGTTTTGTGTGCTTAGATTTTTTGTTGGTTTGCTACGCACTTTCATTTCATGAGCTAATATAAATAAGGTGCATATGACTTTATGCCATCTATGCTCGCTTAAGAAAAGGAACAAGACAAAAGGGATCAACATGAAGGCCATTGCACACACAAGCCAAGGGTTGTGACCATGTAATTGTGAGGGCCCTTGATTCTCATCCAAACGTTGTATCAGTTGTCTAAGGCCCTTGACTATGACATGATTTGCTTGATGCAAATTACGGCAAACCATGAAACACTATCCACAGTGTACCATGTAGGAATCCATGTAGATTTTTCACCCATGCTAATTTCTTTGAACCCTTAGGGCAAAGCCACTCACCCTACATCTGCATCTGCAAATGCACTTTCACATCCACAATGCAGATTCAGATGGAACGAAGTGGCCCACTCACCACTACATAATATAAAATTGGATGAGATTGTTTGCATGAACTGTTTGAGCTCCCTACATATGGTCGAGATATGCAGGGAATCTTCTATCATATAGGACAATAAACGTTATTGCAACTTTTCAAAAGAGATGAGTCAATAGTTCAGCTTCCTAGCAAATGATACTTAAATTTGCATGAACCAGATGAGTTTGAGAAATAACCGGTTGAGGTTTGGGTCTTCATAAAAAATACTAGTTACAGATGAACTGGATGTGTTTGAGAAATAAGCGGTCAAGGTTTGAGACTTCAAAAAATTAACCATCACAAACGAATTGGACGAGTTTGAGAAATAACCGTTTGAAGTTCATGACTTAAAAATTTTACCAATCGTTTTAGAGGAAATTTAAAAGTTAGTGAAGAGAACAATGCAGGATGAGTGGTAGTTTTGCATGGGTTTGCATATGCATCCTGGACGGAGGCCACTTTTCATTCTTGGGCTTGCTCTTAGGCCTTCACCTTCTAGTGTGAAGTGAACTTGGACGGTCTTGGCCTTTTCGACCAATACGAGATCTTCAAATGCAATGGTTACACGGGCCTTCATGCCCACTTTACACACGAGACTGAGAGCCCGTGACCAATACACCTCAAGCACTCTCATTGGTGGAAAAGGCAGAGCCGGTCCAAGTTCGCTTCACACTACGCTTGTGGGACCAACAAAGTGACTGGAATGCAAGACGGATGTAAAGTCTACATGGAGTCCTACATAACATCAAATGGATCATGTTTCATGATCACTTGGATTATTTTCTGAAACCACCTCTTGGAGATAGGCCTAACATAAAACCAGGAGACCATGGCACTCCAAACACTCGCAACCGTCGATTTATTCTATTATATCATGTGTGTAAACCCACATGAAAACAAATTCATTGAAGTAGCATTTGGTTGAGGACCCGGTCACATATAACTTCACAGAACACTTGAGGATCCGTGACCACACTACATGATGGTGGAGGTGTGTTGGGACGGCCTTTGGACACTTTTCTTTTGGGCTCTCACAATTTCATGGTCACGGCTCTTGGCTCGCGTGTGAAGTGCCCCTTTACAAGCTGCTTTCTTTTCCAAACTGCTACCTAATAAAGAAAGAATAAATATGAAATGTTGGAAAGTGTCCAACAAGCCTATAAATTTAAGGAGGATATGAAATTATTTTGGGTCCCCTCCCCCCCCCACCCCACTTCCTCTTCTCTCTTCTCTCTTCTCTCTTCTCTGTCTCTCTCCCTCTCTCCTCCGAACCCTGCGACTCAACTTGCTTGGAGGCCTTGAATGGATCCACTTCCTCCTCATGGATCTCGCCAGGCGATCATCATCAATGCTGCGACCTCCTCGATGATCGCCCCATGACTTGCATCCGCAATAACAACCGACAACGCCGTCGGAAGATTGGCGGGAGCTCCCACGCTGGCTGCGTGAATTGGTGTGGCAGGATGGAGCGGAAGAGTTTGGATTTTGATTCGGTTTGTTGCAGCGGAGGGGGGAGCGAGGTGGCGCCGGACAGGATGGGGTTGGGGCTGTGACCCTAGGGTTTCAATCCTCGCGGGGAGCGAAGGGATGGATTGGAGCGCGTGTAGCTCGTCAGGCAGGATGCTGGAGCTCAGATCTACGGCGGGGGAGGGGAGAGGGAGAGGGGGAGGGAGAGGGAGAGGGGGAGGGAGAGGGGGGAGGAGTGGAGGGGGACCTGGAGGGAGGTTGCGGGGGTTGTGCATTTTAGGGTTTGTTGTTCTGGTGGAGGTTCTGGTGGCGGTGAGAGGGGAGAGATTGGACTATGTGGATTTTGCGGAGGAAAGGAACCGGGAAGCGGAGTTGAATGCCACCAGATTCAATGCCACGGCATCCGCACCGCCTCCGAATTGGAGGGAGGGGGGCAGTATTGCAGAGGCGTTTGATAAGATGTTGGACAAGGAGTTTCCGGACAAGGAGGATCCGCAGGAAGGTGGGTTGCCGTATGTTGGTAACTGACAATGAATACTATGTAGAAGAAAAATGGCATTGTTAAAAGGCCCCTTCAAGAGGTTTGGGAGAGGGCTCTATCCGCTGTGGAGTGTGATAATTCGCTTACTGTAGTTTGCAAATGGAGATCATTAGTTGCTGGGAGATCGACACATACTTAAATTGCACGAATCAGTGTTTCTTGTTGACACCCGGAAGGCTGTTTGGAGTCTGGAGGAGGAACTTTCCTAGTCAACAATATGCGATTTGATGTTTGTGTAGCAATATGGGAAAGTATGTTCATCTTTTTAATGGTGCAGAATCTTAAGTTATGAATCGGTGGGAGCTCCACACATACTTCAATTGCAAGAACCGGTGTTCTCTTTTGACACCTTGAAGGCTGTTGGGAGTCTGGAGCAATAGCTTTCCTGGTCAATAATACGCTATTTGATGATTGTGTAGCAATATGGGAAATGCAGAGTCCTAGGGAATTGGTTTGGTGTCTTGGAGTCGTCATTTTACTTCCCAAATTTTGGCCTTAATAAAGAAAAGTATGTATATCTTCGAAATGGAGCACAATTTTAAGGCATTAATTGGTGGGAGCTCAACACATACTTAAATTGCATGAATCCGTGTTTCTTGAGACCACGAAGGCTGTTTGGAGTCTGGAGGAAAAGCCTCCCTGGTAAATATTTGTGATTTGACGTGTGTATAGCAATACGAGAAATGTTTCTTCATCTGTAACTGGTGCACAATCTTAAGGCATAATAATTGCAAGAGCATTTGGAATTGTGGTTAGTCAGCTATATATCACCATATGATGATCATACTGATTTTTTCCCACTTATTGCGGGTCATGATTTCATCATAGCAAGACTGCAGGGAATCGTCAAATCTGATACTTCTTAGTGAGTCACAGCTGGTACATAGTAAATTGTATGTATTCCTTGTGGGAAATCACTCCATTTTGTTCATCTATGCAGCAAATGAGGGATTGGTTGGCAGCAGCTTCAATAACAGTGTCAACGATCAGCAGGTACATTTCTATTAGTTGTGCGCGTTGCCTCAATCTGATAGGGGAAAGGAGATCTCTGTGAGGATGGTCACCAAGTGCTTCGTGTGTTCTGTGGGAGGCTTATGAGAGAGATCTTGGAGGTCCTAGACCTGACTGCATTTGTGATTGTATTCACTGTGACGGATTCTTCTACATACTACAAAATCTGGATAAGGAGCTACTTATCGTTGCCTTTTCCTTCATGCAGGCTGTGTTAGAGACAGTAGCCAGAGTTACACATGACAAGCCCAAGAAAAATGACACCCAAGAAGTCAAGTATGTTTCATTGGCTGTTTTAATGTTATTATTGTTGTCAAAATACAGTGAGCTTCTGATTCCATGTTTTTATGCTCACGACTAGTTGAATTTGCAGGGACCTGATTGTATTTCTACACGCACCTTGTGGTACCTTGTTTTCTCAAAATGAAAGGCATTCTAGTGAACACACCAGTTATTAATATGAGGAGACTTATGGGTGTATTCTCCTGGCAGTGGAACAGCAAAATCTTTTCAACTTCAGGATCTTATCAATATTGACTCTGAATCTGGTGCTGACGAGACACCTCGCTTGATAGATAAGAAGGTCAGTTATTGGGGTGACCGCTGGGATGGTTTAAGTTACTGGATTTTGGTTATCAGTATTGGTTATCTTGGATGTCTAAGATCGCAAACATGCCTGTTTCTGTAACTGAGTACTGTATACTTCCTCACTCCTTCTCGGTCCTCACCTAGTTTAAGAAATGGGTAGTTGTTTTTCCAGTTTCTGTAACTGGTCTGGTCTGTTTTTTTGATGTATTGCTCAAGAGGTGTGCCGGCCAAATAATTATATTGTATTCTAGTTTTTACCTTTTGATTCCATAATCCAGATACGGACCTAGGTTACTGATGGTGCCCCCAAACGTTCATATTTTTCTTGATTGAACCTAGGTGGTTCTTAGTAAAGTAGTAGACTCATTTCCGCAATCTGTTTCTATATCATAACATCTTGTGAAGACAACTCTGAGGATTGAATATCAACCCCCCTATAATATATATTTTTTGGAAGATACTGCATTGGGTTTGACATGTTCTACTCGACCTCTTCTCTGCTTAAAATCATAACCTACGAACTACGATGACCTTCTTGTTTTTCTCGGCTGCAATTTGCTTGAGTTGTACAACAGACTATTCTCCTCGTTTTTGTAGTGTCTTACTTTCACTAAACCTCCTGACAATCTGGGCTTTGTTTCAGTGGCAAGTCCTTAGAATATCTTGAATGAAGAAGTTTTTAGCTTTTCAGCATACCCATCACTCCTTCCACTTTGTGCACCAGAAAATGCCTACTGTTTGCCTTTAAATGTGAGGTTCCATTAAATTTTATTCTAATGTTTTGATTCCTCAATTATTGAATTCAAAAGAACCAACTTGGGCAGTTTGCTGAAACATGCTGATACTTTGCGCAAGGTATAATCTACTGATGGAGGAGAATATGTGAGCAGGATAATGTGTTTGTGATTTCAAATCCACGGGAAGGTTCAATGGTTCTTCAACAAGATGTTAGGTATCCCCTTCATGAAGACTTGTATATCTTTAATGTACTGTTTTAGAGGGGTAAACAGTGGACTGTAACCTCAAAACCTTCATTAAATTTTTGAGTTATCTGCAATTTTGAAAACCATGTTCCTGATCAGGATTTATATTCTGCAGATTCATCTCAGACCTGGTCATAGTTATTGTATCAGCAGCAGGTGGTGGCATTCTCTTTGCTTGTCTTGGCCAACCAGTAAGTCTAATCATAAGACTCTCTGGCAATATTCAGGGACAATCACTTTCTTGCAATGGATTTTTGCTCTAGGATACCGATCTTTCTGTGTCCCAATTTACTAGCAATTTGTTTTTAAAGAGGTCTACTTGCAGACACAAATGCCCCTATCTTGAACCTAAAATGTAGTATATTTGGGATTGTCCTTCTTTGTATGCAGGTAATCACAGGTTATCTTCTGGCTGGGTCTGCAATAGGTCCTGGTGGGCTGAGCGTTGTTAGTGAACTCGTGCAGGTATGCCTCCTTACTGTACTAGTTTCACCCTGAGGAGGTGACTTTGACTGAGTTGTAGAAAAGAAAAGCATCCTTGAGTTGCTGTTCTGCAGGAAGACAGATGTTAGTTGTCACCTGTGTCAGTATTAGATCTTTGCTTGCTTTCCTGTATCTTGGGGGGAACAGGTTGAAGATCTGCACTCTTTACTTTTTCGAGATAGGAATGCTGCTCCCTAATGCCTTCTTTTACATTTCCTTTCATTTTAGGTTTGTTAATTCAAACTTGTTATTGAGGCAGGTGGAGACTGTGGCACAATTCGGTGTAGTATTTCTCCTGTTTGCATTGGGCCTTGAGTTCTCAACGACAAAGGTAGATCTTATTCACATTTCTCTTATTTATGATGTCAATATGACTCTGTTTGAATAGGTGAAAAGATGCATGGATCTGTATGTATAGCCTGGTCAAGCATTTCCTTCCAGTGGAGCATGTTTCCCATGCATTTCGCAATTTCTTATCTTGTTGTTCTGACTTGGCTCTGAGCAGTTGCGGGTGGTGAGAGCAGTTGCCATTTTTGGAGGTTTCTTACAGATAGCACTCTTCATGTGCCTTTGTGCATTGACTGCTGTGGTAAGCTTCCCATTACATGAAATCCTTTTTAGGATATTCTTGATCCTGAAATATAGGTAAGGTGTTAGAATCACTTCTTGCCTGGCTTCCGTACTTAGTGCTGGAAATGCTGTGTTAAGATTAATATTCCCTATTTTCCAAGGCTGACAGTATTCTCTGTCTGATTCATTCAATTTTGTTGATTTTGTTCCTACCTGTGAAAGTCTAATTACTTGTGTGTTGCTGTCCTTTATGTATCTTGTGTAGCTGTGTGGTGCAAGGTCTTCAGAGGGTATATTTGTTGGTGCGTTTTTATCCATGTCTTCAACTGCTGTGGTGAGTTTTCTCTATATCTTATCATTCACATTATGTTGCTCCATCACAGTACGCCCATGTCCAGAACACAAGGGGTCTTAATTAATCCTTTCTTGAATAATCTAAGTATGGATAAGAATGGGCTTAATTGTGTTGTATACTCCAGAATGTTTTAGCAAAGGGTTTCGTATCTTCAAAATATCAAAGAGTTTTGTAAGAATTCTAGATGAACCACAAAGTCAACGTTGGAATAGTAGAAAGTTTATCATTTTTGAGAAAGTTGTTGACAATCACAAATAGCTCACATCTGTACAATCCATATATCATTCAACCATATATGATCAATCTATGCAGTAGTTTATTTCGAATTTTTATAATGTCAACATAAATCTTGGGGGACTTTTTCCAGGTATTGAAATTCTTGATGGATCGCAAAAGCACAAATTCCCTCCATGGTCAGGTCACTATTGGAACTCTTATACTCCAGGTAAAGATTTTGTGAGGTTGATTTTGGAGTTTGAACTTTGCATTATGTACTCATTTGATAGAGATATCAATTGTAGATAGTGTTGCATGAAAATGACATAGGTTTGGAACTGTGTTATCAGGACTGTGCTGTTGGGTTACTATTTGCACTCCTTCCTGTACTTGGTGGAGGTGGTGGTGTAATGTCAGGCCTTGTGTCAATGTCTCGCTCGTGAGTTTCCTGAACATGTACTGAGGCTTGATGTTACAATTAACTATCTGATGCAATTTGAATATCAGTTATGATGTATTATGGGTACATTTTGTTCAATTGCTGCTGGATATCATGATGTTCTAACATATATTTGTTAAATGAAACACAACAGGCATGGTGGTGGCATTTGATGTACTAACTTTTGGTGCATTTGTCAGATTGTTTGTGCTTGCATCATTTCTCGCGATGGCTGCTCTAATGGCACGTTCTGTTGTACCGCGATTCTTGAAGCTTATGATGCATCTTTCAAGCCAGGTAGCAAACGATTCAACTGCATTGTATGATTCTGGTTGAGAAGTATTGCCCTGGAATTTGCAAATTTTAATTGATTTAAGAGAACCTATGAATTTCCAAAAGTGCTCTTTATGTTTGATTTTGAAGTACTCTTGGATCATCTGAATTATATGCATCACGAAGAAATTGATGCTGATGCTCTTCTTGTTTTATTTGTGTACCTCTGATTCATGTGAATGTAGCATGTCTTAAATAAGCAATATTGGTGATTGTGCAGACAAATGAGCTGTATCAGCTAACTGCTGTTGCATTCTGCTTGCTAGTGGCTTGGGTACATGTCTTATTTAATCCACTCTTTTTTCTTTCTTCGCATCTCATTTTAGGTTTGCACCTGGGCTTTCATTGGACAAGTTTTTTTGGGTTGTTGCTTTTTGCCACAAGAACTTTCCTCGTTTTACTAAACAGGCTTTCTTCATTATTTATGTATACTTGGAATGATCATTCCAATTGTCTACATGCAGATAAGTGACAAGCTGGGACTAAGTTTAGAGCTAGGTGCTTTTGTGGCTGGTGTAATGATATCAACCACTGACCTGGCAGAGCACACACTTGAGCAGGTGTGTCTCCAAAACCACAGGTAGTATATGGTTTGCATTGTGGAAGTGCTTAATTTGGTCTGTTATTTGACATTTAGCATGGTACATCTAAATGTCATGTTCATTATGGATGAAATTTGTTCTTACTTTTTGATTCCTGCAAATTAATCTAACCTTGGTGCATATTGAAGGTGGAGCCAATCCGGAATCTTTTTGCATCCCTGTTCTTGGCGAGTATTGGCATGCTCATAAATGTACAGTTTTTGTGGGCGCACATGGACATTCTGCTTGCATCACTGATTCTTGTGATTACCTCAAAGACCATAGTGGTGGCTGTGGTGGTTAAAGCTTTTGGTTACAGCAGCAAAAACGCTTTTCTTGTGAGCACTCTTCTCTGTGTCATAGGGTCAAGCTGGTACTACTTAAACACTCGGGGTGCATTTTTAAGGAATTTGTAGGAACTCTCAGGAAGTCTTGGACTAAGGTTCCCCTTGGTGTATGTTATTGATATCATTTTGAGTACAAGAGGAATGTAATATAGTCATGTGACAAAGATGATTATATATAATGTGGTATGTTTAAATAATTTATTCTATAAATATGTTTGCTCTGATTGCAAGAATATATTTTGATAAATGGGACAATTTTAGATTGGTTTCTTTGACAAGCCAATTTGTTTTATTAATTAACTCCAAATTCCTCTGGATGACAGCTTGGGCCTTTAAGGATTAAGAACTTCTTGTAGACCTCACAAACAAGTGGAATATTCAAGAGTTCAGTTTGCTCATGGTATAGTGCCTTTGTTATTAGCTGAAGAATTTGAGGAAACTTTCTTTGGTTATGTTAGTTCCTTCATATTTCTGGTGTATATTATATGAGAAATCTGGAATGCCTGTTGCACAGGTTGGCATGTCACTTGCCCAAATTGGAGAGTTTGCATTTATACTTCTGAGTCGGGCTTCCAACCTGCACCTCATACAGGTACTTTAGACATTTGTCAGCAGTTATGTTTGTGCAACTAATGAAATACATACAGTGACTTTCCCACTTTATAAATCACCACTTTCTACCTTTTCATGTTTGCCTTGCAACGATCATGTTGAGCATAGCATGCATGTTTCTAAAATGTCAGAAAATGCTGCACTTTGTTAGATTTCTAGTTTTTACAAAGAAGTTAAGAACTAGACTGTAGAATCAGTCAAAATGTTTTGTGACCACTGCTTTGTTCGAAAATGGTTCTGACCTGAAGAACAAAAATGGCTGCTGTGTTTCTTTTGTACATCTATTGTCATATTCCAGGGAGGAGTTTTATTATTTTACTTTTGGGTAGACTTCGAGAATGTCCATTATGAGGCAATCAAGTCCTTTTTATTAATGTCTAATGTATGAGGGTTGCACATGTGTTTGTGCAGAAAAAGTTGTACCTGCTACTAGTTGGGACAACAGCTCTCAGTCTGGTAAGTTCTTGTAGGTCTCATTTATATGCACTTGTTAGGGCATGGGCTTGAGAGGTGTTTGTCTTAAAATGGTTCCTTGAAACAGTCAAGGATTTTGTAGCTTAGCTAGTATATAATCTGCTGAAGCTTCTGTGCAATCAGGGCTGAAGGTGAGTGCTGTACTTAGGATATAGTTTCTTTTGGCATATGATTTCTTTTCTGGTTTGGTTGCTTGACCATTTGCCTATATCTGTCTACAGGTCACTACACCACTACTGTTCAGAGCGATTCCTGCACTGCTTCACCTCGGTTCACTCATGGGCTGGTTTCCTCCTGAATCCACCCTGCTCGAGGTGGGTCCGTTGCTTCCCAGTTTTCCCTCACGAACCAAGCAACCCTGATTGAATGTAAGTTTTGTCTACCATAGAGTCTCACAAATCCATCTAATTAGGAGTCTGGTCTTCTAGTCACAAACGTCTGTCACAAATGCATCTAATTAGAATTCTGAGGATATCATTCTGATGACATCCAGCTATTGCCACCCCTCAAACCACTAATAGAAACATCATGCCACTTGGAGGTGGGTATGGCTATCCTGACAAAGGTTGAAGAGTGATAGATCCCCTGGCATGCAGGTGGTTGTACAAGAGAATGGCAGTCCAAGGAAGATCCTTTCGAAATTGCAGGATTGATAAGAGCATTTATTGGTAAAGCCCTTGTCTGCATCTACATTCCAACAACTTAATCCCCTACCATTCCCTTCCCCTTCCTGTAGATCCACTCAACATCATGAAGGACTTATCAAAGCAAGACCAACATTGAGGTACCTCACAAATTTTCTTCAACGATCTGAATGAGCATATGTTGTTGCATCAAAGCTTGGGGAAACTGGCAATGACTTTTGCCCAACATTCTCACCTAGTTGTTGTTGGGGGCCATATTTAAGGGACCACACCTTGTGGAAGTTTAGTGTACTATTATTCTTACCATTTAGCAATGTTCCATCCGCATGGCCAATGGCCTGCTCTTATTGTAGGTGCTGTTCCTCAATCAGAGTGAGGAGCAAGCAAGTTGATCAAGCAATTCTGGCTTCACATTGTTCAATATCACTGTGCATGCTGCTGCTTGTTTCGTGTACCAGTATCCAGATGGGCCCAAGTTACTTTCATTTCAAGTGCACTTTTCTGCAGTTAACATTAGATGGTGTGAAGGCCAATGTAACCGGAGGCAGTTGACCACATAATTGAAAAGAACATGCAACCTATTCCGTCGAGGTTAATAATTGGTGCATTGACTCTTGGGTTGGGCTTGTTGTGAAATCGTTTTTCCATCTTCACACATGAGAAATTCTAGAATTTGAAGGTTCATATGTTAGCAATATTGAAGGCACATTGAAAGTTCATATGTTAGCTGTTCGTATAATTACCACATTTGAAGATTGTCCAAGATTGAGGTCCTTGATTTTACAGTTTAACAACATCATCAAGCTTCCGGTGACAATTTCAAAGGAAAACTCTTTATTCTCAATGACTATTTTTCTGCAATAAGCCTTCTATTTACATGCCTTACAACTTCCACAACGAGAAGTGCAATAACTGAGTGCTAATTGGCTCCAAAAAACAATTTCCAAAAAGACATGTTTATAATAGATTGGACTATGTCCTCAATATGTGATCACCATTCTACACCATTCGAATGTATTGTGGTGAAATTTAATTATCATTTGCAAGTCTTTTATATTATGCTCAATTATAAACGGCATACAAATATAGATGTAGTCAATATGATGATCTTGAAATCTTCCAATTTGCTCAAATTCAAGAGCAATACCCTACACCTCTCTAAGATAACAGAAATCAACAAATTTGTTTATCTCTGATATTTCGAATATAACCTTCATCACTAAAATCAAACCTACACCATCTTTGTCATTGTCATGCTTAAAGTTCTTTACCAACTCATCATGCTTTTCTTTAATTTTTATTTTATTTTGTACTTTCTATGTACATGCCCAATCTCCTCTCTCAAACACTCAGATTAAAGAGCCCCAAAGAAACGAACTCTCAAACTCACATTCCATTCCCCTAACCTCTTGCATCTTCTTAAATTCCAAGTTCACAATATGTTTTCCATTCTTCTACTAACCTAACTCAGGGCCATAATCCGCCTAATTACAATATCCTCAAAACTTTTGACAAAAAAATAAAAATGACAATGATTTTATGAGTATTTGAAAAATTACGAATGATACTATTGAGAAAAGATGCCCATCAATATTGTTGCTCGTCGTTGGGATTACAACCAACTTTAGTTCATGTTCACATCATTTATTGCATCACAAGTTGTAAAATAAGAGTTGCCCTAGTCCTAATACCACAAGGAGAAACAATATTGGTTCAATGGATATTTGATAGTTATGAATTGAGACAAGGTATCCATCTAAAATAATTGAAGGAGAAGGTTCAACAACTCACACGAGAAGAAATGACATTCGTTATAAATATCACATCTGGATTGTCTTCATGAAGTTGGAGCACCGTCATCCAAATGTGGTACTGCGAATGCCACAAGGATTGGTGGTGAGCTGCCTCGACGCTTGGAGTCTCCACAATTATGAGATTTTTTAAGAAAATCTGACAAGAGATGTACGATGCACACAAGTATCTAGCTAACCAAATATAAATTGTTTTAAAACGCATGTAGAAATTTGATGAGCTAATGAAGCATGTATATTAGCAAAGTGAGGTATTTATTATGTTAATGAGATTTTAATTAAATCAACATAATCAATATCCATTATTGTGTGTAAACGTAGCTGATAATGCCATTCCAAGTTACTCTATCTTTTGAAGCAAACAAAGGAGAAGAAAATACATTGCTACATATGAAGATGGAGCGATTATGGGCCCTACAATAAAACACCAATAAACAAGGTCTTATTAACTGTTGGGTTGGACCATTTTTTCAAGCACATTTAAAACATTTGTCCTACAAACAAACATCTATTAAGTTTGGATAGCCATGAATGTTGTGTCTCACAAGGTTGTAGTCATAAAAGGTAAAAATGAAGGTTTAGACATGGTGAAATTATTTAGCTATGAGTTGCAATATTTGGGTATTACATGTTTTTAACCTTCTGAAGTTGCATTTGAGATCATGACAACACGGATAATGAATGCCATGGCCAATTGAGCTTTACTAAACCAACAACGTCATGAAAGTTGACCATACAATGAGCTCAAATGAGGTAAGAACTCATTTTTATGTTGAGAATGAAACGATTAAGACGTAGATATAGACACACCATTAAGTACTACGGACCATAATAACTTCTCTCATTCTATTTCTTTGACACATTTTGTAATGTCTTAAACATCCCAAACACGAAGATCCCCTCATTGATTACTCGAAGTCTTTGATTGTGACCATTGATCAATACCTATACGTCTCCCATGGAAAAACAAAACATAAAGAGCATCTTGATAAGGAAAGAAAAGAAAAAGAAGAATAAAAAAATAAATTATAGCAAATAAAGAAACAAAAAATCTTGCTCTAGGGGAGAACAAATAAGGAAATATTCCTAGAGAGGCTTCTAAGGAGGCTTTTAAGGATTTTTGGTCTTCACAACATGTGAGAGCCATGTTGCTATCAAAATTGTTGCAAAACAATGACAATCTACAAGGTTTAAAGCCATGTATTGCGGGAGAGTCCAACTAGTTCATTAGTAGTCGATTTTGACAAATGTTAGAGACAAATTTAAGAAAAATTTGAGATTTGTCATGATTGCCATAATTGTTGGACCAATCAACATATATATACGATGTTGGACATGACAATGATATTGATGAATGAGTATCTCCTACGTTTAGACCTCTAATCATGTTACGACTTTCTAAAGATTACCTCAAAGACCATTAAATTTTTCTCATAGGAATTTAGACACTAGTCTACATGTATACAATATCTAGGTCTAGTTGATTAATCTAGATGTGCTGGCCAAATTTGTTTCAACAAATTGCCATCAAGCAAAGAACATTCAATGTGCATGTTGAGATTACTCACTTTTTTTGTGATGCCTACACATGCTTTAATTGGGGCAATGGCATTTGTGGAGTTGCAGTGGGTCTTACAAGCTCTCAGTTTGTAGGTGCCATCCTTGGAAGATAAGAAAGAGGTATGAAGTCCTCTAATTGTCCAATCACTATGGGTTTGTGAAGAACATCACGAATGCTTGTTGTTCAGTGCTTGACGTAAGTCAATGTAAGTGCAGTAGTTTGTGTGCATTATAACAAACTTCTTCATGTCTTTGTTTTTGTTGCAACAAAGAAAAAAGTTTGCATCAATGCATGTCAATTTGACTCCAAACTACATTGGTTTGTAGCAAGCTCTAGCAATGTAGATAGAGAAATAATATAGTGTCATACATTTGGATGCAATGTGACAACCTTTGCCACGTCTATCCTTTTTAGGAATGGACAGAAAAAACTTGCATCTACAAATGTTGATTTGGCTCTTAATCATATACCTAACTTGAAGCTAGGTATAAGGAAAAAGGCCATGGATCTCATGTCTTACAGAAGCGGTCATAAAAGCCAAAATTCATATTCAATTTAAAATGTAAAATGTAAAATTTTAGTTTTTGGAAATAGACAAATATTTCATTTTACTTTGTATAAGGAAAAAAAAAATCGTTGATTACCATAGAAGAGGCCATTGTGATAATTCACCACTATGTAGCTCTTAGTCATATGGTACCATATGGTATTTAGCGTGAGTATACAAGCAAAGAAGTTTTATTGGATCTGAATCATATCTCCTATACAAATATGTGGTATGAGGCATGCAAAAATCTTTTCAATATCGATCAACGCGTGTTACATGTACTATGATCATTTCTCAACTTTGACATGAAACTAGAATGAAATTGATTTTAGGGTTTGAATAGTCCAAAGGCTAATGGGAGTGAAAGTACATCAGGATGGTCAAAAGTCAATAGCATTGGTAACATATTCTACATAAATGAGAGTGCTTGAAGTGTATTGGTCACGGGTTCCCAATCTCGTGTGTGAAGTGGCCCTTATTGTGTGTTTCATATTTTAGGGAGAAATGGGCTAGTCGGAAAAAGTAACCATTTAAGACCCAACTATCTTAGAGCTAGACAAAGCCACGGGTTGGTTGCAATACTACGAAGATAGCACCCGCCACAAGAGAGTGAAGGAGGCTCCACGGCCTAAGCCCCCGGGACAAATGATTACTAAGCATTGACTTGTAAGGAGATCCAAAAAAAAAAATGATTCTATTCATGAGCCATCATTGTTGCGCTCACAAATAGACACGAAAAGGAAACCCCCTTCAATTCAAGTCCATGCCAATAGTTCAACCTTCCTCTACCTCATTGAAAACCGTATCCATAGCCCAAGTTCATGCATATAACATTATTCAGATCCATAACAACGTTCTCTGGGATTCATAATATTATGTGGAATATTTCCCATATTTAGATTGAATGTGGAAAATATTCCACATAATACTGTCAATCCCACATAACATTGTTATGAATATGTGGAATATTGTCAGTCTCACAAAACATTATTATGAATCTGAATAATTTTATGTAAGTTTTTCACCAACTCGTGTTTTTTTATCTTTCTAAACAACCATGTGGTTCATGCCCGCAAAAGAATCTTAGAAAGTGAACAAGCACACGAGCTCACCAAAAGAAAGGTCGACAATCTTGAGCCGCATGTTAACGATTTAGTGACTTTTCCAACCCACACCATCTCCTTTCGACATCTCTAGACTTGATTCACAACAACTATCAATAGGTTCATTAGACAACTACAATTTTTGTTAATGTATGAGACAAATCATGACCCGGTTAATCCCAAATAAACTTGCGTCACCAAATGAGAAGAGTCATAATTTATATAACACTCTAAAATCACTTATAGACCACATGTTGTTGCACAATAGTTTAGATTACACAACTCATGAAAGTCAAATATGCAAAACATATAGATAACCATTGAGAACAATTTAATACTAAGTGACTAAAATATTATCCATTTGAATACCCATCTATGTAATATGACAAATAGAGATGTGGTCACCTCTTAACCCCTACATATACTTGGGCGTTTTAGGGTGAAAACATGTGAACTTAGTGACTTGGGTTTAGAAATTGTTTGAAAGAGATCAACACGTGTTTAGTGAAATGTCATTCTATGGATGTAGGTTGTTCGTAGTGTATAAAATTTGTGTTTGTTATTTAGCCGCCCACATGTCATCCTTAGGTACATAATTATAAATTTATAGGAGTGGTATGAAATGGACAAAATTGACAACTTTTTTGGAGTGAAAAAAGGACGAATCTCCTATCAAATGAATGGATTTTGCAAAACCTATAAAATGTCTTTTCATTATCTAAATACCAATGCATTATGAAAACATACTTGAATGTGATTTTTTGTTCCCACCGCTTGCAAATGCCCAAACCCTAAATGCTTCCTCCAATGAGCTTAGAACTTCAACTAAATAGATGGACTCCAAAATAAACGAAGTCGAAAACCCCGGTGGTAGATATTCTTCAATACACGATGTGAAATTATGTAAGACATGTGAAACCTCGACAAGAATAACGAACTCATGTTGCTATATTTGGCTTGGATATTGATGACCTTGAAACATGTTTGGACGTGATCGACGGGGATTCTCTATGCTTATTCAGCAAAGTGGTTGCCATATTCCTTAATGCTAATGATATTGTTCTAGTCTCTAAATCAAGAGCATGCTTATAAAGACTTTTCAACAAGCTATATGAGTTTTACACAACTTGTGGCCCTTTATGTCAATTTGTATAAGACCAAAATATTCATCTTTGGCCACAACAAAAGGAAATTAAACCAACATGTAGATCATCTGGACAAAGAGCAAATTGAGAGAGCCCACAATTATAGACACCTTGGGTTTGATTTTTATTTACGTGGTTAGTTTGAGACATCAAATAAAAGGCTATGAATTACAGGTATGAAAGCCTTGAGGCCCATCTTAAGGAAAGAAGCAGTAGTTGGAGTCACACTACTGCTAAAACATTGGTTGACAAATGAGTTTTGGCCCCACTCCGTTGGATGTCTTGTTCTCAAATCTTTCGATATGTGTAACCCTGATATACTATTCAAAGGGGAAAAAATTAAACTACTGAAATCATTATATGTAATCTCCATATCTTTTTAAAGTTGCAAATTTTCACAAATTATGAGAAAAATGTAAATTCTCATGCATTCATCAACATAGCATTTGATGTCGAGGTTGTTCAAAAATCATGTTGTTGTGCTAAGGTAGACGTACCTAATTCCAACATAGCAAGAATATGAACACACCTTTTTGAGTGATACGTGGTCATGTGTAAATTTAAAGTCTGACACCAGAAAAACATGTGTTTGGAAGAGATTTAACTACCTGCTCAAAATATGCTAACCATTCTAGATCCAATAGTCAACATGATGGAGGGGCTTATAAGATCACGTAATGAACATGAGAATCTTCACTTTGGCAATGAATAAAACATTCATGACGGCTCCAAAAATTATGAGCCAATTGACTACATGCAAATTTGGATAGAACTTCACCTCAAGAAAGCCTCTAGGTGTTTTAGATAAAAGAAAAAAATGGTCTAAACATGTACCCGGTGAGATCACATCACTTTGTAACATAACCTACTCATATAAATGTAACGGTTCCCTTTCCCAAGTATCAAAATAAAGTTGTCCTTGAACAAAAAGTGCCGTTCAATGCTACACTAATCATTAATTTCAGTTTGAATTTGGAGTACCATACTTGAGCATGTGAGAAGTTTAAACGTTAATTAGAAAGATAAACTATGGGATTATGTAACCATGCTTTTGTGTTCACTTTCTATGTTTACTTTATTTTAGTTCCTATGTTGTTACAAAATTGAGATTCAAACCGAAGCTCTTCCCTATTCATTTGGCCTAGTTGGATCCCAACATGTATATTTCATGATTATCCAAGTAGTGAACACATAGTATATGTGATTGAAGAATGTTATGCACAAAGGTCAAAGAATGTTGCAACATAAATCATGTTGTGTGTGACAACAAGGTCAAGATGGGAAGGTTCCAATGTATCAACATGATTTTTTTAGGGGTTGTTTACATCATGGATCATGAAGTTGCCCAATGCTTCTCTAGAATATGTGATTGGCCTTTGAACTCATCTCGGGGCTCATTTTGGTTTACATCGAGTAAAAAAATGTCAAAGTGGACATGGAGTCTGAGATACTTAGAAGGTTTGTTTTCACGCCTACATTATCCATTGTCATGGTCCAAACAAGTTTTGCAGTGAGAGAGGCAAAAGAGGTTCGCTCGCTGCGAAAGTCAAGGAACCACGATAAAGAAATGTTGTTTTAATATTTTATCATTTTTTGGCCAAACATTATTGTAACTAGGAGGATAGAACAAAGGAAGAAGGGGAGGCGGTAAAAACATGGAAAGTTCCAAAATTGTCTTTTTTGGGCATATATTAAAAAAAAATCAGCATATCCATTTTTTGGTGCATGGTCACTCCTCCTGGTCCATGTTTGATTTACACCTAGGAAGGGGCCCAAAGGCTTTAAGAATTGCAATTTTATCATAGATTTGACCATGGAAGTGTAATCATGGAAAAGGGCGATCTAACATGGGACAACTTCATGGTTCATGATGTATGCAACCCCTAAGTGGGTATCCTCTGTGGCTACCCAATTCTAATCAATTTTCAACAATTGCACAACACCCCCACGAGGTCACTCTTTGTAAAATATTGAGAACCAAGTGCAAAAAACAAAGGGTGGGGTAAAATCCTCACTAGTTGAATTTATAAAACAATTGGCATGAATGTAGGGCATAATAATAATAATAATAATAATATGAGAGAGACTAGGTATATCCAAAAACCTATGGATTAGCCCATGAACATGCACACTACACTAAATATGACATTTAGTGTCACTGATTCTAATTGTCTTGCTCAATACTAATTGTAAATTGTGGTATAGTGTCACCGACACTAAATGTTAGCCCAACATTATTCATCATTCCTTGTAAAAAAATTTTTTTGGGGGGGGGGTTATAGATTCACATTGTTTCAATTACTGTCACTTACCGAATGATTTTCATCCAAATTTCAATCACCCATGACAATATTTCATAACGAATTGTTGACAAGAGAAGGTAGGGTTTTGGCCAATGGATGAACTCATCCATCATGCAACATCCATGACAATATTTGTTCAAGAAGTGTCATCCAAAAAAGTTTCCATAGTGTCACATAGAATACCATATGACACTAAATATCATCTTTTACTGCACTTCATAACCTTGTTGAAAACCCCCCTTTATTGAATGTAATCCATATCGCTACAAGGGAGTTACCCCCCAACATAGCACATCAAACCTCCTAACAAATGCAAGAAGCCCATCAACTACTTGATGTACTTCTATAAGGATCGCAAGTCCTAAGGGCATGTAGTCATGGTGTAGTCACAAAAATCCATGGTTTCTAAAGTTTACATTTGAGTTCGCATCTATGGTCAAGGGTGAAGCGTCTTTCGATCATCTCTCTTCACTTTTGTCACAAGCAACACCAAGTGAAAATCGTGGTTGACGATGGTCATTTGTAGAATGGGAAAAGATGACTCCAATATTTGCTACCGGCCTAGATTACGATACATTTATCTTCTATAAGCAATCCCAAAACGCGCATCACGAGAATTCCGAAAAGGGATCCTTCACAATAAGAAACGGTTGTCATCCAAAAAGTGCAAGCAAACGTATTCTAACTCTTCGAGTACAAATGGCTCTACAATGTCCACAACACTTTCTCTCACCATCTTTGATTCTAGGGCAATTTGAGAGGGACCCATGGTCATCCCATAAACGTGGTTCCATCTACAAACAAGGATTCGTACTCTCGTATGTGATATCACACAAAGCAACCATAAAAAATGTGCAGCAAGCCTTCAAGGTAGAGCCCAAACTTATACGTGTCGGTCAAAAAGTTTCAAAATTGGGTGGTGTGGACTCAAATACCTTGTGAGGACTCCCAGTCTCATTGTAGCTGGATTGGTTGATCGTCCAAATACCCCTATCTCTCAACCATGCGGGAATACAATTGGCCTCCCTTTAGAAGCCACAAAATATATTAACTACAATGATGATCAATTCTTATATGCGAGATGTTAATGCGTCCCCCTTAGCCAATTATGGGTGGGGACATAACCAAAGTTGTATGTAGTAGGATGCAACATTCGACCTATGCTTTAGGACTAATGCACTCAATTCAGTTTCTTGAATGTGGCGTAGGTCCACACCGTTGGTGTATGGCACTTATTTCCATTGAATACAAGCCTCACACCTCCACTTACTGTGAAATTTGCATAAGACAGGCCGGTCGAATTTGTGTGTTACATCCACTTGGGAGCTATGGTCAATCATTTGTGAACAAAGTATTTGTTCAAACCCTTCCCATGTTCCCAATGTGTTCCCAATGGTCCCTCAAAAAGTCCCAAATTTGAGTTAAAGTCATGAATTGTTGTTCTCGAGCCCTTGGTAGAAGTGAAGGAATAAGCATATCGAACATATGCCGGCAAGTATGCATATGTTTTTTTTTGGGGGTCTCCGTTGGCTCATTCAAGTATCTACATGTCTCATAATAAGACATTGTGTTGGACAACGTGCAAGGTATTTAGGGACCTACATAAGCTTCGGGTGGCACATGAAGAGTGTGTACTTGTCCAAGGTGCTTGGCATCTATACATTCCTAGAATTCGCATAGTTTCACGCAAGTATGATACCTTTTATCATGGGAACTATTAAATTTTCTATTGTGTTTCCAAAACTTAAAGCTTTGAGTTTGTTATGTTGTCATTGTCTTTGAAGAGCATGTGTAAGTCTAGCTTTCCATGGAATGCAAAATAGGATTACAACCAACTCATGTTTAAGAACAATCCGTTTTAGAAAATTATTAGTTATATACTTTTGAATAACTCATATGAATAGGTGGACGTATCAATACTGTTTATTTTGTTTGGATATTATGAGAGACACGTAAATTAGCCGGTTTGAACTCATTGTGATGTACTTTCAGTCGCATTAACATCTTTTTGATTAACAAACTTAAAACCATTTACATAGTTAATTTAATTGTGGAAACTAAAACATGATCATAACATGAGATCTTTGTAATTCAATGCAATCGATTGATAACACTTTAAGCTAAATTTAATGTCCAATCTCAATCAAACTTATATGAGCAAATTTATCCACGGGTTTGTTCACCAAGGGGGGTATCCAACGCTTCACTAGAAAACATGGTGCAATAAATACAAGATCTCATTTCAAAATTTGAAGTGGAAATTATAAAATTATCCTAAAAACTTAGGGTGTTAGAAACCCAACCTCAAAGTATGATAGGCACAATTCAAAAAGAATTATTGAATGCATGGAATATGCTATGCATATGTGAATTAGTTCATAGGCCCTTTGACAATACCCCATTCTCACATGTGACCCCTTAACCCCTAGAAACTTGGATCTATTTCCAAAAAGTATGAGCATGATATAGGAATATTTTTTTGTGTGCTTGAAGGAGTGCAAATGTTTGTAAGAGGCACATGATTTGGGCACTGAAATTGAAGTTTTCTCAATGGCGTAGAATCTATAAATGATGTCTTTGATCAATCGTAATGGTCAAAAGATGCATTGTAACCTAAATTAAACATCTTATAAAAGGAGGACCTCAAACAAAGGTTTGAAAATCCATGATTTCACCCTTTGAGTAGACATCGACCACTTTGTGGTCGCCCAAGTTGTTCAAGGTTAAATTACATGGAGAGTTACTCCTCATGCTACCAAAACATCTAAGGTATAGTGACATAATGGCTTAGACCTTAGTCCATTTTTACATGAGTACGTGTCATGGGATCTTAATGACTACTTTTAAACTAGAATTCAATAAAGATAGACAAAGCTTCAAATACAAGAACATGAATCCAATGTTTATGCAGATAGGCAATTCAGTGCCAGTTGTTTTGCTTGTGAGAAGCACGGGTAGATCACTCCATTGTCAAGTTGAACACCACGTGTGACCAAAAAAAATCTTCTTTTGGTAAGTTGCACCACCAAAATGGGTCAAAACAATTTCAAATTTTTTTCATGAGTAGATATACACATTACCTATGACATAGTTAAAAGTGGTTACTAAATTTGATGATTTGTTTTTTTCATAAAACATACCATTTCTAACTAGAATGACACATAATTGAACTAAAACAATTACTAAAAAAAAATAAAGATGACTAAAATTTTCAAAAGAGTATACAAAAGATATTATCAATGGTTATGTATATGTAGAAAAAATATCATAAATTTTAAAATTATATATGACATGTAATATAGGGGTAGCAAACTTTGTCCGCACGTGGTGTCAACTTGACAATGAAGTGACCTCCCCGTGGTGAGAAGGCATTCAATAGCATGTGCGTTAAAAAAAAAACATCATAAAATTATTCAACAGTTGTGTGCAATTGGGAAGGCTTAGGAATCACCATTAGTAGAAAAATTATGCCTAAAAGAATCGTAGCTGAAATCGGTTGCAGTTCTTTTGACCAGCCTGATTTGCAGTTGCTAAACAAATACATCTTTTTCTTTCTCTTTTTGCGACTAATGTTTTGGAATTGGGCGGGGGGGGGGGTGTAATATACCATTAGAAAGATTTGCGTTCTTTTTGGCATAGTTTTCTACTAGTGCAATAGTGGATAAGCCACTTAAAATGTTGAAGATGTATAATGTTAGGCTGAAATTACTTTTACCTATGCGGAACCCCAGATAGGCGGTTGCCTCTGTTGGATGACAACAAAACATTGATTTCCGATTTGCAAATTTTTATTTGTTGACTACCGCTTGCCTAGTAGGCCTATATTTGGACTTAGATTCACAACCCATACAATGGCGTGGCTCCAAATGTTTGGTGATTTTGCGCGGGGGGGGGGAGGGGTAATATATGTTAATGGAAAGTCCCCTCAATAGCTTAATAATGCCATGATGATAATCATGACCCGATTCTAGAATAAATTTTCATTGAAAGATACATTGTTTGTAAATTTACAAATGGGTTCACATTCGGGTCCCAAGTCAAAGAAGCTTACACATTGAAACTTATTGGTCGAGAGCAAAATTTTAAACCCAAAAGAGTTTACAGTAAGGTCGGGGTCCAAGGTGTGGAACTACAAAGTGGCACGAACGTGGCATCATTTTCTTGTCAAATCTCGACGATCTAGACTGCCCAATCAAGAAATTTCTTCTCCTAGTTTGAGTAACCAATCTTGAGTCCAAAAGCAAAGTCAACTAAGATGTGATATGGACCCTAAGTTTCTTGAAACATGAACCCTAATATGAACGCACCATGATTGTCCATTGCAACTTGTCCTATATGATTATGGCATTTTTTGAAAACAAACATATCAATGTCGTAACCATTTGGACTTTTCTAGACATGTAGTCTTAAAGTTTTGACAAACAATTGGCAACTACATTAAGTAATTGTTAATTTATGTTCGAAAGTGCGAGAAAGCACATCAAAGGAATATGAATTACTTTACCTGGTAAAGAATGATATTCTTGATTAAAAAAAAGTTATAGTAACTCCAAGTGGTAGCCCGCACTAATAGGACTACTGGGTGGACTTGCTAATTCCGGTCCCACATGCTAGAGGTGATCTTTCTCTTTACTCCAAAGGCCCATTGGTTTTAATAGGTCCTTTCTTCATGTTGGGCTCCCATGGATTATTTGGAAATAACTTAATGACTTGGCCTACTTAGAAAGTGCAACAAGTTGTGTGGGATGCTCTTACGGATTGTGCGAAGAATAATTGGCTCGAGGTCAAGAAGGTCTTTGCAAGTGCTCAATGGTAGCTAGGGATGACGACCCAATGTCGTGTGTTAGAGGGTTAGTTGTCCATAGAAGACAAAGTGGGATCATTTGGAAACACTGCAAGGATCATGCCGTCATTTCATTGGACGATGTCACTGGGTTCAATATTTTTCACACAAAAGTGGGACAGAGTGATTGAAGCCACTAACATGCATATACGAGTTCTCACACAATTGGGCGACCTCGCTATATGCTTCCCAATTAGGGCTACGAGGTGACCCATATCAATACATGCACAAAAATAGTGATGAAATAAAATTACGCTTTCACTTACATAACAAAATTCAAGTGTGCAAGAAGAGTTCCAATTCTGAAAAGTGCAATGAGCTGAAAGATGGTTATCATGATGAGTTACCATTTTTTAGCTCATTTTAGGAGCTCGAGTGAGCTCAAAGATGGTTGCTATTGTAAGGATCATTATTGGAGCCTACGTTAATAGAAGAATCTAGTGTAAGTTTTTTGAGTTTGGCCTCTCATTATGTAGCCCCTTGATATCTTACTATAAGCATCAAAGTTCTCATTAAATTGGTTAACTATGTCAAATTGTGCACTTGTCATGAGTGGACTTGGCTACTCGGGAGTGGTGAGGATCCCGGGTTCAAAACTCTTGGCTAGCCTCCTTACCATTGTCATAGGGTCCATGTAGTAGCTAGGTTGCACAACGTGCAATGACATACATTCACATAAAGTCAATGATTGGAGTTTTTTGGTTGGGTAGATTGATTGCACACAATTATTCTGATTGTATGCAAACTTTTCCAGAACCGTGTTGCATTGCATGTTGCGCAACTACGTTGATTATCCCAATTAGTGTGTGTTATTATTCACAGTTACGCAGTGCAATAATGCCTTACTTAAAGTTTAATTTCTACTACTGAAAGTTCAAGAGGTTGTTTGGACATTATAGAACATAACTGCCTTTGCTTGGTAAAATATTGCATTCCCATTAAATAGTTATAGCACTGTGTGACTCCGAATAGTAACACACACACTGTTTGGGATAATCATTGGGCTAGTTCCGTCCCACTACAGTATACTACACAATACTACATCAATGGACCACTGCACCGTTTCCAACTTCTAAAGTGCTTGATTTGCAAATGACTTGACCACCCGATCCTTTTAGTGAAAGACATGTTGCTTATGGACCTAATCACTTAATTTTCCCACGGATTGGTGTTCGCCGTAGCTTGTATTTGGTTTTTTTTTTTGCAATTTACATTATTTCAGTTTATACTAGAAGTAAAAAATAATATATAGACCTCTCCTCTTTAATTAACATGGCACACCAATCTTAATGCCACACTAAATTAGATATTTAACGTAGCCATGGCAGAGTTCAGCAGTATCATGGTGAAATTGTTAGTACAATTACAACCAAGTGCGAGTTCCAAGAAATAAGCAATCTAAGAACGGGAAGGAGAATATCCAAAGGCATTTATTGCCTATTGGATTGAATGGAAGTTGCTAAGTGGTACTAACAACTCTAGCTACATATGGGACTAATTAGAGTAGGGTAGGGGGTGGATAGAGAAAGAATATGATTGGAGGAGGCAGTTGAAAGGCTTAACTTCACATTATTCAACCATGTGGGTTGGTTCACCCTGGGCTAATTCACATCTTCATTCGACTGAGCCTTGCCCCGTCCATGCCTCTTTCATTGCTTGTCTTCAGTGTTCAAGATTGAAGCCCTCATATGAGTTTCATTTTGAAGGGCTCTCAAATTTTAGATCTTCAACTAAAGGGTTGGTTCAAATCCAAGATGTCAATTCAAGAATATAGAAATGAAATACAGAACTCATATTAAACTTGTGCATGAAGTATATGGTATAAGTTTCAAGTACAATGTGAAGAATCGAGAATCAACCATCTAACTCCACGTCTTGTAGTGATAATGTCCTATGCTTGTTGGTTCTTGCGACATGCAAATTATATTGAGGACTTCAAATGACATCTTCATTTTCAATTTGAGGTTGTGTTTTGAGGGGTTGTTTTGAGAGAGGTAGATTTTGAAGCGCCAAATCGTGTTTGAAGGGCATTGAAGACCTCAATCTTGAACATTGCCGGTCTCCTAACCGCACCTGCATGGGAACTTTTTCTCATTGGGAACCAATGTGACAATACCTGGTCAAAATTACAAATATTCATTATTACCAAGTAAGTCACTTTCATTATTTGAATATTTGTAATTTTGACCAGGTATTGACACGTTGGTTCCCAACAGGATAGAGTTCCCATGCATATGCAAGCAAAAAGACCAGGAAGTGAAGGAGGCGTGGGGGGGGGGGGCAGCCGAATGAACATGTGATCTAGCCTTGGGCGGTCGGTTTAATGACCTTGGAATATGCCAATTATATTAAGTGGGTCCCTGTACAAAGTAAGAATATTCGTATATTATTTCATACATTCATGCTAGTAATTGGAAATTTTGCGTGGAGTTATACTCCCCACACTATTCACATGAAACATTGTTTGTCGCAACCCTCGCTAGCTCCCCTTAACCATTTTCATTTCTAGCAAGGATCACAAGCGCTAACCCTTCGCATTCCGCCATGCTAATGGTTAGCTCCTCCTACCCCGGACCTTATGGTTCATAGGAGGGGAACCAACCCTCCTACTTTGCTTTCGGGACTCACCCCTTAATCGGTAACCAATTCTTAGATGTGGAATTCTATTCATGGAAGTCCAATCTTATATTGATCATCGCGTTGCCAGAGCAACACTACAACAATCCGAATCATACTAGGCAACTATGCCCTCACATTGGACCAATGCCCATGAAGGCCGTGTTGTTTAGCCTCGGGTGGGTGAGGCCACACCACTTCACCCATATAAGCCTCTAGGACTTTTGGTAGGGCCCCTACCTCACCGTCAAGAAACCTTTGTCTCTCTACCAAGAGTTGGGGCCAAGTAGACATTTTCCTTTAGCCGCTGGGGCTAGAAGCCCCAAGCAACTTCAAAACACCATAATTTCTTTATATGATGTATGTTGCTAACAAATGACCATTCCATCGTCATCTAATTTTCATGTAGACGCCGACTGACTACTCACTTGTCCAATTCGGGCAAGTATGAAGGAATTTATGCTTGTTCAAATCTTGGCAGTCCCGGTAGCCACTCCCATGCCACTGCTGTACCAGGGTGTTGTTCAAGGATAACGCCCCACTCAAATTGCCATATCTCCTAGCTTACACCTCCGATTAAGGTGTTCTTGAGCAGTCTAGATTCCCCACGCCCATAAGCTACGCATAGCTCATGGCCTTACCCTCGTGACTCCTAATCTCCGTGGGTGGGAAGCGTTCCCAATGCCCGGGGCCCTCACCCAGACTAGGATCACTTGGGCCCTCTCACCAACGGCGTCACAAGTTCCGGGTGTCACTCTGGGGTCCCCCTTGTGCCCATGATGTTTTGGGCACTCCTCATGGAGAGGTGCGCGACATTGTTCATCCCGTATCATTCATTGAAAATACCTACATTGTTCACAACGTTCTTACTATTCATACCAACACTCTTCATTATTCATGCCAACATCATTTTCTTCCCATGAAGGTAAGATAGCAGAGGCCCATATCATATTCTAAGAATTGAACACAATCATGCAGTATAATAATGTTATTTGTGGGGTATCAAGCTTTCCCACCATGCAAACCTACTTCACGGCGAGTGCACACATGTGACCAATGGCCGTGAGAAATAATGATTTAGGATTCCTCATGGTCATGGTCAGCGGTCCAGAGATGCCGCGCACACTCCATGAGAGGTGCCCGCAACATCATGGGCACAAGGGGGACCTCAGAGTGACACCCGGGATTTGTGGAGTCATTGGCGAGAGGGCCGAAGTGATCTTGGTGTGAGTGAGGGGCCCGGGCGTTGATAACGCCTCCCACCCACGGAGACTAGGAGTCATGAGGGTAAGGCCATGAGTTATGAGTAGCTTATGGCGGCTGAATTCTAGAATGCTAAAGAACACCTCAACCGGAGGTGTGAGCTAGGAGATATGGCAATTTGAGTGGGGCGATGCCTAGGGACAGCGCCTTGGGACAGCAGTGACCTGGAAATGGCGCTTGGGACTGCCTAGGTTTGAACAAGCATAACTTCCTTGGTACTTGCTTGAATGGGGCAAGTGAGGGATCCATTGGCATCTACACAAAGTGTAGATGTAGATAGAGTGGTTTCTTGATAGCATCAAAGATTATATGTAGAAGTTATGGTGGTCTGAAGCTGCTAGGGGGTTCTAGCCCCAACAACTAAGGGAAAATGTCTACTTGGTCCCAACCCTTGTAGACAAAAGGATACTTGACGGTGGGGTAGGGGCCCTGCCCAAAGTCCTAGAGGCTAATATGGGTGAGGCGGCTTAGCCGACCAACCCCCACCCGGAGCATACTTGGCAATTTGCTCCGGGTTGTTATAATGTTGTTTTTACAACACAATGATCAACTCAAGAGTGGACTTCCATGGATGGAAGTCCACATTAACCATTGGCTACTTACTAAGGGGAGAGTCCCAAATGCATGTGTAGGAGGGTTTGGTGACCAAGCCATGAACTTGGAGGTCCGTTGTATTGGGAATTAATATGCATGTGCATGTGATGTGCAGGTTAGTGCTCGTGGCAGTTGCTAGAGTTGAAAGGCGGTCAAGCTAAGTTAAGGAAAACTAACAAGATTGCAATAAGAAACCATGAACGTGATGCATTCATCTCACTTCTAGAAACCCTTGGTCACAACAGACTTATACTAAGACACAATGGTTTAAATGGAAATGAAAATGACTAAAAATGTATTGTATGAAATTCAAAATTATTGTAAATAAAAAATTAATGATATGGTCAACTTCGTTTTCTTACGAGACAACCTATTTGGATTATCTCATCACAAAATTGGTCAACCATCAAATATGGTTTATCTATAGTCATGTGTTAGTTTCTCACATGATCACTATTATTTCTAGTGACCTTGTGTCAAATGGAGTGGGACCAACGCTCATTTGTCAACCAATGAGAGACTTTAAAAAGTGCGGTCGTGGTCATGTCATGGTCATTGGTAACTGGTCACTAGTGTAAACATGCCACAAACCTTTGTTTCTCTCTTAACCAATTGCAACCACCTCTCCTTATTACACCCGTGACTTGATGATTTAATGAGGTTGTCACAAAGCCGCCTCAACTACCGTACGTTAAGGGCAGCTTCGGCGCTCTCTTGCCGAATAATTATTAAAAGTAAAAAAACAGTGTTCGGCGGCAAAAAAAAAAATACTAAAAATTTCGGCATTTTAAATAGTTTAATAATGCAATTTCGGCACACATCCAAGAAGTTATTATCTAACAGTAAACAAGGATGTTCATTCACGATTTCACAATTTGTGTGAAGAGTTGAGAATGCTCTGTGCTTTATACAAGTAGAGTGGAGTTGTGTTCAACAATGCATATGGGATATGTAAAGTTTGAGGTGAAGCACCTAGTTAGACTTCATTTTTATAGCACGCATAACTTTTGCATAGAGTCTTCAAATGACATAAAATTTGTTGGAGGTGGAAGATTACTTGATTTCTAAACTTTTCTTAGAGCAACAAAATTCCAAAAAAGTTGATCTTCTATGCACAAATGAGCTCCGAAAAACTGTTATGAACGCATTTTAATTTTTTGATCTTTACACGGCTGCAATGTTTTCTCCATATCTTTCGCATAAAGACTTATTTTGACACAAAACTTGTTGGAGGTGGAAGATTACTTGATTTCTAAACTTTTCTTAGAGCAATAAATTTCCAAAAATGTTGATCTTCTATGCACAAATGAGCTCTGAAAAACTGTTATGAACGCATTTTAATTTTTTGATCTTTACACGGCTGCAATGTTTTGTCCATATCTTTCGCATAAAGACTTATTTTGACACAAAACTTGTTGGAGGTGGAAGATTACTTGATTTCTAAACTTTTCTTAGTCAGACAAAATTCTATAAAACTTCATCTTCTATGCTCAATTGGGCTCCAAAAAATTGTGTACAACACATTTGAAAAGCCTCACTTAGAGTCTTGCTACTTCTTGACCCATATTCTTTGTGGACTAATGTAAGTGAGCTTGATTACAAAAGGAGCACCTTCTCTCCTTCAGAATTCATATATGCTTCCAATGTAAGTAAAATTCTAGTGAGAAGTTAAAATTTCTTACTTTTCGGCAATTTTGAAAATTAATTAATTTTATATTCGGCAAAAAATGTCAATAATTTTCCAAAATTTTCGGCATCTATTTTTAGAATTATTTTGTGCCGAAGCTGCCCTTAACGTACGGTATGCATATGTATATTGACATAAATGAGTTTTCATTGCAAGAGGCACACTACAACCCCATAAGCACTTGTGCTCAAAGGGGATGGGGCCAGAGCTCAAAATGTGAGTCAAAGGACTTTGGCTTATATTTTTCAAACACCGAAATTATTCAAATGAAAAATCAATATAGGAGTGATCAATAGATACACACAAACCTGCAAATTTTCTACATAAATGAGAAAATTATTCTTGAAGTGACGAAATACACTTCAAGATGCTAATTTTGATAACTAGAGTCGACTCACCTATTCCTGATCAAGACTCCAACATGAATCTATAGTGTATTGGAATTTCAATCGGGTTGGGATTGATTTCAGTAATTTCGTTTCATGGGTGATTGAAATAAGGTTTCACAATTTAGGGTTGGGGTTTTTGTGCAGAGCATGCCATGATTGCCAATTGTCATGTTAATTAGAACATGAGTTCAGTGAGACTGTCAAAGATTTCAGAATCAATCATAAGAAAATGTTTCTAGAAAGTATGGGGGTTTGTAGATCATAATCTAGACCCCATGAAGGTATTTATTTTTTCTTTTACGAATATTTTTTAACATATGCTTATAATCCGAAAGCAACTCTAAAAGAGTGTTTAGAACTTGGAACTCTTATAGGCTTAGCGCCAAAATTCCAATTAGTAGCGGGTGCTACAAAGAGGAAGAAGGATTGCATGCAATTTCCAAGGTTGGGGATATAAAACTCACAATCTGGTAACAATGGAAGACTTTACTTTATGATGATCAACAACAATGCGCACCCTTCTTGCCAACTTGTACACGAACATTTCTTGGTTCTAAGTCTTCAACTTCAGTCATGATATCTACATGGAATAGATAGTGCCATGACACATGTCTCTCGTTTTGAGTGCTAAAATGAGGAGGAATTCATCTCAAAATTAGTGGTCATGAGATACTATAGACATTTGTAATGTGTTCGGAACAACTTTTGGCTTCAAAAATTCATAGTAATTTCAATTTTAGGAAAAAAAAATTACCAATTTTTTGTTGTCATCCTGATCTCTATCTTCCTACCGCCTTATACTTCTCTATATATGGCACATTATATCTTAAGTGACTAGTTATGGGCATCTCTACCTTATCGAGAAGAAGTCTATGGGCGATGAAAGCAACTTCTGGCTTTTGGTGAGGCCACATTGCATGTGCTTTCTCGACCGTCGGATTTGACCGATGTAAACCTCCTCCCCTGATCTCCTCCTTTCCTGCCACCACTCATCCACTGCGTTATATATATATATATAGTTTGTGTGTGTGTGTGTGGGGGGGGGGGGGGTTACCATGAGCATCTGTATAATGTGGCCCACAAGCATAGTCAAGAACAATAGTGTGCAATCCGTATTCAATAGACTGGTATATTATGCGAGATTAAGTTTAAGAGATAAAAAAATCACTTGCTAAAAAGTTTGCATCAAATAGTAGGCAGGACCCACATGATTTTCATTTCCCTATAAGATGTTGCTGCAATAGTACATCATTTATGGTATGTAGTGTCACATGAGTAATAGTGTCACTTACCCTATTTTGAGGCGTATGCTTAGGTCACATTGATGATCAACAACTTCATCATCAATGTTACCTCATGACAATCGACATTCAAATGAGCTTACAAATATCTTGGCATGAGTATGTGCAATAGTGTATGGGGTGTATGCATATGTTACACATGGTCTACAAGTTGATTAAAGTGTACACACATGACACTTCACATTAGTATGCTCAAGATATATATTCCTCTTGCATACCAAAATGTGAACACATGACACTCGCCATTAGTATGCTCAATAATACAGTACTATCTATGATGTTTAGTGTTACATGTTTGGTAATGTCACCTACCCTATATTGAAGTTTAGGCTCAACTAACTCAAATGGATTGTCAAAATGTTTCCAATTAGTGTCATAACAAAGATGAAAGTAAAACTCAAGTAGAAGGCAATTTTAGAGGTTGTATCGGACGTGATTGTGCTGGTGGAGCCAATATTAAAAATATATATGTTGGTAATTGGCATTTAAGTATATTTGGACAAACCACTTGTCTGAAAATAATAAGGGATGTGCACTCGTAGGGCCATGAATTCAGATGACAACAACAACTTTGAATGTTTGTATTCCATGTTCGTCAACCACCATATTTGTGTAGTTTTGAGATATAGTGTATGTCATACTGGCGGTTGGAATTTTCCATAATTCATGCATAAATTCAAATATACTTAAATCCTAGTTTGGTAATGATTATGATAGTAGGGGAGACATTGATTAGGTTAGCACATGTAGATTACATGTGAATATTATATTTTTGTTTGATGCTTTATCAATATTTTGGTACAAACGACAAACATGAATATGTATGTTGCATGTGGAGGATCAACCTTAAGTTGCCACCTCATTCCTTACATCACTCCTCATTCCTTACATCACTCCTCATTTCTTACTTCACTCCTCATTTCTTATTCCTTACATTAAACATAAAAACATAAAAGAGTATTCATTTCAAATTATTGCCAACGATGACAAATAGGTTAATGTTGACGATTAATGGATGTGATATTTCTAGGGTTGTAGGGAATTCAATGTGACCGTGTGCAAATAGTGTGTGTGCAACTAAATACCATAAAGAATGTAGCAACCCCACAAGATGAGAGCAAACATGGGAGGTGATTCTTTAACTTGGGTCATTGAAGACAACATAATACTTGAAAATTATTAGTCCTCTTGAAGAAGCTTGCAATGCTCTCTTACAAGTTATTTGTGCACACAATTGCCTTTCGGTTTCTCACACAATTTAGTGTGGAGATGACTAATCTATTTGGGAATGATATTTCCTATTCTCTATATGCAACTACACTAAATACAATATTTAGTGTCACAAGGTATTTAATGTCACTAGGATAGCTTTTTCGGATGACACTTCTTATGAATAAGTGAACAAATATTGTCATGGATGATGGATGAGTTCATCCATTGGCCAAAACCCTACCTTCTGTTGTCAGCAACTTGTGATGAAATCTTGTCATGGATGATTAAAAGTTGGATGAAAAACCACTTAATAAGTGATAGTAATTGCAACACTGTAAATCTATAAACCCCAAAGAATTTCACAAGGAATGACAAATAATGTTGGTGACACTATACCGAGGTTTGCAATTGGTGTTGAGCAAGGCAATCAAAGTTGGTGACTCTAAATATCATATTTAGTGTAGTATCCTCATGTTAATTCAAGAACACATGGAATGACATTTCCTCATTGTGGTTCACATGGTTAAATGAATTGGTGATCAAAAGAAGATTGCTTATTCTATCCACTTATAATGGCCCATTGGAAAAATCTCTTCTCACAATTTGGACCCGTAATGATATATTAGGGGTTTATGTTTAGGAAAGGTTGTGGTCCACATAGCTAATAAACTAACAACTGATTGGACATTGTTTTATGTGTCTACTTTTAGTGGGGCCCATTCAAAAAACACTCAATATGTAAATTTGACCCCCAAACATGTACTATAAATATCTACAATACATTTTGGGCAGGTTGAGCGGTGATTGCAAGTGCACCTAATCATGCAACCATAGATTTAGAATTGATTGGCCATTGATGACGACATGTTGAGCAGATGTCTCATGAGAGGATGGCCCGGGACATTAATTGATATGCATGGGTGCAACGCACTAGGATGGCACATGCCCATACTAGTATGAATACAATGGTGCATTATACACATGGGTGTGAATATAAATAAGCCTTAAATATAAGGAAGGCCATAAGGGCAAGGCATTCTATAAGGAAGGCATGGCACCCACATTGGCATTTAAAAGTTGAAGTGGATGATAGGGAGTGGACGATAGGGAAATAAGATGAGAAATAAGTATAAGTAGGGTATGTAGCCTAGAAAGAGTGAAAGGAGGGTAGCAAAGGCAAGTTACAAAGGATTTGGGTGTCGCATGGCCTAATGACATTTCATTTGTGAGAGTGTTTTACCCTCCTAACCCTTATGCCATGGAAAGAAAGGAGTTGGAGCATTACAACTCACAATAAACACCATACAACGATGTATGGTCTAACACAACATACTTATTTTTGGGAAGGATTTTGCCACGTCTTAATTTCATACCAGTCAAGCCAACGTGGAAATTAAACTTGTGGCACTCAAAAGTGTTGAATAAGCATGAGACCGCATTCTACAGTACTGAGGTTTCGAGGTTGGGGTTAAGAATTAGGGGGATAAAATGAGATAGATAGGTGGATATTAACGTTGGCTCTATATGGAGCAAGCATGAATGAAGAGCCTCTTCGCCCATGGGTTACTTCCCCTTTCAGGGGTGGCTCTATTCTAGGTAACCATGTCATAAGCAACCCTTGTAATTATGGTAGTATGGGGGTTATGGATTGTTTTCCTTGATTATGATAGTAGGTTGTGGCGTTGTCCCCTTGGAGTCATGCGGGTTGGTTGGTGGGTGCCTATGCTTTAAATTTGTTTGAAGAACCGGGTTTAAGACCCTGTGAGGCCCCTTTGAGAATATTTTATATTGCCACCCCCCTACCCTAAATTGAGACATTAATGGGGCCCACTTGTTGGCCCTTGTGGTTATGGGGTTTTGCTTTGGACTAGAAAGTTGCATTGTTAGTTGTTGGTCTATGATGGGTGGTTGGGTGGGCGAGTCTCAAGGGGATTTCGTGGTGTGGCAAATTGTATTCGAGTTTTCCTTTGTTTAAGATGAAGGTGGAGAGGATAAAATGACAAATAAGTAGAAGTAAGGTAGGTAGCCTCAAAGGAGTGATAGGATGGGAAGCAAAGGCAAGTTACAAGGATTTGGGTGATGCATGGCCTCTTGACCTTTCCTTTGAGAGAAAGGAACCATGAGCTTTGTAAATCACAATAAGTACTGGAAATGATGTTTAGTTCAATGCGAAATTAAGTACCTTTAAAAAAACTTTGCCATGTGTTGTACCTACATTGTCAATACTATGTTCAATCCAATGTTTCAGCATTCGAAGTGATGAATTGGAAACACTCTACAAAAGTGTATTCTTGAGGTTTTGAGGTTGAGTTAAAGTTATGGATATTTAATTATAAGAAATAATTAAAAGTATGGTAGGAAGGCTTCTAGGAGTGATAGCATGTGGGAAGCAAAGGCAAGTTAGAAGGATTTGGGTGACACCTGGCTTTCCGACCTTTCATTTGAAAGATTGTTTTGCCCTCCTGGCCCTCTTTTCTTTGAAAGGAAGGAGTTGGTCCAAGCCTCACAACTCACAAATAAATATTCTAGAGTGATGATTGGTTCGACACAAAAACATTATTCATGGGAAGAGTCTTGCCACATATCGTACCCACATTTGGTCATTATCATGTTCAACCCAATGTGATAGAAATGTCAACTTTCATTAAAAGCAAGCATAAACGAAAGAGCCTCTTTGCATAAGGGCTCCTGTCCCTTTTTACGATGGGCTCCATGTGTGACCCAACATGGAATCGAACTTTCGGCAAACACAGAGTCGAACCAAAAAGTACTGTACGGAATTGAGATTTCAAGGTCATTGTTAAAGATAGGAACATAAATGGAGAAATGAATTAAAAAAAAGCAAGACATGTAGGATCCCAAGAGTGGTAGATAGCACAATGTATCGTTGGACACAAAACCATTCTTTTTGAGACAAGAGGTGGCGCATGGCGTAAACCCATATTGTTGGTGAAAGAGCACGTTCCCACCCAAGGTGGAAACAAAACGTTGGGCACACAAAGTGTTGGGCCACTTTAAAACTAGTCTATGGGGTTGGGATGGTGGAAGGATGGGGGCCAAGGGTAGGGTATATGAGTAAAGGGAGCGTAGGTGAGGGAGTAGGGGGAGCCAAAGCAAAAGGCAAGGGCGAAGGCTAGTGCGAAAGAAGGGATTTGGGTGACGCCTGGCCTCTCATTCGCGAGAGCGTGGTTTTAACTTACCCTCCCTTGGAACGCAGGAGCCTCCCTCGCCTTTGGTTGGTTGGTTGGTTCTCTCCTTCTCTTTCTCTCTCCCAATTCCGTCGCAAAGGATTCTATTCCTCCCCCTATCATATCCTCTTCTCGTCGACCTCCTCTCCCTTTTATCTCTTCTTCTCATTCCTCCCCCGCTGCTGCGTCTCGGCGCGTCTGCTTGTGTTGTTTGGGAGAGTTGGGTAGAGATTTAGAGCGTTTGTGAGGAGTGTTGCGTGGGAGGAGGAGGAGGGAGGATAGGATAGGAGTTTGAGAGCGGTGGGTGTCGCCATGATGGCGGCAGCGGGGTTGCAAGCTGCTGCCACAGCGACGACGACGACCGCAGCAGCAGCAGTGACTTACCCCGCCGCGCATCATCATCATCATCATCCTCCTCATCCTCCTCACAATATAATCTCCAACTCCACCTCCAACTTCAACTCCAACTCCAACTCCAAGTCGATTGTGCTCTTCAGGAGCCGCAGGCTGCGGCGGGGGCAGGTGGAGCGCATTTTCGTGCCATCCGTGAAGTGGGGCGGGAGTGGAAGATCGTGGGATCTTGTGGCCTTCGGGAATGGGAGGCCGCAGCCGCAGCCGCAGCCGCGCAGGGGCGTTCGGGCCATGGCGCAAATTGCTGAGGCGACCACCGCAGGTCTGCGGGCGATGGACGAGGACTCATCCGTCGCTACGGAGAGCCACTCGCGGAGCTTTGAAGGCGTGTCCTCCGAACAAGGTAGAGAGAGAGAGAGGGAGAGCGAGAGTTAATGTTCATGGGATGGATTTGGGGGGCAACATAAGAGGGGTGTTGGAATTCAGGAAGAAACCCAACCCAACCCAACCCAACTCAACCGTGTGTTGTTTCGTAGTATGCTAGCATGGTGCAGATGGTGAATTTTGAGGGTTGACGATACATTCTTCTGGGAGTTGGACGTAAAATTAGCCAACCTGAACATTTGGTTGGTGAATTGAATTGGCGGGTGAGAAAGATTCTTCGTGCGAATTTTGCGTTTCTCAAATTTTTAGAAGAGGAATGCGTGAAACGAAAACCCTCGTGCTTTTGTATCACCTTGGGAGAGGAACTGATGTCACGGGTCCTGATGGAGTTGATAAAACCGCGGTTGAGTTTTTTGTTTTATAAAATTCTTTCGAAGTAGTGGTTGGTTGTAGAGGCGGGGGATTGTTAGAGGGTAGAAACAGGGAACCTCTATGCCTTAGAGCTTGAGAGAATTCACAATTCAACTAGCACTTAGGGTTTAAGAAGCTCTTGTGAGTTTTTGCTCATTCGGCTTATTTTGAGAAGGAAAATGCCACCAAAGTTTTCGGTTTGAGCTTGGAAACTGGGTGCAGAATTGATGCTGGCAATTGCGAAGGAGGTAGATTCGGGTCGGTTGCCACCACGAGCAGGGGCGGGTATGGAAGAGCTGTATAGCAACTACCGTGATGCGGTATACTTGAGACCTCTAGTTTTTAATCCTCAATTTTGTGTGCGGTTTGTTCGTTTGTTCTAAAAGATTCCATGCGTGTGGAGAATACCGATTCTGCTCCGCGAATTTGCTTGGTTGCTACATGTTTGTTTCTGATGCATAACAGCAGGTTGAGATCGAGTTATCCTTCGATTCTCCCAATCCCACCAAGTTCTTTTCTTAGTGCAAATTAGTGCATGACTCTCTGCAATCCCAGCAACAGGATTACCGCATCATTTAGGTCAAAGAGAACCTCTTAAGATATTGGGGAGTGAAATGTTTTACCAGGTATTGAGCAGCGGTGTGGAAAATGCAATGGAAGTTGCTGTACAAGTCATGTCCACAGTGCTGGATCGGATTCTTCTGCAATTTGAGGTACCCTTGAGAGCTCTTTACCTGTCTGTCAGAAGCTATTTTTGTTCTTGCAAATGCTTGTAATTGGCGTCTTAGTAAGTTTGGTGTTATCTAACCTGCTTGGTCTGTTGTTGCGATTTGTTTGCAGGACTCATTCACATTTCCACCATACCACCAGAAAATGATGGACCCGTACAACTACTATATGTTTGGTCAAAACTATGTGCGCCCCCTTCTGAATTTTAGGTGGGTGGAGTAGCTCTATCACAAATGAAGTTCATTACATATTTTAAGTTTTCCTATTTTGTTTGTCATGGCTTTCACTCACAAGAGCAACTGATATTATGAGAATTAATCTCAAATATGACTGCTCACAAGGGGCAGAGATAGTACTACACAATGTCAGAGCACCTATCCCTTTCCTCGAGTTCTAGTTGACATTGGAGGCAAATTCTTGTTTCTTTAATAACTAATTGAACACAGTTTTGCACTTATCTGTTCTATCAAAATGAGACGTCATCCTGTGCAATCAAATTACGAAGAGTTTCAGTAGGAGTCACTGAAGGGTTGGGCATGGGCTGGACAGGAATTCATATCTTGGAAACATGGATGTACTGGATCAAATGGAGAAACACTTAAAGGAGGTGAGGACATTTCTAACTCTTGCAAGCGATTTAATTGGGGCTCTTATTGATTGCAACAGAATTTGATGAATTGGAATGAATTGTGTTCTGTGAACGCAGGGGCACAATGTAATTTTATTATCAAATCATCAAACAGAAGCTGATCCAGCTGTCATGGCACTGCTGCTTGAGCATACTCATCCCTATTTAGCAGAGAATTTGGTATGAGATTTCTACCTGGTCTCTCATAAGTTCAATTTCGAATGCAGTTCGTCTGTTTTCTACCTGTTGGTTTTCTCAAGTTGGGCATTATTATTAAGTTGCCAATTCATGTCCTAATTTGGCAGACATACATGGCTGGAGATAGAGTGGTGTTGGATCCGTTTTGCAAGCCTTTCAGCATGGGCAGGTACAATCTGCTCCTAGTGGAGTTTTTAAATTTTGAGGTATGTAGTGAGCATCACGCCAATAGCTTAAGGGGTTGGGACTCATCTCCACCTTGCAAGTGGTGCAGGTTCTATTATCTACCAACCCATGCTAGTGTTACCTGCTAGTGTCACTGGGTCAACCAGTCATTCTAAAAGTTGTGGGTACTGAAGGGCTTGGCAAGCCTATTAGGGCAATCAAGTTGCCTTGGTTATACCTGTTAGAAGAGTCCACCTTTAAATTGAGGCAGCAGCATGCAGGCAAAGAGATTCATAATTCATGCCAGTGTTGGCCCAGATGAGGCCATCAGAAAGAGTCCACCTCTTACTTGAGGCAGGAGCCTGTGGGCAAAGAGAATCTATAATTTATCCTAGTGTTGACAGACATAGGCATAGTCCTTACTTGTCGTGCAAGTGTAACTAACTCTTTGCTATGTATGTTGTAGGAACCTTTTGTGTGTATATTCAAAGAAGCATATATTCGATGTGCCAGAGGAAGCAGAAAGCAAGCAGAAAGCAAATGCCCGGACTTTGAGGGAGATGACTTTACTGCTCAGGTAGTGAATGTTGCCAAGTGAGTGGGGCATTGATTGATTGATTGATTGTTTTCTGTTGTGGTGGATGATTTACTGCAGCTTTTAGATATTTACATGTTTCTCAATTGGAGAAATTATGCATTGGGAGAGGGTTGCAGGAAAGGAGGCCAATTGTTGTGGATAGCACCGAGTGGTGGTCGTGATCGTCCAGATCCTATTACAACAGAATGGGTTCCTGTGCGTCTTTCCACCTAGTTCTTTGTACATTTTGTTCAAAGTGTGAGGATATAGCTCACACAAATTTGTACCCAACCTGATATTTAGTTGGTCTGTCTTCAAAAAAATTTAGTAGTGACCTGACAAATCATGAGCTTCACATGGCACAATAGGAAGCAAATTTGCAATTAAAACGATTTTTGTCATTGTTACTTAAGTTATTTGATTATCATTGCAGGCATCATTTGATCCTGCTGCTGTAGAGACTGTGAGAAGGCTCTCCGAAGTTGTGCGTGTACCTGCACACATACATCCTGCAGCACTGTTGTGTTTTGAAATTATGCCACCTCCTGTTCAGGTATTAACACCCCCCCCCCTTTCCTCTTTTGAATTGTTTGCAGCTCTTGGGAGTGTTTTTCATTAAATGCATGCACAGAGAAACTGAGTTCAAGTTGGGCTTAATGACTTTTATTCATGGTGGTATGTGGATGTGGCAGGTTGAGAAAGAGCTAGGAGAGAGAAGGGCAGTAGGATATAGTGGAGTTGGTCTAGGCATTTCTGAGGAATTGGACTTTGAAGCAATTGCTAAGGAATCAAACAATGTTGGAAATGTAAGTCACAACCCTTATTGCCTAATTTATGCAATTCGTAGGATGGTTCAGGATCAATATCACCTTACGTTTATGTCGCTGCCTAAATTCAATTTCTATGTCATCTTTTCAGAGGTTCCAACCAATCAATCACATGATGACTTGTGTCGTTATGGGGATGACCAAATCATAAATTTGGTCAAATCTGATCTGCAGATAGGATACTAATTTGTGGTATTATTCAATCCGGGATTGCAGGTGAGAGATGTGTACTCCCAACGTGCATGGGAGGAAGTGAATGCTATGTACAATGTATTAAAAGATGCCATATATAGTGGCCAAGGCTGTGAAGCCAGTACAAGCTCATTAAGACTGTCACAGCCCTGGATTGAGGGTCATACATAAAGGCAAGAAAGAAAAGAGCCTTTATTTTTTACCTTTGTATGAGTATTAGAAACTAGCCGCAGGCTTGCACACCACTAAAAAAAGCTCATGCCTCCATGGATGGTCTTGGCCTGTGAGCAATCTGTACCTCATGTCAGCATCTGTCATGTGTTGGGGTGCATAAACTCTCTCTTTCATGAGAATTTGCCACTCTTTAACATCAGAGGCTTGTCCACATTTGATTTCGCACCTAGCTGTCATTGGGTGTTGTACTTCGTTATCAGCAATGCTGAGAAAATTGCAATTTAATTTTTGTGCAGTCCAGGAGATTCTACTCCAACCTTTTCCAAGCAAGGATTGTAGGTCACTGAAGTGGATGTTGATTTACTAATTTGAGTATAGATATTGTTTGGGGACAGCTTGATTGCACTTTGTGATTGTATGACCAACAATTATATTTGCGAGTCTCTACACTTGGTTCGCATTATGTGCAATATGCTGGGTTATGTTTTTCCTACATGCAGGAGTCAGCTTTTGCATGCTTCTTTTGTCAAAGAGGTGGTAAATATTTCTGTACTTTGCTATGCCACTCTGGCCTGGCATATGTATATAGTAATGCTATGAGATTCTGTATTGTGTTTATTAAGTCAAACTTGTGAAATTTCGAATTCTTAGGTATAAGGGAATGGGAGAGTTTACTTAGAGATATGTCTAACTAAAATAAAGTGGCGTCTTGGTTCTTCACGTTCAGGCATTCAATAGAGTGAGATTTGATCCTTCACTTCTCTGCAGTGTCAACTAGAATGCAAGCATGATTTGCCACTGCTGCAGCAGGCAATGGAGTGAATCTCGACTAAACAGCTTGGGAGGCAATTATATGTCATTTGAAAGATACAAATCTTAAGTCGATTCAATAAATTAAAAAATGCAGCTAACAACTTGTTGAACCAAAACATTTTGAGCTCCTGACTTCATCAGCTCATAGTGTCCTTGATTCGTAACTGTCACCCTGCAACCCCTCCTTGCAGAACATATTTACTTCTGCTCTTATCTTGCCTCCTTTGTCCCTCTAGTTGTCCAACCTTCTGTGATTATTTTACTGGGATTTACTGTACCATACTATCCCAACCCTTAGAGAAAACAAAGAATGCCATTTTTTCTCTTACAATATAGTTGAAAATGAGTCAAGTTTTGTGTTGAAGTGACCCCTTTAGAGATAGGTTTCCTAATTTCAGGATGTAGTGTTAGGATAGTTCAAGTCATACTTCCCAATATCATCCTGTTAGGATCATCATGTTGATACTAATTGATACCTCATAGAGGCCACTGCGATCCATTACTCATAGAGGCTTTTTGACCCAACCTTGATATACTCCAAGCCCCATAAGTCTCTTGGCTTCCTGGACTTTTAAAATCAATTCCATTTCATTGGTTGACAACCAGCCCTGCCTCAGTCAATGCTCACAGATGCTGTGGAGATGCAAATTGGAGGCAAATTACAGTATATTCCACTATCATCATTTGTTCCCAGAAATATTCTGCTTCGATGAGAGGGAAACTTAAAAACGGAAAAGAGGGCACTGGTGGGCATCAACCAACAGCTGAATCAACAGCTGTGCAGTTCGGAGTTTGGAAAGCTCAAAATTCCTCAAAATGCATGAATTTGCAATAGCATCTCTCTGTGCAGCTTCCCAAAGTGTGGCATCCTGATCAATTTGACTGGATGACCCAGATGATTAACTTAGTTGTCATTTCAAAGCATACCCATCAGGAGTAAATCTTGTGGTCTATGCCCAAGTCTGTGCCATGCCCATCACCAAATAAACTCTCTGATGCTGATATCGGTAGACGCTTGTCAAGAACCTAGGCTAGCATATATTGAGTTTAATGTGAGTTGTTGACACTTGGAGATAGGCGATCTTGTCATCTTGAAACATGAGAATCTTGAACTAATAATGAACTACTCTGACAGGCATGTCTCAAAATTTTAATACACATATTCCCTTTTGAGCTACATACTTCCCACATACAATAATCTCTCTACAGCTCCCAGGCTGTTGCCTCAAACTGGCTCTTACTGCAATATAGTAAAGGCATATGTAACCCCATATCATAACCCCATCGCCAATCTATAGGGTATCAGAATTTCGATTAGGTTGGGATTGAATTTTAATCAGGTTGGAACCAATAGTGCCATGACACATGTCCTAGTTTTGAGTGCTAAAGTGGAGAGGAGCGAGCAGTCAAAATGAGTGGTTATGGCAAACTGTAGGCATTGGTAATATGTTCGGGCCAACTTTTGGCTTCAAGAACTCATAGTGATTTCAATTTGAGGAATAAAATTACCAATTTTTTTGTAATCCTCCTCATTTTTGTCTTCCTACATGGGAAAAGATTGCACCATTTTATACTTCTCCAAATTTGGTGCAAAATCTCTTAAGTGATCAGCTATGGGTGCCTCTACTCTAGACCTAGTAATCTTTGCAACATCTACAAATTATACCGCCCCTGCGAAACTCCATTCTTGTTAGGTTGAGGCATCCATAGTCAACCAGGTTCATTTGATCGCTCACTAGGGTCATGTAATGCCGATATGGATGAGATCTATATTCTTTAAGGCGAATGGAGTTAAGGTTTAGAGTAGAAGCACCCATGACCAATCACTTAAGAGATTCTCCACTAGATCTAGTGGTATGAGGTGCAATTTTTTCTTTTTTTCCCATATAGAAATTAGGAGGATTATAAACTTCTCAGTAATTTTATTCCTTACATTAAAATTGTTGTGAATTTTTTGTAGCCAAAAGTTGGCCCGAACATATGACCAATGTCTAGAGTTTGCCATAACCGCTCAACCCTCCTCACTTAAAACTAGGACATGTGTCATGGCACTCTTGGTTTCAGCATGATTGAAATTGACTCCCAAGCATGATTGAAGTTCAATCCCAACTTGATTGAAATTCCGGTACCCTATCAATTACCGATGGGGTCCTAATCGAGAATAGGCGCCTCTACTATATGTGATGGCAGCTTGTGAATGATTATCCTCATTAAAGTTTTCACAAATGTTGTAGCCAAGCACTAAAATTTAGATGAGTGGTTATGGATTAACCTATACATCAGTTATGTGTTACCCTTACTTTATTGCTTCGAAATTTGTAACAATTTTCATATTCATGATTTTTTAAATTTGAATTTATTTATTTTGTCATTCTTCTAAAAAAAAATCTCTTTACAAGAAAAATAATTCCACAGTATCACTCCTCCTAAACAGATACAAACTCTCTCATTTTATCGATTATAGATACCTCAACCTCACATGCATGGTTTCACGCATGTAACCCAAATTTTTGTACATGATCCTCAGTAACTAGGGGCTCCCAAGGTTACTGATAATTGTATAAGAAAAATGTCTCTTTCAAGGAGTAATGGACATGGGACTTGGGGAGCAAATTCTATTCCAAAACCATCACCTCAAAATCCATGTTCTCATAGTGCTTCCAACATATCTTGTCATGTAGGTAGTCTCATCTCGAAATGATGTACTACGCTTCTATTAACCCTTAAGTGCTCAAGCGTTCACATTCCATTTTCGGGTAGGTTCAACATTAGTGCTTGAATTTTCAGTCATGTAGCAAAATAGAATTTGTTTTCTTTCTCAATTCCAACTGTATGGATGTGAACTGAACTACCATATATTCTTGGTGTGAAAATTTGGAGTCAATCAGACCACATCTGCAAAGTCAGCGTGACATGTTAATAGGGCCTTCATTAGGGGGGTAGTTCCAAAAAATACGAAATTTTCTATTTGATGTCCATTTGGGTCAAGGCAAAAAAAATTGTAGGCTGGAATTTGGGCCATAATATATTATATGGTTATCAAATGAGCTCCTCCCCCAAAAATGGTTGTTATGATGAAATTTATATCAAGTTCATCACCCACAAAGTTGAACGGCCAAATCAAGACATTTTTGGTGATTTACATTTTGACTGAGGTCATTGACATGTACACTCAAAGTTTGCCAAATATGTCCAGTGGGGTTATGGACAACCGTGATCTTGTCTAGTGGGAAAAAAAACCCTCAACCAATTTGGACATGCTAGCTAAAATATGTGAGTTACATTATATTTACACTTTACACACATTGGGTAGCTCATGGGACCACCTCCCAAAACAGGTCATTCCAAACCTTCAAAAAGTTCTACATGCTTGGAGTATGGCTTTTATATATATGTTATTTTGGTCCACCTAATAGTGGGCGACACCCTAAACCACTACATACCTTCCATCCACGTAAATTGCTACCTAGTTGGTCACAAATCCCATGAGAATATCAAGTGGCAACGCATTTTGGGTTGCATGAGCACTTAAGGATTAAGAGACGGATTTGTTTTTCCCACCTCATGAGAATGAAATAGCACACCAAGCATATGCTAAATCAATATGTAGGGGTGTGGATGTGATGCCCAATACATTGCAACAACCTAATGAATTGCAAAATGCCTTCAAAATGTACATTACTAGAATTGTGGTAGAATTGTTTCATGACATGAAGATTCGGCACACAAAGCGACATGAGCCCAACTCGGGCATGTGTTATTCTGATCACTTTGTGTTAAATTGTCTTGTCATGAAACTACCACATTTCTAGTAGTGATAGGAGGAAGTTGGTTATCAAGTTACCAACCAAAAATCTTTGTTAGCTAGGGTTGAAGTTGGAGGTTAACATAAGTTATTCCAATATATTTCAATACTTTTTTTGGGTTCTCCATCTTCTATTGATTAGATATACATGAAATATTAAAAGAAAGTTAAATTGAAGATTGGGCCTCCTCTAATCTAGTTATGGTTATGAAAAGTGCATGTTTGTTGATTCCTCAACTGAATACACACGTCTTCCTAAATGTGTTCACTATTGAGTGTGGAGTAGTTGATAAAATTTCAAGACGTGGTCCAACCTCTTTTAAACATGTGTCTTTATAGTGTTTGTTTTTGACCCTCAACTGAGGATACACCAATCAAATATAGGTGTCCAATTAAGAAAAGTAACCAAATAACACCCACATATCTTAGACAACAGTACTTACATGAATCTTAGACACTGAATTTTTTTGCAGAATCTTGCATGACAAGGACACAGGACAAGGGACGATTCAGAATAATACTGTGAATCTAGGGATATTATTCAAGGGATTCAAAAGGTTCGGACAGTATGAACCACACATCCCAATTACAAACAGTTTAAACTCGTGGACTTTGTCAAGCGCAATAAAAAACAGGCATCAGTTTTGGCAAGGGATCCACTGGGAAGCAAGTTTGACACACAAAATATTAGTAAGGTAAGAAGGCCTAATTTGGCTACTTATAGTAATCAGACACCTATATTTGAGTGGTGGATGATCAGGTGCAGAACTAAGACCAGACCCAATAAACATGTGTTTAAAGAAATTGGACTACGTGGTCAAAAATTGTTGACCATTCTAGACTCAATAGTCCACATAATTGGGGGAACTATGTAGCCTTCTTATGGCTCACAGTAGGTGGACTTTGATAATCCATCCCTATTCAAGATTAGCTCCAGAACTTTCTGAGATTGATCCTGGCTTCTTCAGACACATTTGCAGATGCACAGAACTTTCAACCTCACAAATGTTAGTATAATGTAGCAACCAGCAGAAGGTAACTAAACTACCTTATACCCAAGAATGATGCCACAAACTACCATTTGGTGACCATGAAAACCATCCAGGTAAACAATGATCCTTAGTGTGTAGTTTGCAGCCAGCAAACAAACAAGTTCTTCCTGTTTTCTTACAGCAACATCATGTAAAGTCATTCCTCAGAGAGGACAAGACTTGAAACAGTGAGACCATGCAAATTCGTAGAACTTTTGATCACCACTTGAGTACCAGCGGCTTTCCCCTGGTTACTTCCTCTCCACTGAATTAGAAACCCTCCTTCAGATTTCCACTCCGATGTGATACCTGAAATACTCACTTTGTCGTAAGCTATGTTACACTTCAAATGGCCTATAACTTCAAAAAAGGCTGCTCTAACTAGGCTGCAGCATGTGAGGCTTCAAGACCTTGCAACTCTTGCCTCAAAGTTTCCAACTTTGCAATCTTGTCAGCTTGCTCAACGCTTACTGCACTACCAGACACTGGTGTGATTTTTGATTCTGCCAACCGTATCTGTCAGTCCACAACCCTTGTATCAGGCTTCAGGCACAACTAACAAAAGCAATTTCTTCTCCGCCTACCTCAACAGTGAGCCTATAAGTCCACTTCTGACTTCATAAGTCGATGAACAAACACTAGGAGGAGTATGGTGTTCAAGTCAAAGAATGTGAACTTCGAAATTTCCCTTCTGCTATAAAGATAGCCCTCTAGAATGTAAAAACCATGCCCGTCGCATAAGAAAGCCATATCACTACCTAACCTGTAAGAGCTGAGAAAGAAATGGTGCGGTAAATGCTTCCTAGCACAAGGTTCACAAAAGTGGAGTTCTAAGATTAAAAGATACTGAAAGTCATGCAAAGAAGAAACAGAGGCCACAAAGATTCTCGACCTATGAAATCTGTGCATAACCTGAACATATGGTAAGTTAGGTTATCAAAGAACAATGTACCTTCTTTCTCAAGGCCCGAATGCGCTTCTCCAACTCAACCTTTGCAGAAGCATCCTCTTCTGGCAGTCTTTCTTGCTTTGTTTCAGGTTTTGTTGTAACTTTCAAGGTACTCAATTGTTGTGATAGAGTCTTGGTGTCATCTTTGACAGTGGACTCTTGGCTGGTGGACACATTCAAGTCCTCTGAACTGGTTGCATCACTTGTGACAGTGGTTGCTGACTGCATGGCCATCAATCAATCAAAGGGTATGTCATGTGAAATTCTATTCTCTAAAGTGTCAGAGATGAAGTACGACAGACTTAAAAGTTGATGACTTATACGAGGTAACAGAACACTCCACAAATCTTGCAGGGTTGCAAGATTTTTTGGATGTGTCTGCAAGGATCCTGGTGTGATTCTCTATCTAAAATACCAGATGAGGTACACAGATAGGAGCAGACAAGTATCAGGTCTGATAGGTTAAACCCTAATTCATTTTCACTGCCAAGTAAAGCTTGATCTATGCATAGATTATAAGTTTACTAACTTTTTCTGGTTCCAAAACTGCAGACGAACCAAAGTGTAAAGAAGACAGAACAATGACCTGCTGCTGCTGCTTTTTCTCTTTTCTTTTCTCATTCTTTTTCGCAGCCTTTGTCTTTGGCTTTGATGCAGAAGCTGGATCATAACCAGGGGGAACATCCGTTCCCTTCTTAACCTGCAAACCCGCAATTCCACCTTCCCAGGTCAGCTTAATAGCAGAGATTACGTCAAGGTCCGACTGCAAGATGACTAGATAATGTACAGAAACTGAATTTAAGTTGCCACATGGTGAGGATTGCTTCAGTACAACTATTCCTGATGCAATCTTCCACACGAATTGTAATAATCATCACTAGAACTCCAAACCCTACTTGGTCCAAAACCGCGTGGCTTGTGACACCAGACGCTGCCCACTTGATTCACCTACTTTAATTAGGTGTTTTCAGCTAAATGTGGCCTCAGCAATCGAGAAATTCAACCAATTCCACTCCCAGAAAACGTAAAGTACCTGGGCACCCTTGGGTTGGTAGATGGCCACTTCATCCTGAGGCGTGTACCCGGCTCGAATGCGAATCTCCTTTCGCAAACTACCATCCGGCCTGCGAGTCGCTGCTATCACTCTCTCCTCTGCGCCTGCTTTTCCATTCTCCATAGTAGCCATCGATGTCCCTCCCTAAAAACAACACCTCACAGCACCACACCTAACACCTTTTTCCTCTGCTCCGACTCCAACTCCAACTCCAACTCCAAGTTGCAGTCGCACCAAAACCTGTTCAATCACCCCTCCATCATCATCGCCGCGTCCTAAAATCAACGATCGTCCACACCTACCTCTGCCTCTCAGTCCTGCTGCTCTGCTTCTCCTGTTGTCTCTCCAGTGAGTTAGCACTGTCTACTTTGTGATGCTTCTTTTATTTGCGAAGCTGGTGATCAAACCTGCTAGGTTAAGTTACTTGTAATGCATGATCGACACTTTAAATTAAAGCAGAAGTTGGAATCCGAAACCTGCTACCCTAACAAGAAATCTGGAGGCGTGGGAAGAGAAGACGAGAGAGTGTGTGTGTGAGAGAGTAGAAAGGGAAGGGTCGCGTAGAGTGGATGTTAGAGAGCTGCTTTCTGACCCAAACTTTAGCATATCTCCAGGGGAGCCCTGTATCTGTATCCCTACCTCCACACCTTCACCGTAAAGGCCATGATGCAAAGTAGATAACTTAGATAATGTATGTGGGTGTTATTTGGTTTCGGTTGCCATGTTCTTCAAATTCTACCGATTAGGTTTACACAACAAAACTCGTATTTCATTAGCAAATCTACGATGAAACATTGGAAAAAAAAAAAAAAAAAAAAAACGGATTGAAAATTAGACCTCCCTTGGGTTAGTTATGTTTATTGGAAGTGCATGTTTATTGTTGTTTTAACTGGATACGTAGGTCCTCCCACTTGTGTTCACTACTGAGTGTAGAGTAGTCATTAATATTTGAAGAAATAGTCCAATTTTTTTTTCATTTCTTTTCAACAAGTGTCTTTATGATGTTTGCTTTGTGATCCTCATTGAACCACATACCAATCAAATCTAGGGTCTGATTCAAAAAATGAGCCACTTAAGATTTTATGAAGGGGCTCTTCTTTATGAAAAAACCATGTGAGTATGCCAAATTGGAAAGGATGTGACTTTTGAAGAATGATAATATTTTTATATAAATTAACATTTAATGAAATTGAACATGTTGGATGCTCATATTTTTGCTTAGCGTAAACGACAACGTCATTCAACAATGTATGTAAATCCTTGTGAATATACATTAAAATGAATGAAAATTATTTAATGATAAAGATGTAAACATGTAAACATGTCCAAAGATACAATTATACAAAATAATCATAAAATATATACTAATTAATTTTTAAAATTTTAAAAGGATGAGAGAAGATATAAATTATATCCAAATCATTGGGACGTGGATTACAAAATACATTGTAAGCCCATGTTGAATTTATGGAATTATCACAGTTTCATAATTAAAACTCTATAAAAAAAAATTACCAATTTTAATTATGAAACCACGACAGTTCCTATAAATTCAACGTAGGCTTACAATGTATTTTGTTACAATGTATTTTGTAATTCACGTCACAACAATTTGGACATAATTTACATCTTCTCTCATTTTCTTTAAACTTTGAAAAATAATTACTACATATTTTATGATTATTATGTATAATTGTATCTTTGGACATGTCTACATCTTTATCATTGAATTTTTTTTAAATAAAATTTTAATGTATATTCACAAAGAATTGCATACATTGTTGAATAACGTTGTCGCTTGCAACAAACAAAATATGAGCATCCAACATATTTAATTTCATTAAATGTTAACTCATATAAATTGTCATTCTTCAAAAGTCACATCCAATTCAATTTGACATACTCACATGGCTTATTGTGTGTGTGACTCTTAAATTTTTTATTTTTTTATTTTGTAGAGGTTGATGAAGATGTCACATATACAAAACTCAAAAACACAACTGATATAAAAAATTCAACAATAATAAGTGTGCAAATGATTCACATATATAATGTCATTAGGGTATTGAAGCATAATATATATAATAAAAAATGTTAAAAAAATAAAAGTCATACACATTAATCTTAAATATAAAGTCAACTATAGTCCAATATTTTTTATTATGGATGAGTTGAACTTTTAGATTAATTTGTAAACCCACACGAGAATTATTTGTTTGATTGTCTAATAAAATATTAATACCAATATACATTTGATAATTTTTAGGTTGTTTTAATTTTATTTTTTCCCAAAAAAATTGACTTTGTAATATGAAATTATCCATCTCAAGTCCTAAGCTCCATAAATATTATTTTTTCAAAAACAATTATGAGTTTTCAAAAAATATATATGAGTTTTATGAAAAACTTAGTACGTTCTGACCAATGCCTAGGTAGGCCATTCGTCATATTATACACATCGCACTAAATATTGCATAACTTTCACATGGAGAGGCTTGATTTTTTTTTAATACTATATGGTTGTCAAACTATAAAAGACACATTCATACCACTTCTTGTGAGCATTAGATTCTTTGGGTTACTTTCACAAATGTTTAGGTTGACTTAATTCTAAACCCTGGAAAAAAAAATTGGTCGCATGGGGTCTATTTATGTACGGTAATGTGATTATTTGATATTATAATTATAGTATTGTTTGCACGATTCATAAAGGTGGACAGGACGAAGCACATCAACCCTCACATTTTCAGCTACTCTCAAGATCTAGTTGACAAAGGTAAAAAAAAATCAGGAAGATAGAATAAAAAAATAATATAGATGATATGTTAATAAAGGCATTACCTGCCTATAAGCACACAAAAAAAATCAGTGTAGCAAGTATGAAAACTTTACATGAACTTACCTCTCCCTGAATAATACTATTTTCTTTATTATGATTTTATCCCACTGGGTTTTATATAATAAAGTTTTTAATGAGGTTATCTTAGGTTGAGGAGGAGTGTTGTGACTGGAATGCCAACACAACAACCTCGAGATTCCCCCGGCTTAACTTAACTTAGGCCGTAGCCACACCTGCGGCAGGTGGATACCGGCGAAAGGCTAGGCTTAAACCTGGCCTTGTAGCCCTGATCCTAGCTGGCAGCGGGTCCAACTGCCACACGGGCCCGGCACCGGGATAATGGGCGCCGCAGTTGCGGGGAAGGTTCCAGGCTGACTGCAGCCTACAGAGCCGAACACAGCAGAGACCAAGGGTTTTTTTTCTCTATCCAGCAGCCTCATCATATCCCCTTTCCCAGCTGCCTCTAAGCTTTCAAATTAGGGTTGTTGCCAAAATGGACCCCGATGTCCATAAGCTAACTATTTTGCTAATCTTCCAGCTCTCTTTGTTCACCATCTTGGAGTGTATATCCAGAGACAAGGAGGCGATTTTACTGTGGCACTGGCAACAAATAGGTTTGACACTTGCACTGCATGGGTTGAAGGTGTGGAGTGGGAGACAACAACGACATTTGTGGGCTCATGATCAAGGGTTGCACAAACCAGGTTTCTTCGACCAGAACCTGTTGGGCTCATTCAATGCGAGGGAGTTCAAAAGGCGCATGCGTATGGACGTTCTGATTTTTGAGTACTTGTGTAGTACTCTCGCACCCGACTTGCAGATATGAGACACGAACATGCGTTTGGCCATTCCAGTTCAGGTGAAGGTTGTTGTATCAATTTCTAGATTGGCCACAGGTAATTCTATGCAGTGCATTGCCGATTTGTACAGAATTGGCCTGTCTTTTAGTCAACTAGCAGTCTCCCAATTTTGTGGTGCCATAAAAAAAATTGCTAAGGAAATTCATCAACTGGCCCTCTCCTTCCACTATGGAAAGATATGCACAGGAGTTTGAAGACTTACACCAGATTCCCTACGTGGTGGGGGCAGTGGATGGCTTTCACATACCCATTGTTGCACCCCGACTGTATGCTCCAGATTACTACAACCGCAAATGATTTCATTCAATCCTTTTGTAGGGCGTGGTGTCAGACAAATGTTTGTTTTGGGATTTTTAACATAGGCTGGGCGGGTTCGATGCACGATGCCAACCTGTGGGCTAAGACCGCAATCGACCAGTACTGCGAGGCTGGCAAGCTTTCGCCATATACTTTGGTCGGCGATGCTGCGTACACATGTCGTCTTTGGATGTTGGCTCCCTTCAAGGGCCACACAGACGGCCTTTCACGAGAAGAGTACCATTGGAACTTTGTCCAAAGTTCCACACGCATGTGCGTCGAACGAGCATTCGGCATGTTCAAAGGCAGATGGTGAATTCTTTTGAAGAGGGTGAACGTGCATTTGAAGAATGTGTCCGACTTGATTTCCACGTACTTGGTTCTGCACAACATGTGCATAATTTTCGGGGACACTTTCTGGAGAGAATAATGAATGTGGGAGACCACGGAGGAGGTGCACAACGGACTAGCCATCCTAAAAATGCCGGGTTCATCCATGCGTGAGCGAATGGTTGTTGTAAACTTGGCCGGCATTGACGACCAATCACGAGAAACTCTAAAATACATAAAGCAAGAAGACGCTATGGCATTTAAAATTACAATGAGCACTGCCGGAAAATCATTCAAAGAGTTGTCTGCAAGACGGAATAATATTGCAAGGAGTCTTTGAATGGCAAAGACAAAGGCGTACATTGCTCAAACTTTCATTGATGACGAAGATTAGGGACAATATGTTTTCATAGCTTCTCTACTAGTTTCTGCATTTTTTGTTGCATGCTCATTAATAAAGTCATTTTCATATTATCACTTGTCTTGAAACTATTCATTAGACTCTTGCTACTCTCCTCAATCTTGCTTATGTATCATTCTAGAAAAATATCATTTTTGCGCTTGGGCTCGGAAGATTTTGATGTGCTCTCACCACTCTTATATTTCGAGATGTTGGCGAACGATGCGTTTGCGGACATCGACCATCCGGATTCGTTGTACTCGCGTGCACATGTGAAACGACATGCGTCATGTCGGATATGAACTCGTCCACAAGTTGGTACCAGCGACATTTCTTTGAACGTTTGGAACCAGAGCGCATATTCATGGCCTTGTCTTCCTTGTAGTCGTTGTATATGGAACTCCATTTCTTCCTACAAGCCTCGCTGTCCTTTGTGAAATCCGGACAGAGGGACACAAGTTTCGTGTGCAACTGGGACCAATTGTCCACACCTACACAACGTTTCCAACAACAAGCCATAATTTCAATACGCACACCGCGAATAAATACTTGGTGAATGCCTTTTGAATTCCAAAATAATTGCGAATCAAAACAATTAAAATTCATATGAAGATTGAACGAAACAGAATACTTAAAATGAAAAGATGCAACTTATAAGCATGGCTAATTTCATATCATAATTTGCACCCTATAAAATAATGGCCACTTCCCACCTGACTTTAGCACGAAGTGGTTTTAAACTAAAACTTGGCGTAAGTTAGGTAGGTAGGGTTTACATTACCGTCTTTATCTAGTGCCGTGCCTATGTGGAAAGATGACCTAGCAACCTTAAAATTGGTCAACTTCCTCCTCAACCACCAAACCGGGTTACTGTTATTATAAATTGGGCATATTTTTTGGGCACTCAAGTACGCAACGGCAATGGGCCCGGATTGGTTGCAGCGGGTTTTAGCTATTATGGGGCCAATTGCCATATTTATAAAAAAAAACTATAAGAGCAACTCTAAAACACAGACTAGGTGGGGAGAACCAAGGTAAAATATTATCACTGAAATAACATATATGACATGAAAAATTCCTCCGACCCTGAATGCAATGTGCACATGTTAACCTCCAAGGTGATCTCTAGGTTTTAGGATACCCCACCAGGTATTAGCTAGAGCCATGTGGGAAGGAGACAAAAGCAAAAGAATCCAATGCTCATAGGATTTGGCATAAATGTGTCTTATATAGTTTGGCAACTATAGAATTTTTTTTAGAAAACCAGGCGTCTTCATATGACAGTTATGAAATATTTAGTGCGATGTAACTAATGCGATAAATGTCCTAGCTAACCATAAGTAGCATTGGTCGGAACGTACTAAATCTTCCATAAAACTTACATATTGTTTCAAAATTTTATACGCAAAATCTCAGAAAATAATAGTTTTGGAACTTAAGGCTTGAGATAGATAACTTGACACTACAAAGCCAATTCTTTGGGACAAATAAAGTTAAAACACCCTTACAATTGTCGAATGCATATTGACATTAATTTTTCATTAAAATGTTAAACAAATAACTCTCATGTTAGTTTACAAATTCATCCAAACCTTCAACTCATCTATGATGTAAAATATTGGACTAAAAATGACTTTATATTCAAGATGAATGTGTAAGACTTTTAGTTTGATTTGTGTTTTTTTTTTTTTATTATACATATATATTGTGCTTCAATATTTTAATAATATTTTATATCTAAATAATTGGCATACTTATTATTATTGATTTTTTTCTTTTGGTTGTATTTTTTAGTATATAGTAATATGTAGTAATTAATTTGGAAAACTTGAAAAGAATGAGAGAAGATGTAAATTATGTCCAAATTATCGGGACTTGAATAATAAAATACAATGTAAGCTTACATTGAATTTATGGAACAGTTGGGGTCTCATAACTAGAACTCTATCAGATTATCATTCACTTGTCGAAGGCTGCATAAAATTTATAAATGAAAAGAAAAAAATTATAATTAAAATTAATTATACAATGTGAGGTGAAATTATCTTAGACATTATATAATTCTATTATTGATACTTTATATCTACCAATGGGAATAACAATGCACATCATTTATCTAATATATCAAATCAAGATAATATCATAATTAATTTAACAACATACTAAAATTTTAATGAATATAATAATGAAGATTATAAGTGAGAATATGTATTTTAAAATGATCATTTAGTACACACCATATCAACACCTCTTGTAATATTTAATGATATCAAAAGGACTTTTAATTCCAAAAATTTGGTATCAAATCATATTATTTTTATTTACATTTTAAATATATTAGATGAAAACACATGTAAATCTACTTTAAGATTGACAAATGATTATTATGAAGGAGATAATTTTTATAAAACATATTTTATTTTTGTACCCATAAAGGAGATTTTTTAATAATAATAATTTAAGATTTTTCTAATTTGTAGTTTTTCTAATTATTATATAAATTTTTGATAAATTTTTGAATAAATTTTTGATGTTAGAAATCTTGAATATGTATAAGCCTTGCCCTATATTGGCAATCACAAAACTACAAAATAATTGAGTTGTGTCGCATTAAAAAATGAACAATTTTAACAACCTATAAATTTAAATAAATTATCAAAAAATCAAAAGTTAAAAAAATCTAACATGAATGTGTCTTATATAATTTGGCAATTATGTAAATCAAATTAGAAAATCAGAGCTCTCTATGTCAGAGTTATGGAAGATTTAGTGTGATGTGACATATATTACTAATGCCCTAGCTAGACATTAGTAACATTAATCACAACGTACTAAGTCTTTCATGAAACTGATATATTGTTTTTGGCGGTTTGGATGAATAATAAAATTATAGTTCTCTCTCGATTGGTTGCGGAGCCGCTGAATCTCTTTGTATAGTTCTACTACGTATGATGAGGCCCGACATTCCTTTGCATAATGGCCTTTTCAGCCGCATTTATGACAATTTCTCTTAACTGATTTTGAAAATGAATTTAGGCTTTTGGGGCGTCCCTTGGCTATATAAATGTATGGTTTGGAGGTCGGCCGTTTGGTGAAGCCTCAGAGAGGGCGCCTTGATGCCTCGGCTACGTGTGCTTCGGGCAGGGTGGATGTCGTTGCGTAAAATTCCCTCGGTACTAGTGTGTTTGTATGTATCTCCCGAATTTGACGTGCCTCCGTGTGTTTTTAGCAAAAGTTGTTGGTGTTTCTCTGCAAGCATGAAATGAGACATTAATTGTGAGTGCTTTTTGAATTGTATGTTTCTATATTGCTGTAATAATATAGATGTGGCAGGGAGGAATGTGGACAACGTTTTCTTGATTAATTCTAAATCTGAAATGATTTCGCTGCATAGCTTGAGTTGGGCCGTTATGCGATTTAGTTCGGAGTTGAGAGAAACAAAATATGGAAAATCCAGCACTCGGATGTTTATCCAGTCGCTTCGTGCTTGCGGGAGAAAGAGAATTTGTTGATGATGGGATCAGATGTGTAACAGACTCCATAGCTTTGTTGGGTCCTTGACTTGAACGTACTGTAACCGTAGTGTTTGGTCCAAATGGCGGCGTAGGGTCATGAATGCTTGGGATTTGTAGATTGTTAGAGTCTCCTCAGTTCTGTCAGCCTCCACGGTTGTTGCCAAGTCGTATGCAGCAAGGACAATCTTTGCATCATTTAACCATTCTAAAAAATTAAAACCGTTTGAGTTGAGGGGTGAGAATATAAGGGGTTGAAGTCGGGTTTCTGATGATGATGATTGTGTTGCCATCACTACTGGATTTGCTAAAATCTTAGATATGCGAGGTTGTGCCATCTAGAAGTAATTCTAGGTTGTATAATCGCATGTTGGACTAAGTTTAGTCTGCAGGTCGTTTAACTCCTAATTTCAATAAACTAAGGTAACAATCTGATGTCGGATATACTAATGGTTAAATAAGAGTGCTATCAGAAATCTGCAATATGATCTATTAGTTTCTGCAATAGTATATGGGTTCGGAGTAATGCACTTCAAACATATTGTAGTTGAGCTAATAACTCAAAGTCAAGTTCAGACATGTCTATAACTATTCTGAAGGTTTCTAATGGGGCATTCCCACCTGACTTTAGTTAAGACCCAAAGTATTTCCTAAAAACCGGGTAAAGCTCCCTCGGTTATAGCGGAGGCATCCAACTATCCCAATGCACCTACAAAAACTTGCTCCGGAGATTTTCAAGTAGGTTTTAGTTAAGTAGCTTTCACACATGTTCATGGTTTTATCTACCAAGCAATGACATGTTGGGTAGTTTTTGTCCCATCCCCAAATGCCTTACTACTCACCTATCTTACCATCGGTTTTTGTTAATGGAGCTCCTCGTGCCCTCATAGCTAAGACTAAAAAGCAACCGATCACAAGGGTGGGAGGCGACACTTTTAAAGTTCCTATATTCTTGCCTCATGTTTAGGTACCGATGAGAGGGTCGGTGGTTGAGGCTTAAAACCTCTACTTTTAAGCCATGCCACATCATTTGCCACCTAGGCTCGGCACTAAAAAGAGCCGTATGTGTGAACCCTAGATAACTAAAACCGCTTTTAGACTAAAACTACTTCTAACTAACGTTAGGTGGGAATGCCCCATAAGCTTCTGATTCTATGCAAGGATAAACCGGATTCAACAACAACATATTCAACAGACTCGACTGAAATCAGCTTAGCTGGTACTAAGCTTGATTAAAAAACATCATCAAGAAGTTTGAAATAAGAGAGGAAAGATATATGAAGAGGGAGAGATAGAAAGAAAGATTGAATCAGATATTGGTTGTGCCCTGCAATCAAACTGTCTCATGTCAAAGTTGTGCCTCTAAGTTGTAAACTTGTCTCATGTCAAAGATGTGCCTCTAAGATGTAAACTTGTCTCATATCAAAGATGTGCCTGCCTCTAAGCTATAAACTTGTTTCAGATCAAATATGTACCTCTAAGCTATAAACTTGTGCAAACTATCAAGCAAGTCTAGACTATAATCTTGCTAGCAGAACTTCACAAATGAAGGTTGAAGGAGCGCCAAAGAGCGAAGGTGTTGATAACATGTTATGAAGATAGAAAGAGGTAGTACAAGGTAGACTGAGAGTAGATAAAAATCTCCAATGCCTAAGTGAGGCGGAAGGTCCAGTATATATATATTAAGTCTGCATGGGCACTATTAATGCTCTAACAGATCCACTACCTACTGTATCTACTTAGTGGCGTCTCTTCTTTAAACCCTAGACCCTCTAATTAATACAGACGGCTCCTAAGTTAAGCAAGGGGAATCTCGAGGTTGTTGTGCTGGCATTCCAGTCACAATACGATCGTTCCTAATCTACACCACCTTTAACGCATCCCCCTTTGGAAATCACACATAATACTCCATATATGATCAAACCACGATTATGTGGGACCCATGCCGCCCGTTTGCTCTTTAGACAAGTCTTTTGCATTCGATATTTGGCCTTTAATTTCTTGATTTTATCCTTGATGCGAGCCGCCAACATCCTAAGCTCATTGGGCATCTCTTACTCGTGTTCATCGCGAATATCAGTCCAATATTTGTTTGCCGAAATTCTTCGGTTGCAACGGTGTCACTCATCCTCATACAAATCGGTGATGTTGGCAATAGTGGCATCTGACCACATGGCCCCTACCAGTACATCCGTACATGTTGGTGTAGCCCTCTTTTCCCTTCAATTTTGGAGCAACGATCATTAAAAAATAATAAGCGGCGGGGCCCCAAAAACGACCATTGAGAAGGACATACCATCAATGAAAGTTGGACTGACATTCGAGATATTATTACCACCTTCATGTGTCCCTAAATGCCCAAATTTTCTCGATCTCATTGTGACTACCGTGCTACAAATCTAATGGACTATCATGTGCACAATTCCGACTAAGTTTCACCAAAATTTGATATAAAACAAAAGACACCATAAACCCTAAGAGTTGTGCAAATGAGGTCCGCAAATATGCGTTGGTTGCTTTGCACTATCACAAGTTTAAAAAAATAAAAATACAAAACCTGCATAAATTACCAACGTTTCACCTTCAAAGTAAAAGCCTTGGCCCTCGGGCCTTGCCGTAGCAGTGGCTATGACCCAAATGGTGATTGGTGCAACCTTGGGCCCGACGGTAGGCACAACTATTGCCGCAACGGGGCCCAAAACGGCCCCATTTTGGCCCTTATGCCAGGGCTAAATGGAGAACTTGGGAATGAGGCAAATGGGAGGTATGGGATTGCTAAATATATGCCCCCATTATAATCATTAGGGGCATTTAATGTGTAATGTGACAAAGCAAACGTTCTTCCCTTACAAACCTTTAGCTATTTTGGCATGAGTTTTTTTCTTGGCAACAATCGAGCTCACATTGAGTCCAATTGGTCGATTGTTGACCAACAATCGATATGATCAGTTGACTATTGTCGTTGATTGCAGTGTCGCAGTCGACCATGCAAGTCGATTGCCTACTTGCAGTCGTCATTGCGCAATCAATTGCCTCTTGTAGTCGACTCACGATGGCAGTCAACCTTGGAACTCGAGTGCGTCCTGTAGTCAACTATGAAGATGGACTACCTCTTGTAGTCAACTATGGTTGTCGACTGCATCCTGCAATTGTCCATGCGAGTCAATTGCTTGTTCAAGAGTTTTGTCCCAAAAAATCCCCCTACATTCATGGCCAACTTTATATTTGCTTGCCATATGGGAGTTCATGTAGATTTTTCATCCACTAAAAATGTCACGGGCTATAGTCCAAAACTAGGTTAATGTAAATCTAAAGCAGGGGCATGTGACACTCTCATTAATGAGAATTCAAGGATTCTCCAATCATGGCCCAATGGCTTTCGTGTAAACATGTTCTAAGTGATCACTTAGTCTTATATGGTGCTTTACTTTCGGGATTCAAGTGTCCACTAACCTCCTTAAGTGGGCGATACAATACTTTCATCAATATTACCTACATATAGTTTGTGAGAGGCTTACATTGATTTTTTCTTCAATACAAAGAACCTTTCATTCAACAAATACAATCTTGGTTGGTGAACCCTGATGAACCTACCGATGGTGAGTTTTTGGATATGTATTCCTTAGAACATCAAGAAATTGATGTTGATGAAATTATGGTTGATGTGGTAGAAGAAGTTGTAGGATTTAGTGTTGTTGAGCGTTCTTTAGAGACTTTGAAGAAATACTTTGAACAAAGACCAAATGATGCCCTATCACACATCAAGAGCATTCAAGGACTCCAGAAGGAAGTTTCACCTCATCATTTGGAAGCTTCTCGTCATACTACTATAGACTCTTTCTTTCAGTTAGTTTAGTTGGAAGAATCTCGTCAAGTTACTTTCATTTCTTTCAATTAGTTTAGTTAAATTATGTATTATCATTTGTACTTTCATTTTTTACTTTTATAAAAAGTTATGTTCTTCATTTTTGGAAATTTTAAGTGTTATTTCTTTAAATATTATTAATCATCGGTATGAATTCTATAAGTGTTACTTGTTATAATTCTATATATGCTATTTTTTTGCTACTCCCGACTTATAACATTTATAGAGTCTTGACTGTATGTTAAGCGTATCTTGAGCATATAGACCAATCTCTTTATACTATAGCATGGTCCTCACATACAATATCTAGTCCATGCAATGATTATGTTGTGAAAAAAGCGTGCTACAAATCTATAATTGATGTGCTCATGTCCAATGAGGACATGACACGTCAACGAGATTGGAGATGGCGAACACTACCATAGTTTAATAGCAGGTTGGGCACAAAATAATTCTAAAAATAGATACCTAAAATTTTGGAATATTATTGGCATTTTTTGCCGAATATAAAATTAATTATTTTTCAAAATTGCCAAAAAGTAAGAAATTTTACTTCTCACTAGAGTTTTACTTACAATGGAAGCATATGTGAATTTTGAAGGAGAGAAGGTGCTCCTTTTGTAATCAAGCTCACTTACATTAGTCCACAAAGAATATGGGTTAAGAAGTACCAAGACTCTAGGTGAGGCTTTTCAAATGTGTTGTACACAAATTTTTGGAGTCCAATTGAGCATAGAAGATGAAGTTTCATAGAATTTTGTCCAACTAACAAAAGTTGAGAAATCAATCCTTCTTCCACCTCCAACAAGTTTTGTGTCAAAATAAGTCTTTATGCAAAAGATATGGACAAAACATTGCAGCCGTGTAAAGATCAAAAAATTAAAATGCGTTCATAACAGTTTTTCGGAGCTCATTTGTGCATAGAAGATCAACTTTTTTGGAATTTTGTCGGTCTAAGAAAAGTTTAGAAATCAAGTAATCTTTCACCTCCAACAAATTTTATGTCATTTAAAGACTCTATGCAAAAGTTATGCATGTTATAAAAATGAAGTCTAACTAGGTGCTTCACCTCAAAGTTTACATATCCCATATGCATTGTTGAACACAACTCCACTCTACTTGCATAAAGCACAGAGCATTCTCAACTCTTCACTTACATTTTACTTGTCATTCAATGCAATAGAGATGTACAAAATATAAGCTTAAGTAGGAAATTAAAAATGAATTTAAGTAGAATTTTTAAAAATTGAAAGCGAAAATTGCCAAAAATACGAATATGCTATATTTAGGTGCCAAACCTACTTTTTGAAGTTTAATTAAATATTAGGCAACAAGTTGTCGAACCTGCTAGTAAACTACGGTATGTTGGATTAACACCGTTTTGCCTTACTTCAAATCAATATCCAAAGTGATTTTGGGGAAAATAGGTCAAGATCCAAGTGTTTTCAAGCCCACTAGTTACATGTTGATATTTTCAGGTTTTCTTTATTAATTCAAGACATATTCTATAAATTCCTCTAAAATAATATGTAATTTACCTAAAGTCTTGAACAACCAGTTATTTCTCAAACTCAGCCAGCTCGTCTGTAAGATAGATGGGTCTTCAATGGCTTGTTTTTTTTAGTCGGACTCCCATATTTGATTGGTATGTGGTTTGGTGGGGATCAAAGAGAAAACATCATAAAAACACACATGTTTAAAAGAGATTAGATTACGTCTTTAAATATTAATAACTATTCTACACTCAATAGTGAACACAATTGGGAAGACTTATGTATCCAATTAAGAAACCAACAAACATGTATTTCTGGTAACCAAAACTGAATCACGGGAGGTCCGATTCTCAATCCGATTTTTGCAAATGGTTCTCCGTAGATTTGCTAATGAAACACAAGTTTTTGTTGTGTAAATCGATAGAAGTTGTAAAATATAAAAAATGAACCAAATAAAACCCACGCACCTTAACTAGCGGTTGGTTCTCTATGTTCATGGCTTCAAATGTGTGGTTCACCCTAAGAAACTTCGGGTGGAGAGTACAATCTCTTCCTCAGGGAAATTACGAAATGCAAGAAAATGAAGAAGACGCAGAAGAAGTGCTATGGCGGAGTCCTTGTCTCGCAGGGTCAATGGTCTCTAGCATTTCTCTCCTCCTTTGTCTAAATTATTTTTCAATGCTCCAATGCATTTCTCCTCTCCAACACTTGCGCACCGGAGACACAACACAATCATGTAGAGGCTGCTGCCGCTTTGACACATTCATTCTATCACCGATTGCTACACACATCATCACTCGGGTATTACAATATCCTTACCATCCCCTGCTTCTTCGCTTCTCAAATTTATTGTGGTCGGTGGAAAACAAGAGTGTGATCAGAAGCCGTGTTTCTTGAGTTCTCATCTTTGCGACAAGGAGGAGGAGCACTCCGAAGAGAGATTAGAAGGAAATGATTTCGAGAGTGAGCTTAACCTATTAGGGTTTAGGGCATCCGGTTCGGTCTAGTCAAAGTCGACCATTTCTCAGTATACAGTTTATATTTGAAGATTGAGCTTAAGGCATCTGATTTGGAAGTGGTACATCTAGGAATTGTGCTTCACTTTGGTTTTACTCGGTTACACTGATCGTTAGCGTGGAATGGGATCCTGCAAGCTTGGAATTAGGAATAAGTGTAATGGACATCTCCTCCTGGTGTTTGCTCTTGGACTCCAATTTTTGAAATTTAATTTCATGTGAATTTCTAAGAGTTAGAACATGATGACCCGTTGCCGTATCGGTATCGACAAATCCTCTCGCATCCATCGACTCTTTTTTTTGGCGGATGCAGATACGGTGCATTCTCCCACCAGTTGCCGTATCTTTACCCGCATTTGGGGAGAAACTTTATTGAAATCTCGTTGTCGTGCCAAAAGACATGGTAAAGAACTCATCAATCAAAGCGCCCTAGACTATTTGAGCTAAATGAATTCGAGGGGAAATAAGGTCATCGATTGCTCGTCTCATTATGTTTGTTGGGAGTTTGCAGTGGCAACAAACGGGCTCGTTTTGTTGGGAAAAGTGGATGGGCACACCCACTTCGCACATATAAATGCGGATGTGGCGATGGGCAGGAGCCCTTGCCGCAAATTTTCCAACAAAATATCCACTTTTCATCCTTAATAAAATGTTTGTTTTGTGGATACGGCAACGGGTGGACTTGCTCTTTGAACATGCTGTTTACACAGGCATAGGATAAGTCGCAGGTGAGGAGGATATGAAGTTCCAACGCAGGACTCAGGGCGAATTATAAAGGCTCAGCAGTGCAATGGAGAAGAAGCTATTGTCCTCAATGTGGCTTCTGACCAAGAGAGTGATGGCAGGAGCAGTGGTCGGCATTACATTTTCTGACAGGTCTAATCACCGTCCCGACCCTTGCATACTACTTCTCTCTTTATTCAGGATCTCTGATGCTAACCATAATAAGGGTCTGGATGCTTCAGATCTGTATGGGTATATCATAGAATGAGACCTTCAGCGAGGTCAAAGCCATGCCGATTGTGACAGTCGATGACGAGGACCTTTACACCAGAAGAATGTAGATGAACCTCGTTGTGCTGAGACTATTGGTATCCTCTTTAACAAGTCAAATTAGGTCAATTGTATCAGTGACTTTGAAGGTGTGTTTGTAAAGCAATGAATCGAGCTAAAAATTCTCTGGTGGTGATGAGAGACGCTTGAGTCACAACGAAGTTCATATACAATAGGAAGGAATGCACCCTTCCATGAAACAATGTAGAGTCTGTATGTTGCTAGTCTCTGTGGAACTGTTTCCCCAGTTATACCTGCGCTTCATCATTGAGCAATAATCTCATGGAAACAATTTTGCAACTTGTTGTTGCATTATCAGCAGCCTCTGATAAGGCAAAATTGGTGTTATATTCTCAGGATTGGCAGTGTGGCAACAATGCATGGGCGATCGATGCAGCCAACATTGAATCCAGCTGATGACAATTCGTGGCCTTACCTGAATGGAGATTTGCTTTATCTGGAGAAGTTTTCCCTGCGAACCTACAGCTTTTCACGTGGGGATGTTGTGGTTTTCAGGTGTGCAACCCTTGTGCAGAGCTTTCTCGAGATGTGCTAACTTGATGTGATTGGTGAACAGAGAAAGGATTCAGCAGTGTAGGCTTTTATTATTTTTCTAGTCTTTGAGCCCTGCATTATTTCAAGGAAGAGTAGCCTAATTCTTGATTTTTCTTCCAGGAACTTCCATTTTTCCTGAGATGGTTGATCATTATTTCTTGGATGTTTGTATGTTGCCGATGTATTATGGTTTTAGGTCGCCTTTGGAACCAAAAATGTGGCTCGTGAAGAGACTCATTGCTTTGCAAGGTGACTGGGTGACTGTGCCAGGCACATATGAGATCCTTCAGGTTTGCTTCCATCCAGGACCTCGCGAGAAATAGGCTACATAATAGGTGCAATGTGCATTTCTGCCTCTTAAATACCTGTCTGAACCCACTCTTTAAAGAAACGTTGGGTGAAATTATGATTGGTTTCCTGTAACTTCTGAGATATTACACTATATGGAACTGGAACGGTGAACCTCACAGCCTCAATATAACATTACTTGTGTTAAACCTTTTGTTTGGTCCCACTTTTGCTTCAAGTGCTTTCTAAGCAGATTTCAACATTTTACATGAACCTTGCCTGTTCATAACTGTGATGTTTCTGTCATGTTGTGCCTATATTCTGTGATAGTCAAGATGAAGTTAGAAATAATACCAGACAGAAGCAAAGTTTGGACTGGGCGAAGGCAGCGAGTGTCATAGGGTTCACAGAGTATACCATGTGTAGGCAAATATCAGAAACCAGAATTGAAAACATAAATATAAGAAACTGGTCCACCAATTGGACTTCAATAGTGGGTCATTTAGTTATTAAAATTTTGTATTGATATCTATACTTGATTCTGTGTTTTTTTCAATGGTGTAGGTGCCCAAGGGACATTGCTGGGTTGAAGGAGACAATGGTGAAATTAGTCTGGATTCCAAGTCATTTGGCCCAGTTAGTGCTCTCTGCTTTCACTCTTTTGAATATCTCAAGTTTCCTTTCCAGTTAAGAGCCTCTAAATTATGTAGTGGATTCTCAAGATTTTGCTCATGTTCGTTTCATGATATTTGTAGTAGGCCAATTGACTTGAATCTGAAGGTATTTTCTGTGGATATGGTGCAGATTCCTTTGGGGTTGATGAAAGGAAAAGTCACACATGTACTGTGGCCACCGCACAGATTTGGTCCTGTGCAGAGTCAACTCCCAGAAGGGCGCGTGCTGTCTCAGAAAGCTGGAACAAGAACATATCCCTGAGGTTATTAGCTGCACAGAAAATTCTTTTGCTTGGGGACAAAGTTGCATCCGTTGTGCACAATGTGCAATGCTTTCTGGTCCTCTTCTCATTCCTGTTGCTGTTCTGCACTACTGGAATCCTCCATGTGTGCTTCCGAACAGTTTGAATGAGCACTACAAATGCAAGTTGAAGTGAGCCCATCTGCATTCTGGCTGCAATTTTACCTCAGTGGAGGCGCCTCTCAAGGATCAACTCATGCATGAATTTGGGAAGTAGATGTGAAGTCTGGCAAGCAACAAGATTTCAGTGTTGATTCCTTGAAAGCATTTCATTGGATCCAGATTCGCTTGAGATTGGGAAGTTATGTTCATATTGCCAGTTACTCAAGGGTAACTATTTCAAATTTATGCGATGCAGTGCAGTAAGTCCACGAGCTGTAGTAGTGCCTCTGCTAAAGTTGGAATTTAATACAGGATCCTACAACTTTTGGTGCTCGAAAGACAGAGCATCAATTGGTTCTAGAGGGTAAACGAGTGTGGTGCTGCCAGAACTGAATGTGTTTCTTGTAATTCAGGGTTTTTATACAAGAGGGAAGATACTTACTGCATTACAATAGGGAACCATTCAACACACCTTAGGCATTGAGTACCTAGCAGACAGATTTGTCAATTTGATTAAATCAAATTTCTGAAGTGGAATGTTCATTGTGTTGCTACTGGTCTCAAGATCTTCAAATCTTTATGGGTTACTATCTTTGTTTTGAAAGGAATGTAAGAAAACTCAAGCCCTTGAATTGGTGAGGCTCAATTCATTACTCAAAAGATGGAAAGGCTGGAGCTATATGCTGGTATATTTGGCAGATCTTTCAACGTGATGTCTGTGAAAGTGATGATTGTGCCTGTTTTCTTTGCAAAATATTTATCTTCAAACTCATTTGATTCAATGTAAGCTGAGCTACCTCCACCTGCAGCATCCAACGATGTTCACCTTGTCAACTTCATCCAGACATTCCCAGGCCTTAGGTCCTTTAAAGGTAACTACTTGATCTCCTTTACAACCTTATCTAAAGTGGAAAATATTTGTGAATATAGACGTCTCCAGATTATAGTTTCATATATTGCACCAGCAGTAACATTTAATACGCAATTTTATAATTTATTTCATTTATTTTCCAAATTCCAGTTCTGCCTCTGCAAAACTTCCTGAATGTCAACAACCTTAGACAAGCAAATCTTACTTGCCTTTTATTTGCAAGGTTTAGTTTTCCTTACTCCTCACAAGGATCATTTGTGTTTGTAGCAAGAGAGTTAATGTTTCCAGGTCAACAATAAACAAGGATCATTTGAGTTTGTAGCAATGCTTGGTGTCATCTTCACAAGTTACAAATAAGCTGACACCAGTTCATTGTTGACCAGGACACATTAACTCTCCACTCATTTATTTTGCAATACAACTGCACTATTTACATTAAAATCCAAGTAATATCTTTGTAAAGACAATTCAAGGCAGGCATTGGAAGCACTTTCCATGATAAAGGGCTTCATCTTTTTGTGAGAATGTATGAAAACCTCATGAAACAAGTACTCTGTCGATGATATCAGAGTTATATGTAAAGTCCTTCAAAGAGGGATGACATTGTGGATTTGATCCTTCTTTGACAGAATTTTCTATTAAGAGCTCATTAGTTTGTTGTCTATAGAAGCCTACTTTGAAAGTTGGGTGAAACTTCTTGGATCTCTTGCCATCCCAAAAACTGAGAGAAAACTTTAGGATCTAAAATAGGGTTTACCCATGGAACCCACCAAACTAAATCCCAGATTGGTTTATGCAAGGCAAGCTTGACACATCTAGTATGACAAGCTAGAAAGCCGATTTTTAATAGCCCAATACCACTCTTAAAACATGATAGTTTAAGCTCTCATAAAGCTTGGGTGACTTATGCATAAGCCCTCAAACTCACTCTTTGGCCAACTCATTGGGAGTTTGATACCAAGAATTTATACATTACTCTATTCTCTTGTGGCAATAAAACCAAGTTGGCTTTGCATGCCACCTCTGCTATACAATTGGTAGGTAATTTATGAATTTTTGTGGACCTAAGATTTATGAACTTAAAGTGCTTTAGGAAACGAACCTTATTTTGCCACACATGAGCTTCTTTTTCAAGGTCGGCAAACTCCTTCTTAAGGCCCATGTAGTCTATCACTGCTGGCTTCTTTTCTCCCGTGCTGCTCTTGCGTTCCTTGATGAACTCTGACAACATCTCTTGCAACTTTGCCTAGTCATTTCAGCCATTTGGATAAGCATTTACCAAACGTAGTGGTCAAGGGTAGAGTCATCAATTGTGAGTGATAATATGCCTCTTTGTTTCCCATTACAAATGGATACATCAAAACATCTCTTGGGCTGACCACACTATTTGTTAGAATGATGTGCATGTTTACTAAGGTAGATGAGAATAAAAGTGACATTTCCAAGAACTTTTGCTATTTCAAGCAAGTTTAGTAGTTCTAAGAAACTATGAAGAGTCTACAAAAATAAAAATAAATAAAAAAAATCATATGCAACCTACATAATTTCGCAAACTTGTTTTAAGCAATGAGGTTTTTACTATCCACTAGGGGTCCATTTTGTTAGGATGAGAATCATCACAAAATCAACCTTATTGCAAGTTAGAGGCTCCTCTTGAATAAAGGTGTTTGTTGCTCTCCTTTTGTGGAACACTTCTTACCCACTTCTTACACTGCCTTGTTGAGCAAATAGATCCTAAGTTAATCATTGTGATTGGCCAAGTTGGTGCTCTTCTTAAGGTGTTCTTAAATCCTTCTTACATTGCCAAAGTTGTGCTCCTTTGTATTAAAGCCCCATACAATTAGTTACTTTTAAAAATGGCTTACTTGGGGGCACCTTTCACTTACTTGTTGGCAATTTTGAGATGAAAAATATGCATTGCCAAAAGGATGGTGTTCCTTTTGGGCCCACCTAGCTTAGGAGACTTTGTTTTGAGGTCAAACCTAAACTCACTATCTCGAGACTGCATTGAATATGGTAAATATTGTGGGCCAATCCATTGAGCATATTCCCACTCTGAAGACACTATATACAATATTGCAGATGCACACTATTTACCAACCCATAATATAAACATCAAAGGTCCATGTCATTGGTTAGAGTACTTATATGTGATTGAAGATACTGTGAATTTGAAAAACCTCCAACCTAGGCAACAGAGGTGGGTACACCACGGGGGCATGAGACTATTTTCTTGATGATTGTGTATACTTCCAGCCACATTATAGAGTTTCTTAACAGTGAACACAGAGCTATTAGGGTCCTACTTTGGTGAATTGCTCCACCAAGATTACAGTTCAAAACAATTCCTGATCACTTAGCTGACATTCAGAAGTACTTGAAGAGGCCTGGAAACGGACTCATTTGAAGAACGTATTGCACTTATGGACGGTGATTATTCCTTTTTCTTGAGATTCTTTGAATATGGCTGCAGACTCAACTACCAACTTTTTGACATCCATGGTGAGTTTGGAGAACTATCCATGAATAAATAGATGCAGGTTTTCCTTTTCATCTTATAACAACCAGAAATCTTAAGAAAATGCACCTTCTGTTCCTGTGCTTGTGATATATCAGCTGCAACACGTACAACCTGTGGTTTTCTCTCAATAATCGTTGCACATAGAATTCTGTCCTCCTCTGACAAAAGTTTCACCTCTGCCTCAGCTTTCTCTAGTGCCTGTGTGTTACAGAGAACCTCAGTGAATCCAGTGTCGCTCATGCCATCTTCCAAATGGGCGCCCAAGTTACTGAGCCATGATAGTGGCAAGGTGCCTAGTACCATAACCTACCTTGCCATAGTGGCAAGGTAGTGTTGATATGGCAAAGTGACACGTGTTCATTACTGGGCATAGTGGCTAGGCATTCATGCGGTCTTCCAAATCAATAAATTAATTCTCTCTTCATGCACTCTCCAACAAATGCGCAGGAGCCATGCCACATGCTGTAGTAGGTGTCCAAGTTACGGAGTTGTGGTAGTGGCCAGGGAGATGTTGGTGCCTACCACAACATGTGGCAAAAGTGGCATGTGTCCATTGACAACGTAGTGATCATGCACTCATGCCGTCTTCCAAACCATTAAATTGATTCTTTCTTCACGAGGTCCCCACGAAGTGTGCAAGAGCCTTGCCACAAATTATAGTAGGCACTAGGTTACCAAGTTGTGATAGTGGCAAGGTAGGTGCTGGTGCCCACTATGTGGCAAAGCTGATACGTGTCCATTCTCAGACATACTGATCAGGCCATGGCAGGGTCATCCATTATGGGTGATCATGTGCCTCCTTATATCCCATCAGGAATAGGAACCTCAACAAACTAACTTAGCCCAACCTCTACGATGACAATACCCATGCTGTTGTTTTAAGTGCCCAACTCCTATACAAGGTGCAGTCTTATGCACGCATCATCTTACAGTGATAGTTTTTAAGTTGGTTGCTTTTATTCGATGAAGCTCCTTTTCACGATCCCGCAACCGATTCTCCATCTGCTGTTTTTGGATTGAGAGTTGATCAAAGTCAACCGCATGTAGAACATCTGAGAGTGATTTTTTCGTCTCCAGACTGGCCTCAGTCTTTGCAATGTTGGCATGGAGTGTTGCATTACGGTCTCGAAGTTTCAAAATTGTAGACCGTGTATCTTTGATTTTCTGATTCAAGAACCTGGCTGCCACTCAACCTTACTGTGAGATGACAAAAAACTTGATCTTACTTTTTTTCTTATATCCAGAACTCAAAAATGGGAGATTAGCTGAATCTGTGGTTGTATTCATCTGAGTTCAACACAGATTGTCAGGGATTCAATAAATGTTTAAGGTTTCAAGCTACCATTGCATGGTCTATGTGACAGTTTGAACAAGCCCCCACCAAGTATTAGAAGTCAGTTTTCAAACTAGATCAGTAGTAGTTGGTTCATGGGATTGAAACTAGATCAAACACAACCTATTACAAAGAAGAACTATTACACACACAGAGTACATATGTGACAATGGTGATGAAATATACACAGAATATATGCAACAATAGTGATCAAATATACACAATATTTTTTTAAATTTATGACATCCAAACCAGCCCAAATCTCCATATTTCATTTTCATACATATATTGGTCCAATTGGAAGAATATGACTGACAAACTAGTTCATTTTAGATGGGGCCACTTGTGACATCATCACCCAAAAATAGCAGTAAGTATACTTTAGAAGTATAGACCAAAACCACCCTCACACAAATTACAGAAGATTAGAAATACTTACTTCAACACTTTCTCAGAAATGGCCTTCTTTCCCACTCTCAATGCTGCATCTTGCATTACTTCACGCTGGAAATCTGCAAGGTCCCTTCGTATTTCACCAGTTCTAAGTTCAGCTTCATCATAGGCTGCCTGGAGTTCATCCAAAATGCGTTCGCTTTCTTGCCTGCAGTACTCACCCAAGACTTCTTAAGAATGATGAAACTAGAGTTTCATCCACGTCTGTCTCCTGTCAAAGTAGCACTGGGGGTCACTCCCTTGTAGAGATATGAACCACATGAGATAACGGGACATTTTCAGGGGGCTATGAAGTAATGCACACTGGTTTCTGATATAGAATCTCAAAATGAATTTCCAATACCCTGAAATGCTTTCTAATGCTTTCATAATTTATTTTATTTTAAACATTGAATAAGACCTTATCTTTTATTGCATTGCGTTTTCCAGTGGGAACACTGGCTAACCACCCTTGCAAAGAAAACACCTTGAAGTCCTGCTGGCAATCACCAACTTTTACTACTTGGTAATCTTAGGGACCTTCTCCATGTAAATGATCTACTTGATAGCTCTCCTCAAGTAGCACCTAGCATGTGCCTAACCAGAAATTATGAAAAACAACCTCACTAAAGTTATACTCTCACTCAACATAAGTTTTGGTTGGGATTACGTTGTTTTGCATACAACACCTCCTACATTTAGTGAAGTTTCGGAGCATGCTTGAAGGCAGTGTGGAGGTTGAACACACTGGTTCATTGAGGGTCAACCTCATTTTTTGATGCCAAGAGGTGCTAAAATGAGTTTGGTCCTCGATGAACCAAAATAGGTTGCATTCAAATTTTCACACTACCTCCAAGCTTTAACCACAAGGGAAAAGGAATTATTAATATTGTATGCAAAACAACCGATGGAATGTCATAGGGTACCAACTCCCGACGGAAAGTCCCCTTGAGTTGAAGGATAACTCTATTTTCTGTCTAAATTGAAAGTAGCCTATGGTCAATTTTGTTTACTCCTGTGCGGTGATTGAACAAATTGATAGCTTCACTTCACCATACACAAAGATGGCTGCTTGAGAAATAAAGTGCACGCATCGCGAGCTGTGCTTGCTCGAGATGACTCATCAACACCAAGAGGAACTGGAGATTCGTGTGAAAATTGAAAGCCAGCAAGTAACAAGGATGAAAGGTGGATGACTGATGGACCTGTAAATGTTCATCTGATCCTGAATCGCTTTGCACTCTAGAATCGCAACATCACATTTTTCTTCTAGGCTCAAGCCGTGGGCTATTTCGTGAGCGCTCTTCATCCATGACGCTCTGTTGTGGTTGTTGTTGGCAATAGATGAGCTCGGTGACCCCGCGTTGTTGTTGTAAGACATGCGGGAAGAGGAAGTCCTACCTCGTGGGTAATCGACTTGGCTTTCTTCCAGCTCATCATACACTTCGTCAAGCTCCTCTAGCGAGTCTAATAATTGGGCTTGCGTGCTGTTGTTGTCCATACTACCAGAGCGCATCATGAGCCGCTGAAATTAATGCAACGCCACACATACCAATCAGTCAACCTCCATGAACATTCAATATTAACTTTCATAAGGTTCGAGGCTTCAATGTTAGGTAAGTACCTATAAATTCCATAGAGTAGAGAGAATTTTCAGGAGGATGGACTCCGTACTCTCTCCCATAAATCGCATGGCTTCAGCTAGGTAGCTGTTTTCCAGGAGCCTGTACATGCAGAACCTTGTGTATATACCTTGACATCATTGATAATGTGTAGGTTTTGAGGTTTCTGAGTTAGGCATCTACAATTGCCACACAAAGAACAGACAAGTTTTCAGCTCCAACATAGGTATACATGAAAAGGAGGATGGACCTCGTACTCTCCACAAAACCACATACTTCAGCTAAGTATCTGTTTTCCAGGAAGCCTGCCAGCCTGTACATGCAGAACCTTGTGTATGTACCTTGAGATAATTAAATTTGTGTAGGTTTTGATGTCTCTGGGTTAGGTGTCAACAAACGCCACACAGAGAACAGAGAAATTTTCAGCTCCACCATAGGCATACATGAAAAAGGAGGACGGACTTCATACTTTCCACTAAAGAGAATAAATCACATGGCTGCGAGCATGTACATAGAGATCCTAGTGTATGTACCTTGACATCATTAACTCTTTGAAGGTATTGAAGTTTCTGGGTAAGGTATCTATAAATGCAACAGTGAACAGAGAATTTTTCAGGGGAATGGACTCCATAATCTATCTCCCCTTAATCACATGGCTTCAGCTAGGTATCTGTTTTCCAGGAAGCCTGAGAACCTGTACATGCAGAACCATGTGTATTCAACTTGACATGATTAACTATGTGTAAGTTTGATGTCTCTGAGTTAGGTATCTGAATTTACCACACAGAGAACAAAGAAGTTTTCATCTCCAACACAGGTATACATGAAAAGGAGGACGGACCTCATACTCTACACTAAACCACATGGCTTCAGCTAGGTATCTGTTTTCCAGGAAGCCTGCCAGCCTGTACATGTAGAACCTTGTGTATATACCTTGAAATCAGTAACTATGTGTAGGTTTTGATGTCTCTTTGTTAGGTGTCTACAGACGCCATGCGAAGAACAGAGAAGTTTTCATCTCCAAAATAGGTGTACATGAAAAGGAGGATGGACTTCATACTCTTCACTAAATCACATGGCTTCAGCTAGGTACCTGTTCTCCTGGAGCCGTGTACATGCAGAGCATTGTGTATTTACCTTGACAGAATGAACTCTTTGTAGGTCTCGAGGTATCTGGCTCAGGTTTCTACAAAGGTCCACACAGAGTTTCACAGACTACCTATCAGACTCAAAGGGTGATAGATTGATCGATTGATACATAGATAGATACATAGATAACAAGAAGAGAAGAAGCTTCAGTTGCAGATACAGGGTTATGTATGACATCTGGAGGGTTTTGTAGTACCATGAGATGGTCGGAGAGCAAGCTGTTTTCTTGGTGCACAAGGTCTTTCTCAGTCACCACGGCAGCGAGTGTAGTTTTGTGATCAACCCTGTCCCCTTCGTCCTCCATCTCATCGTCCTCCTCTTCCTGTTTTGTTGTTGTTGCTGGAACCGCAACATCTTCCTCCTTCGGTGGAGGTTCAGGTTTAAGTTCAGGTTCAGGTTCTATATCTGCAGCCTTTTTCGATTTCGCCCTCTCCCTCGCCCCTTGCTCCGGTTCCGCCATTTGTGCCTCCAATTACAAAGAAACCAGCTTCTCCAATTTACCCAAGTGAAAAGGAATGCATCTACGTTGTCTCTTCCACAATTACGTCAAAAGATGCAAGCACCATTTTCTTCCGCCACGTGCTGCATGTATATTGTCACCATCGACAATGTTCGAGTCATTTCTTCGTCTCTTCTTCGTTGTCATTCCACGGATTGCAAAAGGAAATCCTCTTTTGGCGGGCGATGGGTGCCTGTGCTCCCTCAGAGACATCATCCCTCTGGATCCAATTGCCGCAGAATACAAGTTTATGTGACCCAAATTCTTCCAAAATTTGATGATGAAACTCAGTTAAGAATCCACTCATGGGACGCCATGGCCCGCTTCAATGGAGGAAACTGATGGAGAAGGCTCACGAAGAGCAGAAACTGCTGAGAACAGAATTCTCGTGGCATTCCGCAGCAACAATTGTTTTGCCAAATTAGGGCACGGTTTGGGTGATGATGAGTTCTTCTCAACCAACTTCCATTCGCGACGCTGGGATGAATGTGGACGGACGGAGGAGGACGAGGGAAAGCTTTTTGGGTGGACCCATATGACCCAGTGTAAACGAAAAAGCATCAGCAGCGACGAACGACCGTCCTTCCTCCGTGGGTTTCCTTCCTTCCGTTCCCTTATGGGTCAGGTATCCACTTAGAGCTCCTCCTTCATCTGCGATTCTGCGCCCTGTGAGTGCGTGACAAATAGGAAGGCTTTTTATCCACTTCCTTCGCTAGGTACTGCCACACCTTCAAGCTCACCTTGGGTGCGTTTCTTTGCACAAACCTACATCAATCAATCAAGTTTCCCCAAGGTATCGTAAGGATTCCAGCCATAGCCATGGCGACGTCGACATTGCAGCTCGCCCTCCAGTTGGGCCAAACCTCGTTGGCTTCGTCCAATTCGGTGTTCCTAGGCAACAGCTCGAGGGGAGTAACAACAAGCGCCATCACCAATGTCAATGGCCGGTCCAGGAGCTCGATAGTGTGCACAGCGTCATCAGCCTCTTCGGAGCAGAAATGTGAGGCTAAGAATGTTGTATCTCGGAGAGATGTGGCTATGCTGGGGTTGGTGGCAAGCATTGGAGCTATGAGTGGAGGGGTAGCTCTTGCGGATGCGGACGAGGATTACAAACGAGAGACGTTGGACGTGATTGAACAAGTGAGGACGACGTTGGCTCTGGAGAAGACTGACCCTGCTAAGGTGCCTGCGGTTGCGAAGCTGAGGCAGGCGGGTAACGAGTGGGTGGCTAAGTACCGCAAGAGCAAGAAAGTTGCAGGCAAGCCATCATTCAGCAACATGTACTCTGTTGTCAATGCTATCAGTGGTCACTATGTGAGCTTTGGAGCCACATATCCAATTCCTGCCAAGCGGAAGGATCGAATCTTGGATGAGGTTAAGGATGCTGAGAAGGCTCTTAACCGAGGGCGATAGAGAGGTTAGCATTGGTGTTGCATTTGTAGATGATGAAGAGAGAAAGGAGAGAAAGCAGGGAATGATGCTGCAACCCCAACCTTAACCCCACAAGCATGTAACTCTCATCACTCTCTCCCTTCAAGTTTTCACGGAGACAAGCAAGATTGGAAGCAACAAAGATTGGCTTCTCCGCTCCTCCCTGTTTTTCTGGACTCTTTTAGCCGACCATGTAGAAGATTTCTCCTTGTATGTTCAACAATGCACAGCCACTTTCGCAAGAAACCTAGCCCTGTGCCATGAGCAAATTGTAACTTAATAGCAGTAGAGGTACGGAGGAACTAGGTCTGCATCTCCTTCATGTACACAACATTCTGCTTCATTACAGACCTTCGTTGGATATCACTGTCGCATTCTTTCTTTGCGCTTGTCACTTGTTTGATTGCATGGTTGCCAGAATTCTACGACGATGCTATTAGGAATCTATATCGTGCAATCGAATCTTTGCACAACAATTGACTGACTGACTGACTCTCCGTGGAAGGACTCAAACCCAGAATTACACTACCTCGGTACCTAGTTAGTTTTGGTATTTGCAAAATTGTGCGATTGCAGCAGTCCCGATGCCGAACCCATCCTTCATAATGTCTTGTACACTGGCAAAGGCAGGAACACCAGAACAAGAACATTGCAAGACTGCTACCACCAAACACTGCATTGTTCATTGCCTCACTTGGTTGACATCTCCAGATAAAAGATCCGGCCATGTTTTCTGCTATATTGTTGGCGATCAGCATCTGTTATACATTTTTCTTGTGTGTGCAAAGTTGTGACTGCAGCAGCTCCAATGCACATCTCATCCTTTGCAGATGAAATGCAAAGGTATATCTGCAAAGGCAGCGACACCAGAACAAGAACATTGCAAGACTTCTACTAGGGAAAAGTTCTGGCCATGTTTTCAGCCACATTGTTGGTGATCAGCACCTGCTTACAAATCTTTCTTGAACCAGATGTCAATGTTCACCAAATTGCAACGAGTTCTCCATGATGTTGACAAGCAGACTGAAGTGCACGTCTAAAAGATTGTGTTCCACATTTTTTACCTACTATATTGTGCCCAGTTGTTTCTACAAAAGAAGATGCTTTCCAGGCCATAGGAAAGAGGTATATGCCGAGTCTACCAGCATCTTTAGCAAGTACCATATAATGCAAGGCACTCTTATAAGTTTACCAGGGTCAGACTGCTGCTGCTGGTTCTTGAAGTTCTGTGGCACACATGGTAAGTTCCAGATCTAACCATTATCACAAAAACAACCAACACATAAACCACTGGACAATAATAGAATAGATCAATTGATAGATCTGATGCAAACGGATAAATTTTGTAGTCCCATTTCTCAATTATCAATGATAAGGTTCAATACAATTTGCATGCATGAGTAGAGCCACTCCTAAGAACAGTAATTTGAACATTAGTCCCGTGTAGGAGCAAAAGAGCTCTCTCTCAACTAACTCTTTGATTGTGGCCCTGCATGTTTGACTTCAATCGGACTCTAGACACAGCAAAATACTTCTGACAAACAAAATGGCTGTGCCATTCTGAAGTTCCTCTTTCAGAATCATCTAAAACCTACAACCTACCAACTGAACTGAACTGAACTGAGGTGTCATCAACAATCTATTAAGTATACAAACTAGACTGTTACAAAGAGGGTAAGCTACAAGTTCATATGGTGCTTTCAATCCAACTCCACAAAGAGCTGTCTCTAACCAGTACTGCAGTACAATGACCTGAACATCATCTGTTTCTTGGAAGCAGACTTAGCAAAAAGGCTTGTCAACGGCCTTCCATGTACACCTACAAACTTCCTCTGTTTCATCAAGGCGTCCCGAAATGCCCGACTCCCCTCCAGAGCAAGTGTTTTGAGGAAGAGGTGAGGCCAATCTGAACCTCGCTAGTGGTACCAAATGCTGTGACCTTCCCACCTCTGCATGTGCAAAGAGGGATCGTTTCTGGATCTACAGCTGCAATTCATCGATGTAGAATATCAAAAGGTCCCCTCAGGCTATAAAGAAATAATATCATACATAGGCGAGAGTACCAACCAGGATATTGGAAAAAGGCAATAGGAAAGGAGTAGTAGTCATTCATCATCATTGCCGAAGATGAGATATGCCACCCTTCCCCAGTGGCAGTAATTTATCCTTCACTCCTGCTATCGCAGCAAGCTCAGGTGTATGACCGGGGAGGCTATCCACATTCCCTGGTCTATCCCATATTTTTAGGTGACCCTCATGACATACAGTCACAATGGCTTCCTTTGCAAATAAAAGCCCAGACAAAGGCTCCGCATGCACACGATGTGCCATCACAGGCGCCAGCTTTGGAACCTCCTTGCGCACAGGGGCAGGAAGTAATGCACCCACCATGTGCACAGCCCCATCCCACCGTGCTGACTGGTTGGTTGATGACACAGGAGACCCACCAGCTGGTGGTGCCATTCGCCGTAACGGTACGACCACTTCATCCATCGCCAGATCCCATAGAAGCAGTTGTGTATCCTGTGTAACACCAGCTCAAGATCCTTAGTGGTGGGAAGACGCCACTGCTCTTTAGTTTAGCATCTGAAAACTTATCACTTCTCCAACTTATTCACACCAAACACTACTCGGTCAACAAATAGTAAGGTTAGTATCCTCACACTCAACCGATCAGATCCCTTATAAGGCAAGGGGTGTTTATATAGGATCCGTTACAATTTGTACAAACCCCAAACAAGCATAGAAATAATCTTTTATTTGGTACTTGGTATTGAATCCATATTTTGCACCAGCTCAAAATCCTTAGTGCTGGGAGAACACCACCGCTTTGTAATTTAGCATCTGAAGGGCTATCTTAAACTTTTACAGTAACTCATGACTTCTCCAAATTGCTGACAGCAACACTACTCAGTTAATCGACCAACAATAAGGTGGGTATACTCGCACTCAAGCGATTGGATCCCTCAAAGGACCAGGAGTGTGTTTACACAGGATACATGAGGATTTGTATCAATCCCCAACAGGCATTGAAATAATATTTTATTTGGCCTATGCTATTGAATCCATATTTAGTGCAAACTATGAAAAATAATATGTGAAACTGAAGCCATTTGTGCCAACAGTAATTAGAGATATATGGTATGCATAGGTCATTAATATGAGCTCAAATCTCCTTTTAAGTCATTCTGCATATAGGTGTGTTCCTATGAGAATTAAGCATATTATATATGGGCTCATTTTAGATAGGGTCAATATGGACATGAAAAATATGACCCTAAAGATATCAAGAAGTAATCTTAAACTCCTCCGTATAACACTATGAACAGGGAGATCCGACTGCTAGTTACAGATGAGCTGGTTCAGTTTGAAAAATGAAGTTCCAAGACTTTGAGCAAATTTCTGAGCATTTTTTAATATATAATATTCCTTAAATTTTACCAAGAAAAGGAAAAACGAAAGATATCAACATGTGACAGGTTGGACATGGAAACACTTTGATCTCAACCAATTAAACCCAAAATCTCCCCAGACACTGATAAGACATCCTTTAAGGGTGAAGATTGATGTAGGCCTCCATACCTGCCCCACAGAGCCAAACCGGTAGGTGGTGACATCACCTGCCCCAGTGTCAGGAGTTGGAGCTTCCCAGTAGGGATCAAAGGCAACTGAACTAACCTGAAGTTCAATCAAGAACCACCTCCAGAGTTAATTTGAAGGCATGCATGCAAAATTGCTATTCTAACTAATGATATGAAGTGGAAGCAGAATAATTACAAAGAGGCATTTCATCATAAAATCAGTGAAAATAGACAGCACCAGAAGCACAAACAGAAAGAAAAAAAGTTAGTACCCAAGAGTTGTGTCCTTCTCCCCAGGCAACGACAGCTAAATCCTCCATACTCCAGACTTGTACCAAATCATCTTCCCCTCCTGTCAGTACGTACTTTCCATCCGGACTACCACATACCAGCCAAACAAGAAACTTGACATCAAGTCTTCACATCAAAACTTAATTATCCAAACTGCTTCCAGAACTTCAGAGAAGGCTAGGAACTCAACAGTGAAAAAGATGAGAATTTGTAGCAACAAGACAAATGACATGTATGAACTTGACATGTAAAGTGAGGACAATTCAGAATACAAAAAGATGCAATAGAGTAATGATGCTTCTATCTTGCCTTTTAAGTAAAGACTGTAGATTTTAAGACTAAACCCTCACAAGAATAACTTAGATCTGTCAAAGATTATAAACTGTTCTGAAACACACAGTATGACAATACTTGATTTCTTTGATTCGTACACAATAAGCAAAACTGGTTGATTTCTGCATTCCTTCACCACTTAAACTTCAGACTTGCATGAGATGTCTGATTATCTATCCACTGCCTCAGCACCACACATGCAAGCCTGGGAAAAGAAATACCTCCACGAACAGCACAGCAGAGCACCAAAGTAACTTTTACAGCCACACACAAGCAACTCCTTCGCATAGTCAAAGACCCTCAAGTAGCCTGTTACAAATCCACCCGCAATTTGAACTCAGCAAACTCCCACCACCAATGAAAATGCACCAAGCCACCCCAAAAAATAACTCTACTGCAAGAAGAGACCAAGATAAGTACTAGAATGATTTCACTTTAAAAAATGCATTTAAATCTCATAGTCATGCGGCTTTGAGGAACATAGTGACGCTTTGAGGTGAAATTTGTGTATCATGACCAAAATCTATATTTGTGATCTTTTGAAGTGGGGATTAACAATGTTTCCGTACCATCACGGCCAACAGTTGCCAGGTAAGTGCCATCCTGCGAAAATGCAAGCCCATTGATGGAGCCCTGACATATATGCCATCTTGCAATTGGGTTGCTCTGCACAGTGCATCATCAACCAGGTTCCTGGTGATATAGCCATACATCATTGCCAAGAACTTCTCCAGATCTCAACTACTAAAGAAAATGTCAATTTTGAAATTACAAATTCATCCACCAGTGCAATGTACTGAATTTCGTGCTATACCAAAGAATAACCAGCTTCAAACCACGCCTCTAACGTAAGAGTTAAATTCATGTAAGCAGAAAGAGATGCTTACACGTACCTTGCTAGACCTTGCATGTGATATGTGAAATTGAGCCAAATCTTTCACAGGAGGAAATGGGGCATCTCCACTCCCATCTTTGGTCTGCCATGCATTACACAAGAATCATTCAAACAAAGTCATAAAGACAATACAAGCCCCACAAATGGACCTGATGTAGTAGCACTCATCACAAAGCACTTTCAGCAGCATTGAATATCATCCATAACCTTATAGACAGGGCTGCAGAAAACAACCCCAGGCCCTAACCTCCAGAAACCAAAGATTCTTCAGGTGATTATTCTCCAGCAATCTAATGAGAAGATAATACTGCAGGATGTCACGAACGTGGATAGCTTGAAATATCTTATGCACTAGCCAGAGAATCAAAGAAACTGGAAGATCACACAACCATGAGGCACAAGTTTCACAAGTCTTATTAGAACATCAAGAATGCTTGAGGTCAAGAGCAAAAACTAACACTGTTAACTGCAGTGTAAGAATGCCCAACCTCTCCTTCCAAAACTGAAGGCTGGATTAAATCTAAGAATACAGTATGTCATTAAGAGCCTACAATAAACAAAACAGTTGAAAGTGACTCACTTTGTCATACACATAGAGATTTCCATCTGAATGTGCAGCCACAAAAAGGCCCTCAACATTTGGAACATGAGAGATTGCAGTGCAACGGCTGCAAAGAAATGCAAAGATGTTAAGACTGCACTTCCCAAATCAGAATGCCGTCACAATACAAGTCTCATCCAAGCTGTCAGACACACTCTGTCAGGTATATGTTCATTCACAACTAGAACAACATCCCAGCTGAGCGCACTCCTTGGTTACCATAAGATTTTCAAATTAGTTACCAAAAAGCTAACATTGTCACTTCTAGTATTTATTCCCTCTAATCAACTATGGCACAAATCTAGCTGGAAGGCAGGTAAAGTGGATCATACATTTGACTGGTGGAAAAAGCTGTCCTGAACCACTTGTAAACTTGAAGCTCTCTGACAAGAAAAGAAGTTCAATCCCATGGAAGTCAAATGAATAAAAATTTGAAAACATTCAGCTTGAAGTGGCATGATTTCAGTACCTGCTATTTATAGATCCATCCTTGTTGAAGTGCATAGCCCCCACCAACTTCTTCCCTGAGTCTTGTAACTGTTGCCTCAAAGATGCAGTATACACTGTGCAGGAAGGCAATGTCATGATTTGAAAAGCCATTCAGATATTTCATAACATATTGTGAAATAAAAGTTTTCGCAAGCCACAAGCTTACTTGAAAATTGCTAGTGCATGACAGGTTGAACAGCCTTCTCTTTCCATTAATGAATACCTGTGACAGGTTTTTCCTTCATTTATTTTACAAAAAAAATGACTTGAAAACTTCAAAACGGTAATTTAAAATAAAGAAAAGAGAAGAGTATTACCATCTCCAGAACTTAATCCGATGAGCAGATCACAACCATCCTTCGCATCTTCATCAAAATGATGACAAACTGGATGTCCACCACTGAAATGGATAGTCTTTATTGGCTCCTGCAATTACAAAGTGTCCAAGATTCATTATTCTGATGATGGTGTTGCCAAGGCCCATCAACTTCATTAGGTTCAACAAAATGTGAATATCTGCTCAGGAGGATATCATCATCGTAATATCAGGACATTGACTTCAATTGAAATCCTAGAAACACCAAAACCTGGTCATGATGGAAATTCTCTTCACTATCCCTTCCTAAAGCCAAGGTTCTCATCTTCAGGCTAACCATCAAGTTGACAAGTTAAGTGCAAAGAGTTAAGCCAATAAAAAAATCAATGCATATCTACATGGATCTTCATAATCAATGGTAGATGATGATGCAAGAGATTTTAAGTGACATTGTGAACAGCTTGGCTGAGTAGCAGAATTTTCTATTGAGCTTATCAGAGTGAATTAGAACCATACATTCAGAGAGGACCATACAAGACCCCTCTATCTTGCAAACAAAAGTGGCAAAATCCGACCGTTCCCTTCAATAACAAGATATGCAGAGGTTGCTTGCCTTTTCTGGAGAATAATAGTCGCTGATGAAGAGAGAATCGCCCACGTTGAAAATTAAGTAGGTACCTTCACCATCATAAGAGGAGGTCACGGGACCGTTGCTCAATCCCACACCACTTGCATTAGCAGAAGTGGGGGACTTGTTACTGCCACTAAGCCTACCTGTAAAACCATTGCCACCCCCAAATCCCAGTCCTCTACTTCCATTGCCTGTTCCCAGCAGGCGTGCAGCAGCTGTGAAGCGTCCCGTGCTACTGGAGTTGCCGCTGCTAACGGATGATGTTTGTGTAGGTTTGTCTTTCAAATGTGCCAAGGTCACCTACACTCAATTTAATTATTTTACATGTAAGCAACTCTCAGCATGCACGGCAAAAAATACACGTTTTGAACGCGACCTGCTTCCAACACCCATAGGCATTCTCCCATCTTCATTGACAGAGGATATTATCGACCTACGCTGTCGAATGCTCACCAAACATAGATTCCTTTCATTACTGCTTCCTCACTTCGCAACGCCCTCCTTTCACATAAACAACAGCTCTCGGTAGAGGCTGATCACTGTACCCAATCAACCTAATCGCTATCCATCTACCGCTTTGATTTCTAGGAATGGTTACATTTGCAGAGCTACTCCACGCAAAAAAAGCTCCCTCAAGTAGCTCAAGAAGTTTATAATTGGGAAAATTGCCATCAGAAAGTTAAAATTATGAAGGTTACAAAATAGGCATAGTGAGGTAAAATTGCAGAGGTTGCTGACATCGTGTAGCTCAAGCAAGGGCAATTATTCTCTCTGCCACTGCTATTCATTCATCCGGTGCGGAATAAATATCCTTGTCAATTATGCAAAGGCTGCTATTCATTCACTCGCTCACTCCACTTGCAAGAGGGTCTGAACGTGAAGAAGATGAAGGAATGTTTCGATGAGAATTGATTGATTGGAAACAAACAAGTACCTGAGTGATGACCTTGCCCGTATTATAGTGGAGAATACCGGGCTGATGAGTCTTCTCCCTGGAGAGATTATACCGCCCTTCCGGAGTCTTAAAATGAGTACGCACCCCTGGGTTTTGCACATTCGACGCTGCCATCTCTCAATTCTCTCCCTTAATTGCACACCTTCTCAATGGCACATGAAGCATACCACCTCCTTATTGCCCGGCATGAAAGAAAACCTTCAGTTCTCCCCAATCAAAGCAGCAGCTGATCGCGCTTCTCGGGAAGCCCGCCCGCCCGCACCTCCAAACCCCCTGTCTGCCCGTCACTTCCCCATCCTACTCACATTTCCACCTCCCTTCCTTGATGCGCTCCCTCTCCCTCCGCCCCTCCCAAATCCCTCTCACACTCATCACCGCCACCACCACCATGACCATGTCTGTTTTTGTCTCACCGCCACCCCAACAACCAATAATCACACGACTCCCAATTCCGTCCACAACCTCCCTCGCTGCCAGCCAATCAAATCCCGCAGACCATGAGTAAGCCCTAGATCAGAAACCCCCATGCCGATACCAAACCACCAGAAACAAAAAATTGGTAGCGTCACATGGCGAGTGGTATGGTGAATGATCCGGTGACCCGTGCGTGTGAGTAAGTTATAGGCGATCGAAGGGGAAGTGATTACGGAAACGAGTGTGAGTGTGAGTGTGAGTAGATGTTCGCATGGGTGCCTCGGTGGCGTGCGTATGTGCCAGGCTGGTAGTGAGTGCGTGAGTGCTTGGCGAAGACGAGAGAGGCGTGGCTATGGCGAGGGTGCAGGGGAAGGTATGACCAAACCCTAAAAAGCAGGGGAAGGAAATCGAGTCTCACCGCCGGGAAGGAGAGAGGGAAGGAAGGAAGGAAACTAGAGAGAGAGAAGAAAGAGAGAGAGAGAAAGAGGAGAGAGACGACTCATCATCGCAACAATTGCCTTGGTCCCCGCTTTTCAAGCACTTGTTGTTGTCTTTGTACTTGTGTTAGGGGCGGTTGGATCCCACCATTCCTATTGGCCCACACCACCAATATTTTAATGTATAGTAGAGGCTCGTGACATGCATACTTAAAGTGCAAAGCTACGAAATGGGGGATCCGACCGCTAGTTTTGCATAAGGAATGCGGGTGTTATTTGGTTCCTCTTCTTGTTGTTGAGGTAGATGAGGCTAATTTGGTTAGCTTCCTTAATAGGACACCTGTTTCTGGCTCCTAATCGGAAGTACAATCGCCCTAATTCAATGGATGAGTAATACACGTTGATTTTGTTGCCACCTTGATGATATTTAGGTTAGTCACTTTCGCATATATCAAACTGCACCCACCATCCTCGATAATCAGGAGTGCTCTCCACCGAGCTATGACACGCTTGATATTTGTGAGTGAGGTGGGCAAATTAGGAGGCAGCATGTGGTTGTGAGGTGCCGACTAACTTATATTGTGGATGTTCTATATTCAAAAGCCAGTTCAACAACATTCAATCTTACCCGTGACCGCTTTAGAGACATGACACGGTCAATATTGGCATTAAACTTGGTTATCATTGGCAAATGACCCATGTAGAATCTACTAGTGATGTGGGAAGCAAAGAATCTTTGTTTGTAGAGCCTAGATCAACATATTCCTAAACTCCAATTTCAACGGTTTCAAAGTCTTTGGTCCCAATTCATAATTGCTAATGTGCTCAAGCTTATAATGCTTGAATCCATTGGTTGGATTATTCCGAAATGCTAAAGGTATCCACATTAGCCTCATCTACCTTAATCGAACCCCTATGTTTGATTGGTATGTGCTTCAATGAGGATCAAAGAGCAAACACCATAAAGACACATGTTTGGACTATGTCTTCGAATATTACTAACTACTCTACACTCAATAGTGAATATAGTTGAGAGGACGTATGTATTCAATTAAGAAGTCAACAAATGGTGCACTTTCAATAATCATAACTGAATCAAGGGCAGTCCAATATCAATGTGATTTCTCCTGATGCTTCAACATAGATTGGCTAATGCAACACACGTTTTGTTGTGTAAATATAATTGGTAGAAGTTGGAGAACACAAAAAACAAACCAAGTAACACCCACATACTTTATGATGAGCTAGTTGCGTTTGAGAAATGATTGGTTTAAGCTCAAGGTTCATGACAAATTGTTGATCATTTTGGGAGAATCTTTGGACTTTCAATGAAGGCTCTACAATGCTCCACCCAACCATTGATGATATACGATTTAGGTAATGAAAATAAAATCCAAACAAATATGGTATAAGTGTGTCGAACGTGGTGTCGAAGTTATGGTTGGATGGAGTTCGAGAGCAGTTCAAATTTAGGTTAATTAGGTGGAATTTTGGATACTCATGATGTTTGCCAAAACTAATACATGTTATCATTTAAATTTCAATAAGTAATAACATTTGAAAATAGTATCCAAGGATGATGGATATGTGTGATATATAAGATTGATCAATTATATACGGTTATACCGTTACAGAATATAGGATTTTATAGACTATTTTAGTGATTCAATGTGTCGATGAGATGAACTATGGTTGACAGGAAGGGTTGTTGTATAGTTTATTGTAACAAGAAAACGGTAGAACCGTGAGGCTCTGTCCTTTGCTATGAAAGACTACAATTGTAGCTTATTACTTTGCTCATGCCAATCCATGGCTATTCACTATACCAAACCTTTTCTTGGATTTTGTGCACCTTCTTCTCAAATATGGGTCAAGGATTGAAGCTACTCATTTATCACCCGAAATTTTAAAAATAAATAATCAAGAAATGCCGAAATAACTATAGTTAACTAGATTTCTTTCAATGCATTTTAGGGAGCACTTGTATATATATATAAAAAACTATAGTTAACATCCACATTACATAAAGTGGACCAAAAATAACAAGAACAAGTAATGTCCAAGTGTGAACACAAAGTGGTTAGAAAATTTGCTCTTGAAACGAAGAAGTTGATGCATAGTCTCTATCCTACAGACAGAGCCAATAAAATGACATAGTTAAACATTCTTCAATAATCCAAAATAAAATAAGTATGGTACTAGTATACAAAGATTTTGTGTTTTTCCCACAAACTTGTGCTTTTTATTATGAGAAGCATTTACTTACTATTATCAAACACGAGTTATGTGAAGTCACTAATTTTTTTCATCTATAACGCCCAAAAACTCACTTATACTCAGTTGAGTCATGTCGACATTCCCAAACATTGGCTTCATCATTGTTTTTTTACATTCCAAATTCTTTGCATGAGCAATTAGTGTTATCGAAAACATTCCTTACCATTTGTGGACATGTGTGCAGTCTCCAATTGCCATGTCTATAAGTCCCGAACATCAACCTCGTCAAATCTTCTTCTACTCTAAAATTTGAAATGTACCTATGAAAAACATGCCAAAAACTTATGTTGAGGATGGGTAAGATATTTTAATTTGGTTCATTGAAACGACTAAATTGTTTCCAACTTTGGGTTCTTAATGAAATAAAAGAAACCCATGAAATATCAACATGTAATCAATTAGACTTGGAAACACTTGGAACTCAATCGATTTTGTTCAAAATCTCCTCAGACACTAAAGTTATACACAAAAGTCTTGGAATCAAACTCCCACTGAGTTGATTGAAACATGGGTTTGAGAGCCTAAAGTCACCCAATTTATCTTAAGGCTTAAATTGACATGCTCAAAGTGTGGTGTCGAGCTATTAAGAATTGGATTGCTAGCTTGTCATACTTGGATGGGTGGGCCAAGCTAGCCTTGCATAGGCTAATCCAAGAATTAGGATGGTGGGATCCATGGGGAAAACCTATTTTGGATCCTAATGTTTTTGTAATGTCTAGAGGAGGTCCAACTTTCAAAAGAGGCTCTAACACTCGACAAGCTAATAAGCTCTTAATAGAAAATTCTCTTAGAGATGGATCAAAACCATGGTTTTGTTTGTCTCTCTTTGAAGGACTTTATGCATTTAACTCTACCATTGCAAAGCCATTTGGAGAGAGGGGATTATCGCATACGAGCGTATGTCTTGTTCATCCAACACTATATATATATAAATGACCCCTTATGGATTTGTGACCGTTTCATCTCAAATAAGTTGGACTCTATTGTTTTGGGAACGTTTAGTTGCCAAATCAACATAAAAGAAACAACATTTGGACTTTATGTTATTTCAAGGAGTTTATGTTGGATGAATGAGAAGTGCGCTTGTATGCAATAATTCCCTCTCTCCCAAACTTTGGGCACTAGTGGGCAAAATATATGAATAGGTAAGCGCTCCGTTCCCAACCTACCCTTTTTGCAAACATTCGTTGTAGGCCCTACTCCATCTGAGACCGTTATTGTGAAGAGTTCCATAAATGTTTGGAAAGGACAACCCATAGAGGGCTCTCCATTTCATCTTTACGTGTGTTGGAATGCAGTGTCCACATGAGATACAAGTGGGTCTTAGCGAATGTGAGCACGACACGTGGCAATATTCGAGGACAAAATAACTATTTTGTGTTGGAATAGAGACCCCTCTACGATAGCAACAACCCATAAGACAGGGAAGGGCATTGAAGGTTATGCCAAAAGCTAAAAATAACTTGAGAAGTTTGACTCGCAACAATTTCCTTGCTTCTCAAGCATGTGTGTGTTGTGCTCGTGTGGAGGCAGTTGGATTCAACCACTCCTACGAATTGGCCCACATCATCAATATATCAATGTATGTGTGCCAACGGGGTTTAACCCTTTTGGAAGCATTGCTTGTGGGCCTTGTTCCATTTGGGATCATTAGTGAGTGAGTGTGTGTGGGGGGGGGGGGGTCCAAGCTTATTTAGAAACCCCAATTGTAGCAAGCCGATAAGAGCAAGGGGTGACGAGGGGTATGCCCGAAGCTAGTGATATTGTGAGGAGGATTTCAAGCCTTTGTGTACTAGTATCGAGGGCGGTTGGATTCATCCAATCGTATTGGTCCACACCATCAATTTATTAACCTAGGTGCATCGTAGACTCGGGCATGCGTAACTTAAAGTCCAAGGTTTCGGGCACCAGTGGGGAAAATTTGTGAATAGGAACCCCAACCATTTTTGGAAGCACTACAGTAGTTGTGGGCCTCACTCCGTCTAGGGTCATTAGTGTGGGGAGCTCTATAAATACAGTCAAGACTCTATAAATGTTACAGGTCGGGAGTAGCAAAAAGACAACATATAAAGAATTAAAACAAGTAACACTTATAGAGTTCATACCAATGATTAAGAACATTTATAGAAATAACACGTAATTTTTTTGAAAATGAAGAACATAACGTTTAATAAAAGTAAGAATGAAAGCACAAATGATAATACATAATTCAAGTAAACTAATTGAAAGAAATAATCTATATAGTAGTAACTTGATGAGATTCTTTCAACTAAACTAACCGAGAGAGAGAATCTATAGTGGTCTGACGAGAAGCTTCCACATGATGAGATGAAACTTCCTTACAGAGTCCTTGAATGCTCCTGATTTGTGATAGGGGCATCATTTGGTCTTTGTTCAAAGTATTTCTTCAAAGTCTCTAAAGAACGCTCAACAACACTCGATCCTACAACTTCTTCTACCACATCAACCATAACCTCATCAACATCAATTTCTTGATGTTATGAGGAGTACTTATTAAAAAACTCCTCATCGGTAGGTTCATAGGGGTTGTTTAAATCAAACTCCTTCTCATAATTGAGGTATTCATGAGCATTCATCACGTCACCCATCTCACTATCAGATGACAACAACATCAGTTGATGAAGTAGAGTAGCAACTTCATCAACCTCTACTAGGCGCCTAGCTTACATGTTTAAAATGTATGCTCTCATATATTATTACCTTTTATTTTCTCAAAATTAACACTTATAAAGGTGCAATTAACAAAGAAGGGAGTAGAGCATGTTATAACACTTAACACATAACACTCACTAGTCTTACCAATTGTGTTATTGTTGTAGGGGAGTAAAAATTTCTTAACATATATGAAATTATAAAGCTTATAGGGGTAACACTTATAGAGTCCTAATTGTATTTGGAAATAAAGTTGCAACAAGGGCAGTGAGGGGTATAGCGGAAGCTATCATGTATATGATCCCCCTTTCCCACATGACTTTAGCTTAGCCTAAAAGTTTGTTCTAAGAACACGGCCTTCACACCATCGACATTATCTAATCCTGAGCCTAGTCGGCAAATGATGTGGCATGGTTTAAAAGCGGAGGTTTTAAGCCTCAAGCACCGACTCTCGCATCGATGCCTAGACATGGGGCAACATGCATGACTTTTACAAGTGTCGCCTCCCGCCCTTGTGATTGGTTGCTTTTAGTCTTAGCTATGAGGGCACGAGGAGCTTCATTAACAAACAAAAAACCCATGGTAAGATAGATGAGTGGTAAGTATCTATCCAACATGTCATTGCTCGGTAGATAGAAACAATGAATATGTGTGAAAGCTACTTAACTAAAACCCACTCGAAAATCTCCGGAGCAAGTTTTTTTAGGTGCATTGGGATAGCCGTGTGCATAAGCTATAACCGAGAGAGCTTTACTCGGTTTTTAGAAAAGACTATGGTTATTTGGTAAAGTCATGTGAGGATGGGCCTTGAGCCATGTTGTTCAAGTGTGGGTTGGTAGTTGAGGGGGTACTATAAATATTTAGAGTTCAATTTGCGATGGGCAATCCTCTGGTGGGTTTGGGGGGGGGGGGTTAAGAGGGCTAGGTCATCTTTTGTGTACTATATCCCTGTGGAGTTGAGTTGAGGTGAAGTGTTATTGGAAGTGAGTAGGCACTATCTTCAAGAGTGGAGATGAATTGTTTGTTGAAATATTTGATGACTATAATCATGAGTATTTTTTTTTTAAACTAGTAGTAGTCGCTTGAGTTTTGTACTCCTTGGCTGTATCATATCTTCGTGCATACCTCTACTTACTAGAGCTTCAATGAACACAATGTATATGAGGGTAATGAAGACCCAAGGAAAGCACATAGTGGGAAGCAAAGGGGCAAGAGGATGAGAGATAGGGAGGTGAGGAGGGAGGGAGGGAAAGTAGGAATAAGGTGAGGAGGGTTTTCAAGCATTTGCGTTCAAAGGAGTAGTTGGATTATACAACCATTCATATCAATATCCACACCCAAATCTAGGCACATATTAGAGATAATGTGTAACTTAACCCTTAACTTCCTAAGAGGCCATATTTGGGCTTATGAGTGAGTCGTGCATGCAAATTCATCCAAAAGGAAAGTCACAACATGTATCATTGCATTCCTCATGAGATTTTATTGTCAATTGCGATGATCCAATTCCAATATTGAAAAGATGGTTGTTCACAAAATATTTTTAACATCAACAATGGACGATCTTTCCCCTTTGTTGATGCATTACACTGTATAGTATCCTATTATCATTTTGATTTTCAATTTTCAATTTTCTATGGACTTTTATTTTTACCTTAAATTGTATATCTATTCTTAAAAAAATCTTGAAAGTTTGGACTATAGTTTTGTGGCATATTTATCACAATTTCTTGAAGTTTGATGATTCTAAAGTAATTATAAACAAATAAATATTTATAAATATTGCTTCATATTGATGTGATATTAAACTCATTAGCAACAACTTCTCTTTTAGGTGCAAAAAATCGAGGTCTAGAAAGTTTAGTTTTTAGATGATCTAATGAAACCACAATATGCTTTATGAAGTTTAGAGTTAAAGTCCAAGCTTTGGGCACCGGTAGGCAAATATGTGATACCTATGTGAGCCTTGTTCCATTTGGGCCCATGTAGTGTGGGAAATTGCATAATTACTTAGAAACATATTAGTGTCAACCAATAAGAGCAAAGGGCAATGAGGAGTATGCCAAAATTTATTTATAAGGTGATGAAGTTCTTTTAAGCATTTGTCAACTTCAATTGGGGCAGTTGGAGCCAATCATTCCTATTGATCCACACCATAATAATCTAGATTCATAGTAGAAACGTGCTTAGCTTAAAACCAAATTTGTGGGCATTAATCACACTAGTTGGGTCCCTAATGCGGGGAGCTCCATAAATACCTAGAAATGAATCAACAACAACCATTGTGAACAAAGAATTTATCTGCACTAAACTACAATTAGAGTCCAAAGCATATCAAATTCCATTGGCGATGATGTCACACCACTTTCTCAAGAAATTGTGTTGAGTCCAACTCTAATAAGATGTCCTCACATTAGATATAATTATATGTAAGATCTCACACTAAGAATGTAACAAGAAGTTTTTTCTCACATTTTTGCCCGACTTGCTATTCAAGGAACTTCTAACACTCTTGTGTCAAAGTCCATTCAAAGAGCCATGACCGTATTTTTGGGGTGTTTATTTCGAAGGTTATGAAAATCTAGTCATCAAATCGAATTTGGGAGCATCTCAAAACATGTTACTTAAGTTGGGGAAAATTTGTTATGATTGTCAATGGCCATGTGATCGAGGGAACAAACCGAATGTGTAAATGGGTAACTTATGTGAAGCCAAATGTTAGTAGTGTGGCCCTTTAAACGCACTTTTGTTCACCTCAATTGTTGCATCTAACTATGATTTCTCCATATTTATGACCGAATGCGAGATCATGGTTAGTGTAAATCTAAAGTATGATAGAAAAACTCCAAAGCTTAGGACCAATGAGGACGATATGGAATACATGCAAGCCCTAATTCCAACCATACCAAGATTGTATCAAGATTGGAGTCTACATTATGAGAAAAATAGAGCCTCAGTTGGCCTCAAGTTGGTTGGGGTCATGGGGGTCCTTGATGGTCGCAACTTGAGGGTCTATGCTTGAGGCGCATGACATTGAATTGATGTTGCATAGGTCCTTGTGGACACACATTCAATTGGACTTTGAGGGTGAGAGGGCGCAAACATGAGACCATGTCATGCTGGATGGGGTTTCCTGCAAATAAACAATGGCAATGGCGAAGACAATTGGACGGCTAGAGTGTGATTCGCGATGGCAATGGATGGTTTTAGTGGGTTTTGCAAGGGTTCAAATGTGAGGATTGTGAGGGTTTTGTGAGAGAATTACAAGCATTTTGCAAGAGGGATGTGAGGCTTTGCAAAAGGGTTGTGAGGTTTTTGATATGGACTCAAATATTCAAAGCGTAATTTTGCTTCATCTCACATATGCAGATGGCATTTGTATGCCATTACAACTTGAGGCGAATTCTTGGGTGACTATACAACCACGTGAGAAAGGCGGACATGCACGAGATGCAAGGAGGCACGGTGGAACTTCATTGACTTGGGTATATAAAGCAAGAGTTTTGAAGTTTAAAGCAGGTTGAGGTTCATCAAACATATGACAAATTCTAGTGCAACACGCATACATGCATCGGCAATTACAACTTGATCCATGGGCACTTGCTATCGAGGCTACTTGCAATTGTAGGTATTATGTAACGCATTATGATTTAAGAAATTTTCTACTACTATTCTTAAAACTAGCATTTAATTGTGGATTATGCACAAATTCATATCCATCTTCTCATGAAGATTGGGTTCACCCCAACAACATCACAAACGTAATATGTGTCGCCCATATTGAGACTGATGAAGCCACGAGGGACAATCGGACACATCGTCAATTGTTGGAAGATTCAAATTTTTTCTGCAATACATGGTATCAACTAGACATGGGAGTTTGCTATGGGTGTGTTAAATCCATTATTTAACCAAATTTAACGATCCAAGCTAGCCTTTACCAAACATGGCCACAACAAAATCATTCAAAGCTTGCATGCAACTATATTCTATATCATCCATGAAGCATGCAATGAGAAGTAGGTCTACCCATATAAGTCGGTTTATGCCTTTTGGACTAAAGGTTAGTTAGTTTGTTGTTGTGCCCAACATACACAAAACACACAAAACTTGGGACTTCAAGGGTCTATTGGCAAAGGTATTTGACTCACTATTGAATAGTGGGTGGGATACAAAGATAGTTATGGGAGCATATGTAATCAATTGTATTATGGACAAGGATTTGGTGACTTTCAAATAGTATATTGAACGTTCAACAATGTATGTTAACTTCCATTTTTATTGCTTGAGGTTGATTGATGGAATTTGGAAAGACATAGATCAACGGCAAGAAGTGTATCTAGTAACAATTGATTGCGATACAAATGCCTACTAGCAACAACTAGAAAGTGGGGCTTTCATCACATGAGGTCAAAAGTGAAGATGGCACTAGGATCAAGTGCACCAAAAGATTTTACACTCTAGAATTTTCACAGTGGCGGGCAACCAAATGAACAAGTTCACATTTGAATTCATGTTAGCTTCATCTTCATTTGTACTTTAGCTTCATATTGAACATACAAAATTTAGTCAATGAATTCCTCACATTATTAAATTGCGTTTAGGTGAATAGGAAGAATGAAAGAGGAAAGTTAACAAGTGATGTGCTACCACCCAAGAAACTCACGATTGTTCCAAAGTTGGATTAGAGTTGGCGTTTCAACTCACCTCATATGTGGAAGTGGCATGATCATTATTGGAAGGTGATGCCACTTTAATCCGCGATATGTACTTAGAACCTACTAGGTCACACTTCTCACACTACAATCTTGCATGTGCTTCAACACTCATTGCTATTGATGCTTCACTTCTTCTGTAACTAGAGTCTTTGCTGCAAATCCGTGTGCACTTGTTCAAAATTCCTCTTCCATAGCAACCTTTTCATGATCCTATGTACAAATGTTAGTATGTTTGAATTAAAGGACTTTTCGTTGATCTTCCTCAATGGTGAGTGTGTCATTTATAGGCCAATTTAGTTGTGTAGTGGGAGTACTCCATCCCATGGCAACTCCAAATAGCAAGATCCCCATACTTCTCAACAAACCACACAATATGCCTTACAAACACATGTGCATTGTTTTGATATCCAAGAATAAGGAGTTGTTTTGATCTAATTTCATCTAACTTCAAGAACATTGGATCCTTGTTTTTTGCACGAGAATCAAGTGGAAGTTTGATGTTGCTATGGATCAAGTAGTATTCTCCAACAAAGTATCAATAATGTAACATCATATAGCTATGGCAAACATTCAATCCGTATCCCATGGCCGCATGCAATCTTTGCACACGTTGAAGTTTTTTGGAATGCATCGTTCCAACCAAATTGAGTGATATTACTTCTCTCACAAGTGACAAGCATATCCCGAGTTGCCACTACCTTACCAACCTTATCAAGATTTATGTTTCTTACCACCATATCAACTGATTGAAAAAAAAACCAAGAGTACATAAGACAATACTAGCTTCTTCTCTTGACAAAATGTGGACTAAAATCTTCCCTAATTCAATCCAAATCTCACATGTACCATGCAAAGCGTTGCTTGCAATTGTTGGCAATGTTGTTAGTTTGAATTTGCTTCACTATGGCTGGGGCGATGATGGCGTGTGCCAAAAGTCTTTGCGTGACCGCTTGTCTGAAGGGTTTGATCACACCGGCCGCTTCTGGCACCATCCGTCAGCATCTCTAGCTGTAATAGTGTGAAAAATGGTGGGCCAACACCTCTTTCTCACCATAATCCTCAGCAATTTCACGGGTAGAACTGGACAGAATGTTTGGTGTGATCGGAGCATGAGAGAGAGAGAATGGATGTCCCTTTGAGCTTGTGTTTGCAACCTATAGCCGTGTGGAATGAGCTTCAATTGCCGCCACTTCAGTTGCAGTTTTAAGAGTTGTTTTTTAGTACCAACAATTTCTTTGTTGACCTTCTCTAATTTTGGATGATGGACTTCAACAAGTGACTCTATTGCAGTTGCATGTTGTCTTTGTAAAGATTTGATGTTTGCCTCGAGGTTTATCTCAAACTGCATGTTTTTTTTTAATGTTCTTTTGCCAATGATTTTGTTTGTTTGTTGACGATGTGATGCAATCAAGGCGTTGGATGGAATTGAATCACTCTTTAGACTATATTATTCACCTCAGAGTAACAAAATTTCACATTTTATGGCTAGGATTTTTTTTTGAGACAGAAGGCTGACAGGCCAACGCCAAAGCACAAGAGGCAGTTCACCACCTGGCAAGTTTTCCGTCAAGTAGAGAGGAGATTTCACAGCCGGGATTCGAACCGCCAACCTCTTCCTTGAGATTTGGGCATCTCTCCACCATCATCCGGTAGTTAAAGGTCATATCGGACCATTTTATGGCTAGGAATTGTTGTCTTTCAAACTGCAATTCCATACCCGCTGGATTGTAGTCTCTCATACTTGATTCTAATATTTTGTTCAATTTTAGACCCCTAATTATGAATTTTGTCTATAATTTTGTATCCAGGTCTGAAAAACTATGTGCACTCTGCATATTACAAGCATATCCCAATAATCCATCTTTACCGCCCCCCTATGAACTCTAGTAAAGATTTAATATGAGTGAATTGTGTTTTTCTTTGGGGGTTGAATCTAATGGATAAATTGAACCATCCAACCATAAGTCAAGATTAGTGTGACCATCTTGTCTACACAGATGAGACACATTACATGAAATTTGTGCACCACGTGTGGCAGAGGGGTATTTGTTTAGGGGCTATTTACTTCCAAAGCATGAATGAAAGGTTCCCTTTAATTACTTAATTATCCAAAATGACCTATTTGTTTGCACCTTGTCATTGTTTATATTTCCCATGCCAATGAATTTTACTGTAGTATGTATTTCTACAAAAAATAAAAAAAAGTAATCCATGTCTATACGTATTATTACAAACACAATTACATACAAGCCATTGCTGGAAACTTATGCTTGAGGATCATATCACAACACAACTTTGATCACATAACACATTCCTAGAACAAAACAAAAAAAGAATGACTCACATGTGTTTACACATCAAACCCTAAACCCTAGGATCCTAAAATTTAACACCTATATTAATTCTACTAAAAAGTAATGGCCCACATCTTATACCTATCTACTTTACTTGTAATGGGATTATCTACTTTCAATGGACCCTTCACTATTTGGAATTCCTTCATAGTATTTATTTCGTTTGAGCTTAATCCTCCCTATATTATGCCATGGGTTGTTGTAAAATGGACTAAGTGCCCCACCCAAGGTTGTCTATGCTCATTGAATTCATAATTTTGGATTTGCTCAAGAAAGCATACATAAACCTTAAAGGTGCAGCAATGGCATGAAAGATGATGTAACAATAGTAGATGGCCAAGAACCGCGAGATTCAAATGGCGCAAAATTCCAGCGGGCAACTACACTAAATAGGTAGATTAGTGTTGGAAACACTAATAGTCGACGAAAACGCTAAATGTAAATTGTCTCTATAGTGTTAGAACACTAAATGTCAACTCTAACACTATTTGTACCAAGTAGTAACTTTAAATATTTACATGAGCGCATTTAGTGTTAGATGATATTTTGTAAATCTTGGAATGAAGAATTGAAGGAAGAAGAACATAAAAACCTCGTAAAAGGTATAATTTGTTCAAACCCTATTCAAACACTAATTGTAATATCAGTTGAAAATTAGTGTTTTAGGTAACTATTGCATCTAACACTAATCTACCTATTTAGTGTAGCTTAGTTGATGAAGATGTGCGGCAAATGAATGTCATCAATGTAAAACTTGTGAGTTGGCAACTTGTCAGAATGTCATGAGTGCGATCGTTACCCACAATGTGATTTGGGACATTGATTTGAACAAAGCCCGCCCATTGTTGCTTGCCTGCACTTGGCAGTTGGGTGACAATAAGCCATTTTTGACGGCCTTTTCCAGACTTCGTATTTTTCCTAATGGTTTCTTAAACTATGAAGAGATGTTTTTGTGAGTTAGGATCACTGAAATTTCTCGATACAATAGTTGCACTTCATTAGGATGCATTTGGCTTGATCCTTAATGCTAAAGCATTTGGTCCAATGTTATGTACTCAACCAATAGGTTCATTTGCTTTTACAGTTTCTATCGATATTAAACTCTGTTGCACTTGTAAATTATCCTTGAGGCTAATCATATCAATGTATGTATATGTTAAATAATATATTTGACACATGGTTTTATCTTCATGGCAAACAAAATCATTATCAAAGCCCCAATGTTGGTCTATATTTACATTCCAACCCCATGCATCTAGATTGTCTTGAGATATTTGAAACAAATAACTTTTGGATGTTAGAGTGCATGTTTTGTATGAGATACCATGCTTAGGACATCATAGCTTGCAACTTGCCTTCATCAATTCAAGCGCAACATGCAATCCATGGCCATCAAGAATGAATATTTGTGGATTTGTTGGTGAGACCTCTTCAAATTTTCTTGCATGGTTGATAGATTGAGATATTATGAAAAAAATCAAACATCCGTTCATTTAAAATTTCGGTTGCATTGCCATTGAAACAACACTATCCTAATCTATCTTTGCCATCATTCATCCCAAATTTGATTGGAATAAACACGTCATTCAAGTTATGTAGGCTTTGGATGTGTGTGTTTCCAATGAATAAAAACATATCTTTCACATCCAAACTCTGCGCTCATTTCATGTCATGAGTGTAGTTGCCAAAATGTTCCACCAACCATTGATTCCATCAATGATTCCATTTGAATATCACCCACAAAGCCACACGGTTCCATCCACACAAAACCAATATATAATGATTTTCATCCAAAATTCACATATCATATAATAATAAAAATTGACAGTCAATTCTCGTTCACTAAGGGGATAGATATCAGGAAGGGGGTCGCTCATAGGTACAACTAACTCAAGGAAAGAAGGAAGAATAAGAAACAATAGATTTATGTGTAAAGTCTCTCAAAGAGGGACACAATTGTGGGTTGAATCCATCTTTTGAGATACTTTCTATTACAAGCTCATCATGTTTTGAAACATGTTTTGAAAGTTGGGTGAAATTTCTTGGACTTCCTCTTGTCATCTTGAAAACTTTGAGAAAACTTTAGAATCTAAAATAATGGTTGAACTTGGGGACATGTCATCCTAAATCCCAAATCAGCCTATGCATGGCCAACTTGGCATACACATTCTAGTAAGTTGGTTTTTAATAGCCCAACATCACTCTTTGAGTTTGATAGTTTAAGCTTCAAGAAAACTTGGATGACTTTATGCATAAAGTCTTAAAGCCACGTTTTAGACAACTCAATGTGAAGGTGATGGCAATATTGTTACGCATAACTCTACTATGTTCCGGGTCCTTTGAAATTATTGCTTTCCCCTAAATCTCAATATCTACTAAAAGTAACAAAGTAGACATATTTGTGGGATTTGTGTTGATATCGTAGACATGCTACTAACCGTGCATATTTGGGTTTCAAATGGTTTTCCACAAGGTGGGTTAAATCTTTTTTAAATTTTTTTAAAAATTTGTAATTAGTAAATGAGATGAGAGTATTGTGGTAAAATGAAATGACAATTGTATTTGAAAAGTTGTAACCTTTCTACAATCAAGTTCACAACTATATGCATCAATGTGTGATCAATGTGCCATTCACTAACCGTGCATGTTAGGTTTCACTAAAGGAGCTACAAATGTTGCCCTCTTCTTTGTAGGCATAGGAAATTGATGAGGTTTTGATATTGTCCTTTTGACTTGTGTAGCCATTTTCTTCTCAAGTTGTTGTTGAAATTTTTGCTTCTTTTTTGGCCATGGCAAGGTCTGCTCTTTTCATTTTCATCAAATTGCTACATCTACACCTTGCTATGTGATTCGACTGAAGGAAACTCCATGATGAGTGTGAGTTGACAGTGATGTTTTAGGTCATTGGCGCGGTCATGATTGAGTTTGAGAGACATCGGACGGTTGAGATTGCATGTGATATAATTTGACGGCCGAGATTATAAGTACACGGTAAGTGGCATGGTGGAGTATCGTGACATGCACGGTAAGTGGTGCTGCACGGTTAGTAGCATGTCTACGATAGTTGGGTCTAGCTTTTTGCTCAACCCAATTCTCAACATGAGTCTCAAGCCTCACCTCCAAACAGTGTTGCCATGTAGGCATCCATATCTTATTGGGGACTTAGGACTGGTGTGAAGTGATTAGTCCCAATTTCCATCGTCTCAACGGTTGAGATTGCATGGATCGACCTCAAGTGACTTGGGACTTAAGACTTTGGACCCGCCCCCCTAAGCTAAAACTTCAAACACGTTCCGGGAAGAAAGCACACAAGCATTGAGATGTGTGATTTTCACCTTGTGTAGGTATACACACGTAGGATAACTCTCCCCATAGTCCCTTCATTAATTGGCCGGTTGGTTGTTGAGAATACCAACCTACCGCCTACCCACCACATAAGTACACCTTTTATTCCGGATAGTGTGGACCACACTAATCTAAACGTTCACACTTTCCATTGAATACGAAACATATCAATCATAAACTCAAAAGCAACATTTGCTTCATGCAACATAGTGGTGTGTACGGATATGTACTCAAATTTTAAAGCAAAATTAACGCTTACAAAGTTGAGCATTAGGAAATTTTCTTGAAAGAGAATAAAATCAAATGTAGATTGGTGTGTATATATCAAAACATGATTCATTCTCAATGTGACATGTATCTTTTTACAATTCGTTTTTAATAAGAAACCCTACTATATACTATTCAAATTAGGTGTTTCCTGATGAGAAGGGTGACACAAACCTTAAGGTAGACAAACATGTGTTATTTGAATGCTTTTTTCTTTTTGCACCCACTTCTCGTAGGGTGTGAAACACACAACTAGTGCGAGATGATTAACAAATCTAAATCATGTTTGTAACCCTTTGCCTCATACTCTTCGGAGCTCGTATAAATATCTTATTCCTCATCAAAGTGAAGACTTTCATGCTCATTAAGCGGTCATATAGTGAAGCTCCCACCCCCAAAAAACAAAAAACAAAAATAAAAATAAAAATCATGCTGGATATTAAACCTAGTATGGTCAGCTTGTTTTGAGCACATACTCAAATCTCTTTCAAACACGTGTCTTTTTGGTGTCAAGTTCTTAGATCCACACGCGGTTCCACGAAGCACTCAAAATATAAAGGCCCAAATTATTGTTGTGTTCAATTTAGACACGTCTACCTTACGTCCTACTAGAAGCTGGACTTTGGCTTGGATTGTTGAAGACTTTTGGGGATTTGATATGCTGCCCACAAGGACATTAGCCATAACTCGGGCAGGTCTTTGGGCGGCCAACTTTGTTGAGAAGATATTTGGCCGACACCGTGGGTGGCATAACTTAGTTACTTACACCAACTTATAACTTAACTTATTACACCAATAACTTTAGGGGATGGGAGCATGGGGCCCGACTCATTAGGTCATATAATAAGGCCCCATGCTTTGGTTTTATTGTGCCAACACTCATACTATTCTTACTTATTTTAGAGTAAACGGAAACCCGGTGATTCCAAACTCACCATCATCTTTATGGGCAACGTGAAGTACATATACTAAACATTTGATTTAGTGTGACCCACACTACTCTTCATTGACTCACATGAATTGCCTTGCGTTCACTAGGTGATGACTAGAGAGGGTGTCATGTGACGCTTGGTGACAAGTCACGAAATACCACTCTAATATACATGACACACTAGATAAGGTGTTTAGTGTACTTATAATTATTCGTCTATAGTCTAAGCTCTGTAATATCGTGCTCGTGGAAACCATAGTGCACGTGATATTAAGGAGTTTTGTAGTGTTAACATGGATGCGTGATAAAAGAAAATTAGTGTAGCATGTGACAATATGAAGTAACACAAAATCAACATTGCATTAGTTACAAGGATGAAAATGTGTTGTGTGAGAGCATGTGGTTTGACTTCTTTTGGTGGTTTATTTTAATGTCAAAACCTATGATATACGGCAGGGACATTTGATACCAAGGAGTTAGATTTAAACTGAGAACATTTGTTCCCTAGGGTTTCGGGATATAAGAGGAGTGACATTACGGAATTTATAATGTACATGTGGACATCAAATACAATGGAGGCGGTTGGACACCTATTGTTGGAAATATTTTGGTGAGGTCCTTGATTGGGAGTGATGATTGATGGTTATCATGCCTCTTCAATACAAATCTCTTTGGCAAATGGGGTTTACGATTCATGTGAGTCATGTAAGGGGGTCTACTTGAACTTGTTTCCTATAGGTTTATGGTTAATACATATCTAAGCTATTTGAATACTATTCTTTGGTGTGTGGTTTAGTGAAATTCAAAGAACAAACACCACAAGGACACATGTTCAAAAGAGATTGGACTATGTTTTCAAAATTTAGTTACTTACTCCACACTCAATAATATACACAAGTGGGAGTACCTATGCATTTATATAAACAATCAACAAACACACACTTTTGATAATTATATATAAATTAGCGGGGGGTCCAATTTCTCAATCCCATTTCTTTTGACGCTTCATTGTAGATTTGCTGATGCAACCCAAGTTTCGTTGTGTAGGTCTAAGTTTGGAGAACATAAAATATGAACTGAATTACACCCACACACCTTTTCACTAGTGTAGGTAACAATGTTTGAGCATGCACTAAACTTACCATCTTCGAGTGGTTATGGAAAGAGTATGACCCCCCAAAGAGACTCTTTGAATGTATGCCCCGTGTTCAATGTCAGGCAACTTGGTCTTACAACCAATCATGTTGGTTTGGTATATAGGTGAATGGACGGTGTCATCAATCAACATCAATAATGGCATCAAAGAACCACATGTGGGCATCAACATTGTAATACCACTCAAATATTGATATTTGGTGGGTATGTCAAGGTGAGAGAATCTTTGTATACTCAAGTTATAGTTATTGTTTGAATCAATACTAGTCAAGCCATATTGATACTAGAACGATTTTGCCTAGCTATGAAAAGTTCCTGCATGATATACATACTCGAATGGTGTCGAAAACAGAAATATTCTCAAATACCCATACCCCTAGTGATATCAAAAATTTGTTAAATCCTCATTATAGACACCCAAATGGTTTTTAAAAACAACACTACGAGTCCAAACAGTGGTTACAACATCCACATTGATTGTGGCCAGACACACGTATTCTGCATACAAAGTGCATGATGTAATTGGACACACTCTACTTATGTCTTTTGATATGTCTGCCAAGTTCAAACTCTACTGGACCATTTAAGACTAAGTCATTAAAGAAACTAAAACAGAATACTTATTTTTTACGAACATAGTGTAGTTTAACAGTTGAAGTACTCAAATATGCATTCGGGAATATTCTGGAACATTGATTACAAATGAGTACACATGTTAATACATGCATATGAAATGCATGCACACATTACAATGAATGCACGGCATTATTTGCATGTGCACATTAAATTGCAAAAAAGACTGCCGTCTTTGTCACCGAGCATAATAATCATAAGCATAAGAATCCACGAGAATTCAAGAATTTAATGTAAAATGCTACACCTGGAGTGGTGGAGAGCTATGAGATTGAATAAGCAAGCATGTCTTCCCAAAACGAACATTCATACAATTGGGGACTTCCCATTCATGCAGTGATTGGGGGAGATTTTTGGGCATAATCGGTTGAGATCCTAGTGTTTGCAAGTTCAACCGGTTACATGTTGACATCCTCCAGTTTTCCTTTATTAAATTGGGGTATATGTTTTATAAATTCCTCCAAAATGATCAGTAATTTTCCTGCAGTTTTGAACTTCAACTGGTTATTTCTCAAACTTCACCGGTTCATTTGTAACTAAGTGCCGGTTCTCCTTGATCATTGTTCCCATGTACGAGGGTGACATTGCAAGCATATGAGTCCTAGGCAATCGTCAAGTGTCGGCGAGAGAAATACGCAAATCTAGCATTGTAGTAGATTTACATAGTCTGCATAGTGATGTAGGACAATTTCTTAGTGACGCGTGTCACTTGCCGTTAACTCGCATGCTTGTAGTGTGATGATACATAGTGTTGGTTTTGGGTATCCCTACCTTATGTGATAAACTTAGACGCTCATCCACGTGGGTGGAATTAACATAAAATGCTACACTTGGAGTGACGGAGAGCTATGAGATTGAATAAGTAAGCATGTATTCCCAGAACAAACATCATATAATTGGGGACTTCTCATGTACGAGGGTGACACTACAAGCATATGAGCCCTAAGCAATCGTCAAGTGTCGGTGAGAGACATACACGAATCTACCACTGTAATAGATTTGCATAGTCTGCATAGTGACGTAGGACAATTTCTTAGTTTGCCATTAACTCGCATGCTTGTAGTGTGATGATACATAGTGTTGGTTTTGGGTATCCCTACCTTATGTGATAACTTAGACGCTCATCCACGTGGGTGGCTTCATAGGTGGACATGTGGCGCATTCCACCACCATCACTTAAGAATAACATGCGAAAAGACATCGCATGTCCAACCCTTTGGAGCCCTAATAAGAGCCACTTAATAAAAACCCTTCGAGATCTCATCACATGCGAAAACCCTCCCTCCCAACACTAGTTTGGCGACCCTTGATCTGCATGACACACACGCATTAACCCTTCAGCTCGAAAGTGAACTAAAGGCCTTCCGTCCTTCACCTCGAGCGAGCTCAATCCTCGAGTCGAATTCCGAGGCATGTTCACGGAGGCACACATGAAGCTCCGGTAGGAGCTGCTGGCAGTAACTTAAGCTGAGGAAACGCCATGGGACTTGCCTTGCCGGATCTGCAATGTGCCGAGTTTATTATTACAACAACTCCACGACATGAAAGGAGGGCAAAATGCTTGTAAGGTATGTGGCAATTCCGACCGTTGGATCGAATCGGGGACCGTGTCATTTGTTTCGTCGTTGCGAATCATGCAAATTCTCATGTCCAAGTTCCCGAATCGGGGTTGAGATGCAAAAGTTATGGGAGGTCAAAGTGAAGATTCTCGATGTGGGTCCCCTTCCGTGTTGTGGTAACAAGTAAAACCCATAATGGTTACTGTAATCTGAACGTCGTAGGGGGGCTTGTTTTTTTTTGGGGCTGTGCATTCTAAATTACAAGCCTTGTCATATACAACTCAAACATAGTGGTGTTCACTTAAGAAAAGTGACCACATGCATGCCGACACCCGACCCACACACCTTAACTGCATGAGTGATGAAGCTTCCTCACATGCTTCCTTCTTGACTTTTACGACTAAAGGCATGTTCTTGACATAGGGACACTAAGTTATATGATATTATGAATTACATGATAGGATTGAGCATGTGATCAATAACTGCGTAATGTTATTCAACATCAACATCATGTGTAGTGAACTCAACATAAATGGAAAACTATGCTTGAACAAAGTGAATGCGATAAATAAAGCTCGTCATCTCTTTTAATTTTCAAGTTGAATATCGTAGGATGTGTGCAACATGCATTTACAAACATATTCACATTACACTTGTATATCTACAAATTATTCAATGATGCAAGATAGTTTTCATTGATGTAAGACGTGTTGCCCAAGTCTTATATGCTTGGGGTGATGTCTCAATCACAGGAGATCCTAGAAGGAGATTCCTAACATGCATGAAAGTTTTGAACGGAACTTATTTGCAATGTCAATGGCACAACTGTGAAAGTGTGGTGAGAATAGGAAGAGAACACGCACAAAGTGCTGAAAAGTGTTATGTGGGATGTCATCATGTTCAAGAGCTATGATCACGATGAGAAGGTGACAATGGATTTTAAGATGGGATGACTTGAAGTGCTGAGCCTCATAGTTGCTGGAGGTGGAAAACATAAAGAAATAAATCAATATAGAAGTTGAAGTGTGACGTTGTCGGAATGATACTGCTTGACAACACCACCACCATTGCTGCTGGCCCAACAGCAACATCCCCCAAGGAAAAGGCACTCCAAATTGTGGGCATTTTAGGCATGTACTTCCTTCTACATCACTTGAAAGTATGAAATTGTTATCGTGTGATCAAAGAACCGGTCATCTCATCTTAGCATGTCATTTCTGCATCACATTATTTCGCTGTGGTAAGAATCATACAAAGGTGGGCGTCAAATAATGTAACTTGTCACATATCCGCATGCATTTTATTTAGTATTTCCATCCACCATGAGAAGGTGAATTGTACCCTGTGATGCCAGAGCAACATCTGTAGCTGTTGCAGTAAGAAATCACAATGCGAATTCCATTGAGTGATCTATATACTAATATATATGGAGATGTAGATTGCATTTGTGCATGCGGGTTCACATCAACGAACACACATTGTTTAATATTGTTATGTGCATCCGGTTCAACCTTTATAACATTACTCAGCTGATGAGCTGTGTTCAGCTGTCCGTTCTTCAGATTCGGTCTGAAGCACTAGGATTCTGGCATCCAATAGATTTATTCTCGAATCTACTATGGGACCCATGAACATTAGCTCATCAACTAAGTAATGTTATGTTGTGGGATTTCAAACCCTCGACACATTGCTGTATTTTAGAAAAATTGCAAGTAGCTAGCTTACGTCTGTCAACTTAGCCTCTCCAAAATCTCCTCCACCCACCACTTTCATCACAATCGCAGGTGGATTCAACCCTAAAATTCAACCAACATAGGTTCACAAATTCATGCAATACTGGTGATTATTGTTTCTGATTGATCTGGTTGATTAGAATCTGGCAATCATGATTTTGGTAGATAGTTTGGAGACCCATTGCTGAACACAATTTTTGGTGATGATGCTCCCATTGCAGGCAACATTTGCGCATTTTTCATGTTCTTCTCACCACTGTAAGGTCCCTCCCCCACCCCTCGCTCATATCACCTTTTTTGTCCTCTCTTTTCTTAAACCTTCACAGTCAGGAATCACAGAGAACACCAGCTCATGAGCTAGAGTCAAGTGATACTTAACTCCTAAACGTCAAAGAAGCCTAAACTGCACAAAAAATTGGAATTGGTTCTTTACCATTGGTTCTTTTCCTCTACATGGGTTTGAACTATATGTATAAGGATTGGTTTTGTATTACAGTGGTAGATTATAAAACCATCTAGCGGAGGAGAACTAATGATAAAGAACCGTGATTCCCATAGTGTGAGCTCTATGCTTTCATTTTTGATAATCGTGCAACATAAATTAGAACGTGCCATGAGTTGTTATCTCATGTCTTTGTAACTTGCATGAGTTGATACTAAGAACTATGGTATGATACATAATTTGAGTCAAGGAGTTCTTAATCACGATTAGTGAATCCCAAAAGTTGATGATGATGTCGAAGAACTTCACACAATATTTATTATTAGGACATGTTAACTCAATTCATTACATTGTGAAGTTCCATGTGCCACATACCTTAGACATGAGGATAATTTGGCCAAGGGCCATGAATGAACATGATGTGATTTATCCCCCAAAAAATTAGGGTTGTCATCTTAGTGTCACGGCAAGGTCCACATGGAATATGGGATCTCTTTCATCTAGAATGGGTAAGGGAGTACAAGGGTTAACACTGCCATGTTTTTTCTTCACAGAGTGCAAATAAAATAAAATTGTTTGGACTTTGGAACTAACCCAAATTGTGGAGACACGAGTAACATTTGATTCTTATACAATTGTCATGTGTTATTGGAAGAAATATGCAAATCTACTACGATGATAGATTTACGAATTTTTAGGGAGAGTATATATTATTGGCTTATGACGATGTGGCATGGGTGGGTGGGGGTGACTTCTAGACCCACGTTTTGGCAGATATATCAACGGAAGGCCACCGGGAAGTACTCGGGTGTGCCATACATTGCCACATTACTCAATTGCCTCATGTGGACTTTTTATGGATCCGGATCCGTGGCCAATCTCATGTTGGTCCTCACCATTAATGTTGCGGGCGTGATAATTGAGTCCTTATACATTGGCATCCATCTCTTGTATGGCGACGAAAAAAGCAGAGTAAGATGTTGGATCCATCTCCCCTTCTCCTCCTCTCATTAAAGAGATGGGATTACATATCATTATTACCGTAGAGGCTCCCTATTTCATCTTTCCATGTGCCGTAATGTAGTTTCCACGTGGGATGCAAGGGTGGTGGCGAATGCGAGCATGACATGTGGCACATTCTGAAGGGAAAATCATTGTTTGTGTTGGGAATAGAGAGCCCTCTATAGTAATACCATGCCCATAATAATGGGAGAGTTTCCATCTTGACATAAGTACTTGCAATGGTGAAATTGCAATACGTTACATTTAGAGGGGTCACTTTGAGTAGGACGAAATCATATTGATAGCAATAAATTTAAGAATGAGATGCACTATCCCTATCAAGACAGATTGAATTATTGCCCAAGACCAACGACTTGCCCTAGTGTGGGCATGATGCAAGCGATCGTTATTCATTCCCTTTTCTAATTCTAGTAGTGGTCATCGTTGGATCATTCCCTTGAACCTCTTGAGCACTTCATGAAGAGTGTTTAGCTTCATAACAATTTATCACGTCACAAGTGTTCCTCAAAAGATACATGAATACTTGAAAGAATGTTCTCTATCACAAGGAATGATGTTGTGTAATGTAGATGGGGTTAAAATCAATACTTTAAGACATAGCATAGATATGAGTTATTATTGGAGCTTGAAAGTTTCAATTCATTCTCATTAACAATTGACATGGGATCTCAATACACCAAAGTATGTCTTCGTTGAATTCCATATGCAAAAGTTACAAGGGTTCAAAGTTATTTTGGTAGATGAGCCAAAACCAATATGGGAACTCGATGTTAAGGTGGTGAAAGTTCTCAAAATCAATATGTATTTGTTGTGTAAGATTTTAAGGTGTTTGTTTTAGCACCATCTATTTCAAGGCCTCGACATATTGTCGGATGCTCACTTCATCACAAACCTCTGAACTGACATACCAACGTTGATCCCGCATCAATTCAATCACATCAAACTACAATAGTGAATCAATATTTAGTACCAAATGTAAGATTGCAAGTTTGATTTTTTTGTTTCTATATTTCATAGTTGTAGGATTTGAAAGATTTCATTATGAGTCATGTCAATAATGTCAAATAATTCATCTGCAAATTGTTGAGTTGATGCTGAGAAGACATTAAACCTTGAAGAGTATGCATCAATACCGACTCAACATTAAACACTGCTCACTTGCATTTTGAGATGTTCTTGTCTACAAAGACTGAGGTGACTGATAACTGCAATTCATAGGAAGTTTCAATAATTGTTGCTAACTTATGAGCTAACCTACTGGCATTTGGGAAATGTGTGGCTTTTGCAGAGAAAGGTGTTGGCTTTGTTCTTTGTGGTGTTTGTGTTTTTCATCGTAGTGCTGATTTGTGTGATTGAGAGAGTGGACCCTGATAAACGGGCAACGGTTGTTGGCTCTATTTGTGTTGTCATTGGAAGCCTCATGTACTCTTCTCCCATGACCGCCATTGTAAGTGGCTTTGATTTCTGACCTCAAACCACAACCCAGGCTCATAATCAAGGTTTTTCTCATAATGTTTGTTTGAGGGCATGGCTCGAATGTTGGTATTTTGATGACGATGTGACAAATGGAAACTGTGATATATAATGAACTATAAGGGTGCGTTTTTTTTGAGAAGCAGAAATGGAACGTTGGTGTCATGTTCATAGCACCTTCTTCAAGTAGGTTCTGTTCGTAAGTGAACTCTTTAGATTTCTCTTTGTAAATCCATATCACAAGGTGGAAAGGCTGAAAAAACTATCCCAAATTGCTTATTATCGATGTGCCAAAGATTATTGATGATGTGATCACCATTTTGTTTTTGGATCTCCACTCTAGTGGGTCGCTAACAAATGTCAACTTGGGGTTTTCACAATTGCATGATTCTCTAACTCTCAATTGTATATGCAAAAGATAAAACAAGATGAGGATATGATACATGCATTGTGAGGTGAAAGAAAGACAACAACTGAAGGTTGTTTGCCTAATATACACCATTGAATGTGTATTGCATAGGCAACCGTGGTAAAGGATAAGAGTGTGGAAAGTATGCCATTCTCGTTGTCAGCAACAGCCTTGGTGAATAGCACTGTGTGGACGATTTATGGTATTATTGCGACAGATGTCTTTGTTATTGTAAGCTCCAACCCAAATCCAAAAACATGTGCAAGTTTATTACGATTTCTCCTCAAAACCATGCCATCCACTCATACTAACATATGGGCACCTTAACATATGTCTCACACAAGGTCAAAAATTTACCAATCTCACCAAAATGGTATAATTGCAAACTTTTGTGTTGCGCAAGACATGTAAATTGCGACTAGAATGTTGACAGCGATTCGTGCCCATTCAATGTTTTTGACGAGAAATATCTCGCAAGTTTTAGAAACTTGCACAATTGTGGCTTGGATTGAAAGGTTGTTGTAGGCCTTTTGCCAAGAGGACTTAGATGACCCCATCTCAAGTGCCACCCATCCATACATCTATTGTTACTCTTTGTATTAAAAGCATGTAGTAATTCTCTAAGCCTATCATTCCTGATGAAATTATATATTGCACATGATTGTGTCGAACAGATTCCCAATGCATTGGGTGTCATTGTGTGTGTAATTCAACTCACGGTGTACATGATATATTACAAATCCACCAACATTCAGGCAGCATCTGAAAATGGCGTGGACCTCCCAGCATATTCAGGCTTATTCAAAAGTGATGTACCAGCTAGATATTGACTAAGTTGGTATTTGCCCACCTAGCTTAATCCCACCTCATAAATGCCCAAGAAGCCCAAAGAGGAAATTTTCTGAACCCGCCTTGGTGCGGTATGATACACCTACGGTTTTTGGCCAATCCCATGCACTATGACTCCCCCACAAAATTTTACCTGCTTAATTAGTTCATGTATTGGAGTTGTTCAAATTGACATTTGAAAAAGAGGGTCTTTACATGTGGGATTGATTACAAAGTTGGCATTGATGGAGTTGTTAATTAGTTCAATTGAACATTGACGAGCTTTTATTGAAGTGTTTACCATCATAGAAACAAAGCAATTATCAATAAAGCTGAAGCAGGTGAAATCCATTCTCATATTGAGAAAAACATATCTCATACTGTTGGTCTTAGTCCTTTAACTAAATTTGTAGAGGTGTGTAACTTAAGGTTCATACTATAAATCACCACTCATTACATTGAGATCATCCTTGCAATTTGTCTTTGCATGATGGAACTTTGCTCCACATCAAAAGCCAGAACATTTAATGTTTAGGGACCTCACAATTAGATGACTGGATTTGCACCTGCAAAATGCACTCAGGTTTTGAAGGGTGTAACATGGCATTCTCTCACACTTTCGTAAAGTTCACAATCAACAGTATGTGCATTTCTTAACTTTAGAAGTAAAGAAAATAAGAGGTAATCGTAAAGGCAAGACAATGGCCCCTAGATAGCAGATTGGAGTCGATGACTTGTGCAACTTTTTAATTCCAAGATGTTTTGAATAACAAAATCGTGCAGCATGCAAGGCCGCCTTTGGTTGCAAATTATTCTTTCCTCAGGTCAACAATGTGCCTAGGAAGAAGGGGTTTAAGAAAGCAGTGGAGTTGTAACCGTGAAAAATGAAAAGTCCTATATACAAAATAAATTCTGCACAGATCACAGGAACTTTATGCCCTGGAGATGTCTACTTGAACAAATCCGGGTGCAAGAGCTTTGCAACACTGCAAGGTGCAGTTCTACAGGGTAGCTAGTACCAGAAGATCCCAGGATGGTAGAAAGATGGCCAAATCTCAGATTGAGTTTGTGGATAGTTCAAATGAGTACCTATGAAGATCACAAGATCCCATTCTAACTGTACAAAGGCTGCAATTAAAGAGCCAAGACTTGACAAGCACCTCGAGGTAATGGATCCGCAAACTGAATTTTCCCAGTTATGTCCTCATAAAATCGCAATGCGGCCAATGATTTAACAGAGTCTGTCTTGGAATCATTCACCTCTACTACAGCCACAGCCGCCCGGCTCGTCCCAACCCGTGGTAGCAAGCCTGTGCCAACTATACAAAGCCTTCCACCCAAGCTTACAAGCTCTGGGCCCCAGGCCAAAACAGGTGCCGAATCCTCCAGAACTCCCTTGATGGTTTCCCAGCAGTCTTTCTTTCCATTATAAACAGAGATTTCATTCTTGCCTTCAAGGGAATGCGAGTCGCCAACTGCATATAGTTTTCCATTCATGGCAGCAGTTTTTGATTGCCAACCTGTTTTGATAGTCAACCTGTTAGAGAAATATCCTGCATTTTACACTTACAACTCAAAACAATTTTGGCAAGTGCATTCACAAACCTATGGAGATGATTGAGACAGTTAAACAATGTCCATGGCTGTATATATAAGAGTATAAACTCGGTCCTGAACATCTACTCCATTGATAACATTGCAAGCTACTTGTGATGCATTGAAATGAATGATGGCTGCCAATTGGACCACGGAGATCAATATCGGATGCTAATTTCTTAGTGGATGCCCGCAGGCCTTAAACTGGTCACTCAGTATGAACGCCCAATCTCAAACTGTGTCTGAATTTCCTGATGGCCAGAATAAGGTGGCAGCCCAAGAAAAATAAAAGGTGCCAGTAATCTCAATGGAGGCAATTTTCTTTGTCACTTATACAATATACCCATTATGGTTAGTTACATTGTTGAAATGTATGCAGCTTTATGTGGTCAATGCAACAGACAAAGAAATGCAAGTCAGTTGCAATCATAAAACTATGATTCTTGGGAATGAAATCACCTGTATTGAGGCCATGAGCCATGTAGACCCACTCATCCACTTTAGGATCATAGACTAGTCCAACCAGATTCTCGCTTGAAGAATTCACAACAAAAAACTTATTATCAAGCACAGCAGAGTCATAAAGCTCCATAGAGATTTTCATTGGAGAGATGAGGCGCCATTGGTTTGTTTCAGGGTTGTAAGCCTCCGCAGTTGGCCCTGCATCCTGGTCGCGTTCAGTAAACCCGCCAACCACATACAACTGATTGTTGATAACACCTGCTCACCCACACACATCACAAGTGCTTCAGAACAGTGCTCCGCTTGGTGTGGTACATGTCCAAGTCTGATCAAATTTCTCAGCTTCATACATCAAAATCAAAAACCCCATATAGAATGCCTACTGCACATGGAGAACCTGAAGACAGTAGCTCCATTCTTCTCAAATGAGTCCTATAAATTCTACTTACCAGGATTCATGCCATCCTGCCATTCTAGTGCAAAGAAAAATAAAAGTTCCTCTACCTGCCATGCATTTGGCACGTGGGATGTTCAAAGGGGCGGCCTGTTTCCAGCAGTAAAGTTGCATATCAAAATATGACACGAAGTTGCAGGCATTGCCATTGTGCAACTGTCCTCCCACCACAAAGAGCTTTCCATCCACCACGGCAGACGCGGAGTTGCCAGCAGTGCGTTGTTCATTGGGTAAGGGGGGCAGCGCAAACCAACGATTTGATAGTGGATCATACCCATGCCACACATTGGCCCTTGCCAGATCCTAGAAGCTACGATATGTTGAAGGTTAGCCTAGTGTTATTTGATCTTCCATATTTCTACCACTTCCAAGTAAAGTTCATGCAACTATTTTGGACCTTATGGTGCCTTTGAGATCTCAAATTCAGTACAAGGTTGCATACAACGCAAAACAATGAGATAGGATTCACCTGAGTCCAAAGAAAGAGCCATTCTTCTGTTACAGACAGCTCTTGCCGGATATCATACAGAACACGACTTTGTAAAAGTCTACGCCAGCTGCGGCAAACTGCACTGAGGACTGCGTGCTGAGCACGGGGTACACGTGCCAGGCAAAGAAGAGCAAGCTCGTCTGGAAGTGCAGGAATCAGACCTTTGCATGGTTCTTCCTTGCTTTTGCATTGCTCTTCCTTGCCTCTGCGCCTTCTTGACCCCATCTCTGGTGGAATTTTTACCTTCAATGGACAGAATATACAATAAGTATATTCATGACTGCACACAAGACATACCTGCTTCATATATATGATGACTCAAATGCCCCTGAACCTCGTAAACTCATGGAAGTCGCGACCAGCAGCAAATCCAACATGTTTAATAAGAGATTAAAAAACAACGGCCATGTAGATGATCGCAGGTAGGTAAGCAGCTACCCATTGCATTTTCCCTGGATAAACCTAGTAGAAAGCATGCAATCTTGAACTCAGATTTATCCAGACTAAATTATAGAATGTTTTTGTACCACTACATGCTGGCTTCATCCAGTTGCTAGGGCTGGTACAGTGTCAGTTACAAGATTGTCATCACAAAGAAGCCCCCGCTCCCTTCTGAACAAAGGATAAATATTATTGTTTGCCCGGCTGGTAGCTGAAGGATTGGTAAAGTAACAAGCGCACATCCCCCACCCTGCACGCTAAAGCAATGCAGAAGGAGGTCATCCTTTTTACACTATATAAGGGCCCAAGCTAACAGTATGCGCTTCCCACCTCTCCACCTCAATTGCATCCTTCCCCTATTCTCATTCACTCCAGTCTAGTGACCCATAAATTAGCTCCGAAGAATCTTCACCCTCACTTCCAATTCTTACTCACAGGTACTGACGTGATTTCCTCCATACAACAAGTACATTCAACCGCTGCACAAGTTACTTAAAAGTGCTCGAATAATTTGGGGTCGAAATCCCCTTCATATTCGGCACTTTTCTTTCTTCCTACCAGAATACACTGCAGGCATGCAAATAGGCAAGGCATGCAGAACCCATAGACATAATCGCTAAGATTCACAAAAACTGTACAATTCTAATGCAACAAGATTCGCAACAGATTGAAACATGAACGGGCTATCTCAATCCATTCCGTTTTCAAAGCATCGCAACGACTAACCCCATGACACACAACGGGGTTGCTTACTGCACATATCTTGTAAGAAAAATAATCACTGTTCCAACTACGCAAGAATCAAGAACTCGACATCCAACAATTTCCATGGCCACTACCTAATTATAACATGTTGAGAGAGCAACAATACAAAGCACTGGACTGCGAAAAGAACGTGATGGAAAGCAACAAGAATATCCTAACTGCACGTAAAACGCATGCCCCCACATCCAGCACACACCAGGGTCATCACAACTTTCATAAAAATGAAATTAAGATGTCGATAACATAACATATTGAGAGAGGATATTAGGCCCGCATAAAAGCAACATACAGAGACATCCAGAAGAAGTCGATAAGGAGAATTTCGTTCGTTCGTTGTTATGATGGACAAACAATTGCACGACATGTCACCTTCTCTAACGACACCTTCAAGTCGCTGCGCTCCGGAACTGTAAATCTCCTAAGATGAGAGAGTCAGTATGGTTTCAGATGTGTCCCAAACCTGATGACGCTCGAATCTGTTCCCTACACCACGAATGTGCCCGGCAGATTCCAGATGTCTGCTCCAATTCGGTGTGAAACCGAGACTCAAGAGCATCAGATGCAAATGGAGACCACAATTGCACATGTGAGGTCCATTGTGGATGCACTTTGGGCACAATTTGGCTGCGATTTGTGAAGGCAAGGAAGACAAAACCCTCGAAGTACTCACGAAGAGAAGAAGGCCGGCCAAGCGAAAAGCAAAGAGGAGAAGGTCAAGTACTGCACTGGAGAGTCTGCCCGTGACTGCTGCCCGATGCTATAATTTCCTGTCGGGCAGCCCCACCTAACGTGAACGCCACATCTGCTATAAATCAACTGCTAACCATATAATTATTCCGTACTTTCATCCATCCACGCTTTACCAATTTTGTCCGAATCTCCTACACTACAATAAATGCGGTTACTTATTAGTGGCATGGGTGGGGACCACATTAAATTCGATGAATCCAAAGTCAAGGCATATAACATAGGAAGGTTTGGGGTTTGTGGCGTCCATGTAAACCCATCCATTGTGGATGAAGGGGTTCTAGTAAAAACATGAGGGTAGATTCATTTCCACTAGATCAAACTACGTTTTTTTTTTAATTGTAGACATTGTGAGTGAGTCACATTATAAACGAGGAAACCAACACTAAAAACATCGTTGGTATTGTTGTGGATGTTCACTATATTCCAATTCACAATATATAACATCGGAGGTCTACATTGCAAGTTACAATATGTTTATCCAATGAAAATAGTGTGCATTTCAGAGACTTCCCAACGAATCAAGTTCCAGTTCAAACCTGTCCAACAGAGCAAAACAGGTGATTTCGAATCTAAGGCTCAAATCTTTTAAGTGTTCGGAAATAGACTTCGACAAAACTCAAATTTTGCATTTCCCAAAGAAATGTTTCTAATTTAATTAAATGAAATTATAAAATTTGATGTTCTTTGGATTAATAAAAGTTTCCGTCGAAGCCATATGGATAGGACATGTACGTAGAGAAATTGATGCAAAAAATAATGCCCTCGAGCATAAGGTTTCACTCTATTTTGTTGCGTGATGGTATACACTGTGGGACGCACTATAGTGCAACAAAGGGTAAGTCACACTAGAAATATGCCCACAATCTAGTTACCATAAAGATCGTAGATTGATTTGGGAAATATGATGCCATTGTAGAATCAAATGTGCTAGATGTGCTTTAAATAATGACAATTATGGCGGATGAGTTTACCTAGACAATGCAAACCACGCCTCAGGCTAGATCACATCTTCATTCAGCTGAGCCCCGTCCCTCCCACGCCTCCTTCACTGCCCGGTCGTCCTGCCTGCACATGCGTGGGAACTCTTCCCCGTTGGGAACCAATGTGACAATACCCAGTCAAAATTACAAATATTCAAGTTAACATCACTTTCATTATTCCCAAAGTTAATTGATGGCGTTCCTTCACATGCCAAAGGAGCTTAATGGCTCAAGTGACCGGATATTGTCACATTGGTTCCCAACAGGGAATGAGTTCCCACACAGGTGTGGGGCAGGAAGACTGGGCAGTGAAGGAGGCGTGGAAGGGGCGGGGCCCAGCTGAATGAAGATGTGATCTAGCCCAGGATGCAAACCACAAACCAAACATTTGTGGGGAAGCAACCCTAAAGTTTAGGTGGGTGGTAACAAGATATTTTAAGCAAGGATACGTCACATGTAGAGTTTGCTTAGGTTCCATCAAAAGGTACAGTAGATGAAGATTGCATGCAGAACTCATTTTTCTTTCTTTTATTAGAGATCAGGATGGGGTGGGTGACTGGACACGCGTCTGACTCTTTATAAGTTATCTAGGTCCCACTTGGACGAAACAAACAACCAAGTGTTTTGAGTGCTAAATTGGGGGTGTGTGCACAATGCTTAGCTATACTTGTTGACCCAACCTATGCTTTTTTGGCTATGTCATGTGGGGAGAGACCTAGGGGTGGTCTTTGAAATGGGCTAAAGTCTGACAACCAACCAACCAACATCGGTCGAGATATGGTGTTAGTAACTCGCTCTTCAACTAGAGTCCAGTTGCAAGTGAACGTTGATGTAAAGTGGTCTCTAAAATAAGCCATAGTTTGGTCTTGGTTGGACGGTCAACCAAAATTGACCACACATGCCAAATAATACTAATGCCCCCTCCCCACTTGACATTAGCTAAGCCTAAAAGTGGGTTCTTAAAAATGAGAATATTCACACCATCGACATTATCTAGTGGCGAGCCTAGTTGGCAAATGATGTGGCATGGCTTAAAAGTGGAGGTTTTAAGCTAAAACTACCGACCCTCCCATCGGTACCTAGACATGAGGCAAGAATGTAGGACCTCTAAAAGTGTTGCCTCCCGCCCTTGTGATTGGTTGCTTTTAGTCTTAGCTATGAGGGCACGAGGAGCTCCATTAACAAAAACCGATGGTAAGTATTAAGGCATTTGGGGATGGGACCAAAACTAGATACTATCCAACATTCATTGGTTGGTAGATAAAACAATGAACATGTGTGAAAGCTACTTAACTAAAACCTACTTGAAAATATCCGGAGCAAGTTCTTGTAGGTGCATTGGGATGGCCGGACGTGTCCGCTATAACCAAGGGAGCTTTACCCGGGTTTTGGGGAAGTCTTTGGTTATTTGCTAATGTCAAGTGGGGAGGGGGCATAAGGCGCTTGTTTTAAATTGTCTATATAAAGATTTCAAATGGCTTCATGGAATAACTCTCAAAGGTACTAATCAAGCCTAGCCAAACTTACAAAAAAGCTCTTGTTGTTGGTAGAGACAAATTAGTACTATACCAATGGGGTTAGAGTATAAATCACTGAGAAATTATTCTTGCAATGATTGAGTTTTGGGTTTTGGAAGCAAGGCTTCATGCTCATCCCACCCACAAAGCTTAAATGTTCTTCAAAAATCTTATTAGCTATCAATTTTTATTTCATTTCAATGTTCTTTTTTTTTACAGTGTGACTAATCCTAATCATTGTCATGTTTGACCAAACTAAGCTCCTAGTTTCACAAGCCATTCGCACATGCCTAATAGACAATTCATACTAGTAGTCATATATATCTTCTCAAGTTTTCGGTTTCCAAATCGTTTACATTGTATTGTTCTACATCATAGTATTGTTTTCCATTTTGTAACATCAACCTTTCATGCTATGCACCATTGTGTATGTTATGTAACTTTCGTAGTGACAATTGTGTCAAAATTTACATTAATCACACAAATACACCACACTAAATCACGTTATATACAATGTGATACATAATAAGGTAATGCCTTCTTGATGACAACCACCCCAAAATTGACATGTGTCTTCATCAAAGACATTAGAGTTCCCTGAATGTTGGGCAAGGGTAGGTATAAATCACATCGCCTCCGCCATTATCATTATGGTTCTGGCTTTATTGACTTCAAGTTTTGAGGTGTCATGTAGGACACTACCCCCCAATGTGATGTTCAAACTTTCGATATTCTTGATAAGGAAAGTGCATCTCTTTCCGAAATTTACTGCTACCAATGAGGATTATTTTGTCCTACTCACATCGACCGCATTGGATGCAATGTATTCGCATTTTCAAAGTGCATACAAGATAATAACTCCTATCAAAATGGAAACTCTCCCACTGGTGTGGACTGGTCATTGGTCCTAGTGTGGGCATGGTATTAGTTAATGTAGATCAATACCTATCTCCATCACCCCACATATTACCAAAATTACTACCAATGAGGGTCCCAAGGTGCTTATTTCGTTTCGGAATCATCGTTTATGTCTAAAAGATAAGCATGCCTAATTTGGTTATTCATCTTAGACGGACACTTAAATGTGAGTGGTGTGTGATAAGGTGTGGATTTAACAACGGATGCCATAAAGATATATGCTTAAAAAATATTAGATTACATGCTCAAATCTTGGTCTACATTCTAGGGCCCAATCAACATAATAAGGGGTGGGTGAGGGGAACCTATAAGGTCATTAACGACATGATTAATGAGTCGCCACAATGTACACAATGGGCACAACGCTTGCTTTATCATTAACCTATGTATCATGTAGGGCCTTGAATCCCTAAACTTCTATGTGGTGGTTATGTTGTTTAACCTCTTCAATGACACATTAGATGTGTTCATACCAACCTTTGCAAATCAAGCTTAGATCATAGATCATTGTTTTTTAGATATGAAAACTCGTTAAAAAAAAACTATATGCCCCAAACAAATTGATTATGATGGTGTCCACATCCAACACGATATTAAGGTGCTCATCCCCATGCTAATATGATAAGAACATATTCAAAAAATAAACATGATGAGTTTGGAACTCCAAAACTACACTACACAAAAGCGACAAATGTCTTTACAAAATACTCGATTCCTATGCCGAGTTGGCAGAATCTATATGTTGGAGGTGATGATAATTATGGGCATTCCAACACTTGGCAAGAGAGAATTATCGCGTTCGAGACAACATCTCATTCATCCAACATACAAACCCTGAAACAATATGCAAACTGGAGGTTATTTTTTATTTATTGGCTCTGTCTATAGGACAGAGACTATGCATCAACTTCTTCGTTTCAAGAGCAAATTTCCTAACCACTTTGTGTTCACACTTGGACGTTACTTGTTCTTGTTATTTTTGGTCCACTTTATGTAATGTGGATGCTAACTATATTTTATATATATATATAAGTGCTCCCTAAAATGCATTGAAAGAAATCTAGTTAACTATAGTTATTCGGTAGTTCTTGATTATTTATTTAAAAAATTTTGGGTGATAAATGAGTAGCTTCAATCCTTGACCTGTATTTGAGAAGGAGGTGCACAAAATCCAAGAAAGGTTTGGTATAGTGAATAGCCATGAATTGGCATGAGCAAAGTGGACAACTACAATTATAGTCTTTCATAATAAAGGATAGAGCCTCACGGTTCTACCGTTTTCTTGTTTATTTAACATTGAAATTAGTTTTAAAGACTCTGAATTAATCTAGTCCAACTCATTTGAGATGAATTGGCCACAAACCTATAGGAGGTCAAGTTTTTTTTTTATGATGGATGGATGAGAGGTACGCTCGTCTGTAATACTTCCCATTCACCCCAACACCGCAAACAACTCGGGCTTTGTGGCATCTACATAAACTCATCCATTGTGTCCAGTGGGAGAAATCTCCTACAAGATCGAAGGCTGCTTCATTCCAATTCAACTCCACTAAACTAACTCGATGTCCAGACCAACTCTACTTCAGTAGTGAACCCGTCTAAAAATTAGCCATCTACATGTTATAATCTAATTCACTACGTTTTCACCTTCGCAACGGATGAGTGTATGTAGACACCAGGACTCCCTAGCCACACTGCAACGACACGCAATGTGTATTTTTGACAAAGTTTCTGCAAGTTTCCGACATTTGACACCCAAAAAAATTGCACAAAAATAAAACGCACGTCAATTGACACGCACGACTTGAAATCTGACATGTGATGTGGCTTGTGAAAGAAAAAAACCACACATCAATCAACACTTTAGAAATCGAAATGACATGCATGTACTACTAGGCATGCGACATCGAGGTGACATTTTAGAAGAAAACATAGATCATGTCAATTGACATTCATATTTGTGTTTAAAAACGTCACGTAACACTTTGGATGTGAGGTTGAACGTCACGTCGAATGAAAATTGTCAGACATACACACTGGCAGCCAGCAAGCAGGCTTGCTACGTAATTATCGAGTGAGCTTATTTCAACCTTTTTTGCAGTTCCGGATTCAATAAGTGTCTGAGCGAGCGAGGGCCGTAACGTGGCCAGCAGGAAGTAAATGTGAGGTGAGATCAGTGAGGCCCGTCACCATTGCTCATGCGCTTGGTGTGTGTGCTGCTTGCAAGAGCAGATGCAGATGCTCATGCTCGGACAGCAATTCCAAATCATTGTGCATTATTTCCCCGTGTTTAATCTACCTGCACCCACACACTGCTGCTTTCTTCCTCCTTTGTACTTACTGGTCTCCCTCTTTAGTATGACGCGTTTGGGAAACACATTAAAAAAAGAAAAAAAGAAAAAGAGAAAGTTGTATTATCGAGGTGTCGTCTTCTCATCAACATGACAAATGGCGCAAAGCTGTCGTATTATGGAGGAGATATGAAAACGTAAGTAATGTGAGGTTAAAAATGTGTACAAGGAGTTTGAGGAATGTAGATGGTATGAAATGATAACTCATAACTCCAAACAAATACAAGTATTGTCAAGAACTCTTGAAGTAGGAGTCCAAAGATCTCTGGTGTTGCCTACCCAAGTTAGCGATTGTCATCTCGTCGAGATTCCCTACCTAATAACTTCGTTAACACCAAAATATAAAGAGTTCACTAATAAGAAACTAGACAACAATGATGCGTGATGTTTAGGATCATTAAGCTTTACTTTAAGTGGAGCAACATCATCCACATCTACTGAATTCAAATTAAAATTGAGATCAAAGCCACGTGCGGAATTAGTTCCCAAAGCAACATCCACCAACTCATCAGTACTCAATGCTAGCTCAATGTTCTTTTTCCCTTACATTTGAATGTAAGTCTCGATTGGCATCTCATCATCACCCATTTGTAACTTTGAAATCAAAGCACCAAGTTCAATGATTCTTTTGCATTCTATTCTTCTCCCTTTCATCAACCAAGGAAAAATCAACATTTCATGTTCCAAGTAATATACGCGCCATCCTCCAACAAAAACTGACAATATGTGCATCTAACTCACTCCATACTAGGCAGGAGGCCACTCGAACCCTAACCATGTCCATTCTACACTAGTAACCCTAATTCTCATTAAGCTCCCAATGATAAGTGAAGTTCCTAAGTAGTTCCCAAGTGAAAATGGATGTATTTTAGATGTACATAACATAGATGAGAGGCATTTTAGCATTAACTACCTCTTTAATATGACAATACGGAGATTCTAAATGTTGCATTATTGAGTGTCGTAGTCGTATAAAAGAGGGAGTTTTGAAATAAAAAGTTGGGTCTCGCAAAAATGTGTCGTAATATCGAGGGTGTCGTACAAACGAGTGTCATATTAATGAGGTTAGACTATAGTGTGGCTCCTTAAGGGTTGGTTTACACCATGAACCATGAAGTCAGACCATGGAAGATGGCATTTTTCCATGGTCTGATTTCTTTTAAAAAAATTTACAAAGCTTTTGGGTCCCTCACTGAATTTGGACCAAGAGGAATAACCATGCACCAAGAAGTGAATGTGCTGATTTTTTTAATATATACCCAAAAAAGGCAGTTTTGAAAAAAATTGACCATTTTTTTGTCTTCATCTTGTCTTCCCCCCAAAAAATCTATTAATTAATTGATTTATTATAACAACAATTCTCTGCCACGGCCATTGCCTTTTTCTACCAAAGCACCTTGTTTGCCTCTCCCACCGCAAAACCCGTTGGACCATGTTAGTGGATAATGCAGGCCTTAAACTATGTATTTAGGGAACCTTGAACTCCATGATCACTTTGATATTTTTTCCTTGGTGTAAACCGAAATGGTCCCAGCACAAATTCAACGAATTTTACAGGACCTTGGAACGACTTCATGGTCCATGGTGTAAACAACCCCTAAGTAAAGTTCCACCAAACTAGGGGGAACTATTTTCAAATGCGGTTTTCAGACAAAATAAAGAAACTTACTATAATAACTGTCTTTGAAAAATGTGGGGCTTCTGCATATGTAGGAATCTGCCATCACTGTCAATGTGAACAATGTGTGTGTGTAAGGAGGTCTTGCTTTTATGAATACTTTGAGGGCCACTTCACACACAAGCCAAGAGCCGGGACCATGAAATTGTGAGAGCCCAAAAGAAGTGTCCAAAGGCTGTCCCAAGAGACTTCCAAAACCATGTAGTGTGGTCATGGACCTTCAAGTGTAGTGTGAAGCCATATGTGACCAAGCCCTCAACCAAATGCTATTTTCAATGAATCTCTACTTGTGCAGGGTCCTCCCACATGATAAAAACAGAATAAACCAACAATTGTGAGCGTTTGGAGTGCCATGGTCTCCCGGTTTTGTGTTAGACCTATGTCCAAGAGGTGGTTTTTTGAAAATAATCCAAGTGACCATGAAACATGATCCATTTGATACCATGTAGGAATCCATGTAGACTTTGCATCCATCTTGCACGTACTTACTCCGTTGGTCCCTCAAGTGTAGTGTGAAGCGAACTTGGACCAGCTCCACCTTTTCCACCAATGAGAGTGCTTGAAGTGCAATGGTCACGGGCCCTCAGACTCCTTGCACACCGTGTTGCCACTGCTCTCAAAGTGAACAACTCTACAAGTTCATAATTTGTAGGACCACTTTAAATGATGTAAGTAACTAAATAATCTCATTAGATTGTGATAAGTAATTTCTCGCACACTATGCTAATTTCTTTGTTCTATAGAATAATTTGGTATTCTACTATAACAATGTCCACCAAATCAAATTAAGCTAACTAAATTAGTGATCAAGATTCGAAATAATGAAGCCCACACTACAAAGATGAAAGAGTGCATTTTAAAATTTTTGACTTTTGGAAAGATGTGAAGCATTTCATTCCATTACCATAAAGCACACAAAATCACCGGGGCTTGAAGAAAAGAGTGCACATGCTCGAACACATGAGATAAATCTACGGGGGTGAGGTTTTTACTAAATCCCTTTAGCTTGGTCATAATACTGTTGGTGAGGTCAAGACTTCAAAGAGGTGGGGGTTTAGCCAGGAGAGGGATTATCGCATACGAGTGTACCTTTCCTTCATCCAACATAAAAACTTGACCCCCTACAGGATTGTTGTTGGTTTGTCTCAAATGTCTTGTGCTAGAGTGATTCAAGACCCGTAGAGCTAATTCCAATGTCAAATCAATTGAAAATAACAACATGGGTTGCATATTATTTCAAAGCTTTTCTGTTGGATGAATGAGAAGTGCACTCATATACAACGATTCCCTCCCTCTTTCTTTTTAGCTTTGGCCGGGTTCTACCTAGCAATCATCATTTCACCCTTCCCCCATGGTAGGTGCTATGAAACATCACCTGGAGAGAGGAAATTATTGCATGATTAGATGACATATATAAGAATAGAACGTGCGTATAGTATGTGCAACACTTGTACAAGTGTTGCAAAAAAAAAATCGATTAGAATGAATTTGTCAATGCTAAAAATATCACTTTTGATAAGTTTGAAAGGGAATAGAATTGAAGAGAGCATGCGTTTTTCAAACATGATGTATCGAAGTTGATTAGAGGGTGTTATAAGACATGAGAAATTATGATGAGAAATTTACTTGGACCATGTCGTGCTTCTACTTTTGAAAGTATGGATCTTCCTTTAAGTCTTAACTTGTGACAAATTCATTGAGGATATATATATATATATATATATCTGAAAGGATTTTTTTTTTGAGAACATGTGAAAACATATTGCATAAATATACAAATCAATCACTTATACCCGCATACATCGAGGAGAGAACATTGGGCAGGATTTGTATAGAATTCTTGAACCTCTCAATCATAGATACAAAGCGATAATTAAAATATCTTGGAAATGAATTGACCATACATATCATTCATATAGGGTATTGGGTATCATGTCATTATTGCACTTGATATATAAATATTTTCAAGTTCAAAACCCTACCTTCACATTTCAAGCAATTCAATCACATGGCTTACTTTGTTGATACTTCATGGTTGTTAAGAAAGGGACTAATTGGTATGCCAAATAAGGTATACCAAAGCCTTCAGTATAGTAACGTACATTTATTCACAAACAAAAATTATCCATTCTATTATCAAGTAGCATTTGAGAAGTGTCGTGAGATGATGTGAATGTTGTAAGTTAGAACCAGTGTTGGTCTGTTATCTGGGGTCTCAGCGGGTATGTCCCGAGGGTATCAATAGGGTATCCAAAACCCGACCTGGTCAGTAACCCTAAACTCGAAACCCGGTTCTTATTCATACCGTGCCGTGTATGTGCACACGGGTTACTGCGGCAGCTACCACTATTGGGATGTTTTCTCCTCGACATTGTGATTATTGAAACCGGTTGTTGGCTGCATTTGTTGAGAGCAGGTACAGTAGGTTATGAGTGATGAGAAATTGTTGGTGGATTGTTAATACAAAGAGAGTGTTCTTCAATGTTGAGTGGAGTGTTTGTAAATGCAAGACGCAGAGTGGGTGTTTGTTGTAATGCCGAAAGCGGGAGCAGATCTGTACTGCAAAGAGTATGCCTCCTTCTTCTTGTTAAATTCTAGGTTTTGTGTTTTGTGAAGCATTTCAGTTTGTAGCTTGTAGATCTGAGGTTGGGGTTGGAAATATGGGGTTGCGGCTTGGAATCTGAGGTTGGGGTTCATTTTTTTGTATTCACTTACCATGTCGAGCAGTGTTCAACCAAGTTTCGATGACGATGCAGGAAACGTCGAGAGCATCGACTTGGAAAGACAAGATTCGGCACGCATTACCGAAGGCCGTGAGGATGCACAGCGGCCACTTGGCGAAGGGCAGGCGGCTGAAGACGACGCTGCTTGGCGAGCTTGTTATGCTTCCTTGAAGGCCACTCAATCCTTCTGGACACCTTACCACCGAAGCTCGGCCGTGTGGGCTTTCTTCCGACTGAAGGGAGAGGATATGAGCATTAACGTGAGAGAGACACAAAAGCTGAGGTGTTGGGTTTGTCACCCAACTGAAGCAGAATCCAGTAACTCTTCTGGTAGGGGCACTCGCAGCAGAAAGGGGATTCTGCAATATAACCCTGCTCATGGGATCACGAGCATGAAGACCCACGTCGAGAACGAGCATGCGGAGGAGTTCGCTCGCTATGTGCGAGAATCGAAGGCTGACGAAGGAGAGACTGCTCGGCAGAAAACTAAAAAGCGAAAAGGCGCACCACCGTCATCCATCACAACATATTTCGGTAACACTAAACCCTATGCAAAGAATGATGTGCAGCAACAGCGATTCATTGAAGACCTTGTGTTGTTTATTGCCAAGGGGTATGAATCGTTGTCGATAGTAGAATCGGCTTGGTTGCGGCGACTTGTGATGCGCCGTGACCCAAAGGTCGTCTGTCCAAGTCGCAAGCAACTTGTCCGCGAGCATATACCTGCCATGCTAGAGAAGACGATGGACCGCTTTGTATTGCCTCTGATTGGTAGTTGCCAGACTGCTAGCATCACCTTCGATTTGTGGATGTCTAGAACTGGCTGGGATACATTCGCCTTAGTCGTGAACTTCATCGATGACTGTTGGGTGCCTCGCCATGTGACTGTCGGACTCTTTGAGGCACAGGATACTAGTGGTGCTGCTTTGGCCGAAATTGTGAAGCCTCTGTTGGACGAATTTAAACTGACAGACAAGATTGTTGCTTGTGTGAAAGACGAGGGTGCCAATTTGGCAACGCTTGAGCGTGCTCTACAACTTACAGTTTCTTGTGACATTCTTGGGTTAGCTAAACCTTTTTCATCTGCCTGCTTTGGTCACATTATGTCCAAGGTCTGCCAGTATGCTACCAATGACGAGCAAATGTGCAAGGGGATGAAGGAAGTGTCGTTGAAGAATGTCCAGAAATCATTGCAGACTTGCATCACTTGGACAAAGAAGTCGGGTAAAGGCCGTCAGGAGTGGGATAAAGCTTGCATCGATGTTGGGTTGCCTACCAGGAAGTTGAAAACACCTGTGAAGACTAGATTTGCCTCTAAAGTTGTGTTGTTCCAGGAGACCCAAGAGTATGCGGACGCCATCAGCATTTGCTACAGAAGGCAGTCTTTGAAGTTGCAAGCTTGCGTACCGAGCGGGATGACGTGGGCTACAGCAAGAACCGTCACTCAAACCCTCAACCCAGTTGTGCAACAATGTGTGCTTAATCAAACTCGTGGATATTGGTTGCTTTCAGATGCACTAGCTGCTGCCTTCCGCATGTCTATCGAGTTGCAGGGAGTGCATGAACAGAGGTCACGCGTACTTCCCCCTCTTCAGGTGGGTGACTTCGAGTCTACCGTAATTAGAAAGCACATCTCAAGTAGGTTATGTCAATTTAGATGGAAGAGAACAGGAATTGCCTCTGTGATCTTTGTAAACCCCTTGCGAAGTATTCTTGACCCATTTGTGTCCTTGTTCGGTGGTAACTTGTAAGTTGCATGCAACCTCAAGTTTCCAACTCAAGATTAGATAAGATGTTTAGGAATTCACATAAAACATACCAAAGTGAGAGTTATTGTTGTTCTCTTTAGAATGTAACCCTCAAATTATTCCAATTTCCACAAGATGCCGTAGCTAAAGAACTACGAAAATCAATTTCTTCATGCCTTCAGTCTCATGCTTAGACCCCATCATCTCCTCAGAATGCATTATAGTATGGAATCATAATTGTCATTGTCTTGCATCTATTCATGATATAAGTGTCCTCTCGGGGGCTGCAAATCGACACAATCAAGAAAGGGAACATATCATCTTTGCTCACAATTGTGATCCTTTGTTCAGCTAAGACTGGAGTCATTTAGCTTGTTCTGCAAATCGTAACGGATTGTGTTTTCTATCATTGTACAGGTACTACAATTTTCTGGAGGCTGTGAATGATTAGCCACAGTTGAACTCCCACATTGGGACTCTTCACGGCTGAGCACAATTATTGTTGAATTTTATTTATTTCTTTAATTACAAAAGCAGTTCTTTCATATCGAAAGGGCAACAGATGCAGCTCCTAATCATGCTCGCTGTGACGGCATTACTTGCATCCTTGGATATTGTCAGTAATGTAAACTTCTGGGCTCTGTTTGAGATGTCACCATTGTGCAGAGTCCCCTTGAGTAATATGGGATTCTTTGGGGCTGTGGAGTTCTATACTGGTACAGTTCTTAGATAGGTGGATTGCTATGTCACATTAACAAACCAAGTGTACTGAGGCATTATTCATCTTTTAACTTACAATTGTTCCTTCAACTCCAGTCTCTGTCAAGGACTTTGAGGAACAATGGAACAATCACCAGGAGCTAGGATTGTGTTAATATTGTATACATGAATTTGGTCTACCTGTGGACATGAATTTGGTCTACCTCTGCCTTTGTATTTTATTTGCATTTTATTTGCCTCAACCTCCGTAGCTTTACTGAGGGTGTCCAATTTTTTCAGGTGGGTGACTTCGAGTCTGAGATTGAAATTCTGAAGGCGAGGATGGCGAGGACAGCTGTGGATGTCATGAAGCCGTTTCTCCGATTTTCTCTACAATTTGTGGCAGACCAAGCTCACAATATGTTGTCCTTGATGTTGGACCCTCGATTTAAGGGGCTGGAGTACGTGATTGACTACGTGGGAGTTGCCAAAGCGAAGCAAGTGGTGGAGGAGTATGACAGGAAAATTTTGATTCCTTACCTTGTGAAGGTGCACAAGTTCCTGAACCCTGGCGGGTCCCCAACCACAACTCTTGATCATGCTCCGTCAAATATTCTATTTGGTGCTCCAGCGTCTGCTGAAGAAGCTTGCGAGGGCATTCTCATTGCGGAGCTGTCACTTTTCTGACGTCTCACTATAGTGCATCCAGAAGCGGAGGAGCCTTTGACGTGGTGGAAGCTCAATGCATCGCGTTTCCCTTCAGTTTCTTTTCTTGCACGTCAAATTTTGGCTATTCCAGGGTCACAAATTGAAACGGAGCGGATTTTTAGCATTGCAGGTGTGCTTACAAGTCTGCGGCGTTGCCGCCTTGGTTTAAATAATTTGGATAGCTTGATCATGATCAACAAGAATTGGCCTGATGACTCAAGACATGAATGTGAGGTCACTGAGGTGGTCAAAGATGTCAAGGATTATTTTGCCAAGGAGATGGAAATAGTTGACGAAGCTGAAGATGAGATTGAGGAAGCTGGTTACTTTGAAGAGCAGGCTGAAGATGAGGAGTAGGAATTGTAAGCTGATTAGATTGAATAGCAGGCTGATTATTTAGGACTAAATTTGATTACGAAGGGCATGACGATGCTTTGTGATGCTTTGTGATGCACATGAAAATGATGTTGTTGTTTGTGCAAAGGAAATTCCTGCTGTATATCTTTGATGGGTTCATGTGACATGTGTGAATGTATTATGAAAAAGGCTTTGTGAAGCCTGTGGCTTGTAGTTGCTTTGTCTATCTGTAGCTCAATTGTCTGTCTGAATAATTACAGAGAGCGAATTGTTTACAGAGACTCGTAATTATTTACAGAGCGAATTGTTTACAGAGACTGTAAGTGTTTACAGAGAGCGAATTGTTTACAGAGACTCGTAATTGTTTACAGAGAGCGAATTGTTTACAGAGACTCGTAATTGTTTACATAATTGTTTTGTAATGGTGCACATAAGTGGTTTGCCAATCAATACTCTCACCAAATCAATACTCTCAGTGGGGTAAAACATATCCGACCCGTGTTCATATATGTCTGGTATCATATCTTATAATATTGAGCTTCTTATGCTCTTTGGAATTTCCCCAAAATTACAGTATTCATATCATTACTGTATTTGCAAAAATGCATTGTTTGTAATACCATGGATCCAACTAATCCTAGTTTCTAAGGAATCTTTATTACTTAGAACCGACTGGTATGTCCAATTTTAGATAACAGACCAACACTGGTTAGAACCCGACCACGGCTAGAAGAAGAGAGGGAGTTATTGCATACAAACGTATATCCCATTCATCCAACATAAAACCCTGAAATAGTATGCATCAATGAAAATACTTTTTTAAGGTTGATTTGACATTGGAATTAGATTTAAAGACCTCACATTACTCTAGTCCAAGTCATTTCAGACAAATCGGTCACAAACCTACAGGATGGGTTAAGTTTTTATGTTGGATGGATGAGCAGTACACTTGTATGCGATAATGCCCTCTCTCCCCATCACCCCAATATGAGCAACCTGGCTTTTACTAAATCCATGCTCACTCTTACTGGTGGGCATACATAGCTACATTGATTATCCCAATCAGTGCGTGTTACTATTTAGAATTTATGCAAGGCTATAACTATTCACTGAGAATGTAATACTTTTACCAAGAAAAAATCATTTATGTTCTATAATGTCCAAAATGACCTACTAAACTTTGATTAAGTGAAAATTAAACTCTTGAGTAGGATGTTGTGGCATTGCATAACTTCGAATAATAACAGTGACTTACTGGGATAATCAATGCAATGGACAACTTTCACCAGTAAGGGCGAGGTTCCATGTATTGGTTCCGGTCCATTTTTTGAAAATAAATGGGTGGTGCTATGTGCCCATCCCCCTCACCCAAGGACTGGTACCCCACATGGATGGGTGTTCCGCATTGTATGTTGTGCAAGGACGGGCGCCAAAGGACAGGCCGTCCTAACGGTCAAGAGAAGGACATGTGCCGGTTAGAGAGCTCCGGTGACCGGACCGGCTGGTCACCTTGGGTACTAAAGGCCACATTATTCTTCAAGTCCTTTCTTTTGAGGGATACTCTTAGGGCTCCTTGCGGTATAACTTAGTGGTACTCTTTTGTGAAGGGCAAGGTACACATCAATCACTTACATGAGATTTTGCAAGTGTGATGTAATATTAATGTTAATTATTACTCTCTTGAGTTTTTTTTACAATGCAAGAACATTCATTTAGTTACTATTCAAATAAAAAGGAAAGAAATGAAAAGAAAAGAAGAGATAGAAGATGGTTGTATGTTATATCGTCGGAGTTCTCATTGTGAACTAAAGTGTACTTGTAGGAATGTATTACTCATGATGTTTCAAGGATTTGGATCTTAATAACAAAAAATACATATATAAAATGCAATGTGATAGTAAGTGTCAGGTTTAATAAATTAAAAATCAAATACTATTCAAATATACCAAAAATCACTTATAAACAACGTACAATCACGATTTCAACTGAAAGTAAAAAAATATTTATATTTATATATATTCCCATAGATGACATCGGTACCAACCTATGGACACCAAGAACACATAATTTAGAATTCATTCAATAAATGTATGGAATTTCATATGCAAATCAAATATCAAAAGTTAAATTACGATGACTTCATTACCAATCACCTTCGTAAAGTGTGATATCTTATCACCCACCAAATTTGGTGAGAAAGTGGGAAATCAAAACAAGAAAATGGTAGAGCCATGAGGTTTATCCTTTCTTGTGAAAGACGGTAATTGTAGCTGTACACTTTGCTCATGCCAGTCCATAATTATTTACTATACTTCTAACCAACTATAGTCAATTAGATTTTTTTTCAATACATTTTAGGACACAACTATAGTCAAGTACATTTTTTGGCAATCAACTATAGTTACAAAAGGCAACTAGTTAACTAATAAGGTAGAGGGTGCTTACACCAACACTTTAAGCTATTGCACATACACATGGCTATATGGTTGATATAAAAAAGTTATATTCATATTAGCCTTTTTTCTTAACATAGCTATAAAGAAAGAAAAGTATTTTAAACCTCAAATTAGATACTTGATGGATATTCAAAGTCAAAACCACTAGCTTCCTTAAACCAATATATAGGTCCCGTGTATGACGACCTTGGATATGATGAGGACCCCCACCTTCATGGCCTAGAACCAACACAACATAGTTGGGTACTAGACCCAAGCTAGATCAAAGGCCAACTAGTAACAATATGCAAAGCCACATGGCCACCTCTACGATCCCACCTAGTTCGCTTGCAGCCCGGGTACCAACCCCCTTTGTGCTTTGTGGGCCTACCTCTGTGACTTTGGAATAGAATGGCTATAATAGGCATTGACAAGCCACCCTAGACCCACCTTGAACCAACCCGAGATAGAGTGGAACCCGTTACCTACCCTACGTAGAGGTAGTGGAGGTCGCTATGAGGTGGCGTCATTCATGACACCTAAAAGCGTCACTCCATGGGCCCATACACTCCTTCACCACGGGGAACGCTTCAAGGCAATAGAGTGTTGGAGATTGGGAGGCGTTTATTAGTGTTGGTATTGGGTGGGGTGCTGGTTTTAACACCCTCTACCTTAGTTGAAATAGTTGGTTAGGTGTCCAAGGTATGCAAGCTTTCACCATCCACGTTAAATAAACTGGACCACAAATAGCATGAACAACTAATATCCAAGTGTGGTTAGGAAAGTGGTTAAGAAATTTGCTCTTGAAACATAGAAGTCGATGCATAGTCTCTGTCCTACAAACTGAACCAATAAACCGGCACCCCACACACAAGTACCCCTTCTTTAAATGGGTGACATCACCCATTTTTTGGATGATATATATCACCCACTTAAAAAATGGAGGGGGACCGGTACATGGAACTTGGCCCTAATAAGTGTGGCCATGACATAAGTTAGGGCGTAGCGGCTGGCGAGAAACTGGGAAGCAGTAACGACGAAGCTCACTGGCCACAGCCACAGGAGTGGACAGGCTGTGTCGCATCCAGCTTCCTCCCTCATGGCTGCTTCTGATCGCCTACCAAGTCGCTGTATAATCTTCACAACACAAATGTCTGTGTGGGGCAACTCGGTTACGGCTGCCTGATATATAAACGATCATGAGGCACTGATGATTCCATCACTTCAGCACACAACAACTTAATGAACAGAGTCTCACAACAGACGACCACAGACCAAGACGTCACTCAATCGACTTAATTAGGGTCCATACTCATAGCTGCAGAGACGAGACTCAATCCAAGTTGCTCTGGATGAACGTGGGATACCTCTGAATCTCTCGATTTCCTTCACCAAGCAGATTCAGCTCCGCCGTAGCTGAAGTCAGATAGTCGGCTCCTTTTTTTTTTGTGATCATACCCCTTTCTGGGACGTCTGGTGGATTAGGGTTGCTTGCGCCTGTATCCCATTCTCGTCGAGCTTGTAAAAGCGTTGAATCGAAATCCAAGATGGCCATGGGCACCACGGTGATCGTCAATGACACGGCGCATGCGTTGAACATGAAGGTTGGGAACCAACGCTATTTTGTGGACTTTGCCACTGTTGACAAGGGTGCCAAATACACGATGCAAGTGGATTACAATGCCACCTACCAGGAATTCCTGATGGGCGTAGACACCAAAGGGAAGAAGCTCATCGTGAGTTCGGATGAGTGCTGCGACTACAAGTGCATCGTCATCAAGGAAGTGGACGGCGAGTTTGACGTCGAGAAAGAGCCCCGGGGGCAATTTAGCGACGACGACGACGCCGTGGAGACACCCGCTGCGGTCAAGAAATCCAAGCTCAGCTGGAGGTTTTGGTTATAGATATCGAGGAATAGGAATTCAGGGCTAATTCGCACTTTGAGTGCGACCATTGTAAAGATTTTTCCCCTTTACATTGAGGGCTAAACAAATAATCATTCCGAACACGGACCAGCTCTTGAAACCCTTATTTGTTTTCTCTCATACTTCCTTGAACGAGTGGCGTTGTCGTTTTCATCCCATCGTTTGCCTCTGTAACACGAATTCATGAATCCTGTATGCATGACTTCTCTGTCAGATGTGATATCAATTTGGCACACAATTTACAGACTTATAGACAACACTTACGAATACCATGTTAAAGAATTGAGCCAGTGCAACCTGGTCCTGACCTTGGCATGTGCTCATCCCAGCCCTGCCCGTGAGCACGGAAACAATACTTAGTCATTCCGGTGAGGCCGATATCTACCACCAATTCCATATCAGAAGTAGTGAATGATCAACTCCATACAGATTTTGCGGAATCCTATAACTTATATGCATGACATTTGTGTCAATTGTGATCCCAATTGGCAGACAATTTACAGACTTGTACACACTCTTATCAATTGAACCCAGTGCAACGTAGGAAATTCCTTAAAAAAACAAGAAACCAAGTTGATGCTTAGCGTGACCTTATGTGCACACACAACAAGTTCATTGAATAGCACCCTCTGACATGGACAAGTGAATGGGGGCTCCAACATAGGAAGGGCCATGAGTTGTCAACTTTAGACTTAAGTGAAGAATCTAGAAAGGCCTCCTCTACTCACCTAATTCTAACTATGGAGTTTTTAGAGAGCAAGGCAACCCTAACTATAGTTGAACCGCCTATTCTTGATCAAAACTCCATCGGAAATCTATAGGGTGCCATAATTTCGATTAGGCTAGAACCAATAGTGCCATGACACATGTCCCTGTTGTGAGTGCTAAATTGAGGAGGAATGAGCAGTTATGGTAGAGACTAGGCATTGGTAATGTGTACGGGCCAACTTTTGGCTTCAAAAATTCACAATAATTTCAGTTTAAGGAATATAATTAACGAAAAATTTACAATCCTCCTACTTTCTATCTTCCTACACGGGAACATTTTACACTACCTTATACTTCTCCAAATTTGGCAACTAAACTCTTAAGTGATCGGTTATGGCCGCCTCTACTCTATATTGCATTCATACCTAAGTCCTTATCTGAACCCGAGTCTACGTGTCATCCGATGTGGAACCCTTTTAGAAGTGGCTTCCATGAGTCTTTGTTATGGAACGTTCAAATGCAACGAACAAATCCGCATGGTTTAGTTACAAACTGGTGTGCTAGATTGAGGGCATTTCATTGGCTAAAGCCTCACCAACACTGGTCTTTGTTATTGTGACCCCTCGAGTTCCATTGCCTAATAACGATGCGTGCGCCGGAGCCATAGACCTGCATGCTTGAAGTTATTGCATGCTTTGTTCTTGCAGGCATGACTGCTGCTTGAAAGTGAGGGGCCTTCTTAATTTTGAGATAGGATTTCCCGTTGATAGCATTGTAAGGAGTTTGGACATCTACCTCTAAATGCTCTTCTAAATGCTTCCACTTGAATGTAGGAAATTGCTTGGTTCGAGCTGCTGGACACAATCTTAACATATGTCGAGAAGTTAAGTGATTGATCATTACCAGACTCATCTTAAGTTCGCTTGACTTACATTCACGAATGTTTTACTAGAGTTGCTGCACAGAGGTATGATCACCTCACATGAGAAGGTGTTGAATGAACAATCAGAGGACATACAAGCTTGCTAATAAGAACATCTGAACACATACATGCACCGCCGATCATTGAGGCCCTCCGAGCACCTGCAGCGTTTTGTGCACCATCACAGACGCCGGCTGCTGTACGTTTACTGAAACATGCTCGCCTGCGGGGGTTTGTAAGCTTGATCATTATGTTTTTCCCGCTTATGGGCGATCAATTCGAGAAGCTTGAACACTAATTTATTTGTGAACATTTGTTTAAGTGTCGTGGTTACTTGTTCTTCTGTTCACCGATTCTAGGCGGTCGATTCAAGAAGATTGAACAAGCTGTGAGCATTTGGAATCCAACACCTGCAGTCTTGCGGTTCACTTCGTGGATCGGAGCGGCAAGGAAGAAGAGCTACACTAAATATGATATTTAGTGTCATTAATTCTACTTATCTTGCTCAATACTAATTGTAAACCACAGTGTTGTGTCACCAACACTAAATGTTAACCTAACATTATTTGTCATTCCTTGTAATTTTTTGGGGGGATTATAAATTTACAGTATTGCAAATACTGTCACTTACCAAGTTATTCTCCATCTAGATTTAGTGTCATGTACACTATTTGTGAAGTGCCTAAACTAGATGCCTAGAGGTTTCAAAGTGTCACGCCCGTTAATTGCCAATATGATTCCATTCGTCAATATAAGTGACTTCTTTAGGTGAAAAATTATCTACATTATGACATTTAAAGTAGCACATTGGGACACTTTAGTATGTGAAGGGAAGATTTTTGGAGCATACTAATGGCAAGTGTCATTTATGTACACTTTAGTCAACTTGTAGACCATTCAATTTGTGTAACATAAGCATGCACCTCATAACATCATTCAACATACTCATGCCAAGATATCAGTAAGTGCATTTGAACGCCAAGTGTCATGAGTTGAAATTTATGGTGAAGTTGTTAATCATCAATGTAATGTAGCATACGCCTCAAAATGAGGTAAATGACACAATTGTGCATGTGACACTAAATACCATAAACAATGTACCGACTAGTAACCATGACCACTGCATTTTGGAATCTCTTCTTGGTTGAGAAATGAGTGGCGATCCCACTTCATTTTACACAAGGTCACCTAAAATAGAAGTGACCATGGGTGCACATCTTGCAAAATATATGAGAAAGCAACATGAAAGTGACATGGGAATCCAACATGTTCAAAATTGGATAATGTTTGGTGATCACCCGGATTTTGTGGCGAGAGATCCCCCATGGGTTCCTTAGTAGAAAACAAGGTGATTGTCTTAGAGACACAATTTATTCTAGAAGTAGTTAATTTTACTATTGTCTATTTTCATTTAGTTATTACTATTTTAAACATTTAATTCATTGAAAATGCTATGTCATGGTCTAAGTCCACTTTACACTATAATGACGTGTGACCTAGGCTTAACTCAAATTAAGGTAAATCTAGACATATTTTCAAAATCTAGACTTTTTGGTTGTTACAATTCTATGTGCGGATATGTCAATACACTTTTGGTAAACTTGAATTTCATGGGAGATGTGTGAATCCTTAGTGATTACTATGAATCTTATGCTCTTGAAACATGATGGAGAAAACAACATATCTATTTTTTTGGAGCTAAATCCTCGGGGGGTGCACCTTTCATTAAAACCTAGAATCACGTGCGTTCACTGCATACTCTAAAAACCCCCTATATACAAGTTATTTTTTGTGAAATGAAGTAATACACATACAATTGCAACAATAAATATACAAGTGACAATATGTATACACAAAAAAAACATCCATTCATATATAGTCATTAACATAAGTATACAAATATACTTTTGAACAATAATCAACCCCTATAATATGTATAACAAAATATCCTAGCTTTCATCAACAAAGTCGTTGAAAACTTTTTCATCTCCCGGATGTAACTCATAAACATTTGATTCACCAATAATGTCATTGTAGCCAATGTCATTATATGTCACCCTAATCAGCAAATCAATTACATATCATAAAATTGAGGCATAAATTTTAAGAAACTGTTCTATGGCTACAGCATAGTAGCACCAAAAGTATTATCGAAGGAGGTCCCCTTAATCCTCAGGCACTCACCACCACAATTCAGTCGGTGACGAACGAGAGTTGTGGCTCCTAACGTATGGGTGGTGCCTCTTCTGCAACCTCCAAACTGCTCCAAATCATACGACGACGCCGCCAGATAAGAACGTCCTCCCCCTCCTTGTTCTCCAACGAAACAACAAACAATCTCTGCAAGCTTAATAGACTCACTCGGAAATTACAGCTTGCACACGTTCCGAATCGTAAACGGAACCTGGGACCCAATTCTGATAAGGAAACTAATGTAGACTTGACATCCATCTTGCATTCACATACATTGTTGGTCCCTCAAGCGTAGTGTGAAGCGAACTTGGACCGGCTCCACCTTTCCCACCAATGAGAGTGCTTGAATGAGAGAGCCGCTACCCGTAATGTATTTTGCCCACATGGCCGGCATATGGCTGTGCGCCTAAGGAGAGGGCGTCCCCACCACGTCATTCGCGACACGTGTCGGATCCACCGACACGGGTGGTGTAACTCGGCATCGATAGACCGTGTTCCGCTGGAGTCGGAGGCAAGCTATTTCAGAAATGAAAGGAACATTTGCAAAAATGGTCGGCGAAGCACGCCAGGTATAAGTTAAACGATCACAACCCTCGCACAAATCAATCTATTACGTACACTCTGACACCAGACTATCACAAACCAAGACATCGTTCAATCGACTCTTGGCTTACACTTGTGGCTGCACAGACTCCATCCAAGTTGCTCTGGATTAGAGTGTGATATCTCCGATTCTCTCATCTTACTTCACCAAGCAGATTCAGCTCCACAGTAGCTGAAATCGGATAGTTGCGACCCTTTGTGGTTGGACCAACTTGAAGAATTCTTCTTTCTGAGATATCCTCGTGGGTTAGGGTTTCTTGCGCCTGTGTCCCATTATCGTCGAGCTTGAAAAGTGTTGAATCAAAATCCAAGATGGCCGTGGGCACCACAGTGATCGTGAATGACACGGCACACGCATTGAACATGAAGGTCGGGAACCCGCGCTATTTTGTGCCCTATGCCACTGTTGACAGGGGTGCCAAATATACGATGCAAATGGATTTCAATGCCACGTACCAGGAGTTCTTGATGGGCGTAGATACCAAAGGGCAGAAGCTCATCGTCAGTTCGGATGAGTTCTGCGACTACAAGTGCATCGTCATCAAGGAAGTGGACGGCGAGTTTAACGTCGAGAAAGAGCCGCGGTGGCAATTCAGCGACGAAGCCACGATGGAGACACCCATTGCGGTCAAGAAATCCAGACTGAGCTGGAGATTTTGGTTATAGAAATGGAGGTTTACATTTAGAAACTTCAGGGAGGTCATGCACATTGATTCATCCCACCATTGTACAGATTTTCATTCCCTCACATTGAGGCTGACGATATACTCTTATTCCGACATGCACCAGCTCTTGAAACCCTAATTTTGTTTCCCACACTCTTGCTTGAACGAGTGGCGTCTCCGTCTGCTTCCAATTGTTTGCATCTGTAACTTAACAGGACTTTCTGGAATCCGATGTGCATGACAGTTTCTCTGAAATATGATCCCAATTGGCACACAATTACAGACCTACACACGACACTCTTATGAATTCAGCCCAGTGCAACCTTGCCCCGAGCTTGGCATGAATTGAAAGCCCACATTCCAATCTTGCCCATATTGCACATGGAACACATGAAGATGAGAAACCAATAAAGTTGTCAAAATTTGGGATGAGGAGGGTAACTTGGTCTTTCATATTATTGTGTTTTAAGAGTCGATGAATGTTCTTGAATGTTATGAAATGCTCAACGATCGTGTAGAACATTGTGATCGGATGTTGAACGTTCTAAGGAATCTGGTGTTAAAGTGTAGAAAGAGTTGGCTCCCCAACTTGTAGGAGGGTCCTTGACGTTTCGAAATCTCATATGTTCATTGTGCGAGTGGTGTATAAGGTAGGTGCACATATTTTGGTGTGTAACCTATTGTGGACACCTAATATTAAGGGTGAAATGGACACAAACCATATGTTAAATGTTCAATAAATAAAACATCAAGTGGAAGCTCACATGACCTATGTGCACACATGGCAAGTTCACCATGGATGCCTTATTTTCATTATCCACGTCTTTATTCACATTTGGAATTTAGATAACATAGGACAAAACATGAATATTTTTGGATAGAGTGACAAATGCACATCTTTTATCTTAGGGTGGATTGATTGATGAGTGGTTAAGTGGTCAACAATGAGTGGCGAACAATGAATTGGAGCTAGGAGTCAATCTAGATTAAAGTCAGGTTTGGGATTTGACAATTTTCCAAACTCAGCTAGAATGGCTTGGATAAAGCTCAAATCAATGGCCTCAATGTCCACAAATATTCACCACTCATTGCTTTTGAAAGACAAGTTACTACTGTCATGATATCCTATCTATGATCTAAACATGTAGAAATTACCCTAATCATCGGGTGGGCACCCATATATATGATGCGGCATGGATTTCATTTCCCATTACCTACCAAGGGGGGTGGCATTAAAAACCTACCCCCTCATAAGTTTGTTGCTAAATCATCCTAATTTAATCATAATAGACAAATTCAAGACCTTAGACCTTGATTTAGGTGTGAATTTGGCTAGAAATAACTATCCCCATGCTCTAAATCACAATCAACGTTTGCATGGTCCCCTTTGGTAGGTGCTACGAAACAGACCCTCAAAGGATGATTTAGCCTCAGAGTTGGTCGACATGGGGTCCCAAGCCCCACTCCTGTCAGCAAGTCCCAACATGAAGGCACAATCTCAACTTTTAAGCCTCAAGAAACCATTAAAAGTACGGTTTATATTCATTAAAGACGGAGTTTGATTATTTTATGCAATCATTTCTTGGGACTTGTGTTGGGAGTTGAGTCTAGCTTATTGCCTGACCCGATTCTCAACAAGTCCCAAGCCTCACCTTCAAACATTGTTGCCATGTAGGCATGTACATCATACTCGGGACTTAGGACGTGGGACCCGTGTGAAGTGATAAGTTCCAGCCTCCATGCTCTCAACGGCTAAGATTGCACAAATTGACATGGAACGTGGGACCCGTGTGAAGTGATAAGTCCCAACTTCCATGTTCTCAATGGCTAAGATTGCACAAATTGACTTGGGACATGGGATCCCTTGTGAACCAGCCACTCATTCAAAGCGGTTTCTGAGTTACTGGGCTGGTCACGTGGGCGGTGTGAAGAGGAAGCACCACAGCAAGAGACTCCCTGTCCTTCACACGCTGGTGTGACACGTGTCGCTTCCTCCGACACGATTGCGTTTGCTCGGCGTCCCACACACCCTGTTCCTGTTCCCACCGAGAGTCGTGGACGGCGTTTTCAGGAACGAAACGTCTGCAACAACTTCTGCAACTCAATCGGCCGTGCCTGCTATAAACGATAACGAAGCTTGCCATCACTTCCATTACCTCAGCTCAGGTTAACTCAGTAGAGAGTCTCATCACAGACGACCGTAAACGTAATCATCATTCGATTGGCATTTGGTCTACACTTGCATCTGCAGAGACGACCTTAATACTCACGTTGCCCTGGATTACAGTGTGATATCCTGATTTTGCTTCAACAAGCAGACTCAGCTCCGCAGCAGCTGAATTCACATAGTTGCGGTCTTTGTGATTTGACCACTCCAAAGAATTACTCCTGCTGGGAGATCTGGTAGATTGGGGTTTCTTGCTCCTGTGTCCCATTCTCGGCGAGCTTGAGAAGCGCTTGGTGGAGGTTAATTAAACATCCAAGATGGCAATGGGCACCACAGTGATCGTGAATGATACCGCGCACGCATTGAACATGAAGATTGGGAATCATCGCTATTTCGTGGACTTTGCAACTCTTGACAAGGGGGCCAAGCATACTGTGAATGTGGATTCCAATACCACCTACCACGAATTCTTGATGGGAGAAGATACCAACGGGAAGAGGTTGATTGTGAGTTCGGACGAGTGCTGCGACTACAAGTGCATCATCATCAAGGAAGTGGACGGCGAGTATAACGTCGAGAAAGAGCCGCGGTGGCAGTTTAGCGACGAAGCCACAGTAGAGACACCCACTGCGGTCAAGAAATCCAAACTGAGCTGGAGATTTTGGTTATAGAAGTCGATGCAAATTTTTTGGAGAATGTACGGCTAGTTAGCACATTGAACATTCATTCCACCATTGTAAATATATTTATATTCCCTCACATTGAGGACTAAGGATTCCGAGCTCTTGAAACCCTAATTTATTCTCCCTCATACTTGCTTGAACGAATGGCGTTCTCGTTTACTTCCCAAATGTTGGCATCTGTACCAGGACTGCAGGAATCTATATGCATGACAGTTTCTCTGTGAAATTTGATCTCAGTTGACAGACAATTAGAAGACTTATGTGCAGTATTTGGTCCATCCAGAACATTACTACACTCATGCCCCCTTCCCACCTGACTAAAAGTTGGTTCTAACAACCCGACCTTCACACCATCGACATTATCTAGTGCCGAGCCTAGTTAGCAAACGATGTGGCATGGCTTAAAAGTGGAGGTTTTAAGCCTCAAGCACTGACCCACCCTCCCATCGGTACTTAAACATGAGGCAAGACTATAGGAGCTTTAAAGCATCGCCTCCCGCCCTTGTCATTGGTTGCGTTTTAGTCTTAGCTATGAGGGCACGAGGAGCTCCATTAACAAAAACCGATGATAAGATAGATGAGTAGCAAGGCATTTGGGGATGGGACAAAAACTACCCAACACTCATTGCTTGGTAGATGAAAACAACGAACATGTGTGAAAGCTACTTAACTAAAACCTACTTGGAAATCTCCGGAGCAAGTTCTTGTAGGTGCATTGGGATAGCCAGATGCCTCCGCTATAATCTAGGGAGCTTTACCCGGTTTTTAGGAAATACTTTGGTTATTTGGTAAAGTCAAGTGGGAAGGGGGCATAAATATGATATTTAGTGTCATATGGTATTTTATGTCGCTGTGGAAACTTTTCGGATGACACTTGTTATGAATAAGTGAACAAATATTGCCATGGGTGATGGATGAGTTCACTTATTGGCCAAAACCCTGCCTCCTCTTGTCAGCAACTTGTAATGAAATACTGTCATGGATGATTGGAATTTGGATGAACAATCGCTTGGTAAGTGACAGAAATTGCAACACTTTAAATCTATAATGCCCCAAAAAAATTATAAGGAATGATAAATAATGTTGGGTTAACATTTAGTGTTGGTGACACTATACCATGGTTTACAATTAGTATTGAGCAAGACAATTAAAATTGATGACACAAAGTATCATATTTAGTGTGGTGAAGAGAGTCTAGCTAGACATTCTGATGATTCTGGGAGGCAGCAATCACCTTTCACCCGTCCGTTTCTAGAGCTACCGGGCTTGTTACCACATTCAGTCCAATATGCTTTAACTTAGAGCAACTTCTATGTTTACTGTCCTCCGATTCTCTCAAGAATTGGAGGGTGCCCTCATTGGGTGTCGAATTAGTATAACAAACCTCACTCAAAAATGTTTCTAAAATAAAAATACGACATTGTAGTTCCATAGTATAGGGTGGGTTTTGTTGGACGTTGAAGCACCCCCACCAAGCTTTGTCTACCTAAGAATCCGCCGTCCTTGGCCCATGTGTCAATGCCCATACCAAAAATTTATTAGTCTTGCCCACACTACTGCCCACAGCTTGCTTGACTGGACGGTACCATGGATGGAGTCAACTCCAACGAATCATTCTTCAAGCCTGGACCCTCCTCACACATTGGGAGCGCTTCATGCCTCGTTTCTGTACCATATCTACTAGTAATGTTTTATGCAAATGAGTTCTGCCAATATGTTATGCACCAAATCTACAAATGTATTCTGCAACAAAATTAACAGATCCAAGTTTGTTAGTGCGCACAATTATATCATACAAATAGTGTATGTAATCAAGTGGGAACAGACACTTCATTCACGTCGGCCTCCTAACGGAGACCGAAGTTTCTCTTCTCTTTGTAATCAAGTGGTATTCCTCTCTAAGCTTGTGATGTCAAGATCCTATAGCTCTATGCGGACACCCTCTTAATCTATGCCTACACTCGAATGATTTGTAGGTTGTGCATGAGTATTTCTAGTAAAACACTCAGTTTGATTATGTACTAGTGGTTGATGTGGTGTTATGAGATTTTGCTACGTCTAATGGTTATGTTGATTCACTAAAATCTAGCATTCATATCAGTGTAGACCCATGATTATTTTGTACTTGTTTGATTGTATCATCACTTATGAGTCTTATAAGCCTCTAATTGGTTAGTTAATCCAATTCATTTAATAACGCATACTTGTTGATCTAACAACATATATCTACATCCACATAAGTTATTGACTTGTTGAGTTTTTTTACGATTCAACACATTTGATCAAGGCATGGATGGAACAGAGTTGTAGTTTGCACAACACACTTACAATTCTCATTACACGAGAGTCAACTTCATGGACCTCAAACCCAACTATAAGACAAACAACAAAGATGCCCAATATCATCCAGTTGTATTTTCAATTTTGCACACAAATTTGATAATGAAATTACGAGAATTGTTTCAATACCCACGGAGAAGCCCATACGCATTTGAAAACCTCCAGTGGACTCAACAACTGAATTTCTTTACACTATGAAATTAATGCCACCAAAAGATCTAGGCATAATTGTTCATCACAACCCTATTAATTGAAAATATCTTCATAACAACACTATTCACTAGTCATCTTGGCATTGTTCACCAATAAGCATGTGTTTGCATATAGATTTTTATTTCCCCGTTCTATAAGCACCTTAGAGCATGCATTTTGTTTTAAAGTGTTAAATGAGCATGTATTCATGAATTTAGTATCACTTCCAAGGTAAAAAAATTAGCCTCACTGATTCTGAAATTTGGCAAAATAATGTGTGTTTTGGGAATTAGTACCCCACACACTAATTAGGATAATCAGTGTGATTCCCATGTCAAATCAACTAAAATAGTAACTCCAAGTTGTATACTATTTCAAAGCTTTTATGTTGGATGAATGAGAGGTACCCTCGTATACATTATGTTAATCCCCTCTCTCAAATACAATTTTTTGTTTAATTAGTGTGGGTTATCATTTGGACTTATGTGTTGTTAGAATTTTTTTACTAACATCCTCAATTTTTACCAACTAAGTTATATCATATTATTCGATGTGCATTGACTACTAGTGTCATTTGAGTAAAAAAATGATACTTTCAATAAAACGTTATAGCAATGCATAACTCCAAATGGTAACCCACACTAATTAAACCAAAAAAATGTAGTGTGCATACACATATACTTATCGCCAATGGTTTTCATTAGTGTGAAATTAGGCTGAACTGTACATATTGCGCATAGAATAAGGTAGATGAGGCTAATTCTATTAGCTTCCTTAATCGGACATAATGATTATATTTGGGTTAGAGTTAGTTTCCATGAAGGCAACTAGCCTACCAAATTCTAGAAAATAGTGGGTTGGAGGTATTTGCATGTAGATAAGCACAAGTTACCATCCAACCACATTCTGGTTGCTCGCTAGAATATGGAATGATGCAATCAAAGGCCGCTAGACTTCCATGCATCCACTTAAGAATCTTTAACCTACAAGTGCCTATCACCGAAGGATTGAAGACTAGTTTTAGGAGAAAGAAGTTTTAACCCGGATGAGAAGGTTAGTAGGTGGTCTTGGATATGAGAAGATGGAAATAGCTAGTTGGCACATACGAACCCTACCCCACCAAATTTCCTCTGCATTTGGGTGGGTTTGTCCTTATTCACACAAGAATTTTGGTGGGCGAGGTGGACAAATTAGGAGGTGGCATGTGATTGGCACGGTGAGGTGCCGACCAACTTGTAATGTAGGTATTCTATAATGACAAGCTAACCCAACAACATTTTATATTACATGTGGCCACTTTAGAGACACGACACAATCAATATTGGCATTGAACTTGGTTTTCATTGGCAAATATGACCCATGTAGAATCTACAAACGATGTCCTCCAACTTACACAACATTGAATAATAGAAAAGTTCCCCCTATAACGCTAGAATGGGAAGTAGAGAATCTTTGATTTTGAAACCTAGATCAACACCTTCCTCAACTCCGACTCCAAATCGTTTGGTCCTGATTCGCAAGTGGTAACCTGCTCAAGCTTCTAATGATTGAATCCATTGGCTGGATGATTCCACATAGCTGGAGGTGTCCACAAACAGTGTAGTAAATTAGGTGAGGTGGCGAGAAAAGGGAGCAGCCAGGAAGATCCTCACAAGCTCCCAGCCAGCACCAGCGCGTGTGGACAGTGTCGCGAGTGGTTCCGACTTAGCGACCCACACCGCAGCGTTCCCGTGAAGCCGGAGGCAGAATCTTGAGAGACCAAATGTCTGCAATCGCCTGAATTCGTCCGAGGCGGGCTATGTGTGGACTGTGTCGCTTTCTCGCACGCGGGCTGCTCGACCCCCAGCCGTATTACCGCGGAGCCTTGGGCGGCACATGCAGAAATGAAAACTTCTGCAGCAGTTCAACTCACCTATGCCTGCTATGTGTATAAACGATTATGAAGCTCCCACACCTCCATCACTTCGCCTCCCTTGAATCTACTTACGCTTAAGATCGCAGTCGACCACAAACAGCGACATCGTTAGATCGACATTTGGTCACCACTTGCATCTGCAGCAACGATTTTATAGCTGCATCCAAGTGACTATGGTTGTTGAAGCACGTGTCGGCCCCTTTTTTTTCGTGACTGGACCACCTCGACGCATTGCTCTTTCTGGTGGATTAGGATTCCTTGCGCCTGTGTCCCATCCTCGTCGAGCTTGACAAGCGGTTGGCGGAGGTTGAATCAAAAACCAAGATGGCAATGGGCACCACGGTGATCGTCAATGACACGGCGCACACATTGAACATGAAGGTTGGGAACCATCTCTATTTTGTCGACTTTGCTACTGTTGACAAGGGTGCCAAATATACTATGCACGTGGATTACAATACCACTTACCAAGAATTCTTGATGGGAGTAGATACCAAAGGGAAGAGGTTGATTGTGAGTTCGGACGAGTGCTGCGACTACAAGTGCATCATTATCAAGGAAGTGGACGGCGAGTTTGACGTCGAGAAAGAGCCCCGGAGGCAATTTAGCGACGACAACGCCGAGGAGACACCCGCTGCGGTCAAGAAATCGAAGCTCAGCTGGAGGTTTTGGTTATAGGAATCGAGGAATACTTTTTAGAGAATTCAGGTCTAATTAGCACATTGAGTATAATATTCCACCACTGTAAAGATTTACATTTCCTCCCATTGAGGTGTAAAGATATGCTCTCGTTCAGCTCATGAACTCTAATTTGTTGCCCTCGTACTTTGTTTGAACGAGTGACGTTCTCGTGTCCTCCTCATTTGTTTGCCTCAGTACGTACCAGACCAGAACTGCATACATCCTATTAAGTATGCATGACAGTTTCTCTGTGATATATGACTCTAATTGGAACACAATTTAAAGCCTTAACCTTGGTGCAAGTTCCATCGAGAACACTACAGTACTCTCGAGACAACGCCTACAGTGTAGAAAATGACCAGGTGGTTCAGATGGGAATTCTGGTGAATCTCAAACCCGCAATCGCCTTCACCGGCCGGTCTGAAGAGCCTCTATTTAATCTAGCGGCTTTCTTAGCACATTCAGTCTAGCTTGCTTTACAGCAATTCCTACGGTCATTGTCGAATGATTCTCTCACTAATCGGCTGTCAAAATATTTTGGGTTGATGCCGCATGCTCATCTCGCAGATAAAGTTCAAACATTTCACAAGACTTCATCGACGACCGATATTTGACAGAGATAGACAACCCTCTAAAGTCTTTTTATCCTGAGTTCTTAAGGGTGGGAAGAGGTTTAGAGTTAGTATTCTCTACACTTTCTCCTGCTCTCTCTCTCTCTGTCAATAATCAATGTACACTAAGGATCTGAAACAAACAAATTGGAATTATTGGTTGGTACGAGCGGCATGCGTCCTTGATTCAAAAACACATACAAAGCCAAAAATGAAGCGTCCTACAACTATTTTGAGTGTCCTACAACTATTTTGAGTGGCCTAAAATATACCATCGTCACATTGAACATGCCCTGAACATATATATTCAATGTATTGAGTACATCTTTGAATCAGATAAATAGCAAGACCTTCTTACAAAATCATTGTCCTACTATCGTACTACAAAATTATAATATGAACAAACTGCTTCGGAAGGTTCCAATTTTTCCTCATCTATGCACAGTTTTCACAGGCTCTGAAGTTTTCACATCTGTCCTAATATCTAGGAAAGCAGTACACCATTTATAGTACTTCGTGTCACAAACACTATTTACGACGGGCCTAATCTAGATGCGTAGAGGTCTCAAAGTGTCATGCCTGCTATTTGTCAATATGATTCCATTCATCAGCATTAGTAATTTCTTTAAGTGAAAAAGTATCTACATTATGACATTTAGTGTAGCACATTGGGATATGTAAGATGATAGTCTTGTGTTTAAGTATGCAAGGGGAAGATATTTTGGGCGTACTAATGACAAGTGTCATGTGTTTACATTTATGCAAGAGGAAGATATTTTTGAGCTTACTAATGGCAAGTGTCATTTGTGTACACTTTAGTAAACTTGTAGACGATTGTGTAACATAGGCATGCACCTCATAACACTATTGAACATGCTCATGCCAAGATATTAGTAAGCTCACTTGAATGCCAAGTGTCATGAGGTGACAATCATGATGGTGAAGTTGTTAATCATCAATGTAACCTACCATACGCCTCAAAATTGGGTAAGTGCCACTATTACGCATGTGACACTAAATACCATAAACGATGTAGATGTTCCACTTTCACCATTTTCACCATCTACAGATATCCTAGACATTCGATATAGGCCATGAACTCGAGGGCCTTTGTGGTTGGTTCAATGAACAACAAATTTTATTACCAGATGCTTGCATCTTCACGAGGTTGCATGAATACTATCTTTGTGTGTGAAATTTCATTAGTTTCCTGGTAAGTTAAACTCATCTGGCAAATTCCACAAGTTGGACTTTGTAGTGCCTAGATGTGCAATTGCAATATACCCAGAGACGAAGCCAGGGGGGGTAGAGGGGGCTCAGCCCCCCTGACATCACTAGTAGAAAACTATGTCAAAATGACTACAAAATTTTCTTTCTTGTTTTGCGACTGCAATGTTAAATTTTTTGGGACGTGTAATACACCTTTGGAAAGGTGTTTTCAATCCTTTCCAATGGTATATTATAAGCCCCCAAATTCCTAAAATTTGAGTAAAACCAAAAAAAATTTGCAGTCGTTTAGCGATTGCAGAATAGGCTGATCAAAAGAACCACAATGGGACACGACAACAATTCTTTTTTGTAATATTTTTTACGAGTGCATTAAAGGAAAGTTGGGCATCTACTTACTATTGGCATTGTCTATTGGCGATGATTGGATGGTTGATTTGATGATCATCTATATCGAAAAGACATTGCCAAAGCTTTGGATATTAACGACATTATCAATTAATTTATGGGGATGTCAGCTCGATGAGTCCAAAACTCTCAATAAATAATTAAATTCGACCACCTATTGAAATATGAAAACAAAATATACATTGGATATATCCACATTCTAAGGTCAACTCCCCCCCCCCCCCGCCCCTGCAGGGTCAAAATCATGGCTCCGCCATTGAATAAACCTCCATGTGTTTTAGGGTTTAAGATAAATAATTTCTTTACCCCAAAGTGCAAGCAAGAGGTGACCAGATATACGAATTCAAACAACTTGACCAATTCATGCATGTCAACATGTTGAAATAAGGAAGAGTGTTATCTAAGGTTCCTAGAGAGTGGAGTTTACTTTGTTAATGCATAGTCAGAATGAGGATGGATAAATTCAATGTATGTGAGATGAAGTCACTCTTCTTATTTCTGTCATCCAAGTCATGTCCATTGAAGCAAGAGTTGAAGATGTAAATTCTTGGACACTTTTAATAAGGTTAAGCAATACTTACTACAAGATATCTTCTATGTTCAGGAACTCTACGAGCCTGGTAGCACAGTGCATCTCCCTATGTCAACTGCTGCACTAAATATGATATTTATTGTCACCAAGTCTAATTGTCTTGCTCAATACTAATTGCAAACCGTGGTATAGTGTCACTGACACTAAATGTTAACTTAACATTTTTTTTCATCCCTTGCAAATTTTTGGGGGGATTATGGATTTACAATGTTGCAATTACTGTCACTTATCAAGCGGTTTTTCATCCAAATTTCAATCATCCATGACAATATTTCATCACAAGTTGCTGACAAGAGAAGGTATGGTTTTGGCCCGGGTATGCAACTCCCGTATTATATGGTCCTGATTATAATCACTTATACTGCGTTTTAGTCCAATATTGAGTGATACAATTTGTTTTAATGTAGGAAACCCTTGTAGCTCTTCTAACAAGGAATCCAAAAATGTAATTATATATAGGAAATGAATATATTTTGAAGCATATAAATGCATTAAAAACCTAATTATATGATTTTTTAATACATGTACCATAGGTCAAACTACCCAACTTTTTGGACTTTTTAATAAAATTTTAACATTGTGAATGACTTATAATTTTAATGGAAGGCAACTATTCGTGGCTTATAATTCTAATTGGAGGCAAATATTCGTGTGGATTTTTTTTAATTATGTATAGGCAACTTACCGGTCTAACTGTTGGGATAGAAAACTAATGATTTGTGTTAGGATACAGTTGAGGTATGTATTTTTAAGACCATATACATCAT